>JAQQTO010000036.1:17492500-19892500 GCA_029884595.1 Ormosia semicastrata
TGGAGGATCATTCTCCGTGGATTAACCATAGATCGAGTAGCAACTTAAAGAAGGAAAAGAGAATTCCAGAGAGTTCCACGGCCTGACCGTGGAACAATCCACGGTCGTGGAACTCAAATGACGCAAAATTAGCCTGTGCCAGAGAGATCCACAGCCTGGTCGTGGAATGATCCACAAGTGGATGCGGTCAAGGCAACGCAAGCCGATTTGTAAGTTTTTATTTTTATTTCTTTTGGGGGCTTTTTAACCAATTAAAATCCTAGGTTATAAATAGATGTTCTGAATACAATTATGGGGTTCTAATTTGGTTTTGGAGGAGGCACATTGGAGGCTTTGGTTCTTGATCTTTCTTCCCTCTTTTCTCTTGGATTACAGGTTTGGATGTTTATGAACATGTTTTCTTATTCCTTCTTCTCTATGTCTGAGTAGTTTCTTTTGTTTCTAGGATTGGGCAATGCCCTTTGATACATTGATAATGATTAATTGACATTGTTTTCCCTTTTGTTGATCTTGAATGTTCTTTGATTCAATTCTTATTGCTCTTATTCATGTAAATTTGCTAGCCACTTATTTGCATCTCATAGGCATTTAGGGACGTACTGAGAGGTGAACCTAGGTGTTGGAACCATAAGAATTGAACTTAAGGTCTAAATCACGAGAGTAGTTTTAACCTTTCGAGGATTCAATGAATTACCACAAAGCATAATGGTTCAATTTAAATTCAATTACCATGAGAGTAGAAATTGGTTTAATTGGGCACAGATCTTGTATCTTGAGAAAGAACATTAACTAATTTAGGGTAATTCACCTTCAATTGAATTTCAAATTTAATATAAGGGTTGTCAATTAGGATTTGTCTTGTATCATTGTGGTACCCCCAATCTTGGAAGCTTTCTTGAATCTGAATACCTTTCTTGATAACTTACTAATTTTGTTCTAAATTCTGCACTTTGATTTTTATTTATTTAATTGCTTTGTTACTACATTCTTCTTAATCAACAATCATATTCCCTTTTGTTTAATTTAATTGAATTAATTAATTAATTGGTATTCATAGACACAGTCCCTGTAGATTCGATCTTTTTATTACTTGATGACAAAATCGTACACTTACGGATTTCACCCACCACAGCCAAGAAAGCAATTTTTCAATAGAAGTGTTCAAAGATCTCAAGGTTTTGAGTCTCACAATGGCAAATTCAATTCGGGTTTCAGAGGACAATTATAGTTTTTCAATAGAGGAAGAGCTGGAAGAATTGGAGGAATGTTTAATAATAAGATTTCTTGTCAGTTATATGGAAAATGTGGTCATATGGCTTCTTAGTGTTGGCACAAATTTGATCAGACCTTCAATTGTCCTCCACAGACTCAGAATTAGAATTTCATTCGCCCTCAAAGTCAACCAAAATTTTACTCCTACTGCATGTAACATCCTAATACAGATATCTAGATATATCCAAGATATATAGAAATATATAAAGATAACCAGTACTAGAGACGTCACTTCTACATACTACATACTAATATATATCTATAATCACAACTGAGTAATTATAAAATATCTTGAGAGAATGCAGAAAAACTTAAACTCATACACACACACACACACACACACACACACAACACTAGTCACAGAAAGGCATATTGTACTACATGACTTTTTTAAACATACAAAGCAAATATAAACTTATACATAAGCTTTGCCTACTAAAGCATATAAAAACTATACTAGTCTTCATGCTTCACCTTCTTTCCCTTAGCAGGGTCTTTACCTGGATTTACATAGAAGAACAACTGGGGTGAGAATTACAATTCTTAGTTAAAGCAATTTCAATACCAGCTAGCTATAACATTGTATAACAAATATAACAATTACTATAACTACAAACATAGGAGTTTTCTCCTCTTTTCTCATAACTGCACACTACCAAGTAGTGTGGTCTAAACTGATAGCCTACATACCGTTAGACATAAACAACTACCCATACAATTATAAATACCAACAGCAACAGACAATGCCCATGCAACTGTCTATAAATGCAAATGCAATGTAGATGATATGTAATATGATTATGCTTAAGAAGATCCTAATGATATGTTGTTTTGAAATACATGCAGAGTTTTATTTTGAAAATAAAAAGAAATTCATTAGGAACTGGTTCAGTATACTATCCTGTGGTAAATAAAGGAAAAACTTATCCTCACATCATATATATCTTGGCATGCTGAGAAGTTCGGTCTTCATCCTTCCTCAAAGAGGCTTTCGGATTTCCCATTTATCTCTTTTGGTCTTAGCACTATCGAGATATCAGGGTTATGTCTTTCCTCAAAAGAGTCTATCTGACACCCATCTATCTCCCTTAGCCTTCATAAATGGGCATCAAAGGATACTCACTAAGATCAATACTACTAGACCATTTCCACAAACATACATACAATCATTCTTACATACTTATGTCATCTAAGATCAAGGCATGTTTTACTAAGACATTCTGACTTCTCATCTTTATCCCCTTGTAGATAGGAAAACTAGAATTTTCACACTACATACAACCCTAGCACTTAGTTAGGAATACTTGTCCCCTTAGGAACTTCTTGACTCCCTTCCTTCTTGACTAAATGACCTCACATCATATAAGTCATATTCACAGGTAGACAATGCTAACTTATCCTAATTTACTTATATCTAACACCCTTCATCATCACATCTATAGTGAAGCTAAGTAACAATAAGTTACCATAGGTCCTAGACGCTTATCTTTAGCAAACCCTTACTTTTGGTTGCACTTAGATTATTACTCTTCATATACAAACTAGATTAACTAACTAGTATGTGAAAAGTATAGTGTTATGTTTACCTATTATATAAACACTACATTAACGTTCTTATAGACTCAACTCATCCTAGTGAAAGAGTCTATCTTAACTAATGCCTCATTCAACCTTGCTTAAGGAAACAAATGAACATTTCTCTAGAACTTTGCATATCCGACCACTCTCATGGATATGACAAGCTTACTAGTCTCAAATCATCTTTTTATGTATTCTACAATGTACAAGGTCCTACATAACTAGAGACTTAGTATATAACATTATCTTTTCGGAACTAAATACATAACCTTATCTTCACTCAAGTGAATCTAACTCAAAGTGGTTCTTATTTGTAACTCTTTGTTGCTTAAGGTTCTAGGTACCTTCCCAAGGTAATCCATTACTTTTGGATATCCTAAGGCTTATACTATCTTATTTTTACTAGAGTAAACCCTACAATTCATCCTAGTATACTCATCTCTATTGCACCATCTTTTCACATCTTGAGTGATATCTAATGCAACACTAGGTTGCTTAAGGTGCTATGTTCTTACTTAGGGCAATCCTTCACCTTTAGAATGCTCAAAGACTTAAGCTTTTCCATACTTACTAGGTGATAGTTTTCCTCATAAACTATCCCCATTTGTGTCTTAACACATCTTAGGAAACATATACTAATGATCCCATCTAGTCAAGAACTTGAAAACATCATAATGACATTTTTGACAAGTCTAGGCCTTACGCAGCGGCACAAACCTACGCACGCCACAACACCCTAGCCTCGAGTTTCATTACTGGGCATAGCATCACTCTCACACCACGACACGGCGTCTTCCCACCATGGCGCGTGCAGCAAAACCGACCTCACGCTGTGGCGTGACCTTCTAATGCCGCGGCACTCGAAGCCAGTTCATCTTCACGCCGCGGTGCGCATGGCAGAACCCAGGTTTTGCAGAATTGTGGCACTGTTCCATGATTCAAATCTTACTTCTAATCATCTAAATTTAGTTTCTTGGTGATTTCTAATACTCATCTATGCCCCTAAACTTGTTGTAACTCAAATACAACCTATAGATTCTCTTAGGCAAAGATCTAGGTCCCAATTACATAACTCCAACCATTGTCTTATTCTTAAATCTATGAATCCTAATGGTTGATCTTGAGCCATAAATGACTATCTTACATTTACTAAGCTTCAACTAACTTAACCTAATCCTTGGAATCAAGAATCAAGCCAAGAACTTAGATTTGGCTCTCCAAACCCCTATTTCTACTAAAAAACCCTAAACTTCATTCAATGAGAATCAAAGAGGAGAATGATGAATAGAAACCCTTTACCTCTTGAAGAAGATGAAGATCTTGAAGCTTAATCCTCTTACTCTTGTTCTTCCTCTCCTCATTCTTCTTCTTCTTCTTTCTTTCTGCCCCTTTCTCTCTTTTCTTCTATTCATTTTTTCTCTTCTCTGTTTCTTGGTTTCTCTTCTCAGCCGAGAGAAATGAAAGAAATATGGAATAGGAAACTAACTTGAGTTCCTATGTTGGAACTCATATCTGCTAAGGACACCCGAATTATACTAATTCAAGTTTTTCAACTTCCAACAACTTCAGAATAAATCATGAGATTTGTCTAAATTATTGTTTCAACTATATTCTCTTTTTTCATATCTGCTGGTAGTCAATCCGGCATTAAAAACATAACCAATATGCTTAAAAATACTAAACTAATTCAGATTCTCTTAAAACTTTAACTACATCTTACTTAGCTCTTTTGTGACCTAGAAACAAGTTATCCATACTTGTTTCCCTCAAGTTATCCCTTAAAGCCATTATCTGAGTCATTTTAAGCTACTTTTCAACTTTTGTGTTGTAACTATGTGTCTAAACGAACCCAATTTGTCACAAAACTTCACTAGCATGTTAAACAAATCATATGCTGCCTTTTGTAACTATATACAAGTCTAACATGTTACTATAGGTATTACATTTCTCCTTTTCTTTTTAAAATTTTATCCTCAAAATTGCTCACCTCATGCAAACAACTCTAGGTAACTCTCTTAACATTAAATTCTTACTACCATGTAATCCTTTTTTAGTACTGGCTTCTCCCAACTGCACCTTTATTATAGAAAATCTGCTTATCCTTAAGCTTTTGACCCTTTGTTTGTGGATGGTAAGCTGTACTAAAACATAACTTAGCTTTGAACTCCTCCTTGTAAGGCTTTTCCAAAACCAACTGTGAATCTAGTATCCCCTTCAGACACTACATTCATTGGAACTCCATGCGTCCTAACTATTTCTTTCAAAAGTAGTTGAATCACTTTATCTAGAAAATAACTAACTTTACTTAGCGAAAGGTGGGCAGATTACTTAGCCTCTCCACCCTTACCTGCAGCTTAATATATTCTGCTATGTTCTTTAACATACTAGGCCACCATATATTTCCTTAACTCTTGAAGAACCTTTGTAGCCTCTAGATAGATGGTACACCTTCTCTTGTGAGCTTCCTCTGGGATCCTTTTCATTTTTTTTTACCCTTTTGGAAAACAAAGTTTATCTCTAAACTTTGTCATTCCCTCTTAGTCATAACAAAATTTTCTAGGGTTCCTTAGAAGATTTGCTCACTCTTGTCCCCTTGAGTTTCATTCTCCCTCTGAACTTCTAAAAATTTGAATCCTTAGGCCTCTTACTATGTCCACCTTGCTCACTGAGAGACTATCTGGAATCATAGTCACTGCGAGACTCAAATTTTTGAAACTCTCAAGAAATTCACTCTCTCTTGGACTATCATTTAGGATACCTATAGGAATTTCCTACCTAGTGCATCGACCCTTACTTTGGTCTTACCCGAATGATATTACAACTCAAGGTTATAAACCTTGAAAAACTCTATCTATCTATTTTGCTTCATGTTCAACTTCCTCTAATCAACAAGCTTTCTTGAGTTATCATGATCACTGAGCACCTCGAATTAGAATCCTCATGAGTTATGTCTCCATAAATGTAAGGCAAACTCCACTATGGTAATTTCCAAATCATACCTAGGGCAGTCCTCTTCGTGCAGGTTTACCTACCTCAATGCTTAGGTATCTACTTACCTCTTTTGCATCTGAACACACCCCAGTCCCATTTTCAAAGTATAACTAACTACCTCAAAGTTTTCACGAGAATTTGGAATTACCAACACTAACATAGTAATCTACCTCCTCTTCAACTCTTGGAAACCATACTCATTCTCCAGAGTCCACTGCTGAGTACTACCTTTCTTAGCTAGCTTGATCTAGGTAGCACTAACTGAGAAAGTCTACTTATAAACTTTTTGCCCTTGGTTATAATAGTTATTCTTCCCATTGTACCTCTGCTTAAACTTTACAAGGGTTCTCTGTAAGTTCTTCCTTGAGAAATTACATAACTTGTAAACTGTACCACTTGTAACCCAAAACTGACTTTCGGCTTACTTGGCACTTAACCACTTCTCTTCCAAAAGTTTCCAAAACTACCTTTGACATACCCTTCATGTCCTTTCATAATCTTGGAAAACTCATTGAGATCTACTCTTCTCGACTTTACTTTTCTGATAACCAAGTCTTAGATCATATCATGAGATAATCCAAAGCTTCTCTCAAATAATCTACTTGATTATCCAGAAAGACAAAGACATTTAGTCTCGATAGTTCCTTCGTTCGACTGCCTAACATGAGCACAGTCTCATACTTAAACTAAATAAGAACATAACATCATTTGTCTCTCTTAGCAAATAAACCATACCAACTAGGTAAGTAAGCTAGATTCACAAAGTAAACCAACATGATTTACAAAGTAAATCCATACTCTCCTTATACACATCTTAAAAGATTTCTCTTTACATATGCTCTTACGTCATACCAAGTTCGAAGGTTTCGTCACCTCTGCTGTGTGTTCTGATCTATATCCTACTTGCACATCTTGGTACCTTGGCGTCTGATTTACCTTTTCCCTTTAAGGTTGCTTGTCTTGAAAGCACCTTTCTCATACTCATCATTCCCCAAGCTACCACCTGAATCTGTGTTCCTTTTCTTGATGAAAATTGAGACCAAGAGGCACCCTCACTGATCTCAACATCTGATCTTTTCCTTTTTGGGGAGCCTTCTAATACTTGTTCCATCGTAGCTCTGAGATTTTCTTCTACTTCACCTTTGCACTCACTGACTAGAGCGAAGAAGTCCTTAATCTCCATTTTGCTTCACAATTCTTCTGATTGCTCTACATACTAGTCCTCAATAATATTCCCTTACTTAAATCTTAGAAATTTCCAAATTTCTCTTGCCTTCCTTAACTCGAGGGAATAATACTTGTCTAGGAAAGTATCTCTAAACACCTACTAGGTGATTCGAGTACCAACCTCTTCTAGTAACCTCTCTACTTCATCTCAACATCTTTCAACTCTTCCTACTAACCCTTACGAAGTAAGGTCACCTTCAATCCATCAGTGCATGCCATGACCTTAAAGATCTATTACATCACATGAAGCCATCTTTTGGCTTTGATTGAACCAAACTCTCCCTTGAAAAACAAAGGGGTAATTTTCCTGAACTCTACGAAATACTAATCTCTCAAAAGTTCCTTCTCGTCCAGCAACTTACTATGTGAGTCCTATTCTATTACTTCTGATAGATTTCTACTAATGGCAGTCTGCTCTCTCAAAATGGCAATCATTTCTCTAATGGCAGTTTGCCCGGTAGTTGCTATAGTCTCCTATACACACAGAACTTTACATATTGAGTTAGCTAGGCTCAATATCATGTAACTATGCAACAGTAGCTAATAATATTCAGACCTAAGGCTAGTCATGCAATTCCATTTGCATATCTCATAAAGAGATAAAAGAATGCATAACATTCTACTAAACTACTACTCATGCCTAAGCACAATCAGTTTATACCCTGGCTCAACAGGATGAATAGCTGTGATACTATAATGTAACATCCTAATATAGATATCTAGATATATCCTAGATATACAGAGCTATATAAAGATAACCAGTACTAGAGATGCCACTTCTACATACTACATACTAATATATATCCATAATCACAATTAAGTAATTATAGAAAGCCTTGAGAGAATGCGAAAGAACTTAAACTCATACATATATATATACAACACTAGTCACAGAAGGGCATATTGTACTACATGACTCTTTTAAACATACAAAGCAAATATAAACTTATACATAAGCTTTGCCTACTAAAGTATATAAAAACTATACTAGTCTTCATGCTTCGCCTTCTTTTCCTTGGCAGGGTCTTTACCTGGATTTACATGGAAGAACAATTGGGGTGAGAATTATAATTCTCAATAAAAGCAATTCTAATACCAGCTAGCTATAACATTGTATAACAAATATAACAATTGCTATCACTACAAACATAGGAGTTTCCTCCTCTTTTCTCGTAACTGCATACTACTAAGTAGTGTGGTCTAAACTGATAGTCTACATACCGTTAGACATAAACAACTGTCCATACAATTATAAATACCAACAGTAGCAGATAATGCCCATACAACTATTTGTAAATGCAAATGCAATGCAGATGATATACAATATGATTATGCCTAAGAAGATCATAAAGATATGCTTGTGCAATACTTTTTTTTAAATACATACAGAGTTTTATTTTGAAAATCAAGAAACTCATTAGGAATTGGTTTAGTATATTATCCAGTGGTAAATAGAGAAAAAGCTTATCCTCACATCACACGTATCCTGACACGCTGAGAAGTTTGGTCTTCACCCTTCCTCAAAGAGGCTTTCGGATTTCTCATTTATCTCCTTTGACATTAGCACTGTCGAGATATCAGGGTTATGTCCTTCCTCAAAAGAGTCTATCTGACACTCATCTATCTCCCTTGGCCTTCATGAATGGCCATTAAAGGATACTCACCAAGATCAATTCTACTAGATGATTTCTATAAACATATATACAATCATTCTTACATACTTAGGTCATCTAAGATCTAGGCATGTTTTACTAGGAAATTCTGACTTCTCATGTTTAGCCCCTTGTAGATAGGAAAACTAGAATTTTCATACTATATGCAACCCTAGCACTTGGTTAGGAATACTTGTCCCTTTAGGAACTTCTTGACTCCCTTCCTTCTTGGCTAAATGACCTCACATCATATAAGTCACATTCACAGGTAGACAATGCCAACTTATCCTAGTTTACTTATATTTAACACCCTTCATCATCATATCTATAGTGAAGTTAAGTAACAATAAGTTACTATAGGTGGTAGACACTTATCTTTAGCAAACCTTTACTTTTGGTTGCACTTAGATTATTACTCTTCACATACGAACTAGATTAACTAACTAGTGCATGAAAAGTGTAGTGTTATGTTTACCTCTTATATAAACACCACCTTAAAGTTCTTATAGACTCAACTTATCCTAATGAAAGAGTCTATCGTAACTAATGCCTTATTCAACCTTGCTTAAGGAAACAAATGAACATTTCTCTAGAACTTTGTATATCCAACCACTCTCACGGATATGACAAGCTTACTAGTCTCAAAAATCATCATTTTATGTATTCTACAATGTACAAGGTCCTACATAACTAGAGACTTAGTACATAACATTCCCTCTTCGAAACTAAATACACAACCTTATCTCCACTCAAGTGAATCTAACTCAAAGTGGTTCTTACTTGTAACTCTTTGTCTCTTAGGGTTCTAGATACCTTCCTAAGGTAATCCATTACTCTTTGATATCCTAAGGCTCATACCTTCCTTATTCTTATTAGATTGAACCCTACAATTCATCCTAGTCTACTCATCTCCATTTCACACTATCTCATCATATCTTAAGTGATATCTAATGCAACACTTAGTTGCCTAAGGTGCTATGTTCTTACCTAGGGCTAGGGGTGTCTATGGGTTGGGTTGGGTGGGTTTATTAGTGTTTTTGGACTTGACCCACTCACTAGAGTAATGGGTTGGGTTGGGTCAAACCCGTGGGTCTGACAAGTTTTTTTAAAAAAAAAATTGAAAAAAAATATCAAAATACAAAATTTAACAAATTAATATCATAAGTCTCAATCTTAAATAAACTAAATATCATAAGTCAATAAGTGCATAACAAACAAACAACTAACAAGTCTTACTAAGTCTAGAATAAATTAAACAAAGTTAGTCATAACTCAAATAATAAATTAGTTTTAAACACATACAATTACATAATATCTCTACCAATAGTTTGTCTAGAAGGAACTTGGAATTGAGGTTGCATAACTTGAGCAAAACTTTTAAAGTTTTCATTTTCAACAAATTTAAATGGAAGCTCATTAATGATAATATTTTTAGCAAGTGCAATCCTACACTCCAAGCTTGCTCTTCTTCTTCTCCAGTGATACTACATTCATCGTCTGCCCACTCTACTCGTACCCATAGCTTTGTTGCCCACTTTGCCCCTTGTAGCTTCCTTTCCCGTATGGTACAGTTACACTGTACTTAGCTACACTCCCTCTTATGTTCCAGATTTACATGAAAAGAGTAGAAGAAGTAGGCTTACCTGCTAGGGCTGCGTGGTGCAAAAAACTAAAAAAGCTGTAAGAGGGAAGAAGGACATGTGGTGGCGTGACTAGTTGCAGAGAATGGCTGGGAGATCAGGTGAGAGAAGGAGCAATGGTCATTAACTCAAGACGTAAATGCTGGGAGCTTGGGAGAATGGTTGCACTGCAAAGAACTAGTTGCAGAGACTAGTTGTAGAGAAGAGATAACTACTAGCTGTACTGGGGCTAGTGGAGAGGAAGTAGATAGATAGGGTTTTGATGCCTTTTTCTCTTCCCCCTTTGGCCTCTATTTGTTAGAGTATTTACATGGTCTAACGTTGTTCTTAGCTATATTAGAGAGAATATTTATGAACCTTAAAGACATTTTTCAAGAAAAACGGCCACTCTGTCTGGGCCACATTTTTTTTTAAAGGTGGGTGGGTTGGGTTGGAAGTGTTCCAACCCACTACCCGACCCACACACTGTGGGTTGAAACATTTTTCAACTCGACCCAACCCGCGAACTCAACCTAACCCGTATTTTATGGGTTGGGTTGGGTCAAAACCCACATGTTCGTGGGTCGACCCGACCCGACTCACTAGACACCTCTACCTAGGGTAATCCTTCACCTTTAGGATGCTCAAAAGCTTAAGCTTTTCCATACTTACTAGGTGATACTTTTCCTTATAAACTTTCCTCATTTGTGTCTTAACACATCTTAGGAAACATATACTAATGATCTCATCTAGCCAAAAACTTGAAAACATCATAATAATATTTTTGACAAGTCTGGGCCTCACGTTGCGACACAAACTTGGGCACACCGTGGCGCCCTGGCCTCGGGTTTCATTACTGGGCATAACATCACTCTCACACCGCGGCGTGTATAGCAAAACTGACCTCATGCTACGGCGTGACCTTCTAACGCTGCGGAACTCGAAGCCAGTCATCTTCACGTTGCTGCGCGCATGGCAGAACACAGGTTCTGTAGAATTCTATAGAATCGTGGCACTGTTCCATGGTTCAAATCTTACTTCCAATCATCTAAATTTGGTTTCTTAGTGATTTCTAACACTCATCCATGTCCCTAAACTTGTTGTAATTCAAATACAACCTATAGATTCTCTTAGGCAAAGATCTAGGTCCAAATCACATAACTCCAACCATTGTCCAATTCTTAAATCTATGAATCCTAATAGTTGATCTTGAGTCATAAATGACTATCTTACACTTACTAAGCTTCAACTAACTTAACATAATCCTCGAAATCAAGAATCAAGCCAAGAACTCAAATTTGGCTCTCCTAACCCCTATTTCTACTCAAAAACCCCAAACTTCATTCAATGAGAATCAAAGAGGAGAATGATGAATAGAAACCCCTTACCTCTTGAAGAAGATGAAGATCTTGAAGCTTAATCCTCTTGCTCTTGCTCTTGCTCTTGCTCTCATTCTTTTCCTTCTTCTTATTTCTTTCTCCCCCTTTCTCTCTTCTCTTCTCTTCATTTTTTCTCTTCTCTGTTTCTCGGTTTCTTTTCTCAGCCGAGAGAAAGGAAAGAAATAAAGAATAAGAAACCAACTTGAGTTCCTGTGCTAGAACTCATATCTGCTAAGGATACTCAAATTATGCTAATTAAAGTTTTTCAGTTTCCAATAACTTTAGAATAAATCATGAGATTCATCTAAATTATTGTTTCACCTATATTCTCTTTTTCTATATCTATTAGTAGTCAATTCGGTATTAAAAGCATAATCAGTATACCTAAAAATACCAAACTAACTCAGATTCTCTTGAAACTTTAACTACATCTCACTTTGCTCATTTGTGACCTAGAAATAAGTTATCCATACTTGTTTCCCTCAACTTAACCATTAAGGCTATTATCTGAGTTATTTTAAGCTACTTTTCAACTTCTATGTTGCAACTAAGTGCCTAAACAAACTCAGTTTGTCACAAAACTTCACTGGCATGTTAAGCAAGTCATATGCTACCTTTTGTAACCATATACAAGTCTAATATGTTTCTAAGGGTATTACACTGCACATCTTGCTGCAAGTGGAGAATTAGCCACACCAGCCACACTTTATGACCCAAATTGGTATCCAGATTCTGGGGCTAGTTACCATTTGACACCATAATCTTCCAATTTACCAACAAAGGGGGACTATAGAGGCTCAGAACAAGTTGTAGTTGGTAATGGATTAGGTTTGCCTATTTCTCACATAAGGCACTCAAAATTCTTTTCTTCTAATCCTGTCTCTAGGTCCTTTTATCTAAACAATATATTGTATGTTCCCTTTATTACTAAGAATTTACTCTCAATGTCTCAATTTGCAAAAGATCATGGGTTTTTCTTTGAGTTTCATGCTAAAACCTATTTTGTTAAATGTTAGGTTACTAAGGAGATCATTCTCCAAGGAACCATTAAGAATGGGCTATATGCATTTGAAAACTTTCATCTTGTCCCATCTGCTACGCAGATTTAGTCCAACATTGCCTCAACTAAATCAGACTTAACTTTTCATTTGTAGCATTCAAGGCTTGGTCACCCTTCTCCTTCAATTGTCTTCGAAGTTTTACAGCTTTGTAACATTTCTGTAGATTCAAATGTTAATAGTTCTGTCTATTCTGATTGTTGTATGGGAAAATTGCATCAATTTCCTTTTCCTATTTCTGATACTATGTACAGTAGGCCTTTAGAGCTGGTATATTTTGACATTTGGGGTCCAACCCTTATAAATGCAGTAAATGGTGCTCGATACTACGTATATTTTGTTGATGCTTATTCCAAATACACTTGGATTTACTTGTTGCATACCAAATCCCAAGCTTTTTCTACATTTCTTCATTTTAAACAAATGGTAGAGTTACAGCTTGGTGTAAAACCAAAGGCCCTTCAAACAGATAATGCCAGGAAGTATTTGACTTTTTCTTCTTACTTAAATTCTAATGGCATTATACATTACTTGTCTTGTCCCTATGTCCATTAACAGAATGGTAGTGCTGAGAGGAAGCACAGACACATAATAGAAGCAGGTCTTACTTTGTTAGTTGCATCTGTGCTTCCTCTTCAATACTAGGGGCAAGCTTTCCTTACTTCAACTCAACTCATAAACTCTCTTCCAACTCCTGTGCTTGGTAAAAAATGTCCTGAAGAAATTCTGTTTCATAGATTCCCTACATATAAATCCTTCAAAATATTTGGTTGTGCCTGTTTTCCTTTTCTCAGGCCCTACAATAAAGTGAAGTTTGATTTGAAGTCTCACCTTTGTGTTTTTCTTGGAAATAGTGCATATAAAGGTTACAAATGCCTTTCGCCTATTGGGAAAGTATTCATAACTCCTTATGTGGTCTTTAATGAGTCAGTTTTTCTTTTCAAATATCATCTTACTTTGTTTTAGCCTCAATTTGCTCTTTTTTCTACTTCAAAATAATTTCCTTCATAAGTTCCTATCATTCCATTGCTTCCACATAGTGCCCTATCTATGCCAAGACAATCTAAATTTACTATTCCAACGAAATATGTTTCTGTTGCTAACAATCTTCCTGAGCAACCCTTAACTGATCAGTCCATTGAATTGCCACTTGATTTTGCTGGTGTTGTATTAAATTCATTTGCTGCTACTACTGAGTCCACTCATCACCCTATGATTACCAGGGCCAAGGTTAGCATTAATAAACCAAAAGTATATCAGATTTTTGTTCATAAACAGGCTCCAAGGGCATGGTTTCAAAAGCTTTTTGGTGCTTTCAATTCCCTTGGTTTCATTGCAACTAAAAGTGATATTTCTCTTTTTATCAAGTTTACTCTCACTTCAACTCCCTTGGTCCTTATGTATGTTGATTATATAATCATCACAGGAAGTTTATCTTTTGAGATCTTTGCCCTCATCAAGATACTCAACTCTACTTTTGCTCTCAAGGATCTAGGCCCTTTACATTACTTTCCTTGGATTGAAGTGATACTTACAACAGATGGTGGTTTTCTTCTCTCTTAATCCAAGTATATTCATGATCTACTATAGAAGGCTCAAATGTTTGATTGCAAGCCTTATCCAACACTTATGACAGCTAATCTAAAACTCTCAGCTATTGGTAGCAATCCTTTTTCAGATCCAAGTCTGTACAGGTCCATTATTGGCAACTTATAGTACATCACAATTACTAGACCAGAATTAAGTTACTGTGTGAACTGTGTTTGCCAAATTTATGTAGCATCCATTAGACTCTCATTAAAAGGCAGTAAAGTGCATTTTGAGATATTTGAGTGCCATTTCCACCTTTGGTCTTCATCTGCAGAAATCCCCTAATTTGAACTTCACTGGTTTTAGTGATTCTGACTAGGGTTCAGACCCTCATGATAGGAAGTCAACCTTGGGCTATTATGCTTTTCTAGGTAAAAATCTCATCTCCTGGTCCTCCAAAAAGCAGTATGCAGTCTCTTGATTGAGCACTGAAGCTGAGTATAGGAGCTCGGTATCCTTGGTTGCTGAGCTCACTTAGATACAGTCTCTTCTAAGTAAGTTACATATTCCTCTTTCTCAGTCCCCAAAAGTGTTTAGTGACAATCTTAGTGTTGTTCTTCTAACAGCAAATCCTATTCTCCATTCTAGGACAAAACACTTCAAATTGGATCTTTATTTTGTTTGAGAAAGGGTCATTTAGAAGCAACTCTTCATCAGTCATATTCCTTCCTATGAGCAAGTGGTTGATATTTTAACAAAAATTGTCTCCAACACTCAATTCACTACATTCAGAGCCAAACTTAGAGTTGAGAATTCTCAACTGTTGAGTTTGCTAGGGGATGTATGGGATAAAGGATAAGATGTTAGTTATATTAGTTAAAAATAGTTAGAGAGTTTGTTATGAGTTAATTATAGCAGTTAGAAAATCAGTTGTGGAGTTGGCATTGTAAAATCATAGTATAAATGTATTCATTAGTGCATCACAATAAAATGGAATGAATTCAATCACAATCTCATTATTTATGAGATTTCTCTATTTTCTTATCTTGGATTTCTCTCTATTTTCACCTTCAACCTGACCCTAATACCTTACATAGGGCTATAACTTGTATGAACCTCGAATCCAAATCACTTTAAATCATAATAATAATAATTTTAGTTATTTAAAAATTAAAAAATTATTCTTTTTTTTTCGTTAAAGTCAGGTGGTATTTGGGCCAATTTGTGAGCACTTCTACTAATGTATCTTTTTGGTCCAGTTAAATACAAGCCAACCACACTTGGACTAAAAGATTCACAAGGATATTCCTTGTAGCCTGATCCCAAGAAATTAGTATAGCTAGAATTTGAACTTGTGGTTGTGCACCGACTCACATATTACATGCCTATCCACCACTAGACTAACAAATTTTTTACCAAACTGCCATTGATGGTAAAATTATTTACCAAAATGCTAATTTTTTAAACTATTTACCAACATATCACTTTTTTGAAACTATATACCAAATTGCCACCCTATTGTCCAACGTGACATTTTTTAATAATTTGTAATCACGTAGAATACGCCAAACAGGGTGGTACATCCACGTGAAAAATGTCAACACGTTTGGCGTAATCCACGTGTATGTGTCATCCTGTTTGGCGTATCCTACCTGGACATGCCATCTAGGATGGCGTCAAGTGTGGCATAATTGAGGAAAAAAAATACTATTTTGCTTGGCGCAATCCATCCTAAAACGTCACTCTAAAGATACTGAAGACTCAATGAAACTGAAGCAATTGTGAGTAGTGATCATCAGCATTATTTTCTCCACACCCATAAAACCTCGCCATTAAGTTTCAGGTTTCAACCTTGTCCATAGAATTCAAATTCCATGCTGTCGATAAAAGACCAACTCCAACACCAACCTCGTATCCACCCCCTACTCTCTCCACCATCACCTTATTCTCTAAGCGATCATTTCCAGGTAAACTTTTCTTTCATTCTATCACCTTCCACTTTAGCTTGTATGTTCACTATAACACCAAACCCATTTACTTGTCACAATAATAGTCTTGTAAAGTCAAAAAAGTTTCTTCTTTTTTTTGTGTGTTTGTTCATGCATATTTATTTGAGAAAAAAAGCACCTTTGATTTACGTTTATTTGGAAAGTACTATCTCAATCATGACCCTCTAAAAAACCACAATCCCATACTCATTCCATTTACTATTTTTTATCCAACTAACAACGTACCTTTATCTTCATTGCTAGAAGTTACAGTGCAACAATTAAGGCTTTGGTGGCTTAAGGGGAGAAAAATAAGAAAAAAGTTGACTACACAAAGCCACTTGGTATTATATAGAGGGGAGAGCTGAGGTGTAGCATTTCTTTTATATTTTTAGTTAACGCAAAAGGGTATTTTAGATTTCATATTTTCATAAACCTATTTGACATAATTCAACCAAAGTTCAATCATTTGGTTTCTATGAAAATTTTGATAGAGTTTTCCCTAAATATTGGACCTCCCCAAAAACACATAAACTTGTTTAATTCAACCATAGCACTAAGATCGTCAATAGAAACTAAGCGACAAACATGTTTAATCCAACAAGGCTACCAAAATCATAATAGAAAATCATCAATAGTAATTTAACCAAAACCACTAAATAAAACATTCTCAGATACGCTGACATATAATTGCACGTCAATGAGATGAGTCAGCATCAGAATGTGGTGGCCTATGAGAAGGATTAGAAGAAGGACCTGACTGTGATAGGTATGGTGGGTAATGATATGGTGAGTAACCCAATGGCGAGTAAGGATATGGTGGGTAAGAGTATGGTGGGTAATATGTAGGTGGTAGCTAAGTGACCGGGTATGTAGCAGTTACATTCAAAGCGGTAACAGTGGTAGGAGGTTGAGTCGTGTGCTTGCTTGTAGAAACGGAGTCCTCGAGATATCGAAGTCGTGTCCGGGTGCTCGCTAATCCTGTCCTCCTTCTACATTGCGTCTGTAACACCCCAAAAATTGTTTATTCATGATAAATACTCATTTTATAATATTTATAATTTTTTAAATTTTTTGAAATTATTTGAATTATTTAATTATTTTAATATATTTTTGATTTACGTGCACATCGAACGGAGTCGAAAAAATAAAATATTTTCCCTGAGGCCGAAAAACCTTGGACTGTGGAAACGGTGACGGGGGATCTTACTAAACTCGGGGCCGGATATAGTTTACGAAGTTTTCATTTTTTGAGATTTTATCTGACGGATAAAATTTGGGTGCGCCCTTTTGTCCATTAGACAATAGATACTAGCATTGTTAGCTATAACTTTTATCCACGGGGTAATAGCTTGTAGTAAATATTTAGTAGATTATTTCTATCTAGTCACTTTTATGATATCATCTAAGTGACATCGCCACATCACTACATGACAACATGATTTGACCTTTTTGGAAAATGTGCAAAACTTCTCAAAGAAGCTTTGGGAGAAGCTTGTAAGGGAAGTCTTGCTACTTCTCCCAAGGTGTATACGGTTTTGGAGGAGGAGGAAAAGATGACAAGATGTCATCTTTTCACCAAAAGCTACCATCTTTTCATTTTGCAAAACTTTCTATCACTTTCTCTCTCTACCCTAAAGTTTCTATCTTATTTTCTCTCATCATTTTATCTCTTCCATTTCTCCTACACCTCATGGCAATCATACTCCATTTCCATCTTTCATTTTGTTTCCTCCATTCAATCATATTTCTAGGATCTACCCATTTCATGGATGATTTTCTATGTTGAGATCATCATCAAGTTCTCTCATCTTCATCATTTTCTTTCAAACCATAACTTGAAGCTCTTAAAGTAAGACTTTGATTTCTAATTTCTCCTCTCATTTTCTCTACATCCCCACGGCCAAGACCATTTTTGGAGGACCATTCTACACTTAGTTCATCACTTGTTCATCATTCCATCCAAGCAACCAAAAATTAAACACAAAACTCTCACTTTTCTCATTTGGAGCTCACAGCCAACCCCCAAAACACGTCACCAAATCTTTAATAATTCAAGATAACCTTGGATCTTGAGTCTCTACATTATTCTAAGACACTATTGTGTGGAAATCAATTTCTAGTTCATCCATCTTCAAGTATCTCTTTAAGCTTTGCTTCAAATCTCAAGTTCCAAAGCCCTAAGGTAAAGTTCTTGAATCTTCTCTCTTGCTTCATTTTAAAGAATGTAAAGCCATACTTTGATCTATGCTAACCTTATTCAAGCCCTAGGTACTAATTCTTGTGTGTTTGCTTTGATTCTAAGAACCTCTTGATGGAAAAAGTTTGCTACACAAGGACTTACAAGGAGCTAGAAGGCTACACCTAAGGTAAGAGGGAGATTAACCTCATCGAATATACTATGGTGGTGAGGAATGAATGGTTGTGTTGGGAGTGGAGAGTCCACGTGAGGATTCATCCACTCGATTGTGTGATTTTGATTTATGTTTGTTTGATTTGGTATGATTATGTGATGTTGTTGTATGCAAAGATGATTTTGATGACTTAATGGATATTATGTGATTTTGATAGTGAGCATGAATTTAATTGATTGTGACGATTAAAGTAAGTGGCATGCTATGATTGTGTTGAGAAAGAATAATTTATTTGGTTTCCTTTGACCCTTGAGGCTCACAGCCATCTTGGCCCAAGAAGAGATATCCATGAGAAAAATATTTAGTTATCAAGGACTTAGATTATTAGGTGATAAAGACATGATCTATAAGGTTACAAGTTGAATGAGAGAAGAAACAAAATTTTACCATTGAAAAGAAATTGATTTTGGCCATGATACTTGATGATTAGAAGTAAGAATGAATTGGAGACCTAAAATATTTGATAATGAGGTGGAAGAGTAATTAGGATGGAAAGAATTTTAATTAGAAATAGAATAATGGAAGTTTGGAAAGAATGTTAAAAAGAATGTTAGAAAATATTACTTAGAAGACTTGGGTATTTAATTAGGATCAAAGGATTTATGAATAAAGGAGAAGATTATCACCATGTTAGGATTTGAGGAGTAATGAATTTCGAATATACTAATGCAAAATAATTTTTGGAGATAACTAGAAAAATGAAAATGATTTATTAGCGATGAATCTAGTTGGTTTGACAATGAGAAATTTAATTAAGGATTTATAATATAAGAATGTAAAAGAATAAATTTTAACCGTTTAGCAAAAGAGTGATTTCCGGTCTTGAGAAGAAAAATAAGCTTGAGAAAGAAATAGTGAAAACGTGAAAGGGCTTAAGGGAAAGAGGAAAAGAATTGTGAGGATAAGGCAATGTAGTTTCTTTTTAAGTCTTTCATGAACGATATGAGGAAATGTCACTCGAGGAACTTAGTTGGAAGAACCTGGTGATTAGGATTGATCTTTATCTTTATTCTTGAAAATGTTATGCTAAATTAAAACTAAAGTGTTAAGATGAGGAAAAATGGGTGAAGAATAGATTTCAAAAGAAATTAGTGCACCATTAGGGCTTATAGGAAAAAGAGAAGCAAGAATTGTGTATTTGAGATACCTTGTGATCGAACATAATGTTATTATGATGTTGAGCTAATGGACTGGACCTTGGGTGGTCAATGGTTAGTTTGAATCCTGCTATGGTTTCTCTTGATGAGATTAATGTTGCTAAAGAATATTATGCATTATTGTCATATGATCATACAGTGTGAAAGTCAGAATGACTTGTTGTTAAGGCGGAATGCCTAGGTTCATTATCATGTGATCATGCATTATGAAAGTTGTGGAAATAGGTTTTTCCCAAATGATTTAATATATTAAGTTTTGATGATGACAAATACAAGACAAAAAGAATGATGCTTATGCTTTATAGTTGTGCTTAATAAATGACAAATGCATCACAAAAGAATGTTGATCATGTTACATAGATGTACTTAATGAGATATATTGGATCATGCATGATTATGTACTTTATTTAGTTATACTTCACTTCATAATCATGCAATGAGATATATGCAACATTCTTATATGCATGTTAGACTAACTACAGTTATACATTTATGAATTATGCATATTAAGATATTAAGTTATGAATTTGGACTAACTATACTTGTTTTAAGTGAGCAATACTTCATAGGATAGTCCAAGTACCAAGAGTGAGCATTGCAACTAGAAAGCAAAAGATCACAACTATGCTCAACTCAAGAAGGATGAGAATGAAAAGATGTTCCAAGCTTTTGCAAGTTTTAAAGAGAAGATTTTCTTTAGAAGCTTGGATTACATCAAGAAAGGAATGGAAGTGCAAAGATCAAGTCCGAAGACTCTTCAAGCTTAGCTTATAGGACTTAGATCTTGTGTAAAGGTAAAAAGGAATCACACTAAGCTCAAACAAGTTTTAAACATATTTATAAGTGTTTCTAAAATGTTTAAATGCCCAACAAACTGTTTTGGAAAGCTAGTTATGGTAATAGTTCAAATCTATGAAAGATAGTCAAGTTTGTGTTTTGTAAAACTGACATATAGTTACCCTTTTGATCATAACTTTCAAAATACTTTGAGTTTTACTTTGAAACTTATCTCATTTGAAAATAGACTCAAAGATCTTTCCAATGACTAGTCATTTGCTTTAAACGGATAAGAAACGAAAAAGTTATGACTAATTAAAGTTTGAGTTTTGAAATTTTGACATTTGGTTACTATTTTGATCATATCTTTCAAAATACTTTGAGTTTTGTTCTAAAACTTCTTTCATATGAAAATAGACTCAAAGTTCTTTCCAATGAGTGGTCATTTGCTTTAATTGGATAAGAAATGAAGAAGTTATGACCTTTTAAAGGCTGTTTCGAAAACCAGAAATGGTGTAATCGATTACACAAGTATGTCGATTACAAACGTTGACAATGATGTAATCGATTACACAAAGTATGTAATTGATTACAAAGTGCCAGAAAGCTTTGTAATCGATTACATGAAGCTTGTAATCGATTACAAAGTGCCCAGGAACGTTTCTAACGGCTATAAACGGCTAGTTTTCATAGAAAATCATTTCTAAAACCCTCCAACGGCTCTAAAACTCATTGGGCTATAAATACAAGTATTTGGGCATCAAAAATAAGTTGGAGAACATTCTGAAAATTACCCTTGAGCATTGAAAATGAAATTCATCATCTTTTTCTCTAAATCTTTGTTTTGAGCTAAGTGTGTAAATCCTTTATACCCATAAGCTTCAAGTTGTATTATCTACTCTTCAAGAGAGTTTATATCTTCCACACTTTGTGTAATCTATAAAGAGAGGGTGAGGTATCCCTCTAGAGTAAAGGGTGAGGTATCCCTAGAGAGTGAGGCATCTCTCAAAGTTTAGAAAGGGTGAGGTATCCCTTGAGGTTGAGGCATCCCTCAAAAGTTGTAAAGGGTGAGGTATCCCTATTTGAGGCTCAAGCACAAGGGTGAGGTATCCCAAGGTGTGTTGAGTGCTCTCAATTGTAAAGGTTATCAAGCACCTATTGAAGCTTGAAGATAGTGAAAAATCTCTAGCGGTTGCTTGAGGACTGGACGTAGATCACAAGTGGATTGGTGATCGAACCAGGATAAACTATTGTGTTTGATCTTCTAAACTCTATCTCTTTACATTTGCACCTTAATTATATATGCTTGAGTTGAACTTGATATTTAACTTATTTGCTTAATTTATCCTATATCTCAAGTTGTAGTTGAGTAATCTATAATAGTTGTACATTTATTGTGCATATTCCGCTGCATTTATTTATTGAGTGATTTAAAATGCATAATTTGTCAAAGTTGCATTAAAACAAGTCATCACCCAATTCACCCCCTCTTGGGTAATGGTTGCCATGGCTAACAAGTGGTATCAGAGTTTCGTGCTCTGTTGAAAGCTTAACCGCTTGGAGTTAAAGATCCTTGTTTGTTTGGCAACCATTAAAAGCTTTTCAAAATGAATGGTTTTGAAATTAATAAACCACCATTCTTTGATGGTGCGAATTTCGTTTATTGGAAAGCTAGAATGGAAATTTATATGCAATCTATTGATCTTGATTTGTGGGGTATTATGTTTGATGGATTTACTTTCAAATCAAAACAAACTTGGAATGCCTATGATAAAAAATATTTTTCCTTGAACATTAGAGCAATGCAAATATTGAGAAGTAGTTTAAATGATGATGTTTATGCTAAAATTAAAAGTTGCTCTAGTACTAAAGATATATGGGATGCCCTTGGTACTTTCTATCTTGCTAATGATGATCTTTTGCATAAAGTTGTATATAGAGAGCAAGAAGAGCAAAAACCTCTAGAGGAAGATAACATTGAAAAATGTCCTCAAGAACATGTTCAAAGCAAGAAAATGAGTTCAATGCCTCTTGGTGATGATGGTGCTCAATTTGAAGAAGAGACAAAGCAAAACAAAATTGAGAAAGAAGATATTCTCAAATTCTTGATGGACAACAATGAGGAGGATAATGATTCCCTTAAAAAGGACTTTGAGGTAAATAATACTAAGCCATATTATAGTCCTTTCTATTATGGGCTACAATGTGCATATGATGATTTGTATGATGGTTTGTCAAATTTAGAAAATAAAAATTTATCTTGTTTAGAAAACATTTCCTCCATTGAAAATGAAATTGAGTTTTTGAAAAATGAATATGCTTTTCTTGATGAGAAAATGCCTTTGAAATGTGAAACCTCAACTTCTTGTGAAAAATGCATTAATTTAGAAAAACAAGTTGAGGACTTATCTTTTGAATTTGTCAAAGCTAATGATTCTATTTGCTTACAATCCATGTGTGTTAATAAGAATGCAATTGATGTTATTTCACATGGAAATTCAATTAAGGCTTATGACAAAAATAACATAGAATGTATTAATAACAAAAAGCTTAAGTTTTCCAAAGATGATCTTCAAAGGACCAAACCATCATTAAATTCAATTGTTTGTAACTTTTGTGGTCATCTAGGACATATTTCTCATTTATGCAATTATAGAAGAAATTCTTATATGAGAAATAATATAGTATGAGTTCCTAAAGAGCTTAAATGCTCTAGTACTAATATTCAAGGACCCAAGAAGAAGTGGGTACCAAAAAGTCCTCCTAGTGCTTCAATTATGCAGAAAACTTCTCAAAAGGATGGACTAATTAGTCAAAGGAAAAAGGAATCATCAAAGGGAATGCTTCTAAAGCCCATTGGTAGAAGTTTTGATCAAAGAAAGAAGATGACTTCAACCGAAGCTTCTCAAGTACAAAATGTGAAACTTTCAAAGTTCAAAACACCAAAAGAGAAGCAATGGGTAAGGAAAAGAGCTTCCTTGATCATTAAGGTCAAGGTATCAAAAGTTTCTACCTCTTATGCACATTCACTTGTAAAGTCAATGAATTTGAGGTATATTCCTTGTAGGCCTTAAGTGATTAATTGAATCATGCGTACTTGGTAAAATTTGAATATTATATATAGCACATGATTATATTATTGTTACACCATTTACTCACTACCTTACATATCTCTTGATAATAAGGTATTCTATGACTATGGATGCTTTCTATGCTTTAAATTTTCTATACATTTCTACATGTGATAATATGCTAGATAAACTCACTTCTTGTTTAAAGTAGCACATTCGATAAAAATATCTTAGAACTTGACATATTGGATAAAACATAACTCTTGCTAAAAATCATAACTTTTGCTGCATAAAGTTACAATTTTTTGCATAATTTGTAGTTTTTGCATAAACATGAGTTTTGGATCAAGAACTGGTCAGTTTTTATGCTTACATGATGTTTGGAATTGTTTTGGAAAGTTTTGGAATTAATTTGAAAGCTTTGAGTTCGGACCCTTACTGTTTGAAGTGCAAAAACAGAATTCAGCAAGCTTGTAATCGATTACAAGACCTCTGTAATCGATTACAGAGGCTCTGCCAAGTATTCCAAGCAAAGTCAGAGAGCGTGTAATCGATTACACATACTATGTAATCGATTACAACGTTTCCAGAACTAATGTAATCGATTACACTAACCCTGTAATCGATTACAAGGTTCCCAGAAAGTTGGTAATCGATTACACAAAATATGTAATCGATTACATGGATTTCAGAGGACTGGTAATTGATTACATTTATATTGTAAACGATTACACAGGCTTTAAAAATGAGTTTTAGTGCGCAAAAAGCCATATTTCTTCTATTACTCACCTTTTCTCTTGGTATGTGCTTAATGATCAATAAAATGAAATACCTTTTATCCTTGTGAACTCATTTATTGTTTTTAATGCTTATTTGCTCATGAGTTTGGTATAATGACTAACCTCTATGGATCCAAAATTAGTGGATACCAAAGAAAGTTCCTTGAATTGTGTTGTAGGGTGACTATTAACTCAAATATGCATTGAAGTGAAATACAACTACGCCACTTGAGGTTGGAAAAATTTGAAATGGTCTAAGTTCTCCAAGAGTAATGAAAACATAAAAGGATGGCATGGAGAACCACAACATTCTCAAGGAGCCATGATGCATATAAGTTGGAATCACCTACAAAAAAAAAACTCAAAAAGTACACTTTTGGTGACATCAATCTCTTATCCTCATCTATGCTTTAAATTGAATATCATGTGATATTTGGAGAAATAGAGAGTTGTTTTTACATTCCTTACATGATTATTATTTGCCCCAAAAATGCTTATATATGTTTTGATGATGATCATGTCCTTCTTGACAAACTTGACTCTTGCTTTGAAAATGCTTAAACTATGCTTTTGGATTCAAGTGCATATGTTCTTCCTTTATTCTTGTAAGAGCTAACATTGCATGGTTGCTAATGTGGTACATGTTTTACATTGTATATCAACCTAAATTATGCTTGAAAATAAGTTTAAATGATATTTGATGATAACCCATGTTTTAGAGAACTTTTGAAATATAATCATCAAATATTGAAATGTCAAGCATATGTGGATAAATGATAAATATTGAAGGAAGAGGAACATGAGGAGACTTTCTTCAAGTGCAATGGAATGGAATACTCAATGGAAGAAAGTACAAACTCAAAGGACCTAAATGAAGGACATTCTAAAGAAGCATCACTCTCTCAATAAGTATCTATATCCTTAAGCTATTGTGGTATTCTATATAGTATGGATTGTATGATACTGTTGATAATTTAATCTTAAATGATTAGATGATTTCTTTACATGAAAAGTATGCTTAGCATTGACAAAGTGCCTAATTAGATATTAACTTGCTATTTTTGTCATTGCATATAGGGTGGATGATATTAATTCTATACATGCTTTGATCCCTATAGCATATTTCATCATGGTGAATGTTTGATATCTATAATTCTCTTGATCTATAGTCTCTTAGTGGTATAACACTTATGAGAATCATGCATTTGTTTCGAAAAGAGTTTATGGTTTGACTAAAAAGTTTTTTTTTAAAGCAAAATCTCTTATCATATTTAAAAAAAAAGCTTTTAAAGTTCCATATCCTTGAGAATCATTTGAACTTGTCTTAAGACCTTGAAAGTATTTTCACCTCCTAATTGTGTTGAAATATTGGAAATCATTCGATTTGTGCTATAAATGTAGTACTCTCTTCATTGCTTTGAAATGTTTTATTAAATCTTGAGAGAATATTTAAGAAAGTTTCCAAATAAACCTTTTGAAATGTTCTATAGAAACCATCTTAATACTTCAAAAGATAAGCCTTGTTCTTCAAAAGTGTTTTATCTTTTCAAGGCTCTTGTTCAATGTGAAAAAGAGGTAATGTACTTTCAAATACTCTTTTGACTTAGATTTGATTACTCTCAAGGAATATGTGATTTCAATATAAACCCTTCTACCCTTCTAAAATACTTTTGGAAATGTAATGTGTTATTATAAAATTCTTTTTGAAAGGAGGAGAAGTTTTTAAAATGGTTTTGTTTGAGGGATTAAGAATATGTATCTATGCCTTATTTTACTTTATGGTAATGTGCTTACATGGTCTTGGTATGCATATTTCCCTTTATCTATCTTGTGCTTCAATAAGGGGGAACTTATCTTACATATCATTCTTCCATATCCTTGTTGACTAAGAACATATGCATAACTATGTTAAACCATTATATTTGATATTTTGATAATATGCATATTTTGAGGGGGAGCCTAGTTCTTAAATTATTACTTATATCTCTTAGCTTACATCCTTGTCTGACATGAAATATTTTATTGTTAATACTATCAACATGTCAACTAAGATCATTTCTTATTGTCTTTCTCTCTATCAATGAAAGAAAGTAAACTTTCTTAAACTTCATATCTTTTGATTCTTTCATTGAGAAGATCCTACCCTTCTTGACTACATGAGTTTTATCTATAGGGGAGAAAATATTATATTTCCTTTCCAAGCCTTTTTGTTGATGTCAAATAGGGGGAGTAAAAATTAGAAAGAAAAATATGTTCTTGTACTTATTGCTTGATATGCTTACATGAATATCAAGCATGTGCTTATTGCTCAACACATTTTTCTTTAGTGATTTGTCATCATCAAAAAGGGGGAGATTGTGGAAATAGGTTTGCCCTAAATGATTTAATATGTTAAGTTTTGATGATGACAAATACAAGACAAAAAGAATGATGCTTATGTTTTATAGTTGTGCTTAATAAATGACAAATGCATCACAAAAGAATGTTAATCATGTTACATAGATGTGCTTAATGAGATATATTGGATCATGCATGATTATGTACTTTATTTAGTTATACTTCACTTAATAATCATGCAATGAGATATATGCAACATTCTTATATGCATGTTAGACTAATTAGAGTTATACATTTATGAATCATGCATATTAAGATATTAAGTTATGAATTTGGACTAACTATACTTGTTTTAAGTGAGTAATACTTTATAGGATAGTCCAAGTACCAAGAGTGAACATTGCAACTAGAAAGCAAAAGATCACAACTATGCTCAACTCAAGAAGGATGAGAATGAAAAGATGTTCCAAGCTTTTGTAAGTTTTGAAGAGAAGATTTTCTTTAGAAGCTTGGATTACATCAAGAAAGGAATGGAAGTGCAAAGATCAAGTCCGAAGACTCTTCAAGCTTAGCTTATAGGACTTAGATCTTGTGTAAAGGTAAAAAAGAATCACACTAAGCTCAAATAAGTTTTAAACATATTTATAAGTGTTTCTAAAATGTTTAAATGCCTAACAAACTGTTTTGGAAATCTAGTTATGGTAATAGTTCAAATCTATGAAAGATAGTCAAGTTTGTGTTTTGCAAAACTGACATATAGTTACCCTTTTGATCATAACTTTCAAAATACTTTGAGTTTTACTTTGAAACTTATCTCATTTGAAAATAGACTCAAAGATCTTTCCAATGACTGGCCATTTCCTTTAAACGGATAAGAAACGAAAAAGTTATGACTAATTAAAGTTTGAGTTTTGAAATTTTGACCTTTGGTTACTATTTTGATCATATCTTTCAAAATACTTTGAGTTTTATTCTGAAACTTCTTTCATATGAAAATAGACTCAAAGAGCTTTCCAATGAGTGTCATTTTCTTTAATTGGATAAGAAATGAAGAAGTTATGACCTTTTAAAGTCGGTTTCAAAAACCAGAAATGGTGTAATCGATTACACGAGTCATGTAATCGATTACAACGTTGACAGAAGCCGTGTAATCGATTACACAAAGTATGTAATCAATTACAAAGTGTCCAAAAAGCTTGTAATCGATTACATGAAGCTTGTAATCGATTACAAAGTGCCCAGGAACGTTTCTAACGGCTATAAACAACTAGTTTTCATAGAAAATCATTTCTAAAACCCTCCAACGGCTCTAAAACTCATTGGGCTATAAATACAAGTGTTTGGGCATCAAAAATAAGTTGGAGAACATTCTGAAAATTATCCTTGAGCATTGAAAATGAAATTTATCATCTTTTTCTCCAAATCTTTGTTTTGAGTTAAGTGTGTAAATCCTTTATATCCATAAGCTTCAAGTTGTATTATATACTCTTCAAGAGAGTTTCTATCTTCCACACTTTGTGTAATCTATAAAGAGAGGGTGAGGTATCCCTCTAGAGTAAAGGGTGAGGTATCCCTAGAGAGTGAGGCATCTCTCAAAGTTAGTAAAGGGTGAGGTATCCCTTGAGGGTGAGGCATCCCTCAAAAGTTGTAAAGGGTGAGGTATCCCAAGGTGTGTTGAGTGCTCTCAATTGTAAAGGTTATCAAGCACCTGTTGAAGCTTGAAGATAGTGGAAAATCTCTAGCGGTTGCTTGAGGACTGGACGTAGATCACAAGTGGATTGGTGATCGAACCAGGATAAACTATTGTGTTTGATCTTTTAAACTCTATCTCTTTACATTTGCACCTTAATTATATATGCTTGAGTTGAACTTGATATTTAGCTTATTTGCTTGATTTATCCTATATCTCAAGTTGTAGTTGAGTAATCTATAATAGTTGTATATTTATTTTGCATATTCCGCTACATTTATTTATTGAGTGATTTAAAATGCATAATTTGTCAAAGTTGCATTAAAACAAGTCATCACCCAATTCACCCCCCTCTTGGGTAATGGTTGCCATGGCTAACAAAAGTCGGAATGACTTGTTGTTAAGGCAGAATGCCTAAGAGATGAATTACACATTAGTGTAGGTGCGATGGTCGTAGTGTAAGTCACGTGTTGACCTTGGGGGTGTCGGGGCGCGGGTATTCCACAATGGCCAGCTGGTAGCTCCCCTGGGCCGTGGATCAGACCGATGTAGATGCACCGACGATCCGGACTGAGACACTATCGCCAATCACGATTCGGTGTAGACTATCTGATGAGAGCCATGATGCACATATTGAGAAAATTATAGCACTTGATTTGAGGCTAGCGTGACATAGACAAAGTCTTCTAGATCATTTTCTCTGAAATTTGTGATTGGCTCCATGGAGTGGGAACTGGTTGCATTGTGTATAAGGATGGTCAGCATACACATCATGCATATGCATAGTCAACATATCTGTTATTATGACATGATCCATATATATATATATATATATATATATATATATATATATATATATATATCTTGATGTACATTACTGATTTACTTATCAGTTAATAACATGATTATGTTTGTTATTCTATGAATATTCCTGTATTGACATGATTATATCTGCTATTACTTGTTGCTGTTATGTGTGAAAGGCACTATTGTCTTTCGGTGTGTTTCTTGCTGCCATGATGGTATTGATGTAGGGGATCTCACCTCTTCTATTGTATTATTCTGTCTGTTTCTATTATTGTACTTGTGATGAAAAAGACTGTGATGGCGACGAGGCTAGACCCGCGAGGTTTCACTAGGCTACAGTTCCATGGAGGCACTGGAGCATGGAGTGTTCAGTGGGTCACGGGGCGCGTTCAGTATGACAGAGCTGTCACTGTGAGTTGGATTAGGACCAGGCATGAGGCGGTCACATTTACTATGGACGCAGATGTTCACTTAGAGTTCTACATGCCTCTTGGGGAGCTCTGGGATGATCGGAGAGCTTCTTATAGGGAGGGTTCAGTGGAGTTGACTGCTCGGACTCCTGCCCGTAGTGACATGCCCCAACTGGGGGCTTTATCTATTGGGGATCTCGAAGGGGATTTGGAAGAAGATCGGGTGCAGGAGCCCATTCTTCAGGTATTTGGACTTGGACAAGGCTTAATTTTCATTTGGTAATTATATGTATAGGTATGATTATTTTAGAGCACTTAAGTTTTATGTTTTGGAACATATGATGATGTACTTAAGGATATAGTAAACTTTGCTTTATGAAAAACCCTCTATTTTAGTTTTTATGACTTAAGTCTTTTATTTATTTCAATAAGCTTATATTATCTGTTAAAAAGGAAATTTTAAAAACTCACATTTTACAATACTAACTACTTTATAGCTTGATAAGTTTTTACTCAAAAAGAGTCATTTTAAAGTGTAAGTGTGATGTTTGATAAATTTTAAAATAAAAGTTAGTCTGTAGATGTAATGCCCCTCGGAGGGGGGTGTTACAGCATCACCTGTTCACTGGACTCCTCAGGTGGCCCTAAAATGTCATCTGTTGTTGGAGTTGGATGAAGTTGTTCCATTGTAATGCGACCATGCTCTTGTAATGAATGTAGGATCTGCATTGCAAATTCTCGAGCGACAGCGTCAATAGTCAAACTGAACCAATGCTCGCAATGTCCGCCTAAGAAACTGATATAAAATATGTCATTATAATCAATATAAAATACATATAGTAACTGGCAAATTGGTAAAGAGCTTACCACATTCCCAATAAATGCACTGGTGGGAGAAATCTAGTGTTCGGTAATATATAGCCTTATTGCACCAAGCAAAATGACGTTTTTTCCCTTGTTGCACTATCCTTGTTGGCATGTTCTTTGTAAAAACATCATTATAGATGGCGTGTCTAAGTAGGATGCGCCAAACAGGGTGACACATCCATGTGGATTACGCCTACCATTTTGGCGTAATCCATGTGGATGCGCCACCCTGTTTGGTGCATCCTATGTGGACCAGAAATCATTAAAAAATGTCACATTGGACAAAAGGGTGGCAGTTTGGTATATAGTTTCAAAAGAGTGACATTTTAGTAAATAATTTTTAAAAGTGACATTTTGATAAATAATTTTGCCACCAATGATAGTTTGGTAAAAAAGCCCTAGACCAACCATTAAGGTTAAAAAAAATAGAAAGTTGTTACCAACACCATCCGATGGTTTTTCTAGTGGTGGTTGCTCTCGAAGCATAGAGAAAATGAAGCTCTCACCTATCTCACACCGTAACAATAGTTCATCCAAATATCACCACAAACAAATATCACAAAATTGAGTCACATAATTACTAAAATTTGAATTGAGTTCCTTTATTAAAGCTTGTAAGATTATTTTGACTAGTACATTATAAGATTATAAGTATATTTGGATTAATTTGTTTTATTCTTAAAAAAAATAGTTAAAAATTATCTTTGTAGTATTTTGATTATATGTTCTTTTAAAATTAAAATAAATTAGCTTAAATCGTACTAGATTTTCATCTATTAAATAAAAAACTCATAATCATAGATGCAAAATTTAGGTTAAAATGCAAGGAACCTCCTTCAACTATATGTCATTTTTAGAAAACGCCCTATGGTTTTAAACTCAACAACTCGAGTCCTTAAACTTACCAAACCATGTATAGTGACTCCCTACAGGAGTTTTTACACATACACAATAGGTTAACATTACACTACTTTGTACAATTTGTGAAGTTTAGGGAGTCGAATTGTTAAGTTTTGAACCACAGGAAATTTTTTCTAAAAATTACTTATAATTGAAAGGAATTCCTTACATTTTAACCTAAGATTTAAAACAACCCTTGTAATGCATAGAAATATAACTTGTTTAGTTGGAATCACATATATAATTATTTGTCATTAACTGTTAATGCTAACAATTGTGAAAGTTTCACTCATCTATGAGTGTATTGAATCTTCTCCCTTTCCACTTTATGTCAAACGATTAGAGATGTCAAAATGGGTCGGCTCGAGTTTGGGCCAAGTCAAGTTAAGCTTATTATGTTTTGGGCTAGCATTTTGCTAGTGCAACCTAACCTGTTGCGAGTTGCGGGTTGAGCAGGCTGGCCCACCAAATCGCTAATTCTTTTGTTTAAAAAAAATATAATGAATTTAATATTTTAAAAAATTGAATAAATGAAAATAGAAAATTTTGTAACTTAGTTTTGAACCAAGAACAAATAAATTATAGAACTATTCCAATTGCCAATTAGGTTTTAATTTTTCAAATAATAAAAATGGTAGTATCCTCTCAAGGTAATGTTCTAACAACCGATCGATCTAATCGGATCAACCATGAACCGAACAATTGGCATCATGTCACACAAACCGATAATTTAAGAACCAACCTACGAACCGCAAAATTGGTTATGAATTGGTGGACCATTCAAAGAAACTTCAGTTTAATTGGTCAACCAATTCAAGTTTTTCATCAAAAGTATTACAAAGTTCTAGCCAGAAGGTTTGAACTCAAGCACTAGTAGATGTTTCAAATAATAGAACTATCCCAATGCAACTAGTAGATGTTTCAATGTAACTTAGTTTTGAACCAATAACAAATAAATTATAGAACTATCTCAATTGCCAATTGGGTTTTAATTTTTCAAATAATAAAAATGGTAGTATCCTCTTAAGGCAATGTTCTAACAACCAATCGATCTGATCAGATCAACCATGAACTTGACAATTGGCATCATGCCACTCAAACCAATAATTTAAGAACTAACTTATGAATCGCAAAATTGGTTATGAATCGGTGAACCATTCAAAGAAGCTTCAGTTTAATTGGTCAACTAGTTCAAGTTTTTCATCAAAAGTATTGGAAAGTTCTAGCCACAAGGTTTGAACTCAAGCACTAGTAGATGTTTCAAATAATAGAACTATTCCAATGCAACTAGTAGATGTTTCAATGTAACTTAGTTTTGAACCAATAACAAATAAATTATAGAACTATCTCAATTGCTAATTGGGTTTTAATTTTTCAAAGAATAAAAATGATAGTATCCTCTTAAGGTAATGTTCTAACAATCGGCCGATCTGATCAGATTAACCATGAACTTGACAATTGGCATCATGCCACTCAAACCGATAATTTAAGAACCAACCTACGAACCACAAAATTGGTTATGAATCGGTGAACCATTCAAAGAAGCTTCAGTTTAATTGGTCAACTAGTTCAAGTTTTTCATCAAAATTATTGCAAAGTTCTAGCCAGAAGGTTTGAACTCAAGCACTAGTAGATGTTTCAAGGTGTGCTCCACCACTATGCCATTGGTATTGCTGAATATAAGTGTTCACATTATATTATATAACATTTTTTTAGATATTTAATATAAAAAATACTTATTATTTTTATAATGTAAAACATCATAAAATATAAAAACATATAATATTTATATATATAAAACTATATTTCGATTCTACCACAATTGAACCATTAAACTATAAATCAGTTCCTTCACTGATTTAATGACTGGTCCAAATTTTAAAATCTTGCTTTTAGGTGATAATTAACTTGTTAGATTAAAATATGAATTAAGATTCAGACAAAACAACACGCTAACCCGATTTTCAGGTTGGGTTAGGTCAGGTCGATCACATCAAGCTAAAATAAATTTGAGTTTAAATTTTGTTAATCTAAATCACACATTTTATCAAGGTCAAACCATTTTGACGGCTCTACAAACAGTGACCACACTAGCAATAACTTACGTTAGGTCACCATCTTGCTTATCTCCATTAATTATTTATTATTTTACATTAATTATTTATATATTTTTTGTTCTACTCATATAGTACTTACTTTTATAATTTTTGTTATTAAATTTATTTATAAATATATTCACAATTATATCAACATTTTTAAAATAAACTTATTTTTAATTTAATAATTTTGCACGCATAAAAATCACACTTCGGTGCATTATAAATGACTATTGTTAGAGGCATGGTTTATGGCCAACTGGCCATTGATCATCACCATTCGCGAACATTGCATGCATGGTTTTGGATTAGTTTTGAGTTAAAAAGCTATTTAGTTTACATAATGTTATTTATATTAGTCTAGATTAGATCGGTTTAATCAATTTTTAACTAAAATTTTTTCAAGCCTAAAATGTTGAGTTAAAAACAATTTAACCTATTAAAAAAAATAAGAAATAAAAAATAGAAATAACTCATTTCACAAAAATAATATTTGATTACATAAAGTGAGAGAAGTATGTAAGAAATTAGAGTTATGATAAGTAAAAATATAAACTCAATAACAAATAAATATATTGTATAATATTTATCGATTTAGATTGGATTGAATCAGTTTTGAAAACCAAAATTGAAAACTAATCAAATACAGTCGATTTTTCAAAAACCAAACAAAAAAGAGCCAAATATATTCAATTTTGATTGGGTTTGGATTTTTCAGTTTAATTTTTGATTTGGTTTGAATTTGAATACCCCTAGTTACATGCAGTCATGTTAGAATTCTAATTCAATTTCTCATATTTGAGTGCTTTTCAAAACTCCAAACAAATTTATATAATTGTTAAGTTACTAATTTAAAATTTATGAGTAAATTTTTTCCTGAATCATATATTTATTATACTCCAAAAACATTTAATAATTTGACACAAGTAGGTAACAAAAAGCAATCACACGTGCACACAAACACCCTATAAAAGCCAAGAAAAAAGATAAAGACTTAAATATACTTTTGATCTCTCCAAATATATCAATTTTTAGTTTCAGTCCTTTATAAGTTTTTGTTACAATTTGTGCTCTTATAATTTTAAAAGTGAGTGAGATTAACTCAATTCAACCTTATCATATTAATCCTTCTCTCATTTCAAGGGCTAAAAAAAATTTAATATGAGGAGGTTGAATTGAGTCAATTTCACTCATATTTGAAACAAAAGTTAGGACCAATTTCACTCACTTTATCGTAATAAAAATTTTTGATGGACCAAAACAAAAATTGATATATTTAAAGAGACAAAAACATATTTAAGCCAAAGATAAATATAGGTGAGAAATTATTACATACTTTTAGAGTACAATAAATGCATACTCCAAAATAAATTTCAACCATTAATTTTAAATTAATAACTTAAAATTCATGCAAATTTATTTAAAAACAATAATAAAAATCTATTTTTTAAAGTATGCATTTATTGTACTTTAAAAATATACTAAAATTCCTCAGATATAAGCATTGTATATGACACTCATCCCATCCATATAAAAAGCCAACACATAGCTCTCAAATGTAGTCACATGTGCACACAAACGTCCAATAATTAATAAATTAACAAGAATAACCACAAAGTGACACTTGGAGTTGTAACAATATTACAAAATAGTGGAAGTAGAACTTTTGTAGTTATAATAGCCGTAATAGTCGTCACCCAGACCCGCATCAACCACCACCTCCCTAGCCTTCATGAACTACCACCCCTGCCTGCCCTCACAAACCACCATAGCCACCCAGACTGGTGCGACTAGCCTCCATACCTAAACCCTCACGAACCACCGCAATTCAACCCTAAAGAAGAAGAAGATTTGAAATTTGAAAAAACAAAAAAGAAAGAAAGAAATGCTGAAGCTTTTTCTGATGGAGGAGGAGGAAGAAAGTAAACAGAGATAAAGAGAAGGAAAGAGTCAAAATACTTGGTATATTAAATTCAATTTCACTAACCTCACATGCCCTCTTTGAAGATTCAAATATTTCAAGCTTAATTTGCAATCTATTTCTCTCACTTAGAGCACATGAAAGGATGCACTTAACATTACTCATCACAAAACATGATCAAGAGTATGAGAAGGGGATTATTTAATATTCGAATTGATAATGGTAAAGTTTTAGATAGCTTGTGCCTTGTATCATAAATAGTTCGCTAATATGTTTTGTGCATAATTAGTAGGCATTGTCCTAACTTGATAATAAGGAATTATCATAATAGCTTTTCTGGGATGGATAAGGGTAGCATTATTTGCTAATGTTAACTCATTAGTGGATAAATTTTGTTTGTAAAGTTATGATATTAAGTAATATGAGTGTACACATTAGGAAAATTTAACAATTTGAAGTTAAGATGCGAGATGCCAATAAGTGATAGATGAAAGAGGGTAAAGTATAGTTGTTTGGCATTTTTAGTGCTTGGATATTAGTTTTTACTCTTTATTTTCTTCAAATTCAGTTCAACATAGTTTTTCATATGTAGCTACCTCTAATTACAAACTTATATATCCTGGGAATTAAAATTTGGAAGAATTACACTTTAATGATTTATGAATCTTCAAAAAATAAATTGAAAAAATAACAAAATGTGTGGTCAACTAAGCTATTGCATATTTAAGTGATCAAGCACTTTCTCAAAATTGTTAACCACTATTGTGATGAATAGTTTTTAATACGAAAATATTTTTACAAAGAATTCCTAAATTTTAATTTTCCATTAAAATTTCTCTAGTATATTATTATAAGGTTATTATTTGAATTACAAGTAGAGCACTTGACGCCTTACTGTTTTGCATGTTACATTTTTTTGGAAATGACAAGTGTGAGTGGTAGTTCCATTTGTTAAAATTCTCTTTCCTCAAATTGTCAAAACGAAATAGCCATTTTTTTAGCATTTGAAGCCAACTGTGTGTTACTGCATGAAAGTCGGCCATCATCGAGTTTTAAAGAAATAAGAAGTGCTATAATCCCAAAGACATCAAAGTGTTATTGAACATGTTTTCCAATTAAGTTGAATAGTTCATGGGTTTGATATGAGAATTAGATCAATGCTTTTTACTATAGTTGAAGTTATATAACACGCGCTTCATTCATTGTTGTTCTACATAGATTTCCTTTATATTATTTATAACTCGTTTCATTTGGTTTTCATATTATTAATTTATTTATTTATTTTACCCTTATTTATTGGATGGGTGCAATGGTTAATCTAGCATATTGTTTATCTTTTAGGTGATATTGCTAATATGTCCAGTCAGGGGAACTTAAATGGTTAAGTGTTAGAATTAGACATGGGGCTCATAGGAATCCAATCTACACCTATCAATGTTTATCAGGTAGTTTCATTATTCTATCTGGTGTTATTATTGTTAGCAACAAATTTATAAGTTGTAGTCCATTCTATAAGTTGAAGTATGATGTTTTTTTTTGGGGTTTTTTTATTCATTTTTCCAAATTGAATAGGATCGTCAACTCCATGTTCCACGGTTTTAAATCCAGCATATGGAGAATTTTTCAGTTTTCCAACACTATAAAATTTGAATGAGGATCCAGGTGAGATTTAAGTATACACAATTTTTGTTATCAATTTTTCATATATTTTTTTGTCTTGCATTGTTATGTACTTATTAGTTGTTGTATTATGAAGATGTTACTTGCATTGATGAAACTATTAGTATTGAGTTTGATTCACCGAAAATAGTTGTGGCCAAGCCATATGTGGTCCTTGAGGATGACTTGTATGCTGAGAAAGAAAATCAAGGTATTCATAATCTATAGAGTGACATTATTCCTTTAATTATCTTTTTCTTCAATATTGGTTGACATAACGATGATTAATTTAATCGCTCATGATTATATTGTGCTTGGATTTCAGTGATTGCACTCATTGTTGCTTAGCTTGTGGTGATTTGGCATGGTATAAAGAATGATCTATGAAGTCAACAAGGCTTCTTAACCCAGAGTTCTCATTATGCTGCATGAAAGGGAAAGTTTAGTTGCCTTTTCTAACTTGACCTCCTGAATAATTGTGAAATCTATTTCATGGTGTTGATGTCAGAAGTAAACATTTTCCAGAAAATGTTCATTGTTATAATAGCATGTTTGAATTTAGTTCAATTGGAGGAAAGGTGGAGACATCCATAAATGATGGGGTTGGTCTATCCCAATTTATTCTCAGCGAGAAAAATTACCATAGGATTTGAACTTTGCTACCATATCAAAGAGAAAAGTCAAAATTCGCTTAGTTATATATTTATGATACAGTGAATGAGATCTTAAGTAGAATGACTAATGAACTGTCAACATGTCCTATTTTTACGGTTCAATTCCTCAGTTTTTCATATTCCTTTTATTTATTTTTAATAAATTTTGTTTGTTAGTTTTGTTATATTTTTAGCATTGTTTAATTGTGTTTTTATTAAGTGTTTTGTGTGTTTTGTCAGGTAATTATACAGGGAGAAGATTGAATGTGCAAAGGAGCAAGAAAAAGAAGAATTTAGTAACAAAGTCCAGCGCTTGAGCGCTGGTGTTGGGGTGCCTGAGCACCCAGAGCATATACAGCAACCGTGATTTAGTGTCCTAGTGCCTGAGTGCTGGGTGAGGAGCGCTTGAGAGTGCAACGTGTAGCAGCACGCATATTGACTTAAGTAACAGAGTCCAGTGCTTGAGCGCTGCTGTTACGCTCCTAGGAGCTAAGAGCGTAACAGTAGACGTGAATTTCCATATAATGGGAAAGTTACGCCAAATTCAACACATTGATCACATTACGCAGAAAATCTCTAATCTTGAGAAAGTTGTTTTGTGGTAGCAGACCTAGGAGGACGGCTTGAAGGAGGAATCGATTCTTGAAGGCTTAGAGATCATAATCTCCATTAAAGAGGTTTTGATTTCTCTTTCTTTTTACTTTTCCATTTTCTTTGGGTTTTCTTTCTACGGGTTTGTATTCTAATATAGGTCTGTTTGTATTGAACATGAGTAGCTAAACTTATAGTTAGGGCTATGGGGAATCTTGTTTTCCTAATTATTTGGGTTTGATTTTTAATTTGATTATGGTAATTTCTTTTTGGGTTTATCATATTGCTTGTATTCTTGTCAGAATTTGATCAATTTTTGGCATGTGTTAATTTATTGTTTGACCGGTGACCATCCACATTCAATGAGTGGATCTATATGGTAAGCCTAGGATTAAATTTGTGAATGACTAAACATCAATTTTTCCTACCAATGGAATTGACAGGTATGTTAGTTCATCTTTTGAATTGAAGCTTAATGCATTTTTGATTAATACAACTAAATGACCAAATAGGTGAATTAAATTAGGAATAGAATATTGTTTCATCCATGACCATCGGGATTCAATAGCAAATAAGAGAATATTGACAAAAGAATTACCTTAATCATAATTGAAAGAAAATCTGAATAATTAAATTCAAGTGAACCTTGCGCCCTAGTCTCTCTTTCATTCATGATCTTTTCTTTGTTTAATTGTTCATTATTTTTCTTTATTTGTTTATTTTGATTTCAACTTGAATTTCTTCATATACTTTGATTTTCTGAATAACAAAGAGTTTAGCGAATCAAGTAATTATGAATTATTCCTCGTGGATCGATAACTGGGACTTAATTTCTATATTACTTGGTGATAGAGTGCACTTGCTCTTAGTGTATTTTACGCGTATCAAGTTTTTGGCGCCGTTGTTGGGGAATAAGTTTGGTAATATTAGAAGCAAAAAATTCTAGTTAATTTAGACGCCATTTTCTTTTATTCTTTATTTTATACTTTATTTATTTTTTTTATTTTATTTTTTTTTATTTAATTTTTCACTTCCTATTTTTTGTTTATGCTTACTCGATCTCAGTGTCCTAATTTGGCTTTTGATCCAGAAATTGAGAAAATAGCTCACATGTTAAAGAAGCAGTCTTTTATTGTAGCTATGGCAGAAGACATAAATAGGATAGAGAGGCAGCCAGTTGTTGAGGCCAACCGTGAAGAAAGAGCTATCCTAGCAGAGCACACCATATTTGAGTACTCTATGCCCACTGCTGAAGGGTATGGAGGGAGTATTATAAGACCAGCTGTGGCAGCTAATAATTTTGAGATAAAACTAGTATTGATCTCCATGATTTAGAATTCAGTTCAGTTTGGTGGATTGCCTTCAGATGATCCTAATCAGTATTTGGCCAGATTTTTGCAGTTGTGTGATACTATCAAGTACAATAGAGTGACAGATGATGCAATTCGATTGCGACTTTTTCCTTTCTCTCATAGGGACAGAGCAAGCCAATGGTTAACATCACTACCGAGGGGTTCCATCACTACATGGGATCAGTTGACACAACAGTTTCTGGCTAAGTATTTTCCTCCTTCTAAATCTGCTAAGTTAAGGAATGATATATCTTCTTTTGTGCAGTTTGAAATGAACACTCTTTATGAAGCTTGGGAGCGCTTTTAGGAGTTGTTGAGATGTCCACATCATGGATTTCTCGTATGGCAGCAGGTTCAGACTTTCTCGTATAGCCTGCAAATCATTCACTTATTGATGCTGCTGCGAGAGGGACAATATGGAGGAAAACACCTACTGAGAGCCAAGCATTAATTGAAGAAATGACATTGAACAGTTATCAGTGGCAGAATAAGCGCCAGACTCTTAAGAAACAAGCAGGTGTACATGTTGATTCTTCTACAGCAATTCTGAGTCAATTGGAAGCTTTGACGGAGAAGGTGGAGACTCTGATGGTGACAAATAGTGTAGTCCCACCAATCATTTGTGAGGCATGTGGAGGACAGGGTCATACAAGTGCAAATTGTCAAGTTAGTAGTCCTTTTACCCCTGAGCCTGAAGTAGCAAATTTTGTTGGTAATTCCAACTGGCAAGAGTACAATCCGTATTCAAATACATACAATCTTGGTTGAAAGGACCACCCGAATTTCAAATAGGGAAATCAGCAAGGCTATCAGTAGAATCAATAAAGAGTTCCACCACCACCTCCTAGTTTCCAAGCACCTGCAGAGAAGCTGAGTTTTGAAGATCTGGTTATGAAGTATATGCAGAATTCTGATGCCAGAATGAAGAACATGGAAACTCAGATTAGTCAGTTGACTACATTGATGATAGCGAGGGCACTAGGGACATTGCCTAGCACTACTGAGACTAATCCAAGGGAACAGGCCCATGTAATTTTCCTTAGAAGTGGTAAGGAACTTGAGGAGTCCTTTCAAAAGAAGGAAATGCCAGAGCTTAGAGATTCTCTTGTTCAGTCAGTGCATGAAGATGAGAAGGCAACTGAAGCATCTAGCTCATCAAGAATTGAGACAAAGAAGAATGATGTCCTTACTGAAGATGTCAATCAAGAAAGAGAGGTTGAGAAGAAAGCACCAAAGTAGAAGAGAGTGAAGAAGGATCGTGAGTAGAGTGCAGTTTATGAACCATCCCCATATGCTAAGATCTCATTCCCTCAGAGGCTCAAGAACAATTAGCCAGATCAGCAATTTCCAAATTCTTCGAGATATTTAAGAAATTACAAATTAATATTCCGTTTGTTGAAGCCATCTCTCAAATACCCAAGTATGCAAAGTTTCTGAAAGAAATACTTACAAAGAAAAGCAAGCTTGAGGAATTTGAGACTCTATGTCTTACTGAGGAGTGTTCTGCCATTCTTTTAAAGAAGTTACCCCCAAAATTGAAAGATCCAGGGAGTTTTACTATTCCTTGCACTATTGGTAACTCTTATTTTGATAAGGCATTATGTGAATTGGGTGCTAGTATTAATTTGATGCATTTCTCTGTGTTTAAGAAATTGGAAATATAGGAACCGAAACCCACTAACATTTCACTATAGTTGGCTGATAGATTATTCGCTTACCTGCGTGGTGTAGTGGAGGATGTTTTAGTGAAGGTGGATAAATTCATATTCCCAGTTGATTTTATGGTGCTAGATATGGAAGAGGATGCTGATATTCCTCTCATTCTTGGAAAATTGTTTTTGGCCACTTCTGGAGCTGTGATTGATGTACCTCGGGGTGAGCTCATATTGAGAGTGGATGGAGATCATGTGATCATTAATGTCTTTAGGGAGGCTAAATCTTCCCCAATTTTAAATCTCCATGCTCCTATCAATTTTGTTCAAGCTAAGAAGCAGGAAACCTTAGCTATCAAAGACCCCCGCCATCATACAGTGTTGATGTTGATCTGTTGGAATGTCAAGCTACTGAAACAGATAAAGGTCCTCCTAAGATCCATGCTTCTTCACAGATTAGTCCTTCATCTATTGATCGAGTGCAACCACCTTGGTCTAGTGGAGTTAAGGCGTAATTGGGACAGTTAAGCTCTTGTCAAGTTCACAATTCTGTTGGAAGTAGTCCCAAGGCCATTGTTGAAGGGAGGAAGAATTATTTTGAAAAGAAGAAGGAGTCCTCCTATTTCTCTTGCTTTAAGCCACCTTGATTCATCTGAAAAAGGCAACGTCGAGCTAATGATGTTAAACAAGCGCTTCACAGAAGGCAACCTGTGTTTCTTCTTCCTTTATTTTATTTTAGTTATTGTTGTTATTTTTGTTTTTTTCTACTAATGTGTTTTGAGATTTTATTTTTCAGATTCTGTTGCTGTGTTGACTTCTGTGCTTCTCCTTTGCCTGGCATTATGTCATTTTTCATCAGGTTTTGTTGTTCTTTTCTTTACCCTTTTTATTTTTTTTTCTTCCACATTGAGGACAATGTTTATCTTAAGTGTGGGGGGGTACTTTTACAATTTTTGGGCAAAAAAAAAAAGTTTGTTGAAACACTTGAGTAATGTTGGTAATTAAGCTAGAATTATGGGTTGATGTCTCGTTTTATTCTGAACTGATAGAGATATATTTTAAAGGGGATTCCATTGATCATGAGCTGATAATGTGTGAAGCAATTTTTTTTCAATGAAGTAAGTGAAATTTAGCATCTTATTTGGAATTTAGTCATGTCTACTTGCTTTTGTTCTCTTTATCAACTTAGCCAGAAAGTGAGTTTTGAGATTTAACATTTGGATTTTTCATAAATGAAATCCTGTCTTTCTTCTGGAGTGAGTTTTCTCATGATTGATGTGCACTAGAACTTGTTTTGATATCTTGTTGAGGCTTTAATGATTCACATGCATACTTGAATATGATTAAGGCAATTAGGCTTAATTCTTTCTTGACCTCCAGAGTTGCATTGATTAAATGACCTCTTAGTTGCCCCATTTGAGCCTGAAATTAATTTCTTTGAATACCCAATTAAATAATCAGGTTGAATTCTTTGGAGCAATTAATGTGTTGATTGAAAAAGTCTTGAAAGGTTGCTTTTGTCTTCAAGGGTTGAAAAAAAAAAAGAAAAAAAGTTTGGAAAAAAAGGAAAAAAATGAAAAAGAAAGAAAAGAAAAGAATTATTGGTGAAGAATAATGAAAATATTGGGTTGAAAGTGAGAAGTTGTTATATTCTTGTGCATCATGCTCTATCTGTCATCTTTTCAGCCTAATTCCACTTTATATTGATTTATTCATGAGTATTCTTTACCTTATTTTATCTCTTCTTCCTACTTTTCATTTTACCCTTGGCCCCGTTATAACCAAAGTAAAGTCCTTTTGATTCTTGTGTTGTATGTGAACTTGGAAGTGGAGATGAGATTGATAAGCAAGCCTATGATATTGCTTTTTCTCAAGAGAAATTTGAATGATCACTTTGTCCTTTAAACACTTGAGCGATAGAAAGATGAGTGATCTCAGATGTTTGGTGAAGAGAACAGTTGCAAGCTAGACTCAAGCCTCTAATTGTTTAAGTGTTAAATGATCTTGCTTGATTGGATTTGATTCCTGAAGTTGAATTTCTTGTAATTGTGGAATTTCCCTTTGATTCATGTTTCTTGATGTTGAGTTTGATCTTGTTGTTGATTCCTATTCTTTGCTTGAGGACAAGCAAAGCTCAAGTATGGGGAAGTTGATGAACTGTCAACATGTCTTATTTTTACGGTTCAATTCCTTAGTTTTTCATATTCCTTTTATTTATTTTTAATGAATTTTGTTTGTTAGTTTTGTGATATTTTTAGTATTGTTTAATTGTGTTTTTATTAAGTGTTTTGTGTGTTTTTGTCAGGTAATTGTACAGGGAGAAGATTGAATGTTCAAAGGAGCAAGAAAAAGAAGAATTTAGTAAAAGAGTCCAGCGCTTGAGCGCTGGTATTGGGGCGCCTGAGCGCCTAGAGCGTATGCACCAATAGTGATTTAGTGTCCCAGCGCCTGAGCGCTGGGTGAGGAGCTCTTGAGCACGCAACGTGTAGCAGGGCGCGTATTGACTTAAGTGACTGAGCACTTGAGTGCTCAGAACTGGGCGCCTAGGCGCTGAGAGCGTAACAGCAGACATGAATTTCAATATAATGGGAAAGTTACACCAAATTCAACACATTGAGCACATTATGCAGAAAATCCCTAATCCTGAGAGAGTTGTTTTGCGGTAGCAGACCTAGGAGGACGGCTTGAAGGAGGAATCGATTCTTGAAGGCTTAGAGATCATAATCTCCATTAAAGGGGTTTTGATTTCCCTTTCTTTTTAGTTTCCCCTTTTCTTTGTGTTTTCTTTCTATGAGTTTGTATTCTGATATGAGTTTATTTGTATTGAACATGAGTAGCTAAACCCATAGTTAGGGCTATAGGGGATCTTGTTTTCCTAATTATTTGGGTTTGCTTTCTAATTTGATTATGGTAATTTATTTTTGGGTTTATCATATTACTTGTATTCTTGTTAGAATTTGATCAATTTTTGGTATGTGTTAATTCATTATTTGACTGGTGACCATCCACATTCAATGAGTGGATCTATATGGTAAGCCTAGGATTAGATTGGTGAATGACTAAACATCAGTTTTTCCTACCAATGGAATTGATAGGTATATTAGTTCATCTCTTGAATTGAAGCTTAATGCATTCTTGATTAATTCAACTAAATGACCAAATAGGTGAATTAAATTAGGAATAGAATATTGTTTCATCCATGACCATTGGGATTCAATAGCAAATAAGAGAATATTGACAAAAGAATTATTTTAATCATAATTGAAAGAAAATCTATATAATTGGATTCAAGTGAACCTTGCGCCCTAATCTCTCTTTCATTGATTATCTTTTCTTTGTTTAATTATTCATTATTTTTTTTATTTGTTTATTTTGATTTCAACTTGAATTTCTTTATACACTTTTGATTATCTGAATAACAAAGAGTTTAGCGAATCTAGTAATTACCAATTATTCCTCGTGGGATCGATAATTGGGACTCAAGTCCTATATTACTTGGCGACAGAGTGTACTTGCTCTTAGTGTATTTTACGCGTATCAATGACACACTTCAGGTTTGCTTATTTCATGATCACTATATTACTATGATTGATTGAAATGTTTCAATTTAGTGTAAATTGTTTCTAAACCATCTTTGATATTTTTTTTCTAATATATGTTCTTCCCTGTTTCAAACATCTATGTGTTGACACTTTACAAAAAAAATGATACTTCAATATGGATATTACAATATTGACTTAGATATTATTATCTTTTGTAATATGTATGCCTGAATTGATGTAGTGATTTTGACTAAACTAATAACATAGATCCTTCGTTGGTTAAAGATTTAATGGAAATGGTCAATGAATATAATGTTTTAGCAGAGTATTTTAGAAGGGCTAGAGATTTTTATGAACAAGGGCAAGCTGTCAAATTTTGTTTATGATTATTTAGACATTGGGTTCCTAATGCTCGAATGTATAACCTTTCAACAGTGGATGAAGTTGATGTGCTTATTATTGGTGATTTTGATAATTCTAATGTTGGTCGAGATATTATTATGCATGGTCGTAATGGAGAATTGAAAAGGATACATGAAACACTTAATGCTTATATTCCTTTATAGTATCCTCTATTATTTCTATATGGTGAAGATGGTTACTAAGAAGATATTTGTAGAATATAAACAAATGGTATGATGGACAAAAGAAAAAGGGCTAGAATTTCATTTCGAGTTTATTACATTTAGGATGCATGAAATAATTTTTGAAGAATCTTTTATCCTAAAGGGTAGAAGGTTGTTCCAGCAGTTTATAGTTGATTGCTACTCGATGATTGAAGCATAGAGGTTATCCTTCATTAGAAATACCAGTCTATGATTTAGTCAGAATTTTTTAAATGCTTGGAAGAAGCTATTGATCGTGAGGATATTGAACCATCGTCCATTAGCACTCGTGTTGTCTTACCTTTGTCTTTTACTGGGGGTTGTCAATATATGTTTAATAACTGTCAAGATGCAATGGCAATTTGCAAAAGTTATGGATTCCCTGATTTGTTTTTTTAACTGTTACGTGTAACCCCAAATGGGCATAAATTACATTGTATGTCTCAGATAGAGGGCTAGCTATTGATGACTATCTTGATATTGCATGCAGAGTCTTCCGAATGAAGTTAAATGAGATGATCATTGATTTTAAGAAAGGATATATTTTTGGAAAAGTAGTTGTTGGTGTGAAAATCTGAATATCACATTTGCTATTTTTTCTGTTATGCAAAGTTAATTTGATGATTAGACTTTTTTTAAATTCTATGTAGGTATATATACCATAGAGTTCCAGAAAAATGGACTACCCCATGCTCACATTTTGTTATGGTTGCACCAAAAGGATAAATCGCAAACTGTTAACTTAGTTGATTCAATGATATCTGCTGAATTACCAAATAAGAACAAATTTCCAAAAAAATTTCATATGGTGTCATCTTACATGATTCAAGGCCTATGTGGGGTTACAAGAAATACTTCTCCTTGCATGAAGGATGACATGTGTTCAAAGTTTTATCCCAAGAAATTTGTTGACAAGACTTCATTTGATGATGAAGATTACCCAATATATAAAAGGAGGGATAGATGTATAACAACTCTAAAAGGGGATGTTGAGTTGGATAATTGGTTTGTTGTTCCTTATAATCCAAAATTTTTGATGAAGTACTAAGCACATGTTAACTTGGAGTTATGCAACAAATCAAATTCCATCAAGTATTTGTTCAAATATGTGAATAAAGGCCCTGATCAAGTTACTATTTCAATTACACTAGAAGAAGGTTGTCCAAACGTAGGAGATGAAGTTGATGAGATAAAGCAATATTATGATTATCGATATTTATCTGCTTGTGAGTATATTTGGAGAATCTTCGCCTTCGATATTCATCATAGGTGGCCTCCTATTTAGCGATTTTCGTTTCACCTCCCTCGATAACAAACAATTGTGTTTAATGATTGTGATAAGATTGATCAAGTCGTTTTAAAAAACAAGGATAAGAAGACAATGTTTTTGTCATGGATCGAAGCTAATAGAACATATCTTGAGGGAAAGGATTTGACTTATGGTGAGTTTCCAACTCAATTTGTTTATTTTACAGATACACAATTGTGGAAACCAAGAAAGAAAGGCCAATCAATTGGAAGGTTAAACTCTGTGCCCCCAAGTACGAGGGAATTGTATTACATCAGGTTGTTGTTAAATGTACAATGAGATTTTACTAGCTATGAGAGTATTAGGACCGTGAATAATGTGACGTATGAAACTTTCCAAGATGCTTGTTATGCCTTGGGATTGTTGTCTTATGACAAAGAATTTGTTGCTACAGTTAAAGAAGCTGTAGAATTAGCATCTGGTGTATATTTAAGATGTCTTTTTGTTCTTTGTTGTTGTCAAACTCTATGAACAAGCCAGCTTCTATATGGGAACAAACATGGGATTTATTGGTTGATGGAATTCTTTATGAAAAGCGAAAATCATTTGGTTGTCCAGGTATTATTTTATTTATATAATGTCTAAAAATTTATTTTAATTGATATGTTTTTCTTTTTTTTTTTACTTTTTGTTTGTTATATCTAAAGCATTTTTTATTATAGATTTGAGCATTGGGGATGATGAATTGAAGATGTTATACTTGATAGATATTGAAATTTTGTTGCATTCAAATGGTAAATCATTGAATAAGTTCCCAGGAATGTCATGTTCTAATTTTTCCATGTTGCATGAGTTTGAAAATATTTTGTTAGTCAATGAGCTAAGTTATGATAAAAATGAGATGATGGTTGAACATATCAAGTATTTTGAAACACTTACTGATGAGCAAAGGTGCATATATGATGAAGTCGTTAATGTTGTGTTTAATGGAGTTAAAGGTTTGTATTTTGTTTATAGATATGGTGGGATTGGAAAAACCTTTGTTTGGAAAGCATTGTCATGTTGACTCTGGTTTGAGGGAGGGATAATTCTAAATGTTACTTCTAGTAGTATTGCCTCTCTTCTTTTACCTGGTGGTAGGACTGCACATTCACGATTTGCTATTCCAATCTCTTTGACTGAGGAATCAACTTGTAATATAAAACAAGGTAGTGGTAATGTTAAGTTGCTTCAGTATATAAGCCTTGTTATTTGGGATAAAGCTCCAGTGGTTAATAAATGAGCTTTTGAGGCTTTGGACCATACATTAAGAGATGTAATGCAATTTTTAAATACTAATAGTATGAATGAGCCCTTTAGTGGCAAAGTTATTGTGTTTGGTGGAGATTGCAAACAAATTTTTCCAGTTATTCCTAAATCAAGTAGGGTAGATATTGTAATGGCAACTATTAATTCATCCATACTAAGGAAACATTGCAAAATTTTGAAGTTAACTAAGAACATGAGGCTTCAATCTGGTATTGTTATGTCAAATGTGGATGAGATGGTATAATTTAGAAATTAGATCCTTGATATTGGTGATGGATTGTTGGAGTTGACAATGATGGTGTGGCTGATGTGGAGATTCCAGAAGACCTTTTAATATTGGAACCGAATGACCATATTGCTAATATTGTTACGTGTACATACCCTAATTTGGTTGATAATATGAGAAATCACAAGTTTTTTTAAGATAGGTGTTGATATCCAATTTTGTCCATAAAATTTTTTTCGTTACTTTGTTAAGGACTAATAATTGTGTTAAATGATGCTTAAGTGCAATGTTTTGAACACATTTTTTTTAAAGTTTTATTTACTTCCATCTTATTTGAATCACTACTTTTTTGTGTAAAAAACAAAAATAAAATAAAATAATAAAAAGAAAATAAAAAATATTTTTTTTTTTCTTTTCTTTTCTTTTCTTTTCTTTTCTTTTCTTTTAATTAATACAAAAGGAAAACAAAAAATAGAAAAAATTTAAAAAATTTAAAAAAATAAAAAAAATTGCATTGGGTAGCCACTGATAGTTTGTTCAGTCTCAGCTACGCCGTCCAATCTTTGGAGAGCCTCAGTAGTGCAATAACCAAGGATACCTCTCTACCAAGTTGCTCTCCACACAAAGCTCAAAGCTCTACTTAATGCCTCTGCACCTTGGATGAACCGCTTGACATGAAAAGAGAATGCAATAAAGCTGTGAGAAAGAGAAGACATGGAGCAATGGAACAAGTCACGAAAGAGGAAATCCAAGTGAGACCCAAGCTTGGTCAACCCTGGAAATTTCTTTATCTCATGCATGAGTGCCGCTGGACAACATAGAGAGAGATGGAGAGCCCTCTGGCAACAAAAATCTCTATACAAATGCCTAGCTAGGATGAGAAAAAGGGGACAACTCAGTTTTTCAAAATCATTTTTTGCAAAATAAAACTCTCTTCAGCTTTCAACATCTTTCAAGCCATCAACCCATCTTCAACCTTTTCACTACCTCCCCTTCATCATCCTTTGCCATTCCAAAACAGTGACCCAAAATCACCCCTACCAACGTTACCACCCATTCACAAATAGCCCTCAACCATTATAAACCAACAACCCATCAAGCCACCACCTTCACCATATCCTACCTCATCACCATCTTCACCCTTGCTCCACCAAAAACAACACCACCACACAACTTCCATAACCACTCTCACCACCTTCCTAAAACAACCTCATACCCTCAACCATCACAAACTAACAACCCATCAAGCTATCACCTTCACCACATCCTACGTCATCACCATCTTCACCCTTGCTCCACCAAAAACAACACCACCACACAACTTCTATAACCACTCACACCACCTTCCTAAAACAACCTCTTCCCTCACCATCTTCAACCCACCAACCAAAGCACCACAATACTCCATCTTCACCAACACCACAACCAAACTGTGAAGTTCCACCCATCCACCTAAACCGTGAACCTCCACCAAAGCCACCCCCAAAATAGAACCAAGCCCACACTAGCCACCATTAAGGCAAACCACCTTCCATAAGCTCAACAATCATAACACCTCAAACTAGATCATAATCAAAAACACAAGCCAGAACCTCACCAAACCATCATCACCTTCAATTCACTAATTCACTAAAGATCATTGAACCAACACCACCACACCATCTTCATCACCATCCCTTTGCCTGGAAAACGTCTCAACTGAGTACCACCATTAACACTTAGATCTGCTATAGAACCCAAACTTCTCTGCCCCTCCATCAACCATTCCCCTTGTGCTCACCACACCACCGTCCTCCACGTCGTGCCAGAATCAGAACCAGTGACCCATCTACGAGCTCCACGCCGTCCAGACCCACAACCCGTCGCGCCTCCACATCGTGCGCAAGCCAGACCCGAGCTCGTCACGCCACCGGACCCACAACCATAGCCCACCAGAAATCGCCATCTGCATTGTGCCTCTCTGCAACCTGCGACCACGACCCACCGCGCTACCCACTAACCCAGTTGCACCCAAATCCGTTCCTCCACTAGCCACCGCACCACGCGCGATCTCTCCCAAACCGTCGTCACCCAGCCACCGGCCACTGGTCACCGTGCCTGCCATAGCTAAGTTGGTTGGCACCCACAAACCCTTATTTTCTCTCCTCTGTTACTAGTTTCCATCTTACTTTTGTTGTGTTCTCTCGCTTTGAATGAGAGCCACTCTTTTCTTTTCCTCTTTTATCTTCTTTCTTTCTTTTATTTATTTTAGTTAATTTTGAGTTTTTTGTTGTTTTGGGTTTATTTTGGCTGAGTTGTTAAGTCTTACATAGCCCAGATTATCTAAATGTTACCAAATATGTTAGAGGGCTAAGAGTTAAAAATTAAAAATTAAAATAAAATAAAATAAAAAATACATAAAAAGAAAAAAATGAAAAAGAAAATGAAAAAAGATAAAATTTCAAAACAAAGGATGAAAGTCAATTTGTGGGTTGGTTTGACTTGATTATGGTTTATCTTTGTCTCTTTGTTTATTATTTTATTTGTTGTTATGACTATTGTGTTGGTTGGCATGTGGCTTTAATTTAATCTTTCATAAACTGTATTGCTAGTTAACATGTTGTCTTGTTTAAATTAATCCTTTCTTTACAACTTGTTGTGAACATTTCAAGTTTCCTTTTCATAATTAAAATCAAATAACCCACAATCATTTTCTAAAGAATTACGTGACTTTGAGTTCCCCACTACACCCGGAGATACGTAGGAGCAGAATCTCTATTCTGTCAAGCCAAAATTAAATTTTCATAATTTGGTTGTTTATTTTTTTATATAAATGGTTACAATGTTTTTAAGAGGGGTAAAATAAATATATTTGAGATTATCAAGTTTTTTGCACAACTAACTTAAGGTACTATTCTTGGAACGGGTAGTGTAGGGTGCTAACATCTTCCCTACCTATAGTCGACTCTCGAATCCAAACTTGTTTTTCAAAAGACCAGTTTTCCTAATTAAAGGGTTTTTCTAATGTTTTCCTAATTTAAATAAATATTGGTGGCGACACCATGGATTTTCAAACACCCATTGATTTTCAAACACCTATCTTTCTTTATCATCCCGTCGTGACCCCTGTTGCAACAGCTGGTAACTCCACTGGGGACACTTAGAAAGTCAGGCTTGTTGTTGTTAGTTGTGCAAATTATTAATAATTTTTATTTTTTTATTTTATCTCTTTTTGTCTTTGTTTTTGTTTTCTTGTTTGTTTGTAAATAAACTTTATCTAATACTTTTATGTAAATATCTGATAGCATTATTCTGTGTTTATTTTGACTTGATTTACTTGTATTTTTTTAATAATATTTTGTGTTTAATTATTGAAACCCTAGGGTAGATGATTAATGGTCAACTGTTGTGTGTATGTTTTTTGCAGCTTGGGGGGTAGTTTTATCTTTTTAATTTTTTTGTCCAAATTTGTATGCTCCCTCACACACATTACTATCACTTACCTCACATTTTTTGGGCTCTATACCCGAGTCTGTACGAACTCGAGCAATAAGAGAGGTCTCGACTTTTGTTATTGAGGGACTTTATGCTCACTTGACATTTGTTGAGACACCACTCAAATTATTACCAGTATCATGTATTAGTCATATTGAGAGGGTTTATCCCTACTAGTGATTAATTCATGAGTTAGGTCCTTGACTTTCGAGTAGGGGCAATCTGGGGACCATGATTTTTAGAAGTTTAGATCTATCCTAAGAACCTTGCACTGATAGAATGAATATAATGGTTGCCAAAATTAGAGTCATGACCTTAAGGGGATCTAATCCTTAGATTCCACGTAACTAGGACACGAAAGAAACATACTTCTTCTTTATCTATCTATCATTCATTCTTGCATTCTTTTTTAAAAAAAAAAATCAGCCTAAAAAAAAAAGAAAAAAAAGAAGATACATCATCTTGTATTTTCATGGTATCCCTAACTTTAATATATATATATATATATATCTCATCTTTCATTTTCATGGCATTTCTAGTATTCTTAAAAAATAAAAATAAAAATAATAAAGAATATATCATCTCGCATTTTCATGGCATTCCTAGCTCTAAAAAAAAAAAAAAAAGAAAGAAGAAATAACATCTTGCATTTTCATAGCATTCCTAGCGTTCAAAAAGAAAAGATACATCATCTTATATTTTCATGGCATTCATAGCATTCCAAAAAAAAAAAAAATACATCATCTTGTATTACCATGGCATTCATAGCATTCTTTTTTTAAAAAAAAAAATCCATCTGCACAAGTAGTTAATACTTCGCATACATACATGTTGCCAACTTTGTTTAGTCAATACTAATAATTACATATTCATATCATGTTTCCCCAAGCAGAAAAGTGGGCACTATAGCAGGAAAGCAATTTTCGCTGTCGGTGTATGCCCTAGAGGCCGATACATTTTGTCTGTATTTACATACATTCTATTATGCTATTTTAATATATGAGGCATTTCATTTATTGTGTTCTTTTTAATAAACATAATAAAGTCCTTAGAATAGTAAGTTTGATACCATAGGACATCAAGTGGATGACTTGATCGTGAGATCCTATTGGATAAAACACTATTCTTAAATGTTCCTAGTCAAGTATTATTGTTAATTAGGACAACAATAATGCATTGAGACTAGTATGTGCATAAACTGATGACACACATTTCACAGGTCATGGATATGAGATATTAAGTCTTCACATAGGTACATGTTAGAGTAATGATGTACTGGACTAACCCAACATAAGAACGCTACATGGATCGTTATGTGAGTGTCATAAGCGATTCTTATAATGACAATGGTGTATGTGGTCCTTCGACCTGAAATTACTACGATTCCAACATAAAGAGTTATATGTTTTAATGCCATCAAACATCATTTGTAACAAGGTGATTATAAAGTTAGTTATTGGATATACTACGAATTGTGCAGAGGGATGTGAGTGACCTAGATGTGATTTGTCACTCCTACATGACAGGAGCGATATCTTCGGGCCCCCTGATTGAGTAAGACTGCGAAATGCATAGCCATGCTCAAATGAGTCAATATGAGATATTGATCTCATTTGTTATTACAAAGTCTACTCAAGTATTAGGAAACGAAGGATTGGACTATACAAAGGTGACACATTCCATGTCTTATGTTCAATCTAGATATCTTGACAAAGGGACTAAACGATATGGAAATATTGGTCACGGAAAGGTTATGTCAAATCACTAACATTCTCATTACTTGGGTAGCAGCGATGTGTTACTAGATACCGCTCACTGCTTGTAATATTAAAATGGGATTTTAATATAACTGCCAACGTAATGAGAACCTGCAGGGTCACACACATAGAGTAGACTAAAATTAGAGTAATAGATCCAAGTTGGACTCGGATTCAAATGTGTGCCAGACTCATAACAGGAGTCTAGGGTTACACAGCTTACCTTGCCGCTGCTCACACTCACTTAAGGCAGTCACTATTATAAATGGTACTACCAAGGGGGCTGCTAAAACACGCATTACAAAACCCTAGCCGTACTTATAGAAAAAGTGAGTGAGAGAGTGATAGCTTTCTTCTATTCTCTTCGCAGCTAGCACTGTGTGAGAGACGTGAGGCTCCTTCTGCAGACGTTGGACGTTCGTGAGTCTATTCATGTGGATACCACAGAGACATCGTTGTTGTTACTACGTCAGTGATTCATGTCACTTCCTTTTGATCACGCTTCAAGAGGCAAACAATTTTAAAACTCGGATTATAACTTTTTTGCATGGATCCTTAGTTGGAATTCTATTTTTCACTACGTGATGTATCTGCGATTCCCAACATCCATGGCTAGGATCATGGATGAAATAGAACGGACTCAAAAGCTGAAGGATGAGGTGAATCAGCTCAAAAAGCAAGTGTCCAAGATGATGGAGATGCTACAGTCCATGGGAAATAGAAAGAGCATAGGTAAGAATCGCTTAATGGCGAACGTAGAACATCTGATCACACTTCTTCACCCATCTGGTTTTTCTCCAACCCTTCTGCAATACTAAGGCTTTAATCCTCAAGGAGTTGTGATGCCACTCACCATTTACCCAAACAACACTATTTAACCCTCAGTCACCAGTTCTCATGAAATCCAGGTGCTACCCTTCCCACCATATGGCCTCCCTCCCAGCTATGTACCACCATTAACCACCAATCCCCTGATAATAGTATGTTAGCAGTGACACCAACTTCAAACTCGCTGAACACTACCCAAACCCAAGTCACTTGGTCGAATGCCAATGAAACCCTGCCAATACAGCACCCATTTCCCTTTTTAATCCTACCATATAGTCTCCCTTTCGGCTTTGTACCACCACAGGTTACCAATCCCCCTGACAGCAGCATGCCTACTTCAAACTCATTGAGTATAACCCCACCACATCCTCATTACCTTAGTACCTGTGGAACCCCACTGGTGCAATAATTTGTCCCTACTTTCATGTCACAGTATCCATTGAATTTGTATGCTGAAAATGCTTTATCTAAAAAGAAATTGGAAACTCTGGAAGAGAGATTACGAGTCATTGAAGGAGCAGGTAGTTATAGTCTCGGGGATGCTTCCGAGTTTTGCTTCCTAGATTTTGATAAATATAAGGGGACTACTTGCCCAAAGAATCACTTGACAATGTAAATTCGTAAAATGGCTTCACAAGCTCATGACGACAAGATGTTAATCCATTTATTCCAAGATAATTTAACTGGGGCAGCTTCGAATTGGTTCACGCATCTTGAGTGTGCCCATATACGATGTTTCAAGGACTTAGCTAATGATTTCTTGGAGCAATATAAATACAACGTCAATATGGTACCAGATAGATTACAGTTGCAGAATATGGTTAAGAAAGAAGTTGAAACCTTTAAGGAATGTACTTGGCAGTGGAAAGAAATAGCTGCTCAAGTAGAACCCCTACTGACAAAAAAAGAAATGGTGGTCATATTTTTCGAGACTCTCCGATCACTCTCCTCTAATAAGATGATAGGGAGGATGTCATCAAATTTCTCGAACATAGTCATCATCGGGGAAAGAGTCGAGGGAGGACTGAGAAAAACAAAGATTGTTGAAAGTTCAACAGGGACGATTAGAGTCAAGAGGCCCCCAACAAGGAAAGAAAGAGAATAAGAAGCTCAAGCTGTTACTTTCGATTAGAGAAGTTTTACACAAAGAAAACCTAGCCAAGCACCTATCAATCCTCAACCATCCTTTCGTCCTCCCTATATACCTTACGACCCATACATTGCTAATGCCTCCCAAGTTCCATACCTTTAACCTTACCACCCAGTGATCCTTTATTGTGCACAATCTCACATCCCAAACTAAACATTCCCTACCATGCCATCTTAGCTAACCCAACCATGGACCAAAAACCCAAATACAAACCAAAGAAGGTCTCCAACTAACCACGAAAAGAAACCTGTTCAATTTGACCCAATTCCCATGACCTACACTGAGCTGCTACCACAACTCATTCGTAATTCCTTATTGGTCCCTTGCCTAATGAAGTTGGTGGAAGCCCCATACCCAAAAGGATTTGACTAAAACGCTAAGGATAACTACTATGCTGGGGCTGTAGGCCACTCAACAGAAAATTACAGAGCTTTGAAGTTCAAGGTACGAGACCTGATTAATGCCAAATGGTTAATATCAAAGAAAGAACTCCTAATGTAGGTTGTAATCCCTTGCCTAATCATGTAGATTCTAGAGTTAATATCATAGAGAAGTCTTCTGGCCAACGCTTCATAAGTCGTGTAGCTAACGTAAAAACTCCCATGAGAGTTATTTTCAGAGAACTTTACAAATTTACGTTAATACAAAACCAAGTCAAGATGAAAATGGGTAATAATGATAGGAATGTGGGGCATTCTATTGAAGAATGTGGCAAATTTAGACAGATCCTCCAGAATCTATTGGATATGCAACAGGTGCAAATATGACATCTATATGATGAAGGTGGAATAAACATGGTTGATGAGTACACCATTCTTCATCCTCAAGCTAAGGGGGAGAGGTTAGCTCAATTGGAAAATTAAGAGCCTAAAGCTGAAGGGATCGCCATCGGTGAGAGCTTTTCAAAGTATAATGACTGCTATCGAAGATGATCAACCCATCAATTATGGTGTCAATCTGGTGTACCCTTGTTCCCCAGATACAGAGCTCAACAATTGGGAGATCGTCGATTTTTTCATGACCTTTGAAACTGATTCAAAGTAATTCTATAATGCTAATCCTATAGGTTTCTCATAGGCTTTAGGAAGATATGTTGTTAAAATCGGCTCACATGTTTTCATTTCAATATTCACTATCAATAAATGTATTTTTCTGCCATTTTTTTCTTGCCCAACCATTACATTAACCTTTATTCATTACCCTTTTTCCTTTTTTACTTGTGTTAACGTCAATAAATGTAGATCTGAAAGTGATTCTCTTGAAAATGACAGTGCTATGACCCCATTATATGATTTTCACCATCCTATTAGTCATGTTGATGAGGATAAGATGACAATTGGGAACCTTCTCCTGAGCTAACAAGATTAATAGAATAAGAGGCCAAAGAAATTCAACTCCATAGAAAGTCAACTGAAGTGATTAATTTGGAGACGAAGGATGATAAAAAAAGTAGTTAAAATTGGTACTTCTATGAAAGAAGTTAAGTGAAACAAGTTGTTTAAGCTCTTATTGCGACATTTTCACATGGTCGTACTAAGACATGCTAGGGCTAGATCTAAGCATAGCTTCCCACAAATTTTGCTATACCCTAATGCTGAGGCAAAGAAGCAGAAACTAAGGAAAATGCATCCTAAAATGTCTTTGAAGATCAAGGAAGAAGTCACCAAGCAATTGGGAGCATGATTTTTGAAAAAGAACAAATAAGCGATCACTTGGTGTGCACTATCTTTTTGTTTCAAAATTAAAGTTTTGAAAATAAGCAATTATGATTTGAAAATGAAGATTGTCTATTTTTCTCTATCATTTGAAAAAAAAATCACCATCTTTATTATCCCTTGTTACCCTTTTTAGCTTGAAAATTTTCTTTAAAGAACCTTGGACAATGATCACCTCTACACTAGGGGTTGGTATAAAGTAAAAAAAAAAAAAAAAAGATGATGAAAAATGAAATGACTCATGGTAAAACCAAATGATAAAGTGAAAAAGTAAGTGAAAAATGTTAGTGCTCTTGATAATGCCAAAGACAATTGACAAAGCTTACTAAAGATCCTTGATCCCATACAACCCTTAGACACTTGTTTGAGTCTTACATCCTTCCTTTCATAACCCTTAACCTTGGCCATGTTACAAGCCTCAAAAAGTCTATTTTGATTAATAAAGGATTGTTTTCATTTTCATTAACTTTAATTTTGAGACAAAAGGTTCATGCCCTTCTGAGTTTGCATTTCCTTGCTCCTAAAAAAAAGGAAAAAGAAAGAAAAATGGCTTGCTAGTTGAAAACCTGAAAAGGAGACCTAGACAAAAGTTAGAGCGATCGGCTAGGTTGAAAACTCGAAAAGAGCGACCTAAGTAAAAGTTAGGGCAAAAAAAATGGTACCTGACACATCCAAAGAAGTGGAGTCACCTCAAGTCACAAATTGGGGCAGTTGGAGTTTATTAAGGCCAAAATGGGGCAGTCTGAATTTATCATAAAATGTTTCGATACTTGGAGGCTTGGGCTGAACTGGGGTAGTTTGAATATAAGAAGTCTTGTCATAAAACGCTCCCAATGCGTGAAAACTAGATCAATTCATATTGTTGGAGATAGACAAAGGGGTGTTCAAGGTTGCATACATGGGAAATCAGCACTGATAATCATAGAGAGCATCATTGAAAGAACTAGAAAACTCCAATCCAACATTTCTTTTGTAAACCTTTCAATTCTAATCCCTTTTGTACTACTTTTCCTATACTTTTCCTTTCTATAAATCCTTTTTTGTTGCAATCCATTGTTGATTTAATATGCATTTCACATGATAGATTTATATTGAGATGTGAAACAAGTGACAATATTGCAAAAACATTTCAATTTGCTCGAAAAGGTCATAGGAAACACAATGAATTCCTGATAAGAGTATTGATGAGAAAAGAAAGGATAACTAGGCAAATCATAAAGCAAATTGATGAATTTCGTTACTATTCGACCTTAGTTTCCATGGCAAGTTAGGGCCTTATGCTCATTGCCTTTAATTTCTAGGTTCCTACACCCATCGCTTTTAGATTCCATGTTAAGCTAGGGTCTTATGCCCATTGTCTTTAATTTTCGGGTCCCCGTAACCATCGCTTTTATGTTTCCACGACAAGTCAGGGCCATATGCTCATTGCGTTTTCATTTCTAGGTCCCCGCACTCGTTGTTTTTATCTTTCATGACAAATCAGGGCCTTATGCCCACTACCTTTAATTTGCGGGTCCCTATACCTATCGCTTTTATGCTTTTAGAGCAAGTCAGGGCCTTATGCTCATTGCCTTTTCCTTTCTGGGTCCCTGCACCCATTGCTTTTAGCCTCCACGGTAAGACAGAGCCTTATGCCCATTGCTTTTAATTTCTGGGTCCCCGTACCCATTGCTTTTAGCCTCCACGATAAGCCAGGGCCTTATGCCCATTGCGTTTAATTTTTGGGTCTCCACACCCATCGATTTTATGTTTTCTGGTCCCCGTACCCATTGCCTTTAAGTTTTCTATCAAACTTTGGTGGGTACCCGACCCCGCAAGCTTTCTACCTTTCCTACTTTAGGTTCTATATTAAGCTTCAGTGGATACTCAGCTTCACAAGCTTTCTTACCCTTTCATAAAGCTTTGACAAGCACCCGACTCTGTAAGCTTTTTATCTTTCTATCAAGTTTCAATGGGTCTCAGTATCTATTTCCTTTAATTTTCTAGGTCCCTGCACCCATAACCTCTAGATTTTGGGTCTTTGTACCCTTTGCCTTTAAGTTTCCAAGTTCCTATACCCATTTCCTTTAGGTTTCTGGGTCTATATACCCATGATCTTTACCATTAGGGATCCTTATACCCCACAGTTTTACCTTGTTTTAATGCCTGTTGCATTTTTTTGCATTGATTGGCACAAGAAAATTTTCATGGACAAAATTGAATCAATTCCTTTGCCATTTAGTTTAAATGTAAAGTAAAGGGAGGCAATTGTTGATACCCAATTTTGTCTATAAATTTTTTTCGTTACTTTGTCAAGGACTAATAATTGTGTTAAATAATGCTTGAGTGCAATGTTTTGAACACATTTTTTTTAAGTTTTATTTACTTTCATCTTATTTGGATCACTAACTTTTTTATTTGTGCAAAAAATTAAAAAAATATAATAATAAAAAGAAAATAAAAATATTTTTCTTTTTCTTTACTTTTCTTATAATTAATACAAAAGGAAAACAAAAAAAAAAGAAAAAAAAAAAAAAAAAAAAATTTTTGCACAGGTAGCCACAGTAGTTGTTCAATCTCAGCTACGCCCTTCAATATTTGGAGAGCCTCAACAGTGCAGCAACTAAGCAACTAAGGATAGCTATCTGCTAAGTCACTCTCCACACAAGGCTCAAGGATCTACTCAGCACCTCTACACCTTGGATGAACCGCTTGACATGAAAAGGGAATGCAACAGAGCTGGGAGAAGGAGAAGACATGAAGCAGAGGAACAAGAGACAAAAGAGGAAATCCAAGTGAGACCCAAGCTTGGTCAACCCTAGCAATTTCTCTATCTCGTGCATGAGTGCTGCTAGACAACATAGAGAGAGATGGAGAGCCCTCTGGCAACAAAAAGCTTTATACAAATGCCTAGCTAGGATGAGAAAAGGGGGGAGAGCTCAGTTTTTTAGAATCATTTTTTTGCAAAATAAAACTCTCTTCATCTTTCACCATCTTTTAAGCCATGAACCCATCTTCAACCCTTTTTACCACCTCCCCTTCATCATCCTTTTTCATTCCAAAATAGTGACCCACAATCACCCCTGCCAACGTTACCACCCATTCACAAACAACCCTCAACCATCACAAACTAACAATCCATCAAGCCACCACCTTCACTGCATCCTACCTCATCACCATCTTTACCCTTGCTCCACCAAAAACAACACCACCACACAACTTCCATAACCACTCTCAAGCACCTTCCTAAAATAACCTCATCACCATCTTCACCCTTGCTTCACCAAAAACAACACCACCACACAACTTCCATAACCACTCTCACCACCTTCCTAAAACAACATCATCCCCTCACCATCTTTAACCCACCAACCAAAGCACCACAATACTCCATCTTCACCAACACCATAACCAAACCATGAAGTTCCATCCATCCACCTAAACCGTGAACCTCCACCAAAGCCACCCCCAAAATAGAACCAAGCTCACACCAGCCACCACTAAAGTAAACCACCCTTCATAAGCTCAATAATCACAACACCTCAAACTAGATCATAATCAGAAAACATAAGCCAGAACTTCACCAAGCCATCATCACCCTCAACTCACCAGAGACCACTAAACTAACACCACCACACCATCTTTGGTACGAAATTGTATTGTTGCAAATCCAAGTGCAGGTTGTCTGAAGTAATAAATTTTCGAGAGTCCGAGGTCAATCCACGGGGAATTGATGAAGAAAATTCTTGAGGTAAGGAAAAGATTTGTCACAAAAATAAAGGTGATGAAAATTATTCACAAATGAAAAGGGTTTGCTTGGGCTTGGGGATCCACTTTCGGTAAATAAGTTAAAGAAAAGATTATTTCTTTTCATAACTCAATTGGAATTCATGCATAACGGAGGTTCTATTGACCACTTTTGTGTACTGTAAGTGTACAGGTCACACAAGTAATAAAGTGAGAAGTTAAGTTCGTTCCTTCGAGGATTAGGATTAATATCTAAGCTAACTATTAACCAGTAGTTTAAAAAATTCTATTTAAGGACATTCAAATTGGGAGAAAAGGTGTGAATTGATTAAAAGACTAGAAAACTTTAATAAGAGATTGAGGGTCAAGGATTGAAGAATAGGGATTCCTTCTTCACCAACTATTCCACTTGATAATATGCAACCAATGTGAGCATTATGCATGAATGAATTTGTTGGCATAAGAAACTCCACTAGTTAAAAGCCTATGTCTAGGTCAATTAACCCTATGTTGTTTGCCTAGCTCACTATGTGTCCATGGAAACTAGAGAAAATTCCATGTAGTAAGATTCATTCTTAACAATTTCCATGTATGACCAAAGGGTATATTTCTATCCTGTTAGCTAATTAACTCACTCATCAATTAGAATGAAATTAAACATGCATCAACCATATTCATGATCTAAAACCTAAATTCCTATGTCTAGTTCAATAGATTCAACTAAAACACAATAAATGTTGGTCACACATTCGTGAGCATTAAGAGAAATATGGATGAACAAACCATATCATCATAAATAAATCACAAGGTTACAAAATCATTAAGTTTACATAAAAAGATCCAAAAGAATCCTTAAAATTAACTTAGCAATCCATGGAACACAAAAATGCCACATCCATTTCCATGCCCATGCCCTATAATGAGAGAGAGTAAAGAGAGAAGAGAGGAAACACTATAATGTTGGTTCTTGGAAGAATGATCCTCCTTGAAGAATGGTGGATTCCACTTCTAGTCCCTTCACAGCTCTCCAAAATGCCAGAAAATAAGCCCTAGCTGTGTTTTCTCAGGACCCAGAACTCTTGTCTTTTTCTGATCTGATAGCATCGTATTTATAGGCGCTACTAGCATCCACACGCCGCAGCATGCACTTGTTTGCGCTGCGGCGTGCCAGCCTCTGTCCTCTCAGTACACTGTAACCTGAGAGCTCCACGCCGCGGCTTGCAAATTATCACGCCGCAACGTGAGAAACTAAGATGTCTCCTGGGTCTTCTCTTCACATGTTGGGTCATAGATTGCTCCAATTCATCTATTTTTTAGCCTATCCTATAATTTATAGTCTACTCAATTAATCAAAAGTGTAAAATCAATATAATCTAACAAAAAAATTAGAAATATGTTCACAAAATAAAGAGGAAGACATCAACAAACATTTGAATGAAAATAAGGCTAAAGTATTCCAATTATGCCTAAGAACAAAGGCTGAGCAATCAATAAAGCACTGATAGAGGGCATAAATAACTACATTTTATGGAGTTATAAGGTTCCAATCAGAAAATAGAACATTCAAAGTTCATTTAAGATTATATATGTAGTTATCTTATGGTTCCTTTAATTATCCACTAACGCCAACACTTGTAAATGAGTTCAAGCATTTATTGTGTCAATTTCTTATCTACAATGGATCAAGATCTCCTCTTTACAATGAAGGTTAATAACGCCAACACTTAGAAATAGGTTCAAGCATTCATTGTGTCAATATCTTGTCTTCAACAAATCAAGATCTCCACTTTACAAGGAGGTTTTCTAAATTGATTGGAAACAAAATATAACACATATAATGACCACTTGATAATATAACATTCAAGCATAAGAAAGAGATTAATCTAACTTTATTTCATTACCAAAAGCTTCACTCTTTCATCCAAGCAAAATAAAAATTAGTTGCTCATAAATAAGAAGAAAGAAAGAGAGAAGAAGAAGGAGATGAACATAATTTCTATTTAAAACAAAAGAAAAGTACAATAAGAGAAATAAATAATAGAAGAACAAGATCTTGATCTCTAAACCAAGATGATTCTAATAAGCAACTAATGGCGCATTTTATAGAGCATGAAGGGTAAAAAATAACAAATGAGTTATTTAATAAGTGGGTGGATGAGTGGGTCAATGAGTAAAACATGACAATAGAGTTATTTAATGAGTGGGTGGATGAGTGAAAAATTATTTCCATGCTTGTCTCACCACTCAACCAGTTTAGCTGTCTTCACATGACTATAACTCTATCATAATGTCACCTATTGTGTAAATGATTTTCAAGAAAGTTGAAGAGTTTTGTCTCATATTTCCAATGCCACCATTTTTAGCCCAATCTGACTCCTATAGCCCAAGATATGGGCTAATCTTTGCATAGTATTTAGGTTCCAACAACAGCACATTTGTTCTGACTTCTAGGCCCAATATGACCTACTAGAAATTTGACTAAACTCTTATGTTCTTCATGAAAGTTGTAGATTTGGGTCTTAGATTTCATTTGGGCTTAGTTTGGTGTCAATTGAACTCTTGTAGCTCAAGAAATGGGCTAATGAATACACAGAGGTCAAGCTATCAGGATCAATACTCTAGTTCTTGCTTCAACTTCAATTTAAATTATCCAAACATGTGATTCAGCTCTTGAGGTCTTCATGAAAGTTGTAGAGAATTGTCTTAGCTTTCTTACAAGACTAGAAAAACATCAATCAACTATTTACAACTCAGATTATAGCTAATTCACTAAACACTGCCAAATAGACAAATTAAGGTCAATTCATTCAATAATTCCTTCAATGATCCAATTAAGCTCAATATCATAAAATGTGACAAAATCAACTTAATTAAATCCAATTGAACCTTAAGAAGTCCATTGAGAGAATTATTAAATGAATAAAATATATTATTATTAAATTCTCCCACACCTAACTTTTGCACTCCTAGGCAAAACACATAAGACCAAAGCTTGGGAATAAAGAAAAACAACACAAACTCAAAAGCTAAAAACTCTAAAAGATTTAATTTCTAATGATATTCAAGAATGCAAAAGTTTATAAGCAAGAAGAGCAACCAAAGATTCAAACAATCAAAACATTTATGAGGTAACATTTCTTCACATCTCAAACTAACAAGCAAGAAAACTTCAATTGAAAAGCATGAGTCAAGAATGATACATCCTCACAAGATTCACCCTTAATCCCTCATGTGTTTGAAGGTAAGTATTTCACTTAATTAAACCAATGTGAAATTACATTACTATAAGCTTGCTTATCTTCTACTCCTCTATTACTCAAAACACATGCATACACAAATCAAGAGGACTTTATTCAAGGTTGTAATGGAGTCAAGGTAAAGGAAGGGGTAATATGGATATGACAAGTTAAATACCAAAGAGAATAAAAGAGCATTAGGGTTAAGTTCAATTAACAAACATGAAAAGTTCATCCCAACTAAACATAATGCAAATTCCTTTTACATATTATTTTCCTTCCCTTTTGCCTTGTTGGCCTTTCTCTTATATATATATATATATATAGTATATATATATATATAACACCTAATTTTGTCCTGGGACATTTTGTTAAAAAAAAAAGAAAAGGGGAAATAAAGAAAAAGACCAAAACTTTCACCCATGGGCCCATTGTCCAACCCATGACCTATTATCCAACACATTGGCCTATTGCCTAAGCTATGACCCATTATCCAACCTATTATCTCATAACCTGATCCTTTGACCCATTATCCATCTTATAACTCATATGTCATTAAACTTATCCTAAATAAACCCTAGCAGTTACCATTCTAAACAAACTCATCCTAAAACAAACTCATCATAAACAAACTTATCACCATTATTTTCCATCACTCTCCAAACTCTAACTTTTTCCTATAAATACCCATCATCTACACACTTTTCATACAGACTTTTACCTATAACTAATACCCAAGTCATATTTTGCTCAATCACGTAGCCTTTTATGCAGCAAACTCCAATACCACTTCTCCATCAAACCGTGACCCATTATCACCCAGACCACCACCTTCATTCATCTTCACTAAACAACTACCACATGGGGCCACCCTTTTTCGTGTCTATCAAAGCCACCATAACCGTGTCACCCCATCATTCACCTTCATCACCTCACCTCTATAACCACCACGTCAACCCCCGCCACATGTCCAAACCACCCATCACTCGACTCCCCTTTACCCAACCATCTTCATCCCTAAACTCACCACCCACACCAAGTCGTAACCACTCCACTAAACCCAATACCTTACAGTCATCACAACCCCACCATCTTCAACCTTCACCCTTCACCATAGCAACCAAACCACGTCCACCGCCCCTAGACCCAAACAGAACCCACTATCTTCACCCACCAATCTTCATCCCAAACTTACCACCCACACTAAGCCGTAATCACCGTCCCCAACAACCAAAACCATCAGCCACAACAGCAACACCACCCAGCAGCGCAGGCTATGCACGAACCAGAATCACCATCAAAGCCTCTGCCCAGCAGCCACCCAACACCATCGTCTCCGTTCCCAACTGTCAAATGTCACCCACAAACCAGCCCCACCACCTTCGTACTCTGCTAGCATTCATGCTCCTCCCTGCCACCATAATAACAGCAAACCACCCGTAACCACCACTTCCCAACTCCAACTGAACCATCACCCCGTGAGCTACAACGACCAGATCTGCAACACTACCATTGCTCTATTACGCGCGATGCTTCTAATTCACGAACCAGTCACCACTCAAAGCCCAGCGACCACCATCTGTTCCACCCTGCCACCTGCGCAGTAGCTGCGTGTTACCTTCACAGCAGCCACGCACCACGTGCTCTGTGTTGAAGACAAGGTTTTGTTGATTCCTCTGTTTCCTACATTTTTTGTGTTTAAAACCTTTTTTTTGTGCGTTTTGTTTCCTAAGGGTTTTCTTTTTTTTTTCTTTTTTTTTGTTTTTTTAAACCCTTTTTTGTGTGATTAATGATCAAGTATTTTTTTTTAAAAAGAGGGAAAAAGAGAAAAGAAAACTTTTGCAATGACCAATGGCAGTGATTGAATAGCGGATGTTATATTTAATGTCATTCAGATCATAAAGGTTTATTGAATAGCCTAGTGTTAACTTGAATCCTGTGCAAAAAATAACTTTTTTTTAAACAAAATCTCTTTTCAAAAATCATTTTTTAAAATTAAAATTAACCAACCCTCATTTTTTTAAAGAACTACGTGACTTTGAGTTTCTCATTGTACCTGGGGATACGTAGGAGCAGAATATCTATTCCGTCAAGCCAAAATTTAAAATATCATAATTTGGTTGTTTCTTTTATTTCTTTCCTTTAAAAAAATAATAAATAAAAAATAAAAAATAAAAAATAGTTACATTGCCTTTTTTAAAAAAGATGAGTAAAATAAATATATTTGAGATTATCAAATTTTTTTTACACAATTGATTTAAGGTACCATCTCAAGATGGGTGTATTAGGGGTATTATGGGATTAAGTTTCTATCCTTCCCTATGAATAATCGACTTCTGAATCCAATCTAATTTTAAAGACCATTTTCAAAGAAAGGTTTTCTAATTTTTTCTAATTTAAATAAAATTAGTGGCGACTCCATTTTTTTCATCTTTAAAATCCTATAAGTTGTTATTTCATCAGGATCCCATTCGCAATAGATGGCGACTCCACTAAGGATACTTGGAGAGTCAGGCATGTTGTTATTAGTTGTACAAATTATTAATAATCTCTAGTTATTTGTTTTACCCCTTTTTGTCTTTATTTTTGTTTTCTTATTTGTTTGTAAATAGATTTTATTTTATTTTATTTTATTTTATGTAAATATCTTTGTGCTTAATTGTTGAAACCCTAGGATAGATGATTGTTGGTTAGGGGGTATTTTTTTTATATACAAGTTTGTATGCTCCCTCACACACAATCACTATCACTTACCTCACACACTTTTTGGGCTCTATACCCGAGTCTGTATGAACCTGAGCAATAGGAGGGGTCTTGACTTTTGTTATTGAGGAGCTTTATGCTCACTTGACATTTATGAGACACCACCCAGATTGTTACCAATATCATGGGCTAGTCATATTAAGAGGGTTTATCCCTACTTATGATTAATTCATGAATTGGGTCCTTGTCTTTGGAGATAGGGGCAATCTGAGGACCATGACTTTTAACAAATTTAGATCTGTCATGAAAAACCTTGTATTGATAGACTGAACATAATGGCCACCAAAATTAAAGTCATAACTTTACGAAAATCTAACCCTTAGGTTCCACCTGACTAGGACACAAACAGAGCATACTTCTTCTTTATCTATGCATTTCTCATGCCATTCATTCATGCATCCCTTAAAAAAAATCATGCATTTTTCATGGCATTCTTAGCATTTTAAAAAAATATATATACATCATTTTGCATTTTGGTGACATTCCTAGAATTCTTTAAAAAAAAATACACCATCTTGCATTTTCATAGCATTCCTAGCATTCGTAAAAAAAAAAAAAAATCATCTTGCATTTCCATGGCATCCTTAGCATTCTTTGAAAAAAAAATTATTTTGCATTTTCATGACATTCGTAGCATTCAAAGAAAAAAGATACATCATCTTGCATTTTCATGACATTCCTAGCATTCTTAAAAAAAATCATCTTGCATTTCCATGGCATCCCTAGCATTCTTTGAAAAAAAAAATTCATCTTGCATTTTCATGACATTCGTAGCATTGAAAAAAAGATACATCATCTTGCATTTTCATAGCATTCCTAGCATATTCTTTTTTTTTAAAAAGAAAAAGAAAATGCTTTCATTAAAAAGTTCATTCATTTCATCTTATGTATCTCATGCACCTCATCTCATTCTTTGTTTAATGTTATTGGTTCAGGAATCATTGCACGACCTAGGAAAGAAGAGACCAATCAAACCCGAGTTCACAATACTAGATCTTGGACCAGAATGGTTGCAAGTAATCCTGAGACAGGGAGAAATTTGAGTAGGGAAGTTGATAAAATGACAGGGCCAATGAATCAAATGTCTGAGACCCAATAGAGGTTGGAAGAAATATTGCAAGATGTAAGGGAGTCTCTCCATTTAATCAGTGAAAATAAGGGTGCAAATAGGGTTGAAGCATATGTAACTGTGCCACTGATAATCGTCCCGACATTCTTAACTATAACCTCAGGTATCACTGTGGGGATCCATGAGCAACCACATCAAACGACATTGATAGTCATGCCTATTGGGGAGGGGTATTGCGCCTTGAAAGATGCTCATAATGAAATCCATGGTTATGTTGGACCTACCTGGGAACAACCTCAGGTGTCCATTTCGGGACAGGCAACAATGTTTCACTCTGGGAATAGTCACACCATGACAGAGAAAGACAAGATGAAGGAAGATAGGATGGGGAAAATGGAAAAGTAAATCAAGGCAATCAAAGGTCCTAGTGCTTATGGACCTTTCAAAATAGAAGAATTGTGCCCTACCACAAATGTCATGATCCCTAAAGACTTCAAGATTCCTAATTTTGCCAAGTATAACGGGAATGGCAGCCCTCGATTTCATTTGATCAGTTATGGAACCAAGATGGCTATTTGGTCAAGGGATGATAAGTTCCTCATCAGCTTTTTCCACGAGAATCTTATAAGTCCCACTTTAGAGTGGTATCTTCAATTAGACCACTCTAAGATTTCTCGTTAGACGAAATTAGCTGATCTATTCATGGATCAATACAAGTTCAATCTAGATACAACTCTTACTCTGGAATAGTTAGGAACACTACAAAAGAAAAGTGAGGAAACCTTCAAGCAATATGCCCAGAAGTGGAGAGCTCTCGCAGTACAAGTTCAGCCACCATTGACATTGACAGAAATGTGCTCATATTTTTAGGGACTTTAGGAGCTCCCTATATTGGATAATGGCGAGTGTTGTTTACCAAGACTTTGTTGAATTAATTGCTACCAGAGAGAGGATTGAAATTCTAATAAAGACAAGAAATTTACCGATTTGGCAATAATGAAAGTGTTTCAAGAGAGAGTTTTCCCTAAGAAAAAGGAGCCGGAAGTGAGCTACGTACAAAACCAACAACCTTCATAACCCCGTTATTCATCATCTTACCTTACCTACCGAACCCCTTCGTATAACCCAAACTCTTACCCTTCTTATCAAGCTCCACTTCCCGGTCCTTACTACCCACCCCCACCAAGTTGTGTCAACCACAAACATCACCCCAATTCCACAATTCCAAATCAATAATGTTCCCGTACCACAACCATATGTATCAGTTCACCCAACCTATACCCAATATCCACCTGCACCTTCATAAAATTTCCCAAATCACCCACAACCTCAGTCAAACTTCCAAAATCAAGGCCGTTTTCACCCCCAAAACCTATCCCTTTCCCAAGATTTTCCATTTCAAATGCAGACTTATTCCAAAGTTTTTTTTATGTTCACCTCATCTTTGGAAATCTTGTACGTCCCCCAGAACCACCATTCCCAATGTGGTATAACCCAAATTTAACTTGCAAATACCATATGGATATCTCAGGGCACTCAATTGAAGATTGCGAATCTTTCAAGACTACAGTAAGGAAGCTAATTGCTTATGGAAAGTTAGATATTCAAGAGGATGTTGGACCTAGCATTGTCAATAACCCAAATCATGGTGGAAGGAATGTCATGAATGCTTTAGAGAAGGAAGAACCACTAGTAAGGAAGGTCATGAGCTTGCGTACGCCTATGGCATAATTATTTGAGGAGTTGAAGAAAGCAAGTTATGATAGAAGAGGAGAAGTAGGACGAAGAGTCAAGTTGTGCCTATTATTGTGGGAGAATAGGACATGATATTGAGAACTGTTGGGACTTTAAGGCTCGAGTCCAGGGATTACTCACTTTGGGAGTAATACAAGCTAGACAAGGGGTAGATTCCTCTGAAGAAGTCATTCGCCCTCCAGCAACTCGAAACCTCTGAACAATTGGAGATCTGAGGCGTTTAATTGAAGTGATTGCCATAAAAAAATTAGTGATGTTGAACTCATGTTAACTTTCTTGAAACATTAATGTAGTGAATTTGCATGGTTACCTTGTTTCCTTTCATTTTTCATCACATTATCTTTCTTGACATTTATTCTCTTTCATTTCTTCAAAGTGTCGTCCTTGTATTTAGACCCCATTGGACTCCAATTCTTGGCAATTCTCAGTTTGGTAGATTTCAATAAAGTCCGCATATGCAATTACCTTTCGTAAATAAAAAAAGAATGAAAAAGTAATAAAAAAAAGAGCAAAGAGGTAATCACTTGATGTGCACTATCTTTTTGTCTCAAAATTAAAGTTTTGAAAATAAAAACTAGCTATTTTTCTTTATCTTTTACAAAATTTCATTATCTTTATCATTTGTTACCCCTTTTGAGCTTGAAAATTTCTTCAATAAACCCTGGATAAGGATCACTCCTACACTAGGAGATAGTACAAAACAAAGGTTGATTGTCATGGTGCTATTTTGAAGTATAATGGAAAAGAAATAAAAGGTGAAAGAGGCAAGAAGTAAAAATAAAAAATGATGAAAAACTAAAAAAACAAAAAAAGAGATAAGGAAGAAAGAAAATGAAATGAAGTGGATCATAAAAGAAAATAAAATTAAATGGGGAAGAAATAGAGAACAATAAGAGAAAAATGTGCTTGAAAGTGCAAAAGTAGTTGACAAAGTTTAATTTTGAGTAAAGATCTTTGGTTTCATTCAACCCATAAATACTTGGTTGAGCCTTATATCTTTCATGTCATAACCCCTAGCCTTAGCCATGTTACAAGCCTCAAAAAGTCCATTCTGATGAATAAAGGGTTGTTGTCATTTTCTTTAACTTTAATTTTGAGACAAATGTTACGCTCATCCAAGTATCTAGTTCATTGCCCCTTAAAAAAAAGGAAAGAAAAGAAAAAAGAAAAGAAAAAAAGAAAAGAAAGACTTATTCCAGGGCAAGTTTCTACCCTGTTCGAGTTGGCCCTACATTGGGGCATTCTTTTCCCTAGTTCAATTTAACCTACACTGCGCAAATCTTTTGGTCACTTGGGCAATTTTCTACCCTATTCAATTTAGTCCTAAACTAAGGCAAATTTCTCTTTGGTTTAATTTGTACTTACATTAGGACAAGTTTTTACCTTACTTGATTTGATTCTAAACTAGGGCAATTTTTCTTTTCCTTGGTTCAATTCGACCTATACTGGGGGAAATCTTTTGGTCATTAGGGCGAGTTCCTACCCTATTCAATTCAGTCCTAGATTGGGACAAATTTTTCTTTAGTTCAATTTGGCCTTACATTAGGGCGAGTTGTTGCCCTATTCTATTCAGTCCTGGACTAAGGCAAATTTATCTTTGGTTCAATTTGGCTTGATGTAGATGTTCAGCAGAAGAAAATCCTTGGTCATAATGTCTAATGGGCAACTAAAGATCATTTTCATGAGGATCAATCCAATCCATATCGCGGCAATACTTCTTTGAATTTCATACCATCGTTTGTGTCTTTTTCCATATAAACCCCTTTTGTGAAGTCAAACTTCCAAGACCAATCTGGAATTTGTTCACTTAGTAAATTCCTTTTCTATTATACTTTTGAATCCATGTTTGTTTGTTACGTAATGCTTAAATTAAGGTGAACATGAACACAACATTATGATTTGACTATCTGATGGCAATCCCCTGATGAACAATTCAAACTGAAAGAACTTAGAAGTTCCAATTAAAGGAGAAAATGATATCTCAAAGGATAATCTAGAAACAAGAGGTAAAATGGAAAAGAGCCCGTTAGACTGAAAACCCGAAAGGATGGTTTAAGCAAAAGTTAGGGCAAATAAATTAGTATGGCTTAAACTAGGGCAATTTTTTTTGGGCAACTTTGTTTGCATTCAATTGGCCATACTGGGGCAAAAGTTCTAAAGGACTAAGGAGAAGACATGTTAAAGGAAGTAGCAACAAAGACAGCGATTGAGTTATCAAGCAGTTGCAGGGAATCAATTGGATGAAGGATAAAATTAAATACTGGGGCAAAAATTTTCTCTCAATGATTTAGTAGCTCCAAGCTAGGGTTCATAACAAATGATGACTTCTCACTTCTCAAAAGGAGAGTTAAGAGCAAAAAATAGGAAAATAAGATAAGAAAAAGAAAGAGGAGAAGAAGAAGAAGAAGAAGGAGGAGAAAAAGGATGAGTAAAAAGGATTGAGGTTATCGGTCCAATGGGAAAAAGCATGTGAACAAGTGTTTGATTGGTCAAAGCTTTACAAAGTCGTTGTTGGTTCAAAGGATTTTTAATAATATTTTTTTAAAAAAAAAAGAAAAGAAAGGAAAAAAAAAAAGAGAAAAAAGGAAAAAAAAGAAAATAAAAAAGAAAAAGAAAAAGAAAGAGAAAAAGAGAAAGAAAAAAAAAGATAAGAAAAAGATTTTAAGTCCATGTCTTACTGGCACAAATAGTTCCATGCATAATTTTTTAGCGCATTGGCTCCATGTCATTTTGAGCACATCGGCTCCACGCATCATTTTTTAGCGCATCAGCTCCTGTCATCATTTTTTAGCGCATCAGCTCTATGCATTTTTGAGCGCATCGGCTCCTGTCATTTTACTTTTGAGCGCATCGGCTCCTGTCATTTACCTTTTTTAACGCATCGCCTCTTGTCATTTACTTTTGAGTGCATCGGTTCCTGTCATTTAATTTTGAGCGCATCGGCTTCCTGTCATTTACTTTTTTGAGCGCATCAGCTCATGTCATTTACTTTTGAGCGCGTCGGTTCCCTGTCATTTAAATTTTTGTCATTTAATTTTGAGCGCATCGGCTCCTGTCTTGTACTTTTGAGCGCATCGGCTCCATGTCATTTAAATTTCTATCATTTACTTTTGAACACATCGGCTCCTGTCATTTAAATTTCTGTCATTTACTTTTGAGCGCATCGACTCTTGTCTTTCACTTTTGAACGCATCGGCTCCTATCATTTAAATTTTTGTCTTTTACTTTTGAAACGGCTCCTGTCATTTAAATTTCTGTCATTTACTTTTGAGTACTTCGGCTCCTGTCTTCTACTTTTTAGCGCATCGGCTCCTATCATTTAAATTTCTATCATTTACCTTTGAGCGCATCATACTTCGCCTTTTTGTTCTCACATTGTTTTGTTTTTGTTGCTCCCGAACAAAATTTGAGTTCATGTCTTTACCCGTTCCTTACAATGATAAAATGAAAAACTACGGTTATTCCTTTTATCTAGTAAGAAACAAGTAAAGAGGGACAATTGTGAATACCCAATTTTGTCTGGGACATTTTGTTAAAAAAAAAAGAAAAAGGTAAATAAAGAAAAGGACCAAAACTTTCACCCATGGGCCCATTGTCCAACTCATGACCCATTATCCAACACATTGGCTCATTGTCCAACCCATGACCCATTATCCAACCCATTAACCAATAACCTGACCCTTTGACCCATTATCCATCTTATAACCCATATGTCATTAAACTTATCCTAAACAAACTAATCCATTAAACTCATACTAAAACAAACTCATCTTAAACAACCTTATCACCATCATTTTCCATCACTCTCCAAATTCTAACTTTTTCCTATAAATACCCATCACCTACACACTTTTCATACAAACTTTTACCTACAACTAATACCCAAATCATATTTTGCTCAATCACGTAGCCTTTTCTACAGCAAACTTCAATACCACTTCTCTATCAAACCGTGACCCATTATCACCCTAACCACCATCTTAGTTCATCTTCACCAAACAGATACCACGTGAGGCCACCCCTTTTGTGTCCAACAAAGTCACCATAACTGTGCCGCCTCCATCATTCACCTTCATCACCTTACCTCCATAACCACCACGTCAACCCCTGTCACGTCCAAACCACCCATTACTCGGTTCCCCTTTACCCCACCATTTTCATCCCAAACTCACCATCCACACCAAGTCGTAACCACTCCACCAAACCCAATACCTTGCATTCATCACAACCCCACCATCTTCAACCTTCACCTTCACCATAGCAACCGGACCACGTCCACGCCCCTAGACCCAAACAGAACCCACCATCTTCACCCCACCAATATTCATCCTAAACTTACCACCCACACCAAGCCGTAACCATCGTCCCCTACAACCAAAACCACTAGCCACAACGGCAAGAACACCACCCAAAGCGGCGCAGCTCACGCACGAACTAGAATCACCATCAAAGCCTCTCGCCCGGCCAGCCCACCCAACACCATCGTCTTCATTCCCAACTGCAAACGTCACCCACAAACTAGCCCCATCGCCTTCGTACTTTGCTAGCAACCATGCTCCTCCCTACCACCATAACAACATCAAACCACCCATAACCACCACTTGCCAACCCTAACCAAACCATCACCCCGTGAGCCACAACGACCAGATCTGTAGCACTACCATTACTTTGTTGCGCGCGACGCTTCTGATTCACGAACTAGTCACCGCTCGAAGCCCGGCGACCACCGTCCATTCCACCCTGCCACCCACGCAGCAGCCGCGTGTTACCCTCGTAGCAGCCACGCTCCACGTGCTCTATGTTGAAGACAAGGTTTTGTTGATTCCTCTGTTTCTTGCGTTTTTGTGTTTAAAACCTTTTTTTTAGTGTTTTGGTTCCTAAGGGTTTTCTTTTTTTTTATTTCTTTTTTTAAACCCTTTTTCTGTGTGATCAATGATCAAGTATTTTTTTTAAAAAAAAGGGGAAAAGAGAAAAGAAAACTTTTTTTTCAAACGCAATGACCAATGACAGTGATTGAATAGTAGATGTTATCTTCAATGTCATTTGGATCATAAGGGTTTATTAAGTAGCCTAGAGCTAACTTGAATCCTGTGCAAAAAATGAATTTTTTTAAAACAAAATCTCTTTTCAAAAATCATTTTTTAAAATTAAAATTAATTAACTCACAATTTTTTTTAAAGAACTACGTGACTTTGAATTCTTCATTGCACTTGGGGATATATAGGAGCAGAATCTCTATTCTGTCGAGCTAAAAATTAAATTTTCACAATTTGGTTGTTTCTTTTATTTCTTTCCTTTTTAAAAAAAATAAATGATAAAAAATAAAAAATAGTTACATTGCCCTTTTTTAAAAAGAAGAGTAAAATAAATATATTTGAGACTATCAAGTTTTTTTTGCGTAACTGACTTAAGGTATCATCTCAAGATAGGTGTATTAGGGGTGCTGTAGGATTAAGTTTCCATCATTCCCTATGCATAATCGACTTCCTAATTCAATCTAATTTCAAAGACCATTTTCAAAGAAAAGTTTTCTAATTTTTCCTAATTTAAATAAAATTGGTGGTGACTGCATTATTTTCATCCTTAAAATCCTATAAGTTGCTATTTCACCGCGATCTCGGTTGTGACACACACACACACACACACACACATATATATATATTACTTGTTTACTTTTTTTTTAATTGGCTACTCTTTCCTTTTTCACTAACCATTTTGCATACACGCCCCTACACTTGTTCAAGAACTCATCCAATAATAAAGTCAATGCTCTCTTATTTCCTATGGTTGGATAAGAACATTGTTTGTCATTTAAGGCATGTAATGAGCTAGAAACAAGGAATGATCAAATAAGGTCAAAGGGGTTAAGCAAAGGAAAATATACAAGGTTGGTTATTTGGTTAAAGTAGCTATTTCAAGAAAAATACTTCAATCATGTTTATGTATGCATGTGAAAATGTAGCCTCAAATAGAGTCAAAACAAGTTCTAGAGTCACGAGAAAGAAAAGAATGGTGCAAATGTTCAATCCATTTATTAATAGACTCAAAATCTCACAAGGCATACATCTATCATTCTTAATCCACTAATTCAACATCCAAAACCAAGCTTGTGAAATTTAAGAATGAAGATAATTTATTCAATAATGTTATGATCCCTTAATTTCAATTGCTTCAAAGGATGTGAGAATGCATTCACTTGAATCTTTCAAAGGAAATCAAACGATAACACTTCGTTACTTTCACAAATCAACACAAAATAGTTACTTCCTCAATTTAGATGCGTCTCAAAAGTAAATTTACCTTAAGAGCATAATTTACTCCTTACTCTGTCATCCTTAATTGGTTTTACTGTTAGTAAGTTGCTGACAACTATACCAATAAACATACTTCCCAATTTTTTTTATGTCAACTATCCTTCCCCCCCAATTAGATCACAACATTGTCCTCAATGTTAAAATATAGAGTAAAGGATATAAGGTATTACCTATTGTGGCTATTATGGCAAAGAGAAACCTGATACAAATTTAAACAGAAACAAAGTATGATAAATAAAACCAAAGGTAAAGGTAAGTTATAGATGAAGTGTCAGATCAAATCCACGTTCCTTGTTGCTTCCCTCTGACCGATCTATTTGAGCTATTACTGGATCAGGTTCATAAACAAAAGCTTGTAATTTATCAATTAATTCATCGACAGTGGAAGTAGAGACAAGGAGTCATCTTGCCAAATCTGTAATAAAGTTCTGCTCCATAGAATGGTCAAGAAAAGATAACAAATTATCAAAGAAATTATTAACATTCAACAAACCTATGGGTTTAAAGTGGAAGTTCAGTTTGGCCCAAGAGATAATTTGAAAAACTTCTGTCAAAGTACCATAGTCACCTGGTAAGGCAATGAATGCATCAGAATTATCAAGCATTTTAGTCATTCGTCCATGCATACTTAATATTTGTAGTTCTTCCCCAATTGTCTTTTCAGCGATGTTCCTTTGAGTTACAGCTTTAGGAATGATACCTAAAACTTGATTGTCTCTTAGCTATGCAAAGATTGATATAGCCTCCATTAACCCAATGCTACCTCCCCCATATACTACATAAATGTTCCTTGTAGTAAGTGCTCGACTAAGAGTTTCTGCTGCTTCTACAAACTTTGTACCCTTCCCAAAACTTGACCCACAAAATACACAGATATTTATAAATCGATGAACAGAAGCTCCCTCCATTTCTACACTCACCCTCCCTTTAAATGATTATGAGTTGGATGAAAATGAAGAAAGTTAAGTGTTTAAATAGGGAAAAATTGGAAAATGTAATGACAACACCTATATGGGTACGTTGGCTGTTGTCAGAAAAGTTTGAAATTAAGAAACACAAATATTTTTTTCTTTTATTATTATTATTTTTATTTTATTTTTTATTTTTTATTTCTTTGAAAGAAAACGAGAACTGGAACTAGTCCCAAACTGGAGGCTAGGCTCTCACGCCTGTTTATTCAACAAAGATGACATATCTTTATATTGTGTGTCACCAATACAGTTGTCATAGCGTATCTTTATATTGCGCATCATGAGTGCAGTCCATCCTCACTAGGCATGGTTTCAGATCTCTACCTAGGCTAGAATTACACCCTAGGAAGCTGTGTACTCTTAGAGCACATAATATAGCATTCGTGAGTGCTCAACACCCTCAGCATGACCTGGCGCATAAGAACTCATACAATTAAGTACACGATAATGCTCAGTAGCTATTTACGTTCACAGTGAAGACAAGACTCCTCTTTCAGTCCAACAGCGCTACAGAGCCTAGGTTCTAAGAACTGGGAATGTAGCACGTCGCTCTCTATAGAGTATGGCACACAAACCTTATTTACAGACCGGCGTGCGAAGGTCTCCTCTTGAGTCTATAACAGGATAGGCATCTACCCGGGGCTCCTGATCTAATTAAAGACCAGGTACAACCAAAGTTTCACCCTCCCTTTTTTTTTTTGAGATAAACAAGATAATAACATGCATGTTGTTGTGATTGTGGCTCACATCTTCCTCTGGTTTTATGTCTAGTAACAGCTTAAACGCCTTCTATGAGTCGAAGATAAGTTTCCCATTTAATTTTCTTATAAATTGGCAAACATGGTCTTTTAGAGTCAGATTCCTAAGACTGTAACATTTATGTTTGTTCTTGAAGAGATTCCATAAATTAAGAAGTTCACGATACACAACTCCATAAGAATACATCTCAAGAGTCAATAAGATATCATCTAATGACTCCTTACTCAGTCCATTCTTAATAAAATATATTTTATCTTCTCGATTTGCAAAAACCATCCCCAAAGAATGACATCACTTGCTACAATTCCATCATGCACAATTGTGACAAACTTGTAATCTTTTTGCTCTTCTCCTTTTAGAATATGAACTTTTACCGAGACCTGGCATGTATGAGGTAAATGAATTTGAAAATTCACTTGCTAAATAGACCTTTGTTTCGATTATCTAGCGTATATCTTTCGGGATGCCCTTGTGCATTAACATTCTCAATCTTTTACACCTAAATTTGTAGATTTTTGTTAGAGCATTTTGAGGAAGATAAGAAAAATGTTTTCTTAAATTCGAGAGAATGACATCCATTTTAAAAGAGAAGAAATTAGTTATTATGGGAAGCCAAAAAATAAACCGATTTGAGAGCCACGGAGTACCATTATCTGTCACTTAACCAATATCACAAAGAACTGCAAAAGGAAAATAACAAAATTAAAATAAATTCTTCTCACAACAAGGATTTGAAAGTGAAATGGATTCTACCTCAACAACTTAAGTTTTCATAAATGGTTTGAGTCTTTGTCCATTGATCCTAAACACATTACCATTCTTAGGGTTCTCAATGTCTATGGCCCCATGAGGATACATATATTTGACAACAAAAGGGTATCTCCACCTAAATCTCAATTTTCCAGGGAATATGTGAAGACAAGAATTATAAAGTAAAACTTTTTGACCAATTTCAAAATATTTTCTCAAAATTGATTTGTCATGAAAATCTTTTGCTTTAGCTTTATAAATCTTTGAGTTTTCATATGCATCATTTCTTAATTCCTCAAGTTTATTTAATTGTAATTTGTGTAACTTGTAAGCATCATCAAGGTTTAGGCTGAAAGTTTTAATGGCCCAAAATGCTTTATGCTTAAGTTCTATAGGCAAGTGACAAAGTTTTTCATAGACTAACCGATAGGGTGACATGCCTAAAGATGTTTTGAAAGTAGTACGATAAGTCCAAAGTGCATTGTTTAATGTTAAAGACCAATCTTTACGATTTGGGTTAACCATTTTTTCTAAAATTTGTTTAATCTCCCTATTTGCTAATTCTACTTGTTCACTTGTTTGATGGTGATAAGGGGTTTCAATTTTATGTGTAATGCAATATTTCTTCATTAAGGAGTCAAATGATTTATTACAAAAATGCCCCATCACTGATGGTAGCTCGAGGGATTCCAAATCGAATCAAGACATTTTCTTTTAAAAATTTAAGAATAGTTTTATGATCATTGTGTCGGCATGGAATCACCTCAATCCATTTTGAGACATAATCAACTGCAACTAAAATATACACAAATCCAAATGATGATGAAAATGGACCCATGGAATTAATTCCCCAACAATCAAAAATTTCAATGACAAGGATAGGGTTCAAAAGCATCATGTTTCGCTAAGAAATGGAACCCAATTTTTGATAGTTTTCATAACTTTTGCAAAATGTATAGCTATCTTTAAATAAAGTGGGCTAATAAAATCCACACAGCAAGATTTTTGCAGCTGTTTTCTTTGAAGAAAAGTGGCCTCCACATGCTTCTGAGTGACAAAATATAATGACACTACCTACCTCACTGTCGGGTACACATCTCTAAATGATTTGATCAAGATAATATTTGAACAAATATGGGTCGTCCCAATAAAAAAATTTCACCTCAGTCACTTCCTTCTGTCTTGGTGTGTCCATCGAGGCGGTATCTTTCCTGTTACAAGAAAATTAACTATGTTAGCAAACCAAGGCATAGAATTGACAGAAAATAAAAATTCATCAAGAAAAGAATCATTGATAAGTGTGATATCAAAAGGTGCGTCTGTCATAAGTCTGGGCAAATGATCTACAACAATATTTTTGGTTCCCTTCTTATCTTTTATTATGATGTTGAATTCTTAAAGCAACAAAATCTACCGTATCAACCTAGGTTTGGCGTCCTATTTAGACATTAAATATTTAACAGCAGTATGATAAGTGAAAACAACAATAGAAGAACCAATTAAATAAGTTCTAAATTTGTCCAATGCAAAAATTACAACAAGTAGTTCTTTCTCAGTAGTAGTGTGATTCATTTGTGCACTATTTAAAGTTCAATTTGCATAATAAATTACATGAGGCTTACCTTCTTTTCTTTGGCCTAAAACAGTGCCAACAGCAAACTCACTAGTATCACACATCAACTCAAAAGGTAAAGAACAGTCAGGGGTTTGCATGATAGGAGCAGATGTCAAAAGACTAATTAATTTTTCAAAAGATTTTTAACATTCTTAAGTCTAATCAAATGGTGCATCTTTTATTAGAAGATTACATAATGGTCTAGATATGGCACTAAAGTCCTTAATAAATCTTTTGTAAAATCATGCATGTCCTAAAAATGAACAAACTTCCTTGACGATTTTTGGTGAAGGCAAATAAGCAATTAATTCAACTTTAGTCTTATCAAGTTCAATTCCTTTAGAAGATATCATATGACTTAACACTATTCCTGAAGTAACCATATAATGACATTTTTCCCAGTTTAACACAGGTCATTTTTCTTTATATCTTTTAAGAACTTTTTCCAAATTGTCAAGACAAATTTCAAATGAACTCCCAAAAACTGTCAAGTCATCCATGAAAACCTCCAAATAATGCTCAACCATGTCACTAAAAATACTTAACATACATCTTTGAAATGTTACTGGAGCGTTACAAAGGCCAAAAGGCATTCTTCTATATGCAAAAGTGTCAAAGGGACATGTAAAAGTGGTCTTTTCTTGATCCTCTAATACAATGGGTATTTGATAAAAGCCTGAATAACCATCAAGAAAATAGTAGTAGGGATGTCTTGCTACCCTTTCCAGAATTTGATCAATAAATGACAAAAGAGAAATGATCTTTCATAGTGGCAGCATTTAATTTTCTAAAATCAATACACATACGCCAACTGGATGAGACTCGCGTATGTAATAATTCACCTTTTTCATTTTTAACCACTGTTATTCCAGATTTCTTAGGCACAACTTGTGTAGGGCTGACCCACTAGCTATTAGAGATAAGGTAGATAATTTTAACATCAAGTAATTTGAGAACTTTAGCTCTAACTACCTACCTCTTTCATATGTTGATTTAATCTTCTTTGAGGTTATTAAGATGATTTAGTATTATCCTTTAAATGTATTTTATGTGTACAAATTAATGTATTAATATCTTTTATGTCCTTTAATATCCATCTAACTGCACTTTTATATCTTTTAAGTATTTCTATCAACATACCTTCTTATTCTCTGGTAAGGGTCGAGGAAATTACCACTGGAAAAATTTGTTCTTCTCCCAAAAATGTGTACTTTAACTCAGCAGGTAATGGTTTTTGTTCCAATGTGGGTACTTCTTCATGGGTATTATTATTCATGGGTTTTAGCTCTTCGAATCTCGACTTTCATCCTTTGTATTCCATCACATGTGTATAATCAAGTAAAGAGCATATTTCATAAATATCATCATCTAATTGCATACTTGAGTCAAATGAATTGATCAAACAAATTTCTAATGGGTCAGAAGAATTCCTGGTTTGAAGATGATCATCTATAATGGCCTCTTTCCCATCAACTTCCTCCTTTTTGTCATGGACTTCCTATGGTTGCTTGCACATGTTGAAAACATTAAGCTCCAGTGTCATATTTCCAAATGTTAGCTTCATCACTCCATTTATGCAATTTATCAAAGCATTAGTTGTTGCTAAAAATAGGTGATCTAAAATAACAAGAATTGACTTGCAACTATTAACCATAGGTTCAGTTTCTAAGACAATAAAATTCACATGATATATGAATTTATCAACTTGTACTAACACATCTGCCACTATTCCTCTTAGAATTTTAACTGGTCTATCGACAAGTAGAAGAGTTACAGAAGTTGGTTTTAATTCACCCAGGTTAAGTTGCTGATAAACTAAATATGGAAGCAAATTAACACTAGCACCAAGATTAAGTAAAACTTATTCAATTTTATGTTCTCCAATAATGCGTGAAACTTTAAGACAACCAGAGTCTTTATATTTCAAGGCGTTATTATTCTAAAGAATGGAGCTTACCTATTTAGCTAAAAAAGGCTTTCTTTTTTACATTTAATTTCTTTTTAATAGTGCACAAGTCCTTCAAAATTTTGGCATAAGGAGGAACCTGTTTGATAGCATCTAATAGAGGAATATTGACCTTCACTTGTTTAAAAATTTCAAAAATTCCAATGTTGTGATTCAATTTCCTTGAATTGTTTAATGCTTGAGGAAATGGGAGTGAAGGCGAGAGTTCGGTCTCCTTTTGGCCAAGTGGCTTATCAATCTCTTCCTTATCTTAGGGGATTGATTCATCATCTCTCTCACAAGGTTTAGGAATTTTTTTTTTCAATAACTTTTCCATTCTTAAGAGTCATCACTGACTTGACATGATCTATTTGTTGACTTTTTGAACTACCATTATTTAGATTGCACTAACCCTTGGGATTTGGTTGAGGTTGAGAAGAAAATTTTTCTTTCTCATGAATAGTGAGTGCAGAAGCAAATTTGGTAAGAGTATCTTTTATGTCAATCACGACTTGAGTGTTTTGGTTATTAATGGCCTCTTGCTTTTCCATGAATGCATGCAATGTTCCTTCAAGGTTTTTCCTGTATGGTGGGACATAAGGTGCATATCCTTGAGAATTTTGAGAGCCCAATTGCGCCTGAGGAGGTGGTGGTTTTACAAATTGTGTATGATTATTATTCCTCCAACTAAAGTTTGGGTGATTTCTCCATCCCGGATTGTATAAATCTAAAAAAGAAAAGGTAAGTAGCTTTTTAAAATTATTCATTACATTTACTTGCTCATGTACAACTTCTTTAAAAACAGGAATTTTTGGACATTCATGTATTGAGTATCCTAAGTCATCATAAATGCCACAAATTTCTTCATTTTGTACAGATTTGATTTCTTTTACTTTTCCTGATTCCATGGCTTCAATCTTTCTAGCCAAACTAGAGAATCTAGCATTTAGATATTTTTCTTGACTAAGGTGATATTTTCTTTTACTAGAACTTGCAAGGTTAGATCTAATTGAATTTTCAGAATGATTAATACCATGCCAAGATTGAGAATTCTCAGCCAAATGGTCTAAATATTCTAAAGCTTTTTCAGGTTCTTTATAAAAAAACTCATCATTGCACATTGTTTCTACAAATTGTTTCGTTTCAAGTGTTAACCATTCATAAAAGAAGCTTATAATGCGTTATTTTTCAAAACCATGATGTGGGCAAGAATTTAACAAATCTTTAAAATGTTCCTAACTTTGAAAATGTGTTTCATTTGAATTTTGGGAAAAAATGGATTTGTCTTTTCAAAACATTGGTTTTATGTGTTGAAAAAAATTTCTTTAAAAACTCACTTTGTATTTCTTGCCATGTACTAATTAATCTTGGTTTCAAAGCGCTAAGCCAAGTTTTTACTTTATCTTTTAAAGAAAAAGGAAACAATTTAAGTTTAATAATCTCTTTAGTACAATTTTGATCAATGAAAGTGATTTCCTCAAATTCTTTTAGATGTAAATATAGGCTTTCAAATTCTAAACCATGAAAATTAGGAAGTAATAAAATCATACCCTGCTTAAATCTAAAATTGTTAGCATTGAGTGGAAAGATAAAACATGATGGACCAGAATTTCGAGATGGTTGCAAATATTCACGCATGGTTCACAACGGTTGATTTTCATGTTCATTATGTACACTTTCATTTTCAGCATTGTGTTTAATGCGTGTGAATGTGATTCAAACAGATCAATATATAAAGTACCAGAATTAGTTTTAACCAAATGACCAGAATTTGAATCACAATACTAATTAAGCATAAATAAGTAACTTCAAATAGGGGGAAAAATATATACAAAGCTCAACCTTCCATAATAATAAAAAAATATTAACAAGTAGGCAGTAAACCTGTCATTAAATATGATACAACTAGAAAATTAAAAGAGTTGGGAAAGAATATATCAGATGGTGAAGTTTACTTAAATAAAAAGAACCTCAATAATTTTGTTCCTCAATTCAAGTTTTTGGCAACAGCGCCAAAAACTTGGTACCAATTGTATTGTTGCAAACCCAAGTGCAGGTTGTCTCAAGTAATAAATTCTCAGGAGTCCAAGATCGATCCACAGGAATTTGATGAAGAAAATTCTTGAGGTAAGGAAAAGATTTATCACAAAAATAAAGGTAATGAAAATTGTTCACAAATGAAAAGGGTTTGCTTGGGTTAGGGGATCCACTTTTGATAAATAAGTTAAAGACAAGATTATTTCTTTTTATAACTCAATTTGAATCCATGCATAACAGATGTTGTAATCGAAAAATACAACATTCAAAATTCATTCAAGATTATATATGTAATTATATTATAGTTCCTTTAATTATCCACTAACATCAGCACTTGCAAATGCATTCAAGCATTTATGGTGTCAATCTCTTGTCTACAATAAATCAAGATTTCTACTTTACAAGGAAGGTTAATAACGCTAATACTTGTAAATGGGTTCAAGCATTCATTGTGCCAATATATTGTCTTCAACAAATCAAATTCTCCACTTTACAATGAAGGTTTCTAAATTTATTGGAAACAAAATATAACACATATAATGACCATTTGATAATATAACATTCAAGCACAAGAAAGAGATTAATCTAACCTTATTTCATTACCAAAAGCTTTACCCTTTCACCCAAGTAAAATAAAAATTAGTTACTCATAAACAAGAAAAAAGAAAGAGAGAAGAAGAAGGAGATAAATATAATTTTTATTTAGAACAAAAGAAAACTACAACAAGAGACACAAATAATACAAGAACAAGATCTTGATCTCTAAACCAAGATGATTCTAATAAGCAACCAATGGTGCCTTTTATAGAGCATGAAGGGTACAAAATGACAAGGGAGTTATTTAATGAGTGGGTGCATGAGTGGAACATGACAATAGAGTTGTTTAATGAGTGGGTGCATGAGTGGAACATGACAATAAAGTTGTTTAATGAGTGGGTGGATGAGTGAAAAATTATTGCCATGCTTGTCTCCCCACTCAACCAATTTAGCTATCTTCGCATGATTATAATTCTGTCATAATGTCACCTATTACATAAGTGGTCTTAAGGGTTTTGTCTCAGCTTTCCAAAGCCATCGGTTTCAGCCCAATCTAATTCCTACAGCCTAAGATATGGGCCAATCTTTGCACAGTGTTCAGGTTCCAATAACAGCACATCTATTTTGACTTCCAGGCTCAATATAACCTACTAGACATCTGATTAAGCTCTTGTGTTCTTCATCAAAGTTTTAGATTTTGGTCTTAGCTTTCATTCGGACTTAGTTTGGTTTCAATTGAACTCCTGGTCAAGAAATGGGATGATGAATGCGCAGATGTCAAGCTGTCAGGATCACCACTCTAGTTCTTGCTTCAACTCTAATTTAAATTATTTGAACATGTGATTCAGCTCTTGAGGTCTCCATGAAAGTTGTAGAAAATTGTATTAGCTTTCCTACAAGACTAAAATAACATCAATAAAATATTTGTAACTCAGATTATACCTAATTTACTAAGCACTACCAAATAGACAAATTAAGTCTAATTCATGCAATAATTCCTTTAATGATCCAACTAAGCTCAATATCATAAAATGTGATAAAATCAACTTAATTAAACCCAATTGAATCTTAAGAAGCCCAGTAAGAGGATTATTAAATGAATAAAATATATTGCTATCAATCTTCATCCCCATCCCTCTTCCTGGAAAACTTCCCAACCGAGTACCACTATTGACACCCAAATCTACCACATAACCCAAAATTCTCTGCCTCTCCATCAACCACTCGTGCTCACCACACCACCATCCTCCACGGCATTCCAAAATCAGAATTGGTGACCCATCCATGAGCTCCACGCTGTCCAAGCCCGCGACTCCACACCGTGAGCAAGCCAGACCCGAGCCCGTCTGCCACTCGCGACCACTGCCCACCGAAAACCACCATCTGTGTCGTTTCTCCCTGCAACTTGCGACCACGACCCACTGCGCTACCCACCAAGTTAGTCGCGCCCAGATCCGTTCCTCCACGAGCCACCACACCATGCATGATCTCTCCCGAACCATCTTCGCCCAGCCGCCAGCCACCGCGCCTGCCATAGCTGAGTTGGTTGGCACCAACAAACCCTCCTTTTCTCTCCTCTATTACTCGTTTCCATTTTATTTTTGTTGTATTCTCTCACTTTGAACGAGAGCCACTCTTTTCTTTTCCTTTTTATGTGTTTTCTTTTTTTTATTTTAGTTAATTTTAAGTTTTTGTTGTTTTGGGTATATTTTGGCTGAGTTGTTAACTCTTACATGGCCCAAATTATTTAAATGTTACCAAATATGTTAGAGGGCTAAGAGGTAAAAATTAAAAAAATAAAAAATATATAAAATAAAAGAAAAAATAAAAAAATAAAAAATACATAAAAATGAAAAATAAAATATAAAATATAAAATATAAAATTTCAAAAAAATGATGAAAGTCAATTTGTTGGTTGGTTTGACTTGATTATGATTTATCTTTGTCTCTTTGTTGATTATTTTGTTTATTGTTATGACTATTGTGCTGGTTGGCATGTGGCTTTAATTTAATTTTTTATTAACTGTTATGCTAGTTAACATGTTCCTTTGTTTAAATTGATCTTTTCTTTACAACTTGTTGTGAACATTTCAAGTTTCCTTTTCATAATTAAAATCAACCAACTCACAATTATTTTCTAAAGAACTATGTGACTTTGAGTTTCCCACTGCACCCGGGGATACGTAGAAGCAGAATCTCTATTCTGTTAAGCCAAAATTAAATTTTTACAATTTGATTATTTCTTTTTTATATAAATGGTTACAATGTTTTTAAGAGAGGTAAAATAAATATATTTGAGATTATCAAGTTTTTTGCACAACTAACTTAAGGTACCATTCTTAGAATGGGCAGTGTAGGGTGCTAACACCTTTGCTACTTGTAATCGACTTCTGAATCCAAATTCATTTTTCAAAAGATCAGTTTTCCTAATTAAATGGTTTTTTTTAATGTTTTCCTAATTTAAATAAACATTGGTGGCAACTCTATTGATTTTCAAAAATTTGATTTTTTGGTCGTCCCGTCACGATCCCAGTTAAGACAACAAGGCAATACTTGCACTGACACTTGAGGTTGTAGAGAAGGTAAATGAATTTGTTCTGTCATTGATCCCTGGAAAAGATAGAGAATATCTTAGCTCTGATTCTATTTGCAAATATGATGAAGATGTATGTATTGATGTTGAATGGTTGAGCCCTGAGTTCCTTAATGGAATAAAGTGTTTAGGTCTTCCTAATCACAAGTTGGTTTTCAAAAAAGGTGTGCTTGTAATGTTGTTAAGGAACATTGACTAATCCGCAAGTCTTTGTAATGAAACTAGACTTATTGGGGATAAGTTAGGTTCAAATGTTATTGGTGCAAGGGTTGTGATAGGTAATCAAGTTGGAAACAGAGTTTACATTCCGCAGATGAATTTAATACCCTTTGATGCTGAACTATCCTTGAAATTTCAAAGGAGACAATTTCCTTTATCTCTTTGCTTTGCGATGACAATTAATAAAAGTCAAGGACAAACATTATCTCATATGGGTTTGTATTTGCCTCAACCAATATTTTCACATGAATAATTATATGTTGCTATATCTCGAGGTAAATGTAGAAGCAGATTGAAGATATTCATTTGCAATGATGATGGGGATCTTTGTTCAAGAACCAATAATGTAGTGTTTAAGGAAATTTTTCATAAGATTTAAATTCGTGTTTGTGATGTTTCTTGCTAATCTCTGGTATGTATATTATTTGATCAATTATTGTATAATGTGTGATTTGGTATATGAATTAGTTAGTAGATTTATTTTTTGTTAAAATGATTATCTATTGTGCTTAATGATTCTTGGATGGCCTTATACTTTTTTTTTGTTCCTCATTAAATTTTGAATATCTATTACAGACGATTTGTAAATTTAAATTTTCCCTCATATGAATTAAAAAAAGAAACAAACGTCATTTGTTTCAATTGATAGATTAATGTAGAAACTAAAGAAAAAATTGTTCAAATTTGAAGCATGATCTTAGTATTTTTATAACAAATCAATTTTTTTGGTAGGCAATAATGACATATTTTAGCTGTGCATTGCACGAGTAAATGTCCTAATTATAAATTCGTTACTTGTGTACAAATTCAAATATAGACTGCCACGTGTCACACATTCGTCAATCAAACATCAATTATGTTACTTCACCATTAATGTACCTGACGCTTGATTCAATCAAGACCTTTGTATTTTTTGATTCTTGATATTCCACCGTTGGATATATCCAACTGTCCTGCTTAAAACTTTTTGTTCTCCTTAATCTTTGACCATTGAATCTGGCGGTTTTGTTTTATTTTAAACCATGTCAAACTATACTTCATTTACTCTTCCACTTCTTCTTACTAACTCTTTCTTCTCTCATTCCTGCGTGCTACCATTAAACGTTTCCATCCTATCTTTTATTCAAACAATTTTTTTATCTTGTGCAAGTATTTCATCAACGCCTCCCATTTTGATACAGATCCTTTTCATCAGCACGCACCCTTCCTCTATTTACGCCATTCTAGGTAATATTCAAAACACGAGTTTGAATTTCCTTTCATCATTCATTTCTGTTTCTGAAAATGAAGAGTGCAAAACTAGGATTTCTATTTTATCCAACCTATTCTCCAAACAAGATAGGTTAAAACACTGTAGATTTTGAATCTTAGTAAAAGATTATTGTCAAAATATCATTCTGACAATAGCTGTTCAGACCTTCACCTAAGAAACCCAAAACATAGGTTAATTTACGCACAAGATCAGGATGTCTGATTATCCGATAGATAAATCGATAGGAGAAGGATCGATACCAAACTATGATTGGGTTCACCCAGCGGTCAGCAAATATCACTCAATTTATAATATGGTCGAGAGCATCAACGGACTTCGAAAATGTGTCTTACTAAGCCGTGATGATGACGAAAGTCGGTTTATTTGCCTTCCGTGCCTAAATAATGAACTCATATTCATGTCATCATATGGCGATGATCAAGTCGATTGGGTATACATGTATGAAACTTTTTTTAACCGTCTGAACTTAAAACTACCTTTTACTGATTTCCAGTATTCGATACTCGGCCGGTTAAATGTTGCACTGACCCAACTTCATCTTAATAGTTGGGCCTTTATAAAAGCATTTGAGATTTTAATGCATTTCCTTGGTAGAACTCCTAGCACAGAAGTTTTCCTATTTTTCTTTCAATGTAAGGGAGTCGGTATTTCACTCAACAGCAAACCCCACAAAAAACTTTTTTTCCGCTTTTGACTCGTCATATAAGAATTTTAAGAGTAAATTTTTCTGAGTTATGACCCATCATGGTGATATACCCTTCTACGCCGACCGACTTGGGATAGAGAAATTCCCTCTCTATTGGAGATTAGAACCGCAATCCATATTGAGTATTGAATACCAAAATTTTGTGCCAACCGACCGAGACTTAGTCGACTTCTTGGAGGATTGTCCCATTCTAGACGTTAGTACATTTGTCAGATTTGGGGATTATCCAGACAAAATTGTAAAATTGATGAGTAAGTTTTAAATTCGACGTTACTGTCTTAATTTTTAACCTAAACTAACTTTTATCCCTTTGTTCAACTTTTCAGAATCGATGGCACCACAAATCTCTGTTCGGTAGTTGAAGAAATTCGTGAAAAAGAAGGAATAAGTACCACCGACCGACATGGTTGATGCAGAAACAACAGGTTTCGAATTAGGGAATGAGCCAATTCTTGTTGCCGATTCCTCTGAGACTCAATCAAAATCTTTGGTTAGAAAGAGAAACCATGAAGAAGGTGACGAATAAACCGAGGTTCCGAAGGTTTCTACTTCAAAACGCCAAACATTAGGTAAGGGTTCTTCCACTGGGAATCAAGAAACACAAAGTGCGATTGAGGTACTGAATGGCTTTGATGCTAATACATATGGCCATTCTCTTTTGGCGGCCTCCTTTCCTTTTGAATCCTTCATGGAGATGCAGATCTCCCATCCTAATGATAAAAAAAAAAAAAGAGGCGGTCGGTGGGATAAGTCTATGCTGATGGACAAAAATTCAACTACTCCGAGCTACAAGTGTGATCAAATCTATGGAACTTGAATTGGAAGACTCAAGAAGGAAATTATCTTCCTTCAATAAACTTTATCGAACAGAACTTGAAAAAGCTAAAAGAACCCATGAGGAAGAGGTCTCGACACTGAAAAAAGAATGAAGATTTAAGGCAAAAAACTTGTCATATAGACGACCTTGAGACCTCTCTGTGTTTGCTAGAAAGTGAAAAGAAAAAGGTTGAGGAAGACATCTTAAAATTAAGGAAGGAAAAATAAGATGCCGAGAGACAAAAGATTGAGGCTGACCGTGTCCTGATGGAAGCTTTAAAGTCGAGGGATAATTTTAAGATCGAATTAATAACCTTAAAAGAGGAAGCGGCCGAGCAAAGAATTACCAGCTTTGAGTCTGGTCTTGAGCAGGCAAAACTCTTTAATCCTTACAGAGTATTTGACGATCGGTTAGGCGAGCTTGGTCCATTCAAGATCGTAATGGACAGTCCAATTGTTGATCCACCAGAAGATGAAGATGAAGAAATATGAACTACTTTTATTTATTTTAAACCTTTGTTTGTTCGGAATAGAACTATTCTAATGATATATCAATTATCACTTTTGTTTTTTCATGCAATCCAAGTATGGAATGAATTATCTTATTGCATCGATTGTCACTTTTGTTTTTTTGTGCAATCCAAGTATAGAAGGAATTATCTTGTTGTAAGTTTTCATCGATTTTTCTAAGTTATCTTCATCAGTTTTCTGAGTTATCTTCATCGGTTTACTTAATTGAAAATCAATTTAATTCAATGGAAAACCTCAATTGGGATTCCATAATCAGGGAATGAACTAAGATATTTGGCTTAAATCAGTCAAAAAAAAAATTTGTCAGCATCAGCGAAAAGCCAATTCCTTTCATTAGCTTTGGCCGACATTAGCAGGAAGTCGGCATAGGCTAAAAAGTAGGTTTATTTCATCAGTTTTGGCCGGCATCGGCTGAAAGCCGACATCTGCTAAAAAAATTGGTTTCTTTCATTAGCTTTGGCTGACATCAACTGGATGTCGGCATCGGCTGAAAAGCCAATTTTTTCATTAGCTTTGGCTAGTATCGGATGAAAAGCCAATTTTTTCCATCAGCTTTGGCTGGCATCGGCTAGAAGCCAGCATCGGCTGAAAAGCTAATTTTTTCTGATACAAACGTTGAACTGAGGTAAACAATATTTTGATAGAAAAGCAATTTATCTTAAGATGTGCCACGTTAAAACCTTCTAGGCAAACCCAGTGAGAAAAAATCCTAGTAAGGAAAAAGAGTACATCATCCTGACAATAAAAAATACAGAACCTAACTAAAGAATTTTCTTAAAGAGGCCGAATTCCAAGTTCTAGGAAGAGTTCTTCCGGTAAGGTCTCCGATCTTATAAGCTCCTCCTCTGATAACTTCTATAATTCAGAAAGGTCCTTCCCAGTTGGCTAACAACTTTCCCTCGCCTTGCGGTCTTCTAGAATCTTCCACCTTACGCAATACCAAATCTCACTGTTAAAAAATTCTTGATCTGACCTTGCAGTTATACTTTCTTACCACCCTTGCTTTGATTGCTTCCTCTCAAATATGAGCGATCTCTCTTTCTTCTTCTAACAAATCCAGGTCAGCTCTTCTCTGTTCATCGTTTGAATGTTCAGAAAAAGAGATCCTCCTAAAGCTCAGTTCCCCGACTTCAATTGGAATCATGGCATTGGCTCCAAATATGAGTCGGAAAGGTGTCTCTTGGGTAGATGACTGTGGCGTGGTATGATACGCCCAAACAATAGTTGGTATTCTGGCCACAGGCTCTTTGCATAGTCCAATCTTTTTTTGAGCCCGGTTAAAATAATTTTGTTTGCTGCTTCAACCAAACCGTTGGTCTAAGGGTGCTCAACCGAAGTAAACACCTGTTTAATTCCATTCTTAAAACAAAATTCCCAGAACTTTTTATCAGTAAATTGTATTCCGTTGTCAGATACAATAAAGATTGGTAAATTATATCGACATATAATATTTTTTCATACAAACCTCTTGACTTTTTCTGATGTTATGCTGGAGAAAGGGTCGGCCTCAATCCATTTTGTAAAGTAATCAATTGCCACTACAATGTATTTCAACTGCCCTGCTGCAACTAGTAAAGGTCCCAACAAATCAATTCCCCATCTACAAAAGGGTTATGGGGTATCAATGTTATGAAGCTTTTCTAGCGGGGCTTTATGCAAGTTTCCAAATTTTTGACATTTATCACACTTTTGGACATATTTCAGACAATCGGCCTTCATTGTTGGCCAATAAAGTCTGACTCGTAAAACTTTTCCTGCCAGTGAACGACCTCCGACATGGCTGATGAACCTTTAAAAATTCATATTTTTACGGTTAAAAATCTTGGGTTTTCATCCTCTTTTAATATTTTTTATTTAATTTTGTTCTCAAGTCTTGTTATGTTTTTATTATTTTAATTGTGTTCTTATTACGTGTTTTTATATATTTTTTATAGGTAATTGCATATGAAAAAGACTAGGCATTTGAGGAGCAGAACAAAATAAGAAAATTAATTCAAAAGCCCAATGCTTAAGCGCTAGACCATCACCGCTTGAGCGCTGGGCCATCACCGCTTGAGCGCACAATATGCGCAGATGAGTTTCCTAATTAGTGGGCCAGCGCCTAAGCGCTGGAAGCTTAGCGCTTGAGCGCTGAATGCGTAAATTGTAATGTGAATTTCTTTTAAATAAGAAAGTTTTACCAAATACAATACACTTTTTATACACTCTTATACACTTGGACAGAACGCAGCAGCCGTCAAGAGGCACAAACCTTAATGTGGTGTGGGCGCAGTTAGGTTTGAAGATTAAGAATTTTCTTCAATCTTTCCACCTTTCTACAATGGAGTTTGTCATATTCTTCCATTTGTGTTCTTCTTTTTTTATGTGTAACTAATTTTTCTTTTGTTAGGGGATGATGGATCTTGTTCTTGGATGATGTAACCTTCTTTTATGGGTTAAAGTGATGTTTCTATTTCATGATTTACGTATTTATCTCTATTCTTAATGTTTTTCTAAACCTGATCAATTTGGGAATGATCTTTTAGGTTTATGTATGATTTGAAAAAATTTGCATGAACCTAAAACTTGTGATAAACACTATAATTTCTACAATCGATAGGAATAGACATTATGGGTTATGTGGTCTTCCTTTTAATTCTCTCGTTCTTGATAGTGCCTTTCTATTTGGGGTTAGACTAAGGGATTAGTTAATTCCAAACAGCTTAAGAGGATTAATATACCAAGGGATTGGGTATTAATTAATTTTAGAAATTGATTATAAATCATTAAAATAGAACATAGTTAAACTAATTTTTGAATGTGCATCTAAAGAGTTCAAGTGAAATCTGAACCCTAACTCTTCAACATCATTATTTTTCATCCCTTTGATTTATTGTTTACTAGTTTTATATTTCTTTTTAATTGACTTTGCAACAATCCTCTTTTTGATAGCTTGAATAGTGCTGATTTAACGAACTTAGTAATTAATAACTTAATCCTTGTGGGACGATACTCTACTCATTCTTCATTACTTTTGTCGATTTGGTGCACTTGCCAATATCCACATCAAGTTTTTGGCACCGTTGCCGGGGATTATTGTTATTAATATTGAATAGTAGTTGAAAAGACATTAATTTAAGCATTTTTTTCTTTGTTTAATTTTATTTTTAATTGCTTATTTTAATTTTTAATTTTTAATTTTCTTTAAATTTTCTTTTTAATTTGTTTCTTTGTTTTCTTTATTTATTTTTATTAGTCATTTATTTTTATTTTTATTTTTAATTTCTTTTCTTTACTTCACTCTGATTTGCTTGTCTGTTTGTTTATGCAAGGTTCTCTAGAGTAAGAAGAATTGCTTTTTGATCCAGAGATAGAGAGAACAGCTAGAACAAATAGGAAAACAGCTAAAGAAAGGAAGAAACTTAAAAAAGTAGAAGAAAAGATGGCAGAAATAGTTGTAACTGCAGAGCGAAGACACACTTTGGCTGACTATGCTACTCTATCTGCTGAAAATATTTCTACCAGTATTGTGCGTCCTGCTATTCAAGCTAATAACTTTGAGATTAAACCAGCATTTCTACAGCTGGTGTAGCAGAATCAGTTTGGGGGAGGTCAAGCAGAAGATCCAAATTTGCACATTACAAATTTCATGCAGCTCTGCAATACTATTAAGTATAATGGCGTTACTGATGATGCCATTAGATTACGACTGTTCCCATTTTCTCTCAGAGACAAAGCAAAGAGCTGGCTACAAGCCCAATCACAAGGGAGCATATTTACTTGGGAGGATCTGGTTAGTAAATTTCTCACTCGGTATTTTCCTCCATCAATGTTTGTGAAGATGAGGGGTGAAATAGCTTGTTTCACTCAAAATCAAGGAGAGTCATTATATGAATCTAAGGAGAGATTCAAGGAGCTATTAAGGAGATGTCCTCACCATGCATTTGAGGTTTGACAGCAGGTACAAATTTTTTATAATGGTTTGAATCATTCCACAAAACTCATGGTGGATGCATCTGCAAGTGGATCTTTAAACACAAACTCCTGAAGAGGCTCATGAATTATTTGAGATAATGGCCACTAATGAGTATCATGTTCCTAGTGGAAGAGCTACAGTCAAACATGGAATGTTGGAACTTGGTATTGTGGATACTACACTTGCACAGAATCAGACTATGATGCAACACATTGTCAACCTTACTAAACAAGTTAGAAATTTACAGGTAAATGCAGTTAATCATCAAGGTCTAACTTGCGATTTTTGTGGAGCCAATTATGTCAATGGTCAATGTGAGCCAAGGAATTCAGGTGTCAACATTTCAGAGCAGGTGAACTATATGGGAAACCCTTCAAGGCCACGAGGTAATCTTTATTCTAGTACTTACAATCCAGGCTGGAGGAATCATCCCAATTTCTCTTGGAAGAATCAAGCTATACCATTGAATGCTTAGCCTGAACAGATGTCTCCTCTTGAGATTGCAATGGAGAAACTTTCTCTGCAGACCTCTGTTTTTGTGCAACAGATTTCAACTTTTATGGAGGAATTAAGAACTAATTTCAAGAATCATGAGGTCGCTATTAGAAGTCCTAAGAATCAAGTGGGGCAGATAGCGAAATAGCTTCAAGAAAGACCTCCAGATACCTTACAGAATGATACTATTGTCAATCCAAAGGAGCAATGTCATGCAATTACACTAAGAAGTGGTAAGACTTTGGAAAGACAAATGAAAGAAGCACCTGATTCAGCAAGAAGTGAAAAAATTGATGTTCTTGTTATGGATGTCTCAAATCAAGAATGCTGTATTGAAGAAGTTAAAGAGGAACAATCGAGAGTGTAAAGAAAAAAGAAAGACTTGGAGCTGAAGAAAATAGTTGATCCTTCACTCTATGCTAAACTTCCATACCCTCAAAGGTTTAGGAAGGAAATTCAAGAAAAGCAATTCTCCAAGTTCTTAGAAGTTTTCAAAAGGCTGCAGATAAACATCCTTTTTGCTGAAACACTTAAGCAGATGCCTTCCTATGCAAAATTCATGAAGGACTTGCTATTAAAGAAGAGGAAGTTGGAAGAAAATAAGACTGTAGTACTTCTTGAGGAGTGCAGTGCCATTATCCAGAGGAAGCTTCCACCAAAATTAAGGGATCTAGGAAGTTTTAATATCCCTTGTACAATTGGGAAGTTGAGCATCGATAAGGCCTTATGTGATTTAGGTGCTAGCATTAATTTGATGTCATTGTCTATCTTGCATAAGCTGAGAATTGATAAAGTTAAGCCTACAATAGTTTCTCTTCAATTAGCAGATCGATCAATCAAACATTCATATAGTATAGTGGAAGATTCGCCAGTGAAGGTTGACAAATTTATTTTTCCAGCTGATTTTGTGATTCTAGATATGGATGAGGATGCTGATATTCCTTTGATTCTTGGAAGACCGTTCTTGGCTACTTGAGGAGTGTTGATTGATGTACTAAGAGGTGAGCTTATTTTGAGGATGGAAGGAGATCAGGAGACCATCAACGTTTTTTATAAATCTACATTGATATCAGATCTCTATGCTCTTGTTAAATGCATTCAAGATAACCCTCTATAGGATCTACTAGTAAGAGCCCTCCTCATCAATTAATGTGGATCTGCCCACTTCTAAGATTGTTGATGAAAAGAAGAAAGGTCTGAGATTGCTGAGACAGAGAAAAGTCTTCCCCTTATCCATGGTTCACTATAAGCTAATCTCTTACTTGTTGAAAAATTGAGACCTCCATGGCCTGATGAGAATTTCCATGCTAAGGTGTATTCAGAACAACCTGGTTCAAGTCAAGTTCCTAACACTTGTGGGGATTCCAAGAGCAGTGACAGAGTTTGGAGGCAAAGAACTGATAAGAAAAAAATGTCACCTTACTTCTCTTGCTTCAAGCCACCTTGACTAGTTGAAAAGGTAACGTCGAGCTAATGACGTTAAACAAGCGCTTTTTGGGAGGCAACCTAATTTTTCTCACTTTTTCTCTTTTATTTTTATTTTGTTATTTCTTATTTTTCTATTTTTGTTTTGAAGGTAATGTTAAGTCAGCTTAGGTGTCTCCCTAAGTTCAAAGCCTTTGTAGGGGGATGTATATAGTTGTCGGCCACCAAAAAGACTTTTTTTTTTGCATTTAATTCATTTAGTTATTTGTTTTAATTGGTTTTGTTTTTATCATCATCACTCATTTTTGTGTTTTGAGTCTTTGTGTTGATATTATGCATGCCGGTATGTTGAATTAAATATTTAATGATTGTTTGAATTGTGGATTGATCTAATTTCTTGGGATATCATATGAGAATCTATGAGTTATGTTTATCTCTTTTATTTCAATTATGTATGGATGTTCTTCCCATCTTTATGATTGATAAACCTTGAAATTTAATTGCATGTCAAGTTTAGAGAAAGATTATGGGATTGCATGTGTGTGGATGATTTGCATCTAGAAGTTGTTTGATTCTCTCTTGAGACAAAATCCTAGGCAGTGCATGATTAAGGAAATGATAAGGGCTTTCTTTAGACCATTTGAGCTTTTTAAGTTAACCTGTATACACAGTATATATCTAGGTCCCTTTTGCAGCCATGTAATTGTTTGGCCTCTATTTCTTTTCTTTTACCCATATTTTTCTTTTTTCATACCCATAAAAAAAATTTCCTCTCCTACATAACATTTGTTGAGTGCATATCTTGTATTATTTTATTATTCAATTCTTTGTTATTTTTATGCATGAAGTTTAGTGGAGCTGAAAAAAAATTCAAAAAAAAAAGAAGAAGAGAAAGTCTCACCCAAAGTATTGCAAAGAAATAAGTTTGGGGGTGGAGGTTGTTGAAAAGGAAAGAAAAAGAAAAGAAAAAAAAAGTGAATGTTGTGTTGATTCTTTTGCTCCGTTTTGCGCTTGTCTTATATTTTGATGCTTGAATTTTAAAATTTGCATGATTTTGTATCTCAATTTTTATTTTCTTTTTCCAACCACTTTTTTCTTAGCCCATATCATTGGCCTTACATTACAAGCTTATAAAGTTCCTTTTGATCTTTGGTTATGTATTGTTTACATTAGTGGAGAGAGAGATGAAAAATAACCTTATGGATGTGGGTTTGATGTGCACTTGCAGTTTTATGAACCTATCTGGGTTTTACTTTATGAAGAGATTGTATCTTTTATTCATGTTTTTAGAAAGTCATTTTTGCATAAGAGTTGCATGTGAAAGACGATGTGATAATTGGGATGTTCATGTGTAACACTTTGAAGTTAGATTGTGAAGCAATTTCTGAAAATATGAATGATTTTTTATACCCGGTATTACCATATTTGAGTCTGTTTTGAGTTTTAGTTTGTTTTATTTTATTTTGATTTCCTTTTACTTGAGGACAAGCAAAAGGTTAAGTTTGGGGAAGTGATGAACCTTTAAAAATTCATATTTTTACGGTTAAAAATCTTAGGTTTTCATCATCTTTTAATATTTTTTATTTAGTTTTGTTCTCAAGTCTTGTTGTGTTTTTATTATTTTAATTGTGTTCTTATAATATGTTTTTATGTACTTTTAGTAGATAATTGCATATGAAAAAGACTGGGCATTTGAGGAGCAGAACAAAATAAGAAAATTAATTCAGAAGCCTAGCGCTTGAGCGCTGGGCCATCACTGCTTGAGTGCGCAACGCGCGTAGATGGGTTTCCTGATTAGTGGGCCAGCACCTAAGTGTTGGAAACTTAGCGCTTGAGCGCTGAATGTGTAAACTGCAGCGTGAATTTCTTTTAAATAAGAAAGTTTTGCTAAATACAATACACTTTTTACACACACTTATACACTTAGACAGAACGCAGCACCCGTCAAGAGGCACAAAGCCTAATGTGGTGTGGGTGTAATTAGGCTTGAAGATTAAGAATTTTCTTCAACCTTTCCACCTTTCTACAATAGAGTCCGTAATATTCTTCACTTTGTGTTCTTCTTTTTCCATGTGTAACTAATTTTCCCTTTGTTAGGAGGATGATAGATCTTGTTCTTGGATGATGTAACCTTCTTTTATGGGTTGAATTGATGTTTCTATTTCATGATTTACTTGTTTATCTATATTCTTAATAATTTTTTAAACCTGATCAATTTAGGAATTATCTTTTGGGTTTATGTATGATTTGGAAAAATTTGCATGAACCTAGAACTTTGTGATAAACACTATAATTTCTGCAATCGCTAGGAATAGACGTTGTGGGTTATGTGGTCTTTCTTTTAATTTTCTCGTTCTTGATAATGCCTTTCTATTTGGGGTTAGACTAAGGGATTAGTTAATTTCAAACAGTTAAAGAAGATTAATATACCAAGGGATTGTGTATTAATTAATTTTGAGAATTGACCATAAATCATTAAAATAGAACATAGTTAAACTAATTTTTGAATGTGCATCTAAAGAGTTCAAGTGAAATCTGAACCCTAACTCTTCAACATCATTGTTTTTCATCCCTTTGATTTATTGTTTGCTAATTTTATATTTCTTTTTAATTGAATTTGCAACAATCCTCTTTTTGATAGCTTGAATAGTGTTGATTTAACGAACTTAGTAATTAATAACTTAATCCTCATGGGATGATACTCTACTCACGCTTTATTACTTTTGTCGATTTTGTGCACTTGCCAATATCCACATCAAAGCTGCAAACACCTTCATGAACCTCCTCCATTACCGATCTAATCTGATCTTGTGCAATACATTTTAGCAGGGACAAGGTGAATCTCCTTTTGAATAGATCATCACCGATCAAGTTATAATAGCTGGCCAATTTCTTGAGCTTCTTTGCCTTCATATCATCGGTCGGTAGATCGCCATTTTGCAAGTATTTGATGATCAGTGTCATCTAAGAATTCGGATCAGTGTTGATGACAAAAGATTCATTCACGTCAATGCTCAGTTTTTCTACCACTTTCTGAATGATCGATCCATTGTTCCTTGTCCCCTTAGTACTGGCTAACTTGGATAATAGGTCAGCATGGGAATTTTGTTCCCTTGGAATGTGCAAGATCTCGAACTATGCAAATTTCTTATTAATATCCAGCATTTTTGATAAATATTTCGTTAACTGAGGATCTTTAGTTTAGAACTCACCTCTAACTTGTCCAGTCATCAATTGAGAATCTGATTTAGCAATCAACTGAGTTGCTCCCATTTCAGCCGCCAGGGATAGTCCAATTAAGAAAGCTTCGTATTCTGTCTGATTGTTACTTGTTCTAAAGTTAAACCTCAACAATTGTTCGATTAAAATTTCATTCGATCCCTCCAATATTACTCCCGTCCCGCTTCCTTTTATGTATAAAGCTCCATCAACGAAAAGATACCAGAGGTCATTATTCAAATCATGTGAAGGGGGTGAGGATAATTCAACCAAGAAATCAAATAGTACCTGTGCTTTGAATAGTCCTTTGGGTTAGTACTGGATATCAAATTAGGACAGCTCGACCGACCAGGAAATCATACGGCCTACCAACTTCGGTTTCTTAAGTACTTGCTTAATCGGTTAGCCGGTCTTGATGATTATCTGGTGACTTTGGAAATATTGTCGAAGACATCTTGTCGTTACTACAACAGCCAAAGCCATTTTTTCTATCTTTTGATATCTAGTTTTCGGTCCTTGCAACACTCGGCTAACAAAGTAAACTAGATCCTAGTATTTCCCATCTTCCTTTACTAATATCGAACTCAAAGTTTTGTCAGAAACAGATATATAAAGCAATAAAGAATCACCTTGTTCGGGTCTAGTCAAAATAGGTGGTGTGGTCAAGAAATGTTTCAATTCCTCGAACGCCTTTTTGCACTCCTCGGTCTATTAAAAATTATATGGTTTCTTTAAACACTGGAAAAATAGCAGAACTCAGTTGGCAGATTTTGACAGAAACCTTGATAAGGCAGCAATTCTTCCTGTAAGTCTCTAAACTTCCTTAATTGATGCAGGGCTCCTCATATCCATTATTACTTTACATTTGTCTGGATTGGCTTCAATCCCTCTGTTGGTAAGAAGGAAACCGATAAATTTTCCAGCTTGAACACCTAACACACATTTCTCTAGATTTAATTTTATGTTATACTTCCATAATTGAGCAAAGATTTCTGAAAGATTAGAACAGTGGTTTCCATTGGTCGATGTTTTCACTACCATATCATCAACATACACTTCGATGTTTCTACCGATTTGCTCCTAGAATATCTTATTCATGAGCCTCTGGTAGGTCGCCCCGGCATTTTTCAAACCAAAAGCCATAACCCGATAACTGTAGTTCCCAAATTCGGTGATGAAGGCGGTTTTTTCTTCGTTATCTGGATGCTTCTTGATCTAGTTATATCCTGAGTAAGCATCCATAAAACTAAGACATTGATATCCGGATGTGATAACTCCATGAAATGTAGTTATTTGTGTCCTATAATTATGCTTCATAGAATGCTATATCCTTGTTATTATGCATATGTAGGAGATTTTATACTTATATTGGTTAAATTTCCTTTGGATGTTTCTTTATATGCTATTGAGCAAATTGTGCATATTATGTAAATGATTAAGTGGATTTATAACTTTTATTTAACTTTGATACTTCTCTACTGTAAGATGGGCTCAAAAACTGATGTATTGAAGCAATTCAAGGCTCAAAAGCCCAAGAGAAAGACCAAGTGGTATTCTGGGGGAGAACGTCGCGGCTCAGGTTATTGCACGTTGCGGCACAAAGGTGCATCATCAAGCTGCCATACTAAGACCCGAGGTTAGGGAGCCGCGACACAAAGGAGTATGAGCCACGGCGCTAGGTGACCGACTCAATGCGCGCCACGTCACAAAGGAGTGTGCGCTACGGTGTGAGATGCAGAATTGAGCTTATAAATAGAATTTTATCATATTTTCTTATGATGGCTTTTTAGGTTAGAGAAGCTGTGCCTGGATCTTCATTTTCTGAGGCTGAAAGAGGCCTAGAGAGCCAAGGTTAGATGCTACCTTCCTTATGGAGGGAGATTCAAGCATCAATGGCAACATCCATAAGCCTTTCTTCCTTTCTCCTTTTGTTTTCTTCTCTTTCTCATTCTTTGAGCATGTATTTTGATTTGTATTTTTGTGTTCAATGATGTAGCAGCTGTTTTAGGGAATACTTTGAATCCTTTTTATGGATATTAATGATTTTGTTCTCCTTTGAGTTTGTATGGATGTATGGTTTTGTTCAATCATATTGTTCTTAATGCTCTTGAGTGTCTGATCATCATTTAAGTGATTTGATGGAATCTAATGAACCTAAACATAGGAATTTGGATTTGAGATCATATATATGGTTGATGCATGTTCGATTCTATTCCAATGGCGGGATGAGTTGATTCGCTAATGGGATAGAAATATACATCTTAGCTGTGCATAGTGAGTGATTGAGAATAGACCTTAATGAGTAGATTTTGTGTTGGCTCTCATGGAAACATAGTGAGTTGGGCAATTGAAACCATGGTTAGATGACCTAGACATAGGCTTTTAACTAAATTAAATTCTCGAGCTAACCTAGTCATTTCATTCATGTTTATGAAAAGGATTACATATTGTTGGTTGAAGTAATGGTGAAGAAGGATTTTCCTAAACTCTATCCATTATGTTATTTTCATTTATCGCTTTTTAATCTTTAGTTTATATGCTTTTTCCCTATTTTATATGTTCTTGAATAGAATTAGGTAAGCTATTGGTTAATATTTAGCTTTGGAAGTAAACTTATTCTCGAGGGAACGATCTCTACTTTTCATTTTATTACTTGAATGACCCGTGCACTTGCGGCCTAGTTTGGGACAAACAAGTTTTTAGCGACATTGCTGGGGATAAGGCATTATTTCTATATTGCTAATATTGACAATGAGTTTATGTAGTTCTAATTCAAGTTTTGTTTTTAGATCAATTCAATAAGTCTATTTGGGACATGTTTTAGTTTTTAAGTCTTTAAGTCTTTATATATGTTAATGGTTTTATGTTTTTGTTGTTATTTTTGTTTAAATATGTAGTAAGTTTGATTTTTATAATTTTGTGTTAATTTTGTTGTACATACCATAATTTAAGCCTTTTGGACATGTTTTAGTCCTTTAGTTTTGAGTCTTTATATATATGTAGTTATAGTTGATTTTATGTTTTTGTTATGTTTTTTTTTTGTACATACTGCAATTTAAGCTTTTACACACATTTTGGAGGTGTTAGGGGCCAAAATGGAACACCAGTTCTGGCAAAAACTGGTCTGCTGTAGAATTCTGCAGCTTGACTTCTCACGCCGCGGCTCAATCTTCTAAGCACTGCGACGCACGTGCACGTTTTCTGTAGAATTCTACAGCTTTTTACTCATATCACTGCTCGGGCATGGTTACGCCGCAGCGCAACACCCTGTTTTTGCTTTTTGTGTTTATTTTCTCTGTTTTTCTTTCTTTAGTATGCTCAGTGCTAATTTGGCTGCTATTTTGATATGCTCAGGTACCCTATAGGTCATGTGCAGCAAGGAACACATTCACTTTGGTTTGGGGGAGTATCTTTACATGTTTTTACCCTTAATGCTTAATGTTTACACATGTTTTGATATTTTAAGTATGTGCTAGTGATAGTCATCATGTTTTCATGATTATATCCTGTTTTGGCTATTACTGGTGAGCTGTTGATGCAAGTTTCAATTTTTTGCACTTTGTACATGATGTTATGCATGCTTGAATGGAAAATGATGGATCTTTGGAATGCATAACATATTTCCATTTGCTAGTATGTGATAGTTGGTCAATGATATAAATGCTTGCAAATTGCCCTCTGTTTTGTGAAACCATTCGCGGTCTTAAAGCATGCCAATGCAATCTGATTTGTTTTTATGCATGTTGTATTTTTTCACTTAGATGCTTGTTTAACTTTAGAAAAATATGGGTGTTTGTTTAGAGAATATTTATGAATTGTGCATGTCGATGATTTCTTTTATCCTTAAAGTTGTTCTCCAACCCTCTTGAGGCGAAATCCTAAATTGTGTATGATTGAGGAAATGATTAGGACATTATTTGGACTGTTTTAGCCTTTCAAGCTGAACCCTATATGATGATATCCATAAGTCCCCTTTGAAGCTTTATAATTGTATAGCCTTATTTGTTTTTCATTACCATTGTGTTCGTTAACCTGTTAACTATTCTAATGCATGTGAAAGCAGTGCATTTTCTTCCTACCATCAATGTTTGTTGAGTTCATAATATGTTATTTCTTGAAATGAGTTCAATGATTAGCAGTATTCATATCTTCAATACAAAATGAGCCTGAAGGAATTAGATGCAATCAAAGAAAAATCATTGCTTTGTTCTTAAAAAAAAAAAAGAAGGAAAAGAAAAATAAACAAAGGAATGAATGAAGTAAAGAAAAGTACGAAAAGCATTAAATGGTTATGGCAAGTTTTATGCTTTCACTTATGAATACCCTGATAGTTTCACTTGATCTCAAGTCTTGAATTAACATGTTTATATTTCTCAATGTTTGTTATGTATCCTTTCCCTTTTGTTCTTCGCCCCACTACCCTTGGTCTTACATTATAAGCTATGAAAGTCCCTATTGATCCTCAGTTATGTGTGATTTACATTAGTGGAGAGAGGGTTGGATTAGAATTTTGTGAATTTTTTGATTTGTATCCATGTGTAGGTTCATAAACTTATCCAGATGAGCGTGATTTGAAAAAGATAAGTTTGACTTGCATGTTTGTGGGAAATGTCATGTGCATGATTAGAAGCTAGATTGAGGGCATGTTTAGGATTGTATATGTGTTGAGCTTAATTGTGAGACATGTGCATCTTTTGAGGGCTTAAACAATCATTGTGCACTGGTTGTGGTTAAATGAAAATTGAAGTGTTGAATGCATGTGAGCATGAATTGATTAATGTGAGTTTTCTTGATCATACTTTGTGTTGCTCGAGGACTAGCAACAACTTAGGTTTGGGGGTGTGATAACTCCATGAAATATAGTTATTTGTGCCCTATAATTGTGCTTCATAGAATGTTATGTTCTTGTTATTATGCATATATGGGAGATTTTATGCTTATATTAGTTAAATTTCCTTTGGATGTTTCTTTATATGCTATTGAGCAAATTGTGCATATTATGCAAATGATTAAGTGGATTTACAACTTTTATTTAACTTAGTTATTTCTCTACTGCAAGATGGGCTCAAAAACTGATGTATTGAAGCAATTCAAGGCTCAAAAGCCCAAGAGAAGGACCAAGTGGCATTCTGGGAGAGAACACCACGGCTCAGGTTGTTGCACTCTATAACACCCTCCTCAGGGCATCACATTTCTGACTCCCGACTCATAATCTGAAAAGAAGTTCGCACAAAGTTTGAGTTATAAAAGATGGATTTTAAAATTTCTTCTTTACCGAAATGTAAATTTACTAAAAATATTAGGTAACATTGAAAATCATATTTCAACTATTCATTATGCAATATTGACACCAATTAATATCACAATTTAAAGAGAAATATAAAATTAACAGACTTTTTTTTTTACAGTAGAAAACCCCATGACGGGTCCTACTTAATAGCACGGTACAACGTTAACGAGAAACTTTAACATACTTATTCCTTTTTCTGTCCATCTTGATGCATCAGACATCTGTTCCTTTGTCAACACTGCACACCTTCAAGTCCTGAATGTCCACTCCTTATTGTTGTCACCAATCTCAGAATATCCATCGCCCGTTATGTCTAAGACAACTCGATCCTTCTATTATTTGATTTTAACAATATAGACAAAGCAAAACAATATAACAAAGAGGTGAGATCACCTACACCAATACCAACATGGCAGCACAGAGATAACACAAACAACAATATCATACAGATAGATCATACCGCAATTATGATCATGCCATTAACATTAATCAACTATCATCATCGAATCATTTATCAATTCAATCATCATCCAAGTATTCAAAACAATTGTCATAACCAATAACCAATATTCCTCAATTAATATATCACACAGATATAAATACTCAGATTTATGCATATGCACAAAGACTCATTTTATCAAAAACAACTCCATGGAGGTTTTCACAATTTCGAGAAGAATGCTGGTTAATTGTCACCTTAACCCAAAGACAATCTCCCGGTTGTTGAAAAGAATCGTGTTCTTGTCGTATCGTCAATGCGTTGCAACGGATCTGCATCGCCAAGTGGCACTGTGGTACTCGCTTAACGTCCCACTGGTCGATCTTGCAGCGCCTCGACGCCCCCAAGATCCATCATAGACCTCACTATCAATTCTCTTTCCCTCTTCAACTACAAGGGCCATAATAGCTATTAGCTATATTTTATACAATGCACGAATATATCAGTGCAAGTCCAACCCCAAAGGGCCAAATCTTTTTCAATTTCATTTGTTCAATGTAATCATATGCTTCAACGCATATTTTTCCAATGCACGTATAATGCACCAAATACCAAATACAGGCATCTCTTTCCAATGCATATAAAATACATCAAAAGCCAATCGTAGGCAAACTCGTCATTTTCTCACACAGTGTTCATACACTGTTTTGGCAGTAATCATCATGTTATCATGTTTTTATAGTCATAAAACACTTCTGCTGTATTTTCACAATCGCGTAACAATTCTGTTACGTTTTTACAATTCAAAAACATTTCTATTATATTTTCACAATATCATAACACTTCTTTTACATTTTCACAATATCGTAACACTTTTGTTGCATTTTTAAAATTCCAAAATGTTTTTATTACGTTTTCAAAATACTGCAACTCTTCTGTTGCACCTTTAAATCACGTATTAAATTTTTCAACATTTTTCTCAATCGCATAAAAATATACGTTTCTCAAATCGCGTAATGATTTTTCATAGTTTTCAAAATCACGTAACTTAAAAATCATTCTTTTAAGTCGCATAAAACAATTTCTATCATTCTCAAAATATTTAAAACACTTTCCAAATCACATAACGATTTTTTGTCATTTTCACAATCACGTAAAAATATTCTATCACTTTTAAATCACATAGTGATTTTTTAACAGTAGTTCAAATTACGTAAAATATTTAAATGTAATTCAAATCACTTAAAATGTTTCAACGCATCTCCAATCGCGTAGTAATATTTTATCATATTTCAAATTGCGTAAAAATATTTTACTATATTTCTAATCATTTTTAAGATACGTAAAATATTTTTTAATATTTTACAATTACGTAAAATATTCCTCAATATTTCAAACATTATTTTGAACTTAAATAAATCAATATTAATTTCAACACATTCTTCAAATTGCGTAGCTTAAAAATCCCATTTTTAAGATACGTAAAACATTTTTCATCACAATTTCATTACATAAAATATTTCTTAACCTTCGAAAATTCCTTTTTAACTTTTCTCAAAATAATATAACTTTGTATTTTATTTTTCATATTTTCCTTATTCAAGAAAATCTTTTTCCACATTTCTTAATTCAAGAAATCCTTTTCCAAAATATAATTCACAAAATCACTTTTCCATTGATATAAATCAACGTTTCAAAACTTAACATTTTCTAACGTACTTCAAAACTCAAAAATAAGTTATACGTTAGTAGATTTTCATAATACCATTATATTCTCCATTTTTTCCAAATCATTTCCAAATCAACCTTCCTCAAAATAATATAACTTTCTGCTTCATTTAACATATCTTCTTACTTAAGAAAATTCTTTTTCACAGTATATTCCACAAATTCACAATTCCATTGAATTAAATCAATGTTTCTAACTTTAAAAATTACTAACGCTTTTCAAAATCCAACGGATGAGTTACACGTTAGAAAATACTAAATACTCTGATTCCCTTTTCAAATTCCTTGTATTTAAATTAATTATATTTTCACTTAGAAAATCACTTTGTTTCATCAAAATCAATACATTACAAGCCTTCGAAAATGTGGACATGACTATTGAAAATTATCAAAACATTTTTCCTTCTAAATTGATATGGTTTTACACAAACAAAATCATTAAAATTTTATTTTCAAAACCGAAATACCGATGGTTATAAAAACCAAACCCATTTGTTCAAATCCTTTTTCACTTTCTTTACAAATCCTTTTTCACTTTCTTTGCAAATCTTTGTTCACTTTCTTTGCAAATCCTTAAAATCAATGTTTGCCAGTTTCATTCGAAACTTATATTTAGAAAAACACTTAGGATCTTTTTACACAAAATAAATCAATAAAAATTCCTCAAAGACCGTATTCTTGTTCTCTTAAAAAAATAAACCCTTTGTTTATTTTCCATACTCTTCAAATCATCCATTTTCATTTTTCATAAAAATATTAATTTGTGAACACCTATTTTGAGGTGTCTTGGCCGAAATTCACTAAGTTCTAGGGACCAAAAATTAATTCCCTTATTCTTGAAAATTTTCAACATGAACTCTAATTTTTGGGAGCTCAAAACCGTAGCCTCCCCCTTGGCCTTTGGAGCCAAAAATCAATTTCCTTTCCACCATCAAATCATGGCATACATATACATATATTTCATCATAAATACTATAAACATGTCATATACCTATCATGCATAATATAAGCATATCATCAAAGCCATAAAATCATACAAAGCATATCAAGCATAAGCAAATAAATCAAAGCTCATAAACACACATAAATTATTACATGACCATGGATTGGAATCATCACATGGATTCACCATCCATCAAATATAAGACCATCTCTCACCACTATATTTAGTTGGTAAGATGGATCTCCCTCTTACCTCTTGAAGATCCTCAAAAACTCTTTGTTTTGCTTCTCTTTCCAAGTCCTTCACCACCAAGGGCTTCTCAAATACAAAACAAAACACATAGAAATTAGTATACGAAGCTTGATTAAGAGGAACCATGGATCAAACATGGTTTAGATCATGAAAAAGAGAAAAGAAATGAAGTTTCCTTACACTTCACCTCAAAAATCCAATAACTTTGATCTTGAAGAAAGTCCATGAAGATGAATGATTTAGAGAAAATCTCTAACATGAAAGTTGCTTAGAATATCATGTAGATTCAAGATCTATGGTTGGATGAAATTAAAAGTGATGGAGAGTATTTTTGGGCTGCTTGGCCGAAACATAGAGGAGAAAAAGGAAGGAAAAATGGTTGCTTGGTTCTTGGAATTTTTGAGAGATTTTGAGAGAATTTGATGAAGGCTTTTTGGTGAAGTAGAAAAAATGAATATGGAGAGTGTAACCAAAGGTGCTGCTGCCGTGGGAGTGAAAGAATAGAGAGATATGAATTCATTTGGCATAATTGAAGGCTATCACATGATGCACAAAGTCTTCCACTTTGTCATCTTTTTCTTTGGCCTAAAAAGGCTATACAAGCATGTCTAAACATGTCTCCTCCTTCCTAACACTCCAAAACCGTCCCCCCCCTTCATCATGCACTAAAAAGGAAGCAAACAAAGCAATAATGGTCAAGAAGAATGTCATATTGACCATGATAAGCAATAATGGTCATCAATTAGGCTTGCATGGCTATTATGGATGATTCAAAATTCATGTAGATGCCTCCCCAAGGCTGCTAAAAACCGTGACATTAAAGGGAGTTTAGAGACTTTAATTTATTTTAATTCAAGTCTAATTACTTACTAATTGATTAGTTAATTCATTAGATTAAGTTTCCTAGTCAATCTTAACTTATTTTCTAATTACATAACTAATTAATTAGACATATTATTTCATATATTATAATCTCTAATTAAAATTAGGATATCTAATTAAGAATTAGATTATAACAATTTAACATTTAATTTAGTTTACTTGGCTTGTTAATTAGGCCATTATTTGAAGCATTTTAGCCATTGATTAATTCAATGGTTAGGATTTAGGTAGACTTTTGATTTTTAGAAGACTAAATCTAAGCCATTGGATCCTTTTCCTTTAAATTCTAGCCATTAGATGTGTCTCCAAAATAAAGGGTCAAGATTGCTCCTTCAAACTTTAAATCCAAGGGTTATAATTAGTCATAACCTTTTTAGAAGACCAAATCTCCACTTAATTAATTCTTCATCCAATGGTCATAAATGGTCACTTTATATAATCAATTTACATCGTTGATTAAATCTACGGTTGATATTGAGAACTTTAACTAAGTTTATTCTTACACCATTGATTAAATCAATGGTGATTATCAACGCTTCTTTATTAAGTTTATTTTTAGTTAATTAAATCAATGGTAGATATCCAAACCATTAGTGTTGACTTAAGCAATATAATTTCTATTTTTATTTACTAAAACCTCACGAAAGAATATATTTCTTGTATTTTTATTTTTGATAATTAAATACAAATACAAACACAATACAAGAAAATTTCTAAAAGCATTTCGGATTCAAGTTTAGTAAGATCCTGTCTCGTCTAAATAAAGTATAAATTTTTCTATGCGTAGAAAAATTTTCACTTTACGGGACCCACCTGAGCCCACGTAAGGTCACCTGGGCCCACCTAAGACCACTTGGGCCCACATACAATCAAAAAAATCATAATCATTCACAAAAATCACAAATATTAGAAAACATATGAAAATCAAGTCAGATTGTTAAAAATAATTAACAGTCAAGAGAAATAAATACAGAAAGATTTTTCCCTGGCCCAAAAATTATTATTTTCCTGACATGGAGTAAATCACTCAAACGATCAAATATCTTTGTGAATAAATAAAATAATTTTACAAGATTCAAAAATTACTAAACAAGTAAAATTAAATTAGCTTGTCAAAATTACTTGTTTAAGAGATACGAATTTTGGGGTGTTACAATACTCCCCCTCTTTATAGAAATTTCGTCCTCGAAATTTCATGACCATGATTTCATACCCTCGGAATAAATAATGACATTTGTAACACCCCAAATTTCCTATCTCTTAAACAATAATTTTGACAGCTAATAGAATTTTACTGTTTAGTAATTTCTGGATGCTGTAGAATTATTTTGTTTATTCCATCAGCGTATTTGATCGTTTTGAGTGATTTACTCCATGTTAGGAACATAATAATTTTTGAAGTAGAAAAATCTTTTTCGTATTTATTTCTCTTGACTGTTAATTATTTTTAACAATCTGACTTGATTTTCATAATTTTCTAATATTTGTGATTTTTGTGGATGATTATAAATTTTTTGACTATATGTGGGCCAGGTGGTCCTAGGTGGGCCTGTGTGACCTTACGTGGCCCAGTGGGTCAAGAAAGTGAAAAATTTTTCTACGCATAGAAAAATTTGTACTATTTAGACGAGACAGAGGATCTTACTAAACCTGAATCCGGAAACATTTTAGAAAATTTGTTTTTATCTTGTATTTATTTATCGGAAGATAAAAATACAAAGTAAATATATTCTTTCGTGGGATTTTTAGTAGATAAAAATAGAAATTATATTACTTAAGTCAACATTGGTGGTTTGGATATCCACTATTGATTCAATTAACGGTTAAGAAATAAATTTAATAAAGAAACATAAGATAATCATCATTGATTTAATCAAGTGTGAAAATAAACTTAGCAAAGAAACTTCAATATCAACCATAGATTTAATCAACGTGTAAAATTAATTATATAAAGTGACCATTTACAACCATTGGATTTAGAATTGATCAAGGGTAGAGATTTGGTCTTAAAAAGTGACAAAGACCATTTATGACCATTGGATGAAGAATTAATCAAGGGTGGAGATTTGGTCTTAAAAGTAGCAAAGACTAATTATGACCATTGGATTAAAAGTAAGAAGAAGTAATCTTGACCCTTTATTTTGGAGACACATCTAATGGCTAGAATTTAAAGGAGAAAGATCCAATGGCTTAGATTTAGTCTTCTAAATTAAAAGTCTACACTAAATCCTAATTGAATTAATCAATGGCTAGAATGCTTCAAATAATTGTATATAAAAAAAAAGATGACAACTTCATGCATTATGAAAGGGGGACGGTTTTGGAGTGCTTGGACAAGGAGGAGACAATTTTTTTTAGTAGCCTTTTAGGCTAAAGAAAAGATGAAGTCAACAATGATTTGATTAATAACTAATTAAGCTAATTTGATTAATCTAATGGCCTAATTAACAAGTTAAGTAAACTAAATTAAATGTTAAATTGTTATAAACTAATTCTTAATTAGATATCTTAATTTTAATTAGAGATTATAATATATGAAATAATATGTTAATTAATTAGTTATATAGTTAGAATGTTAGTTAAGATTGGTTAGGAAATTTAACCTAACTAATTACCTAATTAATTAGCATGCAATTAGGTGTAAATTGAGAACAATTAATTCTCTAAAATACTCAATGAGCCACACGGTTTTCATGCAGCTTGGGGAGACTTTTACATGGTTCTTGAACCACCAATAATAGCCATGCAAACTAAATTAATGACCATTATTGTTTGTCATGGTCAATATGACCATTATTGTTTTGTTTGCTTCCTTTGGATTGCATGATGAAGGGGGGGATGGTTGGAGAAGAAAGAAGGAAGAAGAGACATGTTGAGACATGTTGGAGTAGCCTTTTTAGGCCAAAGAAAAAGCTTGAAGACATTAATTAGATGTCTTAACCAATTATTAGTCATTTTCCTAAAGCAAAGTTATTTTCTTCTTTCTCTCCATGCAATGCTACGGCTACCCACTTCAATTCAGCCATTTGATTTCATTTGTATCACATTTTATAACACTTAACTTATCCTCTCTCTTCTCTCTCTTCCAATTTGTCAAGAACACCAAGAACAACACCATTTTCTTTCCTTCCTTGAGCATTCGGTCACCACCCATGGAACCACTTCCAATCTTCCATAATTTCCTCTAGCTACATATCTTGAATCCTCTCATAAATTCAAAACACTTTCATGTTGGAGATTTTCTCTAAATCATTCATCTTCATCACTCAACCAAGCCAAGAACACAAAACAACCATTTCCCTTCATTTTCTCACCAAATGGTTCGGCCATGACCACCAAAAGCACCACCTATCACTTTTAATTTCATCCAACCATAGATCTTGAATCTACATGATATTCTAAGAAACTTTCATGTTGGAGACTTTCTCTAAATCATTCATCTTCATGGACTTTCTTCAACAATAAAATTATGGGGTTTTTGAGGTGAAGTATAAGAAGACTTCATTTCTTCTCTTTTTTTTCATGATCTAAACCATGTTTGATCCATGGTTCCTCTTAATCAAGCTTAGTATACTAATTTCTATGTATTTTGTTTTGAATTTGAGAAGCCCTTGGTGTTGAAGGACTTGGAAAGAGAAGCAAAATCAAGAAGCTTTGAGGATCTTCAAGAGGTAAGAGGGAGATCCATCTCACCAACCAATTATGGTGGTGGGAGATGGTCTTATATTTGATGGATTGTGAATTCATGTGAGAATTCCAATCCATGGTCATGTAGTAATTAATTGTGTGTTTATAAGCTTTGCTTTATTTTCTTGTGATTTGATTATTTTTGTCTATGCTTAATATGCGTTGCATGATTTTATGGCTTTGATAGTATACTTATAATATGCATGATGAGTATATGGCATATTTGTGATATTTATGATGAAATATATATATGTATGCCATGATGTGTGGATGGAAAGAAAATTGATCTTGGTTCCAATGGCCAAGGAAGAGCTACGGTTTTGATGCCCTTGATAGGGGTCAATGTTGAAATTTTTCAAGAACAAGGAAATTAAATTTTGATCCCTAGAACAATGAGAATTTCGGCCAAGACACCTCAAAATAGGTGTTTACAAATTAATATGTTTATGGAAGAATAAAATTGGATTGATTTAAGGAGTATGGAAAATGAACTAACGGTTTGTTTTTTTTTTAAGAAAACATGAACACAAATTTTAGAATGAAATTTTATTGATTTATTTTGTGTAGAAACAAGAATGGAATTTATTTAAGTTAGAAGAAAAATATTTCATGGTTCCAATGGCCATCTATAAGGTTTTAATAATTTAGAAAAATGTTTTGATGCTATGAAATACAAGAATTTTCAAATAAGAATTTTTGAAAAGGGAATTAAGTGTTATAAATTAAGTGAAGTGGAATTTTCATAAATAAAAGAAAAAAGAAGATTGAAAGTATTGAACTTCAAATTAATCAATTTTTAGAAGTGATTTAGAAATATAAAGGAAAATGTTTGTAACTTAAAATTTCTAACAGAGAATTTATTTATTGGGTTTTGGAAAACGTTAGGAAATTTAAAGTTAGGAAACAATAATTAAATCAACCCAATATGATTTTTGTAGGACTAGATTAATAAAAAGTGATTTTGAGAAAATATATATTAAGGAAAAGATTTTTGACTAAGAATGAAAAAGGATTTGCAAAGAAAGTGAAAATGAATTTGAACAAATGGGTTTGTTTTATGACCAATCGGTACTTTGGTTTTGAAAATAAAACTTTAATGGTTTTGTTTGTGTAAAACCATATCAATTTAAAAGAAAAAATGTTTTGATAATTTTTCAAATAGTAATGCCTAGATTTTGATGAAACAAAGTAATTTTTCAAGTGGAAATATAATTGATTTAATACAAGAAATTTGAAAAGGGAATCAGAGTATTTTACTCACTTGAAAAATTAAGTTTTGTAAACGAAAATGTTTTCAAACTTCAATTTATTTTGAAGTAGGTTAATTTGGAAATGATTTGGGGAAAAATAGAGAATATAATGGTATTTTGAGAATTTACTCAAGTATAACTTATTTTCAAGTTTTGAAGTACATTTGGAAATTTTAAGATTTGAAACATTGATTTATATCAATGGAAAGGTAATTTTGTGGATTATATTTGAAAAAAATTTTCTTGAGTAAGAAAATGTGAAAAATGAAGTACAAAGTCATAATATTTTGAGAAAGGATGAAATGAAATTTTTGAAGGTTAAGAAATATTTTTCGTAATAGAATTGTGGTGAAAAATGATTTACGTATCTTAAAAATGATTTAGAATATAGTAAAATATTCCTACGCGATTTAAAATATGTTAAAATATTTCTACGTGATTTGAATTACGTTTAAGTATTTTACGTGAGTTTAAATATTTGACGTACTATTGAAAAATCACTACGTGATTTAAAAGTAATAGAATATTTTTATGGTATTATGAAAATATAACAAAAACGTTTCAGAATTTTGAAAACGTAACAGAAGTGTTACGATATTTTGAAAACGTAACAGAAACATTTTAGAATTTTGAAAACGTAATAGAAACATTTTGGAATTGTGAAAACATAATGAAAATGTTATGCAATTTTGTGAAAAACACGGCGAAAGTGTTTTATAACTATAAAAACATGATAACATAATTTTGTGTTGAAAATATAATATAATTACTGTTTAACCAGTGTATAGACACTGTATGAGAGAGTGACGTGTTTTGCCTATGATTGGTATTTGGTGCATTTTATATGCGTTGGAAAGAGATGCCCGTATTTAAATTTGTTGCATTATACATGCATTGAAAAGATTTGGCCCGTTGGGGTTGGACTTGCACTGATATACTCGTGCATTGTACAAATGAAATTGAAAAGATTTGGCCGTTGGGGTTGGACTTGCACTGATAAATTAAATTGCATTGTATAAAAGATAGCTAATAGCTATTATGGCCCTTGTGGTTGAAGAGAGAATGAGAATTGATAGTGAGGTCTATGATGGATCTTGGGGGCGTCGAGGCGCGGCGGTCGACTAGTGGACAGCTAGCGAGTACCCTGTGTCACTTGGCGATGCAGTCCATTGCAACGCATTGACGATACCCGACAAGAACACGATTCTTTTCAACGACTGGGAGATTGTCTTTGGGCTAAGGCTAACAATTAACCAGAGCATTCTTCTCGAAATTGTGAAAACCTCCATGGAGTTGTTTTTGAAAAACTGAGTCTTTGTGCATATGCATAATCTGAACATTTATATCTGTGTGATATATTAAATGAGGAATATTGGTTATAACGATTGTTATGAATACTTGGATGATGATGATGATAATGCTGATAACATGATTATGGTATGATCTATCTGTATGATATTGTTGGCTGTGTGTTATCTCTGTGCTGCCATGTTGGTATTGGTGTAGGTGATCTCACCTCTTTGTTATGTTGTTTTGCTATGTCTGTATTGTTAAAATCAAATAATAGAAAGATCGAGTTGTCTTAGACATAACGGGTGATAGATACTCTGAGATTTGTGACAACAATAAGGAGTGGACATTCAGGACTCGAAGGTGTGCAATGTTGATAAAGGAACAGATGTCTGATGCATCAGGATGGACAGAAAAAGGAATAAGTATGTTAAAGTTTTTCGTTAGTGTTGTACCGTGCTATTAAGTAGGACCCGTCATGGGGTTTGCTACTGTAAAAAAAAAGTCTGTTAATTTTATATTTCTCTTTAAATTGTGATATTAATTAGTGTCAATATTACATAATGAATAGTTGAAATATGATTTTCAATATTACCTAATATTTTCAGTAAATTTACGTTTCAGTAAAGAAAAAATTTTGAAACCCATCTTTTATAACTCAAACTTTGTGTGAACTTATTTTCAGATTATGAGTCAGAAGTCAGAAATGTGATGCCCTAGCTAGGGTGTTACATTAGTTGGTATCAGAGCTAGGGTGTTACAATATTATTCATCATTTATCTTATTTTTCAATTCCCATGAAGCTTCCTCTCTTACATCTTGCTATACTATTCTAACCAACAAAATTTTTTTGCTGATGTTCAACTTCTCCTGATCAAACAGATATCTCAGACTCCTATAATTACTGAAGATTTTGAATGTTACTCCAGAAAGAAAGAATTTCCATATCTCTGATACCAACATAACGACAACCAATCTTCATTCATGCCTAGAATAGTTTTTCTCGGATAACTTCTAACTAATGTAATGTATTACTTAAAATTTCCTTATTCTCATATCACTACATATTCCAGCTTTTGCTTTTAACAGGAAATGTCTCACTAACCGAATTCTCCTTTCCACAGCACGATACCAGATACTTCCATAAATTTTTTTTTCTACGATTTTCTATTACCGTCTTAAATTTTCCTATAGAAGAATTGTTCCAATCTTTTGAAGAATTCACCACGCTTCTGCTGCGTTACTCAAATACGTTAACACGGATACAAATATAGAAATATCCTTTCTTGCAAGATATTCTTTCAATTGCAGGAGATAAAAGAAAACATCATGGAAGATAACAAAATGAATCGAATCTGTTATCGAACATATCCAGCAAAGAATTGGATGTAACCCGATTTTCTAGAATGGATTTTCTCTGTATTACTCACAGTCTGTTAAAATAATCTCATTGGATATGGCTGGAAAATAACTAATCCATTTTCAAAGACCACGTCTGTTTATGAAACAGATCAAACTAACACAAAAATTTTTGAACAACAGATCAAACTAATACAAATATTTGATCCGCAACAACAATTTGAATAACTTGAATAGCTCGATTAGTTAAGAATAGAAACAGAAGTAAACAAATCAGAGGATAATGAATAACTCTAACATATAATTGATCTACTCAATCATATGTTATAAAGAATAGGTCACTCACAGAAATATTCAATATGGTTTATAGGATTAGCTCCAATGACACAATCTCCATTGTTTAAATCTTCCGCTCAGAACACTCCCGTTCCTTTCAGAGTAACAACTTCCCTTACTATCTAAAATTTTTACTAATAGAAAACTCTATTTTCAAAGAGCATAATCTCTGGGAAAATGTGTCCAACTTTTCCACAATTTGTTTCCTTGACGTACATTCCTTCATTTAAGTACTTTCTTTCACATCCTTTACTGTTTTTGGTTTCCTCAATGGTTATAAATACATCCTCCGTCGAAATCAATTACTTTCTCAATATCCTAAAAAAAATACCAGGTTCCAAAATTACGAAATCTTATATTCCAAGACTGATTCTCTTCCATCAGATCCTAAACTTCAACTTCCAGTTTCCACTGAACAGCGGTGCTTTGTTCGTGCAGTCATCTTTTCACATTGCTCCCGTTGCTCCCGTAGCTGCAACTGCATTACTAGTAACATGTTCCACTTCCACACAAGTATAACTATCCCGAGCCATTCCCCCTTTTTTTTTAAGGCGTGCAGATCGAAATATAATGGATCTAATATCCATTATAAACAACATTATTTCCCTTCGGGATACAAACACACAGAGAACACAACACAAGCAAAATAGACCTAACCACAAACCCCAAAAGACTCAAACCGTGCTCTGATACCAACTAATGTAACACCCTCCTCAGGGCATCACATTTCCGACTCCCGACTCATAATCTGAAAAGAAGTTCGCACAAAGTTTGAGTTATAAAAGATGGATTTTAGAATTTCTTCTTTACTGAAACGTAAATTTACTAAAAATATTAGGTAACATTGAAAATCATATTTCAACTATTCATTATGCAATATTGACACCAATTAATATCACAATTTAAAGAGAAATATAAAATTAACAGACTTATTTTTTTTTTACAGTAGCAAACCCCATGATGGGTCCTACTTAATAGCATGGTACAACGTTAACGAGAAACTTTAACATACTTATTCCTTTTTCTGTCCATCTTGATGCATCAGACATCTGTTCCTTTGTCAACACTGCACATCTTCAAGTCCTGAATGTCCACTCCTTATTGTTGTCACCAATCTCAGAATATCCATTACCCGTTATGTCTAAGACAACTCGATCCTTCTATTATTTGATTTTAACAATATAGACAAAGCAAAACAATATAACAAAGAGGTGAGATCACCTACACCAATACCAACATGGCAGCACAGAGATAACACAAACAACAATATCATACAGATAGATCATACCGCAATTATGATCATGCCATCAACATTAATCAACTATCATCATCCAATCATTTATCAATTCAATCATCATCCAAGTATTCAAAACAATTGTCATAACCAATAACCAATATTCCTCAATTAATATATCACACGAGATATAAATGCTCGATTTATGCATATGCACAAAGACTCATTTTATCAAAAACAACTCCATGGAGGTTTTCACAATTTCGAGAAGAATGCTGGTTAATTGTCGCCTTAACCCAAAGACAATCTCCCGGTTGTTGAAAAGAATCGTGTTCTTGTCAGGTATCGTCAATGCGTTAACGGATTTGCATCGCCAAGTGGCACAGTGGTACTCGCTAACCGTCACTGGTCGACCGCACGCGCTACTCGACGCCCCAAGATCCATCATAGACCTCACTATCAATTCTCATTCCCTCTTCAACCACAAGGGCCATAATAGCTATTAGCTATATTTTATACAATGCACCGAATATATCAGTGCAAGTCCAACCCCAAAGGGCCAAATCTTTTTCAATTTCATTTGTTCAATGTAATCATATGCTTCAACGCATATTTTTCCAATGCACGTATAATGCACCAAATACCAAATACAGGCATCTCTTTCCAATGCATATAAAATACATCAAAAGCCAATCGTAGGCAAACTCGTCATTTTCTCACACACGGTGTTCACTTTTTTTTGGATAATCATCATGTTATCATGTTTTTATAGTCATAAAACACTTCTGCCATATTTTCACAATCGCGTAACAATTCTGTTACGTTTTTACAATTCAAAAACATTTATGTTATATTTTCACAATACCATAACACTTCTTTTACATTTTCACAATACCGTAACACTTTTGTTGCATTTTTAAAATTCCAAAATGTTTTTATTACATTTTCAAAATACTGCAACTCTTCTGTTGCACCTTTAAATCACGTATTAAATTTTTTAACATTTTTCTCAATCGCATAAAAATATACGTTTCTCAAATCGCGTAATGATTTTTCATAGTTTTCAAAATCACGTAACTTAAAAATCATTCTTTTAAGTCGCGTAAAACATTTTCCATCATTCTCAAAATATTTAAAACACTTTCCAAATCACATAACGATTTTTTGTCATTTTCACAATCACGTAAAAATATTCTATCACTTTTAAATCACATAGTGATTTTTCAATGATAGTTCAAATTACGTAAAATATTTAAATGTAATTCAAATCACTTAAAATGTTTCAACGCATCTCCAATCGCGTAGTAATATTTTATCATATTTCAAATTACGTAAAAATATTTTACTATATTTCTAATCATTTTTAAGATACGTAAAATATTTTTTAATATTTTACAATTACGTAAAATATTTCTCAATATTCCAAACATTATTTTGAACTTAAATAAATCAATATTAATTTCAACACATTCTTCAAATTGCGTAGCTTAAAAATCCCATTTTTAAGATCGTAAAACATTTTTCATCACAATTTCATTACATAAAATATTTCTTAACCTTCGAAAATTCCTTTTTAACTTTTCTCAAAATAATATAACTTTGTATTTTATTTTTCATATTTTCCTTATTCAAGAAAATCTTTTTCTACATTTCTTAATTCAAGAAATCCTTTTCCAAAATATAATTCACAAAATCACTTTTCTATTGATATAAATCAACGTTTCAAAACTTAACATTTTCTAACGTACTTCAAAACTCAAAAATAAGTTATACGTTAGTAGATTTTCATAATACCATTATATTCTCCATTTTTTTCAAAACATTTCCAAATCAACCTTCCTCAAAATAATATAACTTTCTACTTCATTTAACATATCTTCTTACTTAAGAAAATCCTTTTTCACAGTATATTCCACAAATTCACAATTCCATTGAATTAAATCAATGTTTCTAACTTTAAAAATTACTTATGCTTTTCAAAATCCAACGGATGAGTTACACGTTAGAAAATACCAAATACTCTGATTCCCTTTTCAAATTCCTTGTATTTAAATTAATTATATTTTCACTTAGAAAATCACTTTGTTTCATCAAAATCAATACATTACAAGCTTTCGAAAACATGGACATGACTATTGAAAATTATTAAAACATTTTTCCTTCTAAATTGATATGGTTTTATACAAACAAAATCATTAAAATTTTATTTTCAAAACCGAAATACCGATGGTTATAAAAACCAAACCCATTTGTTCAAATCCTTTTTCACTTTCTTTACAAATCCTTGTTCACTTTCTTTGCAAATCCTTAAAATCAATGTTTGTCCGTTTCATTCGAAACTCATATTTAGAAAAACACTTAGGATCTTTTTACATAAAATAAATCAATAAAAATTCCTCAAAGACCGTATTCTTGTTCTCTTAAAAATATAAACCCTTTGTTTATTTTTCATACTCTTCAAATCATCCATTTTTATTTTTCATGAAAATATTAATTTGTGAACACCTATTTTGAGGTGTCTTGGCCGAAATTCACTAAGTTCTAGGGACCAAAAATTAATTCCCTTATTCTTGAAAAATTTCAACATGAACTCTAATTTTTGGGAGCCCAAAACCGTAGCCTCCCCCTTGGCCTTTGGAGCCAAAAATCAATTTCCTTTCCACTATCAAATCATGGCCTACATATACATATATTTCATCATAAATACTATAAACATGCCATATACTTATCATGCATAATATAAGCATATCATCAAAGCCATAAAATCATACAAAGCATATCAAGCATAAGCAAATAAATCAAAGCTCATAAACACACATAAATTATTACATGACCATTGATTGGAATCCTCACATGGATTCACCATCCATCAAATATAAGACCATCTCTCACCACCATATTTAGTTAGTGAGATGGATCTCCCTCTTACCTCTTGAAGATCCTCAAAAACTCTTTATTTTGCTTCTCTTTCCAAGTCCTTCACCACCAAGGGCTTCTCAAATACAAAACAAAACACATAGAAATTAGTATACTAAGCTTGATTAAGAGGAACCATGGATCAAACATGGTTTAGATCATGAAAAAGAGAAAAGAAATGAAGTTTCCTTACACTTCACCTCAAAAATCCAATAACTTTGATCTTGAAGAAAGTCCATAAAGATGATTGATTTAGAGAAAATCTCTAACATGAAAGTTGCTTAGAATATCATGTAGATTCAAGATCTATGGTTGGATGAAATTAAAAGTGATGGAGAGTGTTTTTGGGCTGCTTGGCCGAAACATAGAGGAGAAAAAGGAAGGAAAAATGGTTGCTTAGTTCTTGGAATTTTTGAGAGATTTTGAGAGAATTTGATGAAGGCTTTTTGGTGAAGTAGAAAAAATGAATATAGAGAGTGTAACCAAAGGTGCTGCTGCCGTGGGAGTGAAAGAATAGAGAGATATGAATTCATTTGGCATAATTGAAGGCTATCACATGATGCACAAAATCTTCCACTTTGTCATCTTTTTCTTTGGCCTAAAAAGGCTATACAAGCATGTCTAAACATGTCTCCTCCTTCCTAACACTCCAAAACCGTCCCCCCTTCATCATGCACTCAAAAGGAAGCAAACAAAGCAATAATGGTCAAGAAGAATGTCATATTGACCATGACAAGTAATAATGGTCATCAATTAGGCTTGCATGGCTATTATGGATGATTCAAAATTCATGTAGATGCCTCCCCAAGGCTGCTGAAAACCGTGACATTCAAGGGAGTTTAGAGACTTTAATTTATTTTAATTCAAGTCTAATTACTTACTAATTGATTAGTTAATTCATTAGATTAAGTTTCTAGTCAATCTTAACTTATTTTCTAATTATATAACTAATTAATTAGACATATTATTTCATATATTATAATCTCTAATTAAAATTAGGATATCTAATTAAGAATTAGATTATAACAATTTAACATTTAATTTAGTTTACTTGGCTTGTTAATTAGGCCATTATTTGAAGCATTTCTAGCCATTGATTAATTCAATGGTTAGGATTTAGGTAGACTTTTGATTTTTAGAAGACTAAATCTAAGCCATTGGATCCTTCTCCTTTAAATTCTAGCCATTAGATGTGTCTCCAAAATAAAGGGTCAAGATTGCTCCTTCAAACTTTAAATTCAAGGGTTATAATTAGTCATAACCTTTTTAGAAGACCAAATCTCCACCCTTAATTAATTCTTCATCTAATGGTCATAAATGGTCACTTTATATAATCAAATTTACACCGTTGATTAAATCTACGGTTGATATTGAAGCTTGCCTAACTAAGTTTATTCTTACATCATTGATTAAATCAATGGTGATTATCCAATGCTTCTTTATTAAGTTTATTTCTTAACCGTTAATTAAATCAATGGTAGATATCCAAACCACTAGTGTTGACTTAAGCAATATAATTTCTATTTTTATCTACTAAAAACCTCACGAAAGAATATATTTATTGTATTTTTTATCGCCTGATAATTAAATATAGTGCCAAACACAATACAAAAAAATTTCTAAAACTGTTTCCGGATTCAAGTTTAGTAAGATCCCCTGTCTCTGTCTAAACAGTATAAATTTTTCTATGCGTAAAAAAATTTTTATTTTGCGGGACCCACCTGGGCCCACGTAAGGTCACCTGGGCCCACCTAAGACCACCTGGGCCCACATACAGTAAAAAAAAATCATAATCATTCACAAAAATCACAAATATTAGAAAACGTATGAAAATCAAGTCAGATTGTTAAAAACAATTAACAGTCAAGAGAAATAAATACAGAAAGATTTTTCCCTGGCCCGAAAATTATTATTTTCTTGACACGGAGTAAATCACTCAAAACGATCAAATATGCTGACGGAATAAACAAAATAATTTTACAGTATCCAGAAATTACTAAACAGTAAAATTTTGTTAACTGTCAAAATTACTGTTTAAGAGATACGAAATTTGGGGTGTTACACACGCCGCAACGCAAAGGTGCATCATCAAGCTGTCATACTGAGACTCGAGGCTAGAGAGCCGCAGCACAAAGGAGTGTGAGCCGCGACGCTAGGTGACCGACTCAATGCGTGCCTCGATACAAAGGAGTGTGCACCCCAACGTGAGGCGCAGAACTGAGCCTATAAATAGAATTTTATCAGATTTTCTTAGGATGGCTTTTTAGGTTAGAGAAGCTGCGCCTGACTCTTCATTTTCTGAGGCTGAAAGAGGCCAAGGGAGCTAAGGTTGGAGGCTACCTTCCTCAGAGGGAGATTCAAGCATCAATGGCAACATCCATAAGCCTTTCTTCCTTCCTCCCTTTGTTTTCTTCTCATTCACATTCTTTGAGTATGCATTTTGATTTGTATTTTCGTGTTCAATGATGTAATAGCTATTTTAGAGAATACTTTGAATCTTTTTTATGGATATTAATGATTTTATTCTCCTTTGAGTTTGTATGGATGTATGGTTTTGTTCAATCATATTGTTCTTAATACTCTTGAGTGTTTGATAATCATTTAAGTGATTTGATAGAATCTAATGAACCTAGATATAGGAATTTAGATTTGAGATCATATGTATGGTTGATGCATGTTTGATTCTATTCCAATGGTGGGATGAGTTAATTCGCTAATGGGATAGAAATATACCTCTTAGCCATGCATAGCGGGTGATTGAGAATAGACCTTAATGAGTAGATTTTGTGTTAGCTTTCATGGAAACATAGTGAGTTGGGCAATTGAAACCATGGTTAGATGACCTAGACATAGGCTTTTAACTAAATTAGATTCTCGAGCTAACCTAGTCATTTCATTCATGTTTATGAAAAGGATTGCATATTGTTGGTTAAAGTAAGAGGTGAAGAAGGATTTTCCTAAACTTTATCCATTATGTTATTTTCATTTATCACTTTTCAGTCTTTAGTTTATATGTTTTTCCCCTATTTTATATGTTCTTGAATAGAATTAGGTAAGCTATTGGTTAATATTTAGCATTGGAAGTAAACTTATCCTCGAGGGAACGATCTCTAAATTTCACTTTATTACTTGAATGATCCGTGCACTTGCGGCCTATTTTAGGACAAACAAGTTTTTGCAGATGCACCATCGACCAACCGATCTATGCTGGGTAGAGGATAGGAGTCCTTCGAGCAAGCCTTATTTAAGTCAGTAAAGTCTATGCACATTCTCCATTTTTTTGACGACTTCTTGACCATGACCACATTAGCCAACCATGTGGTATATTCAACCTCCCTTATGAAACCTGCCTCCAACAACTTTTTGGTCTCCTGAGCCGCAGCCTCCTGCCTTTCAGCTCCAAGCTTCCACTTTTTCTGAGCAACAGGCTTTATTTTTTGATTTAACAATAATTTATGAGTAATTACCTCTGGGTCGATTCCTGGCAAGTCTGCTACAGTCCATGCGAATATATCTGATTTTTTTATCAACAATTTCTCCAAATCATGCTTAACATTGATCGGTAAATGAGAGCCGATGTGTGTCACCTGATTAGGTTTCAGGCCCAAAGATACAGTTTGTAAGTCTTCGATTAGCTGAGGTCGATCCTGGTCATCACTCCTCCGTTGAATGCCCATATATCTTGTGAAACTCACATCTTTTTCTTTTATCAACACTTGCCGCAGTCTTTTGTTTTCCCACATTCCTTGGGATTTGAATCAAGTCAGTGCTATAGATTTCTTGCAGAATTTGATCCCGAGGAGTGTTCAGTGGGGTGTACTTGTCAAAAACAGGTCGAACCCTTTCGAATGTCTCCCGAAAGTTTTGATTAAACCTTTCTGATCGGTCATTCATGCGTGTTGTTCTGCCTTTTTTGTTCGATCGTCCCCCCTGATTTCTTTCCAACGAAATTAGTCGAATAGAGATGTGAGGGTTGCTTCTGCTTCCTGTTGCTTTCGGATTGAAAAATTGCCGCTCCATCTGTTTTCTAGTAAAAGCTATTTCTTCCATGTTTATGTACCCTGTGGACCTATTCTGCAAATCGTCAAGACCCAAAGGGGGTTTTCTGGCCAGAGAATCTGTGAACGGTCTCAGATGTAACCCTGCCATGATTGCATGTAAAGATATAGTCGGGTTGAGATCTTTGATTTAAACTGCTTCTTCCCCAAATCTCTGCATGAATTCTTTAAGGGATTCGTCTCTTCCCTGCCTCAAGTTGATAAGACTTGCCGATGTTTTCTGATGCGTCCTGCTTGTAGAAAAATGATTAAGGAATTTAATTGATAATTCAAAAAAATCATAAATTGAACCTGCTTCGAGACTTGAGAACCAAAGTAATGCTGATTTCTTCAATGTCGTTGGGAAGGCCCTGCATTTGATCGAATCAGACCCGCCATTTAGAAGCATCATGGAATTGAACATTGTAAGATGCTCTTGTGGATCGGTCGTCCCATCATATAATTCCATCGTTGGAAGTCGGAAACCCTCCGAAAGTGCGATTGACATTATAAAATCTGAAAATGGATGATCAGTAGCTGGAAAGGGGTGGTTCCTGTTGTGGTTCATCTGCAGACGAGCTTCGAGGTCGGTCATTCTAGGCCGACTTGGATGTTGATGAAATTCTCTCGCCATGTCTTCATCAGGTACCCTTTCTACCTCCCTTTCTGGTTCTACTCTATGTTGCTCCTTATTGCTCATCTGATCAATCCGATCAATTCGGTTGTTAATGTCCCTTATTGCTTGTATGAGCATCTCCATTGGCTTGGGCTGAGGACTGCCCAAGTTCTCTCCATTGACAACGTTGTTCTCATTCATGGTCATGGTTGGTCGAAGAAGTGATTATCCGAGATATTGGTTGCTTCGGATATCGGTTGCTTGCGAAGTAGGATATTGGTTGTTTATGGAGTAGGAAAGTTTTACCTAACCCCACGGTGGGCGCTAGATGTTCCGGACACTAATTGAAACCCAAAACGGTCTAAAGATCCACTGAAATTCCTTGGGTAGAATATCTGTGAAGTCGGTTTCGAGGTAGATCAGTCAATTGAGCGAGTTAAAATGAAGATGATAAGGTAGGGTAGAAGTTGGAACATGCCCGGCCTAGTTGGCCCTGCTGACTTATATAGAAACCTCACGTTAAACACCTCGGATTCCTATCGTTAAGGTCATTTGATTCCCTGACTGGTTGTGATCTATGTTATGCCTGGCTTAAATGGTATGAGGCCATTTTTTAATGTTAGTAATGAAGAGCCGAGGACCGTTGATGACTAGTTATGGCCGGTCGGGCATGAGACCTGAATAACCTCAAACTACTCTGAGCTTTAGGTCGACCCAAAAAGAGCCGAGTATGCAAATGCCTCGATGATAAATTAGGCCAGTACAGTCCATGTGAATCGTATTGGCCCAATTTCTATCCGACCAGTATTAAGCTCGGCCAATTTCAAAGATTGACCGAGCTGGGGGACTGTGGATCGGACTAGCCTAATTATCATCAGGGCATTTGCATACTCAGCTCTTTTTGGGCCGACCTAAAGCTTATAGTAGTTTGAGGTTATTCAGGTCTCATGCTCGACCGGCCATAACTAGTCATCAACGGTCCTCGGCTCTTCATTACCAATGTTCAAAAATGGCCTCATACCATTTAAGCGAAGCATAACGTAGATCACAACCGATCAGGGAATCAAATGACCTTAACAATAAGAATCTGAGGTGTTTAACGTGAGTTTTCTATATAAGTCAGTAGGGCCAACTAGGCCGAGCATGTTCCAACTTCTAGCCTACCTTATCATCTTCACTTTAACTCGCTCAATTGACTGATCTGTCTCAGAATTGACTTCACAGATATTCTACCCAAGGAATTTCAGTTGATCTTTAGATTGTTCTGGGTTTCGATCAGTGTTCGGAACAGCAACTAAATCTTGAGCCTTATACTTATGATCGAAATGAAGGTCGTTGATGGAAAGGGAGTGGCTTCAACAGATTGAAATATGGGTTCTTGTTCTTATTGAACAGAACCTGACTCCGTGACGTCGTTGTCGTCACCCACACCAAGAATCATCGCTGCTTTTGCACGAAGCTACGAAACAACTCCACTGAGATAAACCCAATTGCACTTGTGAAGGGAAAATAGAAGAAACCCAATGGGCTGGAGTCACACCAAGGGGGCTAGTCGCCCACACAACTTATCGAGTACCCCACCAATGTCGTTGTAATTTCAATTGTCATTTTGTTCAAGCACTTGTAATTCACTGGTTGTCAACCACATGAAGCCTCTTTGCTAACACTTTCAGAGATTGATTTGTATTTTCTTTATTTTTAATTTCTTTTTCTTTATATTTTATTGATCTTTCTATTTGTTATTTTCTTTTCAATTTTATTTTTCATGGGCTTTACGCATTGTTGCTGGTTGGTTTTAAGTTTTTACACGTGTTATAGATATTAACAAACACATCAACATTTATTTTTTTTTTTTAAAAATAGACACTTGGCGAAAAAATATGAGATGAAATTGCCACATGGTGAAATTGTTGAGCATGAAGTGCCAGCAAAGATAGCTATGTGTCAGATTTTTAGACCATGTATTTTAGTTTTATATATTATATGATTATATGATATTACAGATGATTAAAAACGCCATTTTCACAACTGATTCGAGTTTGAATCTGGTGGACGGTGAAGAGGAATGTTAGCTGGACAAGTTGGTGTCTTCCTTGTGTCCATTGAACTCGGAACAACTGGAACTAGGAGTGATGGTATAGTACAATTCATGGTTAACAAGAAATCTGATACGGCCAAATGAAACCTCAAAAAGCTTCACACAATGTGGGTGCAGAGTCTCTACTGAACCTGAACTCATAGAATCGTTAAGCTAAGCAAATCTTCAGGAAATGTAGTGCTCAATTCTCAACAAAGATGGACTAGACCGAGGCTGGGCTAGTACAAAGTCAATGTGGATGCCTCAATTTCGGTGGAAAACCGATCAATGGGGATCGGCAATGTGGTAAAAGATAGCCAAGGCCTCTTTATGGCTGGGAATGCTCAAAATGTTCTTGGAAGTTAGGGATGGAAATAGGTCAGGTCAGGTTTCACCCTAAACAGGTCAGACCTGTATTATAAATATCTGGCATGAGTCTGGCTTGTTATCTGTCAAAGGCTTTTTTTTGGGTTTGGTCTGACCTGTTCAAGAAGCCTAACCTGACCTGAAGTCTGTTTAGAAACTTGATTTATATTAAGGCCTCTAAATAGGCCAGCAGGCCAAAGCCTTCATATAAGTCTCAAATAGGCCTAAATTTTTATACAGGCCTTGAAAGGCCATTGAAAAAAAATAGAATATAATTTAATAATTAAATATAAACAGGTCGACCTAATATGCCTAACAGGCTTTGTTGAGAGGTCAGACCTGGTATGAAACAGGCTTTTAAAAAGGCTTGAGCCTAACTCATTTTCTAAACAGGTCAGGTCAGGTCAGGCCTAAAATAGGTCAGGCCACAAGCCCCTGACAGGCCAGCTGGCCTATTTCCATCCCTATTGGAAGTGTCAAGTCCATCCTTGAGAAGTTACTAAATTATCTTTAATGATTATATTATATATATGTATTAATATTTTGTTCTTTTTAGTAACTAGTATTTTATACTCATACAATATACAAGATAAAATTAAAAAAATATTACAACAAATAAGAAAAAATATACTTAACTTAGATATATGACATCTTGAATGGTTTAGATGAATTTGATTATAATTAGTGAAATCTACTCAAAATCATTTTTTTCGTTTTCATTAACCGGCTCTTCTCGTGTTATGATAATCAAATTATGTAACGCATCTTAATAAATATTTTTTTTATATGACCTGCAATAAATAATTAGTTTATATAGTTTCAGATAATTTTAATTTTTTATTCTACAATTTTTTCTTTTAATATTAATTTTTATGTGTTTTAGGATACTATATTATACCACAAGTTACATGGTTTGAGTATCTTGAATTTATCATACAAATGAAGAAGAGAAAAAGGGAGATATACACCATAGGATTCAAGCTAGATAGATGAAATGGAGGAGTGCTTCAGGAGTTATTTGTAATAGAAAAGTATATCTCAAACTTAAGGGTAAATTTTATCGCACAACTATAAGGCTCACGATGTTATATGGTACTGAATATTAGGCAGTAAAAAGTCAGTAATTGCATAAGATCAGTGTCACGGAGATGAGGATGTTGCGATGAATATGTGATCATACGAGACAAGATAAGATTAAGAATGAATTCATTAGAGAGAAAGTAGGGGTAGCACCTACTGTGAAAAAGATGGGAGAATCTCGCCTTAGGTGTTTTGGACATGTAAGGAAAAGACCCTTAGAAGCCCTTGTAAGGAGAATAGATCAGGTGGATGATAGCCCAATAATTAGATATAGAGGGAGACCAAGAAAGACTATAGGTGAAACGATTAAAAAAAATTTAAATTTGAATGATATTTCTGAAGATTTGGTTTATGATAGGGTATAATGGCGTCATTTGATCCATGTAACCGACCTCACCTAGTGAGAAAAGACTTAATTGTTGTTGTTGTATTAATTTTTGTGTTTACTTATTTGAATATTTTATCAACTTATTATTAAGATTATACCAAAAAAATTTACTATATTTTCTTAGTTTAAAAAAACACTAAATAAATTCTTAGTTTTATCATAATAAATTACATTTAATTAATTTTATTATATTTTCATACAAAATTTTTACTCTTGTGTAATGTATATATTGAAGTTTTGTAAATAATATAAAATAATTATATATGAATAAATATAGTAATTTAAAAATATAATTAATTAATTTAGGATGATAGTACATATATTGCGAGAGATTGTATTAGACATATACGAAAATTTTGAGATTTTAATATCAATTACTAATAAAAATAATTAATAATGTGGTCAACTAAAGATAGATGAGAATTTTTTGAATTTTTTAATATGAATTAATATAAAAATGTATATATGTCAAGATAATTAATATGAGATTAAAAATTTTTATATTTGTATGCATAAGCAATAAATTTAATTTAAACTTGGCGATATATATGTATTTTTTTTTAAATTGTAATATGAGATGTCACATGTCGAGTTATTGAAAAAATATATTTGCTACATAATAGATTTTTAAACATGAAGGCATGTATTTTTTTTTTCTTGATATATTATATTATATGATTATATGATGATTATATTATATGATTATATGATTTAGAGGTTTATGAGTGTATAAAAATATTCTTTAAATACCTTATTATTAGATTAAATTGTTAAAATATGAATAAAAATAATTAGAGTTAATATGTATTCATAAATTGAATTTCTATTTACTTTAAAATATCATTAAGCAATAATTTATATATATTTTATATATTTAAACTTAATAATTTTTTCTATCCTTATATTTGTTTTAATTAATTTAGTTTCATTATTTAATTGTTTTATTTTATAGATATTATGAGCCCAAAAATTAGAAACCCAAATTATGCTTAACAACTATGGTCAATCAGATTGAAAAAAAAAAAAAAAAGACCTAGCACAAAAATTGAAATGCAAGCAGGCGGTGAATAACTTATATAAATAAAAGAGCACGCTTCTCGAGAGAAGGTACTGCACCGTGCAAACAACAAAAAAAGGAATTAGGAGGACGTGAGAACGTACAGAGAAAAGAAGACAGAAGGACGACGCAGTACAGTGATCAAAATTTCGAAGTTGTGTGTAACAAGAATTTTAGTGAAATAATTCGGTTGAGTTCTAATTTTATTATATTTTGTTAAATTTTTTATATTAAGGAATGATGAAATTTTGATTGTTTTAGTATTATTATATTAAATTATTTTTACTTAATTTTAAAATTTAATAATTATTGATTTTATTTTTTATAAGATTATATGAATAAATTTTAAAATGAGTTCAGTCATGTTTTTCATATTTTATAATTTATTTATATTATTTGAGTGTTAGTGATAATTATTGAATATCAATTGTAATTTTTTATTAGGGATGCATTTGATAATTTAATAATTTACTATTAATTAAAGAGATTTTATCATACATTTGATTATTATTTTTAATATTTTATTGATAGATCTTTCGTGATCACATGCTTACCACTAGATATTTATGAGCAAAATTATTTGGGTAAAATAATTTGACATATTTAATGTTAAAATTAATCTTGGTAGATTTTGAACCTTAATAATCTTACATCTAGTAGAAGCCAAATTTACTTTACTTTGCTTCACTTAAATTTACATTCAAAATTAATCTTATTTATTATTAATCATTTAATATTTTTCTTTAGTTTCTTTGTTCCTTTAACTATTATTTTAATTTGTCCTTTTTGTGAAATCGACACTCCAAAGTTGTGTTGTAACTACTGCATTATTCTTTGTGTGTAATCAAATTTTGGCGCCCTTGCGGGGGAGACCATAGAAGAATTGCTAGCATCTTTATTTTATTTTATTTTATTTTTCTTTTTGTAGATTTTTTTAGTGTTGCATTATTTCTTTTCTCTACCTTGAATGCACAGGTATAGAGACTCCTTGGGTCAATTTGCTCGTAGACTTGTGTCAGAGTCTAAATTTTCTAATCATTTGTTTGATACTTCTTCTAATTCTAAGGAAATAAGTGAACACGGAGATCAACCCACCAGGATCCTTCAAAATTACCTCCACCCTACACATAACCACACCATTATGCATCATGTTTTCAGCTAATACTCTCCAACTAGATTTTAAAACAAGATGATACAATTGCTTCCTACTTTTTATGGCTTGGAAAACGAAAACCCATATTTGCATATTAGAGAGTTTGAGGAAGTAGTTACGACTTTTCATAATCAAAATGCAACTGATAACGTTGTGAGACTTAAGTTATTTCATTTCTCTTTTAAGAATAGAGCTAAGAGTTGGCTATACTCGATGAGACCACGATCTATTGAATCATGGAATGAGATGACTCAGACCTTCTTTAATAAATATTTTTCCCAACATAAGACCAACGGTTTAAAAAGACAAATCTCTACCTTTGCACAAAAGGACAGTGAGACTTTGTATCAGTCTTGGGAGAGATTTAAGGAGTTGTTGAGTATGTGTCCTCACCATGGGCATGAGAATTGGTGCTTAGTGAGCTATTTTTATGAGGGACTTACACCTAAAGAATGTCAATTTGTGGACATGATGTGTAATGGTGAGTTCTTACATAAAGATCTTAATGAGACTATAAAATACCTTAATGAGCTTGCTGCAAAAGCTCACACTTGGACTAGACCTAGTGCTACTGAGAGCACAAATAAGTCATGACCTACAAGAAACCCAAATGGTGGTGGAATTTACCATCTTAGGGAAGAGGATAACTTAAAGGCTAAGGTTGAGATGCTCACTAGGGAGCTAGAGGTGTTAAAGACTAAGGACTTAAAGCCAACACAAGTGGCTAATCATACAGAGTCTTTTAAATCTTGTTTTGTGTGTGGCGGGGTAGATCACCTTGCCCAAGAGTGTCCCACATTTGCTGAGATGAGAGGAATGTATGAGGAATAATGTAATGCCTTAGGTATGTACAAGAAGCCTTTTACGCCTTTATCTGATATTTATAATCTGGGGTAGCACAATCACCCTAATTTTAGCTGGAAGTCTGAAAACCATCCACCTGCACAACCCGCTAGATCATATCTTGCACCATATCATGTACCTTTATCTTCTAAGAGTCCTTTAGAAGTCATTTTGCATGCTTTTATTGAGGCACAAAGTAAGACTAACCGAAAGTTTGAATCTTTGATTATGCAAGTTGTTGAAGAAAACAAGGAGATAAAGAGCCAAGTGTCCCAAATTGATGAACTCATTGAGTGGAAATGAGCGAGGTAAGTTCCCTTCTCAAGTTCATTCCGCACCCCATGGTCAACACATGGCGCAAGAGAATTTGAAGGATGTGAATGTCATTATGGCACGAAGCGGTACATCATTACACATCCTAACAACAAACAAATCAAAGAATGTGAAAAAAAATCAAGATAATAGTGATGCCGAGCTGCCCAAAGAACCTAAGGTGACAAAAAATCTTGTTAAGATACCATTCCCTCAAGCTTTCAAATCAAGCAAGCGAATTCTGGATCCTAACAATGAAATCCTAGAGAATATAAGGCAAGTAAAAATTAATCTTCCTCTTTTTCATGTGATTAAACAAGTTCCTACTTATGCAAAAGTTCTTAAGGATTTATGTACAATTAAGAGGAAGCACTATGTGAAGAAGACAACATTCCTAGCAGAATAAGTTAGTTCTCTAATTGAGCAATAGATTCCTCCTAAGTACGAAGATCTTAGTTGTCCGACCATTGCTTGCAGCATCGGAAATCATGAGTGTGGCAAGCTTTGCTAGATTTAGGAGCTAACGTGAATCTAATGTCATATTCTATTTATTTGCAGTTAGGGTTGAGAGAAATTAAACTAACCATTGTGGTATTGCAATTGGCTGATCGTTCAGTCAAAGTACCCTAGGGTGTGGTAGAGGATGTTCTAATTCAAATTGATAATTTTTATTATCTTGTTGATTTCTTAATCCTCGACACTAGCTCTATTGTTGATACTACTTCTAAGATTCCTTTGATTTTAGGTAGACCTTTTCTTACCACTATTAATGCTATTATTAATTATAGGAATAAGCTCATGAAGTTGTCTTTTGGAAACATGACCCTTGAGGTGAATATCTTCCATATTACAAAATAGCCAGAAGATGATGACGAGGACCACCAGACATACATGATTGACGCAATTATGGATAAGGGAGTTTTTATAACCCAAGATTTTGATCCCCTTGTGTATTCTCTTGTTAATTCTGAGTTTGATTCTATCATTAATCCATCTGATATAGTTGATATTTGTGCTATTTTTGATAAAACTCAAGATTATGGCACTCAGGCATGGCAAACAAAGTTTGAGAAGTTTCTTGAGAAAGGTTGAAGCATTGCTAATATAAAAGATGTTAGTCTCATGGTATGTTCTCATAAAATTAATTTGGAATAAGGGAAATGGTCAGCAGTTGAAGCCATAACTTGAATTGCAGGATTCAGATGTAGATGAGACTTTGGTAAACGATCCTGTCTACCAAAACTGAGGTAAGTTTTTGGTATATCGTTTATGTTTTCATTGAGTCGGCTTAAGTGCCTCTCAGATTTCGGAGCCTTTATATGAGAATGTAAATAGTATTGGCCAATAAAAAAAATAAAAAAAATTAGTTTGCGTGCTTTTTTTTTCATTTTACTTTATTTTTTTATTTTTTTTTTATCATTGCTAACCATTATCAGGGTGTAGTTATCTTATTTTTGTCCTAATAATTTCTTTGATGCATATTGATAATTATTTTTTTAGTCTAGATTTAATTTTAAACATTGAGAACAATGTTTCATTTAAGTTGGGGGGTGTTAGTGGTGCAAATTCAATATTTAAAATGTTTGTTGGAATTCTGTGGCATATTTTCATGTGTCAATTTTTTAAAAAAAAAATTGCATCACTTGTACATCTTTATCACATGTGTACTCATTCTCATTCATAGCCATCTTTGTAAATTCACCAAATCCACCATAATAATTTTTACTGAAGCATCCACAGAACCTTTAATGCACTCATCCAAGCTTTGTGGTAAGATAGTGATTTGACACATGTAACTAAAGAATTCTTTTGCTTAAGTTTTCATGTGAGTTTTATAGAGAATTGAGAGCTTACAAATGCAGTAAATTGTAATAAGCATTCATTGATCTATTGAACTGTGCACTTTTTTTAAGAATATCATTATATGGTTTGTGGTAAGATGGTGGATATACTTGGAATACGACGAAGGTCAACTTAGAATTAACGTTTGAGCCTTTCAAACTAATCATTTCCATCACAGACCCCTACTAGCCAACTTTGAGCCAATAAATACACATAATCTTTTCTTCTCATATGCTCATATCATCCATGTCTCTCCACATTGAAGTATAGCCTATACACTAATTTTTCTACCATTTTTACTTCCAAGTGTATACTAAGTATGGAATTTGCATTTTCTTTCATTTGAGTTTACAAAAAAAAAACTGGGAAGAAATGACAAGAATACCAAAGTGCCTGTGTTTGTTCATCAAATAGTAAAAGAAAAAAAAAAAGAGGAAGAAGAAGGAAAAACATTATTATTCGATGATCTAAAAAGTTAGAGAGTACAGTAAGAAGTGTGGTTTACCGAGATATTTAATAAGACTCCCTTTGTATATACGTGGGAAGTCTTTTTGAATCCTTTTCTTTTTTTTTATATAGCCCCAAACCCAAGCCATGTTACAACCTTTTGTGTTGTCCATTATAATCTTAAGTAAGGTTTTGTAAAGAGTGGTAGAAGTCTCATTTATTAGTATTCCTATCATAAGATCAATGTTTGCTTATTGCTTGTACATAATTTCCTAATTCCCCATGAGAGTGTGTGTACACCCATTATCAACTCCATAGAGAGAATCCTCACTCAAAACACTTTTATACCCTTGAGTTATGGAGTTGAACCTTTCGCTTGAGATGTTCTTGATGTTGCATGTGTCAAGGCTTCTAGTTAGATTGATATAGTTTGGAACACACACATACTCTGTGGATTACTATAGGTGGATTGCTTGTGATAGGGTTATTAAATTTCTAAGATTATTTTGATATGTGAATATGAAAAATGTGAATTGATGAGCAATTTTATCATTATATTAATCTCTTCCATTTCTTTTGCATAAAAATTGTTAGGGACTAGCAATAAGCAAGTTGAGAGTCTGATGAGTGTACGATAATGCTATCTAAATACCCTATTATTTGACTAAAATGTTAAAATGTGAATAGAAATAATTGAAATTAATGTGTATTTATAAATTAAATTTCTATTTACTTTAGAATACTCTTAAGCAATAATTTATATATATATTTTATATATTTAAACTTAATAATTTTTTCTATTCTTGTATTTATTTTAATTTATTTATTTTTATTATTTAATTATTTTATTTTATAAATATTATGAGCCCATAATTTTTGCCATTGTGTATCAGAATTATCAACCTTGTAATTCTAATGTCTAATAATCGGATAATGTTTTAGGGCCAACTTGACAGCATCTTTAGAGGAAAATTACAATCCAACATAAAATTCTTCATCTGGACTCCAAATACCACGAGAATCTAATTCAGACAGATTATCAGGTGTACTCAGCGCATCCCAATTGATTTCAAAAAACTGAGGGCATGGAGGCACAAACGTAGATTCAGGAGCAACTACCAATGGAGAGACTAGTTGTATATTTACTTTAGGGTCAGATTGATCTTCTTCTAAGTCAGTATCTGTATCTTCACCCTCAAGCATCTCTCCTTCATCATCGCTTGTGTCAGATAATGCATCTGTCATAAGAGGGTTATCGGTTTTAAAGTCCACCCTAAATGAGCTCCCTTCAGGCATTGCAGATGTACTAACTTCTTGATATTGTACTAGGACAGAAGCATGTGTCATAGAGAATTGAGTGTTGATAGGGTACGATGATTCAGTAAGATTAGAAGGACCAGCTTGTAATCCTATTTCAGAAGGAGCTTCAACATACTCATTGTGCTCATTCGTTTATGTCTCGACATACAACTCCATGGACGTTAAGTTAGCATGTTGATCAAAGCAATCAATCATGCAAGCAACATCTTCATCATCTTCTAATGGAAGACCTATCCATTTCAGTACATTGCTCCATTGTAGAAATCTATACACAACACTGAACACAACTTAATTTTCTTGGAGCCTTAATTTTAAATAAATTCTCCTTTTTAGAAGCTCAAAAGTCGTATCACGTTGAATCATGATAGACTTAGGACGAGAACCTTCATACATTAGACCCTCTTCACCTTCATACATTCTCCCATTGTAGTAAATGAGAACAACAAGATGTTTGGTCATCTTAAACTTCTGAATAATAACAACACAACACGTATGAAATCAATTAACACATTTGACAATTGAAACAAATTTGTTTTATACCCAACTAATTTTAATTTCAATAAACCAACAATTTTAATCAATTGAAAATAACAAAAAAATTACAAAAACCCTAATAATAATCAAATTATTATTTTTGTACAAACAAATTTCAAAAACCTATTAGCTAACAATAAAACAAACATACAATACATAATAATAATCAATAATTCTACCAATAAAACAAATATACAATACACAATAAATATAAAAACCTAAAAAAATAAACAATACTTCTAACAATAAAAATATTCAAAGCAATCAATATAACAATAATATAATGATAAAAATACTTACATATATAATCGAAAATGTTTTTCCTACAAGTTATAGCTAAAGAAGAGTTTGGGAGAGAGTTTAGAGAGATAAAAATTTTAGAGAGAATGTGAAAATTTGAGAAATGAGAGAAGTGACCGTGAGAGGGAGAGGAGAGATGGAGTTATAAATGTACGTCTTGGATGCGCCAAAACACTTGGCGCATCCAGTAGGCATGCACCAACGTGCCTTACGTATCCACGTTGGATGCGCCAGGCATGTTGGCGTTTCCACGTAGGATACGCAAGGCGCGTTTGCGCATCTTACGTGGAAGGCGTATCCACGTTGGATGTACCAAGCGTGTTGGCGCATCCACGTAAGATACGTAAAGTGCGTTGGCGCATTATATGTGGAATAATAAAGAATAAAAAATTTTAGCATGACAAAAATGATGATATTTTAATAAATAATTTTGAAAAGATAATAATTTGATAAATAAATTTGTCACTAAAAATATTTTGATAAAAGAACTTAACAATTATGGCCCAATCAGATTGAAAAAAAAAAAGGAAGACCTGGCACAAGAATTGAAATGCAAGCAGGCGGTGAATAACTTATGGAAAATGATGCTCATATATTATTTTTTTAAAAACATCACTGTTTATATCTTTTGTGAATGGTGATGATTAAGTGAGAGAAAGTGATAAAAAAAAGTAATGTAATCAATAGTATTGAGAAATATGTAAAAAGATGTGTATGTACTGTTTGTGGTAAGAATATCATTGTTAATAACTTATATAAATATATGAGCACGCTTCTCGAGAGAAGGTACTGCACCGTGCAAACAAAAAAAGAAAAAGAAAAGAAATAGGAGGACGCGAGAACGTACAGAGAAAATAAGAAAAAAGGACGACGTAGTAGTGTAGAAAATTTGGAAGTTTTGTGTAATTGAGAATTTTAGTGAAATTTTTTTATTAAGTTTTAATTTTATTATGTCTTATTAAATTGTTTGCATTAATGGAATAATGAAATGTTGATTGTTTTGATATTATTATTTTTATTTAATTTTAAAATTTAATACTTATTGATTTTATTTTTTTATCAGATTATATAAATGAATTTTAAGATGAGTTCGGTCATACTTTTTTCATGCTTTATAATTTATGTGTTATTTGAGTGTTAGTGATAATTATTTGATATCAATTGTAATTTTTTATTAAGGATACATTTAATAATTTGATAATTTACTATTAATTAGGAAGATTTTATCTTATACTTGATTATTATTTTTAGTGTTTTATTGATAGATCTTTTATGATCACATGCTTATTGTTTGATGTTCATGAGTAAAATTATTTGGATAAAATAATTTGACATAATTAATGTTAAAATTAATTTTGGTAGATTTTAAACCTTAGTCATCTTACATCTAGTAGAAACCAAATTTACTTTATTTTGTTTCACTTAAATTTACATTCAAAATTAATCTTATTTATTATTAATCATTTAATATTTTTCTTTAGTTTCTTTGTTCCTTTAACTATTATTTTAATTTATTTTTATGTAGAATCGACACTCCAAAGTTGTGTTGTAACTACCACGTTATTCTTTGAGTGTAATTAGAGATTTTATCAACTTATTATTAAGAGTATATAGAAAAAATTTACTATATTTTCTTAATTTAAAAAAACACTTAATAAATTCTTAATTTTCTCATAATAAATTACATTTAATTAATTTTATTATATTTTTATACAAAATTTCTATTATTTGTGATGTATATATTGAAGTTTTGTAAATAATATAGTATATAGAATACTTATATATGAATAAATCTAATAATTTGAAAATATAATTAATTTATGTGATAGTACATATATAACATAAATGGTATCGTATACATACAAAAATTTTGAGATTTTAAGATAAATCAAAAATAAAAATAATTAATAATGTGGTCAATTAAAAATAGGTAAGAATTTTTTGAAATTTTTTAATATGAATTAATAAGAAAATATATATATGTTAAGATAATTAATATGTACTATTAAATTTCTATATTTATAAGCGTGAGTAATAAATTTAATTTAAACTTGTCGATACATGTATACATTCTTTTTAAATTGAACATGTGATCTACATGTTAATTATTAGGATTATGTATTTGTTATATGACAAATTTTTAAATATGTTTCATCTCAAAATGACATATATTAGAATATGAAGACATGCACCTTTTTTTATATATTATATGATTTTTATTTATATTATTTTTATATTAATTTAATATTTTAAAAAAATACCACTAAATAATAACTTGTTATCTTAATTTAATGATATTGTAGACTTAAACTAAATTTGTTTACAACTTTTTTTTTCTAATTTTTCTGATTTCTTTCTTAATAATTTTCAAATCTCCACAAGAAATAGGATTTGGATCCTCGTTATGAAAAAATTGGAGAGGAGTTCAATTTTTAATCAACCTTTAATAATTATTATATTATATTTATTTTTAATATTTTATTATATAAAAATTTGATTTCAATGGTTGAGATCCTCTCCGCTTATTTTTCAACGGAGAGGATCCAAATCCCAAGAAATAGGGAGAGGAAGAATTTGTTCTGAGACAGAAATCAAAGGTAAGAACACAGACAAATTGAGGAGACAGCAGACAGGTGGGGGGAGCGGGGAGTACTCCCCGCACCGTGCAATCCCTAAAATCACGCTTTGAGAAGTGCTCCTATATTGAAGGTGATGCAAGTATTACTCCAATAATAAAAAATCACGCTTCGATATATATTTTAGAGAAAGACCCCTAATTTAATTTTAGATCAAAATCAAACACACGTATCTTGATACTATTTTTTTTTTGTAATTGTACAAATAATTTTATCAACCTTACCCAATCAACATAAATTACTTCACTTAAAAGTGATTAATCGCAGTCCACTTTGACTCTAGGAGAATCTTTTTTGCAATATTAAGAGTCTAAATCCTAGGGTCATTATTTTGAAAAGAATTTTACCTAATCATGTTTTTAATCCGAAATTATATGAATAATTTGTTAAATAAAAAAATTACTTCACTACAAATTTACTTTTCAATAAGATCAAGTTCATCAATTTTTTTTTTGGATCTGTCAAGTTCATGTACCCTTTGTTTGGATGAGGAAAGAAAATGAAAAGAAAGAAAATGAGAAGAAAGAAAATGAAGAGAAGAGAAAATAAATAGAAAAGTGAGTTTTCTTTCTATATGTTTGGATGAAGAGAAAAGAAGAAGCAAGAAAATGAGTATGAATAAAAATAGAAGATATAATTATTTAAAATGACATATATATCCTTATAACATATTAATTTAATTCAACATATTTTAATATATAAAAATATTTAAATTTTAATTTTTAAATATATTTTTCTCTCATTTCTAATTTTTAATTTTAATTTTTAACCATTTCACTTTATCCACTTAAAAACTCCGTGAGAGAAGCTTTCCCTATACAATATCGAAGTAAACTACCAACTCCTTTGAAGACTTATAATAAAATTATCAATAATGATCATTTTATATTTTTTAAAAAGGGTATAATATTATTTATATTATTTTAAAAAATATAATTGAATAAGAAAAAATAATAAAAAATATATAATAAATAATATTAAATAAAATATAAAAATAAGTATATATATTATTTGATATAAGAATATAAATATTATAAAATTATATATCATTAGCTAACGAAAATTTCTTTAATTCAAACTAAAATAATGCTACGAACAATAAACAGAAAATCGACCACGTGAGATTCTGGTTGAAACACAGATATTATTGTATTTTATGACAAATAAAATATAAACTTTATTTAAATTGAGACACATAATTATACTCAAATATCTCCCCTTCCCAATCTTTTTTCTCTCATCCCACGACCCCACCCCTTCCCATCCCCCAACCCCATGACCGCCTCCTACCCTCCTTATTTTGGAGAAAACATTTACGCCCCACTCCCACCTCCATACCATCCCCATCCCCCACCACCATCTTCTTCTTTCTTCTGTGTTTTTTCTTCGCGGATCTGGTGCTGTTCAGCGTGGTGGAACGCCGGTTCTGGTGGGTACGATTGACGCGATTTTGGATGGCTGGGTTCTGGTGGTTGGGACTCGGGATGGGCAACGCAGGGGACGCGTGATGCAAACCTGGACGGTGGCTCGTGCGATGGTGCGCGTGGAACATGATGGGGTGGTTTCGGTGAGGACGTTTCTAGCTGGTTGGGGCGCGACTGAGGCGCGGTGGTTCACGATGGTCGGTTTCGATGAGAAGGACGCGTCGTGTTCATGGCTCAGGATTGTGAGGGTGTTACTGTTGAACGAAGTGATAAATATAAGGATAGGATTGGTATTTCAGCCCTAGTCCCTCTTTCTCTCCCATTTTCTGCGCTATTGAGGCGAGAAAAGTTTTTGGTGGGTTCCATGTGTAATTTTTTCTCTCTTCTCAATTTTCTCTCCACAACCAAACGAGGTAAAACAGTATATTCTCTCCATTTTCTCTCATTCCCTTTTCTTTCCTCTCATTTTCTACTCATCCAAACAAAGGGGTAAAATTAAATTTGAAAAATCTTATCCAAAAAATACTTTTCATGTGTGGTTTGTTTCTTATGTTAATTTTTTTTTCCAAATTACAGACTACCGGTTGGAAGAATGGGAGTAGAGATGGAAATAGGTCAGCCGGCCTGTCAGGGGCCTGTGGCCTGACCTGACCTGTTTAGAAAATGAGACAGACTCAGACCTTTTTAAAAGTCTATTTCATTTAGTAATTTAGACGAAATCTGTTGGCTATTAAGTGGCCTGTTTATATTTATTTATAAAATTATATTACATTTTTTTTTTTCATATGCAGCCTATTGTATATGTTTCTTATTAGCTGTTAGAAGCCTTAATATAAATTTTAAAACGGCAGTTTAGTCAGTCAGACAAAGGTCGGTCAAAAAAGACAGTCAAACTAGTCAAATATTTGTAATACAAGTCTGACCTATTTAGGGTGAAGCCTAGTCTAGTCTGACCTGTTTCCATCCCTAAACGGGAGTAAGAAGAAAAAATGCCCAGCTCGGATTCAACCTGGGCTAGCTAATTGCAAGGCTCCCGGCCTAATGACCGGAAGTCTAATCACACTTTAAACAGAGAGAAAAGGACAGTGCTACGCATACAAAATTGCAAAATTTAATGTATGTGATGTAACAGACTGATTTTGTGAAGGGACCAGGAGTAATTTCACCTATTAATGCCTTCTCTGAAACGACACTTTCCAATGGCAGTGGCCCTGCTCTGAAGTGCACATGAACGACATGAATGCTCATAACCCTCCTCCCCCGTCTCGCGCTATTCTTCAATGCCTTACCCTTTATGTCAGCAATAGTCAGATGCACAGATGGTAAATGAATTCAATGAATGAGTGGTTTAAATGCATAGGACACACAAGAGGTCTAGAACCTGCTCTGTGCTTAATGCTTATGCACTTAAAAAGGGAATGTTTTCATACTTGATCCTCCCCAGTTTCCGTTAGACACTGACTTCCCTTCTCCCTTTGCAAAGAGCTATTCCGCAATTAACATTACAGAAGTTGGTTCCAGTTTATTTATATAGCAAATAAGGGAGTAGAGAAAATCGTGATAGCCATAATCCTTCATTACTCCACAACCCTTTTGTGTGCCTACCTTGTTGGCTTTTTCCCAACTAGTATATCTATTTAAACCGCTAGCTCATTACTCAATCACCCAATAGAAGCTATCCTATCTGCCTCTCTTCCTAACAAAAGAATCTACTACCCGTTCTCTCTCCTACTCATAAGCTCCATATCTTGCCAAATAACATTCACATGTCTTTGTTTGTTGTGAAAAAGATAAATTATTTCCAACTTTTTGCTTGAAGTTGTTTCTCCATTAACAGCTGCGGCCCTCTTTATCCACACAGCAAACTCATCTTCTACTATGCGCAAATGCTCTGAAAGCAAAGCTATAGCTGCACATCATAAAGAGACCATTCGGAAGCTTCCCTCCAATTTTCCCAAGTTGGCCATGAATCCCATAACTCTCTTGCTTCTTTTACCTTTGTTTACACAGTTTTTGGAAGTTGAGCCTGCAAAACCCAAGCTGCCAGAGAAACCATGGCTGCCCAACTCCCAAATCAGTGTGATGGGTTTTGTTTATTGTGATACCTGCTCCAACAACAGCTTTTCCAGACACAGCTACTTCTTGTCAGGTGATGAGTCTCAATAACCTGTAGCTAGACACAAGTTTTGTAACTTGTGATGAAACCTTGAGTTGCATATATTTTTTTGGTACTAAGAATTCAAATAGGATGTTTACACATTTTGTTTTCATAATTATCTCCAGGTGCTGAGGTCAGAATAGATTGCCTGTTCAAAGCACTGTCAGAAAAAACTAATGAACAGATTTCAATTTCAGTGAATAGAACGACAAATAGGTATGGTCTGTACAAGCTGGAAATACCAACAGTTGATGGAGTGAGATGTGCAGAAGATTCTGAAGTTGTGTCTTCCTGCCAGGCAAGCTTAATAGGGAGTTCATCCTCTTCATGCAATGTTCCTGGTTACAGAAGTACTTCTAATGAGATAGCAATCAAAGCAAGAAGAACCAATATCTGCATATACAGTCTAAATGCTTTGACTTTCAGACCTTCCAAGAGGGACATCACTTTATGTGGTAACTAAGAGGAGCAGCTTACACAAGTAGCCTAGTACTTGGCTACTTGTGTATACAAATTCTAAAAAACTAAACTCATATGTTCTCTTTTTCCAGCCCATCAAGCGCATAGATCTCTCTCTCTCTCTCTCTCTCTATTGTTCTACTGCATTATTTGTTTGGTTATGGAGCAATACTATTATCTTATTATGCTATGCTAAAAAGAATATCATGCGTGTAGATTTTGGGTGTAAAAGATAATTTGATTTACACAGTTGATTAGGTCCTGTTAAAATGTACTAGATGTATATAATTTTTTTCTTGTGAAGTTGTAAAAAACAAGCAAGTTGTTCAATTAAGCAACAGTATGAATAAACTCTAGTTGATGTTATGGTATAATATTTGCCAAGTAAATAGACACTTCTTCAGAAGAGAAGGGAAAAAGAGTACATAAATCAAACTAAACTGGAAATCTTCAGTGCACAAACAAGTTCTAGTTCTTCCTCAAGACTATTACAGACAGTAATTAGCCATGAGCTATGTTCCAAACTATTATTTGCCACCTGCAAATTGACAATTGATAAAAGACATTGCATTCTATGACACTATCCAAACGAGTCCCCACATGAAGTTTGTAATGCCCATTCCTAATATCCATAACTGCAATCCTAAATTCCTAATACTAGGAAGATAATTCACTATGATTTTTTAAAATTTTCCTCAATATCATAATGTTTAAAGAGTCACTGTTCTTGGCCCATCATATACGGGCCCTTCAGCATGTTGCAACTTGCCATTAGCTCCAGAACCCCGTACAAAGAATATGTCAGGTAATCACCACTTATTGTCTCTCTGGTCCTTTATTAGCTCCATAGCGGAAGATCGCTGCCACCAAAAGTTTTCCTGCTATGCATCCAAGCTAGTGAGTACACCAATATACTCCAAAATTATGTCTGGCCTAATCAATAAATGAGAACAATAATGAAGCAACCTAACTGCTGAAGGGGCAGCTAGAAAACAGGATTATCCTATAAATATGATGCTAGATCTATTCTTTATGGTAATTGCTAAACAGTACAAGAACAGTAATAGCAAAACCACTGAACTGATTAAAATTGTAATGTTAGCAATCCAAAAACTCGAAGTACTTCCTTCCTCCCTCTTGGTGGCTGGAGGCAATAAAATCAAGAATATAGTTGAAAAGTTGATCAACCATACAGGATGGCACAGTGGAAGCAAGGTGCGTCTCTCAGTAAGAGGATTTGTGTTTGATCCTTGGATAAATCTTATGATGGGAGGGCCATAATATTTTGCTCCCAGTCGGAAAGGGAGTTGAAATCCCAGAGCGAACCATGCTCACTCATGGCATAGGTTCATGACCGCCCAAACTCCTTTTTACAAATCCAGTGAAATCAAAGAGTTGAAAAGCTCATCTAATACTAGGAATGGCCAGTAAATTGTACCTGGCAGCATGGCAGAACATGCTTCTCTGCTAAAGGTGTACTTACGGAATGAAGTTTCAGCAAGTTGACAAATACTCAATTAACACTGCAGCTCAGCGATTAAGAGTACTCATGATAGCAGCTATTGAATTTTATTGTCAGAAAATATCATCAACATGACGTATGCAAACAAAAACTAATGAATACAAATGTACACCTCCACTAAAGATTTTCCTACCTTGATCAATCTTTTTTTCCTCAAAACATGCAATTGCATCATAAATAACAATTAAGTCCTTCTAGAGCAATAACGTAAATTATAAGTTACAAACTCAAATGTAAATTATCTTAAGTAATAAATTTTTAAAAGTTTAAGATTGATCCATAAAAAAATGATGAAGAAAAATTCTTTAAAGTAAAGAAAAGATTTTGTCACAATAATAAAGATGATAAAACTTGATCACAAATAAAAAATATTTATTTGGATTATGAGATCCACTTTTAATAAGTAAATTAAGGATAAGATTAATTTTTTATAATTAATTAGAATCCATGCATAATGGAAGTTCTAATCAAAAAATATAATATTCAAAATTCATTTAAGATTATGTATGTAATTATATTATAGTTTCTTTAATTATCTATTAATATCACCACTTATAAATGTACTCAAGCATTCATTGTGTCAATATCTTATTTATAACAAATCAAGATCTTCACTTTACAAGAAGAGTTTCTAAAATTATTGGAAACAAAATATAATACATATAATTACCACTTGATAATATATCATTTAAGCACAAGAAAGAGATTAATCTAATCTTATTTCATTACCAAAAACTTCACCATTTCACTCAAGTAAAATTAAAATTAGTTACTCATAAACAAGAGGAAAGAAATAGAGAAGAAGAAGAAGATGAACATAACTTCAATTTAGAATAAAAGAAAACTACAATAAGATAAACAAATAACACAGTAGCATAATCTTGATCTCTAAGCCAAGATCATCAAATGAGCAGCTAATGCTCCATTTTATAGAGCTTGAGAAACACAAAATGATAATGGAGTTGTTTAATAAGTGAGTGGATGAGAGGGTGAATGAGTGGAAGATGCCAAATGAGTTGTTTGATAATTGTGAATGAGTGAAAAATTATTGAGATTATTATCTCCAAAATGATTCAGTGCTGAACTCATGGCTGTCATCAGAAAATGGAAAAATGGTCTTCATAAAAGTTGTAGGTTTTTGTCTTAGTTTTCCAATGCCATTTTCAGCCCAAAATTATTCCTACAACTCAAGATATGGCCCAATCTTTGCACACTGTTCAAGCCCAACTACAACTCCTCTGTTCTGACTTCTAGGCTCAATATGACCTATTATACTTCCGAACCGACTCTTGTGTCTTCATGAAACTTGTAGATTTGGGTCTTAACTTTGCAATGTCACGGTTTGGTGTCAATTGGACTCTTTTAGCTTAAGAAATGGCCCGATGAGTGCATAGAGGTCAAGCTGCTAGGATCAGCACTCTGAATCTTGCTTCAACTTCAATTTAAATTATCCAAACGTGTGATTTGGCTCTTAAGATCTCATGAAATTGTAGAGAATTGTATTAGATTTCTTACAAGACCAGAATCACATCAATCAAATATTTGCAACTCAAATTATAGCCAGTTTAATAAACGTTGCAAATAAATAATTTTAAGTCAATTTAAGCAATAATTCTTTCAATGATCCAATTAAGCTTAATATCATAAAATATAACAAAACCAACTTAATTAAGCCTAATTGAACCTTAAGCAGTAACCAACTTAATTAAGCCTAATTGAACCTTAAGCAGCCTAGTGAAATGATTATAAAATGAGTAAAATATATTACTATCAAATTCTCCCACACTTAACTTTTGCACTCCCGGGCAAAACACATAAGACCAAAGCTAGGGAATAAGGAAAAACAACACAAACTCAAAAGTTAAAAATTCTAAAAAACTCAATTTCTAATAATATTTAAGAATGAAGAGCAACCAAAGATTCAAGGGATCAAAACATTTATGAGATAATGTTTCTTCACATCTCAAACCAGCAAAGAAATTTAAATTGAAAAGCATGAGTCAAGAATGATAGATCCTCACAAGATTCACTCTCAATCCCTCAAGTGTTTAAAAGGTAGGTATTTGATTCAATTCAACCCATGAAAAATTGCACTACCATAAGCTTGCTTATCTTCTACTTCTCCACTACTCAAAACACATGCACACACAAATCAATAGGAATTTATTCAAGGTTGTAATGGGCTCAAGGTAAAGGAAGGAGAAATATGGATATGACAAGTTAAATACCAAAGAGAATAAAAGAGCATTAGGGTTCAGTTAAAATAACAAACATGAAAAGTTTATCCCAACATAATGTAAATTTCCTTTACATATTCTTTTCGCTTCCCATTTTTACGTTGTTGACCTTTCTTTACACTTTGTTTTTGTTTTTGTTTTGTTGTTGTTGTTTTTACAATGGCTACTCTTTCCCTTTCCATCAACCATTTTACACATATACCCTCACACTTGTTTAAGAACTCATCTAATGTTAATGCTCTCTTAGTCCCTAAGGTTAGGTAAGAATATTTTTTTTTAAAGGCATGTAATGAGCTTAAAAACAAGGAATGGTCGAATAAGCTCAAAGGAGTTAAGTAAGGGAAAATATACAAGGTTAGCTATTTGGTTAAAATAGTTATTTCAAGAAAAATGTCTCAATCATGTTTATGTATGCATGTGAAAATGTAGCCTCAAATAGAGTCAAAACAAGTTCTAGCGTAACAATTCCATGAGTGAAAATCATACAAGAAAGAAAAGAATAGTACAAATGTTCAATCCATTCATCAATAAGCTCAAAATCTCACAAGGTATATTTCTATCATTCTCAATCCATCAATTCAACATCTATAACTAAGCATGTGATTTTTAAAAAAGAAGACAATTTACTCAATCATGTCATGTTCCTTGAATTTGAATTGTAACTTCCACGCAAAATAGTTATCTACCTAATTACTCCTTACTCTACCACTAATTTTGATGCGTCTCAAGAGTAAATAATTTACTCCTTACTTTGTCATCCTTAATTAGTTTTGTTATTAGTAAGTTGTTGACAAACATATCAATAAACACACTTCCTAATTTTTTTTTTGGTTTTTTTTCACTTCAACTATCCTTCCCCCCAACTAGATCACAACATTATCCTCAATGTCAAAACATAGATAGGTAAATGATAGAATATATTACATGTTGTTGCAATTACTAAAAAGAGAAACTTTACACAAATTTAAACAGAAATAAAATACGATGAAAAAAACCAAAGGTAAAGGAAAGTTATAGATAAAGTATCATATCACACCCACATTCCTTGCTGTCTCCATTGCTGCTTCTTTCTGACCAATTTATCTGAATTATTACTGGTTCAGGTTTATAAATAAAAGTTTGTAATTTATCAATTAATTCATCAATAGTGGAAGCAGATATAAGGAGTCGTTTTGCTGAAGGTGTGATAAAGTTCTGTTCTACAGTATGGTCAAGAAAAGATAACAAATTATCAAAGAAATTATTAACATTCAACAAACCTATGAGTTTATGGTGGATGTTTAGTTGGACCCAAAGATAATTTGAAAAATTTCTTCCGAAGTACCAAAACCACTCAGTAAGGCAATGAATGCATCAGAGTTTTCAAGCATTGTCCTCATTCGTCAATGCATAAATGATACTTGAAGTTCTAGCTCAATTGTCTTTCCAATGATGTTCTTTCAAGTTAAAGGTTCATGAATTATACCTAAAACTTGACCACTTCTTATATGTGCAGAAAGTGATACAGCCCCCATTAACCCAATGCTACCTCCCCCATATACTACACGAATGTTCCTCATAGCAAGTGTTCGACCAATAGTGCTTGCTGCATTTACAAACTCTAAACCCTTCCCATAACTTGATCACAAAATACACATATATTAGTAAGTTTACAAATAGAAGCTCCCTCTACTTCTACATTCACACTCCCTTTGAATGATTATGAGCTGGAGGAAAGTGAAGAAAATGAAGTGTTTAAATAGGGAAGAGAATGAAAAAAGGTAATGATAACACCTATATGAGTAGGTTGGCTGCTGTCAGAAAAGTTTGAAATTAAGAAATACAGTTTTTTTTTTTTGTTTTTTTTAATTTTTAATTTTTAATTTTTTTAATTTTTTTATTTTTAAGTTTTAGACTTCAAGAAAACTATCAGGGTAAAGAAGTCTAGAAACTCCTGAAGGACCCCACCCAAAGGATCGTCTATCCAAAACCAAAATACAACAAAATTATACAATGATAAAATTATAATAACAAATGGTGGCATATCTTTGAATTGCATGTCACCAGTGCAATAAACACTCACTTTCATTTATTTGAAGAAAAGAAAAAGAGAAGAAAGAAACCATCGAAGGTTTCCATCCTGGGTCTGGAACCTGGAGAGCTCACACTTAGGTTCGTAACATCAACAAAGATGCTAAAATCTGAAACTCACAATGTCAAGATCCAGAATGCCCCATCCCAAGGCGCTGAGAGCCCCTTCTAATAAAAGAGAGGATCAAGCTCAAATGCCTCATATGCTTTGGCAACCGCGGGTTACTTCTCACTAATAACTAGAGTGAGACGCTTTTGCCTGTCCATCAACTCCACAATACCTAGATGGTGAACATTTGGTTGTGGAATGCGGCTCTTTACAGAGCATAGTACACGAACCTTTTTTAAGGACCGGCGTGCAATGGTCCACCCGAGTCAATGACGAGCCTGCCATAGGCATAGGCTCCACACTCAATTAAAAGCATGGTACTCTTTCGATCTCGATTTTTTTAGGAGATGTACAAGATAATATATACATGTTGTTGTGATTATGACTCACATCTTCCTCTGGTTTTACGTCCAGTAACGGCTTAAACGCCTTCTATGAGTCGAGGATAAGCTTCTCATCTAATTTTCTTATAAATTAGCAAACAGTGTCTTTTTCAGTCAGATTCCCAAGACTGTAACGCTTTTGCTCGTCCCTGAAGAGATTCCACAAATTAAGAAGTTCACGATGCACAACTCCATAAGAATGCGTCTCAAGAGTCAATAAGATATCATCTAATGACTCTTACTCAGTTTATTCTTAATAAGGTATATTTTATCTTATCGGTTTATGAAAACCATTCCCAAAGAATGACATCGCGTGTTATAATTCCATCCGCACATTTATGACAAACTTGTATTCTTTTCGCTCTTCTCCTTTTAGAATATGAACTTTTATCGAGACCCGGCATGTATGGGACAAATGAATTTAAAGATTCACCTGCTAAATGAACCTTTGCTTCGATTATCCAGCATATATCTTCTGGGATGCCCTTGTGCATTAATAGTCTCAGTCTTTCACACCTAACTTTGTAGATTTTTGTTAGAGCATTTTGAGGAAGAGAAGGAAAATGCTTTCTTAAATTCGAGAGAATGACATCTATTTTAAAGGAAAATGAATCGGTTATTATGGGAAACTGAAAAATAAACCGACTTGAGAGTCACGGAGTACCATTATCCACCACTTAACCGGGGTCACAAAGAACTATAAAAAGAAAGCAACAAAATTAAAATAAATTTTTCTCATAACATGGATTAGAAAGGGAGATGAATTCTACCTTAACAACTTGGTTTTCCAGAAATGATTTGAATTTTTGTCCATTGACCTTAAATACATTACAATTCTTAGGGTTCTCAATGTCTATGACCCCATGAAGATACATATGTTTGACAATAAAATGGCCACTCCACTTAAATCTCAATTTTCAGGGAATAGGTGAAAACGAGAATTATAAAGCAGAATTTTTTGACCAATTTCAAAAGATTTTCTCAAAATTGATTTGTCATAAAAAGCTTTTATTCTAACTTTATAAATTTTGAGTTTTCATATGCATCATTTCTCAATTCATCAAATTCATTTAATTGTAATTTACGTATCTTACAAGCATCATCAAGATTTAAGTTGAAAGCTTTAATGACCCAAAATGCTTTATGCTCCAGTTCTACAGAAAAGTGACAAAGTTTTTCATAGACTAACCGATAGGATAATATGCCTAAAGATGTTTTGAAAGCAGTACGGTAAGCCCAAAGTGCATCGTTTAGTCTTAAAGATCAATTTTTACGATTTAGGTTAACCATTTTTTTTTAAATTTGTTTAATCTCCCTATTTGATAATTCTACTTGTCTACTTGTCTGAGGATGATAAGGGGTGGCAATTTTGTATGTAATGTCATATTTCTTCATTAAATATTCAAATGGTTTATTGTAAAAATGCATTCCCCCATCACTGATGATAGCTCGAGGGATTCCAAATCGACTCAAAACATTTTCTTTTAAAAATTTAAGAACAGTTTTATGATCATTGTGTTGACATGGAATCACCTCAATCCATTTTGAGACATAATCAACTGCAACCAAAATATACACAAATCCAAATGATGATGGAAATAGACCCATGAAATCAATTTCCCAATAATAAAAAATTTCAATGACAATGATAGGGTTCAGAGGTATCATGTCTCGTTTAGAAATGGAACCTAATTTCTATAAATTTTCACAACTTTTACAAAAAGTATAATTTTCCTTAAATAAAGTGGGCCAACAAAATCTACATTACAAGATTTTTGTAGTTATTTTCTTTGAAGAAAAATGATCTTTACATGCTTCTGAATGACAAAATTTAATGATATTACCTACCTCACTATCAGGTACACATCTCCGAAAGATTTGATCAGGATAATATTTGAACAAATATGGGTCATCCCAATAAAATTTTTTTACCTCAGTCAAAAACTTGTTTCTGTCTTGGTGTGTCCACTGAGACGACATCTTTCCTATTATAAGAAAATTGACTATGTTAGCAAATCAAGGTATGAAATTGACAGAAAATAAAAATTTATCAAGAAAAGATTTATTGATAGGTGTGTTATCAAAAGATGAGCTTGTTGTAAGTTTAGACAAATGATATGCAACAACATTTTCAGCTCTTTTCTTGTCTTTTATTGTGATGTTGAATTCTTGAAACAACAAGATCCACTGTATCAACCTAGGTTTAGCATCCTGCTTAGACATTAAATATCTAACAGTAACATGATCAGTGAAATCAACAGTAGAAGAACTAATTAAATAAGCTTAAAATTTGTCCAATGTAAAAGGTACAGTAAGTAGTTCTTTTTTAGTAGTGGTGCAATTCATTTATGCACTATTCAAAATTCGACTTGCGCAATAAATTACATAAGGCTTACCTTCCTTTCTTTGTTCTAAAACAGCGTCAATAACAAAATCACTAGCACCATACATCAACTCAAAAGGCAAAGACCAGTCAGGGGATTGTATGACAAGAACAGATGTCAAAAGACCGATTAATTTTTTAAAAGATTTCTGACAATCTTGAGTCCAATCAAATGGTGCATCTTTTATTAGAAGATTACATAATGGTCTAGATATGACACTAAAGTCCTTAATGAATCTTCTGTAAAATTCTGCATGTCCTAAAAAGGAACGAACTTCTTTGACTGTTTTTGGGGAAGGCAAATGAACAATTAATTCAACTTTAGCCTAATCAATTTCAATTCCCGTAAAAGATATCACATGACCTAACACTATTCCTGAGGTAACCATATAATGACATTTTTTTCAGTTGAACACAAATCCTTTTTCTTCGCATCTTTTAAGAACATTTTCCAAATTATCAAGACAATTTTCAAAAGAATTTCCAAAAACTGTTAGGTCATCGATGAAAACCTCTAAATAATACTCAATTATGTTACTGAAAATACTTAACATGCATATTTGGAAAGTTGCTGGAGCATTATAAAGGCCAAAATGCATTCTTCTATATGCAAAAGTGCCAAAGGGACACGTAAAAGTGGTCTTTTCTTGATCTTCTAATGCAATTGGTATTTGATGATACTCTGAATAACCGTCAAGAAAATAGTAGCAGGGATGTCCTCCTACTCTTTCCTGAATCTGATCAAGAAATGGCAAGGGAAAATGATCTTTCCTAGTGGCTGCATTTAATTTTCTAAAATCAATACACATGCGCCAACTGGATTAGACTCGCGTAGGTATTAATTCACCTTTTTTATTTTCAACCATAGTTATTCCAGATTTCTTAAGCACAACTTGTGTAGGGCTTACCCACTGGCTATAAGAGATGGGGTAGATAATTCCAACATCAAGTAATTTGAGAACTTCAGCTCTAACTACCTCTTTCATGTGTTAATTTAATCTTCTTTAAAGTCGTTGAGATGTTTTACAATTATCCTCTAAATATATTCTATGTGTACAAATTAATGGATTATTATTTTTTATGTCCTTTAATATTCATCCAATTACATTTTTATGCATTTTAAGTACCTCTATCAACATACCTTCTTGTTCTTTGGTCAGGGATGAGGAAATTACCACTGGAAAGCTTTGTTCTTCTCCCAAAAATGTGTACTTCAACCCAGCAGGTAATGACTTTAGTTCCAGTGTGGGTACTTGTTCATGGGTATTATTATTCATGGGTTTTAGTTTTTCGAATTTCGGCTTCCATTCTTTGTATTCTATTACCTGTGTACAATCAAGCAAAGAACATACTTCAGAAAAAATCATCATTTATTTGCATACCTGAATTAAATGAATTAATTAAACAAATTTCTAATGGCTCAGAAGAACTCCTGATTTGAAGATGATCATCTATAATGGCCTCAATCCCTTCAACTTTCACCTTTTCATCATAGACTTCTTGTGGTTGTTTGCACATGTTGAAAACATTAAGCTTAAGTGTCATATTTCCAAATGTTAGCTTCACCACTCCATTTCTGTAATTTATCAAAGCATTAGACGTTGCTAAAACTAAGTGACCTAAAATAACAAGAATTGACTTGCAACTATTAACCATAGGTTCAGTTTCCAAGACAATAAAATCTACAGGATATATGAATTTATCAACTTATACCAACACATCTTCCACTATTCCTTTTGGAATTTTTATTAATCTATCAGCAAGTAGAAGAGTTATAGAAGTTAGTTTTAACTCACTTAGGTTGAGTTGCTGATAAACTGTATATGAAAACAAATTAACACTAACACCAAGATCAAGTAAAGCTCTTTCAATTTTATGTTCTCCAATAATGCATGAAACGGTAGGACAACCAGGGTCTTTATATTTCAACGCATTATTGTTCTAAAGAATGGAGCTTACCTGTTAATCCAAAAAGACATTCTTTTTCACATTTAGTTTCCTTTTAATAGTGCACAAGTCCTTCAAAAATTTGGCATAACAGGGAATCTGTTTGATAGCATCTAATAGAGGAATATTGACTTTCACTTGTTTAAAAATTTCAAAAATTTCAGTGTTATGATTTAATTTACTTGAATTGTTTAATGCTTGAGGATATGGGGGTGAAGCGAGTGGTTGGTCTCTTTTTGGCCAGGTGGCTTATCAACTTCTTCATTATCTTTGGGAATTAATTCATCATCTTTTTCGCAAGGTTCAAGAATTTGTTTTTTAACAACATTTTCACTCCTAAGAGTTATCACTGACCTGACTTGATCTATTTGTTGGCTTTCTAAACTACCTTCATTTAGGCTGTACTTACCCTTGGAATTCGGTTGAGGTTGAGAATGAGATTTTCCTTTCTCATGAATAGTGAATGCAGAAGAAAATTTAGTAAGAGTGTCTTTTATGTCAATCATGGCTTAAGTATTTTGGTTATTAATGGCCTCTTACTTTTCCATGAATGCATGCAATGTTCCTTCAAAGTTTTTCCTATATGGTAGGACATAGGGTGCATATCCTTAAGAATTTTGAGAGTCCTGTTGTGCCGAGGAGGTGGTGGTTGCATAAATTGTGTCTGATTATTAGTCCTCAAATTGAAGTTCAGGTAATTTCTCTATCCTAGATTGTATGAATCTGAAAAAGAAGAGGTGAATGGCTTTTTAAAATTGTTCATTGTATTTACTTACTCATGCACAACTTTAAAAATAGGAATTTTTGGACATTCATTTGTTGAGTGTCTTAATTCATCACAAATGCCACAAATTTCTTCATTTTACACATGTTTGATTTCTTTTACTTTCCTTGATTCCATGACTTCAACCTTTCTAGCCAAACTGGTAAACCTAGCATTTAGATCTTCTTCTTGACTAAGATGATATTTTCCTTTACTAGCAAGGTTATATCTAATTAAATTTTTAGAAGGATTAGTACTATGCTAAGGTTGAGAATTTTCAGCCAAATGGTCTAAATAGTCTAAAGTTTCTCCAGGTTCTTTATCAAGAAACTCACCATTGCACATTGTTTCCATAAATTGTTTAGTTTCAAGTGTTAACCCTTCATAAAAGAAGCTTATAGTGTGTCATTTTTCAAAACCATGATGTCGGCAAGAATTTAACAAATCTTTAAAACGTTCCCAACTTTGAAAATATGCTTCATTTGAATTTTGGAAAAAATTTTAGATTTGTCTTTTCAAAGCATTTATTTTATGTATTGAAAAAAATTTCTTTAGAAACCCACCTTGCATTTCTCGCCATGTGCCAATTGATCTTGGTTTCAAAGCGTTAAGCCAAGTTTTTGCTTTATCTTTCAAAGAAAAAGGAAACAATTTAAGCTTAACAATCTCTTTAGTGCAAGTTTGGTCATTAAAAGCGGTACATACTTCTTCAAATATTTTTAGATGTAAATATGGGCTTTCAGATTCTAAACCATAGAAATTAGGAAGTAATGAAATCATACCTGGCTAAAATCTAAAATTGTTAGTATTAAGTAGAAAAATAACACATGATGGGCTAGAATTTCGAGATGGTTACAAATATTCACGCATGGTTCACAACGGTTGATTTTCATGTTCATCATGTACACTTTCATTTTCAGCCATTGTGTTTAATATATGTAATTATGATTCAAAACAAATCAATATATAAAGTACCAGGATTAATTTTAACTAAACGACCAAAATTTAAATCACGATACCAATTAAGCATAAATAAATAACTTAAAATAGAAAAAAAGTGTACAAGTAGGTGGTATAACCTGCCGTTAAATATCATAGTTAGTAAATTAATAAGTTAGTAAGTTAGAAAGTTAGTAAGTTAATAATTAGGTTAGTAAGTTAGTAAGTTAGAAAGTTAGTAAGAACATGATGAAAGAAAGTAGGACAGCAAATGGACTCCTTTACATGTTATGCAAAATAATAAAACAAAAAGTAAAATATAAAAAATAAAGTGCAAAAAGTAAATTTAAAACATGAAAATCGAAGAGAGGCAGGGCCTCACCAGAGCCGGCGAAGGAGGAAGAAGAGAAGAGTCAATATTGAAATATTATTAAAACATAAAGTAAAAACCAGAGAACCGACAAATCGATTTTTTGCTCCTACGAGAGAGAAGAGAAGAAGAACGATTATTTCATTAATGATTAAAGATTACAGAGGGAGAAAAGAGAGTTTCTCTCACTAAGTTTGTAAATTAGTAAGCACAAAAAAAATTAAAAGAGTAGGAAAAAAATATATAAGATGGTGAAGTTTACTTAAAGAAAGAAGACCTCAATAAATTTGTTCTTAAAATTAAATTCCCGGCAACGATGTCAAAAACTTGATGTGAATTATAAGTTGCAAACCTAAGTGCAGGTTGTTTCAAGTAATAAATTTTCAGGAGTCCGAGGTTGATCCACAGGGAATTGATGAAGAAAAATTTTTTGAGGTAAAAAGAAAATTTTGTCACAATAATAAATATGATAAAACTTGGTCATAAATAAAAAAAATTTATTTGGGTTAGGAGATCTACTCTTATTAAGTAAATTAAGAACAAAATTAATTCTTTTAATAACTCAATTAGAATCTACGCATAACGGAGGTTCCAATCGAAAAATACAACATTCAAAGTTTATTTAAGATTATATATGTAATTATATCATGGTTCCTTTAATTATCTATTAATACCACCACTTATAAATGGGTTCAAGCATTCATTGTGTCAATATCTTGTCTACAACAAATCAAGATCTCCACTTTACAAGGAGGGTTTCTAAAATTATTGGAAACAAAATATAATACATATAATGACCACTTGATAATATATCATTTAAGTACAAGAAAGAGATTAATCTAACCTTATTTCATTATCAAAAGCTTCACCCTTTCACCTAAGTAAAATGAAAATTAGTTATTCATAAACAAGAGGAAAGAAATAGAGAAGAAGAAGAAGATGAACATAACTTCAATTTAGAACAAAAGAAAACTACAATAAGAAAAACACATAAAACAATAGCATAATCTTGATCTCTAAGCCAAGATCATCAAATGAGCAACCAATGCTCCCTTTTATAGAGCTTGAGGAACATAAAATGACAATGAAGTTGTTTAATGAGTGAGTAGATGAGTGGGTGAATGAGTGGAAGATGCCAAAGGAGTTGTTTGATAATTGTGAATGAGTGAAAAATTATTGAGATTCTTGTCTCCGAAATAATTCAGTGCTGAACTCATGGCTGCCGTCAGAAAATAGAAAAGTGGTATTCATGAAAGTTGTAGGCTTTTGTCTTAGATTTCCAATGCTGCTAGTTTCAGCCCAAAATCATTCCTACAGCTCGAGATATTATCCAATCTTTGCACACTATTCAAGCCTAAAGGCTTATATTTGTCAAATTCAATTTGGATATCTTCCTATATGGTTTTGAGCAAATTGTACATATTCTGTAAGTGATTAAGTGGATTTGCAATTGTTATTGACTTGGTAATTTCTATATTTTAGGAAGGGCTCCAAACAAGTAGAAATTTGGAGGATTTGGATCAAAATTGGAAGAGAAAGCAAAGTGTGAAGTTCAACAACTCACGTCGCGGCGCAGGCATGTAAATGTCATAGCATGGTGCATTCCTCTGCTGTATACAGAGAACCCGAGGCTAGTACGCTGCAGCGCAAAGGAGTGTATGTTGCGGTGTGGTGACATAAATTGCATACGCGCTGTGGCATAGGATGTTTCATACCATGACGTGAACCTATTTTCTGAGCCTATAGATATTGTTTTATTAGTTTTAGTCAAAAGAGCTTTTTAGTTTTAGAGAAGCTGCAGCTAGGTTTTCACTTTGAAGTTGCGAGGAAGCCAAAGGAGCCAAGGTTGGAGGCTATCTTTTTCATGAAAGGAGATTCAAGCATCAAAGATCACATCCTTGAGCTTCCTTCCTTTTCCCTTTGCTTTCTTCTCTCCCCTTATCATGAACATGAGTTTTTGTGGTTATATTTTTGTGTTCAATGAGTAGCTGAGCTGTATTTAGGGATTACTTTGAATCCTTCTATGGATATTGATGATTTTGTACTTCTTTGAATATATATTGATGTTTAGTTTTATTCAATCATATAGATCTTAATGCTCTTAATTGTTTGGCCAACTTTTAAGTGATTTGTTGAAATCTGATGAACCTAGACATAGGAATTTGGATTTGAGATCATATATATAGTTGATGTATGTTCGATTTCATTCTCATGGTGGGATGAGTTGATTTGCTAATGGGATAAAAATATACCTCTTAGCCATGCATTGCAAGTGTTTGAGAATAGTCTTTAATGAGTGGAGTTTGCGCTAGCCCCCATGGAAACATAGTGAGTTAGGTAATTGAAGCATGATTGATTGACCTAGACATAGGCTTTTAACTAAAATAGATTCTCAAGCTAACATAATCATTGCATTCATGTTGCTTATAAGGGTTACATGTTATCAGTTGAAGTAGGAGGTGAAGAAGGATTCCCTAAACTCTAAACATTATCTTTATTTATATTTTATTACATTTTAGTCTTTAGATTTAATTTAAATACACTTTTCCCTATTTTTATGTTCTTAAATAGAATTATTTTTAGTTATTGGTTGATATTTAGCATTAGAAGTAACGTTGTCCTCGTGGGAACGACATCCTACTCTTAAAATGTATTACTTGTTTGATCTGTGCACTTGCGGCCTATAGAGGGACAAACAGTTATCAACAGAAACGAGAAGGAAAGTAAGAAATAGAAAAAGAAAGAGAAAACAGTAAAGAAAGAAAGGAAAAAGAAAAGAGAAAGCTAAATCGGAGGAAGAAGAACTAAGTGCAGAATAAGCAACAGAATCGAACTTCAATCTATAATAAACTGAGGTAAGGGTTGTGTTTGTTTTATGTGTTTATCATTTTTTGTTTTGTGAGATTTGACAAAGAGTGAACAAAATCGAGTTCTTCATGATACTCAAAGTAAAATCATGATTGAGTGTAATAATGGTTTTCTTGTGATACTTGAGCATATATTTGCATAGATATGTATTTATATGAGAACAACTACCAAAGCTTGTTGTTGATGATTTTTCAATACTTTTCTACGTGAGTTATGGTATCATTAGATACTTGTAGAGTAAAGGTTTTGGTATAGTAGTGAAGTGAACAAGAAAGTTGTTATTCTAAGGTCTTTAAATTGTCTTTCTGCAGTGTTCTATTCGAGTAAGTCAATGGACTATTCGAATAGAATGTCTTTCTGTAGTATTCTTTTTTAATAAGGCCAAAGTGGCAATTCGAATAGAATATTACAGATTGTTCTAAATTTTGATGTCATCTATTTGAATTTGCATAATTTCAATGATAAACCAAGTTGTTTAACAGAGCAATTTGAATGGTATGATTCTAAGGCTAACCAAAATAAACTAGGAGAGCTATTTGATTGGCACAGTTTAGAAGGACATCTCTAGTGATAATTAGGTAGACTAAGTGTTCTATTCGATTAGGTGTGATTTCAATATTAATCGAAATCATATGTTAAGATTTTCAAGCAGTAATTTAGAATGACATACTTTCGATAATGATCGAATAGGCTGAGAGCTATTCGAATAGACCATTTCAGAATGGTAAGTCAGGATAACCGAGTAGACTAAGAGAGCTATTCGATTAGAAAAAGTTGAGGCTAATCAAATATACTAAAATAGTTATTCAACTAGCAAGTTTTTTATTATGATTGAAAGAGACATAGTGAATAGATAACTATTCTACATGCGTAATTTTGAGAATAATCAAATTAGACTTGAGAGTTATTCGACTAGCATGAATTTCGATTTTGATCGAATATGCAAAGTAAGACATATTTCCAATTATGATTGAAAAGAGACAAGTGAAATTTTTTAATAGTAAAACCCAAAGTGATATTTTTAGTGTCATTCAAAAAGGCTTGAGATGCTACTCGAATAATTAAGATCAGAAATTTCATTAACACATCATAAACATCATTGCATGGCTTAGAGTGGTCAGCACTCAGCCCAGGTCAAAGGAGTAAGAAAAACCCTTTGTGAGATTAGTAGAGGAGTAAAAAAAAACCCTTGGTCAAATCAGAAGATAACCTCAACCAGGTCAAAGGAGTAAGAAAAAGCCTTTGCGAGATTCATGACATTGCATAGGCCTCATCATAATCCATTTCATCATCATCAACATTCATCATTTTGATGAGCATCCATATATAATATTATTTGAAATGTTATCTTTTGTATTTTTTTTCTATATAATTGTATATTGAATAATCCTATTTAATAATATGCTACTGAGAATTTTTAAATTCTCACCCCTTTGTCTGTTGTATGTTTAATTACAGATTGAATTCAAGACCAGTCCAAAGAAGGGAAATGAAATAGTAGTAGTTTTAACTAGAATAAATTTCTTCGTTTTGAATATGATGTATTTAGGCCATAAAGGCCCAATGTGTACTCGAACAAAGTACTTATGTACAGATATGTAAATTCAATATTCTAGTAAATCGAACTTGTAGATGTGTTTATGTTTAGACTTCGAGACTCTAATTTTGATTACATGTATAATTTTGAAATATGTTACAAATGGTTCATATTTTAAAAAGTTAGTAGTAACGACCTAACCAGATTTATATAGGTATATTTTTTAATATAGTGTAGTAAATCAAATTAGGACATTACAGTTAAGTTGCTAAGCACCAAAGATAGTAACCTGAAATAACAAAATGAAACTAACCTGCAAACAAAAACAAAGAAAACAATAGCAAACAAAAAAGAAAAGAAAGAAAATAAGAGAAAACAAAAATAAAACAAAACAAATAAAGAAAAACATACCTTCGTGGTGTGGTCAAGGTTGATAGACCAGATCCACAAGTGGAATGTCTTCCACTTCCAGAACTTGCCTATTAATTAAAACTTTTAAGGCGTTGACCATTTACTTTAAAGATCCGACCATCCTTAGGATCTTCTATTTCTAACACCCTATTTGCAAAAACATTCTTCACTTCAAAAGGGCCGATCCACCTAAACCAAAGTTTTCCTGGATGCTTATGAAGTCTAGAATCATATAAGAACACTTGATCATTAGGCTTAAATGTTTTTCTCAAAATATTTTTATCATGAAATGCTTTCATTTTAGCCTTATAAATTCTAGAACTCTCATAAGCATCATTTCTTAATTCCTCTAACTCAGTCAATTGAAATTTTCTAAGCTTACCTGCTTTTCCCATGTCAAAATTGAAATGTTTGATGGCCCAATAAGCTCAATGCTCGAGCTCCACAAGTAAGTGGCAAGGCTTTCCAAAAACAAGCCTATAAGGTGACATGCCTAATGGAGTTTAGACTAATCTTTGTGATCTGGGTTGACTTTTTTTTTTCTAAAATTTGCTTAATTTTCCTATTTGTAAGTTCTACCTGTCTACTTATTTAGGGATGGTAGGCAGTAGAAATCTTATGTACCACCCCATATTTTTTCATCAAAGCATCAAAAGAACGATTGCAAAAATGTGTACCCTAGTTACTAATGATAACACGTGATGTACTAAATTAAGATAATACATTATCTTTGAGAAATTTAATTACTGTCTTATTATCATTGCTCATGCAAGCTGCTACCTCTACCCATTTTGACACATAATCTACTACCACAATAATATATTGATATCCAGAAGAAGGAGAAAATCGTCCTATAAAATCAATGTCCCAATAATAAAAAATTTCAATCACTAAAATTAGGCTTAAGGGCATCATATTACGACGGGATATAACTCCGAACTTTAGACACTTTTCACATGAGTGAAAATAAATGTTTGCATCCTTAAACAAGGTAGGCCAATAAAATCCACACTGCAGAATTTTTGTAATAGTTTTCTTCATTGAAAAGTGACCCCCACAAGGTTGAGAGTGACAAAATTCTAAGACGCTAGCAATCTCTTCATTAGGGATGTAACGCCTTAAAATTTGGTCAGGGCAGTATTTAAAAAGAAAAGGATCATCCCAATAAAAATTACGTATCTCTGTCATGAACTTTCTCTTATCTTGAGCGCTCCAATCCATTGGTATCTCACCCGTAACCAAATAATTCATAATATGAGACAACCATAGTAGAGAAGTAATAGAAAATAAATGATCATCGAGAAAATCATCCCTGATTGGCAGGTGGTTAGAGGTGTCCTCAAATGTGAGCCTCGAGAGATGGTCAGCCACTACATTCTTCACTCCTTTCTTATCTTTGATGGTGATGTCAAATTCCTTATCCAAAGTAAACACTACATCTAGCAACTCTTTTTCAGTGGTGGAGTAATTCATCTAAGCACTATTTAGAGTTCTACTAGCACAATAAATGACAAAATGCTTCTCCTCCCTTCGTTGTCCAAGACCAACACCTATAGTAAAATCACTTGCGTAACATATGATCTTGAAAGGTAAAGTTCAATCAGGTAGTTGTATTATTAGTGTTGAGGTAAACTTGCCAATTAGCATTTTAAAGGCCTCATGACAAGCTAGCGTCCACTCAAATGAGGCATCTTTAGCTAGGAGGTCATATAGTGGTCTAGATATGGTGGAAAAATTCTGTATAAACCTCTAATAAAAGCCTACATGACTAAGAAAAGATCTCACATCCTTTACTGTCCTAGGTGTAGGCAACTTAGAGATTAATTCGATCTTAGATTGATCAACCTCTATCCCGTTAGAAGAAATAATATGTCTTAAGACAACACCTGAAGGTACCATAAAGTGACATTTTCCCCAATTCAAAACCAATTCATTTTCCTCACAATGAGTTAGCACTCTCTCTAAATTCTATAAACATGCATCAAAAGAAGATCCAAAAATAGTCAAGTCATCCATAAAAGCTTCCATGCAATTTTTAACCATGTCACTAAAAATCCTCATCATGCAACGTTGAAAAGTAGCAAGTGTATTACACAATCCAAATGACATTTTATGAAAAGCATAAGTACCAAAAAGACAAGTGAAAATGGTTTTATCCTGGTCTTCTAATGCAATTTCATTTTGATAATAAATAAAATAACCATCCAAGAAATAATAGAAAGGATGACCAGCCACACGCTCAAGAATTTGTTCAATAAAAGGGAGAGGAAAATGGTCTTTCCAGGTGGCAGCATTCAACTTTCTATAATCAATGCACATCCACCACCCAGTCACAAGTTTTACAAGGACTAACTCTCGTAGGTCATTTTTCACCATAGTAACACCTAACTTTTTAGGAACAACCTATGTAGGACTTACCTATTTACTATTAGCAATAGGATATATGATTCCTACATCTAATAGTTTCAACACTTCATTCTTCATCACTTCTTTCATAGTGAGATTAAGCTAGGCTGGGGGGTCTCTGATGCACACTTTTCTTGTCCAAGTCTACAAACTTGATGCGGGATTAATTGTTGCATTGCGAACCCAAGTGCAGGTTGTCTCAAGTAATAAATTTCTCGGGAGTCCGAGGTCGATCCACAGGGAATTGATGAAGATTAATTAAGGTAAGGTAAATATTTTATTACTATGATAAAAATTATTTACTTAGGTAAAAAGATCTACTCTTGGTAAATAAAGTAAATGTAAGATTAATTCCTTTTATAACTCAATTAGAATCCTCGCAACATGGAGGTTCCAATCGAAAAATACAACGTTAAAAGTCCATTAAAATAATATACGTAATTATATTATGTTTCCTTTAATTATTACCACTACTTGTAAATGGGTCAAAACATTCACTGTGCCAAAATCTTGTCTACAACAAATCAAGAACTCCTCTTTACAAGGATAGTTTCTAAATTATCAAAAACAAAATATAACACGTATAATAACTACTTAAAAATATAAAACATTAAAGCATAAGAGAGAAATAAATCTAACTTTATTTTATTACCAAGAGCTTCACACTTTGACCCAAGTAGATTGAAACTTATTTACACATAGACTAGAAAAAAAAAAAAAAAAAAAAGAAAAAGAAAAGAAAAGAAAAGAAAAGTGAAGGGAGGAGGAAGAGAGCTGGGCACTTACCCGAGAATCCCCTCTCCCCCCCCCGAATGTGTCTTTGTTTCATGCATCCAACGCCTATTTATAGGCAAATTTGCTACTGAGGAAAACAAATTGGAGCTATAGTGAAATGGCACTTGGAGCTATAGGAACGAAACTTAATTATTTAGTTTGACTTTTATTATTATTATTATTATTATTATTATTATTATTATTATTATTATTATTATTATTATTATTATTATTATTATTATTGAGCAAATGCATAGTCGTGTGTCCAATTTTTTTCATTTTTGAGAAAAATGATTTTTATGAAAGTTGTAGGCCTGAATCTTTACTTTAAAATGGATTTAGTTTGAGTCCAAAATCATTCCTAGAACTCAAGATATAGTCCAATTACTGCAGAGTATTTAGACCCGGTTTCAACTCCTTTGTTCTGACTTCAAAGCCCAATATCATCTCCAAGAAGTCCGATATGAGTTTTGTGTTCTTCATGAAAGTTGTAGGGGATTGTCTTAGCTTTCCTACAAGACCAAAATCAGATATTTGTAACTCAAGTTATAACTAGTTTACTGAATATTACCAAAGAGATAATTAAGGTTGATTTATGCAATAATTTGTTTAATGATCCAATAAGGTCCAATATCATAAAATGTGTCAAAACTAACTTAATTAAGCTCATTTGAACCTTAAGAAACCTAGTGAGAGGATTATAAAATGTATAAAATACAGTGTTATCAGTCTCTACGAAAGTTAGTTCCTTTCTCCAAATTAATTTTATGAGAACAAACAAGGGAACTAATATCTTTTATATCAGTAATGCTCTAACCTAAGCCTGACTTATGCTTACTTAGGGTCTGAATTGATTTCTCACTTTGAGATTTAGACAATTCAAATGAGATAATAATAGGAAAAATATCACCTGGACCAAGGTAAGCATGCTTTAAACCCTTAGGCAGAGGCTTCAATTCAACTTTGGGTGCTTCCACACGTGAAGGAATTTATTTTTCTCCTTTCTTAGGAAACTCCTCAAACTTTGGTTGCCATACCCAAATACCATAATCTTGAGTTCTATCAAAAATAGCACAAATATCAACTACATTAGATAGATTACTAATAGAATCAAACTCAAAATTAACAAGAAAATACCGAAGGGGATCAAAATCATGGACTGTAAAAACTCCCCAATCCAAGATTGAGTCAATTATGTATGTCTAGTGGTCCTCATCATCATCTTATGGTTGTTTTGCAATATGGAAGATATTCACCTCGAGAGTCATGTTTTCAAAAGACAATTTCATAAGCTCATTCCTGCAATTAATACGAACATTAATAGCGGCAAGGAAATGCCTACCTAAAATCAAAGGAATTTTAGAAGTAGTATTAATAGCAAAGCTAGTGTTGAGGATTAGGAAATCAACAGGATAGCAAAATTTATCAATTTCAATTAGAACATCCTCTACTACACCCCGTGGTACTTTGACTCAACAGTTAACTAATTGCAATACCACAATGGTTAGTTTGATTTCTCCCAACCCTAACTTCAAATAAATAGAATATGACATTAGACTCACGTTAGCTCCTAAATCTAGCAAAGCTTTCCTAAACTCATGATTTCTTATGCTGCATGTAATGGTTAGGCAACCAAGATCTTTGTACTTAGGAGGAATCCACTACTCAATTAGAGCACTAACTTGTTTTGTCAGGAATGTTGTCTTCTTCACATGGTGCTTCCCTTTAACTATACACAAATCCTTGGGAACTTTTCCATAAGTAGGAACTTGTTTAATCACATGTAAAAGAAGAAGATTGATTTTTACCTGCCTTAGATTCTCTAGAATTTCATTATTAGGATCCAAAATTCGCTTGCTTGATTTTAAAGCTTGAGGGAATGGTACCTTAATAGGACTCTTTGTTACCTCAGGTTCCTTGGGCAGCTCAGCATCACTACTATCCTGATTCTTTTCCATATCCTTTGAGTTTCTCATTGATAAGATGTGTAATGATGCACCATTTTTGTGTCACAATGGCATTTAAATCCTTTAAATTCTCTTACGCTATGTGTTGACCATGGGGTGTGGACTGAGCTTGAGAAGGGAACTTAACTTGCTCATTCACACTCAAGGAGTTCCTCAATTTAGACATTTAACTCTTTATCTGCTCGTTTTATTCAAGAACCTGCGTAATCAAATATTCAAACTTTTGGTTAGTCTTACCCTGTGCCTCAATAAAATCCTGCAAAATGTCTTCTAAAGGACTCCTAAAAGATGAAGGTGCATGATATAGTGTAGGATATGATCTAAGGGGTTGTGCAAGCGGTTGGTTTTCAAACTTCCAGCTAATATTATGGTGATTGCGCCACCCCAGATTATAGGTATTAGAGAAAGGTATAAAAGGCTTCTTGTACATACCTAAGACATTACATTGTTCCTCATACATCCTTCTTATCTCAACAAATGTGGGACACTCTTGGGCGAGGTGATCTACCCTGCTACATACAAAACATGGTTTAAAAGACTTTGCATGATTAGCCACATGTGTTGGCTTTAAGTCCTTAGTCTTTAACACCTCTAGCTCCCTAGTGAGCATCTAAACTTTAGCATTTAGGTTATCCTCTTCCCCGAGATGGTAAATTCCACCACTATTTGGGTTTTTTTGCATGTTATGACATATTTGTTCTCTTAGTAGCACTAGGTCTAGTCCAAGTGTAAGCTTTTTCAACAAGCTCATTAAGGTATTCTATGGTCTCATCGGGATCTTTCTGTAAGAACTTGAAGATTCTGGTCAATCAATCAATCATTAATTGGGATGATTGTGATTGATACTAGTCTTAGGAGTTACTATGATAAATACTAATTATCAGGAGTTTATTTGTTCCTGATTTGTATTCTTGTAAATTAATCAGGATTGTTTGCCTTTCTTTATTAGCTTTGTAAATATAGTATCAATCTTTATTTTTTTGTTCCTATTTTTTTGGTCCTGAAATCATGGATGGAGATACTCTCTTGTTGTATATATTTTGACATCCTATTGCAAAACAAAATAGAGAAATTCATTTTCTAAACCTTTTTGGTATAAGAGCAAACTCTCAAACTCTAAAATAATTCTTGCTATGGCTTTCGAAATTAGCAACTTCTTTAAGGTCACCTCTACTGCAAAGGACGTTGTCTCTCAATCTTATATAACCTCTGAGAGTTCCTTCATTCCCATAACTGGACACAAACTCTATGGGAAAAACTATCTCTAATTGTCTCAATATGTTCTCTTGTTTATCAGTGGTAAAAGGAAGGATGATTATCTTACTGGTACTGATGCTCCCCTTCCAAGACTGATCCTAAATACAAGCAATGGAAGTTCGAGAATCACATGGTTATATTCTAGTTGATCAGCACCATGAACCTCGAAATTAGTCAGAATTTTATGTTTTATTCAATTGCAAAGGAGATTTGGAACAGTATCAAAGAATCCTACTCTGATAGTGAGAACACGTCTGAAATTTTTGAGATCAAAGGTATTCTTCACAACCTCCAACAAGGTGAAACCTCTGTAACCCAGTATTATAATGTTTTTACCCGGTATTGGCATGAACTTGACATATTTAAAATGATTACTTGAGGCTATCAGGAAGATAAAAAGAAATATAACCAAATTGTGGAGAAAGATAGGGTTTTTAAATTTTTACTAGGTCTCAACAAAGACCTTGATGAAGTACGAGGAAGGATTCTTAGAACCAAGCCTTTGCCTTCTCTCTGAGAAGCTTTTGCAGAGGTTAGAAGAGAAGAAAGTACAAGAAAGATCATGATGGGGAATCAAGGACCTACCAATATAGCAAAAGGTTCTACCCTTGCAGTTCATAGACATCTCAATCAAGGCGGTGATAGTAGGCCACGCAAAGGGAGACCATAGTGTGATTTCTGCCGCCGTCCTTGACACACAAAGGAGATATGCTAGAAAATTCATGGCAAACCAGCTGGCTGGAAACCAAAAAAAAAATACAGTTTGACTGGGATAGCCACGGCTACAATGTTATCACAGAGAATAAGTCAACCTTTAAGACTACACCCTTTAGCAAAAAGCAATCAAAACTGCTCTAGAATATGATTAACTAAGCCAGCACCTCCGTTATTGGATCTGGATCAGCAACTGAAAAAATTATTTTTCCAACCGCACTAAACAATAAAGTTGAAAAAGGAAATGCTTGGGTGATTGACTTAGGTGCCATGGATCATATGATTGGTGATGCCTTTTTATTTAATTACTATTTGCCTTGCTTTGGGAATTTTGCTTTGGGAATTTTAAAGTGCAGATTGCAGATGAGTCATTATCTATTGTTGCAAGCATTGGTTCTGTTATTGTGTCTGAATATTAACCCTTGAATTTGTCCTCTTTGTTCCCAATTTGTCATGCAACCTGTTATCTATCAGTAAACTTCCAAAGACCATAAATGTGTTACTAAGTTTTTCCCTTCTCATTGCCTATTTCAAGATCAGGATTCAGAGAGGATGATTGGCAATGCTAAGGAGTATGCAGGTCTCTATCTTCTCCAAATGCTTGGTACCCGTAGAAATCAAACTCGGACAGCTCATTGTGCTTTTGTACCAGTAGCTTCTAATAAGGATTTTGTGTCTATCCGAACTCTTGATGATATTATGTTATGACACATTAGATTAGGCCATCCTAGTTTCATGTACCTTGCAAAGTTATTTCCATCCTTATTCACCAATAAAAATCTAAGTTTATTTCACTGTGAAATTTGTCAACTCGCTATACATATAAGAAACTCTTTTCCAGTTCACACTTATCAATCCTCTCATCCTTTTTCAATAATTCATAGTGACATCTAGGGGTCTTCTCGTGTTATAAACATCACGGGCACTAGGTGGTTCATCTCTTATGTTGATGATCACACAAGGGTTACTTGGATGTATCTCATGGAAGAAAAATCAGAAGCTAGACCAATATTTCTAAAATTTCACTCCATGATCAAAAATCAATTTCAAACAAACATCTAGATTCTCAGAATTGATAATGGCACTGAATACTTTAATTCAGCTCTTGGGAATTACTTAGCTGAGAAAAAGGATTGTCCACCAAAGTTCTTGTGTTGATACTCCTCAACAAAATGAGAGGGTAGAAAGGAAAAATCGTCACCTTCTTGAGGTTGCTCATGCCCTTCTATTTACAGCTCATCTTCCTAGATGTTTCAAGGGAGATGTTGTCCTTACAGCCGTTTATCTCATTAATAGAATGCCTTCTTGTGTTCTACAATTCAAGACTCCGATTCATGTTCTTAATGACATTTACCCCAAAAACAAACTCATCTTTAACTTACCTCACAAAGTTTAGTTGTTCAGCCTTTGTTCATATTTCTCCCCACCTTAGGATCAAACTTGATCCAAAGGCTATCAAATGTGTATTTCTTGGGTATTCTCCAACTCAAAAGGGGCATAAATGTTATTCTTTTGATAAAAAGAAATTTTACAATTCTCTGAATGTCACATGCTTTGAGAACCAGCCTTTCTACTTCAAAACCCATATTTAAGGGGAATCTCATTCACTAGTAAGGACAATGAATACTAGTTTTGGCAAATTAGGCCTTTTTTGTGCACCTATCATAGAACCTATCAGTGAGACAATACCTATTCTTGATCATATCAGTGAACTTAATAGTCAACATGTACAGAATACTAGTTCAGAAGTCAAAAACCACAGAGTTTTCTCTAAAGTTTTTTTTAGGAGACCGAAAGCACATGGAGAGGTAGGGCATCCAATCCCTCATAAGCCTTGCCAAGAAGCTAGTCTGAGCCCTGATGCTACAAATCTAGGCAATACTGAGATCCAAACTGCTCCTATTTTACTACCTTACAATGATCTTGATATTCCCATTGCCCAAAGAAAGGGAGTAAGGTCATGCACTCAACATCCGATATGTAAGTTTGTCTCTTATGAACATCTTTCACCTAGATATCATGCTTTTATCTCTAGTTTGTCTCAAATAGAAATTCCACATAATATTCATGAAGCCATGAGAGAGCTAAACTGGAAAGAAGCTATCAATACAAAAATTCATGCACTAAATAAAAATGGCACTTGGGATATCACTGATCTACCAGAAGGGAAAAAACCTATGGGGTGTAAGTGGATTTTCAATGTCAAGTATAATGCATATGGGAGCATTGATAGATATAAGGCAAGACTTGTTGCAAAAGGCTATACTCAAACCTATGGGATTGACCAAGAAACTTTTGCACCTATGGCCAAGTTAAATACAATCAAAGTTCTTCTTTCCTGGGTAGAAAATCTTGATTGGCCACTTCATCAATTGGATGTCAAGAATTCCTTCCTAAATAGGGACCTAAAAGAGGAAGTCTAAATGGAAATTCCATTTGGGTTTAAGAATAAGACTAATGTCAACAAAGTTTGAAAATTAAAGAAATCACTATATGGCCTCAAACAATCACCTCGAGCTTGGTTTGACCATTTCACATGAGTGGTAAAAAGATATGGTTATATTCAAGGGCAATCAGATCACACTCTCTTTGTTAAACATTAAGAGGGAAAATCACTCTTCTTATTATATATATTGATGATATTATCCTCACAAGAGACAATCATGAGGAGATGAAGAAACTAAAAGCCTTTCTAGCCATTGAATTTGAAATCAAGGATCTCAGCAACCTAAAATATTTCCTTGGTATGGAAGTGGCTCGCTTAAGCAAGGGAATCTCTATTTCACAACAGAAATATACCCATGATTTACTCAAGGAGATTGATATGCTTGGCTGTAAACCGACGGATACACCTATGGATCTAACCCCCAAATTAGGCATGAAATGAGGTACTCTGGTTGACAAAGGAAGATATCAAAGACTTGTAGGAAGATTCATCTACTTGTTTCACACAAGACTTGACATTGGTTTCTTGGTTAGTGTTGTAAGCCAGTTCATGAATAATCTAACTAAGGAGCACCTTAATGTTGTTTATAGAATCTTAAGGTACTTGAAAATGACACCAGGGAAGGGCTTATTTTTTTAAAAAAGGACACAATGAATATATTAAGATTTATTCAAATGCAGACTAGGCATGATCAATAACAGATCATAGATCCAGTTCTGGTTATTGTACTTATGTGTGGGGAAATCTGGTAACTTGGAGAAGCAAGAAACAATCTATGGTTGCCCGTAGCAATGCTAAATCTGAATTTCGAGCAATGGCGCACAACATATGTGAAGGAATGTGGCTAAAAAGATTACTTGAAGAATTGAATATCACATATGAAAAGGTCAATAAAATTATTTTGTGATAATCAAGCTACAATTAGTATTGCTAAGAATCCTGTTTATCATGGCAGGGCCACATATGTGAAGATTGATAGACACTTCATTTGGGAGAAAATTGAAGAAGGAATCATTAAAGTGGTCTACACTCCTTCAAGTCTTCAAACTGTTGATATTCTCACAAAGGCTTTACCAAGAATCAACTTTAACAACTTAGTTTCCAAGTTGGGAATGATCAACATCTACTCCCAGCTTGAGGGGGTGTGAAGATTAAGGAAGATTCTAGTTAATCAATCAATCCTTAATTTGGCTAATTGTGATTAATACTAATCTTAGGAGTTACTGTGATAGATACTAATTATTAGGAGTTTATTTGTTCCTAATTTGTATTCCTGTAAATTAGCTAGGATTGTTTGCCTTTCTTTATTAGCTTTGTAAACATAGTAGCAATCATATTTTTTGGTTCTTGTTTTTTCGGTCCTGAAATCATAGATGGAGATACTTTCCTTTGGTATATATTTTGACATCCTATTGCAAAAACAAAATGGCGAAATTCATTCTCTTAACCTTTAGAGCTTACTATTACATATCATCTCCACAAATTGGCACTCTCTAGGTGTAAGTCCCTCATAAAAATAGCTCACTAAGTGCCAATTCTCATACCCATGGTGAGGACACATACTCAACAACTCCTTAAGTCTCTCCCAAGACTGATACAAAGTCTCATTGTCCTTTTGTGCAAAGGTGGAGATTTGCCTTTTTAAAGCGTTGGTCTTATATTGGGGAAAGTATTTATTAAAGAATACTTGAGTCATCTCATTCCATGACCCAATATATCGTGGTTTTAGCGAGTATAGCCAACTTTTAGCTCTATCCTTCAAAGAGAAAGGAAAGAACTTAAGTCTCACAATGTTATCAGTTACTTTTTGACTATGAAAAGTTGCAACTACTTCCTCAAACTCCCTAATGTGCAAATATGGATTTTCATTTTCTAAGTCATGAAAAGTAGAGAGTAACTATATAATCCTTGTTTTAAAATCTAGTTAGCAAGTATTAGCTGGAAACATGATGCATGATGGTATGGTTGTGCGTGTAGGGTGGAGGTAATCCTAAAGGATCCTAGTGGGTTAATCTCTGCGTTCGCTCATTTCCTCAAAATTAGAAGAAGTATCAAACAAATGATTAGAAAAGTTAGACTTAGACTCTAGCACAGGTCTACAAGCAAACTGACCCAAGGTGTCTCTATACCTATTCATGCAAGGTAGAGAAAAATGCAACACTAAAACAAACTACAAAAAGAAAAGAAAAGAAAATAAAGATGCAGCAAGCTATAAAAAAAAGAGGAACAAAGTTGCCTCCTTTACAAACTGCTAAAAAAAATTATCTAGCAATTCTTTTACCGTCTCCCCAGCAACGACGCCAAAGGAACAAAGAAACTAAAGAAAAATATTAAATGATTAATGGTGAACAAAGATTAATTTTAAATGCAAATTAAAGTGAAGCAAAGTGGCTAACGAAAAAAGTGCTCAAATTTGACGAATAGTAAAGCATCGGAAATCCCTTGCACAAATCTAGTATTTTAATAATTTTTAATTCATTGAATAACTTAATTGGGAACTCAATTTTCAAAATTCCTAATCGGAAGGTGTAGATTTATAAACAAAAATTAAACCAAATGTAACCCTTCGAAAAATCATTCACCACTTTTAGAATACGTAAATTATTATCCCTACTGAGAAAATTCAATGACGACAATATACTCAGGGAACAATATTGCAACAAAAAAGTAAATCAATATAGATAATTATTTGATCCAAACATAATCAAAGAACTAATTCATTCAACAGAAAAAGCATGACTGAATCCATAAACAGAACAAATTCTATGATTATTCGGAGAAGAAAACATCAACAATGAATTAAGAATGATAAAACAAAGGAGTTTTAATAATTGAAAATCAAATATATAAATTAAAAATAAATCAAAAATACCATCTAGTGTGCAAGTTCATCCCCAACCCCACTTGAGAATTTAGTTCTCCATACTATGATGATAAACAAATAAATTCTAGAGAAAAGCCTTCAAGTTTGCTATCTCTGCACGTCCTCTGCTTTTTCCTGTGCTGCGTCATTGTTCTCGCACTGCTAATTCTCCATTCTCCTCATCTATTAATAAGAGATTTTACTTAATAGGAGTGTATCTTGCACAAAATCTCATTAATTAGTCCCCAAATAATAAAAAGATATTGATTGAATTTAGAAAACTCAATTAAGGAAACTCAATCTCCGTAATTGGTCTCCAAAAAATAAAAAGATATTGATTGGATTTAAGAAACCAATTTTAGGAAACTTAATATTCTTTTATTGAAGGATGCTAGATTTTTGTCTTTTTCTCTCTTTATTTTTTTTGTCCTTCATATGACAAAATTAGCCTTCAAGATCCATAGAATAGTTGTTGCATTTTCTATTAGCTTTCAATGCTGTAAGAATCGCGTTGATCCAATATCTGTAGCCCAAGATATAGTCCAAATACAGTAGCAATGTCAGAAAATACAAGTTGAATCTGATAGAAATAAAAGTAAGGGTGGAACAGATAGAGCAAGGCATTAAAAAGGAAAGAAAGAAGCTAGAGAGAGGTATTTAGAAATTGAGTGTGGTTTTGGGAGGAAGGGGTTAGACATAACTCTATTGTCATTCTATATTTCATTTCTCTTGTTTAAGAGAGATCTATGTACTATATTCCCTCTATTTCTGAAATTTGTTAGTTTCAATAATAGAGTGAATTTTAGTAAATAATACATTATATTTCAGTTCTAATTATCAATTTTAATCTGAATATTTTCTTTTGATATTTTTTCTTAATTTTTATTTTTCATCCCCAAATTTCTTAATTAGCCTCACTATTGAGAGCTGCTTTGTGCTATGAAACACAACAATAATCCTAAATTCATTTTACGAACCCGATTGCACACTGGAATGTTAACCTCTAACCACCTAACGCGTGGACTGTGGTCAGATCATGGTTCGTCCATGAGTGTCAAGTAACTTAGTCATGTTAACGCCTCAAAATTAAAATTCTTGATCCTTTGTGGCCATTGCGGACTCTGGCTTTGTGTAAAGCTTGGATCCCATGATTCAGGGGCATTAAGACTTACCTTGATACTTAGCTATGCTAGCTAAGCACCAAGTTAGGGACAACATGATGAGGTTAAGCATATTTTAACATGACGACCAAACAGAGAAATCCACTTGACAACCCTCTGGGGTCAAGCAGCGCATTCAAGGGTTTTCACCCGTACCCTTATGACTTGGCCTTAACCTATAAACTGACCAAGTTTGCAGAGGTTAAGAGTAGCCGATCATAACCTAGGATCTTGGACTCCACACCAAGAGGCTTCCATGTCTCTTTTTCCACTAATTCAACTATCAACTATTCCTAAATGTACCCGACTACCGAGATCGAGCATTAGACTCATTTCGGTCAGGTAAAACGAGTGTTCGTCAATCTGGAATATAGCTACCGAGTTCGAGCATTAGACCTATCTTGGTAAACTACACGAGTAAGTCGCTAAACACTGAGATTGAGCGTCCAACCCATCTTAGCATGGCAAAGGCAAAAAATTCAAGTATAAAACAAAATCATCGGGATCGAGCATTGGACTCATCTAGGTGAAGGGAGCAGACAATGAAAAATAGAACATTCAAAAAAAGTAAACTTTTTATTATTCATATTCTAAACATCATCGACTTTACAAGAAGGACCTATAAGCTACGCTTATCCAAGAGTTCCTACTTGAAGGAAGCCAAGGTAGCCTAGTGAGATGATAATGATGATCAACCACTGACCACGACCACCCCCAATGGTTCCTTAAGATATGAGCACCCATCTCCTCCCTCTTGAGCAACATGAGTAGAAGGCTTCACAATCTCACATATCCAAAACACCCTTGCACACCCAAGGCATAGTGAGCACCTTTGGTAACAGTCAGGAGGGCAAACGAAGGAGAGCAGTGAAACCCCTACACGCCTCATAGGAATTAGGACAGAAGCTATGAGCCTTTCCAGTGTGAGCAAGATTTCATTCTACTACAACGTACGCCTGAAAAGAAACGCTTCTGCTGCTTAGAGACGTTTAGACCCAGCCACACAGAGTAGTTACTTGGCCCTCACCGCGCCATTATGCTTGGAGAGAAAGGCCTCCACTAAAAAAACATGCAAGGATAAAGGGAACATCTTTAAGAATTTGGGAAAAAAATGAAAGATGATTTTAGAAAGAGACATGACTCTCAACATGCCTACAAGAAGCAAAAAAGGGCCATCCTCTGGGAAGGACGCAGTCTCAAATGAAAGCCAGAATGTGAAAGAAAGAAACAAGTGACAACCCCATTACAAGCATTCCCTATTTATAAAAGGAGTCATGCGCTCTATTTGATTTCCAAAAAGGTAAACCAACTGCACGTTCGAAGCCACGTTTAATTGTTCCTCCCTTGTGATTGGTTACATAGGCAGCAAGCAGTTAGGAAACAGAGCAGAAAACTGTTATCCTCATTAAAGCGGTTTTAATTCTCAATAAATTCAAAGCAACAGTTCCCAAGCAAGCACAAACTACTACAAACCGCAGAGTAAAGGTTGCTAAACGGACATCAAATTCCTAAGCATAATAAAGTCCTTACCCTCCTTCAAGAAACACTCAACAGACCCTGCGAACTACACATGGGGGCAACCTATTACATACCTCGGATAGCGAAATGATGACGTAAGCAGAGCGATCTAACTCGGATCCCAGCCTTACTTATTAACCCCGGTAAATGTACAATGCACATCACAGACCTCGGCCCTTTGGAAAAAACATCGTGAGATTCAACGTTAACACTGTGACTAGGATCCCTTTGTCCATTGTGTGTCGTGTGCTCCTATCGAACTCGGATACCTTGATACTTAGTTGTCCCATCTAAGTGCCAAGCTGGGGCAACTGTTTTGGACCGTGATCTGGGACCTAGTCCCATGGATCAACCTGTCACGCATCTAGCCAGAGTCTGTTGTTGACACCCCGACAGGAGTTCACTCATGGTACACTATACGGATCCCGGTGCAATGCATGTCGAACCACGACATTGGGCAGCAGTAACATAATCGCGAGATTTGCGCAGTGGATGAATCACATGATTATCCGTATCTGCAATCACGATCACGAGTAATAATAGCGCCCATAACCACATTTGACTTCTCATAACTACAGTATCAACATCCTATTCACCTTCTATAAATATCAGACTCAATCACCTTCAACAAGTAACTATTGCTCTTTTGCTTAAACACTATTTGTGCACAATCAAACTTGAGCATTGGAGTGTCTTTACAGATACTAACCACCCTCGTTTCAACATGCTCCGCTACTGCCTAAGGAGAAAAACACTCATTCATGCCTATTCAGATAAATCTCTGTATCCACTATTGAACACGAATATATTCTTTTGATATTTTTCTTAATATTACTTTTTCATCCCCAAATTTCAATGTGATTTAGAAGAGGAGTAACGTCATCCCAATCGAAGACGTATAATGGAACACACACAACATACTGATCTAATGCTTAATTAAAAAATTACTAAATAATTCACAGATGATGTGTTAATGTTCACACTTTCCTTTTAATGAGAAAAAGAAATAATTAAACTACACTATCAATCTTAATTTTAAATAATAATAAAAAACTGCACCTTTTTCTCCATTACATTACATACATCTAAAGCAATTCATAGCATACAATCCAGTGCAATCGATTTAAATCAATATGTTTAATCTGCTTTAAAAAAAACTAAATCAATTGCAATCGATTTTATATAAATCTTCAAATTCCAGCGTAGTTTAACTGAAGTCAAGATGTAGGTAGCTGTTGTATATAAAAAATTTCTGCTGGATTGCGTTTTCCTTAAGTTTTCTTTTTCAATTATTAGAGAAATTTATATTACCTAAGGGGCGCATTATCTCACCTAAACAAATTTCATAAAGATCCAATTCTAGGGAAAACTTGTCTCACCCTAGAAAGCACCAAAATGTTTCTTCAACTGCAGAAACTTTTCCATATATAAACTAACTTCAACAAATATAAGGAAGGGTTCAACAATTATTGATTAGCACCAATAAATTCATAAACAGAATTAAGTACTTTTCTCTTAAGAAATGACAGAATCATTTATCAAATACTAAGAAATAACAGAATCATATAAGATATATGACCCTATATCTGCATCAAATCTTGGAAGATCTTCATGACAGGAGCTGGCAAACCCAGAAGCACATTGATATTTCTCCTCTCTTTGCCATGAGAAAGGAACAAAATCACTTCCTTCTCAGGCAATGACACTGGCCCTGACAGAACAGGGTCTCCCCATCCAAAATCAGTGGTATGGAAGGACAGCCTAGACCAAGTTGTGATCAGAAGGGTGCAAGCCAGAGATGGCCTTGCTCTTGTCACCTCAAAATAATCTATAGCTGATCTCATGTAACCGTCTGTGACCATCTTGATTGCATCTTGAATGAGCCTCACAGCGAATGAGAAGGGCTTGTCTGTTAGTTCACTTGCTTGACATACAGAATTTGTTAGTACAATCCCATTGCCACAGTACCCTTTTGGAAGAGGGGGGTTAAACTTAGCCCTTCCATCAACAGCAAAAAGAAGCTTTGTTTGCTGATCTGGCAACATTTTGAGTGCTTTGGTTCGAGCTATCCATACAAATGCTGAGAGGACTTCAAAAGTTGTGCAAGAATCAAGAGCCCCATCTTCCATAGCTTTCACCTTCAGTTGCTTTAGCTTCTCAGGATCAAAACAGAAGGACCTGTAGACCATCTCATCTTCATACAAGCCATTAGTGCTGGACTTGTCTTCAATGTCAGCAAATTCTTGGTGCAGATACTCTATCTTTGGTGGGTTGCGCGCCTTGAGTATGCTTCTGTCAAGAAATGGAGGGATAGAGAGTGGCAGCCCCCTGGCTACTTCACCCCAAGAGTTCACAAACTCCATAGCACCAATGCCATCAAACATACAGTGATTCATGCACAGCCCAAGAGCAAAGCCTCCACATTTAAACTTGGTCACCTGGAATATAGAGTTGACACTTCAAAGCTGCAATACTCAATGCAAGGTGAGACCATCTCTTCAATTATTTTCAGTCTTCTCGATAAGACAGAATTGATTGTTTTCACAATTATGGGAAAAAGGAGAAATGATCCAGATACTATGACTTGTTTAGAGTACTGACACAGAAATGGCAACACAATACTGGCAAAATGCATAAGCAGACTACTCCTAGCACGAAAAATGAAGTTCTACGGTTTTGATGAACATTTACAAACTCAAACCGAGGAGCAAGAGAGCTCTGTACCATTGAACATATACTAGTACCACATCAGTTATACCATTAAAATTGTTGTTAAAATAGGAGACAAAGATAGCCCAAAAAATGGATGACCTAATGTGCTGCACATTCAATGGTACAGAGGACGAGACTTGACATTTTAGCAAAAAATTTATAGAAGTTAGTGAATACTGGTATCCCTTTACCCAACAAAATGCTGTAGTGCTATAAGTGAACCTTTTTATGAGACTTGAGAGAGAAATTCATATATGATAAACATGTGGTAGACAATCATATTAAACAAGATGAGTTTACCCTCTAAGATGATATTCATTATGATTGCCACATGTTTATCATATATGAATTCCTATGAAGAGAACAATAAATGATAGATGTGGCAGTCTTCCATGACATGTCTCTAGTCTCTAGACTCTCTACATTTGTAAACTTAAGCTAATAATTGCTTATAAACTCCTCAAGAGTTTGCTTTAATATTAAACAAGATCCAAGACACAGCCATAAAATATACCTGAGCAACCAAAGGAGGCATCTGAAGCATGTGCTTTGCACCAGGAATGCCATAAACGAGCATACCAAGAGTCCCTGGGTCTGGCTTTGTGATGTCACCAATCTCTTCCATTGAACAGTTTGCTTCAGCCTCCACAAATAGGGCACCCTCCCCTGTGCAGTCAACTATGAGTTTACCCTCTGAGCTGATATTCAGCCTCCCAGCAAGTGGGTAATAGTGGACAAGAACCTTCTTCAAGGCATTCTTGATCACTTCTCCAGCCTTCTCATTTCCTTTCTCAGTCGTTTCGAAGCAATAAACAGTTCGGACAATCACTGCAATGTTCTGGTCAAGGTTAGATAAGAAATACATGCCTTTCTTTGTTTCCTCAGCAGGAGGAACTAGAGTTGGTTCTGTTAGCTTTACGCTAAGTTGGAAACCATTTCCATTAGACATTTCCATCTCAAGCTCCTTAACCTGTAACAGAAAACAATAGAAATGTGTTTAGCCAATGGAAACAATCTAGAGGGGTAACTACTTTGTGTCTGAACTTAAAAGCATAAGAATCATGTGAGCAAGATATAACATAGAGAAGAAGAAAGATAGGCCATTTTCAAGGTAAGCTTTTCAGGCTAGAGCATGCCATGTTGAAAATATCATCAGGAACACATGGGCTGTGTTTCTCATACCTGGTATCCCTCACACAATATGATATGGGTCTGAGTCTCTTCAAGAGAAGTTGTCAGATATATATGTGTGATAAAAATGGAGTCTTAAATGTTCAAAACATGTCAATGGCAGAAAATGAATATAATGTGAAGGTGAGAGGTAGTTGTTTATAGACAACGGTGCAAGCTATAAACGTGGAGTGTTCAGAAGAACGGATATACTTGATTCTAAACCTTGAATTTTTTATCTTTTGCCTTAACGGACTCCATATGGGTGAGGGTAGGCCACTAGTCAAGAGACCAAAGACAAAAAAACCAAGCCAGAAGAAGGCAAAATGGGCTTGTTTGGTGTGGTTGGTATCCCACATTTGCTAACCTAATATTTTGCTTAATTAGTTGTTAGTTCCCCCACATCATCATTTTTGGTAGTGAAAAGTTGCATTATCGTGTTTCACTACCATGGTTTAATTTTAATCTGTCACACACACCAACAAAATCTTTATTTGAAATTTCAGCACATTTTCCCTATGCCAAGCGCAAGCAGCATGCTTATTTAGAATAATTAAAGTGGCCCATTTTTTGTCTAGCTAGACTTAATTACTCTTTGTATGTTTTCTTACAGGTAGATACATCCTTTGTCACTTGCCTTTACTGGACAAAATTCAGAAACTTGTCCCTTGGTTCCCATTTTCAAATAGTAATCCATTGTCCATTTTTTATTTTTTTGGTTTTTGACCAAGATATTCCCATAGACATTATTACAAATCCATCTTATTTGTAATTGGTCTAATCAGACTTCCTAGTCATTTGTCCATAACAAAGAAGATGAGAATGAAACGATATAAGTAGAAATGTCCAATGGGTCGGGTTAATCTGTGAATTCGTAGATTTTGACTTAACCTAACTTATAAAATATGAGTTAGGTTGAGTTAAAAAATGTTTTAACTCGCAATGTGTGGGTCGAGTAGCGAATTGGAACACGTCCAACCCACACAAACCCAATTCACTCATGTTTTTTATTTTAGTAAAAAGTTGTTTAAATGATAAAGAGTATATAGAAAAAATAGAAAGTGAAATCAATAATTATGTCAATACATGTGACATGCGTGATGACACTGATTTCGATTTGTTAGACTAATTTGTTATTTGAGTTATGACTAACTTTGTTTAGTTTATTATAAACTTAATAGGACTTGTTAGTTGTTAATTTGTTATGCACTTATTGACCTATAATGTTTAGTTTATTTAAGATTGAGACCTATTATATTTGAGTAAGGTTAGTTGAGACTTATAGCATTAATTTGTTAAATTTTATATTTTAACCTTTTTTTAAGAAATTTTTTTTAAAATAAAAAATATGTCGGACTCACAAGTTCGACCGAACTCAACCTACTCTTGATCGGGTCAGGTTAAGTCAGATTGAGTCAAAAAATCTCCTCGACCCAATTCAACCCTACTTACTGTTCTGATAAACGAGTCAAGTCTAAAAACGCTATTAAACCCACCCAACGGACATCCTAGATATATGAATGAGAACATGTGTTGGATAGTCTACGGAAGTTGGAGGGATGCTGGAGACTTATACGACATCTCAAGCTACCTGTATCGTCTAACATGGTATTATATTATCTCATAAGTAACTTGGTTAGGTATAATTGATCGTGTTCGTTAATAAAGCCGTGTGGTAACCCACGAATGAAACTTCATTCAGAGGCCGTTGTCAACTATATTTAGATCAACAAGAAATGCAAAACTTGTATATCTGACACTATTACTTTTCCTGGGTACTGAAAAATCCAGTGGACGTTGACCATATTATCCATATATATCTTAATTGACAATTATATCATGTTGGTATCAGGAAGTTTGACATGCATGGGTATACATTATCTTTTTCAAGACATGAATATTTAATAAGGGCAATTATCGCTAGACAACGACCGAGAAATAAATTATGATGCAGAAATCACAATGGCAAGCTTGTTCTGGCTCATATTTTAAGAAAGCTTATAACGTCTAAAGCAAAGTTACTTAAAAGAGAAGACAAATGCACATAAAGCAACAATATTTTCCTAAGATGGATTATGTAATCCATTTACTTAGCTATTGCCGACACAGATGTGTTGTACAAGCTCTCTCAACAAAGTAAAACGAACGTTGAACATTTTCAAAATTTACAGACGATGTATTCTGTATTCACCATTTTTATGCTAACAAGGTTACAAATTGCAAAGAGAATAGGATACAAGAATTCTTTTGTCGAATCTATCAAGAAACATGAATACATCTATCACAACTAGCCTCCAGTAGCTTTAGGGACAGCTATACAAACAAAGCCATCAGCAATTAATGCAAGCTATTATAGGAGGCAGTTTTAACAGCTTTGAATATTCATCACTCAGCCTCTGGAGTGCTTTTGCTTCTCAAAATGATCTCCCACTTTCAGAGTGCAACGGACTTCAAAAAGTCATGCCTGACCACACCTGCTTAGACAAGCAATTCCTTCTTCTAGATAATCTTCCTTGTTAATCCAAAATTCTGGTGCATCCTGGGTTTTGTTAAACTTTCTTAGATGCTGATTGTCCAAACTGGGAGAATACCCCAACAGCTACCACAAGCTACAGAGATAGAGAAACTATAGATAGAGAGCAAGGGAAAAGTTAACAGATAACTCAAACCTTCATAATTCCTGCAAGGACAGCACCTCCAAGGTACACCATGTGCTTCCTACGCGGTGGATCCTCAATTCTTAATCGCAATTTCTGATCACCACCAGAATAGGAAATTATGAGAATGAGTTTAAGAGAATAATGAGTTAGCTTAATTCACAATTGTAGATGTATATCTCTGTTTAGAAAGGATCAGGGCTACTTAGAATTTATAACAGATTTTCTGATATACAAAAATTTTCATAAACATGGCATAGTGCAGCTCTAAGTGAAACAAAAGATGGGCTATTCAGGATATTGGATTTCTACCCAGTTAGGACAGAATTTTCAATAAATAACATATTTTTCAAGTATAAATTAGGCATGGGGACTATCACAATTTAAGGAATGGTACATAATTATTAGGGCCACAAGGCCAGACATAATTCAAGAGCTGAAGAGCACCAATCTTTTCCCTTCTTTCAGGGCAGTGTCTGCAGATTTAAATCAACCAACAACATAATTCTCTCTTGAGCTACTCTACGGCCTAACTTGTCCCAATAAGCAACTATAATAGGAATTAAAAAATAAATAAGTACAGGATAAAACTTGTTCGTTGTTGCTAAATTAACAAACACCAACAACAACAACCAAGCCTTATCCCACTAAGTGGGGTTGGCTAGATTGATCAAACGATGCCATTGGGCTCTCTATCAAAAACCAAAATTTCAATCAATGCTAAATTACAAAAAAATGTGTCTTCAATAATCCACGTAGGCTATACATGCAGAAGCACAAGAAAAGAAGAAAACCTAAGGTTACCTTCAATCCATCCCTGTTGCCCTTCAGAACAACATCAAGATAACGATCAAGTATTTCTTTTTCCAATCTGAAAAGGGGGGGCGGGGGAAGAACACAGATTTATCAACTTTAATTTGAAAACACACTTAAAAAATTGAAAAAAAAAAAAGGTTTTAAGATAACCAGACAGCAAGCCCAACAGATTAGAAAAAGTTAAAAAGCAGAAAAAAGGACATCCAAAATAATTTATTTAAATCTTAAATTTGATATTCAAAACATTCTTGAAATATACTACTTAATGCATAGCATAATAACAAGAATTAGCCATCTTTAAAATATTATATACTTAAGTAACCTAGCTTGCTCCAGCTTACAACTACATAGAAAAGTTTATCAATTTAACTAACATGAAAAGGAATCCTCATTAGTTTTCAAATAACCAATATATAATTTAGTGTTCTAGAAGGTACTTTCAGCCAAAGAAATTTGTACTACGTGGTACTATAAACGTTCTTAACAATGGACAATAAACGGTCACAAATATGTAGCCATACATACAGGGCATTAGCTGTAATTATATACAATTAAAATATCATTGTCATGGATCCAGCAGAAAAGGAAACTGAAGGGTTGCGCAAAGAATCATATAATACAGGGTCCAACTTGGTGTAAAGCCCATGGTCATTTTACAGGGGTTTCTCTTACAAAAATATTGACAGATTGGGTAGCTTTGCTTCATTGTTGTTTTTTTGCTCTCTTTGTTTGTGATAGAAACTTGGAATTAGAGTAGAAATAAGGGAGATCCAACTCCTTACAAACAGAGGTAGTCCTCTGTTAAGACTGAAATCACAGGAAAATGCAGAAAAAAAGAAAGAAAAAGACAAGGGAATTCTGCAGAATATCTCCACCCTACCCAAACCTCTCCACCTTACTCAATTCATGCCTGAGTTCTTCTCACTCCCCTTCACTCACATTTATCTCCTCTCCTTCTGCTGGTGATGCACGAAACATCCCACTCATTCCTTCCCCAATCATATTTTGACAGCTGTCCAGGTTGTTAACAAACTCTTCTTTTGTCTCTTCTTCAGCAGTGATAACAATACCTCCAATTCCCACCTTATTCCTCCTTTCATAAACATGCAGCCTAATCTTCTCCTTCGGCCCATTTTGATGCAGTCCTTCTTTCTTCCTCCAAGTATAGACTTGGGCTAAGGGTGTATCAGTTTGTCCTCTTTTTTTTATTTTTAATTCTGTTGGGAGAATCTAACTCTTTGTAACGAAAAAGAACATTGTAATATATCATACATGCTATGTAAGCATATATAATAATAATATTAACTCAAAAGAGTTCAGCAACACAAATAGATTAAGTACAATTAGAGCCAAGGTAAAGGAGAAATAACAAACTACCGGCTCGGTAATCCAGGATACATGGTGCTCCCTCCACTTAGAACTATGTGTTGGTAAAGCTGCAAGTCAAAAATTTACAATATAATATGCAATAATTTGCATGACATAATCAAATTCAAAATACAATGGCAGAGGCAGGATCTCTGTACAGATTAAAGAAAGAACAAGATCCTCTAGAGCTGCAGTGGTTTTATCCATAAATGTAATTTCTTCAATTAAAGAAATATTATAATGATACTTATCTTGTAAAGATGGAAAATGACAAAGTAATTTAGTTATGAACCATTACAAATATCTAAAAGCAGGTGGAGGTCACGGAATGCCATATGATCTTGAGGAGACATGACAAATCAAAATATTAACACAAAGCTTTAGGATTTACTTGGTTAAGTAGGTGGAAAGTGGAAAGGTGGGAAATTGAGGACAGTGAAAAAGATTTTCAACCACATTATGGCCCAATGTGAAATTGAGTTATGTTTTATTTTCCACCTTCTCAATTTTTGTTACCAAGCAAGTATGAAGTGATTTTCATTCCAACCAAACAGCCCCTTAGTGTTGACAGTCAAAGAGTAATGAGAGGTCTGCAAATGCATTGTCAGTTAGCAAGGATTGGCAGAAAACAGAGGGAAATCTTAAAGTGGAGTGTTTCAATATTAATCACATGACAACTAAAAATTCAATTACAAAAGATAAGGGAATCTTAAATATAATCTAATTTAAGACACATGCACTAGAAAGACAGAGAGAATGGATCCAACAAATATGATGGCTGGTTGAAAGTTGAAAAGAAGAAAAAATAAAGAAAAATATGACATTTTTTCCAATAACAATTAGAAGGGGAAAAATGAAATCAAACAGGAAGTGGTGCATTTAATAGCTGTAATAGGTTTCATCTCAGAAATGGTAGCTAAGTATTAATATTACTTTTCACACTTGCATCATTAAATTTCAATATATGGAAGATATTGTCACATCCTTTCAAGCCTAAAACGGTGATACTGATATCAACATTATTTTACTTGAGAAAGAAATATTAAAGAATTTAGATTTCAGATGGAGTATCATACCATCATCCGGTTGTCAATATCCATTTCCTGAATGCAGCGAAATACCATGTCAGCCATTCCATCACCTTCAACATCTATAAGTTCCTGAAAGAAGGGGAAAAAATGCCAGGCAATCATAAGCCAGTAAATTACACACTAAATAATTTAGCTAGAATTGCACTGGCACATCGTTAAAAAACTAAAGTTATGTTCAAACCAAAAACAAAATCATCTTTTTGTGCCATAATCACTCTGATAGGATTTGATGTGCAGTTTTTTAAAGAGACATAAAATAAAACAATTATACACACACACGTACATATATATATATATATTTGTATGTATGTATATTTGACTTTAAGGGGTAGGAAACAAAAATCAAATGGGCGCCATGTACCTACCGGAGTGAAAAGAGCCTCAGGAGCCTGGAACCTTTCAGTGCCTACTTTAATGACCCTTCCATCTGGAAGCTGATCCAGAGAGTGTAAATCAATAAGTGATATCAACATAAACATTAAATTAATGACAGCTGCTCTATGCATACATGAAATGTTGTATTTAACTCTAAGCAAGAGATTAACAATAATAATAATTCCATGTTACATGCATGCATTAAGGCACAAGATTTATGAATATGGTTACAGAAAAGCATATGAAAAGAAACACATGAAAGAACATATTAAAGGATTAGAAGAACTTGAGCCCACTATCCCTCTATCTTCAGGCAAGCCATTCCAACCAGAATTGCCAACTAAATCAATAATCATTTACACAGAAATAGTCCTATAAAGATTTCAAGAAATTCAGGATATCAACTTACAGTATAGTTCTTAACAAGGATGGTGGTCTCAAGTCCCAACTGATATTCCCTCTTGTAGTCATAACTGTAGGGAAATAGTCGTAGCTATTAAAGAAACATTACAAACCACAGGAAACCAAAGTGTAGCATGAGATTTGTTGCCGACCTTATATAGCATAGCTTCTCTTTGATTTCCCTAACAGTCTCAAAATCAGCAGTCCTATTCAATGCATACCTTAAGGAAAGAAATTTGTGTTCCAGTTAGAATCTTCATACTGATATTACAACTGAAATCAGAGGAATTAGCCCTCACCCCCTCCTTGAAAGCAAATCAACAAGATAGGATGTTATATGTCGGCCAGCTACATTCATTCGTTTCGTTAGATGAGGGAATGAATAGCCGTCAACAACTGGAACCTGGATAAAAACTTTCATTATTAACATTTTTGGAATGAATACTTATTAGTATACACATCATAGTAATGACAGTATACTAAACTTGTTAACCACCTTCTGCTTCTTAAACCAAGGGTGCAATGTAATATTTGTGTGCTAGGATGGTGATTGGTGACCAATCAGTATATCATAAATTACCCTTCGTAATCACGATAAGGGGTCCCAATTCTCAATAAGAAACAGAAATAATGAATCACAACATTTCACCATTGTAATCCTGCTTCAAGAAAACATCATGGGGGAGGAAAAGTAATAATTTTCTTTTAAAGAACTGATTTAAATGATCTACATAAATCTTAAATTAGAGTTTCATATTTCCAAACCGTAAGGAACCATTAAGGATATGTTGCGATATGATACAATGATACATGCATAGATTCATGTACAAACAAACATATACAACCATTTCCAGGATCGATGCCAACCATCTCGTGAGTTGTGATGCACAAGAAGCCCTACTTTCTCAGTTTCAGTTGTTGGACCAATAGAAAATAAGATCCTCATCCTTTTGTTCCTTAGCCAAATGCCCATTAGAATGTGGGGAATCCTAAGATGGGATACCAAACAAATGTACCTCTCAGTCTTAGTAGTAACTTTAACCCTATATATGTATAGGGTCAAAATTTGCTGACACTAGTGTAAGGCTTGGTACACTCACACCATTTAATGACTCCTTATAGAAAGTGACTCTGATTAATCCAACCATTGAAGTAGAAAAATAAAAAATAAAATAAAAATTATCAAGTTAGTCTTGCACACCAAATTTTAGAAAATTTAAACTATAAGCATGCAATCAAATGGTTGATATTTTCTTTTATTTGAAAAGTATAATGTATTATTTATTAATGACGAACAAAAGAGTCTTGGTTGATATAAAATTTAACGAGAATGATATGTGTGATGTCAAATTTCAATCAATGGTGGATTTTGCAAAATAATGATCTTACAGAAAGTTATTTATTGGTTTCAGTTTTGATTTAGATTTCTGTCAACAAATTCACTGGTGTAACATCAATTTATATATATTTAGGATTTGAATATCTTTGAAAAAGTTATTTATTGGTGTAAAATCAGTTTTGCTTTAGATTTTTGTCAACAAATTCATTGGTGTAACATCAATTTTCATATATTTAGGATTTGAATAAACAAACACTGGTGTAAAAGTAAGTTTTGACACTCTTTAATAACTTTTTAAAGGAAGAGCTTACAAATCCACCATTGAATTTAAAGCTCTCATCAAATAAGTCATGCTTATAAAATTATATATTAGTAACAAATAAATTAGCATTCCATCAATATGAACAATGCTAACCAAACTGATGACAATGTTCATGCACTGAACTGAAAGCAGGCAAGTATCATGTTCACCCAACAGGTCTGAACCCAGCCAACTCATCCAGTACCAACTTTGCAAAAGAGATTGTCAGGCAACATAGTATTTCTCTATTAATATTTCTTAAGATTAACATACAATATTATTTAGAAAAAAATATGAAATTTTCAAATGTTTGATTTAGTTACTATATCCAACTCATCTAAGATTTGTTATGAAAGATCAACATAACAATCACTAGTTAATTATGGGCATAAGTGTGTATAGTTTGACACCATAGTTATATATAACTGACATGAATGGTAAAAACTGACTCTATTAAAGATAATATACAACAACAACAACAACAACTAAGTCTTTTCCCACTAGGTGGGGTCAGCTACATGGATCAAACGACATTATTGTGCCCTATCATAAACCAAGTCTTCAGAAATGTCATTCAAATCTAAATCTCTTTTAATCGTTTCACCTATAGTCTTTCTTGGTCTTCCTCTACTTCTAGCTATTGGGCTATTCTCCACCTGACTACTCTTCTTACAGGGGCTTCTAAGAGTCTTCTCCTTATATGTCCAAACCACCTAAGGCGAGATTTTCTCATCTTTTCCACAATAGGTGCTACCCGTACTTTCTCTCTAATGCATTCATTCCTAATTCTATCTTGTCTTGTATGGTCACACATCTAGCACAACATCCTCATCTCCGCGACACTAATCTTATGCTTTTGTTGACTTTTTACCGCCCAACATTCAGTACCATACAACATCACAGGCCTTATAACTATACGGTAAAATAAGAGAAAGAACCTAGCATCATTTTAGTGTTCAGCATAATAACTAAGTAGTGCAGAAGCTAATTAATTACCACATGAGTGACACCATCACCCGAGTCAATAACTAATCCAGTCAGCAAACCTGGGACAAGTAAAGAAATGTTAAAAGTGCAAGTTGAAAGAAGGCACAAAGAGAACACATATTGATGAAGGAAGTGCAAGTTTGCCCTATTTCATACACAGCCTTGTAAATTATGATATACAATTTCACCATATATGTTGTATAAAATTATAACAAATTATAAAATATCTAGGGCTAATAAACAACTATTTGTTATAATTAGAGCTAGTATTTTCCAAAAATGGGTTATAGGAGTTATGGGGAGTAAACTACAATTAGGATGAGATAACAAAGAAAAACAAAACTTCAACCTTCACTCATCTCTATAAGCACCTTGAGCATATAATGTTAGAACAGCTTGGATTTGGATAAACACTCCAGCAAAATTGTACTTCTCAAACATTGTCTCAACCTGCCAGGTCAAATCATGTATAATAAACAATAAATTTAAATAATTATACAAAAATTAGCTTTGTTGAAATTAAAAGAAAAAAGGATTAGAATTGGTTCACAAACCATTTTTTCACGATTCTTGGAGGGATTAAGAGGTGGATCTGTAAGTAGAATCTTACAGTCTGGTGGGTTAATCTGTCAAAGAAAATCATTTACCAGAGTTGGCTATGAATATTACACCAACAAAAATAGTCACAATTGAAAGAACATTTAGAAGCACCAGCAAGTTACTTTTAACTCATTGAAAAATGCATGATCCCACACGTGACACATATCATCCCAGTTTTGCACGATGCCATTGTTTACAGGATAAGATATATCAAGCTGATGCCGCAAGTCTGCGCAGCCTTCACCAACAACAATATCCTAAATGAAACAGAAATTTCAAAAAAAAGAAAGAAAGCATCTAAGAACTAAGCAACATTTTAGAAGTAAGATACTAAAGTGCATATCGTTTATGATTAGGCATGGAGAATCACTAACAACATATATGATAATCATAATAACAACCACCTCTTATAGATCAATTTGACCCTGCTTCTATGTTGCAAACAAAGTATATATTATTTTAAAAATATTAGAATTCTCTAACCAATTATTTAACTTCATATATTGATTAAAGGTTTAGTAGTGGAAGATTGTCACACCTTTAGCTCTTGTTCAGTGAGTGATTCTTCGTAGCGAAGCATGGGCCTCCCTACCACACAAGGAAAAACAGAAGTGGGGAAATTCTCCCCAGCAAAACCACACTTGACATACTGCATTTAGAAAAATCCAACAACATCATCAGGAGAAGAAATGATATACCACGCTGCAAATTTATGGTAAAGCGAATTTGAGATTCGCAAGATCACTTGGATCCATTGCAATATATGATTCGATATAATTGGATCGAGGGTTACTTGGCAGATCAAGTAATGCGGTTTCATATGAAATGATATGAAAGATGGGAGAGAGAATTACCCCGGTTCCATTGTCGCAGACGATGACGTTTCTGCTGTCCATGTTGCGCTTCTTCTTTCAGCTGATGCTGCTGTTATAGTGCGCTGCTTTTCAGTTTCACCTATCTGTCACTTTGGCTTCAACCGGAGATATCGTACAAATGCAGCAAAGATGGATGGGTCTGCAGTCTACGTCTACTTGATGATACATCAGGCTGCTGCTTACAGAGTCAATTAAGTTGAATGAAACGACGTAGTTACTGCTTTCTTTTCTTTTTTCGAGTAAACACTCAAATCACGTCTATGAAAACAATTTGCCTCTCCATATTAATTTTCGAGAAATATAAAATCATAACTTGGGCATGAGAATTTAAAAAATCAAGTCAAATAAATCTTATCTTGTTGTGAATACTTTAGTCATTCTCACAAACTAATTTGACCAGATTTTTTAAATTCTTAAATATCAAGTTGAGAGTTTTCAAAAAATAATACAAGGGATGAAATTTTTTCACGACGAGATTAGATAATCACTATTTTTTTTTCCTAAGTCCAAAGTCCAAACTAAGATTACACCCAAAAAAAAAAGAGTCTGAACTAAGGCTGAAGAGTTGCTATGGTACCTTGATAGTAAGAGATTCATGAGACGGTTTTGGAAGAATTTAGCGTGAACCCAACCATACTGTTTGTTTTTTATTTTTATTTTTAAAGTTAAAACATAATAAAAAAAAAATAAGGTTGTTATTTTCAAATTGGGCTCATTGTGGATGTGGATACTCAAAAATTGCAAGGGAGGAGTGCGGTTCATAACCCAACCATTCAATTCATAGAACTACAGTTCCAAGATCTCATGCAATTATAAATTATAAAATAATGGTAGATGATCTTGATTCAGCTTGGTATACAGGTAGAGGGCCACGTGTTTCTCGAATAAAATATTTAGTCTTACATGGTTTATGAAGTTGGCATGTGGCCAAAAAATTTTGGAATTTGGTTTCTTTAATCAGAATAGTGAGGGAAACCTAACTCTATGGGACTTTCCTATACTTATTCTCAAAGTTTATGCATTTATGATTGATACTTGAGATATTCAATAATAAATTATTGTGTGAAAATGTTAAAGCTTATATCAAATATTAAATATAAACAAATACAACTAGAATGTTCCTTGAAATAACATTGAATTGAAATTGAACTTGAAGTTCACATTTTCAATGCAAATCCTAGAACAAGCTAAGTACAAGTTCCGAACTACTCCTAAGGTTAAAGCTAAGAAGCTAAGAATTTAGAAAAAGATTGGTTAATCTAGAAAATGAAAATGAAAAAGAAAAGGGGTGGTCATTGGTAACTCGTCTTCTTGTTGCAGGTGAGGAATGTAGAATATTTAGAACCTTTTTGCAATTAATGTTACCAAGACCCCATATTTATAGCTAAATATAATAACCGCTCTTAGCATCCAATAATTCTACAATAATCTGATGCTTAATGAGATTATGCCACTTATCCCTGGTAGTTACCTTTTCTCTTCCATCATCGCACATCTTATATGTATGTCTTCATGGTGAATCATGTATGCTTGAATGGAGAGTAGTAGGAATAACTAACCCATCGTAGAGTTTGGCCCATGACTAGCACTGATATAACTAAAAAGCTACTAGAAAGTTACATGCTTGTCATGTGCTCTTAAGACTTAAGCCTTTTTAAAACTTTTTATCGACAACATCAGTATTGTCGTTATGCAACTTTATAGATTTAGTTCCCAAGGACTTAGTCTATTCTGGAACTTTCTTCGACAACGTCAGTATTGCTTCTTTCTATGATGCACAAACACAACAAAGCAATTGCCAATTCTGTATCTAGTATGTATCCATGTTTGATACTAAGAGGATTCAACGGATACATTGCTTGGGCTATGGTTGAGTGACTCTTTTAGTATAAGGCATCAATTCATATAAAATTGTGACTTACAAAAGAGGCATTACGAAGCAATATAAAAGTAGAGGAAATGTGAAGAGGTGGATCCACATCAATATATTGGTTACCTTCAATTGTATTATAAGTGGAGGAATATATATAACAATTAATTCTAACAATTTAAGTAGTTGGTATGTATGTACTATATCGCGGTATCTTATATTTTTGAAGTTTTACCATATTGCCGTATTAGTATCATATCGTACCAATATCATATTTTGTATATGTGCTTCATAGTTTGCTATGCACCCTTTTAATTCTAACTCTAGAATATAGCTGTTGACTATGATCATTCGCTCGTTGACTTGATCATAACTTTAGTATTACCATTTATCTTAATTTTGACAGCATCAGTAGTGCCAAAACTCCAAGATAGCATTAGTACTATCTCCAGCAAGGTAGTTTTAGTACTACCAAAATTGCTTTTACATTGGATTCTTCATAATAACACTTAAGCAATTTTCATGATATTTAAGCAACATCAGTATTTCCTAATTCGACAGCATTAGTACTATCGACCAATGATTTCATAATCTACTTGGCATTTCCTTAGCAACCTCAGTACTGCTACGTGCCACATGTTTCCATGTGTGGTGTGTTTTTCATGTGTGCCAAATAAATAATTTTTATTCCATTTCCGGCCTTTGAATGGGTAGAAGAAATGACCATACTTATGAATATCTCTTCGAAAAACATCACATGTGTAATTAACATTCATTTTAAGCGCACCTTGACTACATTCATTCCTTGCACTTTTAATTAGCCAATGACTGTTCACCGTTTTCGTATATAAAGAGTTGAAATGAAATTCTCATTACACTTCCAATTTCAAGATAGCAACAATCAATATGCCTTTCATTTCTCCTTCCTTTCACACCTTTTTTTTTTTTTATCACCAAGCTCTTCTTCCTCAAGATTCCTTAGAAATAGCTTTCACTGCTAATCTCTTTGACAGCGCTATACTCTTTTAGCCATGCATATTCATTGGTTGAGGCCAACTAATTTTATGAAGATTCCTTCTAAAGGACTATGGCCAATCCAAGATACTATTCTGGCTATGTATATGAGGGTTTGGCATGGCCAACCCAACTAGTCTAGTAACTCACTGACCTTCATTAGATGAAGGGATAACTTCATTTGATAACACTTGTGTGCATGTCTCTACCTCCCTGACCATCTTGGGATTTAAGTTAATTCAGATTTATTGGGGCGATGAGAACTTAACTTCCCAATATTATGTCTTAGATGTTTCTCTCAAGAGAAGTCACTAGCTCACGCCTTCTATGATTGTATGTGGGTATAAAACTTGTGGTTCAAATCTCCTTTGGGCCTTCGGTTCCAACCCAACAAAACATCCTAGGGTGCATTGTGACCAAGTTAGTTTATCATGCAAAACCCAGTTGAAGTCACAGAGACTATGGCAACATCAACGCATGGCATTTTGCTTCTCTTGAAACCTACTCTGCTTTCAAGGAAAAGCCATAGATTATGAAATGGTAATCATAAGAGCACCTTTGTTACTTAATAGTTATAAGGAGGTAAATGGTATCCTTGCTAAGAATGATCAACTGAAACAAAGAAGCTCTCCACCTACTAGAATTCATTTGCACCCTCCAGATAATGGGTGCATCAAGCTGAATGTTATTGCGACTAAGGTAATATAAGATGGTCGGGCAATGGAGTGATCTTTAGGGACTCTAAAAGTAGCATTCTAGTGGTTGCAACCTGGAAATATTAGTTGTACCAGATGCTACTGTGGCTGAGGCATTAAGAATGAGATTGAGCTTATTGTTAGCAAAAGACCTATGCTTCTTCAACATTGAAGCTGAGTCTGACTACCTTGAAGTCATTGAAATTATGAAGAAACCATTGAAGCCTCTATCCTGTCTTGGGAGCATACTTGATGAATGCATCTCTATCGCATAAGGAATTAGATCTTGCAAGTTTTCTTATTTCAAAAGGGAAGGAATAAGATGGCTCATGCTCTTGCAAAGTTAGCTTGTAATACCAGTGATTGTATTTGGCTTGAAGAAGCCCCCCCCCCCGGCGGATATCTATAATCATGCTTTACTAGACACCTTGCCAATTTTGGTTGAATAAAAGTATCTTTATTTGAGTGTAAAAAATATATATTTATGAAGATCCACTTTTTGTATTATTTGCAATAAGATGGTAATAAAAATTCAAATTTTAATTCACAAGAAAATTAAGACACGCGTCAAAATTTTAATGAGAATATATTTGAAACTAAAAAGGATGGTATAATAGTTAGATTCTATTCTATACTAAGATTTAGGCCTCTTAAGGCCAAGCCCAAAAGCTAATAAAACAAGGACCTTGCTTATCCAAAAAAGAGATTGTTCCCCTAAAAGGAACATGAGGAAAGTCAATTCACAAGGAAGGAAGGTGCTAGTAAACTTCTCCCATGCCTCTAGAATGATAATCTACCCCCACTACTACTTGCGCACTTGGTGCCCACGATACTCACTCTTCTATAAATAGCTCATTGTAACTTCATGGTAATGATCTTTTTCCTTACCCCCTACACCTTGAACCTAGCTTACTTGAGTGTTAGAGTATCTTTATAGGTACCCAACCACCCTCCATCAACACCCAAGGGAGCTGTGGCAGTGAGAAATCTTCTATCCAAGGAGTCCATAACAACCCCAAGTTCTAGGAAAGAATAGATTCAAAGATAGTTACTATTTAGGAAAAGGAAAGTTAAGAAGGACACAAGTTATTTTTTGATTGAGAGTATAATAACAAATTAACCAATTCTCAAGTAAAAATACACATATTTATTAGATAAGGGTGGATCAATATCACAAACTAGAGCTACTATTTGGTAGAACTTTACAAATTCGGTTCTCCTCTTATTAATTATATTGATTGATATTGATTCTATTACTATATTATTAGAATTTCACTAAGATTCTACTCACTCCTAATACTAAGGTATAATTTTTTTTTTGGTTCAACAAATAGGTTACGAAATTTTTGGGCTGAATGTGGTGGTTAGGTAAAACTTTTCCCAAATGATGGCTCAAAGATTCGAACTCCTAACATTGCAGTCCATTTCTACTGTGATCAATTATTGTTAGGAATACTAAGGTATAAATTTATGCTAGCAATATATTTATTTTCCCGTAAAATAAAATCATTAAGATTTTTTTTGCTTGCAAAAAAAAAGATCTTTGTTTCTAAAATCATAACTAGAGTCTATTACTTATATATTAATTAAATTAATTTTTGAATTTTTTTTAAATGGAAACATTATTACTATAGTTAGGCTGGAATAGATTTGGGCCCTTGGGCTAGACCATTTGTAGACAAAGCCCCATCCATGCTTACGCAGAAAAAGGACCAGTGCCATGAATAGGCCTGGACCTGACTCGACCAACTTGTGCTTAAGCTCTAGTTAGATTAGAGTATGATATAAGATCTACATCTACATACAACAAAAAAGTACAATATAAGATCAGTTCATTTAGGGTTTTTTATTTTCCTCCGTAGACACAAGCAACAGCAGCAACAATGGTGAGTATAAAACCCTCCTCTTCCTCTATATCTCTCTTTCTCACTCTACATTAATCTAGCTAAGTCAAGGTTGTGCTTTTTGTTACATGTAAATCTTCAATGATATTAGGATGATTCTTCATTTAATTCACAATCCCTTATTATGTGAATGCTTATTTCATGAAAGTTTTGATGATAACAAAGCCATGACAAAGATTAAGTCCAAAGGAAGCTTTAAAGAAATAGATTTATAAGACTTAGGATCTTTTGTGAGAAGTGATCTAGGATATCTCAATAAGTTTAAAATGATTTTTGAAAAGTCCATCATGAAGTCTTTTAGTTGGTAGTTGTTGGTATGGAAAAATCTAGGTTGTTTTGCACAAAATCATGTTTTAAACTTGGTTTATGAAAATCTTGTTTAATTCCTTGAAAAATCCAAGTTTTAGTTGTTGGTAATCTTTACCAAGCTTGTTTTGGTTCGAAAGTTAGTTTTAGAATAGTTGTAATCATTTACAAAAGCTTCGTAATCCAATACTGGTAGTTGACAATTTGTTATTGACAGTTGGTAATCCATTACGGTGTTTCGTAATCCATTACAAGCATATCAGAAAGCTCGTAATCGATTATTACAAACTTGTAATCAATTAAAGGATTCTCAAAACTCATTTTTAACAAAACAAAAGCATAGTAATTGATTATCATGCTTGGTAATTGATTACCAAGAGCCTAGAAACTTGTTTTTAAATCTGGTAATCGATTATCATATGTTGTAATTGATTACCAAGAGTTTCAAACACCTAAAACTCATTTTTAAATCATGAAAATCTATTATCATATGCTTGTAATTGATCACCACACCTCTGAAACTAGCAATAATTAGTTTTTAATGCATTAAATGCTACACTAACTCTCTTTAACAGCTCTATTTCACTGATAAGCTATAAATACAAGTCTTGGGACACTTAGTGCTAACTCTTGAACATCTAACAACCTTTTCCCAAACATTAAATTCGAGCTTTAATACATTCAACAATCTTGCTCTATTTTAAACCCTTTGAGATATATTTAAGAGTTTCATAGTGCTTCAATTTGTATAATATTCTATTTGAGAGAGTTTATTTTTTTCAATTTTTATTGTAAACACTTGTAAGGGTGGAGAATCCTTTTAGGAAACAAAGAGACTTCTACACATAGATGTGGATGATCCTTGAAGTGTAAGAAGGGCTCAAAGCTTGTAAGGGTTTCTCAAGTACCTATTGAAACTTGAAGAATAGTGAAAATTCCTAGGTGGATGATCCTAGGGACTGGACATAGATCACAATGGTGACTGAACTAGTATAAATCTTATTCACACTCTTCTCTACCATTATCTCTTTACTTTCAAGCTTGTTTATTGAATTTGCATACTTGTTGTTTCATTCTCTACTCATTCACTTTCTCTAAATTTGCGTAAGATCTTTTTGTTGTCATAAATCCATTCACCACATAAGAAAATAACTTCAACAAAAATCAAAAGGGGCTTGTTTGTAAAAAGTTTTGAAAAACTAAATTCACCCCATCTTGAGTTTTAAAGCCACTTGGTAACAAGTGATATTAGAGTTTAACTCTTGTTTAAAGAGTTTAACAACTTCAAGAGGAGTGATAGTTTCTTTTCAAAGTGTTTTACCCAAAGGTACCTTAATCAATAGGTCCCCTGCTTTTAATGACACTGGAATACCTATTAAAAAAAGAATAAAAAATTTTATTGAAACTATTGATCTTGACGTTTGGGATATTATTGAAAAGGATCCCTTTATTCCAACCAAGATGGTTGAAGGTAGAGAAGTTGCAAAGCCAAGGATAGAATGGAATGATGAGGACAAAAAGAGAGTTCAATACAATGTTAGAGCTAAGAACATCATTACTAGTGCTTTAGGATATGATGAGTATTTCTGCATTTATAATTGCAAAACAACACAAGAAATATGGGATGCTCTTCAAGTTACCCATGAAGGAACTAGCAAGGTGAAAAGAGCTAGAATCAACACACTCTCACATGAATATAAGTTATTTAGAATGAATTAAGGAGAAAGCATACAAAATATGCAAAAGAGATTTACTCATATTGTTAATCATCTTGCCTCATTAGGAGAAACATTTCCTAATGAAGATTTGATTAACAATGTGTTAAGTTGTTTGAGTAGGGAATTACAACCCAAGGTGATAATTATAGCTTAATCAAGAAATCTTGCCACCATGTATCTTCCAACACTCTTTGGGAAGTTCCAAGAACATAAGATGGAATTGTCAAGGCTTCACCAAAATGAGGATATTGATAAGAAGAAGAAAGGACTAGCTCTCAAGGCCTCCTCACCCCACAATGATGAAGATGATGATGAAGATAAGCTTGAGGACTTAGAGATGAATGAAGAAACATTCAACCTTCTTGTTATAAAATTTGGAAATTTTCTAAAAAGGAAAGGAAATAGAAAAATGCCACTCTTTCTTCCAAAGAAAAATTATGTAAAGGGTGAAAGCTCAACTCCAAATTTTCTCACTTGCTTTGGATGTGAAAAACTTGGGCACATGAAGATGGATTGTCTTCTAAATCAAAAGAAAGGAGAGAAGTTTGAGAAAAGGTCAAACAAAGAGAAGAAAGGAAGAAGAGCATACATTGCTTAGGAAAACAATGACATTGACTCTTTGGATAGATCAGATGATGAAGTAGCCAATCATTGTCTTATAGCCAAAGCTGACTTAGAGGCAGAATCTCAATCTTATGAATCTAAACATTCTTATGAGGAATTGCAAGATTCCTTTGAGGAATTACATGAATAATTCATAAGACTTGAAAAATGGTTTCATCTTCAAAGAAAACAATTTGCTTTCTTGAAAATTAAATTTCTTCTTTAAACAAAGAAATTTAGGAATTGAAGTTAGAAAATAAGACTATTAGATTAATTGATTCTAATTCCTCATGCTTTACTTGCTCTTCTAAAAAATATGCTCCCTCTTCATTTTCTTCATGTCATTCATGTTTATCTTTAGAAAATGAAGTTAAAGATTTAAAAAATACCCTTGCTAAGTTTACCTTGGGAAGGGATAACTTGAATATCTTACTTGGAAAAATAAATATGTGTATTTGACAAGCTAGATCGGGTTACAATCCTAAGAAACAACAAAAGTTTTATAAGTTTTTTGTTTCCTCATGTGTGTCAAGTAGTCCTCTTGTTACATTTTTTCATTGTGAAAAAAAAAAGGTCATAATGCATTCACATGTAGCATTAGGAAGAACTCTTATGTTGTTCAAAAGAAAATATGGTTTCTAAAAGACTCTTTGCCCAAAATTAGCACACAAAGACCCAAAAAGATTTGGGTACCTTAAACCAAAACTTGAACATGCTTTTATAGTTGTGCTTGAAAGTCAATAGCTCAAATTAGTACGTTGATAGTGGTTGCTCCAAGCACATGATCGGTGATGGATCCAAGTTCTCTTTTCTTGCTCCCAAGAAACATGGACATGTCACTTATAGAGACAACAATAAAGGAAGAATCCTTGGAGTTGGAAAAGTTGGTAAAAACCTTCTACCTCAATTGATAATGTTTTGTATGTAGAAGAACTCAAACATAACTTACTTTGCATAACTCAATTATGTGACAAGGGAAATAAGGTTTACTTTGACTCTAATTGAAACATAATTGAAGGTAAAGATGACAAGCAAGTTAAGTTTGTTAGTTATAAGGTTGACATGATTAACCTAGATGATATAACATCTTAAGATGCTAAATATCTTATGAGTAAGAAAAGCAATTCATAACTTTGACATAGAAGAATTATTCATATTCATATGGATCATCTAAACAAATTAGTGTCAAAAGAATTGGTAATCGGACTACATAAGCTCAATTTTGAAAAAGATAAACTTTTGTGATGTATGTCAAAAAGAAAAACAAGTAAATGTCTCTTTCAAAGTTAAAAATGTTGTTTCTACCTCTAGACCTTTACAACTTTTGCACATGAATCTTTTTGGACCTTTTTGGTGGGAATTATTATGCCCTTGTGATTGTGGATGATTATTCTAGATACACATGGATACTATTTCTTGATCACAAGAGTGATGCTTTCAATGCATTTAGAAAACTTGCCAAAGTTATTCAAAATAAGAAAAATTATATTATCGCATCTATTAGAAGTGATCATTGTGGGGAATTTGAAAATCAAGAGTTTGAAATGTTTTGAAATGAAAATGGAAATAAGTATAATTTCTCAACTCCTAGAACTCCAAAACAAAATGGAGTAGTTGAAAGGAAAAATAGATCTTTGGAAGAATTAGCTATAATTATGCTCAATGAAACAAACTTTTTAAGTATTTTTAAGAGGATGTCTTGTAATGTAATGAATAGGGCCCTAATAAGGTCAATTTTAAAGAAAACCCCCTATGAATTATACAAAGGAAGGAAACCAAACATTTCTCATATTCATGTCTTTGGATGCAAATGTGAATGCTTATGTCTTGAAGTATATCAATGAAGTTTTTTATGATAACAAAGTCAAGATGAATACCAAGTTCAAACAGGTATATTTGATATAGTTTATAGGACTTAGAATCTAAATGTAAAATACTCTCAATATATCTCAATTATCTCAAAATGGTTTTTGAAAGATCTTTTTAAAATCAACTTGAAGTTGAAAGTTCATTTGTTTAAAGAAAGGTTGATTTTAGTATTGGATTATGTAACTCATGTTTAAATTTTATCAAATCCAAGTATCTTCTAAGTTGGAAATGGTCATCAAGCTTAATTGAACTTGAAAAATGTGTTTAAGGGACATTGTAATCGATTACACAAGTATTGTAATTAATTACAAGTCAAATAGAGGTCTTGTAATTGATTACATTGTGGTTGTAATCGATTACAAGTTTGGAAGAGGCCATATAATCGATTACACAAGGGTTATAATTAATTACTTCTCTAGTAGAGGCTTTGTAATTAATTACATGATGGTTGTAATTGATCACATCCTGCCCAGAAAACTAAAAACACATTATAAGAGTTAAGTAATCGATTACATCAAGTCTGACAATAGCCAATGACTATTTTCTTGGCATTTAATGTTGCCCTTTAATGCATCCAACAACTCCTTTGATAAAAAAATAATATAAATATATGTCTTGGGTCATCATTAATGGCGAACCAACAACTTGAAATATGTTCTCTATCATTCTAATCCGTGAATCAATTTCAAACCCTTATTGCTATGTTTTTGCAAATCACTTGAGATATTCTTGAAGAGCATTGTAAGACTTCAGTTTGTATCAACTACTATTGTGAGAGTTCTGATAATCACATATTTTATTCATTAAGAAACCCTTATGTTTAGTCATTTACACTCTCCATATTCTTAATTGATTGAGTTTGGTATGATTTTGTGAGTTTGAGCTCAAATTGGTCATAATTGAATATTTTCAGCATTATTGAGATTTGACACTATTTCTGTATTTTGGCCATAACTTGAGTTTCTGATATCTGATAATCATGAATTTTACCTTGTAGGAAATTTAAGAGGAAGCTCTACAACTTTGATGAAGAGCTCGAAGTCCTAAACAGATGTCTAAGGGACCTAAGTTTACATGGAAGTCAGAATACGGGTTCTGTCACTAGAATCCGAATGGTGTGCACTCATAAAATTATATCTCAAGTTGTAATAATGGAGATGGGCTGAAATTTGGATAGTTGATAGTTAAGATCCAAATAAACAACTTTCATGAAGAACACTTTTTGAAAAAATGAAGTCTAATGGGTCAGTTTGAGCTTGCAAGTCGGAACAGAGGTGCTGAAGTTGGGTTTGAGTAACCTGCGGTATTTGGGTCATATCTTAGGCTGTAGGAAGCCAAATTGGACGATCCAAATATGCATGTTATAACCAAGACAAAGATCTACAACTTTCATGAAGAGTACTTTTCATGAGTCTATAGTATAGTTGGTCGTTTTTGGCTTCCAAGTCAGATAAGAAAATTTTGTCTTCACCAACCCTCTCAACTACTTCACTCACCAACCCTCTCAACTACTCTACTCACCAACCCACTCAACCACCCCACTCATCCACCCACTCCCCTTTGTCATTTTGTTACCCTAGACTTCTATAAAAGGCACCATTGGTTATCATGAAAGCACAAGTTGTATTCTCCTTCATTTCTCTCATAGTTTCTTCTTGTTTCTTCATAGTTTCTCATAGCTTTTGTATATTTTGATGAAACCCCCCTTCGTGGTAATGGAGGGCTAAGCTACTAGGTCAATTTAGAACTCTTGAAGAGATTGTGGTTTGGATTCTTGAGACCTTGGTTATGTATTGTATTTGATTTGTAATTGAATTTCTATTTTCTTCTTCTTCTTTCTTCTTCTTGATCTTGAATGCATGAATGGTGATTCTATTTATGTTGATCTGATTTGATCTTGGTTTAAGATTGAAATTTGTGATGAAACTTAGAACTGATTGATCTAAACTAATCACATAAATGAAGATTGAGATTTGTGATGAAACTTAGAACTGATTGATCTAAATTAATCACATGAATTGAAAAGGTTAGGTTACTAATTTGTGCTAAGTTAATTGAATTCGGTACTTGAAATTAACATAGATCTTCATGAATGGTGTGATTGCGGATTTGTGTTTATCACTTGTTAATTGAATTCTAGACGATCGTCTAGTATGAATTCTGGATTTGATGCAGAGATCTTGGTTAGATCCAAATTAATAATTCAATTGCGCTTCAAGTGTTCTATGAAGGGTCTATGATTGAATCCACCCAATCTTGGATAGGTTTCTAAATTGACTGCTCTTTAATTATTATTTTTTCCTTTAATTTTGTTAAGTGCGATCTTAAACTGTCAAACCCCCCATTTGCTAACTTTCACTTGATTTGATTAAATTGCATCTATAATCCTTGTGGAAATGATCCGGTGTTGTCACTGTGCTACAAGCTTAGGTAATAACTTCGGTTAAAATTTTGACTAAGTTCGACGCTCGTCAAAATTTTGGCGCCGTTACCGGGGATTAGTAAGTTTAATCTTTTCATTTTAAATGTTTTTACTAACTTTTGCTTTTTTATTAACTTTTCTAACATTTTTATCCATTATCTAGTGTATTTTGCTTATTTATTTGTTTTTGTGTGATGCATGACTAGGTCTAATCCTGATATCTTACTTGAATTTGATCCTGAGATTGATAGAACATTGCATAGGTTGATTAGAACTCATAGGCTAAGTGAAAGAATTAGTTCTGAATTTAGTTGTAACATTGAATCTGAAGGTGCACTTGAGATCTTAAGTGATTCTAAAATCATGGCGATAACAGTGTCTTTGAAATAGGACCCTTAAAGAACTTTTGCTCCGATGTAACTTAATAGTCTTTGTGCATTCAATAAACGATCTTGATGCGACTTTGAGTTAAAATCGGATTGATACACTTGTTGCCCAAGTTTCATGGTCTTGCGGTGAGGATCCTATAAGCACTTAAAGGAGTTCCATGTGGTCCTGTTCAACCATGAAGCCACATGGAATCTCTGAGGAGCATATTAAGTTGAGGGCATTCCCTTTCTTTCTTGCTGATTTAGCCAAAGATTGGTTGTTCTACCTTTCACCAGGTTCTGTCACGAGTTGGGATGATATGAAGAAGTTATTCTTGGAGAGGTTCTTCCTCGCATCGAATAAGCTTTTGCCATTAGAAAAGACATTTGTGGCATAAGACAAATGACTAGTGAGACCTTGCATGAATATTGGGAGAGATTCAAGAAGGCGTGTTCGACGTATATGTCCCCACCATCAAATTAGTGATCATGCTCTTGATTCAATATTTCTATAAGGGCTTCGCCAATGGATAGAAGTATGGTGGATCTTTGCCGCATCTGGAGGTGCCTTGGTGGATAAAACCCCTATTTTGCATACTCTTTTTGATTAAAGATTTGATAGCAAATATGGCAGCCAATGCTCAACAATTTGGCACAAGAGTCCTTACGTCCACCAGAGGAGTCAATGAAGTTCAATCATCTCAAGTCGACCAACAGAGAATGGAACACAGACTTGATGAATTGACTTCTTTGGTAAGGCAATTAGCAGTGGGACAACATGTACCAGTTTCCGTACAAGAGCTTGCAAGGGTGTGTGGCATTTGCTCTTGTTCATCTCATCCTACTGATGCATGCCCCACACTTCAGGAGGGTGGTTTTGTTTTTCCAGAAGCGATCGATTTGTGCCTAGCATTTTTCCTGGTAAACCTCAATATCAGTAGTCCCAGCACCCAAGATATGATCCATTTTCTAATACTTATAACCCTGTTTGGAGGGACCATCCTAACATGAGATATTAGAATTAAGTTAAGAACAACAACCCCAATTTAAAAGAATTTAGATACCAAGCGTAGGTCCTAGCAATAAATACCAACCACACTGCGTTCGACAACAACAACAAATGTGGTACCACGTGTATAAAAGCCCCTCATGTTGCCAAGTAAAGCAACCACTCCATCCGAAGAGCCATCATTGGAAGATTTGATGAAACAGATGGCTACAAATAATGTTCGGTTCAACAAAATGTCAATGCCACCATTGAAGGAAAGAACCCGCAAACTCATATTGGGCGGTACCAGGCCACCACCGTGAGTGAATTGAAAAGCCAAGGATCGAACCAATTGCCTTCACAAACGGTCAACAACCCAAGAGGTAATGTAAGTGCCATTAGCTTGAGAAGTGACAAAGAGAAGTTTAATCCTACTCCACCACAACTGAACTACAAGTGCAAAGAACGATGAAGGTGACAAAGCAAAAAGAAGAAAGTGGATAGCTCGGTCCAAAAATCGTGACATGAGAGTAAGAAATTTGCGAGGTAGAGAATTCAAATCGACCTTTCCACTACCTTTTCCAAACAGTCACACGGTCCAAGCATCGCTGAAAGAGAAATAGAAAGAGAAGTCATGGACACATTCAAGAAGGTGGAAATTAATATTCCCATCCTTGATGCAATCAAGCAGATTCCCAAGTATGCCAAATTCCTCAAAGAGTTGTGTACTCACAAGAGAAGACTTAAGGGTACTGAGAAAATAAGCATGGGTAGAAATGTTTCTGCAATGATTCTACTAAGCATGCCACAAAAATACAAAGATCCTGGAACTTTCACAATTCCTTGCACGATAGGTAACTCCAAATTTGAACATGCAATGCTAGCCTTGGGTGCTTCGATTAATGTCATGCCTATGTCAATATATTAGTCCTTGAACATTGGCACTTTGCAACCTACTGGTATAGTGATTCAGTTGGCAAATAGGATCACTGCTCATCCTGCAGGAGTGCTAGAAGATGTATTAGTTCGGTGAATGAGCTAATTTTTGAAGTGGACTTCTATATTCTAAACATGGAAGATGAGTCTTCAACAAACCATGCTCCATTGATCCTAGGCAGACCTTTCCTCAAGACAGCTAAAACCAAGATAGATGTGCATGCTGGCACCCTTTCCATGGAATTTGGCGACGAAGTGGTACAATTTAACATTTTTGAGGCCATGAGACATCCCTTAGAGGAGCATTCTTTTGTTTTCCATGTTGATGTGATTGATATGCTAGTTGACGATGCTTATCTTTGATATTTATTATTGAATTTCACGATATTACTAATTTTGACGGATTATTTCTCACTTGTGATATATGTGTTAGGTTGTGATCTTGAACCATGTCTTTGCATGTGTTGAGATTTATGCGATTATGAGTGATGATGCGGGTGCTTATTTGAAAATGATGCAAAATATGAAAATATGAGTCAAAATTATGTCGAATTTAATTTCTTGAGTTGCTTGTTTCAAATAGCTTCTTGCCTTCTATTGTGCATCCCCCATCCTTAAAGCTAAAGACTTTGTCGACCACCTTAAATATGCATATTTGGAAGATGGTGAGAAAGTCGCCGATGATTGTCGCTAAGAATCTACAACTGAACAAGAAGAAAAATTTCGGGTTTTGAGGCAGTATAAGCGAGCCATCGGATGGACACTTGTGGACATTCTGGTATTAGTCCCTCCATATGTATGCATAGGATTTTATTGGAGGAAGGTACCAAGCCAGTGAGGCAACCCCAGAGGAGACTAAATCCCCTGATTCTGGATGTGGTGAAGAAGGAAGTGACAAAGCTGGGTACGCAAAAGTGGCATTATTTATCCCATATCTGACAGTAAATGGGTGAGCCCAGTGCAAGTGGTTCCAAAGAAATCTGGAGGCACAGTAATTGCAAATCAGAACAATGAGCTCCTACCCACAAGAATCTAGAACAGTTGACGGGTGTGCATTGATTATAGGTGGCTTAACTAGGCCACTAGGAAAGATCATTTTCCATTGCCTTTCATTGATCAGATGTTGGAGAGACTGGCTAGCAAGTTGCATTACTGTTTCTTGGATGGATATTCGGGCTATTTTCAGATTCATATAGCCCCAGAAGACCAAGAGAAGACCACTTTCACCTGTCCATTTGGAACATTTTCATACGAAGGAGAATGCTATGGCTTTGGTGCGTGCAACGCTCGGGAACCTTTCAAAGGTGTATGGTCGGTATCTTCTCTGAATTTTTAGAGAGTTGCATGGATGTGTTTATGGATGATTTTACTTGTCTATGGCTCTTCCTTTGATGCATGTTTGGATAGTTTGGATCGGGTTTTGCATAAGTGCATTGAAACTAACCTTGTCTGAATTTTGAAAAATGTCATTTCATGGTAGAATAGGGTATAGTTTTAGGGCATATAGTATCTAGCAAGGGTGTTGAGGTAGATCCTGCAAAAATAGATGTCATTTCATACCTATCTTACCCCACATGCGTGCGGGAGGTTCGTTCTTTCCTTGGTCATCACGGTTTCTATCGGCGGTTCATAAAGGATTTTAGCAAAATTGCCCTTCCATTTGTCAACTTGTTGCAAAAGGATGTAGAGTTTCACTTTGACGAGAGATGTAAGGATGCCTTCAATCACTTGAAGCAAGCATTGACGAGACACCTATCATCCAACTACCAGATTGGACACTCCCATTTGAACTCATGTGTGATGCCTCTAATTATGCATTGGGGGGCATGTCCTTGCACGAGAGAGTCGGCAAAGTACCTCATGTCATTTTTCCTATGCTTCGAGGACTTTAGATGCTGCACAAGCCAACTACACTACAATCGAAAAGGAACTTTTAGCAATTATTTTTGCTTTAGATAAATTTCGATCATATTTGCTTGGTTCTAGAGTGGTTGTATTCTCAGATCATGCAACTTTGAAGTTTCTCCTGAAAAAACCCGATGCAAAGCCTAGGTTGATTAGGTGGATGTTGCTCTTATAGGAGTTTGATATTGATATCAGAGATAAGAGTGGAGCAGAGAACCTGGTGGCAGATCACTTGAGTCGGATTGAGAGAAAGGCAGATTCTTCTCCTATCCATGATGTCTTCCGACGATGAGCTTTTCAAGGAGCAAGGGGATGATCAAGCACCGACAAGTGCTTCTTTTCAAGCGTTGACTCACTTCTTATCAGGTTGTGTTGCTCTTTTCTATATCTCTCTTTCACATTGAGGGCAATGTTATATTAAGTGTGGGGGAGAGATTTTAACATTTTTTTTTGTTTAAAAAAAAAAGTTCATTGCATGATTGAATAACTTTTCTCCCTTCTTGAACTGATATGCTTGGTGATGGATGATTGAATTGATGAATTGAGTTTGATGGATGCATACCTTGTGAGATTTTGAGCCTAATGGATGGATTCAACATTTATGCCATTCTGTTCTTTCTTGTGTGATTTTCACTCATGTTAATGGCCACTCTAGAACTTGCTTTAATTCTTTTTTAGGCTACATTTCACTTGCATGCATGAACATGATTGAGACCCTCTTTCTTAATTAGCTAGTTTAATCGAATAGCCAACCTTGTTTTCAATATGATATCAAGCACTCTTTTGACTTCTTCAAAATTCTCTGATTCCTACCAACCTTGTATATTTTCCTTTACTTAACCCCTTTGAGCTTATTTGACCATTCCTTGTTTCTAGCCCATTATGTGCCTTAAATGAAAAATCGTGTTCTTACTTTACCTTAGGGAATAAAAGAACATTAGCTTGGTTAATGGATGAGTTTTTTTGAACAAGTGTGGGGGTGTGTGTACAAAATGGTTGTTGAAAAAGGAAAAAGTGCCTAAAAAAAAAAAAAAAAAGAAAAATATATGTATATAGTTATGTTCATATATATATATATATAAAAAGAAAAAAAAAGAAAAAAAAAAGGATTGGGAGATGAATATGTAAAGGGATATACATTAGAGTTGGGATGAACTTTTATGCTTGATATTTGAACTTTCTCATTTGCTTTTATTCCCTTTGGTATTTATCTTCTCATATCCATTTTATCCTCTTCTGTTACCTTGACCTCACTACAACCTTGAATAAAGTCCTCATGATTTGTGTGTGCATGTGTTTTGAGTAGTGGAGAAGTAGAAGATAAGCAAGCTTATGGTAGTGCAATTTTCATGGGTTGAATTGAGTGAAATACCTACCTTTTAAACACTTGAGAGATTGAGAGGGAATCTTGTGAACATCTATCATTCTCGATTCATGTTGAAGATACCTTGCTTGTTAGTTTGAGATGTGGAGAATTGTTAACTCATGAATGTTTTAATCCCTTGAACCTTTGGTTGTTCTTCTTGATTGTAAAATTTTGGGCTCTTGAATGTCGTTGGAATTTAAATTTTTGTTAATCTCTTATGTCCTTATTTTGGTCTTGAGTTTTGCCCAGGAGTGCAAAAAGCTAAGTGTGGAGGAATTTGATAATCACATATTTTATTCACTAAGAAACCCTTATGTTTAGTCATTTACACTCTCCATATTCTTAATTGATTGAGTTTGGTATGATTTTGTGAGTTTGAGCTCAAATTGGTCCTAATTGAATATTTTCAGCATTATTGAGATTTGACACTGTTTCTGTATTTTGGCCATAACTTGAGTTTCATGATATCTGATAATCATGAATTTTACCTTGTAGGAAAGCTAAGAGGAAGCTCTACAACTTTAATGAAGAGCTCGAAGTCCTAAACAGATGTCTAAGGGACCTAAGTTTACATGGAAGTCAGAATATGGGTTCTATCACTAGAGTCCGAACGGTGTGCACTCATAAAATCATATCTCAAGCTGTAATAATAGAGATGGGCTGAAATTTAGATAGTTGATAGTTAAGATCCAAATAAACAACTTTCATGAATAACACTTTTTGAAAAAATGAAGTCTAATAGGTCAGTTTGAGCTTGCAAGTTAGAACAGAGGTGCTGAAGTTGGGTTTGAGTAACCTGCGGTATTTGGGTCATATCTTGGGATGTAGGAAGCCAAATTGGAAGATCCAGATATGCATGTTATAGCCAAGACAAAGATCTATAACTTTCATGAAGAGTACTTTTCATGGGTCTATAGTATAGTTGGTCGTTTTTGGCTTCCAAGTCAGACAAGAAATTTTCGTCCTCACCAACCCTCTCAACTACTTCACTCACCAACCCTCTCAACTACTTCACTCACCAACCCTCTCAACTACTCTACTCACCAACCCACTCAACCACCCCACTCATCCACCCACTCCCCTTTGTCATTTTGTTACCCTAGACTTCTATAAAAGGCACCATTGGTTATCATGAAAGCACAAGTTGTATTCTCCTTCATTTCTCTCATAGTTTCTTCTTGTTTCTTCATAGTTTCTCATAGCTTTTGTATATTTTGATGCTCCCCTTCGTGGTAATGGAGGGCTGAGCTACTTTCGGTCAATTTAGAACTCTTGAAGAGATTGTGGTTTGGATTCTTGAGACCTTGGTTATGTATTGTATTTGATTTGTAATTGAATTTCTCTTTTCTTCTTCTTCTTTCTTCTTCTTGATCTTGAATGCATGAATGGTGATTCTATTTATGTTGATTTGATTTGATCTTGGTTTAAGATTGAAATTTGTGATGAAACTTAGAACTGATTGATCTAAACTAATCACATAAATGAAGATTGAGATTTGTGATGAAACTTAGAACTGATTGATCTAAATTAATCACAGAATTGAAAAGGTTAGGTTACTGATTTGTGCCTAAGTTAATTAAATTCGGTACTTGAAATTAACATAGATCTTCATGAATAGTGTGATTGCGGATTTGTGTTTATCACTTGTTAATTGAATTCTAGACGATCGTCTAGTATGAATTCTGGATTTGATGCAGAGATCTCGGTTAGATCCAAATTAACAATTCAATTGCGCTTCAAGTGTTCTATGAAGGGTCTATGATTGAATCCACCCAATCTTGGATAGGTTTCTAAATTATTTGCTCTTTAATTGTTATTTCTTCCTTTAATTTTGTTAAGTGCGATCTTAAACTGTCAAACCCCCCTTTGCTAACTTTCACTTGATTTGATTAAATTGCATCTACAATCCTTGTGGAGATGATCCGGTGTTGTCACTGTGCTACAAGCTTAGGTAATAATTTCGGTTAAAATTTTGACTGAGTTCGACGCTCGTCAAGTTCTATCTTATATACACTTCAATTCTTTGTAAAGAGGGTGAGACATCCCTCCAAATTGTAAAGGGTGAGGCATCCCTTGAAGTTGAGGTTCAAACACAAAGAGTGAGATATCTTAAGGTGTGATGAGTGCTCTATTGTGTAAAGGTTGCAAGTACCTATTGAAGCTTGAAAATATAGTGAAAAGTCTCAAGTAATTGCTTGAGGACTGGATGTAAGCCACAAGTGGATTGGTGGTTGAACTAGGATAAACCTTGTGTTTGATCTTCTAAACTCAACTCTTTTACATTTGTGTTTATTTTATATGCATACTTGAATACTCTCTGTTTTGGTTGGTTCGATTGTGAGTGAAAGTATTCAATCTTCTTTATCCATTCATCTCTATCAATCAATAGCTCCAACGAAAATTGATAAACAAGTGTTTTATGAAAGATTTATGAAAATATCTTATAAACTCAATTCACCCCCTCTTGAGTATTGAGGCCACTTAGTAACAAGTGGTATCAGAGCTAGACTCTTGTATAAAGAGCTTAGCAGCTTTAAGAGAAGTGATGGCTTCAAGCGGTTTTTCTTCCAAAAATTCTTCTATAAATAGACTCCCCTATTTCAATGGGGATGGTTATGCCTATTGGAAAGAAATGATGAAATTTTTTTTTGAAGCTATTAATTTGGATGTGTGGGATGCTGTTGAAAATGGTGCTTTTGTTCCCACACGTGTAGTTGATGGTGTAAGAATTAATATACCAAGAAGTGAATAGATCGATGAGGATAAAAAGAAGGTTCAATATAATTTGAGGGCCAAGAATATCATTACCACATCCTTGGGGTATGATAAATTTTTTAGGGTGTCAAATTGTAAGACCGCTCAAGAAATATGGGATACCTTACAAGTAACCCATGAGGGCACAAATGAGGTAAAACGATCAACAATAAACACTCTCACTCATGAATATGAACTGTATAAAATGAACCAAGGAGAAAATATTCAAGAAATACAAAAGAGGTTTATAAATCATCTTACTTCATTGAGAAAAACTTTTCTTAATGAGGATCTTATTAACAAAGTTTTGAGGTATTTAAGTAGGAATTGGCAACTCAAAGTGACGGCTATTCCAGAGTTAAGGAATCTATCAACAATGATATTGGCTACTCTATTTGGGAAGCTTCAAGAGCATAAATTGGAGCTAAATAGGCTCAATCAAAATGAGAAGCATGATAAGAAGAAAAGAAAATTGCACTCAAAGTCATCTTTTCCACAATTAAAGATGATGATGAAGATGATGGAGATGGTATAGAAAATCTAGAGCTAAGTGATGAGAATCTTAGTCTCCTTGTAAGAAAATTTGGAAGTTTTCTCAAGAAGAAAGAATTTCAAAGAAGGTCACATTTTCTTCAAAAGATGGCCTATCATAAAGGGGAAGGAACCTTAACCCCTCTAATATGCTATGAATGCAAAAAGTTGGGACACATGAAGATGAAATGTTCTGTCTATAAAAAAAGGGAGAAATTTGAAAGAATACCTTAAAAAAAAGGAGAGCTTACATTGCTTGGGATGACAATGACATAGACTCCACCAATAGCTCAGACAATAAGGAAGTTCATCTATGCCTTATGGCTAAAGGAAAGGAAGAAGAAGAATGTGACACAGAGGTAACTTCCTCTAACCTAGACTTTTCACCTTCCTGTGATGAATTACAAGATGCATTTGAAGAATTGCATAATAAATCCATGAGGCTCACTAAAATGGTTTTATCTTCCAACAAAACAATCTCCTTATTAGTAAATAAGGTTTCTATTTTAAACAAGGAGGTTAATGAGCTCAAAATTGAGAATGAGACCTTAGGACTTATTGATGCTAACTTACCTTGCATGATTTGCTCTTCACATGATAATGCATCCACACCTTCATTTTGCTCATCATGTAAAGCATTTGAAAATGAAATTGAAGATTTGAAAAACACTCTTGCAAAATTGACTTTTGGAAGAGATAACTTGAATATATTGTTAGGAAAACAAATATGTGTTTTCCAAAAAACCAATTTGAGGTATAATCCTAATAACCAATAAAAGTTTCTCAAGAATCTCTTTGTTTCCTCAAGTACATCAAGTAGCATCATTATCAAATGCTTTCATTGTGGGAGGAAAAGGCATAGTACCTCAACATGTAATGTTAGGAAGAACTTGTACCAAGGTTGGGACTAAAGTGGTTTAGATCCCTAAAGGCACTTTGCCTAAATCTAACATATAATGACCCAAGAAAATTTGGGTACCAAAGGTTAAATTCTAAATGTGTGTTGTAGGTGTGCTTGAAGACCAAGAGTTCAAGTTAATATCTTGATAGTGGATGCTCCAAGCACATGATATGTGATGACTTCAAGTTTTCCTTTCTTGCACCTAAGAAGCATGTCATGTCACATATGAGGATAACAACAAAGGAATGATCCTTGGAGTTAAAAAAGTTAGTAAGATTCCCTCTACTTCAATTGATAATGTCTTGTATGTAGAAGGACTCAAACATAACTTGCTAAGCATAAGTCAATTGTATGATAAGGGAAATAGAGTTATCTTTGTCTCTAATTATTACATAATTAAAGGCAAAGATGATAAGCAAGTTAAGTTTGTTAGTCATAGAATTGATAACGTATATATGATTAATCTTAATGATATTACTTCTCAAAATGCAAGATGTCTTATGAGTAAAGAGAGTGATTCATGGCTATGGCATAGGAGAATTGCCCACATTCATGTGGATCACCTAAACAAACTTGTTTCTAAAGATTTAGTAATTAGTCTACCAAAGCTAAATTTTGAGAAAAATAAATTTTGTGACGTATGTCAAAAGGGTAAACAAGTAAATGTCTTTTTCAAAGCTAAAAATATTATTTCTACTACTAGACCTTTATAACTTTTGCATATAGATCTCTTTGGATCATCAAGAACTATGAGCTTTGGGGGTAATTACTATGCTTTGGTAATTGTGGATGATTACTCTAGATATACATGGACTCTATTTCTTGCTCATAAGAATGATGCATTTCATGCATTTAGGAAACTTGCAACGGTTATTCAAAATGAGAAAATTGTAGCATTGCATACATAAGAAGTGATCATGGTAGGGAATTTGAAAACTAAGAATTTGAAATGTTTTACAATGAATATGACATTGAGCATAATTTTTCTGCTCCTAGAACTCTACAACAAAATGGAGTTATTGGAAGGAAAAATAGATCTTTAGAAGAGTTAGCAAGAACTATGTTCAATGAAACAAACATTCCTAGGTATTTTTGGGCGGATATGTTTAGTATTGCTTGTTATGTTATGAATAGGGCTTTAATAAGGCTAATTTTAAAGAAAATCCCCTATGAACTATACAAAGGAAGGAAACCAAACATTTCTCACTTTCATGTCTTTGGTTACAAATGCTTTGTTTTAAACAATGGAAAATATAACCTAGGCAAGTTTGATGTTAAATCCAATGAGGGAATATTTCTTGGTAATCTTAGTAATAAATCCTTTAGAGTTTATAATAAGAGAACTATGACCATTGAGGAATCAATTCATGTTGCATTTGATGAAATTAACCCAAATGGTCCAAGAAATGATTCGGTTGATGATGTTACAGAAATCTTGTCAAGAACTCACTTGGAGAACCAAAAGAAAGAGGCCAAGAAGCAAGAATAAAGCTTACTTCATTCCCCAAGACAAGAGGATTCACAAATTATGGACCTTCCCAAGGAATGAAGGACATCAAGATATCATCCTCTTGACAAAGTGATAGGTGATGTATCAAAAGGGGTAACCACTCGAAACTCTCTTAGAGATGCATGTAATCATATAGTTTTTGTCTCTCACGTTGAATTTAAAGACATAAATAAGGTCATTAATGATGAACATTGGATCTTGATTATGCAAGATGAACTAAACTAATTTGAGAGAAATCAAATTTAGGAATTAGTTCAAGGCCCAATGATCATCCCATAGTTGGCACCAAATGGGTCATTAGGAACAAACTTGATGAAACAGACTTAATAATAAGAAACAAAGTTAGGCTTGTTGTTAAAGGTTATAATCAAGAAGAAGACATAGATTATTAATAAACATATACTCCTGTAGCTAGATTAGAAGCCATAAGAATGCTACTTGCATATGCATGCATTATGGATTTTAAGCCTTATCAAATGGATGTTAAAAGTGCTTTCTTAAATGGTTTTATACAAGAAGATGTGTATGTGGAACAATCTCCTAGTTTTGAAAACTTTGAACAGCCTAACCATGTTTTTAAATTGAAAAATGCCTTATATGGCTTAAAACAAGCTCCTAGAGCTTGGTATGAAATGTTGAGCAAGTTTATTTTGGAAAAAGGCTTCTCTAGAGGCAAGGTTGACACTACTCTCTTCATCAAGTATAAAAAGCATGACATACTTCTTGTTCACATTTATGTTGATGATATAATATTTGGTGCTACTATTGAATCTCTTTGCAAGGAATTTGCTAACATCATACAAAATGAATTTGACATGTCTATGATAGGTGAACCCAACTTCTTCCTTGGTCTCCAAATCAAGCAAACAAGGCATGTGACTTTCATAAGTCAATCTAAGTATTGCAAGGAGCTGCTCAAAAAGTTTGGAATGGACAATGCTAAGCATATGGCTACACCAATGGGCACTTCTTGTTATTTAGATAAGGATGAATGAGGTAAATTTATAGAAATCTCAAAATATAGAGGTATGATTGGCTCACTCCTTTATCTTTTAGCAAATAAACTTGATTTATGTTTAGTGTGTGCATGTGTACTAGATTTCAAGCAAATCCTAAAGAATCACACATAAGTGTTGTAAAAAGAATTATGAAATATCTAATAGGCACTTCATAAATGGGCTTGTGGTACCCTAAGGGTGCCTCATATAGTTTAATTAGTTATTCTAATTCTGATTTTGCTGGATGCAAAATGGATAGGAAGAGCACTAGTGGGACATGCCACTTGCTTGGAAGCTTACTAGTTTCTTGGCATAGCAAGAAACAAAATAGTGTGACATTGTCTACAGCTGAAGCTGAATATGTTACAGCTAGGAGTTGTTGTGCTCAATCCTTTGGATGAAGCAACAACTTCTAGACTATGGTCTTGAGCTTGATCACATCCCTATAAGGTGTGATAACACTAGTGCAATCAATTTATCCAAAAATTCCATTTTGCACTCAAGAACAAAGCACATAGAAATAAGGCACCATTTCATAAGAGATCATGTTCAAAAAGGTGATTGTATGCTTGAGTTTGTTGAAACCACTAAACAACTAGCTGATATCTTTACTAAGCCTTTGAATAAAGAAGAATTCTTTTATATAAGATTGGCATATTGGATCAATCATGCATCTAATTTTACTGCACAATGTGTCACTTTCTGCATAATTTGTCATGTTGCTGCATAATTTGTCATGTTACTGCATAATATGTCATTTTGATGCATAATTTGCCACTTTTGCTACATAATGTGTAGTTTTTGCTGCATAATGCGTCATTTGCTACATAATGTGTCATTTTCTGCATAATTGAGTTCATTGAATAATTATCTTGCTTTAGTCATTTTTTGTAATCCAAAACTGACTTAAGCGTCGGAAGTTCCCCTAAGTTTGTTTTGCAGTTACTCTATCATGACTAAGTTCTCCAAATAGCTCAACTTTCACTAATCCTATTAAAGTGGTTTGATCCTTGACCAAGATGATGATTTTGCAAGACCATGTGTTCTGGATCAAGAACTAGTTAGTTTTTATGCTTACATGATGTTTGGATTTAGTTTGGGAAGTTTTGGAAGTGAGTTGAAGGTTTTGGCATAAGTCTTCTACAATTTGAATTGAGAAAATCAAGTTCAATAGGTTTGTAATCGATTACAGGAGCCTTGTAATCTATTACAAAGGTTCTACTAAGCGTTATAAGCAAATTCAGAATGGTTGTAATTGATTACACATACTATGTAATCGATTACAACCATTCCAGAAAGCTTGTAATCGATTACACTGTTGTGAAATCGGCAAGTGTGTCGAATTGTAAAAATAATAAAAAGTGAGTAAGAGTATCGTCCCACGAGGATTATGTTATCAATTACTAAATTTGTCAAATCTATACTATTCAAGCTATTAAAAAGAGAGTTAGTAAAAATAATAAAAAGAAAGAATAATAAAAAATAATAAAAGCCAAATTTAATTAATTGGGTTGATTTAGAAAACAATGAGATGAAAATGTTAGGATTCAGATTTCACTTGAACTCTTTAAATGCAAAATCAAATATGGGTTTAATCAAGTCCTATTTTTTATGATTTATGGTCAATTTCCAAAATTAATCAATATTCAATCCCTTGGTATATTAATCTTCTTACACTATTTAGAATTAACTAATCCCTTAGTTTAATCTCAAATAGAAAGACATTATTAAGAATGAATGAGGGAATTAAAAGAAAGACCACATAATACATAACATCTATTCCTGGTAATTGCAGAAATTATGGTGTTTATCACAAGTTCTAGGTTCATGCAAATTTTTTCAAATCATACATAAACCCAAAAATCATTCCCAAATTGACCAGATTTAGAAAAGCATTAAAAATAGAGATAAACATATAAATAATGAAATAGAAACATTGATTAAATCCATAAAAAAATTATATCATCCAAGAATAAGATCTATCATCACCTTAATGAAAAAGAGTTTAGTTACATATGAAAAAAGAAGAATACAAATAGAAGAATATGACAAATTCCATTGTAGAAAGGTGGAAAGGTTGAAGAAAATTCTTAATCTTCAAGCCTAATTGCACCCACACCACATTAGGGTTTGTGCCTCTTGACGGCTGTTGCGTTCTGTCCAAGTGTGTAAGAGTGTGTAAAAAGAGAGCTCATTTGCTAAACTCATTTTTTCTCTTTTATAAAAAAGCTGACAGCTTTTCGTATCTAACTTGCACGATTTTTCTCACCCTCCAGATGGCCTAATTTTCCCTCGATCTCAATAGAGAAGTAGTAGGATTTTCTGTTACATTTTCAATGCCACAAGCACTGCATCGATCTAATATCTGTAGACCAAGATATGACTCAATTAATGAAAGATGGTCAGGATAGTAAAGGAATTTGAATTTTGCTCCAAATCAAATCTCTTTGAGAATTCTTATCCAATCTTCAATATAATCATTGTTTAAGATTTTGCATCCAATTAAAACTTTAATTAGCATCTAAGAATAGGATAATAATTCTTCAAATATTTATCTTTGGGAATTTCTTATTTTTGCACAAAATATGATGATTTATCCTAAAAGCTTGTTTCTTTGATTTCTTGCTTTTTTAAGCGTTCAGTCTCTTTCCATATGTATTTACCTATCAAAAATACATAAAAACACATAATAAAAACACAATTAAAATAATAAAAACATAATAAAATTTAAGAGCAAATCTAAATAAAAAAGATTAAAAGATAATAAAAATCCAAGATTTTGAATCGTAAAAATATAAATTTTTGTAGGCTCACCACTCCCTCAAACTTAAGTTTTTGCTTGTCCTCAAACAAAAAGAAAAAAAACTAAACAAACAAAAAAAAAAAAAAACACACAAATTCAAACATGACAATACTAGGTATTGAAAATCATTCATATCCTCAAAAATTGTTTCACAATCTAATTTCAAAGTGTCACACATGCACAATTCATTTATCAAACCGTCTCTCACATGCAACTCTCATATATAAATGACTTCCTAAAAACATGAATGAAAGACCCAATCTTCTCATAAAGTACAAGCTCATATAGGTTTATAAAACTGTAAATACACAGCAAACCCAAATCCATAGGGTTATTCTTCATCTTTCTCTCCACTAATGTAAACAGCACACAACTAAGGATCAAAATGGACTTTACAAAGCTTGTAATATAAGGTTAAGGGTGAGGGTTAAGAAAGAAAGGAAAGAATAATGAAAGCAAAAGTTGAGATACAAAATTATGCAAATTTCAAAATTCAAGTCACAGAATATAGAACAAGTGCAAAACAAAGTATAAGAAACAACACATCATTCTTTTTTTTTCTTTGTTATTCTTTTTCAACAACTTCACCCCCAAACTTATTTTTTTACAATACTTTAGGTGAACTTTCTCTACTTCTTTTTTGAATTTTTTTAAATTTTGTTTAGCTCTATAAATACTCTATGCACAAAAAATAACAAAAGCTTAAATAATAAAATAATACAAGATATGCACTCAATAAAGGTTATGTAAGAGAGAATTTTTTTTTTCATGTAGTTATGGGAAAAGGAAAATGTGGGTAAAGAAAAGAAAGAGAAGCCAAACAATAACAAGGCTGCAAAAGAGACCTAAGGATATACTGTGTTCATAGGTTGGCTTGAAAGGTTCAAACGGTCCAAAGAAGACCCTTATCATTTTTTTAATCATGCATTGTCTAGGATTTCGCCTCAAGAGAGAATCAAACAACTTCTAGATGCAAATTATCCACACACATGCAATCCTATAAACTTTCTCTAAGCTTAACATGTAATTAAATTCTAAGATCTATCAAACATAAATATGGGAAATACATCCATACATAATTGAAATAATAGAGATAAACATAACTCATGGATTCTCATGTGATATCCTAAGAAATTAAATCAATCCACAATTTAAACAATCATTAGATATTCAATTCAACAAATCGGCATGCACAGTTAATGACTCAAAACAGAAAAAGGTGATGATGGTAAAATAAAATCAATAAAAATAAATAACTAAATGAAATTAATGCAAGAAAGGAAAAGAAAAACTCTTTTTGGTGTCCGATAACTATATACATCCCCCTACAAAGGCTCCAAACTCAGGGAGACACCTAAGCCGACTCAACATTAGCTACCTGCAAAACAAAAATGGGAAAATATTAGTCACTAAAATAAAGAATAACAAAAACTAATAACTAACTGAAGAAAAACAAATAACAAAATAAAAAATAAAGAAAGAGAAAGAAAATTTAGGTTGCTTCCCTAAAAGCGCTAGTTTAACGTCATTAACTTGACATTACCTTTTCTCAATTAATCATGGTGGCTTGAAATAAGAGAAACATGATGACACCTTTCTTTTGTCAGATCTTTGCCTCCATACTCGGTCACTGCCTTTGGAATCCTCTCCAAAAATATTTTGAACTCCAGTTGGAATTGGTTGTTCCAAGCGTGCCTTGGTGTTAGAAACTCCACTAGGCCATGAGATTTTTAATTTATCAACAAGTAAAGTCTCAAGTTTCATCTTATTAGAAGAATTCAAATCAGCTTGCATTAAACTCTGAGAACTAGAAGAATATTTTTCCATTTCAACCATCTTGGAGACAGGAGGATTTTTCTCTTTCTCATCAACAATCTTGGAAGTACAAGAATCAACAATAATGGACAAAGAAGAATTCTTACCATCCAACCCCTTTTGAAATTTACCTTGAATGCAATTAACAAGGGCATGAAGATCTGATGTTAGGGTAGACTTATTAAAAACATTTATAGTCACTCGATCTCCATCCACCCTCAAAATAAGCTCTCCTCTAGGGACATCAATCAAAGCTCCTGATGTTGCTAGGCATGGTCTCCCCAGAATCAATGGAATGTCAGCATCCTCATTTATATCTAAGGCCACAAAGTCAACTAGGAAAATAAATTTGTCAACTTTCACTAGCAAATCTTTTATAATACCGTACGGACTTCTAATTGATCGATCTGCTAATTGGAGGGAGATTATAATAGGCTTAACTTTCTCAATTCCTACCTTGTGCAAGATGGACAATGGCATTAAATTAATACTAGCGCCTAGATCACATAAGGCCTTATCAACATTCAACTTTTCAATGGTACAAGTGATGCTAAAACTTCCTGGATCCCTTAACTTGGGTGGTAGCTTCCTCTAAATGATGACACTGCACTCTTCAGTAAGTACTGCAATCTCATCTTCTTCTAATTTCCTCTTCTTAGACAACAAGTCCTTTATGAATCTGGCATAGGAAGGCATTTATTCAAGTGTCTCAGCAAAAGGAATGTTAATTTATAACTTCTTAAACACATCCAAGAACTTCAAAAATTGTCTTTCCTATTTCTCCTAAGTATCCTTCTTCAAACGTTGAAGGAATAGAAGTTTGACATACAATGAAGGGTCAAAAGGTTTACCCAAAATTAAATCCTTCTTCTTTCTTCTTTCTCTCTTCACTTTCGGTTATTCCTCTTTACCTTTTCCCCTTCTCAATCTCATATCCATCATTGTCAGTTTGCATTGAGACATCTTAAAGTGAGACATCTTCAATGGAGATATCATATTTTCCTTTTTCAACTCCTAAAGAACTAGGTGCTACTTTCACGTTTTCTTCTAACTGCTTACTACTTCTCAAAGTGATTGCATGATATTGCTCCTTTGGATTTACCACAGTATCACTTGGAAGATTGCCTTGAGGTTTCTTTGTGAGATATCTAGCTATCTATCCTACCTGATTTTCTAGACTTCTGATGGCTGCCTCTTGATTTTTAAAATTAACCTCGTCTCCTCCATAAAAGTGCTGGTACTAAGTGCAAGTTTCTCCATAATACTTTCAATATTAGATAACTTATCATGTGGAGGTTGAGAAGATGAAGACGACTGAGGTTGATGTAGTAGAGGTGGTGGTGGTCTCAATATATTTTGATTGCTCCATAACAAATTTGGATGATTCCTGATGCGGATTAAAAGTTGCAAACCCAAGTATAGGTTATTTCAGGTAATAAATTCTCAGGAGTTCGAGGTCGATCCATAGGGAATTAATGAAGAAAAATTTATTTGACGTAAGAAAAATATTTTATTACAACAATAAAGGTGATAAAACTTAGTCACAAATAAAAAAGAATTGCTTGGGCTAGGAGATCCACTATTGGTAAATAAATTAAGGACAAAATTAATTCTTTTATAACTCAATTAGAATCCACACATAACAGAGGTTCCAATCAAAAAATATAACGTTCAAAGTTCATTAAAAATTATATACATAATTATATTATGATTCCTTCAATCATCTATTAACACCACCACTCATAAATGGGATCAAGCATTCATTGTGCCAAAATCTTGTCTACAACAAATCAAGATCTTCACTTTACAAGGAGAGTTTCTAACACTAACACATGTAAATGGGTTCAAGCATTCATTGTGTCAATCTCACTACAAGAAAAATCGTGATTTGCGAAAGATAAATCCACCGCAAATCACCTAAAATTCACCGCAAATTAAAAATTTTGTGATGAATTTGCAGCGGATTCGTGACCACCGCAAAAACTATCGTTACAATTTTGTTTGCGACGGATTTTAATTTCTGCCACAAATTTACAGTAGAACAAATTCACCGCAAATCGCTCCGGCAACAAGCCGAAATTGTTACCAGAATGCCGCTAATTTGTGGAGGATTTGTCTGCCGCTAATTTGTGGTAGACAAATTCACCATTAATTTGCGGTGAATGTGTCCACCACAAATTTGAGGTGGATTTGTCCGTCACTAATTTGCGGCAGATTTCTCTTTCTCCTTACGTGATTTTGCGGTGGATTTTGCCGCCACAAAATTTTAAATTTTTTAAAATATTTAAAAATGTTGTTCAAAATCCTTAATTATATTATTATCAATACATACAGCACTCAGACATTAATTTTAACCTGTCAATGCATTTAAAACAACACTTAAACATCAGTTTAAACTTATTAATGCATTGAAGCAATCCATAAAACAAACATAACCCATACAAAGTTTCTTAAACAAAGTTTCTTCAAATACAAAGTTTAGCAAGAACTATCAGAATTCATACAGTACTCAAACATCAATTTCAATCCATATGATCATTATCATTGTCATCTTCATGATCATCTTCAGTATCCTCATTGTCTTTTTCTATTGGTGGTTGTTGCTGGCTTGGCTGAGTGCCAGCGACTTATAAATATGATTTCATCATATTACCAATCATTTGTTGTTGTTGACGTTGGTATTGTTCAAATCGCATTTTTCACTCTGCCTCACGTTGTTGGTCACATTGTTGGCTCCGCTGCTCCATTTGTTGTTGAATCTCCTAAACCCGATCTAACATCTCCTGCTGCAACTGCTCCTTAACCTGATTAACATATGTAAATACAAATTCATTAATCATTCCACAAATAATTTATTTAACAAAAAATATGAAAAATGGAATGATTAAGTACATCCATCAATATTCTAAAAATCAATTAATAAAAAAATATTGCAACTATTACTTAACTTGATTAATAACATGTTCAGGAACTTGACTCGATCTAGGTCTTGAGGAAGATGATTCTTCATGGTCATAGATAGATGCTTGAGAACTAAGACCATAAATATGACCCTTCTTTATCCCGCCAATAGTTTGAATATAAAGCCCGCGACTGGTCAGTTGTGTATCAGATGCCCCTTCTTCATTTGAGCACTGAGAAGATTGTTCAGATTCATTTGCTTTGAATTCCTCCTAAAGATAAAAATAAAAAAACTGTTATGGCTATTGTTATAAGAAGAGTTAATATTAAAATAAAAAATTTCAAGTTAAGAAATACTAACATATACATCCTTAGCTTTTGTAGAAACCTATACAGTACGGTCTTCTTTCCTCAAATGTATGTGATGAAAAGTCTCATCAACTGTAGGCTCTCTACCCCAAGCCTTAGCCTATAATAATGAGAAAATAAGTTAATAACAAAACAAATAAAATATATTACTAAACAACTAACGATAATAGTTACCAATTTTTGCGCATGGGTGCCGGTAGAAATGCAACCACCTATGTGCAAGCATCCACCAGTGTCAGAAGCACAATTCATCTTTGCTTGTTGACATTTCTCCTTATACACGCTACTAGCCCAGTACCTGCATAAGTCTTCCCATATGCCTTCTCCAATCCAAAAAGGCCTTTCATTTAAGTTGTGTGCCTGCCCTAGCAAACCTAATAGTCTCTTCGAACTATGACTATTATATGTCTTTCGCATATGGTTATGATGTTGAGGCATCCACCAAACATAACCCTTCAAAAATATGTTGTAAATAACATTAAAGTAAAAAAATAATACACTATTACAAGACAAACAAACATAATTAAATAGATAAAAAATAATACATACTTGAAACTCTCCAAACCACATTTCTCTAGTATCCTTGGGTATTTCTCCCCAAGATGTCCAAGGTTAATTATACATAAATCGTATAATCTTTGTTATGGCATCAACAACAGGTTTAGATAGCAGAAACCTACGATACAATTTAAAAAAGGAAATGTAAATATTCTCAATAAAAAAATTTGAATACACATAACTATAAATGAATAACAAGTAGTTGTACATATACCCAAAATCACCATCGGCCTCAACAAATGTCTTGTTGCTTTGATTTGTTGCAGAAATGGGAAAATTAGAATCACGGGTAGCCGGCGACTCATGGGTACCTGGCAACTCACGGGTACTCGGTGACAGGCCAATAATAGGTGACCCAGAGTCATATAATGTACCATATAGTGAATGTGAAGTATGTGACGGACGCTGTGATCCAGGTGTGGGTATCATAATGTACTCAGAAGATGGTGGCTGAAGCAAACCTGTAATGGGTAATATTGTAACTGGGGGTAGAGATGATCCTAATGTTTGCCCCCTAGGTGGCCTCCCTATATTGATCCTAAGACGTCGAGGTTGTTCCTTCTCCTTCTCCTTCTCCTTCCCTTTCCCCTTATCAACTCGTGACGATGACATCTACATAAATAATAAAAATATAATGTAAATATAATTCCAAACACAACATAATAATGTATAACTAGTAACTACAACATATTAATATAATTCTATACTCATAGTTATGAGGAAACATTGTCCTCATCACTATTTATTTCATATTCATTATTGGAAGATGTTTCATCATCGTCGTCATTAAAACTTTGCTCATCTTCATCATTTTCATCCTGTCTATTAGAACCAACATCTTAAACTACATCAAAAACCACATTAATGTCTTACAAATGGTCAATGAGACCCACATCAACAATTGGATCCACAAGAATCATAGTATCATCTTGAAATGTAATTTCTTAGGCACTTTCAATTTCAACTCGACCTCTTGCCTTAGTCTTTATTACCATCCACCATTGGACCTTATCCTTTTTCTTTCCAGGAAAAGGAACCTAATACACTTGTCTCGCAAGGAAGCAAGGATAAAAGGATCAAATCTCTCGTATCGTCTAGTGTGTCAAACCTCGACAATCTTATAATCTTTGTGAACTCTTGTACCTCTATTAATCATAGGATCAAACCATTCACATTTAAAAAGAACAACTTTTTTTTGGTTCCCCAGGATATTCTAACTCGACCATATCTTTTAGTATTCCATAATAATCATTTTCATTTTCACCATTGGTTGAGCCTTTAACACACACGCCACTATTGATTGTTTTCTTCCCATCTGACCAAGCATCTGTGTGAAATTTATATCCATTGACAAAATACATTGGCCTAGATGTCACACATCTACCAGGCCCCCATGCTAAATCATACAAGTAAGAATTATTCACCATATTTTGTGGATTGTGAACCTAGAAAAAAATATAGTTAATGTTAATGATGTAAATCATATATAATGATTGGGATCAACAATTTAGTAATGTTTAAATACTTATATAACTTCTGAACCACTCTATAAAATTTGCATTTATTCTTTCATTTGAATGTTCCTCAGGAATGTTGAAATGTTTTGAAAAAACACTGAAAAATTAAAAGTTTATGATTTAATTATTAGTGAGCAATACATTTGAAATTTAAATTAAATTATTAGTACCACTTACTTAAGGTATGGTTCAACTTATTCACAATTTAGCAAGATGTGCAATGTCATATATTTCATCTCAGCATCATTTAGCCACTGTATTTTGATGTTCCATAACCTCGGCCTGGTTGATTAAAAATTGACAAAGTCGATTCCATTGACATATTTTCATCTGTATCATCATTTCGTCCAACTCTAGTTCTCATTGACTTAACATGAGCCTCAACGTATAATGAACAGAAATGAGATATCTCTTGAGTCAAATAAGCTTCACAAATAGAACCTTCAACCCGAGCTTTGTTCTTAATTATTTTCTTTATCTTGTTTAAGTACCTCTTGAATGGATACATCCACCTGTATTGAACTGGCCCCCTACTCTTGCTTCATAACGTAAATGGATTAGTAAATATTCCATGGAATCAAAGAAACTCAGTGGAAATATCCTTTCCAATTTACACAAAATCACCGGAATGCTCTGTTCCATTTGGAGCATGTCTTTTTTCGTCAAAGTTGTTGAGCACAAGTCTTTAAAAAATTGACTCAATTCAGTCAATGGCTTCCAAATTTGATCTGGCAACAAAGAAAAAGTAATTAGAAGCAAACTCTCCATAAACACGTGACAATCATGACTCTTCATCCCAGACAATCGTAATTGATTCATGTCCATACATTTGGCTAAGTTCGAAGCATAACCATCTGGCATTTTTAAATGTTGCACCCATTCACAAACAATTTTCTTTTGCTCTTTTGTAAAAGTATAATTAGCCTTTGGTTTCATGATCTTACCATTTGCAAAATAAATAAGCTTCAATTCTGGTCATTGACAATATTCTTTTAAGTCTATTCTTGCCTTCACATTATCCTTTGTTTTGCCCTTAACATCCATAACAGTGTTGAATATGTTATCAAAGACATTTTTCTCAGTATGCATGACATCTAAATTATGCCTAATTAAATTATCCTTCCAATAAGGTAACTCCCAAAATATGCTCTGCTTAGTCCAATTATGATAAACACCATACCTATGATGTTTGCACGACTGCATTTAAGTTATTTTACTAAAGGCACCAACAATCTCCCTTAATTCATGTCTAGATAATCTTGGTGGAGGCAAATCAGTCACCACGGTTTTCTTTTTAAATGCATTTTTGTTTCTTCTAAACATGTGATCAACATGCAAGAATTGACAATGGCAGTCAAACCACGAATTTTTTTCCCCATGCTTCAAAGTGAATGCCTTTGTTTGATCCATGCAATATGGATAGGCTAATTTACCAGCAGTCATCCATCCAGATAACATTTCATATGTTGGAAAGTCATTTATTGTCCACATCAATGTCGCCCTCATCATAAAATTTTGTTTGCTTGACACGTCATAAGTTAAAACACCCGTCCATAAAATTTTCAGTTCATCGGTTAATGGTTGTAAATAAATATCAATCTTGCTCTTGGGATTGTTAGGGCCGGGAATAATGCATGTTAGGAACATGTATAGGGCAGTCATACACATTTTTGGAGGCAGATTATATGGAGTGACTATCACAGGTCAACAAGAATAATGAGAAGCAGATTGATTGTATGGAGTGAAACCATTGGCATACAAACCAAGCCTAACATTTCTAGGATCAATTGCAAATTCAGGATATGTCCTATTAAAATGCTTCCATGCTTCACCATCGGATGGGTGAGACATCTCCCCCAACTTCCTATTATTTTCAGCATGTCATCTCATGTGTGCAGATATGCTCATAGAGGAATACAACCTCTTGAGCCTAGGAATAAGAGGTAAATAATGCATTCTTTTCACTAGAACTTCATTGTTATTTCCATTACTGGTTTTAAGAAGTTCGTATCTTTCAGCACCACAAAACCTACATTGTCTAGCATTGTCATAGTATAGCATACAACCATTTACACAACAATATATTTTTCTTGAAGTAAGCCCGAGTTTAGAAACCAATTTTTTTGTTTTATAGTAATTCAGAGGAATTCATGATTCTGGTGGAGCAACCTCTCTTAATATCTCCATAAATGAATCAAAGCACGCATGCGTTACATTATAATCAAATTTGAGGCTTAACATTTGAACTACCAAGGATAACTCAGAATGAGTTTCGCAGCCAGGCCATAATGGCTGACTTGAAGCATTTAATAGATCATAAAACTCTTCGGCCTCTGGATGTGGAGGCTCCTCAACACTCTGTTGAAAATGACTCCTTAAATCCCCAAATTCTATTCCAGCTGCATCACAAACCATATTTTGATATCTATCAACCATGTCTTCCTCCTCTAATATAGGATTATTAGCAGTGTTCATATCAAAGTTTATATTTACACTAATTGGATCAGGCTTTTCCTCTCCATGATCTGTCCAATACCAATACCTAGGTTTGAATCCTTTTTTATACAAATGAACTTTCATAATATCAAGTTTCAACAATTTCCCACTATAACACATCAAACATGGACATCTAATTGTTCCTTCACTTAAGTAATGAGAAGATCGCCATGTATAATTCACAAACTCTTCAATTCTATATACAAATTCTTGTGTAAGTCCTCTACGACCCGAATGAGTCCTATTATATATTCATCTACAATTTTCTGGAATTACCATTTTCTGCAATGATAATTTTACACTTAAATCAAAATACAAAAATGTAAAATGCACAACATATGTTGCATAATTAATATATTTTAAAATTATACTTGTATAAATATTTCAATCCAAACAACTATTATTTCTAAAATCTTAAAATCTCTTAACATGGTATGGCCCTATCCCATTTAAGAATAAACCTTTTTAGCACTTGATTGATAGTACTCACAAAAATCACACATCGTATACTTGACAAAATTTCGGCAGCATTTCCCATTAGTCTCCAAGTGCACGACTAGAAAGTGGTGACATCTACCACGATCAAGTGTGCACCCAGAGAACAAAAGGAAATGTTGCACAACAAAATTTCATCAAGTATATGGTATGAGATTTAATGAATAACTATAATAAAGTGAAGTAAAAGTTTCTTCCTAAACTGTCCAAATTAGACAATTCAAGATTCAATACAATGAGCAGTTCCTTCAAAAAGTACGTGTGCTCACTAATATTGAATCTCAAATGGGAAACTAAGGCTTCGCTCGGTAATACGATTTACCACATACATCAAATATATTACAAAGATAACAATACCAGGCACAGTTATAGTACATTGTAATAATCAAATTCAAATTGATCATAAATAAAAAAATATTTGAAACCCGGTCATGAGCATGTGATCAAATTCTAAATCTACAATTCATAATCTACAAATCACTCATCTTCTCAGCAAACAAGTCATTGGTTCAAATGAAAAGTGATGAACAGAGCAAGTAATGAACAGCGAGGTACCTAGTTGGTAGGTGGGCGGACTGGTAGAGGCGTGAAGCAGTGGTGGCCGGCCGGGTCGGTGGTGTAGCGGGGTCGGGGGGTCGCGGGTGGCGGTGCTGCGCCGTCGGTGGGTCGCTGTAGGGGGGTCATGGTGACGGGAGGCGGTGCGTCAGGTTGGGGCCTTCGGGTCGCGGGGTCGCCGATCGTCGGGGTCGCGGGGTGGGAGAGCTGGTGCCGGGGGTCGCGTACCGCGGGTCGCCGATTCCCAGGGCTCGGTGGTGGTGGCAATGATCGGTGGTGGTGGTGGAGCGGAAGGGAAGGGAGGAGGAGGTTGAGGGAATGAAAACTGATTCGAAAAAAATGAGAAGGGAAGAAGAAGAACAGGTGTTAGATCTAGTTTTGCGATGAATTTTTTGCGGTAGATTTTTTCGCTGCAAATTCAATTTTTAAATTGTGGTGGATTTTTGCTGTAAATTTTTCCGCCTCAAAATATTTTAACAAATTTTTATTACGTTAATATATTTTGCGGTGAAAAAATCTGCTGCAAACTTTTTTTAAAATTGTGGCATATTTTTTGCGGTGATTTTTTCCACAGTAAAAATTTTTTATTATTTTTTTATGATTTTTTATTAGTTTATCGATTTTTTGTGCGAGAATTTGTCTCCGTAATTTATTATTTTATTAATTGTGACAAATTTTGCAGCGGATTTATCCGCTACAAATGGTTAAATTTTTTTTAATTTTTCCTTCCATTTTTTTATTTTATTAAGTTTGCGGTGAAAATATCCACCGCAAACTTTTTTTTCCTACTGCAACCACATTTTACAATAGAAAATGTCACCAAAAAATTTTACGGGGGACAATCCATCGCAAAAATCTACCGCAAATTAAGACGGATTATAATCCGTCGCAACGTCTTCCGCAATTGCAGTGGATGCGAATCCGCTGCAAAAAATCTACCACAAAATACAAAGTTCATTAAAAATTATATACATAATTATATTATGATTCTTTTAATCATCTATTAACACTATCACTCATAAATGAGATTAAGTATTCATTGTGCCAAAATCTTGTCTACAACAAATCAAGATCTCCATTTTACAAGGAGAGTTTCTAACACCAACACTTGTAAATTTGTTCAAGCATTCATTGTGTCAATCTCTTGTCTACAACAAATCAAGAACTCCACTTTACAAGGAGGATTTCTAAATTGATTGGAAACAAAATACAATACGTATAATGACCACTTGAAAATATATCATTTAAGCACAAGAGAGAAATTAATCTAACCTTAACTTATTACCAAGAGCTTCACCCTTTCACCCAAGTAAAATGAAACTTAGTTACTCATAGACAAGAAGAAAGGAAGAGAGAAGAAGAAGAAGAAGAATATAACTTCAATTTAGAACAAAAAAAAACTACAACAAGATAATCAAACAACAAAATAGCATGAATTTGGTATCTAACACCCTAGCCTTCTAAATGATCAGCCAAGGCTCCTTTTTATAGAGGATTAGGGATACAAAATGACAAGGGGGCTGAGTCATGAGTGAGTGGATGAGTGGAAAATGAGTGAAAAATGCCAAATGACTTTTGATGAGTGGAAAATTATGGAGATTCTTTGTCTCCAAAATCATTTAGCTCTGAAACCACTGCATTCATCATTTTTTCACCAAGTGGTCTTTATGAAAGTTGTAGGCCTGGATCTTAGCTTTCAAATGCCGTTGGTTTGAGTCCAAAAGCATTCCTACAACTCAATATATGGTCTAATTACTACATACTAATCAGGCTTAGCGACAACTCCTCTGTTCTGACTTCCAATCCCAATATGACCCATTAGACCTCATATTATGGAAAGGTGTTCAACATGAAAGTTGTATATTTGGATCTTACTTATCAATCTTAAAAATTTTAGCCCATTTGACATCATATAGTCTGAGCTATGTCATTAACAGTATGCCTAGGTCAAGCTGTCAGGATTAGCACCCTAGTTCTTGCTTTAACTCTAATTTGAGTTACCCAAACATGTGATTAGGCCTTTGAGGTCTTAATAAAAGTTGTAGAGCTCTCTCTTATCTTTCAAATGCCATTAAAATCACCTCAAAATGCCAACTACAGCCCAATATATGGCCCAAATATAGAAATAGTGTAAGATGTAAATCAAGCTGAAAAATTCAATTAAGTCCAATTTGAGTCCAAACTTACAAAACATAACAAAACTCAATCAATTAAGTACATGGAGAGTGTAAATAACTAAAAATGAGATTTTATTAATGTATCAAATATGTGATTATCAAATTCTCCCACACTCAGCTTTTTGCACTCCTAGGCAAAACACACAAGACAAAAACTAAAAAAAACAAAACAGACTCAAAAGCTAAACACTATAAAAGACTCAATTTCTAATAATATTTAAGAATGAAGAGCAACTAATCATTCAAGAAATCAAAACATTTATGAGGTAACGTTTCTTCACATCTCAAACTAACAAGTAAGGAAATTTCAATTGAAAAGCATGAGTCAAGAATGATAGATCTTCACAAGATTCACTCTCAATCCCTCAAGTGTTTAAAAGGTAGGTATTTCACTCAATTCAACCCATGAAAATTGTACTGCCATAAGCTTGCTTATCTTCTACTTCTCCACTACTCAGAACACATGCACACACAAATCATAAGGACTTTATTCAAGATTGTAATGAGGTCAAGGTAAAGGAAGAGGTAATATGGATATGACAAGTTAAATACCAAAGAGAATAAAAGAGCATGAGAGCTGAGTTCAATTAACAAGCATGAAAGTTCATCCCAACTCCACCTAATACAAATTCCCTTTACATCTTCTTTTCCTTTCTTTTATTGCCTTGTTAACCCTTATATATATATATATATATATATATATATATATATATATATATATATATATATATATATATATATATTATATATATATATATATATATATATTATCTTTTTTTAAGATGAACATAATATATACATTTTTTTTACCAACCATTCTGCATACACACCCCCACACTTGTTCAAGAACTCATCCAATGACAAAGCTAATGTTCTTTTATTCCTTAAGGCCAGGTAAGAACATGGTTTTTTTTAAGGCACATAATGAGTTCGAAACAAAGAATGGTCAAATAAGCTCAAAGGGGTTAAGCAAGGAAAAATATACAAGGTTGGCTATTTAGTTAAAGTAGCTATATCAAGAAAAATATCTCAATCATATTTATGCATGCATATGAAAATGTAGTCTCAAAAAGAATTAAAGCAAGTTGTAGAGTAACAATTCCATGAGTGAGATTCACACAAGAAAGAAGAGAATGATACAAACGTTCAATCCATTCATCAATAGGCTTAAAATCTCACAAGGCATAATTCTATCATTCTCAATTTACCAATTCAACATCCATAATCAAGCATGTGATTTTTAAGAAAGAAGACAATTAACTTAATCATGCAAATTTCCTTGAATTTGAATTGCTATTTCCACACAAACTAGTTATTTACCTAATTACTCCTTACTCTGCCACCAATTTTGATGCGTCTCAAGAGTAAATAATTTACTCCTTACTCTGTTATCCCTAATTACTTTTGTTGTTAATAAATTGATGACAAACATATAAACACAACAAACATATTAACAAACACACTTCCTAATTTTTTTTTAGATTTTTTTTGGGTTTTTTTTACACAACTATCCTTTCCCCCAACCAGATCACAACATTATCCTCAATGTCAAACATAGATAGGTAAAGGATAGAATATAGTACCTGTTATTGCAATTACTAAAAAAATATCTCACATAAATTTAAATAGACACAAAGTACGATGAATAAAACCCAAAACTTGTAATTATTTAAATAGTTAGAGTGTTTGGCATGGCTTGTTTTTCATACTGCTTCCCTCACCGATTCCTTCTGACCAATTTATCTGAGTTGTTACTGGATCAGGTTCATAAACAAAAGCTTCTAATTTATCAATCAACTCATCAACAGTGGAAGCAGAGATAAGGAGTCGTCTTGCTGAAGGTGTGACAAATTTCTATTCCATAGCATGGTCAGCAAAAGATAACAAATTATCAAAGAAATTATTAACATTCAACAAACCTATGGGCTTATAGTGGATGTTCAGTTGGGCCTAAGAGATAATTTGAAAGACTTCTTCTAAAGTACCAAAACTACCAGGTAAGGCTATGAATGCATCAGAATTTTTAAGCATTGCCTTCATTCGTCCATGCATAGATGATACTTGAAGTTCCAGCCCAATTGTCTTTCCAATGATGTTCTTTCGAGTTAAAGGTTCAGGAATGACACTTAAAACTGAACCACTTCTTACAAATGCAGAAAGTGATACAGCCTCCATTAACCCAATGCTACCTCCTCCATATACTACACGAATGTTCCTTGTAGCAAGTGTTCTACCAACAGTGCTTGCTGCGTTTACAAACTCTAAACTTTTCCTATAATTTATCCCACAAAATACACAGATACTAACAAATCTACGAATAGAAGAAGAAGCTCCCTCCATTTCTACACTCACACTCTCTTTGAATGATTATGAGTTGCAGGAAAGTGAAGAAAATGGAGTTTAAATAAGGAAGGGAATAGAAAAAGTAATAATAGCTCTTATATGAGTAGGTTGGCTGTTGTCAGAAAACTTTGAAATTAAGAAACACAGTTTTTTTTTGTTTTTTTTTAATTTTTTTAATTTTTTATTTTTTATTTACTTCAAGAAAACCATCAGGGTAAAGAAGCCTAGAAACCCCTGAAGGACACTGCCCAAAGGATCGTCTGTTCAAAACTAAAACACAACAAAATCATACAAAGATAAAATAATAATAACAAATGATGGCATACCTTTATGTGCAAGTTTCATGGCGTATCTTTATACTGCTCATCATGAGTGCAATAATACCAAGACGGCTCAGCCAATCTAGGAATTCTTCTCCCTCCTGCTTATTTGAAGAAAAGAGAATAAAGAAACCATCGCAGATTACCATCCTAGGTCTAAAACCTGGAGAGCTCACACTTGGGTTCGTAACATCAACAAAGATGCTAAAATCTGAAACCCGCAATGTCCAAGATCCAGAACGCTCCATCCCAGGGTGCTGAAAGCCCCTTCTAATAAAAGAGAGGATCAAGCTCAGATGCCTTATATGCTTTGGCAGCCGCGGGTTACTTCTCACTAATAACTAAAGTGGGACGCTTCTACTTGTCCATCAACTCCACAGTGCCTAGATGGTGAACATTGGATTGTGGAGTGCGGCTCTCTACAAAGTATGACACACGAACCTTATTTATGGACCAGCGTGCGATGGTTCACCTGAGTCAAAGACGGGGCTACCGCTGGCAGGGGCTCCTAATCTAATTAAAGACCAAGTACAACCAAAGTTTTGCTCTTTTTTTATTCTTTTTTATTTCATTTTTATTTCTTCTTTTTTTTCTTTTTTTATCTTTTTAATCTTTTTTTTAAGATATACAAAATAATATATATATGTTGTTGTGTTTTGGCTTGCATCTTCCTCTGGTTTTATGTCCAGTAACGACTTAAATGCCTTCTATGAGTCGAGGATAAGCTTCCCATCTAATTTTCTTATAAATTGGAAAACATGGTCTTTTTGAGTTAAATTCCTAAGACTGTAACGCTTTTGCTCGTCCTTGAAGAGATTCCACAAACTAAGAAGTTTACGATGCACAACTCCACAAGATTGTATCTCAAGAGTTAATAAGATATCATCTAATGACTCTTTACTCAGTCCATTCTTAATAAAGTAAATTTTATCTTCTCGATTTACGAAAACTATTCCCAAAGAATGACATCGCGTGTTGCATTTCCATCGTGTACATTTGTAACAAACTTGCATTCTTTTTGCTCTTCTCCTTTTTGAAAATGAACTTTTATTGAGACCAGACATGTATGGGACAAATGAATCTGAAGATTCACCAGCTAAACGAACCTTTGCTTCGATTATCCAGTGTATATCTTCTAGGATACCCTTGTACATTAACAGTCTCAGTCTTTTACACTTAACTTTGTAGATTTTGGTTAGAGCATTTTTAGGAAAAGAATGGATATACTTTTTTAGATTTGAGAGAATGACATCCATTTTGAAAGAAAATGAATCAGTTATCATGGGAAACTGAAAAATAAACCGACTTGAGAGCCACGGAGTACCGTTATCCACCACTTAACCGGGAACACAAAGAACTGCAAAAAAGAAAGAAACAAAATTAAAATAAATTCTACTCATAACAAGAATTAGAAAAGAAGATGGATTCTACCTTAACAACTTGATATTCCAGAAATGATTTGAGTCTTTGTCCATTGACCTTAAATACATTATCATTCCTAGGGTTCTCAATGTCTATGGCCCCATGAGGATACACATGTTTGACAATAAAAGGACTAATCCACCTAGATCTCAATTTTTCAAGGAATAGGTGAAGACGATAATTATAAAGCAGAACCTTTTGACCAATTTCAAAAGTTAAACGATGCATCGATCTGATATCTGTAGACCAAGATATGACTCAATTAATGAAAAATGGTCAAGATAGCGCGGGAATATGAATTTTGCTCCAAATCAAATCTCTTTAAGAATCTTTATTCAATCTTCAATCTAATCATTGTATAAGATTTTGCATCCAATTAAAACTCTAATTAGCATCTAAAAATAGGATAAGAATTCTTCAAATATTTATCTTCAAGAATTTCTTATTTTTACACAAAATCTGATGATTTATCTTGAAAGCTTGTTTCTCTGATTTCTTGCTTCTTTAAGCATCCATTTTCTCTCTATGTGTATTTACTTATAAAAAATACATAAAAACACATAATAAGAACACAATTAAAATAATAAAAACATAACAAAATTTAAGAACAAAACTAAATCAAAAAAATTAAAAGATTATGAAAACTCAAGATTTTGAATAGTAAAAATATAAATTTTTGTAGGTTCATCATACACCAACCTTGTAATCGATTACAAGGAACCCAGAACTCATGTAATCAGTTACACCCCCAATGTAATCGATTACAAGGGAGTTTAAAAGGGGTTTCAGCACACGCAGAAGCCATTTTTGGTCTGCAATTCCCTTTCTCTCTACCCTCACGACTCTCCTCACACCAAATCCCCAATTTCTCTCCCAAATCTTGCCCAAATCACTCCATTTCACTCAAAATCTTCCTCTCTACCAAAAACCCAAACTAATTTCCAACAAAATTCCCACATTCTCACCTACATGTTCTCTTTCGTACGTGTTCTCTCTCTCTAGCCCTTACCCCACGATCTTCATTACTTTCTCACCTATTTCTGCCTTCCTCCATCACTAACCACCACAAAGCACCTTCTCTCCACCTTCTTTACAATCCTTTCCCCTCATTCCTCTACATAGCAAGAACAGGGGCCTCCATGGGAACGTCTTCCAGTGCTCCTCCACTCACCATTTCTGGGCTAGACCTCACCCAGCACTTTGGCACTGCCAAGAAGGATGAGCACTTCTAGAAAAATTTTCAATTGCGAAAGATCATCTCCCCCAGGTATCTCACAAAGTACTTTTGCTCTAGTGAGCCCCTAGAAAGTTTTAGGATGATAGAAATACTAGGACTGCTAGATTTTTTGAGCATCAAGAAAAACATATATCCTGATTTAGTTAAAGTTTTTTATGCCAATTTAAAGTATAAAGATGACTGGCTGATATCTGAAGTAAAAAAGAAACAAATAAGAGTCACTAAGGATCTCTGGTATAGGCTGACATAATTGATTTTTGAAGGTGAACGTTTCTGTGGACGTGAGAATGTTTGGGGACATGACTATGAATATAGGGCTACCTTGACTTCCTTGATAATATATGGCTATGATATTCCCAGGGACAAAAGGAGGGTGATGGCTACTGGGTTGATTATGGAGAATAGGGTGATGCATTACCTTGTGGCTAGGGGATTGGTTCCTAGGGGAGGAAACTACTCCCAAGTGTTCAAGGATGATGTGATGACCTTGTGGGCCATGAACACAGATAGGCCAATCAATTGGGCATATTATGTTATACAGCACATGTTGGAAGCCAAAAATAAAAACCATGCCCTGCCTTATGCTATGCTCGTTATTGCCATTCTAGAGTAATTCCATATCCCTTTGTCTGGAGAAACAAAGGATACGAGTTCTAAAGGGCCACAGTCCATTGGTCTGTATACTCTGCAGAAGCTTCAGCTAAGGAAGGTTGATGACAAACGGTACTATATCCTTCATAGAAGTTATGGACACATTCTTCATGAGGCTAAGGATAATGAAGAAGAAGGCCAGCAACCTGCTCCCATAGCCACTTCGGAACTATTACTCTAGGAAATACATAGCTTGTAAACGGGGATGGAGTGCCTTGAGCAAAAAATAGATCATCAAGGACTGTAGTTGGCTTCCATCCGATCTTCTCTGGAGGGACTCGAATATGTACCGAGGAGAGATGTCAGTGCTCCCACCTCCTCTGCTGCACCACCTGCTACCATATCCTTTGCTGGTCCTTCTAGTGCTAATGCTGATGACAATAAGGAGATTCTTGGCTCTAAGGATGATCTTGACACAAATGATGATGATGTGGATCTTGCTGATGTGGCAGCTGATACTGATAGTGACAGCGAGGCGACAGAGTCACATGGGACTTAGTCTTGATGTTCTTTCCTTTCATAATATTTTGCATAACCATTAGCAATCTTTGCCTTTTATAATTTTTTACATGACTCTGGATACTTTTGAACTTAATGTTTATACAGTCTAGTCTTTTGTTTTTCATATGCATTTGTTGTTGCTCTGATTGGACTAGTTATACTCTGATATTGATTTGTATGGGCTGAAATAGTTATACTCTGTTATCTTCTGTTGTTGTGTTGACTGTGTGTATGAGTGAATCATGGTAAATGCTGCTGAAATTTTATTGGTATTATTGCTGAAAAAATTAAATGCTTATGTCTTTTTTATAATGGCAACAGGGGAGAGATTAGAGAGATTACCTTGCATGAGTATGAGGGAGTTTTTACATGTAAATTATTTATCCTATCTCATACATAAATTATGGGGGAGAGTTGCGCATAAATCTCTGACATACAAATACAAATGCGACTCTCTTTTTCCTATGTTATTTTGTCATCATCAAAAAGGGGGAGAATATGAATGTTTATGTCTTGAAGCATATCAATGAAGTTTTTGATGATAACAAAGTTAAGATGAATACTAAGTTTAAAGATGTATATTTGGTATAGTTTATAAGACTTAGAATCTAAATGTAAAATGCTCTTAATATATCTCAACTATCTCAAATTTTGAAAGCTCCTTTTTAAATCAACTTGAAGTTGAAAGTTCATTTTTTTAAAGAAAGACTGATTTTAATCTTGGATTATATAACTCATGTTTAAATTTTATCAAATTCAAGTATCTTTTAAGTTGGAGATGGCCATCAAGCTTAATTGAACTTGAAAAATGTGTTTAAGGGTCATTGTAATTGATTACACAAGTGTTGTAATTAATTACAAGTCAGACAGAAGCCTTGTAATCGATTACATTGTGGTTGTAATCGATTACAAGTCTGGCAAAGGCCATGTAATCAATTACACAAGGGTTGTAATCGATTACATCTCTGACAGAGGCTCTGCAATCGATTACATGAGGGTTGTAATTGATTACATCCTGTTCAAAAAGCCAAGAATACGTTCTAAGAGTCATGTAATCGATCACATAGACTATGTAATCGATTACATCAAGTCTGACAATAGTCAATGTCTATTTTCTTGGCATTTAATGTTGCCCTTAATGCACCCAATGACTCCTTTAATAAAAAATAGTATAAATACATATCTTGGGTCATCATTAATGGCGAATTAACAACTTGAAACATATTCTCTATCACTCTAATCCGTGAATCAATTTCAAACCCTTATTGCTCTGTTTTTGCAAATCACTTGAGATATTCTTGAAGAGCATTGTAAGACTTCAATTTGTATCAATTACTCTTGTGAGAGTTTCATCTTATATACACTCTAATTCTTTGTAAATAGGGTGAGACATCCCTTGAACTTGAGGTTCAAACACAAAGGGTGAGGTATCCCAAGGTGTAGTGAAAGCTCTATTATGTAAAGGTTACAAGTACCTGTTGAACCTTGAAGATATAATGAAAAATCTCAAGTGATTGCTTGAAGACTGGACGTAGGCCACAAGTAGATTGGTGTCTGAACCAAGATAAACCTTGTGTTTGATATTCTAAACTCAACTCTTTTACATTTGTGTTTATTTTTTATGCATGCTTGAATACTCTTTGTTTTGGTTGATTCAATTGTGAGTGAAAGTATTCAATTTTCTTTATCCATTCATCTTTATCAATTAATAGCTTCAACGAAAATTAAGCGAAAGATTTGCAAAAATATTTTATAAACTCAATTCACTCTCCCTCTTGAGTATTAAGGCCACTTGGTAACAACAAATGCTTTGTTTTGAACAATGAAAAAGATAAATTGGGCAAGTTTGATGCAAAATCTGATGAGGGTATATTTCTTAGTTATTCTCTTAGTAGTAAAGCTTTTAGATTCTATAATAAGAGAACTATGACCATAAAAAATTTATACATGTTGCATTTGATGAGACTAACCCCATTGGACTAGGTAAAGATGATGTTGATGATGTTGCAGTGATTTTGACTAATACTCACTTGAAGAATAAAAAGGAAGAGCAAAGGAAAGAAATCTGAAGTGAGCAAACACCACCACAACAAGAGAAGCAACAATCCAATGATCTTCCAAAAGAATGGAGAACTTTAAGATACCACCCTCTTGACAAGGTTATTGGTGATGTTTCAACAAAACTCACTTAGAGATGCATGTAATCATATGACTTTTGTTTCTCAAGTTGAACATAAAGACATAAATGAGGCCATTAATGATGAACATTGGATATTGGCTGTACAAGAAAATTTAAATCAATTTGAAAGGAATCAAGTTTGGGAACTTATTCCAAGACCCAATGATCATCCTATTATTGACACCAAATAGGCCTTTAGGAACAAACTTGATGAAATAGGAGTAATAATTAGAAATAAAGCTAAGTTGGTTGCTAAAGAATAAAATCAAGAAGAAGGAATTAATTATGAAGAAATTTATGCTCCTGTTGCTAGCTTAGAAGCTATTAGAATGTTACTTGCATTTGTTTACATCATGGATTTCAAGCTTTACTAAATGGATGTAAAAAATGATTTTCTAAATGGTTTTATTAAAAAAGAAGTTTATATAGAACAATCTCCTAGTTTTGAAATCTATAAGTTGCCCAACCATGTCTTCAAATTGAAAAAGACCTTGTATGACTTAAAACAAGCTCCTAGAGCTTGATATGAAAGGTTGAGTAAGTTGCTTTTAGAAAAAAAAAATTCAAGAGGCAAGGTTGACACAACACTTTTTATTAAAAACAAAAAGCATGACATTCTCCTTATGCAAATTTATATTGATGATATTATATTTAGTGCTGCTAATGAATCTTTGTATAAGGAGTTTGCTAGTCTAATGCAAAGTGAATTTGAAAAGTCTATGATGGGTGAGCTTAACTTCTTCCTTGGACTTCAAATTAAGCAAACAAAAGATGAAACATTCATAAGTTAAACTAAATATTGCAAGGAGTTACTCAAGAAGTTTGGAATGGACAATGTTAAACAAATGGCTACCCCAATGAGCATCTCTTACTATTTGGATAAGGATGAATGAGGTAAATTCATAGAAATCATTAAATATAAAGGTATGATTGACTCACTCCTTTAGCTTACCACAAGTAGACTAGATATAATGTTTAGTGTGTGCAAATATGCTAAATATCAAGCTTGTCCTAAAGAATCTCATCTAAGTGTTGTATAAAGAATAATGAAATATCTTGTTAGTACTTCACAAATGGGTTTGTGGTATCCCAATGGTGCCTCGTGTAGTTTGATTGATTATTCTGATTCCGATTTTTCCAGATGCAAAGTGGATAGGAAGAGTACTAGTAGGACATGTCACTTGCTTAGAAACTTTTTAGTTTCTTTGCATAGCAAGAAACAAAATAGTGTGACATTATCTACAACTGAAGCTGAGTATGTTGTAGTCGAAAGTTGTTGTACTCAAATTATTTGGATAAAACAATAACTTCTGGATTATAAACTCTAGCTTGATCACATCCCTATAAGATGTGATAACACTAGTGCACTCGATTTAACTAAGAACTTTGTCTTGCACTCTAGGACTAAGCATATTGAAATTAGGAACCACTTTATAAGAGATCATGTGCAAAAAGGGATTGTGTGCTTGAATCTGTGGAAACATCAAAACAACTAGCTGATATCTTTACAAATCCTTTGGCAAAAGAAAGTTTCTTTTATATAAGAGAAGAAATAGGAATAATTAATCAATCATTTGAAGTGAATATTTATGCTTGATGGATGTTCTTGAAATTATTCATTTAAATCCATTGCTAACTTCATTGTTAGAGGTTTCCCCAAATTTGTTTTGTAGGTGCTCTCAACATGATTAAGTCCTCCAATTTGCTCAAGTGTTTTGATGAAGTTTGCTGAAGTCTGGTTGTAGAATTCTCATCTTTAATTATATGGTAATGGATTACGGAAGGTGGTAATCAATTACGAGGTCTCTGGAATGTGAAAATTTTGATTTTTGGATGTGGTAATCTATTACATGGGGTGTGTAATCAATTACAGGACCTCTGAAATGAGTTTCAAGAGATGGCAACAACGTGGTAATCGATTACCACACTTGGTAATCGATTACATAGTCTCTAGCAAGCCAAAATGCTTTGTGGTAATCGATTACCACACATGATAATCAATTACAGTCAACCCAACAGCATCATAATTGATTACCAAGGGTGTTTGAAGGCTTAAATCACGCCTCTTTAGCCTTTTTTATCACCTTCCCTTCACATTCTGATGTTGATTATTATGTTAATGTTGATTATTATGTTAACACTATTATGTTTTTGGGTTGATTCTCATGTTTATTTCATGATGTCATTTCTTTTTTATAATGTCAAAAGGGGGAGAGTATGAATTGCATGAATAAGAGGGAGAATTATATGTGAATTAATTGTCATAAATCTTTTTGCATGAACTCTTTTGCTTGAATCTCATGCGTATCTTAATATCAATCCTTAAATCCATCTTCACATCTTTCAAACATGTAAAAAATGGAGTTACTCAAAAGCAAAAAGCTATTAACGCTAAGGCTCTTGCTGGTAATTTGTATGCTGGAGTTGTATCCTCATTCATTTTAAATAACTAGTAAGTAGCCCGTGCAATGCACGAGATTTATATTTAGGAAAAATTACACTGAACTTTCCTGAAGTTTGGCGAAATTATACCCACCATCTTTCTTATTTGCATCCCTACACTGATCTCCCCTAAAACAGATGGATAGGTGAGGTAAGTGTAATGACAATATAAAATTCAAAGGAGGCCGATATAATTTCTGAAACAAAGGAGTGTCGAGTATAATTAGGTCAAACCTCAGAAGAAGTCAATATAATTTGTCCTTATTTTTAAGTTTTAATGTGTGCTTAAAATATATTTTAAAGACTTTATTTTTAACATGTTATACATATGTAACATGTTACAAATCTAAACTATTTAAATTGCTAACTCATATAAAAAATGATGGTAATAAAAAAAAGATAAAAAAAGATAATAATTATCTACTAAATATTTTCCCAAGAAATTTTGAAAATTGATTGAAAAGAAAAATAAGGAAATTAGAATCTCTCTTGATTGAGGAAACATTTACGAGATAATAATTTAGGATATTACAGGAGAAGAATGTGAGAGAAGTAAGAAATCTATCTTGAAGGAGATAATGACATATGGGATGAGATACATGTGGAACACTCCAAAAAGATAGTACGCTTAGAAAATTTCACACTCTCAAGAGAGAGTGTTCAAATTTGTTATATAAGGGTAGATGGAATTTCCTTTCTCTAGAAGAAAAAAAAATTAACACCAATTTACATGATACACAAACACAATTTTCTTCTTTTTAAGGGTAGCTTCAAATTTGAGTAAACCTCCAAATTTTTCTTTGAAAAACTTAGTAATAGACACATTAATTCCTAAAAAATGAAAATACTCAATGTGGTTCTTAAGAACCTTAAATATCAGCCAAATTAATCTTTTTTAAGATTAATTTATCGGTTACATTAATCGTTATTAGGAGCTAATTTAACAAATATTTAAGAATTTTAAAAATCATATTGAGAATTTTTATTTTTCAAAAACTAATATCTGCCACTATATTTTTAAAAATGTAAGGGTATAGGCCTTCAAATTTTGCAGGACTCATAAAAGTTCACTACTATAGTTGGGCTGGAATGAGTTTCTTTCCTTGGGCCATGACCTTTTTACAGACAGAGCCCGATCTTACTGACAAAGAACTGGGGTTTTAGACCTAACCCGACCGGTCCAGCCAACCTAGGTTAGGGAATGCTAGTAGCTAGTTTCATTTATAAGGGTATTTTAAGTGTGAACACCCTCTGTCACCACTGCCAGCAGCCGCATAAGCACAATGATGAGAACTTTCAACTTTGCATCTCTGCATCAATCTAGATCAATCTTCCTTGCTTTTATTTCTAACCATAATTTTGTAACCTTTTTTTTTGGGGGGGGTTAATTTAACAGGCTCCGAAAAGAGCTGGAAAAGCTCTAGTTGTAGCTGCCAAGAAGAAACAGGTAGGTAATTGGGTATCTCAGTTTATTTGATTTGATATGCGGTTCTATTTTGTTGGTTGAATGATGAACTGGAGTTTTGTAAATTTTTAATTTCTTAGGAGAAGGTGGTGAATCCGCTATTCGAGAAGCGGCCGAAGCAGTTCAGAATCGGAGGGACATTGCCTCCTAAGAGGGACCTTACCCAATTTGTGAAATGGCCCAAGACCGTTCAAGTCCAGAGGAAGAATAGTATTATTAAGCAAAGGTTGAAGGTCCTACCTGCTCTAAACCAGTTCACCAAGACACTTGATAAAAACCTAGGTAATAAGCCCGCTCAGAATCCTCGGATATGATTTCCATGTTTTGACCTCTCTTACTGTAGTTCTTTGTGTTCTTATATTACAAACACACAGTTGTGATTTTAAAATAGATGTTGAACATAGTGCATGCTCTACATAAATCTTATTAGCAATGATGGTAATCGCATCTAAATTTGGAGTAAGCAAAAAATTTTAAGGTTGAAGTGTTAGCCATGGCAACCATTACCCAAGAGGGGGGTGAATTGGGTGATGACTAGTTTTAATGCAACTTTGACAAATTATGCATTTTAAATCACTCAATAAATAAATGCAATGGAATATGCATAATAAATGTACAACTATTATAGATTACTCAACTACAACTTAAGATATAGGATAAATCAAGCAAATAAGCTAAATATCAAGTTCAACTCAAGCATATATAATTAAGGTGCAAATGTAAAGAGATGAGTTTAGAAGATCAAACACAATAGTTTATCCTGGTTCGATCACCAATCCACTTGTGATCTACGTCCAGTCCTTAAGCAACCGCTAGAGATTTTCTACTATCTTCAAGCTTTAACAGGTGCTTGATAACCTTTACAATTGAGAGCACTCAACACACCTTGGGATACATCACCCTTGTGCTTGATCCTCAAATAGGGATACCTTACCCTTTACAACTTTTGAGGGATGCCTCACCCTCAAGGGATACCTCACCCTTTACTAACTTTGAGAGATGCCTCACTCTCTAGGGATACCTCACCCTTTACTCTAGAGGGATACCTCACCCCCTCTTTATAGATTACACAAAGTGTAGAAGATAGAAACTCTCTTGAAGAGTAGATAATACAACTTGAAGCTTATGGGTATAAAGGATTCACACACTTAGCTCAAAATAAAGATTTAGAGAAAAAGATGATGAAATTCATTTTCAATGCTCAAGGGTAATTTTCAGAATGTTCTCCAACTTGTTTTTGATGTCCAAACACTTGTATTTATAGCCCAATGAGTTTTAGAGCCGTTGGAGGGTTTTAGAAATGATTTTCTATGAAAACTAGCCGTTTATAGCCATTAGAAACGTTCCTGGGCACTTGGTAATCGATTACAAGCTTCATGTAATCGATTACAAACTTTCTGGGCACTTTGTAATCGATTACATACTTTGTGTAATCGATTACACGGCTTCTGTCAACGTTGTAATCGATTACATGACTTGTGTAATCGATTACACCATTTCTGGTTTTGAAAACTGACTTTAAAAGGTCATAACTTCTTCATTTCTTATTCGATTAAAGTGAATGATCACTCATTAGAAAGATCTTTGAGTCTATTTTCATATGAAAGAGGTTTCAAAACAAAACTCAAAGTATTTTGAAAGATATGATCAAAATAGTAACCAAAGGTCAGATTTTCAAAACTCAAACTTTAATTAGTCATAACTTTTTCGTGTCCTATCCGTTTAAATCAAATGACCACTCATTGGAAAGATATTTGAGTATATTTTCATATGAAAGAACTTTCAAAACAAAACTCAAAGTAATTTGAAAGTTATGATCAAAAGAGTAACCAAAGGTCAGTTTTGTAAAACACAAAGTTGACTATTTTTCATAGTTTGAACTATTACCATAACTAGCTTTCCAAAATAGTTTGTTGGGCATTTAAACATTTTAGAAACACTTATAAATATGTTTAAAACTTGTTTGAGCTTAGTGTGATTCTTTTTTACCTTTACACAAGATCTAAGTCCTATAAGCTAAGCTTGAAGAGTCTTGGGACTTGATCTTTGCACTTCCATTCCTTTCTTGTTTGTTATTATCAAAACCATTACTTTAGTCAATGCCAATTACATTCTCCCCCTTTTTTATGATGACAAACATTCATTTGAGAAAAGAGTTAGTTCAAATAAATTAGAATTTACAAAAGGTGTATTAGAGACTTACTCCCCCTCTATTTTTCAAGAGGTGATTTGATCAGAGATTGCACAGCTCCCCCTTAATTTTGGAATTTTGGAATTCCAAGATCATTGAATTTGTACCTTGTTATTTACCTTTTCTCAAAGACTCATAAACTTCTCCCCATTTTGTCATGATCAAAACGATATACAAGATATAGATTTTGACAAAGAGAGAAGTTATAGAGTAAAATCATTGCTAAATAATGAATATTCAATAAGGAATTCAACCACATCGGCATTATATAACCAGAATATCCATTGAAAAAAATCCATTTCAAAATAATGCAGTAAAAGTTAGATTATGCAGCAAAAAAGTCACATTATGCAGTAAGATAATGGTATTATGTAGAAAAATATGTCTTTATACAGCAAAACAGCAAAAAGTATGAATTGTGCAATAAAATGATCAATTTATGCATTGAAAGTTAGATTATGCAGCAAAAATGTCACATTATGCAGCAAAATTAATGGCATTATGCAGAAAAATATGACTTTTTCAAATATAACATGATATTCAAATTAAAACATAAATAAGAATAAGAAAATGATATCACCAAAAGTGTGCTCTTTGAGTTTTTGTAAGTGATTCCAACTTCCAAGCTTCAAGTCTTCATGACTCTTGGAAGACTTGGACCATTTCAAGTTTTCGAAACTCAAGTAGCATATTTTCACTTCACTTGCATGCTTGAGCTAATAGTCACCCTACAATATAATTCAAAGCATTTTCTTTGGTATCCACCAATTTTGGATCCATAGGGGTTAGTCATTAATCATTAATCCATTATGCTCTCATAAATATCAAATTTTCCATAGTATGTAATTTGAGCACAACAAATGTAAACAATCAATTACCATTAAGCACATAGCCAATAATATGCATGCTTTCATGATATATAGACAATCTTAAGTAAAAATGGTCATTTTAGCATTGAAAACCATTTTTAAAGCCTGTGTAATCGATTACAATATATGTGTAATCGATTTTTCTCTACGGAATCCATGTAATCGATTACATGTTTGGTGTAATCGATTACACGAGTTCTGAGAGACGTTTGTAATCGATTACATAGTATGTGTAATCGATTACACGCTCTCTGACTTTGCTTGGAACGCTTGGCAGAGCCTCTGTAATCGATTACAGAGGTCTTGTAATCGATTACAAGCTTGCTGAAATCAGTTTTTGCACTTCAAACAGTAAGGGTCTGAACTCAAAGCTTTCAAAATAATTCCAAAACTTTCCAAACATCATGTAAGCATAAAAACTGACCAGTTCTTGATCCAAAACTCATGTTTATGCAAAAACTACAAATTATGCAGAAAATTGTAACTTTATGCAGGAAGAGTTATGATTTTTAGCAAGAGTTATGTTTTATCCAATATGCCAAGTTCTAAGATATTTTTATCAAATGTGCTACTTCAAACAAAAAGTGAACTTATCTAGCATATTATCACATGTAGAAATGTATAAAAAATTTAAAGCATAGAAAGCATCTATAGTTATAGAATACCTTATTATCAACAGATATGCAAGGTAGTGAGTAAAGGGTGTAACAATAATATAATCATGTGTTATATATAATATTCAAATTTTACCAAGTACGCATGATTCAATTAATCACTTAAGGCCTATAAGGAATATACCTCAAATTCATTGACTTTACAAGTGAATGTGCATAAGAGGTAGAAACTTTTGATACCTTGGCCTTAATGATCAAGGAAGCTCTTTTCCTTACTCATTGCTTCTCTTTTGGTGTTTTGAACTTTAAAAGTTTCACATTTTGTACTTGAGAAGCTTCGGTTGAAGTCATCTTCCTTCTTTGATCAAAACTTCTACCAATGGGCTTTAGAAACATTCCCTTTGATGATTCATTTTTCCTTTAACCAATTAGTCCATCCTTTTGAGAAGTTTTCTGCATAATTGAAACACTAGTAGGACTTTTTGGTACTCATTTCATCTTGGGTCCTTGAATGTTAGTACTAGAACCTTTAAGACTTTTCGGAACCCAAACTAAGTTATTTCTCATATAAGGATTTCTTCTATAATTGCACAAATGAGAAATATGTCCTAGATGACCACAAAAATTACAAACAATTGAATTTAATGATGACTTGGTCCTTTGAAGATCATTTTTGAAAAACTTGAGCATTTGGTTGTTATTACATTCTATGTTATTTTTGCCATAAGCCTTACTTGAAATTCCATGTGGAATAACATCAATTTCATTCTTATCAACAACCGTGGATTGTAAGCAAATATAATTATTAGCTTTGGCAAATTTAGAAGATAAGTCCTCAACTTGATTTTCTAAATTAATATATTTTTTACAAGAAGTTGAGGTTTCACATTTTAAAGGCATTTCCTCATCAAGAAAAACATATTCATTTTTCAAGATATCAATTTCATTTTCAATGGAGGAAATGTTTTCTAAACAAGATGAGTTTTTCTTTTCTAAAAGTAACAAACTATCATGTAATTCATCATATGCACATTTTAGCTCATCATAGGAAAGACTATAATATAGTTTAACATTATTTACCTCAAGGTCCTTTTTAGCCATATATGAAGTAGTCTCAATTTTTAGCATATTTGGCTCTTTAGGGGAATCACCATCTTCCTCATCAATTTTGTTTTGCTTTGCCTCTTCTTCAAATTGAGCACCATCATCACCAAGAGATATTGAGCTCATTTTCTTGCTTTGAACATGTTCTTGAGGACATTTTTCAATGTTGTCTTCCTCTAGAGGATTTTGCTCTTCTTGCTCTCTATATATAGCTTTATACACAAAATCATTATTAACAAGATAGATAGAATCAAGAGCATCTCATATATCTTTAGCACTAGAGCAATTCTTAATTTTAGCATAAGTATCATCATTTAAACCACTTCTCAATATTTGCATTGCTCTAATGTTCAATGAAAAGCATTTCTTATCATAGTCATTCCAAGTTTGTTTTGATTTGCATGTAAATCCATCAAGCATAATATCCCACAAATCAATATCAATAGATTACATATAAATTTCCATTCTAGCTTTCCAATAAACGAAATTCACACCATCAAAGAATGGTGGTTTATTAATTTCAAAACCTTCCATTTTGAAAAGCTTGTAATGGTTGCCAAAAAAACAAAGATCTTTAACTCCAAGTTGTTAAGCTTTTACCAGAGCACGAAGCTCTGATACCACTTGTTAGCCATGGCAACCATTACCCAAGAGGGGGGTGAATTGGGTGATGACTAGTTTTAATGCAACTTTGACAAATTATGCATTTTAAATCACTTAATAAATAAATGGAATGGAATATGCATAATAAATGTACAACTATTATAGATTACTCAACTACAACTTGAGATATAGGATAAATCAAGCAAATAAGCTAAATATCAAGTTCAACTCAAGCATATATAATTAAAGTGCAAATGTAAAGAGATGAGTTTAGAAGATCAAACACAATAGTTTATCCTGGTTCGATCACCAATCCATTTGTGATCTACGTCCAGTCCTCAAGCAATCGCTAGAGATTTTCCACTATCTTCAAGCTTCAACAGGTGCTTGATAACCTTTACAATTGAGAGCACTCAACACACCTTGAGATACCTCACCCTTGTGCTTGAGCCTCAAATAGGGATACCTCACCCTTTACAACTTTTGAGGGATGCCTCACCCTCAAGGGATACCTCACCCTTTATTAACTTTGAGAGATGTCTCACTCTCTAGGGATACCTCACCCTTTACTCTAGAGGGATACCTCACCCTCTCTTTATAGATTACACAAAGTGTAGAAGATAGAAACTCTCTTGAAGAGTAGATAATACAACTTGAAGCTTATGGGTATAAAGGATTTACACACTTAGCTCAAAACAAAGATTTGGAGAAAAATATGATGAAATTCATTTTCAATGCTCAAGGGTAATTTTCAGAATGTTCTCCAACTTGTTTTTGATGCCCAAACACTTGTATTTATAGCCCAATGAGTTTTAGAGTCGTTGGAGGGTTTTAGAAATGATTTTCTATGAAAACTAGCCGTTTATAGCCATTAGAAACATTCCTGGGCACTTGGTAATCGATTACAAGCTTCATGTAATCGATTACAAGCTTTCTGGGCACTTTGTAATCGATTACATACTTTGTCTAATCGATTACACGGCTTCTGTCAATGTTGTAATCGATTACATGACTTGTGTAATCTATTACACCATTTCTGATTTTGAAAATTGACTTTAAAAGATCATAACTTCTTCATTTCTTATCCAATTAAAGCGAATGACCACTCATTGGAAAGATATTTGAGTCTATTTTCATATGAAAGAGCTTTTAAAACAAAACTCAAAGTATTTTGAAAGATATGATCAAAATAGTAACCAAAGGTCAGATTTTTAAAACTCAAACTTTAATTAGTCATAACTTTTTCGTTTCCTATCCGTTTAAAGCAAATGACCACTCATTGGAAAGATATTTGAGTCTATTTTCACATGAAAGAACTTTCAAAACAAAACTCAAAGTAGTTTGAAAGTTATGATCAAAAGAATAACTAAAGGTCAGTTTTGTAAAACACAAACTTGACTATTTGTCATAGTTTTGAACTATTACCATAACTAGCTTTCCAAAACAGTTTGTTGGGCATTTAAACATTTTAGAAACACTTATAAATATGTTTAAAACTTGTTTGAGCTTAGTGTGATTCTTTTTTACCTTTACACAAGATCTAAGTCCTATAAGCTAAGCTTGAAGAGTCTTGGGACTTGATCTTTGCACTTCCATTCCTTTCTTATTTGTTATCACCAAAACCATTGCTTTAGTCAATGCCAATTACATGGAGGTTGTGCTATAACTCTTGACACTTTAGTTGACCTCCAAAAGTTTCATTTTGTGTTGTTTTTCTTATTGACCATTTGATCTTGTGTAAAATTTTACTTGTTACATGTAGAAAACTTTTGATAGCATCTAGGAAGCACATATACGACCAAGACCAGGTCACGAATACAACATGACAAATTTTGAAAGTTGTTGGACACTACACGGTTAGAGTACACCATATAAAATTAAGATAACAGCAGAAATCTTAAAGATATATGTACATATAAATACAAATCCTAACATCAGAACTTGTGTTTAAAATATTAGCATTACTAGTACTACATAGTCATTCCTAGCATAAATCTTAGACAAAAATAAAACAGAGACATTACTATATCAAAACCTAGCATTATTCATTGTAGACATTAGATATCCCACCCGCATTAGTATAATAACTCAAAATAATTACAAAAAATTGTAATATGGAGATTAGGAGTATCTGATAGGAGTTTGAGGAGTATCCAACACGACAAGTGTTTGACACCTTTATGGAAACTATTTAGAAGTGTCGATGCTTCCCTAGTTAGCATCATGTGCATAATACTCAAATTTGATTGCATCTAGCTCAATTTGTTTCCTAAGTTGAATGACTGGAAATGGTAGTTGATAGCAGTGGAAGGAAACTTCTTAGCTTATAGTTTAACTTGTTTTGAGCTTGCATTTTTATGGTATGGTATGTGGAATGATGATATGTAGGTTCATGATGTGCATTATATATTTGGTGATTGTTGCAGTATATGCAGGGTTTTGGGAGATGAAATTTTATCTTCTAGAAAAATTCACTTGGTGGTGAATATGGCGCCAAAATTTCCTTGGAATGCGCCCCACAAAATTTGGTGTAACTGCTGGGTTGTAAATAAAATAAGATTAAAATCAATTGTCAAGTTCCACCAAAAATATGAAAATCTTACAACCAGTTGTAGTTAGTAAAGGTCGATCCACAGCAAACTAATTCAATTGACACTATAAATCGATTCTTAATTTAAACTCTAAAAAATAATAAACAGTAAAAGGGGGTTTTGTTTGTCAAAACTAAGAAAAGAAATTAAATCTAAAGCAACAACAATAAACACGATTTGAATTACCAATTTAAATAGATTGGTTAAGAGATGGAATCCACCATTAGATTTACATGATAATGCTAACCTACATATCCTTTATCTCAACATGATCAATTATGTCTTTATGCAGTTGTGAGATTAATTCTTTATTTTTCTTAGGTTTTGGTTAATTTAGCAACCGCTCAAATTAATTTATAATCACTAGTTAGCTATAAAGCAATCGCTCTTATATCTACTTAATGACAACATTAAGATTTAGAAAACCAATCACACTAAGGTCTAATCACACACCGGGATTGAATTACTTAGATTATATGTCTCACTAGTCCTACCACCGCAACCGCGCATAGCAATCCTAGTTTTACCACTTTCGAAATTGGTAGATAATATAAAGACCTTTATATTAGATTAAGATCAGAAACATATGAATAAAAACACAACTATGTTGAAATAAAGAAATATGTAGGATTCACAAAATCAAAACTATGGTTTCATCTTCCCTTAACCAAATAAGAAACTTAGTTGCACATAGCAAATTCAGAATCAAAAGAAAAACGAAAGAAAAACATTATCAAGAATACAAGTGCGAAAGAAAACTGAAGATCAAACTAGTTTCTAATGATTGAGGTTGATTGATCGTCGATGGTTCGAACCCAAATCTCCAATCTTTGATCGAATCCCCCTCTCTCTTGTTCTTCGTATTCTCCTCAGTTCTTTGGTGGCTTCTATCTCAGACTCTCTTTTTTGGAACCCTAAGCAATCATATTTATAACTTTGGATACCTAGCTCCTTGTCCAAACTCAAAACTAATTTCCTGATACATAGACATGGGCCGTGTCTGATTGCACACCCCCCTCGCCCTCCCGTGTTTGAGTATGCCAGCGTAAATTCCACAGAATTGGAAGTTAGAGAGGAACACAGGCTACTATGTGTCTTAAGACACAAGCTGTGTCTTCAGGCACACTCAGAACTAAATCTAATTAGCGATGCCAGAGAAGGACACGACCCCCCTTGTATCTGGAGACACGGGCCGTGTTACTTAATTTCTTCATATTCAGCCTTGATTCTTCACATATTATTTCTCCTTTTGCTTCTAAGGGTGATGTTGATCTCCTTGAGTCTTTAGCTCTCTACTAAAGTGCATAGCAAGCTTGGTTTGATGTTAATGGACTCCGTCACACAACAATCTCCTGAAAAACACAATGCAATTATGAGTGCTTATATATAAACACACTTAACCACAATGCATGTTTTTTTGCAGATGATATAGTCTTAGTTGGAGAGTCGAGAGAGGAAACAAATGGCAAGTTATAGCTATGGAGATAAGTTTTTGAAGAACATGACTTTCGTCTAAGCAGGAGTAAGATGACATATATAGAATGTAAGCTTAGTAAGAGACATGTTAATGCTAGCTTAGCGGTAAAAATTGAAGATTATACCATATCACAAGTCACACAGTTTAGGTATCTTAGATCTATCATACAAAATGACGGAGAGATAGAGGGAGATGTAAATCATAAGATTCAAGTTGGATGGATGAAATGGAGGAGTGCTTCAAGAGTTATTTGTGATAAAAAAGTGTCTCTCAAGTTTAAGGGTAAATTTTACCGCATAGCTATAAGGCCCACAATGTTATATGGTACTGAATGTTGGGTTGTGAAAAGCTAACAAAAGCAGAAGATCAGTGTCGCAGAGATGAGGATGTTATGTTGGATGTGTGGCCATACAAGATAAGATAAGATTAGAAATAAATGCATTAAAGAGAAAGTAGGGGTAACACTTATTGTGGAAAAGATGAGAGAATTTCACCTTAGGTGGTTTGGATATGTAAGGAGAAGACCTTTAGAAACCCCTGTAAGAAGAGTAGATTAGGTGGAGAATAGCCCAATAGCTAGAAGTAGAGGAAGATCAAGAAAGACTATAGGTAAAACGATTAAAAAACATTTAAATTTGAATGACATTTTTGAAGACTTGGTTTATGATAGGGCACAATAGCGTCGTTTGATTCAATGTAGTATATGCAGGACCCTCTATTATATAGCATCAAACCTTTCAAGATGCTCCTCAAGTATAAGCTTGAAGATAAAGCTGCAAAGAAGAGCATCTTCTAAAAAGGGCTCAAGCTGAGGCTGATGGAAAACCTGTTGAAGCAAAAAATCCTATTGTCATGAAATATGGTCTTAATTGATGCGGATTAAAAGTTACAAACTCAAATGCAGGTTATTTCAAGTAATAAATTCTCGAGAGTCCGAGGTTGATCCACAGGGAATTGATGAAGAAAAATTCTTTGACGTAAGGTAAATATTTTGTCACAATAATAAAAGTGATAAAACTTAGTCACAAATAAAAAGGATTTACTTGGGTTAGGAGATCCACTCTTGGTAAGTAAAATAAGAACAAGATTAATGTTTTTAATAACTCAATTAGACTCCACACATAATGGAAGTTCCAATCGAAAAATACAACATTCAAAGTTCATTTAAGATTATTTACGTAATTATATTATGATTCCTTTAATCATCTATTAACACCACCACTTATAAATGGGCTCAAGCATTCATTATGTCCATATCTTGTCTACAACAAATCAAGATCTTCACTTTACAAGGAGAGTTTCTAAATTGATTGGAAATAAAATACAACACATATAATGGTTACTTGATAATATATCATTTAAGCACAAGAAAGAGATTAATCTAACATTATTTCATTACCAAGAGCTTCACCCTTTCACCCAAGTAAAATAAAGTTACTCATAAACAAGAAGAAAGGAAGAGAGAAGAAGAAGAAGAACATAACTTCAATTTAGAACAAAAGAAAACTACAACAAGATAAACAAACAACACAATAGCATGATCTTAATCTCTAAGACTAAGATTCTTAAATGATCAGCCAAGGCTCCTTTTTATAGAGAATTAGAGATACAAAATGATAAGGGTGATGATTCATGAGTAAGTGGATGAGTGGAAAATGAGTGAAAAATGTCAAATGACTTTTGATGAGTGGAAAATTATGGAGATTCTTTGTCTCCAAAATCATTCAGTTCTGAAGTCATTGAATGCGTCAGAATATTGAAATATGGTCTTCATGAAAGTTGTAGGCTTTTGTCATAACTTTCAAATGCCGCTAGAATCACCTTAAAAGACCATCTGCAATCCGAGATATGGCCCAATTGCTGCACAGTATTTAGGCTCAGTTACAACTCCTCTATTTTGACTTCCAAGCCCAATATGACCTCCAAGAAGTCCGATTTGAGTCTTGTGTTCTTCATGAAAGTTGTAGATATGGGTCTTAACTTGCAGATACCAAAATTTTAGCCCAATCCAGATCTTACAGTCTGAGTTATGCTCTGATTACTGCATACTGTTCAGGTTCCAATCACAAAAACTCATTTTCTGACTTCCAAGCCAATTAGTTCCACTAGATGTCCGACGTTGGCCTAGAGCTCTTTATGAAAGTTGTAGAGTTCTTTTTTATCTTTTCAACAAAGTAAAATGCATAATTAGTAGACATCTAGAACTCAAGATATGACCAAAATACAAAAATAGTGTAAAACATAAATCATGTTGAAAAAATCAATTAAGTTCAATTTGAGTCCAAACTTACAAAACATAACCAAGCTCAATCAATTAAGCATATGAAGAGTGTAAATGACTAAAAATGAGGGTTTATTAATGTATAAAATATGTGATTATTAAATTTTCTCATACTTAGCTTTTAGCACTCCTGGGCAAAACACATAAGACCAACATTAAGGAACAAGGAAAAACAACACACACTCAAAAGTTAGAAATTTTAAAAGACTCAATTTCTAATAATATTTAAGAATGAAGAGCAATCAATCATTCAAGGGATCAAAACATTAATAAGGTAACGGTTCTTCACATCTCAAACTAACAAGTAAGGAAACTTCAATTGAAAAGTATGAGTTAAGAATGATAGATCTTCACAAGATTCACTTTCAATCCCTCAAGTATTTAAAAAATAGGTATTTCACTCAATTCATCTCATGAAAATTGCACTACCATAAGCTTGCTTATCTTCTACTTCTCTACTACTCAGAACACATGCACACACGAATCATGAGGACTTTATTCAAGGTTATAATGGGGTTAAGATAAAGGAGGAGGTAATATAGATATGACAAGTTAAATACCAAAAAGAATAAAAGAGTGTGAGAGCTAAGTTCAATTAACAAGTATGAAGGTTCATCTTAACTCCACCTAATACAAATTTCATTTACATATTCTTTTATTTTTCTTTATGTGAATGCTTATGTCTTGAAGCATATCAAATGAGTTTTTGATGATAACAAAGCCAAAGGAGAAGACCAAGATCAAAAGGGTATATTAGATATAGGTCTTAGAATATCAATGTAAAATGCCCTTTAAGTATCTCAATGATTCTCAAATGGTTTTCTAAATATCATTTCCAAAATAAGTGTGAAAATTCAAAGCTACACATGTTTTTCAAAGAAACATTATTTTCAATCTTCGATTTAACACTCATGAAAGGTTTTATGTTTAATCAAATGTCTTGAGGTGTTAGAAATGGTTTACAAGCTTAATTGGACTTGAAAAATGTGTTTAAAGGCCAAGGTAATCAATTACATATGGTTTGTAATCGATTACAAGCTAAACAGAGAGCTGGTAATCGATTACATGGTTCATGTAATCGATTACACGCAAGTCAGAGGCCGTGTAATCGATTACACATTTGAAGCTCAGAAAGGCAAGAACACGTTCAAGGAGCCATGTAATCGATTACATAGATTGTGTAATCGATTACACACAAGTCAGAAATCATATAATCGATTACACTAAGAATGTAATCGATTACACAGAACCCAGAAAGCCAAGAACACGTTCAAACATCCATGTAATCGATTACATAGGCTGTGTAATCGATTACACGCGGTCTGACAGACCCCTTACTACTATGCTATTTTAACTGCATTAAATGCTTGACTTTTTCACCCCCAATGGCTCTTTTCTTCATACAACTTATAAATACTTGTCTTGGGTCTTCATTAAGGGTTGAACTTCACTTTATAACATCAATCTAACACTCATACACGAGAATCAATCCTGAAAACGTTTTTTCCCTATTTTTGTGAGAAAACTTGAGATATTCAAAAGGGACATTATTAGAGCTTCAATTTATATCTATCCACTCTTTAAGAGAGTTTCTATCTTCTATACTTTGTGCAATCTGAAAAAGAGAGGGTGAGGTATCCCTTAAAGAGTGAGGTATCTCTCAAAGTTAGAAAAGGGTGAGGTATCCCTTGAGGGTGAGGCATCCCTCAAAAGGTTGTAAAGGGTGAGGCATCCCTGTTTTTGAGACTCAAAGCACAAGGGTGAGGTACCCCCAAGGTGTTGGTGAGTGCTCTATTGTGTAAAGGTTTTCAAGCACCCGTTCAAGCTTGAAGCTTAGTGGAAAATCTCGAGTGGTTCGCTTAAGGACTGGACGTAGGTCACAAGAGGTGGCTGAACCAGGATAAATCCTTGTGTTTGATTCTCTCAACCCTCTCTTTACATTTGTGCATTTACTTTATATGCTTGCTTGAATATTATTCATCTTGGTTTATTTAATTTGTGAGTGAAGTATTCAATCTCATTTATCTATTCACTTCAATTATCCAATAGCTTCAACGGAAATTGTTTAACAAACGTTTTACGAAAGATTTACAAAAATATTTCATAAACTCAATTTACCCCCCTCTTGAGTTAGAGGCCACTTGGCTAACACTTTATTGCCTTGTTGGCCCTTATTTATACTTTTTTAAATTTTTAATTTTTTTTATATTTTTATATATTTTTTAAGAACATAATATATACATTTTTTTAAAGTAAACATTTTTTTAACCATTCTGCACACATATCCCCACACTTATTCAAGAACTCATCCAATGACAGCTAATAATATTCTCTTATTCCCTAAGGTCGGAGAAGAACATGATTTTTCATTTAAGACACATAATGAGTTCGAAACAAAGAATGATCAAATAAACTCAAAGGAGTTAAGCAATGGGAAATAAGCCATTTCCAATGCCTTACGTTGGAAGGAATCAAAGAATTTCCAAGAAGTCATTAGAGTGCTTGATATCATATTAGGAATCAGAGAATTTTTAAGAAGTCATAAGAGTACTTGACATTATATTGAGACAATATGCTGCTGAGCAAGGTTACCTATTTGTGCGTCAGTCTTTCTTGGCTATTTGCTTAAAGTAGCTATTTCAAGAAAAATGTCTCAATCATGTTTATGTATGCATATGAAGATGTAGTCTCAAAAAGAATCAAAGCAAGTTCTAGAATAACAATTCCATGAGTGAAATTCATACAAGAAAGAAGAGAATGGTACAAATGTTCAATCCATTCATCAATAGGCTCAAAATCTCACAAGACATAATTCTATCATTCTCAGTCTACCAATTCAATATCCATATCCAAGCATGTGATTTTTAAGAAAGAAGACAATTTATTCAATCATGCAAATTTTCCTGAATTTGAATTGCTACTTCTACACAAACTAGTTATCTACCCCAACTACGATGCATCTCAAGAGTAAAATTTACTTCTTACTCTACCATCCTTAACTGGTTTTACTGTGAATAGGTTTCTGACAATCATATCAATAAACATACTCCCCAACTAAGATGCGTCTCAAGAGTAAAATTTATTCCTCACTCTGCCATCCTTAACTGGTTTAGTAAGTTACTGACAATCATATCATACTTCTCAATATTTTTTTGAGCAACTATCATTCCCCCCAACTAAATCATAATATTATCCGCAATGTTAAAATATAGATGAGTAAAGGATAGAAGATATTACCTGTTATATCAATTACTGAAAAGAGAGACCTAATACAAATTTAAACAGAAACAAAGTACAATAAATAAAGCCAAAATTTGTAATTATTTAAATAGTTGGAGTGTTTAATTTGACTTGCTTTTCATACTGTTTCTCTCACCGCTTCCTTCTGACCAATCTATCTGAGCTGTTACTGGATCAGGTTCATAAACAAAAGTTTCTAATTTATCAATTAATTCATTAACAGTGGAAGCATAGATAAGGAGTCGTCTTGCCGAAAGTGTGATAAATTTCTGTTCCACAGCATGGTCAACAAAAGATAACAAATTATCAAATAAATTATTAACATTCAACAAACCTATGAGTTTATGGTAGATGTTCAGTTGAGCCCAAGAGATAATTTGAAAAACTTATTCCAAAGTACCAAAACCACCCAGTAAGGCAATGAATGCATCAGAGTTTTCAAGCATTATCTTCATTCGTTCATACATAGATGATACTTGAAACTCTTCCCTAATTGTTTTTCCAGTGATGTTGTTTCAAGTTAAAGGTTCAGGAATGATACTTAAAACCTGACTGCCTCCTATATGTGTAGAGAGTGATACAACCCCCATTAATTCAATGCTACTTTTCCCATATATTACATGAATTTTTCTTGCAGCAAGTGTTCGACTAAGAGTGCTTATTGCATTTACAAACTTTAAACCCTTCCTTTAACTTGTCCCACAAAATACATAGATACTGGTAAATCTACGAACAGAAGAAGAAGATCTCTCCATTTCTACACTCACTCCCTTTGAATGATTATGAGTTGGAAGAAAGTGAAGAAAATGAAGTGTTTAAATAGGGAAGAGAATGGAAAAGATAATGATAGCACTTATATGGGTAGGTTGACTATTGTCAGAAAAGTTTGAAATTAAGAAATACAATTTTTTTTGTTTTTTTTTTGTTTTTGTTGTTTTTTTTTGTTTTTTATTTTTTATTTTTTTTACTTCAAGAAAACTGTCAGGGTAAAGAAGTCTAGAAACCCTTGAAGGACCCTGCTTAAAGGATCGTCTGTCCAAAACTAAAATACAACAAAATCATACAAAGGTAAAATAATAACAAATGATGACATACTTTTATGTACAGGTTTCATGGCGTATCTTTATACTGCTCGTCATGAGTGCAGTAATACCAAGACGGCTCAGTCAATCTAGGAATTCTTCTCCCTCCCGCTTGTAGGATATCCCAGCCTATGCATCGTCCTTCTAGTTAAAAAGAGAAAATCTGAATACGACGACCAGTGACCACAGCCAGTGGAGCTACGCTCAGGAATCCAATAAATCAATACCAAGAATTAACCTCAGAGGCATTGTTACACGAGAATGCAAACATGGGACGCTTCTATCTGTCCATCAGCAAGCAGAGCTTACGATTAAAACATAGGAATGCTTGCGCGGCTCTCTACAGAGCATGACACATGAACCTTATTTTTAGACCGGGGCGCGAAGGTCCACCCGAGTCAATGACGGGTCTGCCACTAGCAGAGGTTCCTAATCTAATTAAAGACCAAATACAACTGAAGTTTCGCCATCTTTTTTATTTTTTTCTTTTTTTTTTTTTTTTTTTTTTTTTTTTTTTTTTCTTTTTAGGAGATGTACAAGATAATATATACATGTTGTGATTGTGGCTCACACCTTCCTCTGATTTTACATCTAGTAATGGCTTAAACGCCTTCTATGAGTCGATAATAAGCTTCTCATTCAATTTTCTTATAAATTGGCAAACAGGGTCTTTTTGAGTCAGATTCTCAAGACTGTAATGCTTCTGCTCGTCCTTGAAGAGATTCTACAAATTAATAAGTTCACAATGCACAACTCTATAAGAATGCGTCTCAAGAGTCAATAAGATATCATCTAATGACTCCTTACTCAGTTCATTCTTAATGAAGAATATTTTATCTTCTCTATTTATGGAAACCATCCCAAAGAACGACATCGCTTATTATAAAAAAATTGATAATATTAGCAAACCAATGCATGAAATTGACAGAAATAAAAATTCATCGAGAAAATAATCATTGATAGGTGTGATATCAAAAGGTGAGCCTGTTGTAAGTATGGACAAATGATCTACAACAACATTTTTAGCTTCTTTCTTATCTTTTATTGTGATGTTGAATCCTTGAAGTAATAAAATCCACCGTATCAACCTAGGTTTACAAAAACTTGTTGAGAAAATTGACAAGTGTCCCGAATTGTCAAAGTAATAAAGTTAACGATTAAGAGTGGAAAAAAAAACTAAAACACACAAAATTAAGAGGGAAAAGAGAGAACAAAACACATGAATGCAAAACACATTAAGGATGTAAACACATGAAATTAAAATACTAGGGATCTGACTTCACTTGATTCAATAATCTATCATAGATAATAGAGTAGCTTTGAGATCTTCATTCTAATTAATTTATAATCATTCAATTGATGGGGAGAATTTAGTAATTAATTAAAACTCAATTCCTTGGTCTAAACCTTAACTCTTAAAGGCATGACATTATTCTATGGATTCTCATGGAAAATACTACAATTCTACCACACAACCTATAACCTCCATTCTTAGATGATTATAAATCATGACACTTATTATTTATGGTCTAAGTCATATGTAAACATTCCGATTCTACATACATCTCACTAGATCAATTTATGAGTGACCAATTCATGAAAGCATTAAGAATCATAATGAGCACTCTAATTGAATAAAAATTAATTAATTAAAATTTCAATCTTAATACATGTCGATTGAATCAAGTTACGTATTCACCCTAGAAACACAAATTTAACTACACATAACAAAATAGAAGAAGAAATAGGAAGAATAAAATAAAAAAATATATAGAACTTAACATTCCATAAAAAAATATTAACAAGTAGGTGGTAAACCTGTCATGGTAAAAAAAATAATAATATTAATAAGTAGCAAGAACCGCCATTAAATATTAATAAGGATGTGGAATAAATCAGCCACCAAATAAATATTACAAAGATGTGGTATAAACCGACCACCAAATATATATTCACAAGGGTGTAGTATAAACCAATCACCAAATAAGTTAATAAGTTGATAAATTAAAAAGTTAATAACAAGTAAATTAAAATGTTAGAAGTAGGTAAATTAAACTGTTAGAAGCAGGTAAAGTAAAATGTTAAAAAGTTAAAAAGTTAGTAAGAGAGTTAGTAAATTAATAAGTAAGAAAATTAAAAAGGTTAGTAAGTTAGTAAGCAAGAAAATTAAAAGGTTAGTAGGTTAGTAAGTTAGAAAGTTAGAAATAAAATACAGAAAATAAAGTAGTAAAAATAAAGTGCAGAAAGTAAAATACATAAAATAAAATATAAAAAATAAAGTGCAGAAAGTAAAATACGAGGAAATAAAATATAAAAAATAAAGTGTAGAAAGTAAATTTAAAATATGAAAATCGGAGAATCGACAAGTCGATTTTTTGCTCCAGCGAGAGAGAAGATAATAAGAAAGATTATTTTATTAATGATTGCAGATTATAGAGGGAGAAATGAGAGTTAGTACGTTAGTATGTACAAAGAAGAAGAAAAAATTTAAAGAGTAGAAAAAAAATATACATGTATATATACAAAATATTTACGCAATAAATTTGTTCTTCAAATCAAGTCCCTGACAACGGCGTCAAAAACTTGATGCAGATTAAAAGTTGCAAACCCAAGTACAGGTTGTTTCAAGTAATAAATTCTCGAGAGTTTGAGGTCAATCCACAGGGAATTAATGAAGAAAAATTTTTTGACGTAAGGTAAATATTTTGTCACAACAATAAAAGTGATAAAATTTGGTCACAAATAAAAATGATTTACTTGGATTAGGAGATTCACTCTTGGTAAGTAAAATAAGGACAAAATTAATTTTTTTTATAACTCAATTAGAATCCACACATAATGGAAGTTCCAATCGAAAAATACAACATTCAAAATTCATTTAAGATTATATACGTAATTATATTATGATTCCTTTAATCATCTATTAACACCACCACTTATAAATGGGCTCAAGTATTCATTATGCCAATATCTTGTCTACAACAAATCAAGATCTCTACTTTACAAAGAGGGTTTATAAATTGATTGGAAATAAGATACAACACATATAATGACTACTTGATAATATATCATTTAAGCACAAGAAATAGATTAATTTAACTTTATTTCATTACCAAGAGTTTCACCCTTTCACCAAACTAAAATAAAAATTAGTTATTCATAAACAAGAAGAAAGAAAGAGAGAAGAAGAAGAAGAACATAACTTCAATTTAGAACAAAAGAAAACTACAACAAGATAAACAAACAACACAATAGCATGATCTTGATCTCTAAGATCAAGATTCTTAAATGATCATCCAAGGCTCCTTTTTATAGAGGATTAGGGATATAAAATGACAAGGGGGCTGATTCATGAGTAAGTGGATGAGTGGAAAATGAGTGAAAAATGCCAAATGACTTTTGATGAGTGAAAAATTATGGAGATTCTTTGTCTCCAAAATCATTCAGTTCTGAAGTCATTGAATGCATCAGAATATTGAAATGTGGTATTCATGAAAGTTGTAGGCTTTTGTCTTAACTTTCAAATGCTACTAGAATCACCTTAAAAGACCATCTGCAGCCCGAGATATGACCCAATTACTGCACAGTATTCAAGCCTAGTTACAATTCTTATGTTCTGACTTCCAAGCCCAATATGACTTCTAAGGAATCCGATTTGAGTCTTGTGTTCTCATAAAAATTATAGATATAAGTCTTAACTTGCAGATACTAAAATTTCAGCCTAATCCAGATCTTACAGTTCGAGTTATGCTCTGATTACTGCACACTGTTCAGGTTCCAATCATAAAAACTCGTATTTTGACTTCCAAGCTCAATTAATTCCACTAGATGTCCGACTTTGGCCTAGAGCTCTTCATGAAAGTTGTAGAGCTCTCTCTTATCTTTTCAATAAGGTAAAATGCATAATTAGTAGACATCTAGAACTCAAGATATGGCCAAAATACAAAAACAGTGTAAGATCTAAATCATGCTAAAAAAATTAAGTGTAATTCGAGTCTAAACTTACAAAACATAACCAAACTCAATTAATTAAGCACATGGAGAGTGTAAATGATTAAAAATGATAATTTATTAATGTATAAATATGTGATTATCATTAATCACGATACTCACCTTATTCAGCAGGTCTTATGCCTTATTATTGATGCATGAATCTGCATACTCTCTCATGTCAATGTCTAGTGACATCCGACTAACATAGTTTTGCATTTTTATGATAGAATAAAGCACAACTTCTTGTGATTGTGCATGATGTGGACCCAATTGAGCTTGTTGTCTGGCTTCCAGCTTTGTGCAGGAAGATGGAAATTTCCTACTACGTTGTCAAGGGCAAAGCACGCTTGGGATCAGTAATTATTGCCATAATAGTCTTTATAACTTATGACTTGTTCGATTGATGTACCTTTTTGACAGATCATCCATAAGAAAACTGCATTAGTTTTGTACTTGACAACTTTCAAGATTGAAGACAAACTGGAGTTCAGTAAAATCTTAAGAGGCTATTAACATCCATAAGAAAACTGCATCAGTTTTGTACTTGACAACTTTCAAGATTGAAGATAAACTGAAGTTCAGTAAAATCTTAAGAGGCTATTAAGGTGGTTTAAAGTTCAACTGTTTTTTGCGTTTAATACTGTTATCAATAAAATTAACTAAATCTATTTTGTCTTCACTTTTTTTTTAAGGCCAACTTCAATGACAAGTTTGATGAATACAGAATGAAATGGGGTGGTGGGATTATGGGTTCCAAATCCCAAGCTAAAAGCAAGGCCAAGGAAAGACTCCTTACCAATGAAGCAACACAAAGAATGTCCTAGAAATTTCATATGCTTTGGTTATTTTCAGAACTTTGCTTTTGAGGTTGTTATTCTTCTATATGTTTTATGGAGGCTTATATAAGTTAAATGTGAGATTTTACTTTAATTCTTGTAGCTTGTAACCACAAGACTGATTTCGATCTTTGAACTTGAAGCTGACTTGTTTCATTAGTTATTTTAGACTTGAAATGGAATATGTTTTATCTGTTCAGAAGTAACCTTGCATAAACATCTTCTAGATTTTGCAGTAATTTACTAATTTCTGCACTTTATGTTTCTTAAACTTTTGGTTTTGGTTCTTTTCTTGGTGTAGTCTAAATGGTTTCTTACGTATTTTTTGTTTTTTGGTTTTTATGATTTTTAAACACCAATCATGGTGGTTCTAATCTCTTAGTTCAATTGTTCCTTCGCTGGGAATTTTATATTGCTCTGATATATTCTGGGACTCGGTCATGTATGGAGGGCCTTATCTGGTATTATTCCCCTTGGGCCAAGAGCAATGAAGGTCTTAAAGTCTCTTTGTTCAAGGCTTTATGGTTTCAAGCGAAGGAATAAATGTCTTAAAGCTTATCCGAATCGTCATGAACCAAACTTCACTGAAATATTGGGGCCTTTCAAATTTAGGAAAACTTGTTCTTATTTGGGATTAGAAAGGAGCTAATATGCAGCCTTTTGATCTTGAGGGTTGATCAGGGCAGTTTTGAAAGTACCCTGACCTGAGATGGGGCAAACTACCATTGACCTTAAATTTTTAGCCATTGGAGGATAAGGGAGCTAATATATGGCCATTTGACCTTGAGGATTGACCAGTTTAGTTATGAAAGTACTTCTTGATGGGTAATTTTTGTTGTGTCAGAAATCTTATTAGTAATTTTTTTTAAGGCTCAGAAAATGTTGGTCCAACTTTAGTTATTGAAATTGAATCGGATTGGCTGGTTCGATTGGTGAATTCATGAACTGGTCTGAGTTGTTATTTGGATCAGACATGCAAGTGACAAGGTTGGAATTGGTTTGACTCAGAAGTTTTGCCAAAAACGGTAACTCAATCAAGTGTAAATGACTCAGTTTATGCATTTAAAAATAAGATTAAACTCTTAAATTGGTTCTCCAAATATTAGCGTATTATTACATTAGTCCTCCAAATTTTTTTTTCTACCAAATAAGCCTCTCAAAGATATGGAGAAAATGGGGAGTGTTTTTGTAATACTTCCAAACAATGTCCTTGGTTTAAAGGAGTAAACTTGTAATTACAATTTTCACACATTGACTTGTTTAGGAGGTTGCATGTGATAATTCGTGGCCATTGATATAAAAGTATTCTCCATATAATGCATCCATGATCCATGCATCCATTTTTTCAAGGTGCATGGACTATGAAAGTATGTACTTTGATAATTTATATTTAAGTTTAATTTTGATGAATTGTTAGTGGAAAATATTTTTACCCTACCACTCAATCTTATGTTGATACAATATTACAAAAAATGTACTTGACTTCCCTGAACTTTGGCCCATGTGCACTTTAGTCTATAGAGTTTAAAAATGTGTAACACGATCCCTAACGTTTCCAAAATGTATAATTCGACCCTTCTACCAAGTTTTTCATCAAATGGTATCGAAATTGGTCACATGCCTCACACATGACTATTTTTGAGATAAAATTGCCGTTAAGTGACTTACATACATAACCTAAAGTTCAGGGATATAAAATGCATTTTTTTTCCTAACAACCTTGCCCTCTTCTCCTCCCACTTACCCCAACCCTCCTTCCCCTTCTCCTAAATGAAATAAACATGATCATCAAGTAATAAACCAACTCTTTTCATCTCTAAAATCATAGGCCATATTCAATCTGAAACACAACAAGTAACTAACACAGGCAAGAATTCATCCTAAAATAACAAATCCATTAGACCAAGAGCCAAATTCCCCCCAAAAACATAATTGCAACCCCTCTACCTTCACGATTGACTCCATTACTAAAGCCAAACCAGCCGCCACATCACACCGTGCCTTCACCATATCACACCTATGAGCCACTCTGCACAACACCTGAATCGCCGGCAACCTAGGAATCACCATCGTCCAATGCCTCAGTCACTGCTCACCACCACCCAAATTACCAATTGATCCCTTTCGTACCCTTCACCTCGCCCCCCATCCATAACCTCGCCTAGCTGTCATGCCACCCACCGCAACCGCCGTCCAACCTCTACACCAGAAATCCATGCCAAGTTGTAGCCACCACCGGCACCACCTCTTTGGGTTAGTGGCACATTATCATTTTAGTGACAAGTGTTAGGGTTTTTGATAAAGGGAAATAAGAATGCGAGGTAGGGTAAGAGAAGAGAGGGAAAGGGTGTTAAGGTTAGTAGTGGGGAGGGAGTCATGTGCCACTTATATAAGTCACTTAAGGGTAATTTTGTCTCAAAAATAGACACATTTTGGAAACATTAGGGATTGAGTTGCACATTTTTACACTTTAGGGACTAAAGTGCACATAGACCAAAGTTCAATGAGATAAAATGCATTTTTCCCTACAATATTTAATGATTTTGACTATATTAACAACCATATAAAAGGCAACGTCTAACATGCTCCCTGATCATTAGGGTGCACCCCCGCACCTTCATTAATAGTTGTTGATTTGGCTAAAATATTCATCAATGACTTGGATTCATGATCAACTACTTGGATATTAGGTCAAAGGTAAATAAAAGGCAATGTTACCAAATTATCCAGTACAATGACATAGATTTGCTTGTAAATAAAAGGCTTTTTTGAATTTTATTTGGCCAGTCCAACCTAATCTTGTTATTTTTTTAATAAGTTGATATACATTGGAAATAATGTAATTATTATTAATTATTTGTATTTTTATTATTAATTGTATGTCATCTTTAAAATTGTATGTGGTGTATTTTATAGTTCACATTTTTTTAATGATAGATTATCACATCAATAAATCTAATTTTAAAATATATAAGAAAAAGGCCGAGGCAAGGCCAAAACATGAATTAGATACTACCAAAATTTCACATATAATCAACATTTAAAAATGAATTTAATAATCCCTACAAAAAGAACAAGACTTACAATCACCTCACTATAACAATCTTTATACTATCCTAATATCTAATAAGATGGGGTAGTTCACATCATAAAACCCACATAGCTAATACTCCTAGAGCCATCAAAAGGCCACCATGCAAAGTTGTTGCACTGCTTGTATAAGCAATCGTTGTACCTTCAAACTTTGCTAAAGAAGGTGCAGGTGAAATACTAGTGTATATGCTGCCCCTTGGAGTCATAACCACCACAATTAGCTTTTGGCCTTTCTCACAATGACTCTTTGCTTCACTGATGAAGTAGAATGACCTAGGATGGTCAAGTTTCACCTTAGTATTCCCATCAAAGTACTCCTTACTGGGTTTAAGGTGTTGTAATTAGCATAATTCCTCCCTACTTACTTGCAAAATTGAATCTTTCCCTTCATCATATTTCCAAACAAGAGACAAAAGATAAAAATGTGTCAGTGATTACTAATTACTCACATGAAGATATGAAAATAAAAATTACATCTTAATTTTAAAAAAAGAATTAAATTTTGGGATATAAAGTTATTAAGATGGTTGCCAACTTGGAACCGATGCCTTTCAGCCATAGTTACACGGATCGGCCCGACTCAACTGGTCCACCTGAGAAACTAGTGACCCAGGCTCTAGGCTGGTCCGATCAACCTATTGGATTGGTTTTCTCAATGACTTGGTCAAACCCGGATTGACCCGATGATCTATCTTGCCGAGTTGACCTGGGTTGGCCTTTTTTTTTTTAAACTTAAACTTAACAAAAATGTAACTTTAAATTTGAATACTAAACTTGAAGGTCTTTGTCATAAAGTGCATTCTACCACTAAACCATTGCTTTCGTTGAATATTATTATCAATTTCTTAATTTATATTATTATCCAACTAATAGGTTATTATTACAATTTGTTTGGAAGTATTTTTTTCATATTATTTTATATTTAGTATTTTTTAATATAATATTTTTCATATCAAGTATTTTTTCATATAATATTTTTTTAAAAATATTTCTTTCTTTGTCCAGGTTTTTTGGTTCGACTGTTTGACCTACAGTCGGACTGTTTTTGTCCCTTAATAGCCGCAAGTGCACGGATCGAACAAGTAATACAATGAAAAAGTAGATATTGTTTCCACGAGGATAATGGAACTTCTAATGCTAAATATTAACTAATAACTTAAGTAATTCTATTCAAGAACATAAAAATAAGAAAAAACATATAAACTAAATACTGAAAAGTAATAAATTGAAAATAAAGATAATGGATAGAGATTAGGGAATCCTTTTTTGCCTCCTACTTTAATTAGTAATATGCAATTCTCTTAATCAACATAAATGAATTATTTAGTTAGCTTGAGAATCTAATTTAGTTAAAAACCTATGTCTAGGTCAATCAACTATGCCACAATTGTCCAACTTACTTTGTTTCTATGAGAGCTAATACAAAATCCACTCATTAAGGTCTATTCTCAAACTCCTGCTATGCATGGCTAAGAGGTATATTTCTATCCTATTAGCAAATCAACTTATCCCCTCCATGAGAATAAAATCGAACATGCATAAACCATACATATGATCTCAAATCCAAATTCCTATGTTTAGGTTCATCAGATTTCAACAAATCACTTAAAAGTTGATCAGACAATCAAGAGCATTAAGAACTATATGATTGAACAAAACCAAACATCTATATCAACTCAAAGAAGTACAAAATCAATAATATCCATAAAAGGATCCAAAGTAATCCCTAATACAATTGAGCTACTCATTGAACACAAAAATATACATCAAAAATCATGTTCATAATACAAGGGAGAAAAAGAAGAACAGGAAAAAGATAAGGAAGCTCATGGATGTGATCTTTGATGTTTGAATCTTCCTCCACGAGGAAGATGACCTCCAACCTTAGCTCCCCTAGCCTCCTCTCAGCCTCCAATGTGAAAACCAAGCATAGCTTCTCTAAACTTAGAAAGCTCTCTAATAAAAACTAATGAAACAATATTTATAGGCTTAGAAAATAGAGTCACACCGCGACACCACATATATCACGCCGTGGCATTCAAGCCTCGGGCCCTCTGTATGCAGTAGAGGAATGCATCACGCCATGGCATAAATATGCCTACGCCGCGGCATAAATATGCCTACGTTGCGGTGTGAGCTGCTGAACTTCGCACTTGGCTTTTTCTTCCACTTTTTGTCCAAATCCTCCAAATTTCAGCTTGATTGGAGCCCTTCCTAAAATAGAGAAATCATCAAGTCAATCACAATTGAAAATCTACTTAATCACTTACAAAATATGCACAATTTGCTCAAAACTATATAGGAAGATATCAAAATTAGAATTTGACAAATATAAACCTAAAACCTTCCATATATGCACAACAAACAAGGACTAAGCGTTCTTTATAGCATAAATATAGGGCACAAATAACTACATTTCATGGAGTTATCACACTCCCAAACCTAGATTTTTGCTAGTCATCGAGCAAAACAAAGTATGACTAAGGAGTTCTGCTTAACAAATCATGTTCAACATTCATTCAACATCTAACATAATTTCAATTTTCCAATTAAAGAGAAACCAGTGCATAATGATTGCATAGCCCTCAAAAAGTGCTAATGCCTCATAATCAGTTCTATATATACACAATCCTTAACATGCTAACAATCCAGCTTCCTTTCATACAAGTCACATTTTTCACAAACATACAAGATAAACTTCTCTTAGTCAAGTTATACTCATCTGGATAAGTTTATGAGCATACATGTATATGAATCATAAGATCCACAAAATTGAATCTAAACTCTCTCTCCACTAATGGAAATCACACATAACTAAGGATCAAAAAGGACTTCAACAGCTTATAACGTAAGGCCAATGGTTATGGGAAGAAGAAAAACAGGGAAATGATACAATACAAACATTGAGAAACATAAACATACAAATCCAAACTTGAGCCTTCAATTGATATTAGTAGGGTATTTAAAAGTGAAATAAGAAAACTCGTCAGAACCATTCAATTTTTTTCTGTACTTTTCTTTTCTTATGTCATTCCCTTGCTTTTTTTGTTTATTTTTTTATTTTTTATTTTTTTGCAAAGCAATGCTTTTTTTTTCTCTTTGACTGCATCTGGTTCCTTCAGGCTCATTTTGTATTGAATATGCATTAATACTCCTAATCACTAGACTCACTTCAAGAAATAACATATTATGTACTCAACAAACAATGATGGTAGGAAGAAAATATTATGCTTTCACATGCATTAGAATGGTTACCAGGGTAACGAATACAATGGTGGTGAAAAACATATAAGGCCGAACATTTATAAAGCTTCAAAAGGGACCTATGGATATAATCATGTTAGGGTAAGCTTTTAAGGCTCAGTCAGTCTAAACAATGCCCTAATCATTTCCTCAATCATGCATAATCTAGGATTTCGCTTCAAGAAAATTTAAAAATAATTTCTAGAATAATCAAAACTCTACATGTACATCCATAAACTTTCTCTAGACATGCACTCTTATCATTTTCAAAGTTACATGTGCATATAAGTGGGATGTAAATCATGCATAAAAAATGACTAAATTGTTTCACATGCTTCATGATCGCAAAAGGTTTCACTGTAAAGGGGGCAAATAACAACCTTTTATATCATTAGACAACCAAAACTACACCAGCAATTTGGCAACATGTCATGCATTCAAATAGATCCAACTTTCTAAATTCAAGCATGCATAACATCATGTGCATAATGTTAAAAATTGAAAAAATATTTTCTCACAAACCCATCAATAATAGTCAAAGCAATATAGAATCATGACAACTATCATTACTACATACAGTAAACATCATCACATATTATACATTCAACATTATAATTTTCAAACATGTGATAATACTCCCTCAAACCAAATTGAGATAGCATCCTCACTGTACATGGTGCATAGGGTACCTAAATTTGTTAAAAATATTCATACTGTTAGGCTAAGCATACTAAAATATAGAAAAACATGAAAAATAAATAAAATATGTACAATATAGGGTATCACGTTGTGGCATGAACTTGCTTGCGTCGCGGCATGTAACTCGCGGGTGCCAAACCCTGATATAATAGAGACTAGCACACCGCGACAATAAGAACCTTGCTCCGCGACGTGAGTTTATCTGCATAATTCTGCAGAAAAATTGCACTTCCACCGCGACATGAAGTATCTTCGTTCGTGGCGTGGGAGGTTAGTCTGCAAAATTCTATAGCAAAATCTACTCTGCTGCCGTTTTTGCTTCCTAGTGGTCTCCAGCACCTGCAAAACTTGTCTAGATAGTTAAATTACAATATGTACAACAAAAATATAATAAAACTACAAAATCAACATACTACCTATTTAATGCAAAAAGTAAAGACAAAAAAACATAAATTTGGGTTCCCTCCCAAAAGGGTCTGATTTCCAATCCTGACAAGACTTTGTCAAAATTATTTGTGCGGATGGATAGTTTTCTTATACTTGATTGTATGATTATGATCATCCGCCATTGTTATTGTACCTAAAACATAAAAAATTGAAAACTTAAATTATAATGAACTATACAAAATTGAATTAGAACTAAATAAGCTCGTTGTCAATATTAGCAATATAGAAATTAATCGTTATCCTCGGCAACGACCCCAAAAACTTGTTTGTCCCTTAATAGGCTGCAAGTGTATGAATCAAACAACTAATACAATGAAAGAGTAGAGATTGTTCCCACGAGGATAATGGAACTTCTAATGCTAACTATCAACCAATAGCTTAAGTAATTCTATTCAAGAACATAAAAATATGGAAAAACATAAAAACTAAAGACTGAAAAGTAATAAATTGAAAATAAAGATAATTGATAGAGATTAAGGAATCATTCTTCACCTTCTACTTCAATTGGTAATATGCAATCTTCTTAATCAACATAAATGAATTGTTTAGTTAGCTTGAGAATTTAATTTAGTTAAAAGCTTATATCTAGGTCAATCAACCATGCTTCAAATACCCAACTCACTATGTTTCCATGAGAGCTAACACAAAATTCACTCATTAAGGTCTATTCTCAAACACCTGCTATGCATGGCTAAGAAGTATATTTCTATCCTATTAGCGAATTAACTTATCCCCTCCATGAAAATGAAATCTAACATGCATCAACTATACATATGATCTCAAATCCAAATTCCTATGTGTAGGTTCATTAGATTTCAACAAATCACTCAAAAGTTAATCAGATAATCAAGAATATTAAGAACCATATGATTGAACAAAACTAAACATCTATATGAACTCAAAGAAGTGCAAAATCAATAATATCCTTAAAAGGATCTAAAGTAATCCCTAATACAGATGAGCTACTCATTGAACACGAAAATATACATAAAAAATCATGTTCATGATACAAGGGAAGGAAGGAAGAAGAGGGAAAAGAAAGGGAAGCACATAGATGCGATCTTTGATACTTGAATCCTCCTCCATGAGGAAGATGACCTCCAACCTTAGCTCCCCTAGCCTCCTCTCAGCCTCCAACGTGAAAACTGACCACAGCTTCTCTAAACCTAAAAAGCTTTCTAACAAAAACTAATGAAATAGTATTTATAGGCTCAGAAAACAGAGTCACGTCGCGGCGTCACACATATCACGCCGTGGCGAGTATGCAATTTAGGTCACCACGTCGCGACATACACTCTATTGCGCCACGACATTCAAGCCTTGGGTCCTCTGTATGCAGCAGGGGAATGCACCACGCCGCGACATAAATATGCCTACGCTGCGGCGTGAGCTGCTGAACTTCACACTTGGCTTTCTCTTTCACTTTTTGTCCAAATCCTCTAAATTTTAGCTTGATTGGAACCTTTCCTAAAATAGAGAAATCACCAAGTCAATCACAATTACAAATCCACTTAATCACTTACAAAATATGCACAATCTACTCAAAACCATATAGGAATATATCAAAATTAGAATTTGACAAATATAAACCTAAAATCTTCCATATATACACAAAAAATAAGGATTAAGCATTCTTTATAGCATAGATATAGGGCACAAATAACTACATTTCATGGAGTTATCACCTTCTGACTAGGTCGACCTCTGATCCAAGTTATACAACTTTGCTTTCAACCTATTGATTGAGGGAGTCTGAGTCCATCTTCTATGCATCTATCTTGCCTCTAACCAAGATTTCCTTATCAGTAGAGAAACCAAAGAGGAGGAATAAAAGCAATGAAGAAGCTGAGGAAGTTCTTGAACAACGACCAGCCATGGTTTCTTGAACAACCAACCCTATTTTCGTTATTTTAGTAGTCAATATTTTATTACCACTTACCGATTATTAAAGACTTGCTACTTCTAATAGCAAGTAAAATAAATGGTACACCCATGCTCTATAACTTGGTATGGTGCACTATAGAATCAACCCCATTAAAGATGTCATACACACTATACAATGTGACAATACATCATTAGATACAATTATAAGACTTTTTTACAATAACAACACATTAAAATTAAATTTTTTATATTTTGTAAATTTTATTGGATCTTTGAATTTAAATATATATTTTTTCAAAATGTTTTTACAATAATGTTGAATTTTATGCATTTGTTACTAATATATTTTATTTATAAAAATTTAACATGAGACCATTAGTCAAATCCTAGTCTATTTGGATTATTAAAGTTAAGCTCAAGTGACTCCTAAGACAATATTATAAATATCCTAATTTAGGATGGCAATTCACATGCAATTGATGTCAGTGTACATTATATACAATTGTATTAACCTTGACTTTATAGTTTTAAATTCCTTTAGTTTGGCTTTTAATGATTCGTACATTATTTGATTCAATTGATTTATTTATGTTTTATCTTTTTGTCAAAGTAACGTTCCTAGTGAATATGTTTATGTCATGTTTGGAGGATTTTATAATGGATCTAATAAAGTTTGGTTAATCTGGCCATGCTCCTAATAACATAATAGGTAATCCAGTATAATGGAATTTTTATATTGAAAGTATAATTTTTGCAATTTAGTCCTTTTAAGTTTAAAATTATAATAATTAGTTCTTATAACCTGGATCGAGTTGTCTTTATCTCGTGGGTCAACCTATGCTCACTCAGGTACAATCATGGTTGGCTATGGCTGAGCTTCTTGAGCTCAAAATACCTTGTGTTTTCATGCGATTTTCATGCTAAAAACAAATTAGAACGAGTCTACCATGGCTAGCCTATTTGAGCTCCATTTCCCACAAGCCTCTGCCACCATGAACTAGTGCCATGAGTCAAACCCAATGCCATGAACTAGCTCCAAACCATGGCTAAAACCCCTATTTGAACCACACCACAAAACCCATCTGTCCTGCCTCCATGCCAAGCCAACAAACCAAAGCCTGCTTCTTCTACCATCATCATCCTTGAGCCATCATCTTTTGAAACTCCACCACCATCAATTTCTTCTTTGTTTTATTTTATCTTCTTTTTTTCTAAGGACTTACTTTATAATTTTCAAAACTTTTGATTACATGTTCAATATGTTCTAGATAAATCATCACTGCCATTCAATTTTTTAAGTATTAAATCAACGATTTTCCAATTTGGCCCATCCATGGACCACAAATCTTTAGGCCCATTGAAGAAAAACTCGTCATGTTCGGTACACAAAATTGTAATTCTGTATAATGAGAATGAAATTGAATTAGAATGGAATGATTATTGCCATTCTATAGTTTGTTAGATTTTAGAATAAAATGCCTTTTCAAGTCGTTTTATTATTTAGCACAAGAAATCATTATAGCATAGAATCAAAATTGATTTAAATGACATAAAAATCCTTTATAGGAAAAACACAAAAAAAATGTTATATTTTTTTATGTTTAATTTTTAATTTTTTTATAACTTGATAACAAAAAATGTTATTGTTAAAAAATAGCAAAATTTGTTTATTTATGAGAAAAATTAAAAAGTGAACAATTTTTTGAATAAGATACTTCATATATTTTTTATAATATTTTTCTTTGTGATTAAAGTATTATTATGAATTTTAATTATTTGGGCAAAATGCAATAAACCCTCTCCAATTATAGGTCATATGCAGAAAACTCTCATGTGTTTTAAAACTCACCAATACAACTCCTTAAACTAGCCAAATTATGCATATTAGTGTATATTAACCCCCTTATGCATGTGTAGAAAATCTCTTTATAAGAAGTCAATATGCACGTTTTTGTGAGTTCAAGGAGTCGTATTGGTTAGTTTCAAAGTACAAAGGAGTTTTTTGCACATGACCTATACTTGGAGGGAGTTTCTTGCATTTTGCCCTTATAATTTTCACATATTTTCATAATTAATATTTTTTAAATTTGATTAGGATTTAAATTTAACCAGTTGGGCAAAGGATCTACATATTAATTTTTGTAGTTAATTTAATATAATTTGTGAATATTTTTAGAATGATATGTTATTTTATAAATTAAATATGTGCAAGTGCTTTCATCTTAATTGTGATACCTCGGTCTCGTATATGATTTTTGGGCTATATGTAGATCTTTTAGAATTGACCTTGTAAGCACTCTATTTTAGTTACAAACTTATTTGAGTCAAACATACCTTGCTAAAACATACTTGCAGTCATTTAGACATAATTAGTGACTACATGCCAATATGGGTATTGAAATTTTTCTACGTTTGGAGATGGAGGAGCTATAGGAAATATGCATTTTCTTGAAACTATAATTGGCCGCAATTGGTCCTTAAATGTTAATGAGTTACAAAATGACTTTTAATAAATCTTTGAGGCCCTTTAACCTATTCGTTTTGGAAAAGGGAAGTTTTAAAAGTCTTGAATTTAGAATTGTTGAACTAAAACTCAAGTTTTGACTTTTGATTATTAAGGATTTTAATTTTTTTGATATTTTATTTGAATCTAAATAGGGGGTATTTCTTTATTTACATTTATGTTTTAAAGTTAACGGAAAGTAAAATAAAATGAGACAAGTTTTGACATTTGATTGTTAACAATTTTAATTTTTTTGATATTTTATTTGAATCCAAATGGGGGAATTTTCTTATTTATATTTATATTTTAAAGTTAATAGAGAGTAAAATAAATGATGACATTAACTTAAAATAAAGAAATGTGAATAAGTAATGTATTAGACAAGCTTCCTATTAGTGTGCAGGAGAAGCCATATGACCAGACTAAGATATTTTTAGCCTCCCATTCTTCCAAGGGAAGCTTCACAACTCTATCTCCATTTTCACTCTTCTCTTTCTTTCTTTTCTTCCTACATTACGCCCTCATCTCACCCACATTACCTTTTGTCATTTCACCCCATTTGAGTTACTGAGTTTAACCTTTTATCCTTTTTACCAAAATTTGGCATCTTGATTGCTACTCTTAGGGGATGTGTATTATGGTTTGGGTGAGACCCAAACTACCCACTCATTCCTTTCCACTTTCTTGGCTCCTAAAGACGGTCTTAAGGCTTATAACTTCTCCTATTCCATAGATTTAGCTAGATCTTACAGTGGGTATTAGGATTTGAGGTTGCCATAGTTAGGACCTAGGGTTTGAATTGGGAATTTTTTGATAAAAGTTGTTTTAGGTTAATCTTTAGTTCTAGATGATAATTATCTCTTGATTCATGATGGTTGTGGTCTTAGATTTGCCGGAGGATCATTCAGTTGGCTCTGTAGTGCCATAGCCTTTGAACCTAAGTGGTTTGGCTTTTGGACCTAGTGACAATTCGAACCAGTTCTGTTACTTTAAAAAATTTCCCAATTTTCATCTGCGAGACTCGAAATCAAGCCTTGTGACTTGAATAGAAGTGCTCAACCACTAGACCGCACGTGCTTCTTGCTTGTAATGCAAGTATCAAATATTATATTTCATCTTGATATTATTTATAATAGAAAAATGTTCAAAATTCCATGGAGATGATTTGAACTCAAGTGTAGAGTTTTAAATGGCAATTGTCTAGCACCAAGCCACTTGTGTTCCTAAGTTATAAGGCATACATTATATATTATATTACATTCTAATTTCAATTATATGATATAAAAACATATGGTGTTTTTTTATTTTATTTTTTATATATATAAAATTATACTCCGATTCAACCAGGGTTAGACCATGGTTGAACCAATGAACCATGAATCAGTTCAATAACCAATCCAATTTTGAAAACCTTGGATTGTAAACTCTATGACATGTTTTATGTCTTTTACACTCTCTTTACATGATTATTTCTATTGATCCAACTTTATGATTTATGTATTCTATTTCATTACATTATGTTCATCAATTTTCAACAAGTTGAATTGATGCTATTTTGTTGATTGGTTTGGAAAACTCTTTATCTCCTATGTTAAGAATGTTTTCGTAAATCATGGGACAAATACTTTAAAAGATATGTTCTTTATGTTAAAGATATGGTTAATGTGAAAGAGTGGTTATGGAAATGAGTTGGAACCTATGAATAAGCTTTTTAAATTACTATGTTGATAAATTTTAGTTTCCTTGGTGATCCAAGTTTGGATATTTTGAATAGTGGTTATATGTCATAGTTCTAGAATTATGGAAGTATGACCTTCGACATGTATTTATGAAAGTATAAAACTTTTTTTCTTTTTGGGAGGAAACTTTGACAAGATGCTGGTACACCATGTTTTGGATACCCTAGCTAGTAGGGGCAGTGCTAGCCTAGCATGTTTGACCGACATGACTAGTTTTATTTCCCTAGCTAACAAGGGTGGTGTTAGCTCAGCATATTAGTACACGTGTGGTTTTGGAAAGATCCCGGAGAAGCTGACATTTATTTGGTTCTAGATTAGAAACCTCCCTTCGTATCTTGGGTATATGATTACTTTGAATTTGGATACATTATATTGATTTAATTATTAGTCATCATTTAAAGAATTATTGGAATTGTAGTTATTGAAGAAATATATTTTCTACCTATACACAGTTGCACTTCTTTGACAAAAAGAAAAAAAATGTTATTATGCGTATATTTGGAAATTTATAAGAATGTTTGTTTAAAAAACTCGTGCTTGAGCTTGTCTCGTTCCTGTCATGGATATATTATCTCTTATTAGGTCTTGTGACTCACTCCATTACTTCCATAGTTTTTTTTCCCATATACTAGTGGTGAACTGAGTCTAGGTCCTTTAGCTTGCTTGAAGAGTTGCCTAATGTGATCCCAACACTTCACACTTCTTGCTGCCATGTAATTACGATTTTTTGTTATATTTTAGTCATGTATAAATCCTAGATGGGCTCTATTATCTATAGGCAAGAATTAGTTTTCATTGTGTTTGCTCGGTTTGAGATAATTATATGTTCATTTTTTTTAGGCGTCATGTAGATGCTCTCATTTTATGAGAAATCTGAATTTTTTTAGCTTGTTGGATTAGTGTGATGTGGTACTTTTAGGAGAGACTTAGTCAAATTTTCTGTGAAATTTATATGTCAAATATTTTATATATGTCGCTAGGTTTGCTAGGTTGGCTAGTCCATTCTATGTGCAAGTCATAGCTCCCAGGTTTAGGTTATGACATAGATAATTTTTTAATATAATTTATAAATATTTTTGCAATGATAGGTTATTTTATGAATTAAATATTAATGCAATATATTTCATATCTTACTTTGGTAGAAAACTTTTTTTTTAATTTTTATTTTATTTTGTTTAGGGTGAGGGAATGCTTTCCCTATTCCTGGGTCGGGGCAAATCATTAACCTCAACTAGGCCTTAGGCCTTAGGACTTAGGACTTAGGACTTATAGTTGGACTATAGATCACCTATCAATAAGGATGGCAAAAATCCCCAAGAATCAGGGATCCCTGTAACATCCTAATACCGTAAACCCGATATATCTACTATATACAAGGCACACAATACGAATTACGTCACTTCTAACTTAACTCAACTAACTAAACTAATATCATTCATACACAATGACTAAATATGGAGAGCATGGACAACAAAAAATCATATATATACATCACCAGCTTCTCAAGACAAACTATAATACATAACTTTTACAAACTTAAGGTAGCAAGAAATAAATATACAACATATTTATCGCAAGAAACAAAATAAACTACACTAGTTCTTTTGCTCCTTCTGCTTCCCTTACATGTACCTAGATTTACATGGAAACACAAACGGGGTGAGAAATAACAATTTCTCAGTATATGCAATTCCAAAACCAGTAGTTAATCATTTACCAACAAATAACTAACTGAGCGTATAAGATTATGCCTGCAACAGATCAATGAACCCCTACTCAAACACTATCGGAATATATACATACTCTATATAACATTCACAAGGCAAGCTATAATCCTATCTCGCACTAATATCAAAAAATCAACAATATCAGACAACTGCCCATACATCGTGAGATATCATCGAGCACGCAACTGATGTGATTTAAAAGTTACAAACTCAAGTGCAAGTTGTTTCAAGTAATAAATTCTTGGGAATCCGAGGTTGATCCACAGGGAATTGATGAAGAAAAAATTTATTGACGTAAGGAAATTATTTTATCACAATAATAAATGTGATAAAACTTGGTCACAAATAAAAAAAAAAGATTTACTTGGGTTAGGAGATCCACTCTTGGTAAGTAAATTAAGGACAATATTAATTCTTTTTATAACTCAATTAGAATTTACGCATAATGGAGGTTTCAATAGGAAAATATAACATTTAAAGTTCATTTAAAATTATATACGTAGTTATATTATGGTTCATTTAATTATTTATTAACATCACCACTTATAAATGGGCTCAAGCATTCATTGTGTCAACCTCTTGTTTACAATGAATCAAGTTCTCCACTTTACAAGGAGGTTTTCTAAATTGATTGAAAACAAAATACAACACATATAATGACCACTTGATAATATATCATTTAAGCACAAGAAAGAAATTAATTTAACCTTAATTTATTACCAAAAGCTTCACCTTTTAACCCAAGTAAAATGAAAATTAGTTACTCATAGACAAGAAGAAAGAAAGAGAGAAGAAGAAGAAGAAGAACATAACTTCAATTTAGAACACAAGAAAATTACAATAAGAGAAACAAATAACACAATAGCATGATCTTGATCTCTAAACCAAGATTCTCAAATGATCAGCCAAAGCTCCCTTTTATAGAGGATGAGGGATGCAAAATGATAAGGGGCTGATTAATGAGTGAGTGGATGAGTAGGTGAATGAGTAGAAAATGTCAAATAGTAGTTTGATGAATGAAAAATTATAGAGATTCTTGTCTCTGAAATCATTCAATACTGAACTCATGGCATGTGTCAGATTCTCACCAAGTTGTCTTCATAAAAGTTGTAGATATGGATCTTAACTTTCAGATGCCAAAACTTCAGCCCATTTCAGTTCCTACAGCCTGAGATATGCCCTGATTACTGCACACTGTTCAGACCCAGCTACAACTCCTTTGTTCTAAATTGTAAGCCTAATATGACCTTCAAGCCATCTGAATTTCCTCTTGTGTTCTTCATGAAAGTTGTAGATTTGGTCTTAACTTTCAAATGTCAAAGTTTCAGCCTAAGGCAAATCCTACAGCTCAAGTTATACCCTGATTAGTGCACATTGTTCAGGTTCCAATCACAAAACTTGTGTTCTAACTTCTAAGCCCAATTAGCTCCACTAGATATCTGATTTTTCCCTAGAGCTTTTCATGAATATTATAGAGCTCTCTCTTATCTTTTCTACAAAGTAAGATACATAATTTTTAGACATATAGAACTCAAGATATGACTGAAATACAGAAATAGTGTAAGATCTCAATAATGCTGGAAAAAATCAATTAAGCCTAATTTGAGTCCAAACTTACAAAACATAACCAAGCTCAATCAATTAAGTACATGGAGAGTGTAAATGACTAAAAATAAGGGTTTATTAATGTATAAAATATGTGATTATCAAATTCCTTCACACTTAGCTTTTTGCACTCTTAGCCAAAATATATAAGACCAAAACTAGGGAAAAAAAACAACACAAACTCAAAAGCTAACACTCTAAAAGACTCAATTTCTAATAATATTTAAGAATACAAAAGTTTATAAGAATGAAGAGCAACCAAAGATTCAAGGGATCAAAATATTTATAAGGTAACATTTCTTCACATCTCAAACCATCAAGTAAAGAAACTTCAATTGAAAAGCATGAGTGAAGAATGATAGATCTTCACAAGATTCACTCTCAATCCCTCAAATGTTTAAAAGGTAGGTATTTCACTCAATTCAACCTATGAAAATTGCACTACCATAAGCTTGCTTATCTTCTACTTCTCCATTACTGAAAACACATGCACACAACAATCAAGAGGACTTTATTCAAGGTTGTAATGGGGTCAAGGTAAAGGAAAGGGATAATATAGATATAACAAGTTAAATACCAAAGAAAATAAAAGAGCTTGAGAGCTGAATTTAATTAAAAAGCATGAAAGTTCATCCCAACTCCTCTTAATACAAATTCCCTTTACATATTCTTTTCCTTTCCTTTATTGTCTTGTTGGCCCTTCTTTACACATTTGTTTTTTATTTTTATTTATTTTTATTTTTTATTACAAGATGAACATAATATATACTTTTTTTTAATTAAACATTTTTTCAACCATTTTGCACACACACCCCTACATTGGTGGAACATTGGTGGAAAGGAACCACCAGAGTGATGGTAGTAGCTGGAGCCCAGATTACCTGGGAGGTGTTTAGGATAGGTTTCCTAGAGAAATATTTTCCACAGACTTTGCGTGATGCAAAAAAATGTGGAATTTATGGGGTTAAAACAAGGAAGCATGTCAATAGGCCAGTATGTGGCCAAGTACGAGGAACTATCAAAGTTTTCATATCACTTCAGACATGACTCGAATGAGAATTGGAGGTGTGTGAAATTTGAGTCAGGTTTGAGGACTGATATCAAAGATGCTGTGGAGCCCTTTGAGATTAGAGAATTTTCTTCTTTGGTCAACAAGTGTAGAATAATAGAGAGGCATGCTAAGAAGCCACCAACAATGGATCAAGAATCCCAAGGATCCCAGAAAAGAAAATATAGTGAGCAGAAGTTCACCAAGAGTGAAAAGGGCAAGTTAGATCAAAAGGATCCCAAAAAGGGCCAGTGCCCTAAGTGTGGCAGGTAGCATGGTGATAGACCTTGCTTAGCAGGGCAATCCATATGCTACAAGTATGGGCAGCGGGGGCATTTTGCCAAAGAATGTCCAAAGAGGGAAGGAGCTCAACCAAATAGTAGACCCACAGCTCAAGGAAGGGTTTACATCTTGCAGGGCAAGGAGACAGAGCAACCTATGGGTTTCGAGAAAGGTTAGCGTTTGATTTTATTTTTTTCAAGTTTGGTTGAGTTTGTTTTAAGTGTAAGTTACTTGTAACTTCTTGCATGAGGTAGACTAAATTTTGAGGACAAAATTTTAAAAAGGAATGGAGAAATGTAACATCCCAAAAAATCAGGTTAGACTTGTATAAGGTTACATAGGTAGTCTGATACTTGTTTAGCATATTAGTTAAGTTTCGTGATAAACTGAGTTAGTTTAGGTACTTTGCTACAACATAGAAGGTGGTAAATAGCCTAAAATGACTCAGAAAATAGCATAAATTGCTATTTGGAGGGAAACATGTGTGAATAACTTATTTCTAGGTCACAAACAAGCTAAGTAGGGTGTGGTTAAAGTTTCAAGACAATCAAAGTTAATTTAGTATTTTTAGGCATACTGGTTGCACTTTTAATGCCAGATTGACCCATAGCAGATATGGAAAAGTAGAGCAAAAAGGCAATAAGATTTTTAATGAATCTTATAATTTATTTTGAGTTTGTTGGAGGTTTGGAACCTGGATTCGGAGGAACCTATGTGTTCATAGCAGATAAGGTTTTTTAGTACCACTTTAGTGGTTATCTTATAAGAAGCAAAGTTAGGATTTGCTTCTTATTTTGTTTTCACTCTTCACGACAGAGAAAAGAAAAGAAAAGAAAAGAAAAGAGAAAGAAGAGCCACAACCGTAAGAGAGGAAGAGGAAGAGGAGAAGCTCAAGGACAAAGGCCAAGCTTGAAGATCTCCATCCAAGATCAAAGGTAGGGGTGTTTTCTAGCTTTAATTATCCATCTTTTCTAAGTTTTGGTTTTAGGCATTTAGATGGAGAAGTTGAGTTTTAAAGAGGGAAAACTAGTTTCTTTAGTTAGATTCTTATTTTCATTGATTGGAATTGATTGTTTCAACTTAATGGAGACAAGATAGATGGATTTATCCATAGTTTTAGCTAGTTGGTTCTTGAATTGGAACCTAGGGTTTTGATGAACCAAGAGAGTGATTTAGGTACATGAATCCAAATTAAAAGGTTTAAGTTAGAGATTGATGAATCATAAGTGTTTAAGAACTGGTTAGGGACCTAAGATTACCTAGAAATTGGATTGGAATGGACAAAATCCAAGAAAAGAATCAATGGAATAGTACCACGATTTTGCAGAAGTTCTCTGGTTAAAAAACACAGCCCGTGTTTGAAGACACGAGGGGAGAAGGGTAGTGTCCCTTTTTACTAGTGAAATTCGTGAACAATGTTCACAGAGCAAGACACGAGGGAGGGAGGCCTGTAATCAGACATGGCCCGTGTCTGAAGACACCTGGGGGTCCTGTAATCAGACATGGCCAGTGTCTGAGGCCAGAATCTCCAAAAATATCATTTTTGATATTTTTTAAGTTCTTGGCTGGATGAGATCATTAGTATATGTTTCCTAAAGTGTGTTAAGACACAAATAAGGATATTTTTAAGAGAGAAATTATCACCTAGCATGTATGACGAAGTATAAACCTTTGAGCATTCAAGAGTTATAATTTGCCTTAGGTAAGTATCTAGCACCTTAGGCCACTTTGGTGGTAAAGTATATCACTTAAAAGTAATGAGTGATGAGTTAGTGTAAATTAAAGTTTAGCTTATGAGTTTATCTTTTATATAAACTCCATCTGAACATTCTTATAGACTCAACTCATCCTAGTAAAAAAGTCTATCTTAGCTAATGTTTCATTCAACCTTACTTAAGGGAACAAATGAACATTTCACTATAACTTTGCATACTTAATGAATGCAACAAGCTTATAAATCAACATTCATCCTTGTGTGTATTCTACAATGCACAAGGTCTCATTAAACTAGAGACTTAGAACATAACATTCCCTCTTTGGAACTAAATACACAACCTTATCTCCACTCAAGTGAATCTAACTCAAAGTGATTCTTACTTGCAACTCTTTGTTGCTTAAGGTTCTAGGTATCTTCCCAAAGGTAATCCATTGCTCTTGGATATCTTAAGGCTCATACCTTCCTTATTCTTACTAGAGTAAATCCTACAATTCATCCTAGTATACTCATCTCCATTGCACAATCTCATCACATCTTGAATGATATCTAATGCAATACTAAGTTGTCTAAGGTGCTATGTTCTTACCTTGAGCAATCCTTCACTTTTGGGATCCTCAAAGGCCTATATGTACTGACTATGCTCAATGAAGTTTAGTTTTGATGATAACAAACATGAAGATAATAAGAAGACTAAGTCCAAGAACTTCAAAAATTAGCTTTAGGACTTAGAGTCTTTGTACGGAGATCTTTTTGGATATCTCATGGTTTTACAAGATCAAACCAAAAATATTTTCTTAAATTTATCCCAAAATTGTTTTTGATCTTGAAATTAACTTAAAAAGTTTTGGTGTTCTTGAAAAACCATCTAGGCTACTTTTTTAAGCATTCACACTTGTTTTACAAATTGAGTTATTCGAATAACTCATTAGTTATTCGAATAAAGTTTTAAACTTACTGCTGCGTGCCTCTGTTTTTAAAAGTGTTATTCGAATAACACTCTTGTTATTCGAATAAAATGTTTTCAGAATGACTTGTTTTATATAATCTATTCGAATAACTGATAAGTTATTCAAATAGAACTATTTTCTAGAAATCCTTTTGTGGAAGTGTTAGTCAAATAAACCATGTGTTATTCGAATAACCAGTTTCAGAACTATTTTGAAAAGAATGTGTTATTCGAATAACAGGATATATATTCGAATAAACACGGGATCCTGATATAGAAAGAAACGGTCATATTCTCATATTAATTACGAGATTAATTGCTTCAACAACTAATTTCTTTTTCTACTATATAAATAGAGACCGTGGGTTTCTTTTTTTTCTTGCCCAGCTATCTGATTAATTTTTACGCTTGCTTTGAAAACATGATTTATAATTTACTCCTATTTTCTGTGCTCTTTTTGCTAAAATTTTGAGATATCCATAGAAAGCTTCTTAGCACTTCAATTTGTATTATTTACTCTGAGTGAGAGTTTCTCTTCATCTATACTCTGCTCTTCTATATCGAGGGTGAGGTATCCCTCAAGGTTTGAATAAGGGTAAGGTATCCCTGCAGGCTGAGGTTTTAGCACAACGGTAGAGTTTCCCTGTGTGTGAAAAATGCTCTTTTGTGTAACAGTTGCAAGCATCTATTGAAGCTTGTATACATAGTAAAAGATCTCAAATAGTTTTTGAGGATTGGACGTAGATCACAAGTGGGTTAGTGGTCGAATCAGGATAAATATCGTGTCTGTTATTCTCTTTTTAATCTCTTTATTTAACGCAGTTTAATATTATTGCATATTTATTTATTTATTGTTCTTGAAACTTTTCTTCTTCCTCTCGTAATTTCACTTTATTTATTTAATAACTTCAATATTTGTGTTTATTTTAAAAGTATTTACGAAAAGTTTTTATACTCAATTCACCTCATTCTTGAGTATTGGAGCCACTTGGTAACAAGTGGTATCAGAGCTAGACTATTGTTTAAAAAGCTTAGCAACTTCAAGCGAACTTGGCTTCCTCAAGTGGCTTTTCAGAAGGATCTTCCATAAACTGACTACCCTTTTTTCAATGTGGATGGTTATGCCTATTGGAAGAAAAAAAAATAAAAATCTTCATTGAAGCTATTGATCTCGATGTGTAGGATGTTGTCGAAAACGGTGCGTTTATACCTACAAAAGAGGTCGATAGTGTAAAAATCGAGATATCGAGAAGTGATTGGTCAGATGAGGATAAAGAAAAGTTCAACATAATTTAAAAGCCAAAAACATCATTACCACTGCTTTGGGATATGATGAATTTTTCAAAATTTTAAATTGTAAAACTGCTAAAGAAATGTGAGACACTTTATAAATCACCCATGAGAGTACTAATGAAGTAAAGAGGTCGAGAATAAATTCTCTTACTCGTGAATATGAATTATTCAGAATGAACCAAGGAGAAAACATTCAGGAAATGTAAAAGAGGTTCACCCACATTGTTAATCACCTTCTATCTTTAGGAAAGAATTTTTCTAATGAATATTTGATTAACAAAGTTTTAAGATGTCTGAGCAAGATTTGGTAACCCAAAGTGACAGCCATATCAGAATCGAGGGATTTGTCAACAATGACATTAGCTACCCTATTTGGCAAACTTCATGAACACGAGCTGGAGCTAAGCAGGTTAAGCCAAAGCGAAGAAAATGACAAGAAGAAAAAGGGCATCGCACTTAAAGCTACCTCCTCCAATATCGATAATGAAGATGAAAATGATGGAGATGAAGCAGACAACCTTGAGCTGAATGAAGAGAACCTCAGTTTCCTAGTGAAGAAATTTGGAAGGTTTCTAAAAAAGAAAGGAACATAAAGAAGACCACATTTTCCCCAAAAGAAGACTCATCACAAAAGGGAAGGAGCATCGTCAACTCCAACTTGCTACGAGTGCGGAAAGCCAGGCCACATGAAGATGGAATGCCTAATTTATAAGAAAATGGAGAAAGTTGAAAAGAAGCCCTTCAAGGACAGAAAAGGGAGAAGTGCCTACATAGTATGGAATGACAATGATATGGACTCCATTGATAGTTCAGATAATGAAGAAGTTCATCTATGTTTTATGGCCAAAGGAGAAGAAGAAGAAAGCAACAATGAGGTAAGTTCTAGTTTAGACTTATTACCTTCTTATGATGAATTACAAAATGCTTTTGAATTACATGAAGAATTAGTGAAACTAACAAAATTAATTTATGCTTCTAAGAAAATGATTTCTTCTCTAGAAAATCAAATTCTTAGTATAAACAAAGAAATTGAAAAATTAAAAATTGAAAATGAAACACTAGGATTATTTGATGCTTGTACAATTTGCTCTTCGCATGTTTCAACTTCTTCATCTTGTTCATCATGTCAAGTTCTCGAAAAAGGAATTGAAAACTTGAAGAACACACTTTCTAAATTCACTTTTGGAAGAGATAACTTAAATATCTTGTTAGGAAAACAAAGAGCTATTTTTCAAAAAATTGGAATAGGTTACAACCCTAAAAATCAACATAAATTTTATAAAAAATTTCTTTGTGCATTCAAGTACTTCTAGTAGTCATTTTATTAAATGTTTTTATTGTGGAAAGAAAGGACACAGTGCATCAACATGCAATGCTAGGAAAAATATAAATATAAAGAGTGGAACAAAAAATAGTTTGGGTTCCCAAGGGCACTATTCCTAAAACTAACACTCAAGGACCCAAGAAAATTTGAGTACCAAAAGTTAAAAATTAAACATGTGTTGTAGGTGTGCTTAAAGGCTAGGAGCTCAAATTGGTATCTCAATAGCGGCTGCTCCAAGCACATGACCGGAGATGACTCTAAGTTCACATCTCTTATTCCCAAGAATCATAGACATGTTACATATATTGATAACAAGAAAGGAAAGATTCTGGGAATCGGCAAAGTTGGTAAGAGTCCTAACTCCTCAATAGATAATGTATTGCTTGTTGAAGGATTTAAACATAACTTGCTTAGTATTAGCCAATTATGTGACAAAGAAAATAGAGTAATTTTTTATTCAAATTATTGCATAATTGAAGATAAAATTGATAAGCATGTTAAGTTCATCAGTCATAAAGTTAATAATATTTATATGATTAGCCTTGATGATATATCCTCAAATGATGCGAAATGCATGTTAAGTAAGAATGATGATTCGTGGTTATGATATAGGAGAATTACACACATTCACATGGATCACCTAAAAAAGTTAGTCTCTAAAGAGCTAGTAATTGGACTACCCAAGCTCAATTTTATAAAAAATAAATTATATAATGCATGTCAAAAGGGAAAAAAAGTAAAAATTTCTTTTAAAGCAAAAAATGTAGTTTCAACTTCTAGACTTCACAACTTTTGTACATGGATCTTTTTGGACCATCTAGAACTATGAGTTTTGGTGGGAATTACTATGCTTTAGTGATTGTGGACAATTTTTCTAGGTTCACATGGACTTTATTTCTTTCAAATAAAGATGATGTATTTCTAACTTTTAAAAGACTTGCCAAAGTTTTTCAAATAAAAAAGTTTTTCAATTTCTTCTATAAGAAGTGACCATGGTGGTGAATTTGAAAATCATGCTTTTGAAACCTTTTGTGATGAACATGGCATTGAGCATAATTTTTCTGCCCCTAGAACTCCACAACAAAATGGAGTTGCTGAAAAAAAAATCGATCTTTAGAAGAAATGGCGAGAACTATGCTCAATGAGGCTGCTCTTCCTAAGTATTTTTGGGCTGACGCTGTAAGTACAACTTGTTATGTAATGAACAGGGCCCTTATAAGGCCAATTTTAAAGAAAATCTCGTATGAATTATACAAGGGAAGAAAGTCGAATGTCTCACATTTTCATGTCTTTGGTTGTAAATATTTCGTTTTGAATAATGGAAAGGATAACCTAGGCAAGTTTGATGCTAAGTCTGATGAATGTATATTTCTTAGTTATTCTAATCATAGCAAAGCTTTTAGAATTTATAATAAGAAATCTATGACTGTTGAAGAATTCATTCATGTTGCATTTGATGAAACTGACTCAAATGGATCGAGAAAGGATCTTGTAGTTGATGATGTTATAGAAGCTTTAGTAAAAACCCACTTGGATGACAAGGAGATAAAAGAAAGGAAGCAAGAAGAAACACCAATTCAACAGAATTCACAAGCCATGGACCTTCCCAAAGAATGGTGAACTTCAAGATACCATCGACTTGACTAAGTAATAGGTGATGTATCCAAAGGTGTAAGTACTCGAAACTCAATTAGAAATGCATGCAACCATATGACTTTCGTTTCTCAAATTGAACCTAAATACTTAAATGAAGTATTTGATGATGAACATTGGATCTTGGCAATGCAAGAAGAGTTAAATCAATTTGAAAGAAACCAAGTATGGGAATTGGTTGCAAGGTCCAATGATCATCCAATTATAGGCACCAAATGGGTTTTTAAGAACAAGCTTGATGAAGGTGGCCTAATAACAAGAAATAAAGCTAAGCTTGTAGCTAAAGGGTATAATCAAGAGGAAGGAATAGACTATGAAGAAACCTATGCGCCTATGGCTAGACTAAAAGCTATTAGAATGTTACTTGCTTTTGCTTGCATCATGGATTTTAAATTATATCAAATGGATGTTAAAAGTGCTTTTTTAAATGGTTTTATTCAAGAGGAGGTATATGTTAAACAACCTCCAAGTTTTGAAAATCATGAACTACCCAACCATGTTTTGAAACTTAAAAAGGCTTTATATGGTTTAAAACAAGCTCCTAGAGCTTGGTATGAAATGTTGAGTAAGTTTCTTTTGGAACATGATTTTTCAAGAGGCAAAGTTGATACAACTCTTTTTATTAAAAATAAAAAGCATGACATCCTCCTTGTTCAAGTCTATGTAGATGATATTATATTTGGTGCTACTAATGAGTCTCTATGCAAGGATTTTTCTAATATCATGCAAAGCGAATTTGAGATGTCCATGATGGGAGAGCTTAATTTTTTCCTTGGACTTCAAATCAAACAAACAAGGAATGGAACATTAATTAGCCAATCCAAGTATTGCAAAGAACTCCTCAAAAGATTTGGAATGGATAACTCAAAGCATATGGACACTCCAATGAGCACCTCTTGCTACTTAGACAAGGATGAAGCAGGTAAATCTGTTGAAATCACCAAATACAGAGGTATGATTGGATCCTTTCTTTATCTCACTGCTAGTAAACCTGATATCATGTTTAGCATATGCATGTGTGCTAGATACCAAGCTAATCCTAAAGAATTGCACTTAAGTGCAGTAAAACGTATTATGAAATATCTTGGTGGCACTTCACAAGTGGGCTTATGGTACCCTAAAGGTGCCACTTGTAGTCTTGTTGGTTATTCCGACTCCGATTTCACTGGTTACAAATTAGATAGGAAAAGCACTAGTGGAACATGCCACTTGCTTGGAAGTTTCTTAGTTTCTTGGCATAGCAAGAAACAAAACAGTGTGGCTTTATCCACCGCTGAGGCTGAATATGTTGCAGCCGAAAGTTGCTGCGGTCAAATCCTATGGATGAAGTAACAACTTCTAGACTTTGGCCTTCAGCTTGATCACATCCCTATAAGATGTGACAATACTAGTGCAATCAACTTGACAAAGAACCCTATCACGCATTTAAGGTCTAAATATATTGAAATAAGACATCATTTTATAATGGATCATGTTCAAAAAGGTGATTGTGTTTTAGAATTTGTTGAAACAACTAATCAACTTGCTGATATTTTCACAAAACCTTTGCCTAAAGATACCTTCTTCCATTTAAGAAGAGAACTTAGAATTCTAGATCAATCTTGCATATAGTGTTTATATTTATTGATCTATTATTGGATTATTAAACTTGAATTTTTTACTGACTTGAACGTTAGAGATATCCTCAAATTCTCTTTTTTCAGGTAAAATATCATGAGGTAAGTCTCTAAATCTGAGATTGCATCTTCTGCACGTGCTTTTAATGTTTTTCTGATATATTTATTCGAATAAACCTATAGATATTCGAATAAACATCATCAGCTATTGAAATAGAAGTGTTGTATATCATTGTTATTCTAATAAACCTCCATTTATTCGAATAAATTGAGTTAAGAAACTATAGTTTTTAATCTCTGATATCTGTCTTATTTGAATAACTCCAATATTATTTGAATAAATGTGCTAAATGTGTTTTTGTCTTTATGTTTTATTCGAATAAGCAATGCTCTATTCAAATAAACCTGAAGCAGTTTATCTGTTCCTATGTTTTATCTGTTCTGCCTTATTCGAATAGTTCACTCCTTATTTGAATAAATGCCTCATCAAGGCATCTATTCTGTTTTGGTTATTCGAATAACCATAGGCTCATTCGAATAAAAGCTTGGCAGAAAGCTCCATCTCAGAGCCTGTTATTCAAATAAACACAAAGTTATTCGAATAACTTGTGGCTAAAATACCACGACTGTCTGGTTTCCACGTTGTGTTATTCAAATAACACCCTTGTTATTCGAATAAAAATGGGAGTTCTATAAATACTCCCAGCACTTTTCAAACGTTCTCTATCAGTTTTTTGTCAGTTTCTTTCCCTTCTCTCTCTCTCTCTGTTCTACGCTCTCCTCTCCTCCACAACCATCACTTTTTCTCTTCTCTGTTTTTCCCTTCTTTACTTTTCTTCCATCTTCTTCACCTTCTCAAATATTTCTCACCATCCTATCATGGCCTCCTCCTCTTCACGTGCAAAGTGCCCACGCATGAAGACAGCCCCCTGCAACAATCCTCTGGATCTTAGAAGGTTGTCATCCAACCAAGAGGAACTGGGTCACTTTGTTACGCACTTTCAGGAGCATAACCTCGTGCACACAAAGTACATGGACCTCAACTTCTTCCAAAATGAAGGCGACTTTGACTTCCTTAACCTTCTGGACACACAGGGTGTTCTTCGCTTCTGGTCACACCAAGCCCCTCTTTACCCAGACTTGGTAAAGATGTTCTACTGCAACATGAAGATAGTTGGTGAAGACTTGCATTCTGACATCTCTGATCAGCACATGGTCATTACTCCCAGTGGTTGGCAATAAATGTTTGGGTTACAATCCATTGGGCGCAACCTTGATGATGATATTGAAGCTCTGGATCAAAAGTATAAGAAGCTTCAAGTTATTGAAGACCTGCTGAAGCCTGGCTTGGCCCTATCTCCTAAAAGAGTCAAGGGAGGCATGATGAAGAGCCAAGATAGGCTCTTACACTATGTGTTTACTCACATCTTAGCACCTCGGGGAAGCAACTATGCCTACCTGAGTGACGACGACATCTTCATACTGTGGCTCATCAAGAAAGGATACCAGGTGAACTGGCCTGCCTTTATCATGAAGCATATGATAAAGGCAAAGGGCAAAGAACAGTCTGATTTGCCCTATGGTTTGATCATCTTTGCCTTCCTAGGCAAGTACCCTTAGGTTGTGGAAACTGAACGGGCGACAAAGCTAACCCACCATAATGTTTTTGGGTCCTTTACCCTGAACAAAATGAAGATGGCCAAGACTTCTGATGGTTGGGTGCACCCTGATGAAGTTGAAGACGAAGATCAAGATGAAGTCCCTGCTACCCCTGCTGCTGATGCATCTGCTCCTGCTGCTCCTGATCCAGTCACCTTAGATCAAATCATGGTAGCCTTGTAGGACAATAGGACCTGCATGAAGAACACCTTTTCTATTCTGTTTGACAGGATAAAAGGTGTAGAACGTGAGCAGACTGCCCCTTCGCTCTTTGCTGACCCAGTGATCACCTGACTCCTCTCCTCCGCCACCGAATGCCTACTTTTAGGCTTTGTTTTGTTTTGCTTTGTTTTTATTGTTTGTTTCTTGATGTATTTGTTTTGTCCTGGCTGTACATGACTTTGAAAATTTAATACAAATGACTTTGATGTTTTGATTCTGTGTTATCTGTTTATATAAGATGAATTTGCACTATCTATTATATGTTTTGCCTTGATCCCCGGTGCTTTTTGATCATGCCAAAGGGGGAGAAAAATAAAAACAGGTACTTCTTGAGAAAAGTCAGATAAAAATAAATCAGTTATTGGATTCCAAAAGAAAGGGAGAGCTGCGCACATATGATATTTGAAAACACCTCTTATGAAAAGGAGGGGGAGTAAGTTCTCTCCAAACTTTATCTTTGTGAATTCTAATTTTTTTGTGAACTAATGTTTTTCTCAATGATAATTTGTCATCATCAAAAAAGGGGAGAATGTATTTGACTATGCTTAATGAAGTTTGGTTTTGATGATAATAAATATGAAGATAATAAGAAGACTAAGTCCAAGAACTTCAAAGATTAGCTTTAGGACTTAGAGTCTTTGTACGGAGATCTTTTTAGATATCTCATGGTTTTACAAGATAAAACAAAAACGTTTTCTTAAACTTATCCCAAAACTGCTTTTGATCTTGAAATTGACTTAAAAAGTTTTGGTGTTCTTGAAAAACTATATGGGCTGCTTTTTTTAAAGCATTTACACTTGTTTTACAAATTGAGTTATTCGAATAACTTATTAGTTATTCAAATAAAGTTTTAAACTTGCTGCTGCGCATCTCTGTTTTTTTAAAAGTGTTATTCGAATAACACTTTTGTTATTCGAATAAAATGTTTTCAGAATGGCTTGTTTTATATAAGTTATTCGAATAACTGATAAGTTATTCGAATAGAACTGTTTTCCAGAAATCCTTTTGTGGTAGTGCTATTCAAATAAACCATGTGTTATTTGAATAACCAGTTTCAGAACTGTTTTGAAAAGAATGTGTTATTCGAATAACTGGATATATATTCGAATAAACACGGTATCCTGATATAGAAAGAAACGACCATATTCTCATATTAATTACGATATTAATTGCTTCAATGGCTAATTTCTTTTTCGACTCTATAAATAGAGACCGTGGATCTCTTTTTTTTCTTGCCCAGTTATCTGATTAATTTTTACGCTTGCTTTGAAAACGTGATTTATAATTTACGCCTATTTTCTATGCTCGCTTTAATAAAATTTTGAGATATCCATAGAGAGCTTCTTAGCACTTCAATTTGTATTATTTACTCTGAGTGAGAGTTTCTCTTCATTTATATTCTGCTTTTCTGTATCGAGGGTGAGGTATCCCTCAAAGTTTGTATAAGGGTGAGGTATCCCTGCAGGCTAAGGCTTAAGCACAAGGGTAGAGTTTTCCTAAGTGTGAAAAATGCTCTTTTGTGTAACGGTTGCAAGCACCTATTGAAGCTTGTATACATAGTGAAAAATCTCGGATAGTTTTCGAGGACTGGACGTAGACCACAAGTGGGTTAGTAGTCGAACTAGGATAAATATCGTGTCTGCTCTTTTCTTCTCAATCTCTTTATTTAACGCAGTTTAATATTATTGCATATTTATTTATTTGCTGTTCTTAAAGCTTTTCTTCTTCCTCTCATGATTTCACTTTATTTATTTAATAACTTCAATATTTGTGTTTATTTTAAAAGTATTTACAAAAAAATTTTATACTCAATTCACCTCCCTCTTAAGTACTGGAGCCACTTGGTAACACTATGCTTTCTCATACTTGTTAGGTGATAGTTCCTCTATTGAAATATCCTTATTTGTGCCTTAACACATCTTAGGAAACATATAGATAATGATTCCATCTAGCTAGTAACTTGAAAACATCATAAACAACTCTTTGTTGAATTCTGTGATGGGCGCCTAAGCGCTCTCCTATTGAGCGTCTGGGCACTCACTGGGCAGAACACAACCTTGTGCTGTTTTTGTGTTATGTGCCTAAGTGCTCTAGACTAAGCGTCTAGGCGCTCTGCGCTTTGATATGCATAAAAACTTCTTGGACATTAAGCGTCTAAGCGCTCTGCACTAAGCGTCTAGGTGCTCTGCACTAAGCGTCTAGGCGCTCTACGCCTTGCTACATGAACATTCATCCCTGTTACACGAGCGTCTAAGCGCTCGGTGTAAGGCATTTGGGCGCTCTCTGTGTGACAGCAATTCTGCAGAATTTCTGTAGATTGTTCTATCAGTTGTAAACTTTCATCTTAACTTCTAATCATCTAAGATCGGTTTCCTTGTGATTTCTAGCACCAATCTAGGCCCCTAAACTTGTTGTAACTCTTATACAACCTTTAGATTCTCTTAGACATAGATTACATCCAAAATCACATAACTTCAATCATTGTCCAATTTTTAAATCTATGGATCCTAATGGTTAATCTTGAGTCATAAGTGACTATCTTACACTCACTAAGCTCAAACTAACTTAACCTAATCCTTGGAATCAAGAACTATGCTAAGAACATGGATTTGGCTCTCTAAACCTCTATTTCTATTCAAAACTCCAAACCTTATTCATAAGAATCAAAGAGAAGAATTACGAATAAAAACCCCTTACCTTTTGATTGGATGATCAATCTTCAAGCTCTATGCTTTGATTTTGATCTTCCTTTGGTCTCCCTTTCTTTCTTCTCATTTTTCTTCTTCCTTTCTCTCTTCTCTTCCTTCGATTCTTTCTTTCTCTGTTTTGTTATGTTTTTGCAGCTTCTACTGCTTATACGTGAGAGAGAGAAATGAGAGAATGACCATTAAGTCTCTTAGGATATTTTACTGAAACTTCCTTATCTGCTAAGAACACTCGAATTATGCTAATTCAAGTTTTTCAGAATCTAACAACTTTAAAATAAATCATAAAATTCATCTAAATTATTGTTTTACCATTTTCATGATTTTCCATATCTGTTGGTAGTCAATCTGATATTAAATAGACAACCAGTATGCCTAAAAATACTAAACTAACTCAGATTCTCTTGAAACTTTAACTACATCTTGTTTTACTTATTTGTGACCTAGAAACAAACCCTCTATGTTCATTTCCCTCAACTTTACCTTTAAAACCATTATCTGAGTCATTTTAAGCTACTTTTCAACTTCTGTGTTGCAACTAAGTGCCTAAACGAACTCAGCTTATCACAAAACTTCACTGACATGTTAAGCAAGTCATATGCTACCTTTTGTAACCATATACAAGTCTATCATGTTACTAAGGGTATTACACACTAAGCATGGTGGAGGTGTCTTTCTGAAGTTTCGGGCTTTGGAAGGATAGAAGGCCGGTGTGTGGGTGTGAATTACTTTATTTGCCCTTCTCCGTGTCTGAATATCTGATTTGATTGATTCTGACAATTACTTATCGGCCTCTTGGGTGTTCTTAGGATCTTCATGGACAGAGATAGAAGAGGAACTAAAGCCTGAGTATCGGTTTCTAAAGTTCATAAACCAACTGAAGAGGATCTAATCCGGATCTGGCGCAGTCCAGGACTAGTATACCCATGGGTTGGGGATGACGTCTGATATCGTTTATCTGCACTTTCTTCCGAAAATAAACTCATACAATTGTTGGAATATTTGGAGTTAACAGAGAAAAAAAACCAGGATAGAGAGTTCCAAGTTTTATGTCCAGAGTGGAATGAAGGGGTATGTTCCTATCGGGAAGCGGGTTCACACTTCATGTTTCTCTACGATCCTCTTTTTGTCAAATTAGGACTTCGCTTACCTTTTATAGACTTCCAGATTGCAATCCTCTAGACCTTGCACATAGCCTCTACTTAGATCCACCTTAATGGTTGGGGCTATATCATTGCTTTTGAGAGGTTCTACTGAATAATGGGGCTGCGGTATTCAACAAATGCTTTTTTCTATTTTTATACCCGAATAAATTCCCAAGGTTCAACAACCCAGAAGAATTGGCTCACTATCCGATCTAGATCTGGTCGTAAATCCTTTGATGTCTTTCAAGATAGTTTCAAAGGATTTAAGACTAGATTCTTTAAACTTATGGCAGCAGAGGGATTTCATCCCTTTTTCCTGAAAGATGATGGGGAGCCAAAGTTCCCACTATACTGGACGAAAGATGTTTAGAATATTCCCACCGCATTACTTGAAAAAGAAGAGAAGGATCGTACTTCAGATGAGCTTGATTGCGTCAAGTTTATAACTCGGTATTCTGAGGAACACAAGTTTATCAAAATCAAAGACGTTCTTCATACCCCTAGTGATGATCTTCTCTTTGTTTTGTTAGGTAGGAATTAGGATATTATTACCCGTAGTTTACCTTAGGCTTTTTGCTCTTTAATTTTTCCATACTTTGCTATTTTGTTTATCTGACTTCAGTCTTACTTTTTTATCTTATTTCAGTAAGCAACATAGTATCGGGACCTTCTCTTGTTGCTCTGCATGCTTCGAGATCTAGGAGGAAAGGAGTAGGATCCTCAAGTGTTCCCACGACTGCCACTCTAGCATCCTCAAGCTAGGGTGTTGTTATTGAAGAAACCCCTGAACAGCCGGACTTTTCTATTCAGAATCTTCAAAAGAGAAAAAGAAGGGCTACTGAGAGCTCTGCTAACTGGGGTAAAAGGGGGGCTTCAGAGGGTGGCAATGAAGAAAGGGACCCTTTGCCTATTATCTTGGGGCATTCTGAAGTTGGGTCGTTTATTAATAAGCGGCTACTGAGCAAAGAAGTGATAGGGGATATTTCTGAGCGGAATATGGCTCAAACTTTAGCTAAGTTTCAGACTCTTACACTTCGGGCCACCGCTAAAATCCACTATATTGAAAGATCTATCAAGGCAATCGATAGGAAAATGGCAGATGAAATCAAGAGAAAAAATGAAGAGGCTGCCCGGAAGCTTACTGCGGCCCTTAAACTAAATGAGGATGCTCAAACACGGATCATTGATCTGGAGACAGCATTGGCCGCCTCCGATTTGGCCAAAAAGACACTCGAAGCAAAGGGACTCCAGGCTGATAATACCATTAGTATCCTCCAAGCTTGTATAATTCAACTACAAAAAGATATGGAGGAGTTGGACATAATTCCTAGAAACATCGGTGGAGAGCAGTTCCAAAATGTCATAGCCCAAATTCAACACTTCAACCTCAGTATCACCCTTACCTTGGAAGACCTAAACTCAGAAATTTTTGTTTTATGATGGTCAGCTTGTCTTGGCGAGGGACCATGCTTGGGCTGATTCAGTGCCACCTCGAACGCTACTCAGGCTCCGGAAAAAAGGGAAGCTGAAACTTAAGTTTTTCCTGTTTCCTCCTTTTTGCCCCCTATGCGGGGTTTTTCATCTTTGTAAAGACAATTGCCCTATAGCTGGGGTTTTAAGTTAACTTTATTTTGGTATTTGCTTTGCCTTGCTAATTTATTTTCTTTCCATGGTCCGTTTTGGGTTCAATGCCCATTATGGTATTTATCATTACCATTCCGTGGACTTAAGAAATTGTTTTCTTACAAAAAATCATGGTCCAGGATCCCACAACCATATCAAGTGCATGATATTCCGATTGACTTCAGTAGACATAACACCCTAGTCCATGGTCCAATGCCTATCATAATAAAGCATTTTAGAATTTTGGACTTAGGCAAAAATAACACCCAAATCCATAATCTAAGGCTCATAATATCAAGCATTTAGAATTTTGGACTTAGGTAAAAATAACACCTTAGCTTAGGGTTTAATGTCCAAGAAAAATTGACACATAAGATCCCTTCTGCCTTAGGTATAATTATTATTAAACCTTACCCGGGGTCCTTTACTAACCATAAAGATTTTTTGGGATCCCGCCTGGCTTAGGTATAGGGGAAGACCACAAATGTTGAATCCGCACTACCTCTTGATTTCTTGACCTTTAAATGGTCAATGCCAAGTATTGAGGATGGGTATTGACCCTATAACTTACTACTAAAGCTTGGTGTGTTATACCTTTTGACCTAGGCTTCTTAATGTATCTCATATGAAAAGTAATGTCTGAATAACTTTGTTTTATTGATAATTTTGGGGGACGAAAGTCCATACAGAGTATATAATTCAATGTTGGGACAGATTAAACATTAGTTTACTAAAGGACTAGGCCATCATAGGCATCTAGCTATAGTATTTTCTAAGTTTATCCACATTCTAATAATTCTTGATTGGGGCACCTGTTAATGTTTCCAATGTGTAAGCTCATTTTCCAGTGTTGACAATAATACAATAGAGGCTTTCCCAGTTGGGGGCTAACTTCCCTTGGGAGACATTTTTCCCTTCGATGTCTGCTCTCCTATCTCTACCAGAATTATGGCTTCACACCCGTAGGTAAGTTTAAAAGGAGTTTCACTCGTGGTAGAGTGAGGCGTAGTCCGATAGGCTCAGAGAATATGATCAAGCTGCTCGGCCCAATTTCCCTTAGCTTCATCCAGTCTCCTTTTAATTCTCCAAACAATAATCTTATTAGCTGCTTCGGCCTGTTCATTTGTTCTAGGGTTCTCTATAGAACTATAGTGGTGCTTTATTTTTAAGACTGCCAATAGTTCTTCAAAGCCCTTATCCTTGAACTAGGTTTCGTTGTCCGTTACAATGGATTCTGGAATTCTAAACCTGGTGATAATGTGGCGTGAAGTAAAGTTCTGAATCCGCGCCGAAGTAATTGTGACCAAGGGTTTTGCCTCAATCGACTTTGTAAAATAATCCACTACTACCACTAAGTATTTTAGTTGACCCGGGGCCTGAGGAAATGGGCCCAAGATGTCCATACCCCATTTGTAGAACGACTAAGGTACTGACATTATGGATAACTCTTCGAGTGGCATTGATAATGCGCATGGGAATTAGCTTCCATCGTTGGCCAGTAATTACCTACCCTTAGTGCTTTTAGGGCTAAGGCTTTGCCTCCCAAATGATGTTCGCAGCTTCCCTCATAAAACTCGGCTAAAACATACTCTGCTTCTTTTAGAGTGAAGCATTTGAGGAGGGGAGATGAAAAACTATGACGGTATAATCGACCATTGTAAACAGTGTACTTTACAACTATCTTGACTAACTTAGAAGCTTCTTTGGGATCTGATGGTACAGTTCCAAACTGCAAGTACTTCATAATAGGGGTGATCCAAGATGGTTCCTTCTCTTTCACTTGAAATACGACATAATCCGTGATGGAGGGCTGAGAGAGGATTTTTTGGATTACTGACCGGTTATTACCAGAGCCTTTGGTACTAGCTAGCTTTGACAAAAGGTCTTCCCTGGAATTCTATTCTCTCGAAATGTGCTCAATCTTCATTTCTTCAAAACTCTTAAGGAGTTCTTGTACTTTGACCAAGTATATCTACAGGAGAAGCTCTTTAGCTTGATATTTACCCCGAATTTGGGAGGTTACAAGTTGGGAATCACTATAGAGTGTGATCCTGGTTGCCCCCTTATCCTTGGCCATTACTATCCCGGTAATACATGCTTCATATTCAGATTAGTTGTTCGAGATTGGGAACTAAAACTTCAGGGAATGCTCTAGTGTCAGTCCCTCTGAGTTTTCCAGAATTACCTCAACACCACTTCCTTTGGGATTCGAGGATCCGTCAATAAATATGGTCCAATAAATTCCTTTTGGGTTGCCGGGGTCCGATGTGAGTTCTGCTAAGAAGTCAGATAATGCTTAGGCCTTTATTGCAAGTCTGGTTTATATGCAATTCGAAACTCAGAGAGTTCAATCGACCAGGCAATCATTCTTTTGGCCAAATTTGGTTTGTGCAACACCTGAAGGATGAGCTGGTCTATTCTTACTACCATCGGGTGGCATTGAAATTACTGCTGCAGTGTTCTTGTCGTGGTAATTAATGTGAAGGCAACCTTTTAAACTTTCTGATAACGAAGCTCAGAGCCCTGCAAAACCTTACTTACAAAGTAAACCGATTTCTTTCCTTCGTTCGTCTCCCGGATTAACATTGAGCTCACAACCTCCTCGTGAACTGAGAGGTATAAGTAGAGCGTCTCACCAGGCTCCAATCTTATCAAAATAGGAGGGGAGGACAGAAGTTTCTTCAAGGATAGAAAAGCACCTTCACATTTCTGAGTCCATTCAAAGTTCTTCCCCTTCTTGAGTGGCTTGAATAGGGGAAAAGATTTGTGGGTTGCTTTGGCTAGGAATCTTGCAAGAGCCGCTATCCAGCCTGTAAGCTATTGTACTTCTTTAACATTTTGAGGGCTTCTAATGTTAAGTACCGCTTGATACTTATCAGGGTTAGCCTCAATTCCACGGTAGGTTAGCATAAATCCCAAGAATTTCCCTGCTTGGACCCCGAAAGCGCACTTTTTCGGGTTTAGCCTCATGTTATACTTCCTGACCTGTGCAAATACTTCTTCAAGGTCTGTCATATGCGATCTGCCCTGTGGGGTTTTCACTATCATGTCGTCTATATAGACTTCTAGCATCTTCCCCACTTAGTTCTCGAAGACCCTGTTCATCATCCTCTGATTGGTAGCTCTTGCATTTTTCAGACCGAAGGGCATAACCCTATAATAGTAGCTCGCTCTGTCAATGATGAAGGCAGTTTTATCCTCATCTTCGGGGTACATGGGAATTTGGTTATACTCGGAATATGCATCCATAAACGACAGCCACCTGAAACCTGAAGAGTTGTCCACCAACTTATCCACATTGGGGAGTGGGTACAAATCAATCTGTATAATCCACACACATTATCCACTTCCCATTGGATTTCTTTACCAAAATCACATTGGATAGCCATGTGGTATAAGAAATTTCCCTGATGAAGTTACCGCTCAATAACTCTTTAATCTGTTCTTCAATGACTTGTTATCTTTCTGGGCCGACCTTCCTTTTCTTCTGAGCGACCAGCTTCACGCCTTCTCTGATGGACAAGCGGTGACAGATAAAGGTGGGGTAGAGTCTCGGTATGTCGGATAACGTCCATGCAAAAAGGTCATTGTTCTTCAACAAGAGTTCTACCAGTTATTTTTTTCTTCTTCTTCTAAATGTGCTCAAATCTTGGTAACCTGATCCGGCTTGGCTCCAAGTTGGAGAGGTTGCAACTCATCCTCTGGCTATAGTCTAGCACCACGAATTTATTCCCTAACATCCAGCTCGGTCATAAGTATGTTGACCTGATCCAAGACTAGGCCGAGAGTGACATATTTTCTATTTATGGGTATCTTACAAATTCTCAGGCTCTCGTTGTAGTATTTCCTGGTAGTAACTTGATCGCCTTTAACGATGGCAACCTCATTGTTCTTATTTGAAAATTTCATTACGAGATGAGTGGTAGACACTACGGCACCTAGAGCATTTAGAGAGGGGTGGCGTAAGATGATGTTGTAAGTCGAAGGGCAGTCCATAACCAAAAACCTTACCTTGACCGTCTTGAAAAGTTTAGAGGATCCTAAGGTCAGGTGGGTTTTATAGTAACCTACTAGGGTAATCTTTTTAGTCGTGAAACTCATCAGTTCCCTATCATGAGGAGTCAAGTCTGGTCGAGGGAGCTCTAGCTTTTGATAAAGATCCAGAAACATAATAGCTGCTGAACTGCCTTGATCCACGAAAATACAGTGGACCTCGGCATTAGATATTATTCCCGAGATGACAAGTAAATCATCGTGATTCGGGATAATTCTACCATAGTCCTTGTCCAAGAAAGTGATGGAAGGTGTTTTCCTTTCTGCAGTCTACAATCTAGGTTCGGAATAGGATACACTAAATACCGCCATCCTGAGGGCTTTCTTCTATGCTCCATTTGATAACCCTCCACCAGCGAAACCACCAGCAATGGTGTTGATCATTCTATTTGGCTCAGAACATCAGTCACCATTATCATTAGCTAGAGCGTCCTTGTTCCTATACTGCGGGTCATTTTTGTCCCGGCGAGGTGGAATCTGAGATCTTCTCCTAAGACTTTGAGTCCTTCTTCTGCGGTGAAGGGATGAGCTTCGTCGTGGACTGCGTTTGTCATCTCTACGCTTACCATAATGCTCATCGTTCTAGATGCGAAGAATATATTGTTGCAGTCGTCCGACCTTAATTAGAAACTCAATGGCATCGCGGAGTTGGTAGCAGTCTTCCGTATCATGGCCATAACCTTTATGTCATGTGCAATGCTTAGAATGATCATTCTACTTATGTTTCTTAATGAAGGGTGGCCTCCGTATATTCTGAAACTCAGTCTGCATCACTTCCCTCAAGATTATTTCTCGTGAGGTGTTCAGTGGAGTATAATTGGAATATCCTCCCTGGGGTGGACTATCTTTGGAACACCAGGACTGCGAGGAATTGCGATTAGGCTTATGGTGAGAGGGCTCACCTTTGTCCCACCATCTTTGATCCTCTGTTGCTTCCTCAAGGTTCACATATTTCTAGGATCATCTCTGAAACACACTCGAGTTCTTCGGTTTCTTTTTTACTAAGGATGTGAAAAACTCAAAACCTACCCGAAGACCACTTTTGGTATAATGAAGGACTATTCTGTCATCGAAGTTCTGCACGTTAGTGCATGCCGCCATAAACCGCCTAACGTAATTGACGTTGGGATGCCTGGGACTGATTCGTGCATTGAGAGCGAGATGCATGATTGTCACTTTCATTATTTGGCATTCCCAATCATTGATGTATTGGGATTCTGCGTTCTTTGACAATAAGGTTACCTCATTGGGCTGAGATTCCAAGTTTATCTCTTACAGAAACCCTGCGCAATGGGTTAGGACTTTCGTCAGATATCAAAGTGGGGTACCCATCGCGTTGGTTTTCTGTGTTGCGTGCCTGGTTTCTTGCAATGGAGGTTTCAATAACAGGTGGTGGGACAGGAAGGGGAGGACATTGGGCAGCAGGATCCTACCTTTAGTTAGTGGAGGTTTGCCTAGCGTCTCTCCTTGAATTTTGTCTCGTGTTTACCATGGTTCAAGTGGGATTGGAAGTTTTCTTCCCCACAGATGGCACCAATGTTCTGAAGTAAATTCAGATGGTACCTGAGATAGGCACGTATGCAGTGGTTTTCTCCTTGTGCAGCTGTAGTCAAGTGTATTGAACCAGGGGTGGGTACCTACAAAGGAACTCCAACGCTCAAGTTAGGCAATGCACCAATAAAATTTATGCAATGTGATAATTCATACCTGATTAGGGTGATTTAACCTGATATTATAGAGGTTGGAAATATATGTTCTCTTAATGGAGAGATATATTCCCATAATAGTTGCAGGAGAAGACATGTTCCTTATTTAGTTATAGAGAATCCCTATATTATCGTAATACTGATATGGTAGTTTCAATGCTATTATTCCGTAAGATCATGATTGACAATTAGGAGATATCATAAGATTTATCCATTGCGCAAATCTCTCGGTAAAATTGTTACTATCCAAGATTGGGATCTCATGATAAGCTGGCTCTACTGAGGATGTGAAGAACGGACCAGGGCGAGTATGTGCACCGGGTTGGACTACATATTGAGAGTCTAGATTACCATCTAGAACAGAGTGTTTATTATAATATGTGAGATAAGTGAATATTGACCATTGGATCTTACATGATTGGTCAAGATTAGAACATAAATGCATGTGACTTTTTTAAGTGGTCACATGACCTTTAAGTAACTTTTAATCTTGACCATTCATGCATGGTTGTATGATCAATATTTACTCATCTCACTCTCTCACAATAAAAACTCATCTCACTAGATATGCCCTATATATATGAGATGTGTATCAAGTGAGAGGTGAGAGGAGTGAATATTGATCATTAGATCTTACATGAATGGTCAATATTAGAACATAAATGCATGTAACATTTTTAAGTGGTCACATGACCTTCAAGTAACTTTCAATCTTGATCATCCATGTATGGTTGTATGGTCAAGATTTACTCCTCTCATCCTCTCACAATAAAAACTCCTCTCACTAAATATGCCCCCTATATATATGTGTGTGTATATATATATATATATATATTATCAATACAACATAAATCTCACAAGAAAATTCTCAAACCAATTTATTCATGCAAGATTTAAGAGAACAAGAAGTGATGAGAGTAAGGTAGAGATTGCACAAAAACCTCTACCTTTATTTCCTTGTTGATAGAGTTTATCTTCTTTCTCCTTGATTCCTCCTAAGCTTCTTTTAATGGTCCTCTTTCTCTTTTCTCTCTTCTTTCTATCTTATCCTTTTTCTTCTACTGCTAATTGAGGAAAGTGAAAAAATAAACATGAGTGTTTGTGGTTTAGGTGGTCAAAGGCGGTTGAGAGAAAGAAAAGATAAGGACAAAGACTTTTGTAATGTCTTGGTTCAATGAAAGAAATTTATCTCTTAGAGATACTTTGATATTTCATTGATGAGTTTTCTAACTTTCATAAGTGTTATAGAAAATTTAAGGATTTTATTTAATTCATATACTCATCATTTAATAATTATCTATATACACCATTGACCGCCATTAAGCTTTATTACTCTTCTTTAAGTTAAGATAAACCTAAGGAGTTAAACTTATGTACTTACAGGTATCTGCCTTAATCTGTAATTATTCTCATAATAATCTTCATCTTCTATTTGACTTCTCCACAAAATCTCATGATTTTCCAAGCTACTCTCCTATTTAATTTTGGCTTTTAAACATTCATTATATATATTAAAAATACCAAACTCATTCATTTAATTCCCCAAAATTTACCACAACTCATTCTAATTATTTGTAGCCTAGAAATAAATTTTTTATATTTATTTTCATCATCTAAGTAGTTTATGCTAAGTTCTGAGTTAATATGAACTATTTTTCACGTCCCGTATTATAACATTATACCCAAACTAACTCAGAAAATTACTAGAATTAACAGGTTACTAAGCTACTATAGCATTCATTATTATTAATAGGTTAGGGAGGATGTTGCACCTCCCATGGCTATATACACACTTACATTCACATTATCTGTATTTGCATAAATTTTTTATTTGATTACAGTTAGTCCTACATTCTTTTTTGTATATCTCCATTCTGATTCTGCCACTTATAATGGTGGAGTTCATGATTCATCCCATTTCGATAACCTGCTCTTTCTCGATAACCTGTCCCAACCCAAAGTTAATTGGGTCATGCCTAGATTCTTAATATTAGACCTAATGTAATTTTGCGTCAGGTTCGAATCACACTTTGAGTTGGCCTAACTTGGTCCCACATAATACTTTAACAGTTAAAATATATTATTGATCCATGTGCATGGCACTTATTGCTAATTTGATCTCTTAAAAAAATGATTTTAATTTAATCCATATACATACAATCATTTTCAATTTGGTCCCTACTATATGTTACACAGTTAAATATAGGGACCAAAATGAAAATTAGTGTCACGTGTGGGGACAAAAAATATATTTTAACCTATATTTTTGGTCATGTGAAATATGTTTTTTGTCCCTATACATGACACTTATTTTCATTTTAGTTACTATACTTTACAATAATTTGGTTCTTATACGCGTGATAGCAGGTTGTGAGGACTAGATTGAAAAAATTGTACGTATAGGAATTAAATTAAAAACTTTTTTCATATATGAACCAAATTAAAAATGAACGTCATGCATAAGGACAAAAAATATATTTTAACCTACTTTAAAACATAATTGTTTTGCAAATTAGTGATAAGTTATAAGACTTCTACACATAAATGAGTATTCTTTGAATAACATGATGATATTCTTGTATTGATTTAATTTGTTTTGAAACATATTTTGTAAAATATCTATAAGTTTTAGTTTCATACATCTAAAACCATCACTTAACTATGAATAACATTCAAATTTGTACATCTTGTTTAAATATTGGGTCTATTTAATCTTAGCTTGATCATTAATTAGGCCATAATTGAGTTGAATCTAAGTCTAAAAAAATGACCTAATCAACATGTCAGGTCAAGTTTAGATTAGACAAAAACTGTTCCAAACTATATCCATTAATACCCAAACGAGGATATGTGTATGGTAAGTCACGTGTTACAAGCATTTTTCTCCTATTATTTTATTTTATTTTTGTGAGATCATGAGGTATTTTTACAGGTTTTTTCCATTTGAACTACTCATGAAATCGATTCATGTTTGATCGCGAAAGTACAAGAGTTATGTGGTCTCTCCAGAAGAAATACTTCCTTGAAATTTGAGCTCGTACTCTTATCTTAAGAATTGATATTGCTTATCACCTCAACTCACCATATGTTAATCATTTCCCTCCAATTATATAATAACTAATTATACTTATTGTTATTATAAATAATAATTGGTTTAAATATTTTTTGCTCTCAGAAAATATAATACTTTTTAGTTTATTTTTTATTATTATTTTTTGTTTTGGTCTAGGGTTTTCTAATGTTTTTTTATTTTAATCACTATTATTATCTCTGTTAAATATTTACATAATACATAAACACTTAATAAAGACTCAATAATAATGACTAAAACAAAAAATATTTAAAATACTTAAACTAAAATAAAAAAAGTAATTTAACAGTGACCTAAACCAATAAAAGTTATAATTTTAAGGATAAAAAACATATTTTACCCATAATATTTTACCCTATTTTCTTTGCAATTGCAATAATAAAAGCACAAAAAAAACCCAATAACAAAATATATCTGTCCCCCGTGGGTGTTCCTGATGTTACACGCACCTGACCCCCGAAACCCTCACCTCTTCCTCTCTTTTACCTCCTGAATCTCCTCTCCGTCTGTCTATCTTATACCCTTCTATTCGCAAACCCTACTCTCTCTCTCTCTCTGAATCTTCGACGCACTTCAACCCTAGCTATCTCGCATTCCATTCCTCTCTTCCCATTCTACTTCTTATTCATTCTTTCCGTTTTCGGATCTCTCCCTCTCCGAATTCCACAAAATCTCCAACTCCACGCACGATGGGCGACGGCAACAAGGTCAATCTCCCCGACGATCTCTTCTCTTCCAAACCCTCCGATGCGCACACCAATCTCAAAGGTAATTTCTACTTTTCTATATATTTCAATTTTTTTAGGGCTTTTTTATTTATCCGTTCCTCAAAAAGCCCTTTTTTTGTCGACTTCATTGTTGCGCTTGATTGTTTGTTTCGCAATCATTGCTTGCTCTCTTTGTCTGGATCCGTTGAATCTCAATCCGTGATTTGTTCTTCGTGTCAATCGCATGCCCGACATGCCTGTTCCTGCTTGGTTGGTTATTTATGTGGCTCTAATTTTTTTTTTTTGCTTTTTTGTTTTTGTTGTTTTCTTTTTTTTTTTTGGGTTGACTTTACTTTAGATTGAAGATTGATCTATGTTAACCCCTTTTTGATTATTCTCTGTTTTCTATCAATGCTTTAGTGAGTGTGATTTATGACGTACTCTCGTTTATTGAGAAGTGGGGTTCTCTTTTTCTCTTCTCTAAGGCTGTGTTTGGATGGATGGAGTGGAGTTTAGTTTGTTCTTGTTAATCTGAATCAGGAAATTTCGTGTTGTGTTTTTGTCCTTGTATTAGTAAGCTGATTTAATTGCGCTGGAAGGGTTTTTTCTTTTCAGTGGGTTGGGCGAGGTCGATCAGTTGATTAGATTTGCCTGTTGATTTTTCGTTCTTCGTTTTTTTCTTTAATCTTTGATTGTGATATTTGATTGCAAGTGATGGTGGATACTGTAGATCCCGTTATTATTTCTTACTGATTTGAATCACTTGGCTAATATTTTACTTTTTGGTTGTGTTAGATGAAGCATCGGGGGGACATGGTGGTGAGAAAGGGATTGCGGGGCTACTTGATGATTCAAAAGGTATCTTCTTAATCTTTGTACAAGTGAAGTTAAAGCTAGCATTTGGTTATGTTTTCTCTCATTTATGCATATATTTATGCATATATGGTGGTGACTGTTGTTGGTTGATAAAAGCTGGTTTTACTTCAGATCAAGTGTCATCTGACAGCAGCATACCGTTATCCCCACAGTGGCTTTATTCCAAACCTGTTGATGCAAGGACAACTACCAACCCAGTGGGGGTATGTAATACTTGTTGTTTTGATTTGACTTGCACTATCGGAAGTTGTTTTTTCTTTTCGTGAAATCTATCCATCTGTTAGGGCTCTCTGTTGCTATTCTTTATCATTTTGGAGACTGGAGAGTTTAACATGGCATTCTTGTGCATGCAAGCTTGTTTGGTGTTTTTGATTTTACAATGCTGCACTCATCTTGTGGTGGTACAATGAAGGGCCAAGGGGGAATTAGTCATATATCTACGATGTGGCGGTACAATCAAGGGCCAAGGGGGAAGGGGGGAATGTGTTATGCTACTTAGCATGAACCTAGAACTGTGGGTGAAACAAGTGTGTAGTTGGTTTCTATAAGAGTATGAGAGCTGTTAATAGATGAAAACTAGGTCTTGCCATGTGCATAATATTTTAAAGATAAATTTGATTTTTTCTTTCAGAAATTAGAACGGTAAATGAATGGATAGTCAACAGATAGGGAAGTCTTTGGATCACTGACCCCTTTCTGAGTTTTGTCTGCAGTTTAAGAATTGGTGATTTTTGTTTGCAATCTGCCAGGGTACTATTGTTATAAAACTTAAGCAGTGGTGATGCATCTGCATATTATCCTCTCTTGAGTTTTAGTTGATTCCTTGAAATCTGAAGATTCTCCCAACATAACAAAAATGTTTTACTTGATAAGGCAGTTTCTCAAAATCATGGAATTATAGTTAAAACTATTAATGATGGTTTAGATGATCAATTAGCATGGTAAGAGCTGCTGTGCATTTTATATTTGTGAAGAATGAAATTTCTCTAATAAAAAAAATGGCTTTACAAAACCAAAAAGCATCTTCTTGTGTCTCTTGGAGGAATGAGGGGGCACTCGATAGTTTCCTTTGCCTATTCATATCTATTCTGTTGATTAATCAGGTTTGTTATGTAAAAGTTGAATTTTTTTATATTGATATATATTTTGTTTTTAAATTTAATTTGGAGTGGTTCTTCACATTGTAAAGTTTGATAGTGTCACTTTTTTTTAATACCTGTATTTCTTGTATATCTTTAATTTTCATAGTATTTGCCCCGCTGTGGGAACATGATAGGATATTCATTTACTTGGTTCTTTGCCTCAGCTGAACTCCACTGATCCCATACTGAAAGATAGTTGGCGTCTTGAGGGGTCTCAAGACAAGAAAGACTGGAGAAGGACTGCTCCAGATGTTGACATCAGTCGTCGCTGGCGTGAAGAGGAGAGAGAAACAAGCTTGCTTGGGAGAAGGGATCGCCGAAAAGAAGATCGTCGTTCAGAGATTACTTCAACCTCAGAGAATAGATCCTTGCCTTCTGATCGCTGGCATGATAGCCGTGGCTCTGGCCATGACTCTCGGAGAGAGAACAAGTGGTCATCAAGATGGGGTCCTGAAGATAAAGAGAAGGATTCTCGAAGTGAGAAAAGGAATGATATTGAGAAGGAAGATGGTCATGCAGAAAAACAATCTTCTGGTGTTAGCATCCGTGCAGGTTCTGATCGTGACACAGATTCTCGTGATAAATGGAGGCCACGACATCGATTGGAAGCTCAAGCAGCTGGTGTGGCCACATACCGTGCTGCACCTGGATTTGGGCTGGAGAAAGGACGTACGGAGGGCTCCATTGTGCGATTTTCTCCTGGAAGAGGAAGGGCAAATATCAATGGAAACCTCCAAATTGGAAGGCCTCCCTTGGGCTCTAGTGTTGGATCTGTGCTTGTGGATAAGAATAAAACCATATTGGGGAAGTCTAGCCTTGGTGCTGATTCATATTACTACCCTAGGGGTAAGCTTCTTGACATATATCGTAAGCAAAAGGTTGATCTAACTTTTGAAAGCATGCCTTCTGGGATGGAGCATACATCACCAATAATTCAACATGGTTCTGTAGAACCATTAGCATTTGTTGCTCCTGCTGCTGAGGAAGAGGTATGCAGAATATAAAAAATGAAGAAACATTTTCGTTATGCCTACTTGCTGTGAGTTGAGGTTTTGATCTTATGTATACTTGAAGGGCCACAGGCTCTTCAGCGTTGACATTTATTTAGTTTTGTATATTTCTTTCAGGCTGTCCTTAAAGATATATGGAAGGGGAAAATTACTAGCAGTGAAGTCTCAGGCTATTCCTTTAGAGGAAAGGATGGAGGGTCAAATGATGATATTTCAGGTAACAATTTGCATGATGATATTCCTTTAGTTAGTCCTTGTGAAATAGTCAACTTACTTTTCTTCTTATGTGGTCCCCCTTGGCTTATTACAGGTATTGGTGTTACTTTAAGTGAAGGAAAACAACCTTCAATTGGCAATGGTGGAAAGGTTATTTCAGGAATTGATATCTCAAATGATTCTGATCAAATTTTTATTGGTTCAGCATCAACTGCTGGTGGTTCATTGAGAAATGTAGTTGAGGGTGAGAAAATAACACTATTTTTTATTTGCTATTGGTCTAATCAATTGAAAGTAAGATCTTTCGTTTTCCTTACATATAATGGTTTTATACAAATTGCCATCATTTTCAGAAGTTGCAACTTTTCAAGAAGGCAAGCAGAAACATATGCCGACAATTGGTGTACATGGGAGAGATGAGAGCTCTGGCAGCAGCACTGGGGACAGAAGCATTCCCAGAAACAAAGTTGCTGAATCAGAAACTTTTGATTGCCATCATGGACAAGTTTCTGCTTTTCAGGAACATGCTCATCAGGATCATGTTGAGTCAATTGCTGCTTCAGAAATCAGTAGTAACCTACCTGATGATTCTCGCTCTCTTTTTGAATTTTCATCTCTGCAGCAAACTCCAAGCATTAATCAACAGGACTTGAAAATTAATGAGAAGACATATCCATCCGAAAGTGTTATCACTCCTGAGGAGTTGAGTTTGTGCTATCTGGACCCTCAAGGGGTAATTCAGGGACCCTTTCTTGGGATTGACATCATTTTGTGGTTTGAACAAGGGTTTTTTGGGATGGATTTACCCGTTCGCTTGTCAGATGCCCCTGAAGGATCACCATTTCAAGAACTTGGTGACATTATGCCTCACCTGAAAGTCAAATCAGGATTAGATTCTGGTAGTAACCTGGTTGCTCAATCAGAACCATCAGATGCCATTGGAAGGAACCTAAAAGTAGATGTACATAGTTTTGACTATAATGGGTCTGCTGTTAGTGATGATCAACCTTGGTCTTCATCCCGACCTGAAGCTAACTCAAGCATTGGTATTCAGTCCCAGATACCTAATCAAAGTTATCACTCTGAAATCAAGTTCTCTGATGATCAGTACTTCAATAATATTGTTGCACAAGATGAGGGTAAATTATTACTTTCTCTTTTTGCCATTATATTTATCTACTATTCTTTTGCTTATCAATATTTGTGGCCATGTTTGTAATATATGGATTCATTTCTAATTTCTATTTATGTATCTGTTTCTTTGTAGACATTGCATTATCTAAATTGGCTGGAAGCAGCAATGATAACCCTTTGATGAGGCCTGTGGATCTCAATGCTTCATATTCCCATCCTACTGGAAAACCTGTTGCAAATGAAGTTCCAGGGAGTGATACTCATAATAGTGAGGCTGATAAGTTGCATCCCTTTGGTTTGTTGATGTCTGAGCTCAGAGATGGCTCTCATTTAAGGCGTGCACAATCTTCCAATAGTTCTCTGAGATTGGGTGACCAGGGTCATTTTCTAGATCCGTTAATTGATAGAGATGCTCCTTTTTCTGATCAAAGCTCTCTTAGTGGCATGGTTAATCAGCCTTCTTTCAGGGAGACATGGCCTGATGAATATGGGATAAATAGGCATTTTAATCCTAATGTGCATGTAGGCTCATTAGAAGATCAGTTCTTATCCCATATGGGACCAAAATTTAATAATTTTGATGTGGCAGAACATCTCATGTTGCAGAAGCTGCAGAAGGAACGGCTTCAGCAGCAGACTAGTATATCTAATCATTTCCCTGCACATCTTGCTGGGTCGGATTTAGAGAGATTTCCAGGTTTCTCTCTTTCTCAAAGCAAGAACTCCAATGTCCAGCAGATAATCCAGAATTCAGGGTCAGATTTTGAACAACGTCTTCTGGAACTTCAGATTCAACGCCAGCTTGAGCTTCAACAACAGCAAGATATGCACCATCAACAATTACTTCACCAACAAATGAAACTACAGCCCCAGCAACAGTCTCAAGTTCAGCAGTTGCTTCTTGAGCAGTTGATGCATCAGCATATCCCTGATCCCAATTTTGGGCAGTCAAAACATGATCTTTCTAGGGATAACCTATTTGATCAGGTACAATTGAGGAGATATCTGTATGACTTGCAGCAGAATTCACATTCTTTAAGGCACCATGATCCATCAATGGAGCAGATTATCCAAGCAAATATGGGCCTCACTGCTGTCCAAGGAAGGCAAGCTGATTTGTCAGACCTCTTGTTGCAAGCAAGGCATGGGAATATCTTGCCTTCTGAACAACAGCTTCATTTTCAGCAAGATCAGCTGCAGGCACAGCAGATGTCCATGGCTCTCAGACAGCAGTTAGGGTTGGATGGGGAAAGGCATTTTGGTAGGTCTTGGCCAATTAATGAAGCTGGAAATTTGGTAAGAAATCCTGCAACCCATCAATTGGGTCATTCAGCAGGATTTAATGTTTCAGATATCCACAAACAGCAGCAGAGGCTTGTGCCACAAGAGGAGCAATTAAATTATCTGGGAAGGAATCTTCCTGAGCAGAACCAGAGAGGATTCTATGAGCCTAGTTCTATGGTTTTTGAGAGGTCTGCACCTGTGTCTGTCCAAGGAAGGCAATTACAAGAACATCGTCGTTATGTGCACCCAACTGATCAATTGGGTTCTTTATCCTCTCATCACCTACAATCATCTGATGATCTTTTTGGTCACCACCCAGATGCATTTAAGAGTTCCCACTCTGGGAACAATGGGCATGTGGAAAATAGCTGGATTGACCCACGGGTCCAACTACAACATCTTGAAGCTGTGAGGCAGAGAAGAGAGTTAGGGGATTCATTAGCAGATCTAAACATGTCTTCATCTTCTGGAGCTCATGAAGAGAGTTCAGCACGAGGTTTTATGGACCTACTTCATCAAAAACTGGGTCTTCAATCCACACTACCATCAACTGTTGATAAGTGGCATCCTCTTTCTTCAAGAAGTCATGACAAATCTTGGCAAGTTTCTGATGCTAGCTCATTAATCCATCCTTTTGAGCTTTCATCAGATCAACAAGTCCATCTGAATGACCCATTTTTAGAAAGGACTCAAAGCGCTAATTCCAGTGCCCTAATGCATGATTTAACCAGCATGCATATCACTGAGCAATACAACAATCTAGGGAATACTGAAAGAATGCCTCTTCGGTCTAGATCTGGATCGTTACTCGAAGAGCAATCACTGTTATCTGCTAACAAGGATACTTTACATCCCAATTACAGAATTCCTCTCCTGATTGGTAAACCAGCTATGGAAAAAGAGTTACTTGAGTTGGAGACAAGTAAGGGGCAGAGGCATGAATTTATGGGCACAATGAGCAAGTCATTTCCTGGGATGCCAGACTTGTCAGAACAAGTGGAAAGCACCATGAATTCCATAGAACTGCCTTCTGTTGCCCATAGTAGACATAGCTCACTAAGCAGTGCAGGTAATATACCACATAACTGCTGTCCTTTGTTAATGTTGTGCTTGTATATAATGGTTGAGTATAATGGACGATACTCTGCAGGTGGTGATGGGGGCTCAATTGGACGTGAGATGGGTTTGAATAATTCACGTGGAGATGAGGTTTCTAGTGACAGGTAATATTCTTTTTACATATTTTACTTTCTGACTAAAATTAATTTGGTTTTCTAAGATTTGATTATTTTGGTCGTTCTAGAAAATGTTCTGATCTGTCTGCTGGCTGTTGGCTAAGAATTGCATTAGAATTCTGTTAGAGTTCGAAGTTCTATATGGTTCATTACTTCATTTCTTTATCTACCATTCATGTTGCTCGTTAGCAATAGGTTTGGCATAGGGTTTTAGTTTGGATGGGCAAGGAGTCGTGTTTGTTGCCGCCCGTGAACTTCTTATGTTAACCTTCCGCACTGCCTACAACAAATTTTTCTTTGTTCATAGATAATTATACGCTTTCTGAATGCATGTGTGAAAAATTTCATTTACTAAATTTATCTAAAAGCTGATGTGTCTAAACTTGTCATATTCCTCCTGTAACTAGCGCCTCTTCCAAAAGGTAAAAAATGACCTGGGGCTGCATTTGTATAGATAGTAGCAGAAGAATCATTTATGGTAAAGATGGATCTGTAAAGCATTTGATCTGATGATTTTCTTCATACTGAGTAATTATTGTCAAAAAATGACAGTTTGGATATATCCATCGTTCATATATCAGTCTATGTACTGTATATGTATAAAATGGATGAATTGTAAATTGACTAATTATTGTTAGAAAAATGATTATTATTATACTCTTGACGTAGAAGTTTGATTGTCTTTTATTGACAGGATGCCTCCTTCAACAAAAGGGTTTGATAATGCTTTCCATAAGCGCACTCATGTATCTCGGGTTTTATCCTCCCCTGATGTTCATTCAGACCCACCATCTGTAACCCATGCCAATCAGAACAATTTAATAAATCTTGCATCCAATGAAGGTATGTTATTTTTAACTGCCTGCTTTACCTTTTTCTTTTAACATATCGGCAGTGAGTGAAATGTGAGATCTATGGTAGGGAGACGAGAACCTTCTGGAAATTCATCAATCAGTAGCATGACTGATGCTCAGGCTTCTGGGAAAAAAGAGGTTCGATTTAGAACTTCTTCCTTCAGTGAAGGCGCTGTGTCAGAGACATCATTTATGGACATGCTTAAAAAGCCTGTTCTTCCTGAGGTGGATGCACATGTAACCAGTGGAGCTGCTACCGAGTCATCTGATGGTGGACTACAAGCAGGGCGAAGCAGCAAAAAGAAGGGGAAGAAAGGAAAACAGATAGATCCTTCTCTTCTTGGTTTCAAGGTGTCCAGCAACCGGATCATGATGGGTGAGATTCAACGCCCTGAAGATTGATAGTTTTGCTTGTAGATTAGTTATAAAATTTTTGCAATTCTATTAATTTTTTTAAAATATTTTTTTTTTGGGGGGAAGGGATGAATGGTGTACAGTCGGCTAGAGCATAGCTATAATCTTCAATACATCTGCTTTTTTACGATAGGTGTAATAGATTTGTATTTGAAAGCCCTTTTGGCGCTGACTAGTGTGTACAGTCATTGAAGAGTGTATATACGAGGAAGCTATGCGTTGTCATATGATGATGGATGGTTCAACGATTTTTGTGGGATAGAATAGAAGCATAGAGTTAATATTATCATCGTCCTTTCTGATTGCTGTCATGGTTTGTTTTAGGGTTGAGGATAGTTTTTTTCAGGTTGAGTATAAATGTAAAGTGTAGTAATGATGGTAAAGTGTAATCATATTTCTTATCTCCACTGTTTAGGACTTGGAAGTCCGATGACTTCCTCTGCTAGAAGCTAGCAATTTTCCGACTCAATCGATTTTCCTAGTGCTAGCAAAGGAGAAAATAGTTATAATTTGCAAGATCTATTTTCATCAAATAATTATCTGTAGAAAGAACCAAACCAGAATAAGAGAGTACGACTTTTACGAGTGTGCGTGTTTATTTTATTTTATTTGTAACAGTAAAGGCCTTCATGTTTTTCCTGTACATATAAGATTCAATAATTAATGAATTGGACAAAGGAAAGAAGGGGTTTTAACTTCTGAATAATGTTTTTAGCATATGACTTCTTGCCTTATATTTCTTAAATATGCTGATGAGGTAGAATCATAAAAAACAACAAAAAAAGGTAGGATTAACTGAAACGAGGTCGTTTTGCACTAGTATTATTGATTCCAAAAATCAAATTGAGAGACTATTACAGTGACAGACAGGGAACAATTAGTACATCGGAACCTTGTAGCCTTTTAATTTTAAAGTATATTTATTTCGATTTGCAAGGACTTTAAATGTTCTCTGGCAACTTGAACTTCCTTCTCTATCACTACTCCATGAACAATGACAAATTTGGAAAAGGATTGATATGTGGTTCTCGATCATATTCTTTTATATGTCGTAATTAGATTATGTACAACTCATTCAAGGATTCAGATACCTATAATTATTTGACTTAATTCCATTTCCCAAAGTGCTGAATGTTGCTGAACTTTTAAGGCAAGCAGCTGTTATTATTTTGGATGAAGCTATAATGACAAATCGCCATGCTTTGAGGCATTAAATACAAGAAGGATATTATGGATTTTGGTGGAAAAGTTTGTGATTTCAGATGGCCACTTTCGTCAGACTATACCAAAAGTACCAAAAGCTACAAAAGAACGAATAATCAAATGCAAGTTTGGCCAAATCAAAATTATGGAACATCTGGTTCATAGCAGTGATTCTAATTTTTCAGAATTTTCACTTCCGGTAAGAAACGGAGAACCATGTGTTCAAGATGGTTTGATTGGATTTCCAGATCATTGATTATATATATAATGCTTGGTGAATCAGAAAGAAGCACATCACTTCACATGTGTTAGATGGCAAAATCAAAGTGTGAGTGTGCAGAAAACGAAGTGAGATTAGTTAAAAATAGATAATAAAAATTGTGTAGATGAGATTAGCTAAAAACAATTGTGAAGTGATATGTGTGTGTCTATATATATATATATATATATATATAGCGTATCTGGTGAAATGAGTGTTTATTGTAAGATGTGAGAAGAGTAAATCTTGACTATTAGATCTTACATGAATGATCAAGATTAAAATATAAATGCATAAGACTTTTTAAAGTAGTTACATGACCTTTAAGTAACTTTTAATCTTGATCATCTATGTATGATTGTATGATCAAGATTTACTTATCTCATCCTCTCACAATAAAAGCTTCTCTTACTAGACATGCTCTCTCTCTCTCTCTCTCTCTCTATATATATATATATATATATATATAGAGCATGTTTAGTAAGAGGAGTTTTTATTGTGAGAGAGTGAGGGTAGTAATCATATAACCATACATAGATAGTCAAGATCAAAAGTTACTTAAAAGTCATGTAACTACTTAAAAATGTCACATGTATTTATGTTCTAATCTTGACCATTCATGTAAAATTCAATGGTCAAGATTCACTCATCTCACCTCTTATAATAAACGCTTCTCTTACAAGATACGCTCCCTATATATATGTACCACACACACATCAATTCACATCTGTGTGAGGTGGTAGAATTAGCGTGTGAGTGTGCATAAAATAAGGTAGGATCAATTGAAAACAGGTGGTAAAAATTGTACAAATGTGAAGTGATGTGTGTGTACCTCGCTTTCTACACACTCACACTCTGATTTTGCCACCTCACACAAATGTGAAGTGATGTGCTTCTTGCTGATGCACCAAGCATTATTATATATGAAAAAACCTAGTTGCACATCACAAATGCTCACATCTCTCACATCAGTGATTAAGTGTGTAGAAAATGATGTGAGACTTACTGTAATCAAATGGTAAAATTATGCATATATGAGGTGAAATGTGTGTATATAGTTGTTGACAGTTTTTAAAAAAAAAAGATATATGATGAGACCGTGTGTCTTAATCACAAAACAGAGGCAATATATACAGTGTTAAAGTAATAAATTAAAATGATACAATTTCCTAATTACCATTGTTATATGATTTGGTTAAACTTTAACCTATACAATGAATTTAAATACTGTTTACATAATATATATTCTTAACACACTCCCTTAAGCTAGAGTAAGATCATATACACCAAGTTTGTTACAAAGATAAAGTATTTGAGGACCTCTCAAGGACATAGTGAAAATATCCACTAATTGATCATTTAAATTGACAAAACTAGTGTTGATGTCAACAGATAGGACATTTTCTCTGATAAAGTGACAATCTACCTCAACGTGTTTGGTCCTCTTATGGAAGACTAGATTGGAATCTATATGCAATGTAGTTTGGTTATTACAAACAAGTGTCATTTGCATGATCTCCCTTAATTGAAGCTATTAAATAAGTTGTTTTAGGCAAATGAGCTCACAAGTGGCGGATGTCATGGCTCGGTATTCCGCTTCAGCACTTGATCTTTTGAAGACATTTTGTTTCTTACTTTTTCACGATATTAGGTTGCCTTCGATGAGTACAGAATACCAAGAGGTGGATCGTCTATCAATAGGAGAGCTTGTCCAATCAGTATTTGAATATCTAAAAACCTGAGTGTGTCCTTTATCTTCATAAATGAGACATTTTCGTGGAGCTCCTTTAACATATTTCAAGATATGGATCAATATCCCAATGGCCCTCACACGGAGAATTTTAAAACTGACTAACCACACTCATCGTGAAAGAGATATTTAGAAGAGCAACTGTGAGATAGTTTAGTTTTCCGACCAATCATCTGTATTTTCTCGTGTCTAATAATGGCTCTCCTTCTAGTATAAGTTTGACATTAGGATCCATAAGAGTGTCAATGAGCTTTGCATTCAACAAACATGTTTCCTTAAGAATGTCTATAGCATACTTCCTCTATGAGATAATTATACCATGGATTGTGCCACTTGAATTCCCATGAAATAATGGAGTTTGCCAAGATCTTTAGTCTGAAAGTGATGATAGAGATGTTGTTTTACCTGAGTTATACCATTGTGGTCACTGTCAGTGATAATAATGTCAACTACATACCTAATCAAATAGATGCAACCTTAGGCCGAGTGGCGATAGAACACAGAGTGATTAGCTTTACTTCAAATCATACCAAATTGTTGAATAACAATACTTAATATATCAAACCAAGTATGAGGAGACTGTTTAAGTGTAACATCCTTTCTAACCAGTTAGTCTTAATTAGGGTTATAAGAGTTCATTAACTCTTGTAAGAGTTACTTGTTAACTTTGGTAACCTTTTAAAGATAGTTATGCTATTTTGCTATAACACTGAATGTGAGAAATAGTTGTTAATAGCTCAGAAAATGGTGTAAACTGCTTAGATAAATGAAATAAATACAAAGCATTTATTTTCAGGTTCTAATTAAATAGAAAGTGATGTGGTTAATTTTGGAGAATTAATAGAGACAGTTTAGTATTTTTTGAGTACACTGAATGAATGTTTAAATACTAGAATGGTGAGTCAGATATATGGATATTTATGGAGATGGTGAAATTAGGATTGAGATGAATCTTAGGGTTTTCTATAATGCTTATGGAAGTTAGGAAACTTGATTTTGTAAAATCTAAGTATTCTTAAGAGATATAAAGTTTCAACTAAATATCTAGTCCATCCTTATCTTTCCAACCCACCCACTATCCTTATCTTCTATTTTTCTTTGACTTTCTCTCTCATTTTCTCTCATCTCACGTCTCCAAGTAGCAGGAAGAGAGAAAAGGGAAGAAAGGAATGAGGAGGAAAGGGAGACAAGAAGGAAGAACAAGAGGGAAAGCTTGGGTATCAACCACACATCTTGAGGTAGGGGTGATCGTTTACGTAGTTCCTTCCTTTTCTACACACTATGATGTATGATGCATGTCTGTGTGGGTAGAAAATGGGTTTTGTTAGGTTTCCATGGTTTGGCTTGGATGATCTTGTTAAAAACCTATTTCGTGGTTCAACTTGTGTTGAGGTATGTGGTTGCTACCGCAAGTACACGGATCACTCAAGTAATACAGATACAGAGTAAAAGTTCGTTCTCACGAGGATATTCGATTATAAAGCTAAGTACCAACTAATAGTTTAATCAATTCTAAACAAACATATAAAAATAAGAAAGTAATAAACTAACTAAACCTAATCTACAAAAGCAATAAACATAAACACGGTTAGGTTTCAGGAAATTCTCCTTCACCTCCTATATCTACCAACAACATGCAATCCCCCTCATAAACATAATGCATTGATTAGGTTAGCTTGAGAATCTTCATTAGTCAAAAGCCTATGTCTAGGTCAATCAACCCTGGTTTCAATTGCCCAACTCACTAAGTTTCCTTGAAAGCTAGTACAAATCCACTCATGAATGATCTATTCTCAATCACACACTATACATGACCAATAGGTATATCTCTATCCTATTAACGAATCAACTCATCGCCGAACATGTATCAATCATACCATATCCATATCAACAAATCCCTATGTCTAGTTCATTTGCCAATACTAACATCATGCAATTAAGGCCAACCAAAACAAGCATTCCATATTGACATGACAGCTCAAAGTCTAGTTCATTTGCAATATTAGAATCATGAAATCAGTGATCAACCAACCACAAGCATTAAACACAGATAATGATTGAACCATAATCAAACATCCACACAAACTCAGAGAAGAACACATCATTAATATAAATAAAAGGATTCCAAGTATTCCTAAACAAAGCTTAGCTATACAATAGATAAGGAAGAGAAGAGAGAAAGGAAAAAGAAAGAAAGAAGCTCATTGATTTGTCTCTGAAGCTTGAATCCTCCTTCAATCCTTGTTCCTTGACTCCAATCCACCATAAATGGAGATCTAGCCAAGCTATCTAACCTAAAACTAACTAAAACTAACTAAAACTAACTAAAAAACTAGAGAAATGAAAAATGGCCAAAACGGCCAGAACACAGAGAAAAACGTGAAAAATCTATTTATAGGCTTAGCTGGCCGCCTCCACGTTGCGGCGCCCATATACTCACGCCGCGGCGCCAAATGGGTAGGTCTAACTACGCCGCGGCGCCCACTTCATCTGGGTCGCGACGCTCTTGCCTCGGGTCCAAGTATGGCCTGCTGAAAATCCTCTTTGTGCCGCGGCGTGCAACACCTTGCGTCGCGGCGTTGACCTCTAAATTGCTAATTTGGCTTCCTCTTCCTCTTTAAGCTCAATTGCTCCATATTTGACCTTCTTTGGAGCCCTTCCTAACATGGAGAAAATACCAAATTAGTATCATATATAAATCTACCTAATTCATAATCATTTAAGCACAGTTTTGCACAATAACACATCAGAAAAGTTTAGAATCAGAATATGACAATTATAAGCACAAAACCCTCCAAATATGCATTTAAACAAGGACTAAGCATTCATTCAAGCACAAGAATAGGGCACAAATAACTGCATTCTATGGAGTTATCAATATGCATAGATGATGGCTTTGATCTTAGGAATATCCATAAAACTCCTTAAGATAGAAGTTGAGAAATGGGTATTTGAGATTGTGGGTTTTGTTCATAAGTCTATGTTTATATGAGTTGAGATTATGTATAAGGATTATAGTATGTTTAGAGACATTGTTGAGGTTGAAAACCATCCAAGACTTGTGTTTGAGAGTCAAGAATTGGTTAGAAAATCAATAGAACAGAGCTTGTGAGTTTGGTACTGAGCGCCAAGGTGCCCAAGAAGGGAGCGCCTAAGCGCACAAGGCCAGAGAGGAAATGTGCTGAGCGCCTAAGCACCTAGAAGGTGGGCACCTAAGTGCGCAAGTCTAGAGAGCTTTGGAGCTAAGCGATTAAGCGCTCAGACTCTGGGCGCCTAAATGCCCAATGACAGATAAAACAAGGGAGGTTTTCTGTCATGGAGCACCTAAGCGCTGGAAAAGTGGGCGCTTAGAGGCAGTAACTCCTAGGTATTTTATTTTGAGGATTTGTGGTTCTTTACTTAATGGGATATTTTATGCATGCTTTTTGGTATAAGTTAAGACACTAATAGGAATATTTCATGAAGGAAATATCTAGTTAGAACATGTGTAAAAGAATAGGCCTTTGTACATCTAATAGTAGTGGATCAACATAGGTAAGTTGCTAATCATTGAAGAGTAATGATGTTGCACTTGACATCACTTATGATGTGGTGTACTAGATGTACTATTGTTAGCCATGGCAACCATTACCCAAGAGGGGGGGCGAATTGGGTGATGACAAGTTTTAATGCAACTTTGATAAATTACGCATTTTAAAATACTCAATTAATAAATGCAGCGGAACATGCATAACAAAGGCATAACTATTAAGGATTACTCAAATATAACTTGGGTTAAAGGATAAATCAAGCAAATAAACTAGATATCAAGATCAACTCAAGTATATATAGTTAAAGCACAAATATAAAGAGATAGAGTTGAGAAGAGCAAACACTGAGATTTATCCTGGTTCAGCCACCAACCACTTGTGGCCTACGTCCAGTTCCCAAGCTTAACTTGAGATTTTCTTCACTATCTCCTAGACTTCACGGGTGTTAGGAAAACCTTTGTATATGCAAAAGCACTCCTCACACCTTGGGATACCTCACCCTTGTGCTAGAGCCTCCAATTCTTCAAGCTTCACAGGTGCTTGATGACCTTTACAATGAAGAGCACTCACAACACCTTTGGGATACCTCACCCTTTGTGTTTGAGTCTCACTATAAGGGATACCTCACCCTTTTCTCTCTTGAGGGATACCTCACCCTCTTACAATGATTTCAAGATGAAAAAAAAGAATAGAAACTCTTACAAGAGTGGATATACAACTTGAAGAATAAAGTATGGATAATAAGAAAACTCTCTCAAGAGTGGATAATACAAGTTAAAGCTCAATGGGTATAAAGGATTCACACTTTAAAGCTCATAATATGATTTTGATAATTCAAGGATTAAACCAAGTATTCAAGAGTTTTTTTTTTTAGTGTAAATGCTTCAAATATCACTTATATAGAGAGCCCAAGTGATAAAATAGTCATTGGTAGTGTTTTATAATGATTTTCTATGAAAACTAGCTGTTTATAGCCTTTAGAAACGTTCCTGGGCACTTGGTAATCGATTACAAGCTTTCTGGACACTTTTTAATCGATTACACACTTTATGTAATCGATTACACGGCTTCTGTCAACGCTGTAATCGATTACATGACTTGTGTAATCGATTACACCATTTCTGGTTTTCAAAACCGACTTTAAAAGATCATAACTTCTTCATTTCTTATCCAATTAAAGCAAATGACCACTCATTGGAAAGATCTTTGAGTCTATTTTCATATGAAAGAAGTTTCAGAACAAAACTCAAAGTATTTTGAAAGATATAATCAAAATAGTAACCAAAGGTCAGATTTTCAAAACTCAAACTTTAATTAGTCATAACTTTTTCGTTTCTTATCCGTTTAAAGCAAATACCAGCCATTGGAAAGATCTTTGAGTCTATTTTCAAATGAGATAAGTTTCAAAGTAAAACTCAAAGTATTTTGAAAGTTATGATCAAAAGAGTAACTATATGTCGGTTTTGCAAAACACAAACTTGACTATTTTTCATAGATTTGAAATCCCACCAAGACTAGCTTTCCAAAAACATTTTGTTGGGCATTTAAGCATTTTAAAAACACTTGTAAAGATGTTTAAAACTTATTTGAGCTTAGTGTGATTCCTTTTTACCTTTACACAAGATCTAAGTCCTATAAGCTATTCTTGAAGAACATTGGGACTTGATCTTTTGCTACCATCAATTCTTGATGTAATCCAAGCTTCCAAAGAAAATCTTCTCTTCAAAACTTGCAAAAGCTTAGAACATCTTTTCATTCTCATCCTTCTTGAGTTGAGCATAGTTGTGATCTTTTACTTTCTAGTTGCAATACTCACTCTTGGTACTTGAACTATCCTATAAAGTATTGCTCACTTAAAACAAGTATAGTTAGTCCAAATTCATAACTTAATATCTTAATATGCATGATTTATAAATATATAACTCTAGTAAGCCTAACATGCATATAAGAATGTTGCATATATCTCATTGCATGATTATTAAGTGAAGTATAACTAAATAAAGTACATAATCATGCATGATCCAATATATCTCATTAAGCACATCTATGTAACATGATCAACATTTTTTTGTGATGCATTTATCATTTATTAAGCACAACTATAAAGCATAAGTATCATTCTTTTTGTCTTGTATTTGTCATCATCAAAACTTAACATATTAAATCATTAGGATAAACCTATCTCCACAATTTCTCCCTTTTTGATGATGACAAATCACTAAAGAAAAATGTGTTGAGCAATATAGAAGAATAGATATTCATGTAAGCATATCAAGCAATAAGTACAAGAACATATTTTTCTTTCCAATTTTCACTCCCCATATTTGACATCAACAAAAAGGCTTATGAAGGAAAGATAATATTTTCCCCTTTATAAATAAAACGCATGTTGTCAAAAGGAGTAGGATAGAGGGAAAGAGAATAAGAGATAATCTTCGTTGACATGTTAATAGAATTAACAATAAAATACTTCATGTCAAACAATGATGTACGCCAAAGGATATAAACAACAATTTAAGAACTAGGCTCCCCCTCAAAATATGCATATTATTAAAATATTAAATATAATAGTTTAACATAGTTATGCATATATTTATAGTTAATAAGGAGATGAAAGAAAGATATGTAATATAAGCAAGATAAGCTCCCCCTTATTAAAGCACAAGATAGATAAAGGAAAATATGTATGCTAAGACCATGTAAGCATATTACCATAAAGAAAAGCAAGGCAAAGATACATATTCTTAATCCATCAATCACAAACCATTTTAGAAACTTATCCCCCTTTCAAAAAGAATTTTATAAGAGCACATTATATCTTCAAAAGCATTTTAGAAAGGTAGAGAGGTTTAATATTAAAGCCACATATTCCTTGAAAATGATCAAACCCAAGTCAAAAGAGCATTTGAAAGTTCATCTCTGCTTTTTCTCATTAAACAAGAGCCTTGAAAAGATAAAACACTTTTGAAGAACAAGGCTTATCTTTTGAAGTAACAAGATGAGCTTTATAGAACATTTCAAAAGATCTATTTGAAAACTTTCTTAAGCATTCTCTCAAGATTTAATAAAATATTTCAAAGCAAATGAAGAGAATACCACATTTATAACACAAATCAAGTGATTTCCAAAATTTTAAGACAATTATGAAGTGAAAATACTTTCAAGTTCTTAAGACAAGTTCAAAAGATTCTCAAGGATATGAAACTAGAAAAGCATCTAAGAGATTTTGTTTAAAAAAAAGAAAACTTTTTAGTCAAATCATAAACTCTTTTCAAAATAAGTGCATGATTCTCATATGTGTTATACTACTAAGAAACCATATATCAAGAGAATCATAGATATCAAACATTCACCATGATGGAATATGCTATAGGGATCAAAACATTTGTAGAACTAATATCATTCACCCTATATGCAATGACAAAAATAGCAAGTTAATATCCAATTAAGCACTTTGTCAATGCTAAACATACTTCTCATGTAAGAAAAGCATCTAATAATTTAAGATCAAATTATCAACAAGTATCATATAACACATACCATAATAACTTAGGGATAGAGATACTTATTGAGAGAGTGATGCTTCGTTAGAATGTTCTTCGTTTATTGTATCTTTGAGTTTGGGCTTTTTTCCATTGAGTATTCTATTCCATTGTTCTTGAAGAAAGTCTCCGCTTGTCTCTTTTCATCCAACTCTTCTCTTTGTCCACATATGCTTGACATTTCAATATTTGATGACTATTTTTGAAGCACATAGAGACACTTGCAAAGCTAACTCTAAAAGTGCTCTAAAACATATGTTAGCATCAAATATCATTTAAGCTCATTTACAAGCATAATTTAGGTTGATATATAATGTAAAACATGTACCAACATTATCAACCATGAATTGTTAGCTCTAAAGAGAACAAAAGAATGATATATGCACTTGAATCCAAAAGCATAGTTTAAGCATTTTCAAGGTAAGATTCAAGTTTATCAAGAAACACATGATCAACATCAAAACTTATATAAGCATTTTGGGGCAAACAATGATCATGTAAGGCATGTAATATCAAGTAAGGAATTCTAGTATGCACACATGCCAATCAAGAACAAGAAGTCTCTTATTGTAATGAAAGAATTGGAAAACCATGGAACTATAACTTTTGAAACCATTCATGATTCATTTCAAGATATACTTCATTAAAAAGAATATTGAAGTTCAAAGGCAAGTTCAAGGCACAAAAAATGAATCATTTACTTCTTATTTTCAAGATATGAATATATCAAGTAATTTCAAACAAGAAGACATATAACATTTTACTTTCCAATCTCCAAGTGAGTATATAAGACAATTAAGCATCAAAGAGAAATGATTAAAACTACTTATGAGCATGTGAACTTTCATATTTGAACAAAGAGAGATGGTCACAAGCTCAAGATAAGAAATATTATCATAAAACATGTCATTCCAAATAAGGTATGTACTTATATAGCATGTTAGCATATTTAAAGATACTTTTAAAACATAATGCTAGAAAAGTATAACTTAAGGCATGTTAAGGCATAAAAATAAATCTCTACTTATCCAAATATCATATGATATTCAATTTAAAACTTAAATAAGGATAAGAGAATGATGTCACTGAAAGTGTACTCTTTGAGTTTTTGTAGGTGACTCCAACTTCCATGCCTCAAGACTCCTTGAGAATATTATGGTTCTCTATGTCATCCTTTTATGTTTTCATTACTCTTTGAGAACTTGGACCATTTTAAGTTTTCACAACCTCAAGTAGCATGTTTGTATTTCACTTCAAAGCATACTTGAGCTAATGGTCACCCTACAACAAAATTCAAAGTATTTTCTTTGGTATCTACCAATTTTGGATCCATAGAGGTTAGTCATTGATCATTAATATATTATGCTCTCATAAATATCAATTTTTCCATAGTATGTAAATTGAGCACAACATATTTAAATAATCAATTACCATTAAGCATATAGCCAATAGCATACTTACTTTCATGATATATAGACAATTCAAAACATAACAAGTATACCTAGGTATTGTAGAGCCTCATGTACCAAGATATATAACAAATTAATGAGCTATGGTACAATAAGAATAAACATAATCATGTGTTAAACAAAATATTTAGATTTTACCAAGAGCACATAATTCTATTAATCACTTAAGGCCTACAAGGAATATACCTCAAATTTATTGACTTTACAAGTGAATGTTCATGAGAGGTAGAAACTTTTGATACCTTGGCTTTGGTGATCAAGGAAACTCTTTTCTTTACCCATTGTTTCTCTTTTGATGTTTTGACCTTTGCAAGTTCCACATTTTGTACTTGAGAAGCTTTGGTTGAAGTCATCTTCCTTCTTTGATCAAAACTTCTACCAATAGGCTTTGGAAGCATTCCCCTTGATGGTTCCTTTTTCACTTGACCAATTTGTCCATCCTTTTGAGAAGTTTTCTGCATAATTGAAACACTAGGAGGACATTTTGGTACCCACTTCATCTTGGGTCCTTCAATGTTAGTACTAGGACATTTAGAATCTTTAGGAACCCATTTCATATTATTTCTCATATAAGAATTTCTTCTATAATTGCATAAATGAGAAATATGTCCTAGATGATCACAAAAGTTGCAAACAAGTGAATTCAATGATGACTTGGTCCTTTGAAGATCATTTTTGAAAAACTTGAGCCTTTGGTTGTTATTACATTCTAAACTATTTTTGCTATAAGCCTTGCTTGAATTTTCATGTGGAATAACATCAATTTCATTCTTACTAACACACATGGATTTTAAGCAAATAGAACTATTAGCTTTGGCAAATTTTGAAGATAAGTCCTCAACTTGATTTTTTAAATTAATATATTTTTTACAAGAAGTTGAGGTTTCACATTTTAAAGGCATTTCCTCATCAAGAAAAGCATATTCATTTTTCAAGATATCAATTTCATTTTCAATGAAGAAAATGTTTTCCAAACAAGATGAGTTTTTCTTTTCTAAAAGCAATAAATCATCATATAATTCATCATATGCACATTTTAGCTCATCATAGGAAGGACTATAATATGATTTAACATTATTTACCTCAAGGTCCTTTTTAGCCATATATGAAGTAGTCTCAATTTCTAGCATATTTGGCTCTTTAAGGGAATCACCATCTTCCTCATCAATTTTGTTTTACTTTGCCTCTTCTTCAAATTGAGCACCATCATCACCAAGAGACATTGAACTCATTTTCTTGCTTTGAACATGTTCTTGAGGACATTTTTCAATGTTGTCTTCCTCTAGAGGATTTTGCTCTTCTTGCTCTCTATGTACAACTTTATGCAAAAAATCATTATTAGCAAGATAGATATCATCAAGAGTATCTCATATATCTTTAGCACTAGAGCAACTCTTGATTTTAGCATAAGCATAATCATTTAAGCCACTTCTCAATATTTGCATTGCTCTAATGTTCAAGGAAAAGCATTTCATATCATAGTCATTCCAAGGTTGTTTTGATTTGCAAGTAAATCCATCAAGCACAATATCCCATAAATCAATATCATTAGATTGCATATAAATTTCCATTCTAACTTTTCAATAAATGAAATTCGCACCATCAAAGAATGGTGGTTTATTAATTTCAAAATCATTCATTTTGAAAAGCTTTTAATGGTTGCCAAACAAACAAGGATCTTTAACTCCAAGCGGTTAAGCTTTTACCAGAGCACGAAGCTCTGATACCACTTGTTAGCCATGACAACCATTACCCAAGAGGGGGGGTGAATTGGGTGATGACAAGTTTTAATGCAACTTTGACAAATTACGCATTTTAAATCACTCAATTAATAAATGCAGCGGAACATGCATAGCAAAGGCACAACTATTAAGGATTACTCAAATATAACTTGGGTTAAAGGATAAATCAAGCAAATAAACTAGATATCAAGATCAACTCAAGCATATATAGTTAAAGCACAAATATAAAGAGATAGAGTTGAGAAGAGCAAACACTGAGATTTATCCTAGTTCAGCCACCAACCACTTGTGGCCTACGTCCAGTCCCCAAGCTTAACTTGAGATTTTCTTCACTATCTCCTAGACTTCACGGGTGCTGGGAAAACCTTTGTACATGCAAGAGCACTCCTCACACCTTGGGATACCTCACCCTTGTGCTAGAGCCTCTAATTCTTCAAGCTTCACAGGTACTTGATGACCTTTACAATGAAGAGCACTCACAACACCTTTGGGATACCTCACCCTTTGTGTTTGAGTCTCACTATAAGGGATACCTCACCCTTTTCTCTCTTGAGGGATACCTCACCCTCTTACAATGATTTCAAGATAAAAAGAAAGAATAGAAACTCTCACAAGAGTGGATATACAACTTGAAGAACAAAGTATGGATAATAAGAAAACTCTCTCAAGGGTGGATAATACAAGTTGAAGCTCAATGGGTATAAAGGATTCACACTTTAAAGCTCAAAATATGATTTTGATAATTCAAGGATCAAACCAAGTGTTCAAGAGTTTTTTTTTTTGAGTGTAAATGCTTCAAATATCACTTATATAGAGAGCCCAAGTGATAAAATAGTCATTGGTAGTGTTTTATAATGATTTTCTATGAAAACTAGCCGTTTATAGCCGTTAGAAACATTCCTAGGCACTTGGTAATCGATTACAAGCTTTCTAGGCACTTTGAAATCGATTACACACTTTATATAATCGATTACACGGCTTCTGTCAACGTTGTAATCGATTACATGACTTGTGTAATAGATTACACCATTTCTGGTTTTCAAAACCGACTTTAAAAGGTCATAACTTCTTCATTTCTTATCCAATTAAAACAAATGACCACTCATTGGAAAGATCTTTGAGTCTATTTTTATATGAAAGAAGTTTCAGAACAAAACTCAAAGTATTTTGAAAGATATAATCAAAATAGTAGCCAAAGGTCAGATTTTCAAAACTCAAACTTTAATTAGTCATAACTTTTTCTTTTCTTATCCGTTTAAAGCAAATACCAGTCATTGGAAAGATCTTTGAGTCTATTTTCAAATGAGATAAGTTTCAAAGTAAAACTTAAAGTATTTTGAAAGTTATGATCAAAAGAGTAACTATATATCGGTTTTGCAAAACACAAACTTGACTATTTTTCATAGATTTGAAATCCCACCAAGACTAGCTTTCCAAAAACATTTTGTTGGGCATTTAAGCATTTTAGAAACACTTGTAAAGATGTTTAAAACTTATTTGAGTTTAGTGTGATTCCTTTTTACCTTTACACAATATCTAAGTCCTATAAGCTATTCTTGAAGAACATTGGGACTTGATCTTTTGCTACCATCAATTCTTGATGTAATCCAAGCTTCCAAAGAAAATCTTCTCTTCAAAACTTGCAAAAGCTTGGAACATCTTTTCATTCTCATCCTTCTTGAGTTGAGCATAGTTGTGATCTTTTGCTTTCTAGTTGCAATGCTCACTCTTGGTACTTGGATTATCCTATAAAGTATTGCTCACTTAAAACAAGTATAGTTAGTCCAAATTCACAAATTCATAACTTAATATCTTAATATGCATGATTCATAAATATAAAACTCTAGTAAGCCTGACATGCATATAAGAATGTTGTATATATCTCATTGCATGATTATTAAGTGAAGTATAACTAAATAAAGTACATAATCATGCATGATCTAATATATCTCATTAAGCACATTTATGTAACATGATCAACATTCTTTTGTGATGCATTTATCATTTATTAAGTACAATTATAAAGCATAAGCATCATTCTTTTTGTCTTGTATTTGTCATCATTAAAACTTAAGATATTAAATCATTGGGGCAAACCTATTTTCATAAGTATTACTGAGTTTGCTTAGCAATAATTACTTACCATACTACATGAATTGCTCTTTTATGTTGAAAGTAGAGCTAGAGATACATAAATGGTAGTTGTTCCCTTATTTGCTAAGGTGAGCTATGAGGGTAACCTAGAAACATGATTTGCTCATTTACGTGATAAAGTTGAGTTGGAATTGCATGCTTGATGAGAATGGTTCATTTACTTGATAAAGTTGAGTCATAGCACAATTATCCTAATTAAGGGAGTGAGATAATCCCCTTGACCTTACAAAGGAGTGAGAGAAACACTTTACTAATGATGGAGTTATGAGACAAAGGAGTGAGAAAAGTACCTTACCATGGTAAAGATTAGGGGTGTAAATTAGTTCGGATAACCGACTAACCCGATCAATCCAAACCGAACTAATTAAATTGGTTTGGTTTGGTTTGGGTATATTGATTAGTTCGGGTAAAATTCAAACCAATTAAAGCTTAATTGGTTCGGTTCTCAAATTTAAAATTTTAAAATGAACCAAACCAAATCATATATTTATATATTTTATTTTTAAAAAAATTTATGCTACAACATTTTTTAGCTACTACTTATTTTTTTTTAATTTTTTATAATACTTTCTCAGTTTCTAACCCCTAAAACGTCGTTTTCATTCAATAGAGAAGGTTAGAAAACTTCTCTTCTAAAATATTCGGTTCTGCTCACCGGCACTGTAGTTTTGGCCAGGAATATGCTATCAGGTGTTATTCCAAAAACTCATAGAGAGGTGAGAGACTTGAAAACTTTAGATCTTTCCTTCAACTAACTCTCTGGATCCATTCCTATTGAACTTCAAAATCTACATGTCATTCAGCTTTTGAACCTCTTTTATAAGGATTTAGAAGGAACCATTCCTAATGATGGAGTTTTCAAAAATCTTTCTGCTGTCCATTTAGAAGGCAATAAAAAATTTTGCTTGTATTTTGCATGTGAGCCTCATGGTCATGGAAGAAGGCATGTCAGACATTACATCATCATAGTCACAGTGGTAACACTGATACTATGTCTGACAATTTGTTTGCTATTATACATAAAGAACAAAAAAGTGAAAGTAACAGTAACAACATTATCTAAACTTGGAAGCTTGGAAACGATGAATTGACTTTAAATGCTCTAATATTGACTTTAAAAACAATGAATTTCTGGTTCTAGTTTATGAGTATTTAAGTAATGAGAGCTTGCAAGATTGGATCAAGGGGAAGAGAAAATATGCAAATAAAAATGAGTTGAACCTTATGGAGAAACTGAATATAGATATTGACTTGTGCATTGGATTACCTGCACAATGATAGTAAAGTTTCTATTGTGCATTGTGATTTGAAGCCCAAGCCCAACAACATTTTCTTGGATGAAAATATGACTGCAAAGGTTGGAGACTTTGGATTCGCTAGGTTGTTGATTCAAAGTTCAACTAATCAAGTCTCCATTAGTTTCACTCATATCCTTAGGGGTTTAATTGGTTACATATATACCTCCAAGTTAGTAGCCTCATAACTTTCTCTTAATTGAATAGTAGTAGTATACAAGTTGTCAAGTTAAATCTCTCTTGAAGAATTTTTTAACTTATTCAAATATAATTTCTTAATACAAATATCAATATGTTTCTTTGTTCCCTCTTTGTGAACCTTTTAATACACATTCTGAAACATGAAATAATTATTAGTGTTCAAATTAATAAGTTTGATTCTATTTTTAGAAATTTTTTCATAGGTTTATTATGTTTTTTTTTTGTTATGAAAAGCTAATTATTTAGTTAATTTTTGTATTAAAAAATGATCAATCCGATCACCCGAACCAAACCAATCCATAGATGTTCGGTTCAGTTTAGTTCGGATTTGTCTATCAAAAAATATGAAAATTGAACCAAACCAAACCAATTGATTTTGATTAGTTCGGATTTATTTTCCCTCAAAAATCAAACCAAACCACCCACTTACAACCCTAGTAAAGATGTGAGTAAAACACTTTATCAAGAGTGGTAGAGGAGTGAGATAAGCACTCTACCTAGGATAAAGTATTGAGTTAAGCTCTTTGTCAAAGAACATGAGGAGTGAGAAAAATACTCATATTAAAAGGTAGTAAAGTAAGAAAAACTTTATACCAAGGGCAATAGGATTGAGTTAAGTTATTTTCTAGGCGAATGAGTGAGATGAGCATTTTTTCAAGGAACATAATGTTTGATGAGTTAATATGGTGTGTATATGTGACTTGAGTATAACACTGCATAGTTTCACACACTTGTTATTCTTATTTACTATAATCTTATATGAGTGCACAATCATTTGGCCAGAGAATTATAGAAAATGATCCTTGATAAGGAAGGTGATTCTAAATTCTCAAGGTGAGATTTCTCAAACAAGGTCCTTATCACATATGGGAATTTTAGGTGTTTATCCTTGATGGGGAAAGATATCTAAATTCATAGTATGAGACTTCCTAATAGGGTCCCCCATTCATAGGGCCAAGGTTATAGGTGTATGAGGTGGTAGTAGTACTCTCACCGTTTATGAGGAGGAACAAGTCCACTCATTACTAGGTAGGTTAAGGAGGTAACACATTCCCTCCCTATCAGGTAAGTTAAGGAGGTAACAGATTCCCTCCCTACCCAGAGAAATACAAGGAATTGGGTTCCTGGAAATAATCAAGTCTCATGACATTGCATAAAACACTACACAAGCATATCTTTAGGACATTGTATAGGCATAAGCATGTGGCATAACATAAGCATTGCACACATTTGACAGTTGTATGAGCGATTGTCTTATCTTTGGAATGAGGTTCGTTAGGGGTTACGGATTGGCTTAGTGAATGTTTACATAGAGTTAAAATGTGAATATTCCAGTGGTAGTGAGTAGAGCCACATCTACCTATTGCAAATCCTAATCCAAAGTTAGTAGGTTTATTCATTGTGAATGGTTATTTGTTCAATACTTATAACATATTTATGAATAACTAAACCATGATATTTCACAATTGTATAGACAGTTGTGTTATCATAGAAAAGATGAACTTATGTATATAGATTATGTATTTGCTTAGTGAACTTTTACATAAGGAGAATATGTGAATGTTCTAGTGAAATTGAGTAGAGACTCAATTTCTTGTTGAAATCATAATCTATTGTTAACAAGATTATTCATAGTGAATGTTTAATTATGTAATAATTGAACACTCTTCCTTAGGAAGAGAAAAGAACAGTTTTGGCTTTTGCCACATTTCTAAGGAATAAGTTGAGTTTTAAAACTAGTTTTTCTCGAAGCAGCTAGAATTAGCATAATGACATTGATATGCATTTATTACTGAGAATTATGAATTCTCACCCCGTTTCTTATTTCTATGTTAAACCAGGGTAGAGACTCTTCCAAGGGGAAGAAGGCGAAATAGATAGACTAGAGTAGTTTGTATTTTCTTATGAACAAAGCGTGTATAATATTATATTTGCTTTAGTTTGTATAAAGTTTATGTATCACACTATGCCCTTGGAGGCTGATGTTGTTTATATATGAACTTTCCTTTCTCTTTTGGCTCTTTATAATAACGTGTAAGGTTATTATGAGTATAGAAAGTTGTTTTAAGTTAGAAGTAACGTGACTAATGTTGTTTACTATTGTATATTTGAGATATACTAAGGTAAAGATATTAGGACGTTACATTAAGGCCATAAAGAAACTTGTGAAAACGACAGACCAAGACAAAAGATTCCCCCTGGGCAACATACCCTAGTGGTTACTCTATGTAGACTTCCTCAGTAGATCACCATGAAGGAAATCATTTTTAATATCTAACTGATAAAGAGGCTAATGACATATAGTGGCCATAGAAAAAAAGAGCTTAACAGAAGCCACCTTTGCCGCATGGGAAAAAATGTCCCCTAGTCTAAACTGAAGATCTAGGTGTATCCTTTAGCCACTAAACGAACCTTTAGATGGTTAATTTTTCCATCATAACCAATCTTGTCTATATAAATCCATTAGTAGCCTATAAATGATTTTCTTTGAGGTAGAGGAACTAGTTCCTAGGTAACGCTACATCGAAGTACACATATTTCATCAAGCACAACTTGTCACCACCTTGAGTAGGATAAAGTTTCACTTGAAGATCTAGATACATATATAAAACAGGGAAAAAAACAAGCATAATGTAACGAAGGAAAACAATGATAACTCAAGGTAACATAATGAGGAAAAGGGTTATGAGTAGATCATGTACCTTTTATGAGAGCAATGAAACGATCAGGCTCTGGTGGTAGTTCCAGAGTTAGTAGAGGAATTGGTTACCGTGGTGAGTTCGCAGTGACCTTAACAACATCTAGAGGAATTAGGGACTCTGGAGATGACTGTGGCCAACGATGATAGACCTAAAGAGGCGATTTGTAGTGCCAGGTTCTTCAACATGAGGAGGCTATGATGTATCTGATTCGACTGGTATAAGAAGAGGAGGAACTGGTAAGACCTTATATATGGGCTTAAGAGTCAAGGTAGAAGACTCGAAAAAGGTAACATCGACCGAGATAAGGTAACATTTAACAGTAGGTGGAAAACAATTATAACCTTTTTAGGATTGAGTGTAATCGAGAAAAATACTTTAATGGATCAAGCCGAAAGATTATCAAGACCAAAAGTGAGATTATGGATAAAATAAGTTGACCCAAATACACGAGGTTGAAGGGAATGCATGGGTTGATGAGGAAACAACATAGAGTGAGGTACCTAGTTATCAAGCATAGAGGAAGGCATGTGGTTAATTAAGTAGTAGGTAGTGATAGTCGCATCACCCCAAAAATGAAAAAGAATACGACCTTGAAGCAGGAAGGTTTGAATTGTTTCAATCGGGTGTCTGTTTTTGCATTCAATAACCCTATTTTGTTGAGGGGTATAGGCACAAGATGTTTATTGAAGAATGCCATTAGAAGTCATAAAATTATAAAAAAACTGAGATAAATACTCACAGGTATTATCACTACACAAAGCACAAATTGGAGCACCAAATTGAGTTTTTATTTCATGATAAAAAAATTTAAAGATTGAAAACAACTCATTTTAACATTAAAAATAACCAAGTAAAATGAGAATAGTCATTAATGAAAGTAACAAAGTATTTCAGCCCTAAAGTAGATACAATACGAATAAGACCCAAACATCATAATGAATTAAAGCAAAAGGAGATGTTGTTTGACTACAGACTCTATCGAGAAATACACTACGAGTATGTTTCCCAAGTTGACACAACTCAAAAGGTAAACTAGACAACTTGGACAGACTCAACACCTTTATCTGTAGTTTGGCAAGGCTAGGATGACCCGGTTGATCATAGATGGTGAAAAAGGAATCCATGACAGGAAAACATGAGAAGGGTTAGAGAGTGGTAGAGGTCGTTGGACTCACATCTGGCGCAAATCATTCATCCCGAACTCTGGTCCTATAGAATAATAGAGTCTTTAGTAAAGGTAATCAGACAATCAAGCGAACGAGTCAAATGACTAATTGAAAGTAAACTAAAAGGATAATTAGGAACATAAAGCATAGAAACAACTTTTAGGGAAAGAAGGGATGAGCAGTGCAAATCCCATGGGGCACTGTTTGGGAACCATTAGCTAAGGTGACTATAGGTAAATAACCATATTTAGAAAGCTTTGAGAAAATGTTCTTATTACTAGAGATGTGATCAAACACACTTGAATCAAGGACCCAAAGTCCCAAGAATGGTGACTGAGATAGACAAGCAAATGAATTACTAGTGTGCACAATAGAGGCAGTAGAGTCAGAGGTCTGACATTGCTTAAACCACTTCAGAAAATCTGTATAAGTAGCCGGAGATGTTGTTGGGTTGGTCTGAGGACTCAAGTGTAGTTGGTGCAGCAGCCTGGACAACATTGGTAGGTTGTTGAGGTCGTCCATGTAAAGTCCAACATATGTCAATGGTAAACAATCACACTTAGGACGAGGTTTACCAAAGTTACCACCTCAAGAAAGGTCACAACTGTTGCTTTGAGAGACAAGTGCATAGATATTAGTAGAAGTAGGAACAATAACATAATCATAGGGCTATTTGGTTGGAACATGAAGTAAAGTAGACCAAACTGTGGATAAAGTAGGGATAGTGGGGGTACCTAAAATTTGATTATGGTTGGTAGAGTACTTCGTTGGCAAACTATACAAAGCCAATAACATAAAGAAGGCACTGCATTGCTCAAGCTCCTTCATTGGGGTCTTAGCTGGTGGCAACATTTCATTTAAATCATGAAGAGCTCTATGAGTCTTTCATAGGAAAACATTAGACCATCAAACTTTTGGGGGGCTGTGATACTCATAAGGATTGATAGACCCCATTTAGACACTAAGTATCATTAGTGTAAAGAACTTTGGCCTGTTCCCAAATAGACTCAAGGGTGATATGAGTACGAAAGATCTATTTGAGCGGAGGATGAATGGTGGACTTGATAATAGTGCTCAATCGGGCATAGATCTTTTCCCACATAGATTACTCAACCTTAGACACAAAATCAGCCTTCTTGGTGAGGTGATCTTTGTAGCCTTAGTTGTTAAGCCACAATTTGATGTCAAAGACCTAAGTATTATAGTTACTTCCATCCAATTTTTTAGTGGAGAGAGGAGCACTTATGTAATTGATGAAAACGGGGGGCTCAACCTTCAAGGAGTTCTTCGGAGGATCTCAAGTACCAGCACTAGCCATGAGTCAGATCATAAAGGGCAAAAACCAAAACCATAAGATACCTAAACAACTTCGAGCGAGTGTATTCATCAACTTAAGTCACAAATGGAGGAGTTGAGGCTAGATCTAGACCAAGGAGATCAAGACAAAAACATCAATAGTGGTCGAAGCTATTTGCTGGATGTGCCCTCACTCGATATCAATGGTTGACGAACCTCTGTAGCTAGTGGCGGCGCATGGTAGCTTCATTGGTGGTGCGTCTTTGGGCATTAGACAATAGAAGGGTGGCAAGGACGATGGTGGGGTCGGCCGGTGGAGGGGATGCTTGAACGATGACGGATCTACACTAGCAATCATGGAGGAGAAAGAAAATAGTGTAGGAAAAGCAAACACGATAGGTCTAGCAGCGGACTGGAGTTAAAACACGGTCAACTGTAAAAGAAAAATCACTAGAGGATAGTGGGTCCATTGATTATGCACGATTCTAGGGTTTTCTCGCTTTAAGCTCTAGATATCATGTTGAAAGTAAATAGAGGAAGAAGAGACATATGATGAAATAGTGTGTCTCAATCACACAAAGGAAGCTATATATACAGTATAAATGTAATAAATTACAATGATACAATTTTCTATACCATAATTACATGATTTGGTTAGACTTTAACCTATACAATGAATCTAAATATTATTTACATAATATATATTCTCAATAGTGGCAATATATATATGTGTGTATGTGTGGAGCATATTAAGTAAGATGAGTGACTTATTATGAGTGAGAGAAGCAAATTTAGAGTATTAAATAATCTATTTATAGTCAAAATTAAAACATAAAGTCATGTAAATATTTTAAGTGTTTATATGACCAATAAATAACTTCTAATCTTAACCATCCATATGAAATTAAATGACTAAGATTGACTCTTCTCATATATTATACCAAAGCAGTTACTAAAAAAGAGCAAGTGAAAGGAAACAAGAATTATTTCGTTGATTAGAATCGATCAAGGCCGGCTTTTGCATAAAGCCACCAAAGCAAGGGCTTTAGGCCTCACATTCTCAAGGCCTCATAATTATATAATGATATAATTTCATCATATTAAAAATAAAAAATTGATATAATTAATAAAATATTAACATATTATCTCATTTTTAAAATTAAGTGCATGATAAATTTTTACTTTCTCACATCTCTGCTAATTCTCAAGTACCTTCATCATATTTCACCAAAAATATACAAAAGTCAATATAATTAATAAATGATATTATTCTCTCGTTTCTCTAATTAAATTTCTAACAAATATTTATTCAATAATCACACCTTAACTCCCACAATATCATTTATGCCAAACCCAACCATTCTTTCCATTTTCAATCAACTATTTTTTTTAAATTTCTAAAACTAATTATCTTTTTTTTTTTTAATTTATAACATATACTTTTGAATTCTTATTTTCTCATTTTCTTTTAGCTTTCTGTGATTCCTCAACTTCAATATCCTTCAAGGAATATGTTAAGGAAAATTATAATAACTTGATTATAAAATTTTAATTAAGAATTTTTTCGTTTATTTTAATAAAAGGCCTCATGTTGTATTTAACTTTAGGCCAATAAGATTGTTGAACTGCCCCTGAAATCGATGCATAGAAAATAACAAAAGAATAAAAAATATTAAGAAAATCATTCTGCCGTACACTTCATTTATTGATAATTAGCCATTATTATAATATTTAAATAAATTGATTCTGAGTTTAAATTCACTTCAAAAAGCTTGTATGCACTTATACTGAAGGTTTTGTTAACTAAGTTGCCGTACACTCATCGAAGGGCACTCAAATCCGATAGCCTTCTCACACCGTAATCATCTGTGGCACATGTCCTTCAAATTACTCTTATTTGGGAAATCAAACACATCTTGTATTCTTTGAAGAAACTGTAACATTGGCTCCGGGCATGTAGCAGAAGAAAGAGAAGCTAAGAGTCCAGTACATATATCTTGTAACATCGAAGGTGACTTTTCCTGAACCCACTTCAAGTGCTCAATGGCAACTGGAATCCCTTTTGCATCTCCCAAACATTTCAACAAAATTACATGGGATTCTGCACGTCCTATATCATGATTGAGACTGCAGAGTAACTTGGAAGCAGCCATAAGATGTCCTGCAGGGAAAACATACAATATGACAATATGTTAAATTGTTACATGGGGCAACAAGCTGACAAGCCAAGCATTTGATAATGCACAAAACATCGTAGCATGCAACATGTTCAAGTTACAAATATTTGTGCAAGTGGATAATACCTTTCCTGCAGAGTGATAATATAAACGAGCTCAATATGTGTCTTGCAAGGATAATGTCCTGTTTGACAGACTTGTTATAGAGCTCAAAAGCTGCTTCAAGCTTTTCTTCTTGGCAAAGCCCTTCTAGAAGAAAAGTATAACTTGTAACATCAGGTGCCACCCCTTTGTCCAACATGTGGTGAAACAGCATCTGAGCTTCTTCAGTTTGTCCCACTTCAGAAAACTTCCTTATTAGAATGTTGTATGTTTTCAAGTTCCCACAACAGCCACTTGAAAACATCTCATCCCAAAGCTTCCTCGAAGGACGCAGTAGGTCCTCCTTACAACATGCTTCCATCACATAGTTATAAGACTCAACATTGGGGCTGAACCCTTTCTTCTTCATCTCCTGGAGAATAGCATAGCCTTCTTTCACTCTCCCAGCCTTGCACAAGAACGACACCATCACATTGTAACCCTCCACATCTTTGAAATAGTTTTGAGAACTCAAAACACTGAACACCTTCAACAATTCATCAACCTTGCCATGCCTACACAGATTCTTACTCAAATTCCTCACAGTCAAAATAGTTGGGAACCTTTCTTTCTCAACCATGAAATTGAAAAACACAATTGCTGCATCAGGATCAATACTTGACACTGATCCTACCAACACGTTGAGAACATCATCCTCAACAGGAAAATTACCTTCAACTATTATCCCCCCAAGTTCTTTTGCTTCATTAATCCGCATCTCCGAAACCAAGCCAAGTATCATCTCCCTGTAATCACCACTTCTCGGTGCCACCCCTAACTTCCTCTTCATTTTCAAAACCTTCACCTCATCAGCCACATTTCGCATCTCCCGAAACGCCACCGCAACAACCCTGTATGCCAAGAAATCAGGTTTCCAACCCCTATTCCTCAGTTCATCCAACATCCACAAAGCCTCTGACACCCTGCAAGCACGACACAACCCGTGAACAATCAAAACCGCCACGACAGACCCATCAATCCCCGAACCACAATCCCTAACCTCATCCAACACACTCAACACTCTCTTCAAATCACCCTTTCTACAAACCCTCCACACAAACACCCCAAAACCCAGTGTACTCAAATTGACACCTCTAAGGATCATTTCCTCAAACACCTTGTGGGCATTATCTAAATATCCATCAGAAGCAAGAGCAGCCAAGAGGGAGTTACACGTGTGGCTCCCAATTTCACTGCTATGAGAAGCAATGTCACGGAACACAGAAAAAGCTTTGTGGGTTTTGTTCCCTTTGACGTGGGAAGCTATTATGGAGCTTAAAACGGAAGGGTGGATGGGAAAGTTGAGAGCTTTGGCTTGTTTGAGGAGGGAATCGATGGCGTGGTTGAAGTGGTGGTGGTGAGTGTGGGAGAGGGTTTTGAGGATGGAGTGGAAAGTGGTGGGGGTGTGGGTGAAGTTGGGTTGCTGAGAGGTCCAGTGGAAGAAGCCGAGGGCAAGGGAGTGGTGAGGAATAAGGTAAGGGTCGATCACTGTGGCCACCAGTGATGGGGTCAGAAGGTGGCGGCAACCGAGGTTGTGGAGGGTGTGTTCCAGGGATGGTGTCCATGAACGCGTTGTTGGGTTTGAGGCTGAGATCAGAGCCCGGCTTATTCGAAGTGCCAAATCTCCCGCTCCAGGTTTCATCAATTATTTGTCTTCGCCGTATATTCAATGTCTCATTCCCAAACTTTTCATGATATATATTCGAATTCAGTAATCCTATACTTTGGTTCATGAAAGATCATACGTCTGTCATATTAAGTTTTTGGAAGATGAAAACTTCTACTTCAATCTTTGAAAAGATTTACTTTAGTCCTTGAAAAGATTAATTTGTATGTCAATTTAGTCCCTGAATATTGTTACATCAGTCTCTATTTAATAATCAAATTGATATACGAATTGATCTTCCATAAACCAAAATAAAAGTTTTTATCTTTTAAGAACTAATTCGACTTTTAAGGACTAAATGAAGATTTATTCTATTGGTATTGGATAAGGCTACTCTTAAATGAGTTTGGTTTTAAGACTTTGTTAAGATTGTTGGGTAAATGATAGAATTGAATGAAATGATATGTAACTCTTTTGTTTGAGTATAAGGATGAAATAGAATGATATTGGAAGATATTTTTAAAATTGGATCGGTTATTGAACTGGTGGAGACATCGATTTATGGTTTATTAGTTCAATAATAATTAAATCGTAGTCAAATTGGTGATAATTAAATATTTTTTTAATATTATATAATATATTAAGTTATAATAAACTAACATAATAATATTTCATATTATGTTAGTTAGTGTTTTAAAGTTTCATATTGTATAATAAGTGAATTATCTAAGCACAAGATATATATAAAATCTAAGAGTAAGTCACACTTATAAGTCTCACATAGAGTAGTGAGTGGAACATCTAAGTATACAACTTATATAAAAGCCAAAGGGGAGGGCAAACATTCTTATACTTTTCTTAGGCCTTTGTAACTTAACATTGAACCTTTATTATTTGGCTTTAAAATTATTTTTAAATGAGTTAAAAATTTATTGATAAAAAAATTAATTCTTTTTTAAATAAAACTAATTTTTTTTTATTTTTTATCGGTTTGGTCAGCTCTTAATCACTTTTGATCAAGTCTCTTACAGGCTGGTTCTTTGGGTCAAATGAATCGGACCTGTGATCGATTCATTGGTTTTTCGGTCTAATTGGTTGGTTCTGTCTGATTTTTCCAACATTACTATTAGATGGAACTCATTCTATCATATTCCACTCCAAATCTCACTTTTTGTTCTCCTCCAAATTAGGGAGTAAAGGTATGGAGTAAAGGTATGGGATGAAATAAGATTTTTACTTTATTAATTTTTATCATTCCATTCAATTACTATTCTAAATAATGAAATTAAAACTTTACTCTATTCCATTATAAACTATCCAAACAATGGTATGAAATCTTTATTTTATTCATCCTATTTTATTTCATTCCATTCTATTCTTCATTATTAAATATCTAAACAAAGCTTAACGTGAGCAAATAATGGTATATTTACATTTAATTTGATAAAGTGTATCAAGATTTCAACTCAATAAATAATTTAATAGTAGATATACTCTTACTTACTCACCTTATAGAAAAACTCACTTTAGAAGAGTTTTTCATTAGTATTGGTCAAGTTTCAAACTTAGAGATCTGGCTTATTGTGATACAGCCAAGTTTCAAACTTAGAGATCTGGCTTATTATGATACAGCAACAAATTTTGATCATTGAATAATTGGAACGAGAATATTTTTATTTACCCTTAACATTACTCACAAAATAATGAAGAGTTCTCTAGCTCCTCCTGTCGGAGATAAAATAAGCTAAGCTAACAGAAATATACACTTTGTCTTGTGCAATTAAGACTTTCAATTTGAGTCCTTAAAAAGAAATGTGAGCAGGATCACTCAAACCAGAGCGTGCAAGCCATTCTGTTAGCAGTCAAAGAAATAACTGCTGTGTTGGATGACTTGCAAGTATCTCATGTTTCTTCTATTCATAAGGATGAGAGAATAATCTGACTTTGGCTAGTGTGTGTAAGAGGTCAAGATGTTTCTCTCCAACGCTTAGCTTTCAACCTATAGAGTGCAGGTAGTTCCAAGAAAGGGGATACGAAGGCACACAAATTAGCTCACATGACATTAACACTGTTTAGTTAGGGGTGAGAGACAGACGATACCAAACTTCTGGTAGTTCCAAGTAAATGCTCATGGTATGTAAATGGTGACATTCTTTCTTTCTTTTTTCCTTTTTTTTTTTAATTTGACAATCAAATCTATGTAATTATCCATTCTTATCAACGATTATGCAAATAGCATTACTCAGTGCAGTTAAACGATAAGTACAAAAAAAAAAAAAAGAGGTAATGTACAGTTATACAAATAATTACATCTTTTCCATTACTTTTTACTCCGTGTACAAACCCAAATTTACATATATTCCTAATTAAAGCACCTAAAAGTCCTATTTACTCTTTTGAACTTGATTATCTAAAAGGACTATTTACTCCATATACAACCCAAGTAACATACTACTATGCACAACTATTTACACTTAAGACTATATACATAGGTGTTTAAACTTTCTCCTGGACAGTATGAATTCCAAGCCCCTCGGTTGAGGGGAGGAAGGAAGATAGATATTTACAATGTCTTCTACATGTATACATTTTAATTTTGACTTGAAAATGATGAAAATGCTGAGAATATACAAAGGAGGACTTAAGAATAAGATTTGATCAACTTAAAATTCTGAAAAGATCGAGCTTTGAAAAAACTTCCAAAGAGAAATCCAATTGTTGTCGATTGAGTGGCCTTTGGTGAAAGACTAGAGTTATGTTTCACCTGCAGTACTGTGTCGCCAATCTGTCTGCGAATTGAATCAATAATCTTGGGGTCAACTGGGTTACCAGTCACATCTGTGACATAAAAAGTGTCTTTTGCCTTTCCATCTTTTGTTGATATTTCCGCTCTTTTGACACATAAACTGTTCTCTCGGAATATCCTTGTGATATCTGAGAGGAGTCCTACACGATCTTCTGTGCACAACTCCAGCTCCATCCCCTGCATACAAACATATCTTAGCATAAAATTGAACAAAAGTAGTGAGGAGCAGAGCTTCAGCTGTGTTGTTACCACACCTCAGATGCCCGCCTTTCAATGGCTGCTTCAAGACACTGTACAAGTCTATCTCGCTCAGCCTCTGAGCTTATGGGAAAGCCATCAACATGCCGAATATAAAACTCCTAGATGAGGGGGGAAATGCTCCGTCAGAGAATAATTTATACAGAAAAAGTAAATTAGATGTCCCAACTGGGTCAGACCAATCCACGCTGACCAAATGGAACTCAGTTAAATGTAGGTGTCAATGGAACAAAATATTTACCAGCAAACAAATTAATATTCAAATTTGGCTACGATAACTAATTTAGCATACCAAGCTAAAATGGTGAACCATCATTTCCTAACAGCAAACAACAAAAAGTTGGCTAACCTGAAAAGCTTCCTTCCTTGCTGTCTGGACTACACCATGAAAAACAACATACTCCATGTCTGTTAAAGTGCAAATAATATCGAACAACAATTTCGGTCTATCTTTTGCTCTCATGGTAATCACAGTGTAATCTTTCTCAATACAATCTACGACAGTTACATGAGGGAACATACTTGTATCTCTATCTCTAATTCCCCCTTGTCCTGCTCTTTCAACCCTTTCATAGTCCCTGTCAGCAAACATAATCTGATGTAATCTTCTGTCCCTATTTGTGACTCCAGGTGGTGAAAGTGTCGTTCTTGCTGTATTTGGATCATTGCTCCCCCTAAGGACATTACAAAGCAAATCCCTTATTGTAGAAAGGCGGGATGGATCCTTGATGGCACACCCACTGGAATCATCTGTCACATGAACTACAGCTGCAGCCCTAGTATTATGTGTCCATATCTCAGCATTCACTACATTACAGTGAAGATCTGTGAGAACTGCACAGACTTCAGACAGTAAACCAGGCCTGTCTGTACCAGTAAGTTCAATTGAGGTGTGCTCTTCAGAAGGTACAACCCCAACAGACTCTCTCATTGAGGGTGCAAAGCTGGGATTGTTTTCAAGTCTCTACAAAATTAGAAGGAAAGAAAAAAATCAGATACTATTTAATAAATTAGCATGACAGTGATAACACAAGCCTATTATCTTCCAACACATACACTTCAAAGAGTGTGTCCACTAGATGGGATCCAGCAGGTTCATATTACCTTTGCTGGAAGGATACCAGGGTCAACAGAATTCTGATAAATAAAATAAATGATCATTGAAAAAAAAAAATGAACATCAATTATGAATGAGCATGTTCTTCCTCCATTCCACTTTGGAAAACTAGTTCATAGCTAGCTCATATGCATTCAGCAACACAGAAAATGAGGGTAAAAGGAAGCTAATGTTCACATCATTGTGTTATCAAAAGAACCAAATTCAAATCAGTGTATTCTAATACAGATGTCCACCTTACTTAACTTGAGGATTTATAGCAAAGGGCAAAAAGAAAAAAGAAGACCCTTTTGCAGAGATGAAGCAACAAATAAAAGCTTGAATGAAACCATTTTTAAAAAGCAAGTATATGAATTCCTACCCTCTGAATATAATCAATGACTTCCTTATCTCTGATCTTGTTTCCATTATGATCGATCACATTAAACACTGAATAAAAGATCAAATTAAGACAAGGATCAGAAGTAAAGTTAATAATAACAATAACAACAATAATACTTTTTGTCTTTTTTTCCCCTTTAGCCTGCCACTAGTGAAGAAAGGAAATTACCATCCATGAACCACACCCCATCAGAGGAGATATAGGCCTTTGTTATTACAAGGTTCATATCTGAAAGAACTTGAACAACATCCAGGAGAATACCATGTTTGTTGACACTGTCAACCTGCAAAGATATTTCAATCGTGAAAAAGTGGATGGTTGAAAAAAAAATTAAAAAAAAAAAACTCGGAAACGACATTTTTTTCTAAGAAAAAAAGGGAAATATGATAAAGGATTCTACAAAATCCAATCATTAAAAAATTGAAAGAAAAAAATGAATTTAAGTAGTTAACTCAAATTTTTTTTTTGGGTACATGTTGTCAACTCAATTTTGTGAAATCTAAACAGAGGAAAGCACAAGCTTTACCTGAATAACAGTGGCATTTTCACAGGCATTGTTGTCAATCACAACCCTGCGTGGCAAGAAACAAACAACATCACGCTTACGAACACATACAAACACAAATTCATATGTGGAGATAATGATCCTCAGAGCAAATTATATGTAAAAATTAGACCAGACACAAGTAATAAACCCAAAACGGCTAAGATGAACTTATGAGAGAGGAAACATAAACGTCCATGAAAAAATTCACCAAAAATTAATTATTTAAAAAAAAAACCGTTCTGGAAACATAACATGACTTACTAAACTGAAAAAAGGAAGAAGCAAACGAGGATCTGCACAAACAGTGGGAAAATTCAAGGCACTGAACTGGATAAAGAGGTTTAATGTTATGCCCCCACTTGATTACAACCTCCAAAAATGAAAATACAAAAAAAAAAATCTTATGATGCCAAAATTTGGAAGGTTTGGTGGTGATCCTTACTCTGAATTAAAGATGGCAACTTGAAGTAAAGGAAAAACTGTCCCAAAAAACCCAGTTTAAGAATGAGTGAGAGAAAGAAGGCAAAGTTACCTGGGTGGGTTCATCCTCCTTATAAGCTTAGCATATTCATCATCCATATTTTTGTATATATATTGAAAGTGAGAAAAAGGGTTCACAAATATGAACGCCAACTACCTCTACAAGCAACAAGTTATTAATATTAATTGTAAGAAAGTACACAAACACCAACAACAGGAACCTGAACTTCCTCCAACAAGCAAGGAAAGAGAGAGAAAAAAAAGAGAGAGAGAGAGAGGAACAACAAAAGTAAAGTCACTTTGAATCCGTTTCGAGTTTCTAACTTTTAACAAGGCTGTACTATATGTGATGTGTCACTCTGTGTGTGTGAAGTGTAATTCAAAGAAACGACTTGTTTCGATTCCCGGTGACGTGTCTGTTGGAGATTGGGCAGAAGAGTGGTTACGTGGTTCGATTGATGACGGCAACTCCGTACAAACGGAGGCATGGGGTTTCTCTCGATTCCGAGGGTAGAGGATGGATGACGTCTGTCTTGCCACCTCACCCCATCCAAACTTGGTTGGTTATTTTTTGTTTTCTATTTTGCCCCTCTATTTTCTGGCAATCGCACCCTCTCTCCCTTTGCTTTTTCTGCCCACTTATTTAAAATATATTTTACACAAATTTTAACATTATGCTAATATTTTTTTATTTTTTAATTATATGTTTAGGCATTTTTATTTTAATTTTTACATGAAATTTAATATATTATAATATTTTTTACATAAATTTAAAATTTGAAAAACTTATAATTTTAAATTATAGATTATTTTAAAAATTTTAAAATATAAATATCATTTTATTTTCTAATAAATAATTTTTATATATTTTTTACTAATTTAATGCATAAAATTATTTTTTATATTATTTAAATAAACAAATTATTTTAAAATTATTTTTTAATTAATATATTTAAATATAAAATTAATTATATTATAATTAATTATTAATAATCAATTATATAATAATTAATTATTAAATAATCAAAATTTTCATAATTCAACCAAAACACACTTACTCATACAACGTAAACGCTTCATATGGTTTTTTTTTTATTTTATTTTTTAACTGGGAGCACTGATAGTAATTTCGTAAATATACATATATTTTAATAAATAAGATCAGTTATGTTATATAAGTGATAATGAATAGAGATTTAAATCAGATAAAAAAATATCAGAGATTTAAAGTACATTTTTTATTAAGTTTTTTTCAAGTTAAATTATACTATGCTCTTTTATCTAAAAAAATTATATTATTTTCTTGAAATAGTAATAAATACATGTTTTTAAAAGATTTTTATCATTAATTTGTTTTCTTTAAAATTTATGTGAATACATTTAAAATTAATAATAAATATCTTCTTAGAGTATGCATTTATTGTTGTTTCAAAAACATGTTATAATTTCTCTTTTTTTTTTCAATAACATGATAGTTTTAAACTATATAATCTGAAATCAAATTAGATATTAAAAAAGTTGACAATCCATTCTATGTTTAATCCAAAAGGGCCTTTGCCAATGTTGTGTTAGTTTGAAAAAAAAATACTTGTGAGAATGAGCAATTTTAGTATTTTAAGTAAGGATTAGTTTTACACACAAAAAGTGTATAAAAACTTCACAAGGCAAAAAAAGGGTTAAATTTTAATTTTGCTCTTAAATTTTATTAATTTTATCATGTCATCAAGTAAGTTTGACTGTAACAACAATTATATGCTACTGTAAATATTTTTACACTTATAGCTAGTGCATTAAGACTAAACTTTTTTTTTCAGCTTACAGAATATAACGTGAGTTGTGTGTATAATTTTTTAAGGTAAGAACCCCTATTAAAATTTAGGTGGAAAATTGAAGAATGAGGTGTGGGAGGATCCAAACATCTACTTGAACACCACAATTGTAGGTAACCAAAGGAAGTACCATTAAGATATAAGCCATAAGCCATTGGTAGTTTAGTGTGTACAATTTGTTAAGTTGTAATTAATACAGTCTCCACATATATACATACTTATATTTTACATAAAGTTAAATATGTAAGTAAAATGTGTCATCTTATTAGACAACTTGAAACTAACTGAAAGATTAAAATGAACTGAGATTAATAACTTAAGAATTAACTGAAACCAATGGTATTCTTTATAATCAAGTTTCTATTTAATCTAATTTTAGTCTAGCACCTACAAATTTAATGGCATGAGTGAAAGGTAAAGAAGCTGTTTATAAGCAAAGTTTAATTATTTAAAAAAAAAAGATAAAACAGAAAAGAAAACGAATTATTATTATTTTTTATACTTTTAAAATAATTGAGCTAAACTCTATCTTAAAATTTAACTCAATAGAAAATGGTTACTAAGTCATTACAAGAGGTATTTTATCTATATATTCATTCGATATGAGACTTAACACACCTTTCTCACATTTAAGATTGGATATTTAAAATATGAAATTTGTAAGATTAACATCTATAGATAGTCCAATATTAAGATTAAGATAAAATGGATATCATATATTAAAATAACTTGACTTAACTACCTTAAAAGCTAGCTCAAGAACAGAGTTACTCAAGTAATTATAAACAATACTTATCTCATTTATTTATTAGATGTGAGACTTAACATTTATTAACATTTATTATTATTTTTTTATGTGCTAGAAATGGCCAACAATGATTAATTACTGTTTTGTTGTAGCTTGGGGGCACACTTGGATACGGATTTTCTGTAAGGTCCAAATCATATGTGGGCCTAGTTAGAGGGGCTGAGAGAGATATCGACGTAGTTAAGGATTAGCAATAGCAGCACTATATGGGCATATACTAATATTACTAGTACTATTTTTTATTTTGGGGTGCAGTACTATATTATTTTATTATGTGTATATTTAGTTTATTTACCTTATCGTAATACGGTGAGGAAGGAAACTGACGGCTGCAAGAGTGATAGCAAAGCAATAAACGTGGTGTTTCCCACACAACTTATTTTGGATATCCAAGAAAGCGACATTCAGAAGCTCTCAATCTTTCCCCATTTCTTCATTTTTTTCTGAAACATCTTCAATCTTGGTCAGTCAATAGCCCATTCCATACTGCACATTAATGATTTGGTGTGACTTTTTTTTTTTTGAAGTAACAATCTCAGGCACAAATTAGTTCTAATATTTTTAGGCTTTGAGTTTCGGCTGAGCCAATACTCAGTATTTGTTATAATGAAGCAAAAGAATGCGTTTTAGTTTATTTACCCACAAATATAGTTAAGTACACTCTTTTCACTAGTGTTGTCAAAATTGATTGGTTTAGACTGTTCAAAGAATCTGATTGTGAATTAGACACTTACACAGTTATAAATTAATTTCATAAATGAATTTATGATCAGATTAATTTAGATCAGTAAAAATCAATTAAAAATAGTTAAAATTAAGTTGAATTAGCCAATTCATCAATTAAACAAATTGACCATTACGTCTGTCTTATAAAAAAAAAAGGAGAAAACTTCAAAAAATCTCCTTATATTATACGTGATGTGTACTTTGACTATGCTATTTTAAAAATATACAAAATAAACTTGTTACTTTGTGTTTTGTGCAGAGAACTACAAAATATAATAGACGTTAGCTTTTAGATGGAAACACGCACGTGCGATTTTTGACCCCCAAACACAATCTTCTTCTTCCTCCCACCCAAACCCTAAGACGCCTTTATTGCCGTCAATCTGGTCTCCAATGACAACCACCAGTGCGACGACAACAACACTGAACCATTGCTCCCCCACAACAATCACTCCCCCATAATCGTCGCTCTTTGATTCCAATGAGTAGAATGGAATCGACCCAAACACGATCTAGTCTCTTCACTTCAGTGCTTGCATCGTGAGTTGATGGGGTATCACGCGGTCTTGGATGAATGACGGTTTCAAGTGACGTCATTTCGTGATGCGCAATGGTGGAGGTCTTGGGTTCATGGGGCTTCGACAATGGAGGAGAGTGGTTGATGGGTCTCTACTCCGGAGTTTCAAGTTTCTGGGTGATGGGGCTAAATATTGTGACTCGACGACTATGGCCCGACGGCCGGTGGCTAGAAGGTGGTGAATGGTGGTTTGGTTTCGTTAGCTTGGAGTTATGGAGTTCTAGGGTTAGGGTTTGAGTGAGAGGAAGAAGAAGATCGCATTTGGGGGTAAAAAATTCAGACTAATGGTAACATGGCCTGAAATTTTGTCACATATCTTCGCAATTAGCAAATAAATGCATTACTTGTTGGACATGCGATAAGTAGAGTAGTTAATATTTTTCCACTTGTCATCTTATATGGACCTTTTCTGCCACATGTGATTTGATATAAAATTTTGACACGCGTATGGTGGTTTCCTCCTTCTGTTGCTGCTGCCCGATGATCCGAGGGGGGTTGGGTACCTGTAAGGGGACTCCAACGCTCAAGTCAGGCAGGGAATAAGAGAGATCTTTTATTATTTTTATATAAATCTGCCCCTGGGTAGAATAACTTAGCCTGATACTTATACAACAAATGCATGGTCCCTTCATGATTAGAGTGAGGTACAGGTACATTAAGATCGTGACTTGATGGGGAGGGTTTGTTCAGGCGGAGCCCTGGCGGTGGGTGTCTCCCTCCCACGATCGTCCAAACATATCCCTAAAGTTTAGGGATGTCGCGTTAATGGCCACTTGTCAGTGTGCATAACTATGGTCCTCACACCCTGTGGGTCATAAGGCGGTTTCAGCCTCCTGCGCGTTGCACCCGGATGTGGTTAGCGGGGTTCTATCGGATATTCGGAAGGCCTAACCGTGGTTCGCAGTGGCGGGGTCCCATAATTCCCACGTTGGATGAGCCTTCTCATATAGGACCCCAGACTACGGCCTAGAACAGTTGCCCCCAGCTTGGCGCTTAAATGAAAATAAGTGTCAAGGTACCACATCTTGGACGTGGTCTGTGGTTCCTTATTGGTGCACTTTGGGGATACCTCCAAGGTAGGCATCTGCCGTCGTCCCATCATTCGAGGCATGTCTCTTGGCCCCGTGTATGGTTTCACAGGATTTTTCTTTACGTTGCCGTATGCGTTGGCAGAATGTGCTGACTCCCTTTTGGGAAATGGTTGCCTTGACTTTATTAGGAATTAATGATCTTTTTAAAAGAGAAATCAATTGCATGACGTTTCCTAGCTGCACGCTTTTCCATCGTCCAATCGAAGACGAAGGCATTTAAGGTGCTTGTTTGCTTTGCGTGTTCAATATGCTTTCGTCGGATCAATCGAAACACTCCATTCCTTCTATAAATAGGGGATGTCTGTGCTAGGGCTGGCATCCCTTTCCTCATGTTCTTTTCTTCCTTTTGCCTGAGTGTGGGTTCTTTTTTGTGCGATGGTTCTCTGTATATTTCATTCAAGGAGGGTTTCACCTTCTATGAAGGTCACGATGTTCTTATTTTTTCCTAAATGCCTGAAATTGCTCTGCCCCATAGCAGGTGGTTTTTCTGATGGGTGGTTTTCTTTCCCAGCATAATTACGGTAGGTGGTTCTCTTCCCCAGTGTATGCGATGTGGTTGCTTGTTTGATACTTCGCTGGGGGAGAGTTGAACCATCTGTTGTGTTGGATAGAGGCGTTTAGGGCCTGAGCTTACGTTTTCCTCCTCCTTTTCGAGGCTTGGGGGATGTATCGTCCTTCGAGAGCACTTGGAAAGGCAGGAGGGACTATTGAAACGGCTCCTGGAGCAGTCTGGGGTGTTTAGAAAGCTGGCCAAGGTTCCATTGAAATGAACTTCTTCATGAAGGCTTACGTCCCCTCTAACAAAAGAGAGAACATCTCGACCTTTACTACCGTTGTGGAGAAGGCAATGCAGAAGATTTGGCACTGGTTCCGGGGTTCCGGTTTGCCAATGTTCTTCAAAGCCAATCCGCTTTTTCAAGAGATCGAGGTTGGTCCTAGTGGAGCCGTGGTGGTGGCAGTGACTTTGAGTGTTCGTGATGTTCTAGCTACATCACATCCACATTTCCTCCGAGATCCTTGGTTGCTGTTCTTTCTTTATACATTCCATGTCTCAATATTTTCTTTTTCCTCTTTTTTCGATGTAAGATGATGTTTGGAATGAGATCAGATTAATAAAAATTTTATCTTTTGGTATCTTGTACAAAACTGTGCAAATTACAGAGGAATTAAGCTTATGAGTCATACCATGAAGTTATGGGAAAGAGTAATTGAACGGAGATTAAGACAAGAGACTTATATTTCAGAGAATCAATTTGGTTTTATGCATGGGAGGTCAACCATGAAAGCAATCTATCTTCTACGAAGATTAATGGAGAGGTATCGGAGGAAGCAAAAAGACCTACACATGATTTTCATTGATCTGGAAAAAGCCTACGATAGGGTACCGAGAGAGGTCTTGTGGAAGGCTTTGGAGAAGAAAGGAGTTCGTATCGCCTATATTCGAGCAATCCAAGATGTGTATAATGGGGCTAAAACTAGTGTGAGAATACAGGGTGGGGCCACAGAAGATTTTCCTATAACTATAAGACTGCACCAAGGGTCAACTTTGAGTCCATATCTTTTTACCTTGGTCTTGGATGTGCTTACTGCGCATATCCAAGAGCCGGTGCCACAATGCATGCTTTTTGCAGATGATATAGTCTTAGTTGGAGAGTCGAGAGAGGAAACAAATGAAAAGTTAGAGCTATGGAGATGAACTTTGGAAGAACATGACCTTCATCTAAGTAGGAGTAAGACGGAGTATATGGAATGTAAGTTCAGTAAGAGGCATGTTAATGATAGCTTAGCGGTGAAAATTGGAGATCATACAATACCACAAGTCACACAATTTAGGTACCTTGGATCTATCATACAAAATGATGGAGAGATAGAGGGAGATGTAAACCATAGGATTCAAGTTGGATGGATGAAATGGAGGAGTGCTTCAGGAGTTATTTGTGATAGAAAAGTGTCTCTCAAACTTAAGGGTAAATTTTACCACACAACTATAAGGCCTGCGATGTTGTATGGTACTGAATGTTGGGCGGTAAAAAGTCAACAAGAGCATAAGATCAGTGTTGCGGAGATGAGAATATTGCGTTGGATGTATGGCCATACAAGACGAGATAGGATTAGAAATGAATGAATTAGAGAGAAAGTAGGGGTAGCACCTATTGTGAAAAAGATGGGAGAATCTCGCCTTAGGTGGTTTGGACATGTAAGGAGAAGACCCTTAGAAGCTCTTGTAAGAAGAGTAGATCAGGTAGATAATAGCCCAATAGCTAGAAGTAGAGAAAGACCAAGAAAGACTATAGGTGAAACGATTAAAAAAGATTTAGATCTGAATAACATATCTGAAAACTTGATTTATGATAGGGCACAATGGCGTCGTTTGATCCATGTAGCCGACCCCACCTAGTGGGAAAAGGCTTGGTTATTGTTGTTGTTGTTGTTTGTATCTTGTTTTCTTTTCTTTCTATTTTGTCTGCTGTCCGTAGTCTTTTATTCTTGACCGGGGTGAGTCTCATGCTTACCCCGAGGTGGTGACGCCATGTTGCCCCCAGCTTGGTGCTTTGGCTTGAAAAGTCAAAGCGGCGAGCTTCCAGAGTCCGTGATCCGTGGTATACAATCGTCATCAATGATGAAGCTTTTAAATTTAAAATGGCTTCTCTAGTCTTAAGCCGGGGTTCAAAGCAAACCTTCTGAACTTGGCCCTCGGGGGTTGCGTGACGTTTAAATTGTTGCACAATCATCATTTTAACTACCTCTACAGTTGTATGGGCCACGTGGACTTTTCTGAATGGGTAGACATGCCTGAAGCTCCGCGCACCATGATAGACGTGTTTTTGAATTAATGGGTTATGGGGACGAGATTGCCCTTTAATCATTTTGTCTTTTATAAAGAAGGGTTGAGGGCACGTGGTTTTTTACCTGTTCCTGAACATATTCTTTTGGAGGTTTTGAGCGGCAGAGAGGTACAATTTGCGAGCAATTTTCCCTATTTCTCAAGCTTTTTCGATCGCTCTCAGTGTTAGCTCAAGGTAATTCTTCCCTTTTAATTTTATTGAGCTTCCCTTTCGTGGTTTTCCTTTAATGACTTTGGGTAATGGCCCTTCAAGTTGGCTTTTCTGGATTTTCTCCTAGCCCCTTAAGAGCTCTATCTCCGCCACGCCTGCGCGGTGGGGGTGTCTTTCCAAAATTTCAAATTTTGGAGGGAAAGGAGGCCGGTATATGGGTACGAACTTCTTAGTTTGCCCCCGTTCCTTGTCTGAATCTCCTTTTTAAATGATTCTGGCAAATACTCACCGGCCTTTTTTGGGTGTTCTCAGGGTTTTTATGGCGAGAGACAAGAGGACCAAGGCGTCGGCCCCCGAGGCTCGTGAACCGACGGAGGAAGACCCGATCCGGATTCGCCGTGGTCCGGGGTTGGTATACCCGTGAGTGGGAGACGATGTTTAAGATCATCTCTCCAAATATTCTTCTGAGGACGCCCTGCGGTAAGCGCTGGATTATATGCATCTGACTGACGAGAGGGCGTGTGATAATGAGTTCCATGTCATTTGCCCGCGGTGGAACGAGAGAGTGTGCGCCAGCCCCCCATTTCATGTTTCTGTACGAGTCTTTTTTTGTAAAGTTGGGATTGCGGTTGCCTTTTTCGGAGTTCCAGATTGACACTCTCCGGACTCTTCGTGTAGCCCCGACCCAAGTTCATCCAAATAGCTGGGGATATATTATAGCATTTGAAAGGTTCTGCCGTATAATGGGGTTGCACTACTCAGTCAACACATTTTTTTACTTTTACCATCAGGTGTGTCCCCAAGGCTCCTCGGAGCAGAAAAACTGGCTCACTATCCGGTCTAGGGGGGTCGAAAATCCTTTGAAGTCTTTCAGGGTAGCTTCAAACTGTTTAAGACGGCTTTTTTCAAAATGACGACGACTAAAGGGTTTCACCCTTTTTATTTGAATGCCGAGGAGAACCCAAAGTTCCCCTTATACTGGACCCCGGATGCGTGGGCCACTCCGACTGTTTCGTTTGAAAAGGAGGAAGAGCACCTGACTCCAGAAGAACTTGCGACAGTTAAGTTCATATGCCGGCATGCTAAAGAACGTAGTAGAATCAGCATTAGGGATATCCTCAATACCCTTGGTGATGACCTTTTCTTTACCTCGCTAGGTGGGGAATAAGACACCGCGGTCCACCTTAGGCTTTCAGAATTTCAACATTCCTTGTGTTTTTATTTATTTGGTTTCTAACATGTCTTTCCTTTCTCTATTGCAGTTAGTGGTATGAAATCCGGGCTCTCCATTGCGACTTTGCGGAACTTAAAGGCCCAATCATGAAAAGAAGGGTATTCCAATGCCCTTTCTGACTCTGCTCCGACATCCTCCAGCCGGGGTGTTGTGATTGAAGAGACCCCTGCCCACTCGGGGTCTGGTCAGCATGCCCAGAGGAAGAAGATGAGAGCCGCTGAGGATTCCTCTGACTGGGGTGTGGAAGTGATCCCGGATGACGGTTCTGAGGAGAGACTGGGTCTCCTGCCTGTTATCCAGGGGCGTGCTGATCCCCGACCATTCCTTAATGAGCGGCTTATGAGTCGCGAGGTGAGGGATCATATATCTCAGCGGAGTTTGGCTCAAGTTTTGATTGAGTTTCAGGCCTCGTCACTTCGTACCACTGCGAAAATTCACTATATTGAGATGTCCATCGAGGAGGCCGATAAGAAGGTGGCGAGCAAAATTGAGAAAAAGGATGGGGAAATCAAGAAGGCCACGTTGAAGTTGATCGCCTCCCTCCAGCTGAACGAGGATGCCCGAACCAAGATCACGGCATTGGAGAAAGAGCTAGCCGAGGTCAGGCTGGCCAATAAAAAGTTTGAGGCAGAGAAAGTTCAAGCCGAGAAGGAGGGAGCTGCTGTCCGAGGTCGCTTATCCCAGCTTGAAAGGGATAAGGATGAACTAATCGCTATTTCTGAAAGGATTGGAGGGGAGTAGTTTCAGAATGCTGTGACCCAGATTCAGCACTTCAACCCCGGTGTTGAGCTGGCTTTGGAAAATCTTAACTCCGATAAGGTTTTTCATGATGGCCAACTTATCTTTGTGAATGACCTTCTTTAAGATGGAACTGCCTCGGAAGCTGCTTAGACTTTTGATGTAGAGAACATCAGAGTTTAACTTCTTCCCTTTTTTTTTTACCTCCTGCGAGGATGTTAACATTGTATGAACGATTGCCTCGTTACCCAGGGTATTAATTTCTGTTATGCATTTTGTCTTGCTATCTGACTTTGCTTTTGTCGATTCATTTGCTTTCTGTGGTCCATCTTCGGTCCAACGCCCATTATGGCTTTCATCATATAGCCGTTTCGTGGATTTAGGCAGAATTTGGCACCTTAGTTTGTGGTCCAATGCCCATAATAATAGGCATTTTGGAATTTTAACTTAGGCAAAATTTTGGTGCCTTAGTTCATAATCCAATGCTCGTAGTAACAAGCGTCTAGAGTTTTGGACTTAGGCAATTTTGATACCTCAATCTGTAAACCAGAGTTCATAATAAAGAACCATTAGCATGCTAGGGTTTAGTAAACATAAAACCTTGCCCAAGGTGTTTATCATCCCTTTGGCTTAGGTATAAGCGTGAGTCATGGGTTAGTTGACCTCTACTGCCATTTATTGTCTGAACTTTTGAGCGATCAATAAAGGTATTGAGGTTGGGTGTTGACCCTATAACTCACTACCAAAAGCCTTGGTATGTTATACCTCTTGACCCGGGCTTCTTCATATATTCCTCATAGAAAAAGATTTCTGGCTGACTTTTTCATTGATCCGTTTTGGGGGACTGGGGTCTGTATAGGATATATAATTTCTGCCGGGACAAATTAAACATTAGTTTACTAAGAGACTAGGCCTTTGGGGGCATCTAGCTATAGTATTTTCTAAGTTTATCTACGTTCCAATAGTTCTTGATCGGGCTGCCTGTTAGCGTTTCTAGGGTGTAGGCTCCCTTGCCGGTGCTGATGACAATACGATAGGGGCCTTCCCAATTAGGAGCTAACTTCCTCTGGGAGGCATTCCTCCCTACGATGTCTGCCCTCCTGAGTACTAAATCTCCTGGATGGAGCTTCCTTGGGATCACCTTTCAGTTGTATCTGGACGCAGTCCTTTGTTTAAGGGTCGTGTCGCGTATATGCGCCACGCTCCTTCTTTATTCTATTAGATCTAAGTTACCGCGAATAAGACCGGGGTTATTGTCTGGTGAGAACTGTTGATGGCACTAGCTTGGTTCTCCTATCTCCACCGGGATCATGGCTTCGCACCCATAAGTAAGTTTGAAGGGAGTCTTTCCCGTGGTGGAATAGGGGGTAGTCCGGTATGCCCAGAGTATGTGATCCAGCTGTTCGGTCTAATTTCCCTTAACTTCGTCTAGCCTTCTTTTGATTCCTCAGACAATAACCCGGTTAGCAGCCTCGGCCTGTCTGTTCGTTCTGGGGTTTTCAACGGCGCTACAATGGTGTTTGATTTTCAAGCCGGCCAGCAACTCCTCGAAACCATTGTCTTTGAACTGGGTTCCGTTGTCTGTTACTATGGACTCCGGAATTCCAAACTTAGTGATAATATGTCACCACGTGAACTTTTGAATCCGCGCCACGGTAATTATGGCTAGGGGTTCTGCCTCAATCTACTTTTTGAAATAATCCACTGCTACCACTAAGTACTTTAACTGGCCAGGGGGCTTAGGGGAAAGGGCCCAGGATATCCATGCCCCACCTGTAGAACGGCCAGGGGATTGATACCGTGGATAGTTCCTGCGAAGGGGCTTGATAGTGATCAGAGTGACGTTGGCACTTGTCACAGATCTGGACATGTGCATGAGCGTCTGCCTCCATTGTTGGCAGTAGTATCCTGCTCTCAACGCTTTTAGAGCTAAGGCATTGCCTCCCAGATGGTGTCCGCAGCTTCCTTCATGGACCTTGGACAGAACGTACTCTGCTTCTTTCGGGGTGAGACACTTGAGAATGGGGGAGGAGAAGCCATGCCGGTATAGGTGACCGTCGTAGATGGTGTACCTCACCGCTGCCCTAACCAATTTGGATGCTTCTTTGGGATCTGAGGGTGTAGCTCCAGTTTGAAGATATTTCATGATGGGGGTGATCCATATTTCTTGAATTACCGACTTGTTATTGTCTGGGCTTTTGGTGCTGGCGAGTTTAGAGAGGAGGTCCGCCCTGGAATTCTGTTCTCTAGGAATGTGCACGACCTTGGTCTCTTTGAAGTCTTTCAATAGTTCTTGCACTTTTACTAGGTATTCCTGTAGGATGGGTTCCTTGGCTTGATAGTCACCTCGGATTTGCGAGGTGGCGAGCTGAGAGTCGCTGCAGAGTGTGATCTTGGTTGCTCCCATGTCTTTTGCCATTACCAGGCCAGCGATGCATGCTTCGTATTCCGCTTGGTTGTTCAAGGTTAGGAACTCAAACTTTAAGGAATGCTCCAGGGTCAATCCTTCTAGGTTTTCCAGGATTACCCCGGCCCCGCTCCCCTTGGGGTTTGAGGAACCATCAACAAAGATGGTCCAAGAGGTTTCTTGTGTTTCACCTGGGTCTGTTGTGAGTTCTGCTATGAAATCGGACAAAGCATGGGTCTTGATGACAAGCCGTGGTTCGTACTGAATTCCGAACTCTGAGAGTTCTATTGACCAGGCTATCATCCTCCCAATTAGGTCCGGCTTATGCAATACCTGGCGAATGGGCTGATCCGTTCTCACTATTACGGGGTGGCATTGAAAATATTATGGTAGCCTCCTCGCCGTGGTGATCAGGGTGAAGGCAAGCTTTTCAACTTTCTGATAATGGAGTTTGGGTCCTTGCAGGACCTTGCTCACGAAGTAGACCAGACTCTGTCCCTTTTCTGTCTCCCGGATTAGCACAGAGCTGACTGCTTCCTTATGGACTGAGAGGTATAAGTAGAGCGTTTCGCCAGGGTCCGGTCTTATCAAGATAGGAAATCAGGAAAGTAATTTCTTCAAGGATAGGAAGGCGTCTTCGCATTCTGGGGTCCATTCAAAACTTCTGCCCTTTTTCAGGAGCTTAAAAAGGGGGAAGAGATTTGTAGGCTGCTTTGACGAGGAACCTTGTAAGAGCTGCAATGCGACCTGTAAGCTGTTGGACCTCCTTGATATTTTGGGGACTGCGCATGTCTAGAACGGCCTGGCACTTATCAGGATTGGCTTCGATCCCGCGATGGGTTAACATAAAACCCAAAAATTTTCCAGCCTGGACCCCGAAGGCACATTTCTCTGGGTTCAGCCTCATGTTGTACTTTCTGACTTAGTCAAAAACTTCCACCAGGTCTGTCATATGCGATCCACCCTGTGGAGTTTTTACTATCATGTCGTCTATGTATACCTCTAGCATCTTCCCCACCTGGTCTTCGAAGACTTCGTTCATCATCCTCTAGTAGGTGGCTCCCGCGTTCTTCAGGCAAAAAGACATGACCTTATAGCAGTAGCTCGCCCTGTCAGTGATGAAGGCGGTCTTATCTTCGTCTGCAAGACACATGGGAATTTGGTTATACCCAGAATACGCGTCCATGAACGATAACCATTTAAAACCTGAGGAGCTATCCACTAGCTTATCCATGTTGGGGAGTGGGTAAGGATCCTTAAGACAGGCCTTATTGAGGTCAGTGTAATCTACGCACATCCTCCATTTCCCATTTGATTTTTTAACCAGGACGACGTTGGATAGCCAGGTGGTATAGGAGATTTCCTTGATGAAGTTTTCGTCCAGTAACTCTTTAACCTGCTCTTCGATGACTTGTTACCTTTCTGGGCCGACTTTCATTTTCTTCTGAGCAACAGGCTTCACATCTTTTCGGATGGAAAGGCGGTGACAAATGAAGCTTGGGTCGAGTCCTGGCATGTCAGACGTTGTCCAAGCGAAAAGGTCTTTATTTTTGAACAAAAACTCTATTAGCTGTTGTTTTTCATCTTCTTGCAGATGCGCCCCGATCTTGCTGACCTGCTCCGGCTTGGTTCCAAGTTGCAGAGGCTGTAGGTCGCCTTCTGATTGAGGTCTGGTGCCACGGAGTTCTTCTCTAACATCCAACTCGGTCATCAGTATGTTGACTTAGTCTAGGACCGGGCTGGGAGTGGTGGAATTCTCCCCCCTGGGTGCTCTACAGACTCTTAAGCTCTTGTTATAACATTTTCTAGTAGCAACTTGGTTGCCTTTCACGGTGACGATCTCGTTGTACTTGTTTTGAAATTTCATTACAAGGTGGGTAGTGGACACGACGGCACCGAGAGTGTTTAGGGAGGGGCAGCCTAGGATGATGTTGTAGGCCGAAGGGCAGTCCACGACCAAAAATCTCACTTTGAATGTCTTAAAAAGTTTTGTAGTGCCCAAGGTCAGATGAGTCTCGTAGTATCCTACTGGGGTGATCTTCTTACCCGTGAAACCTGTTAACTCCTCGTCATATGGGGTCACGTCTGAAAGAGGGAGTTCCAGCTTTTGGTAGAAATCCAAAAACATGATATCTGCCGAGCTCCCTTGATCCATAAAAATTCAATGGACTTCGGCATTGGAAATTATCCGGAGATGACGAGAGGGTCGTCGTGGTCCGGGATTATTTCGGCGTAGTCTTCGTCCGAAAAAGTGATGGGCGAGGTCTTTCCTTCCTCTACCTGAGATTTTTGCTTGGGGTGAGAGACGCTGAAAACCACCATCCTTAGAGCTTTTTTCCTTGCTCCATTTGATGGCCCTCCCCCAGCTAATCCCCCCGCTATGGTGTGGATTGTCCTATTTGGTTCAAGACGTCGGTCATCTTCACTGCTAGGTGGGGTTTCTCTTTCTTTATTTTCCGTACCGTTATCGTTCCGGCGGGGGGTCCTAGATCTTCTTCTGGGGCTTCGGGACCTCCTTTTATGGTGAGGAGATGGGCTCTGGTGCTTGTCACCTCTGCTCTTTCTATGGTGATCATCACCTCGGGTGCAGACGATGTACTATTGTAATTGTCCGGCCTTGATCAGGAACTTAATGGCGTCGCATAGCTGGTAGCAGTCTTCTGTGTCATGGCCATAACCATTGTGCCATGCGCAGTATTTAGAGTGGTCTTTCTATTTACTTTTCTTGATGGATGGAGGCCTCCGAATGTTCTGGAACTCGGTCTGCATTACCTCCCTCAGGATCATTTCCCGGGGGGTGTTCAGAAGAGTGTAATCAGAATATCGCCTTCTTGGTGGACTGCTTTTGGGACGCCAGGACTGTGAAGAATCTTGGTTAGGTTTCTGACGAGGGAGGTCGTCTTTATCCCATCTTCTCTAGTCTTTTGTTGCCTCCTCAAGGTTGACGTACTTTTGGGATCGTCTTTGGAACTCCCCTAGGTTTTCTAACTTCTTTTTTACCGGGGATGCAAAAAATTCAGAGCCTACGCGGAGGCCGCTCCTGGCATAATGAAGGGCTATCCTATCATCAAAGTTTTTCATATTGGTACACGTCGCCATGAACCTTCTTACGTAATCACGGAGGGGCTCATCCCGTCCTTGCCGGACTTTGGCAGGAGACTCAATGGACTTGGGTTGTTCCTTGCTGGTGGTGTATTGGAGTAGGAAACGTTGCTTCAAATCTACCCAGTCTACCACAAACCTCCGTGGTAAGCAGGAAAACCACTTAAGAGCTCCTTTTTTGAGAGATAGGGGGAAGGCGTGGCATAGTAACTCCATGGATCCTCTATGAAAGCACATGGATTGCTCAAATGCATTCATGTGCTCCTGGGGATTTGTGGTTCCGTTATAGATCTCTAGGTTCGCTGGGAACTTAAAGTTTTTGGGCACACGGTACTCCATGAGCTGGTTGGAGAAGGGGTGTTCCTGGATGCCGTGGTTCAGATTGTTGTTCCCGACATTGGACACCGTAGCATCAACGTGGGGCCTTCTCTAATTATCGTCCATGCTGCATCCCCCGTGGTGGTGGTTTGGTTTAGGCCAGTTTTCATGTATAGCCTGTTGCATATTTTCCAGCCTTTGGTATTGCTCGTTTAGCATGTCTATATGTTGCTGTAGTATGTCCTGGAACTGCCGTTGGGACATGCGAGATTGATTCTCACGCTCGGAATGAGCTGTTCGGTCACCAAGTTTGTCGTGTGGCATTCCTAGGCGCTGAGTTGCTGGGACTCTACGCTTTTGGATGTTTGGGTTGTCCCATTGGCTCGGGATTCCAAGCCTATCTCTCACAGAGACCTTGCATGATGGGTTGGGACTTTCATCGGAGATTAAAGTGGAGTGTCCCTCACGTAGGTGTTCTGCGTTGAGTGGCTGGTTTCTCGTGGCAGAGGCTTCTAAATCAAGTGGTGGGATTCTCTGCCGCTGGTTAACAGAGGTTTGTGTAATGTCTCTCTTCGAATTTTATTTTGTGTTTACCATGATAGAGTGGGGTTAGAAGTTTATCTTCCCGACAGTCGGTGCCAATGTTCTGATGTGGAGCCGGAAGGTGCCGAGAAGACACGTGTATGGTGATTTCCTCCTTCTGCTGCTACTGCCCGGTGATCCGAGGGGGGTTGGGTACCTGCAAGGGGACTCCAACGCTCAAGTCATATAGGGAATAAGAGAGATCTTTTACTATTTTTATATAAATCTACCCTTGGATAGAATAACTTAACCTGATACTTATAAAGCAAGCGCATGGTCCCTTTATGATCAGAGTGAGGTACAGGTACGTTAAGATCGTGGCCTGATAGAGAGGTGCCTCTGCTCCACGTTCATTCAGGCGGAGCCCTGACGGTGGGTGTCTCCCTCCCACAATCGTCCAGACAGATCCCTACAGTTTAGGAATGTCGCGTTAATGGCCACTTGCTGTAGCAGACAGCTATGGTCCCTACACCCTAGGGGTCATAAGTGGCAGGTGTCAGGTCCTGCGCAGACCTAAGAGATGTGGTTATGGGATTCTATCAGATATTCGGAAGGCCTAACTGTAGTTCGCAGTGGCGGGGTCCCGTAATTCCCACGTTGGGTGAGCCTTCTCTTACAAGACCCCAGACTACGGCCCAGAACAACACTTACACAGTTATAAATTAATTTCCTAAATGAATTTATGATCAGATTAATTTAGATCAGTAAAAATCAATTAAAAATAGTTAAAATTAAGTTGAATTAGCCAATTCATCAATTAAACCAATTGACCATTACATCTGTCTTATAAAAAAAAAGGAGAAAACTTCAAAAAATCTCCTTATACTATACGTGATGTGCACTTTGGTCATGTTACTTTAAAAATATGCAAAATGAACCTGTTACTTTCCGTTTTGTGCAGAGAACTACAAAATGATAATAGACATTAGTTTTTGGATGGAAACACGCACGTGTGATTTTTGACCCCCAAACGCAGTCTTCTTCTTTCTCCCACCCAAACCCTAAGACGCCTATATTGCTGTCGATCTGGTCTCCAATGACAACCACTAGCGTGACGACAACAACACTGAACCATTGCTCCCCCACAACAATCACTCCCCCATAATCGTCGGTCTTTGATTCCAATGAGTAGAATGGAATCGACCCAAACACGATCCAGTCTCTTCATTTCCGTGCTTGAATCATGAGTTGATGGGGAATCATACGGTCTTGGACGAATGATGGTTTCAGGTGACATTGTTCCGTGATGCACAATGGTGGAGGTCTTGGGTTCATGGGGCTTCAACAATGGAGGAGAGTGGTTGATGGGTCTCTACTCCGGAATTTCAAGTTTCTGGGTGATGGGGCTGAATATTGTGGCTCGACGGCCGATGGCTAGAAAGTGGTGAATGGTGGTTTTGTTTCGCTAGCTTGGAGTTATGGAGTTCTAGGGTTAGGGTTTGGGTGAGAGGAAGAAGAACATCACATTTGGGGTAAAAAATTCAGATTAGTGGTAACATGGCCTGAAATTTTGTCACGTATCTTCGCAATTAGAAAATAAATGCATTACTTGTTGGACATGCGATAAGTAGAGTAGTTAATATTTTGCCACTTGTCATCTTATATGGATATTTTCTGTCACATGTGATTTGATATAAAAAATTATCTCAAAACCACCATGGTTTTTTACAGCATAAGGTTCACCCTCTCTCTCTCTCTTTCTCTCTCTCTGACTTCTATTATTATTATTTTGGATCGAGTTCTAGGTTAGCAGTTTAGAAGCAACCCGGCCTGCTAGAATTGGATCCTAGATATTTATGAGTATTATTAGATAAGTAAATATACCTATTTTAGAGGAGTCAATCTCTCACAAGATCCCTCATAGATAAAGAAATCAAATATATCCCTCACAAATAGAGGAATCAACTATAAGAGATAACAATTTCATTGAATTCTTATCTTAATTAACATCATTTAATGCATATTTAACTATAATTCTTATCAACTAAGATGTTCCTATAAATATCACACAAGGTAGCAATGGTATGCAATCTAATTTTAAAAACTACCCACCTTGTGCACAGTCTAACTTGGGTATCAGAGTACCTTTTGCAAGTACACACCTCCTTGCACCACTGTCGCAACCACTGTGCATTAGAGGAAACCACCTTTTTCAACTTTGTTTAGGTAATCATTTGAACCTTATTCAGAATATTGGCGACATCTATGAGAATAATGAATTTAGTCGCCACCGTTCGACATTCGCCCCAATTTAGGAATCAGTCATGGAGCTATTCGTAGCCCAATTAGAACCCAGGAAGGAAGGGGTAAAGACTTCCTACATTGGCAAAAATCTCTCTCCTTCGTTGCGGCGAGTTCCAATGAGGCAACGACTCAATCCACAAGGAGCACCTTCTGGAGATACTAGACAACGTGTATCAGTGCTGCAGCGCTTCAGAGTTCAGATGGATAATGATGAAGCTCGATCCCACTAGGGCAAATCCGGTCTCCTGAAGCTATTTAGAGAATAAATCATCTTTCTTGTTAGACTCCAGGATGAACGTATTCATAACTTGGAAAGAGTTATCAACCAGGAGAAAGAAGGCAAAAACTGAATTCCAAATAGGAATCAAGAAAACTGAAGGGACCAAGCCCGCGACGGGGTTCATCATCCGGAGTATTCCAGGATCACAGAACCCAGTCAGAGAGCTAAAATTTCGGTTCAGGTTAATAAAGAGCTGGATCAAGGACTAATGAACTTGGTTAAACAAAACCAACATTTCTCTAGCAAACTATTGGCCTATGAGATCGCTAGGAATTTCAAATATTCAACAAATATTGAAACCTATGATGGGACCACGAACCCTCAAGAGCACTTAGATGCTTATGTTTCTGTTCTCCTATTCGCTAGAGGAGATCATCCGCTCATGTACTGTATTTTTCCTCTTTCTGTGAAAAAAGTCACCCTAAGATGGCTCATCACTTTGACTCTTAAATCTATCATTAACTGGGAAGACTTGTCCTCGAGATTTTTTCTACATTTCACCACTAGTAAGGTGCAATCGAAATCCATTTCATGTCTCTCCCTTATTAAATAAGGAAATGAGGAATCTGTTTGAGACTTTATATCCCAGCTCAATAAAGAAATAGTAAATATTCAAGAATGGGATGAAAGACTCGGACTACATTACATGAGGGAAGGACTCTACCCTAGGCCATTATCCTTTTCTCTTGCTAAAAAAGAACCCAAGACTATGGACGAGTTTTGTGCTAGAGCTAATAAATACATCAATGTAGAAGACGTTTTCTAGGCTAGGAAGCATCTGGAGAAAGGAAAAGATGTCAAACCTAAGCCCGGACAACCCACCCAACAAGACCGGAACTCGTGGCCACCTTTGAAGGGAAAGTATGAGAGTTACACCTTCTCTACATACCTCAGACTCAAATTTGTCAAGAGGTAATGAATACAGAGTTTAGGGATATATAAAGACCTCCCCCATTGAGAAAACATGCACAGAAGGATAAATCTAAATATTATGCATTCCACGAAAGTCATGGGCATAATACTGAAGACTACATCAACCTTTAAGATGCCACTGAATCTTTGATCCGGGATGGCCATCTAGGCCGTTATGTGCATTAATCTCAGAATAATAATCAAAAGAGAGGATAAAATTACAGGAAACAAAGTTACAACCCTTAGAGAAGCTCATCTCCACCATATCAAGAAGAGCTCACCTGCAAGGAATGAAAATACTAGCACAGACCCTTCTCAAGATAATGCTCAAGAAAGAGTACAACCCCAGGATAACACCAATCTGGATAATGATCGTCATCACACTGAAGTAACTCGGACAATTAACACTATTTCGGGGGACTTCGCGGGTGGTAGTAAATTAGGAAATGCAAGGAAAAAAGCACTCCAGACTGTTTTGAGTGTGGCATCTCTCTCAAGATCTATGTTAGATAGAGGAGCAAGAAAGACCCCGCCGATTTCATTTACTGATGAGGATTATGGATGCACTTTTCCAAATCATAACGATCCCATGGTGATCTCAGGGATAATAACCAATGTTGAAGTCTGCCGCATATTTATTGATCAAGGGAGCTCGACTGACATTATGTTCTTTGATCTATTTGGAAAACTGTAACTATCAAAGAAAGAATTGATCCCGTATACTGGAGAGTTGATCGAATTTACTAGAGACAAGATCACCTCGGTGGGATACATCGAGACTTATTTGACTTTAGGGAAGGATTCTCTTTTCAAGACACTTAAGGTCAAATTTCTCGTGGTTGATGGCCTTTCGACTTATAATGTCATATTGGGCTGCTCCTCGCTCAATGCTTTTGGTGTTGTCATTTCTACACCCCACTTGGCCGTGAAGTTTCTTGGCTAGCATGACAGAGTCGTTACAGATAAAGGAGACCAAGTTACAGCAAGGAAGTTCTATAACGAAAACCTAAAGATTGCCAAGAAGTCTCGGACCATGGACCAACGTAACAATCTAGTTCCAGTCATTACGGACTATGTTAATGTCCTCCTAATTGAACTAGATGTTCGTGAAGAGATTTATGATACGCGCCCTCAACCTGATGGAAAACTTCATTCTTTTCAACTTGGTGCCAAGCCCGACCAGGTAACAAAGATTGGAGGACATCTAAGCCCGGAAGAAAGATTCTTGATAATTGAATTTCTTGAAAAAAATAAGGTTCTATTTGCCTAGACATCGGCAGATATGTCGAGACTAGACCTCGAATTTATTTGCCACTGAATTTCCATCATAAAGGATGTGAAGCCGATGGCATAATGAAAGAGGAAAGTCGGACCTAAGAGACAAAAGGTAAAAGAGTTCTTAGACGCTGAATTTGTTAGAGAAGTTTCTTATACCACCTAACTCTCTAAGGTGGTCTTGGTTAAAAAGTATAATGGGAAGTGGCGCATATGCGTCAACTATACAGACTTGAATAAAGCTTGTCCAAAAAACCCTTATCCATTTCCCAATATAGATAAATTGGTGGACAATTCATCCGAATTTCGGCTACTCTCGTTCATGGATACTTTTTCTGGGTATAATCAGATTCCCATGAACCCAGAGGACAAAGAAAAGACCGTGTTCATAACCGAGATGAGAATTTATCGTTATCATGTCATGCCATTTGGATTGAAGAATGCAGGTGCAACTTACCAATGAATGATGAATAAAGTCTTCAAAAACTAAATTGGTAAGATACTGGAAGTCTATATAGACGACATGATAGTCAAGACAATGGAGACAGGTGACCATATGAAAGATCTAGAAGAGGTATTTGTCTAAATACGGAAGCATAACATGATGTTGAAGTCGAAAAAATACACTTTTGATGTACAGGCCTGTAAATTTCTAGAATTTTTGTTGACAAATAGAGGTATTGAAGCCAAAACAAAGAAATGTTAGGTCGTCCTCGACATGCACAACCCACAGTCCGTAAAAAAGGTGCAACAATTGACAAGTTGGATAGCGGCCTTCACTCGCTTTCTAGCCAAGGCTTCTAAAAAATTTCTTCCCTTTTTCAAAATCATGAAAAAGGGAAGGAATTTTGAGTGGACCTCAGAGTGTGAGGATGCCTTTCAAGAACTGAAGAAGATGCTACCCACACCGCTGATTCTAATAAGATCAGATTCTGGAGAAACACTTTATGCCTACCTCTCTGTCAATAATGAGGCGATCAGTTCAGTCCTAATAAGAGAAACTAATGAAGGTTAGAGATCAATTTATTTCTTCAACAAAGTCCTGCAAGGCCCAGAAATTCATTATCAGAAGATTGAGAAATTGGTTCTAGCATTGCTGATTACTACAAGAAGGTTACAACATTATTTTCAGTGTCACATCGTGATAATGAGGATAGATCAACTGATCCGACAAATGCTGCATAATCCGGATCTTGCCGGGAGAAGGATTGCTTAGTCGGTAGAGCTCTCAAAATTTAGTATCACTTATGAGTCAAGACAAGTCATAAAGGCTCAAGTTTTATCTGATTTTTTGGTTGAGCTTACACCGAATTTCGGCCATCCTAGAGCGAACTCCTGAACCATCTATGTTGATGGATCTTCGAATCCTAGAAGGAGTGGTGCCAGAGTAATGTTAAAAAATGAAGTCAGAGTCGTATTAGAATATTCTCTAAGGTTTGAGTTTCTAACTTAAAATAACTAAGCTAAATATGAAGCATGCATTGCGGGCATCAACATGACAAAAGAGATGATGGCTACAGATAAAATTCTATGCAACGATTCACAGCTGGCGACGTCCTAAATCTAGGATGAATACCAGGCTAAGGAGCCATTGTTGTAGAAATACTTAGCCAAAGTAAATAAGTTAATAGAAATTTTTGACAGTGTGAAGGTAGAACATATTCTAAGGGAGCAGAATTCCAGAGCTGACATTCTATCAAAGCTTTCCAACACTAAGAGCCCTGACAACAATAGGTCCATAATCCAGGATACCTTACTCACTCCCAGTATTTCGGACAATAAAGTCCTCCTACTGAAAGATGATGAAACTTGGATGACGCCCATATTGCCTACCTCCACAATGGCTTATTACCTAAAAACCAGAAAGAAGCTTAGAAAATAGTATGGATAGCTTCTTGGTATACCATCCTTGATAATCAGTTGTATCATCGTGAATTTTCTTCTCCCCTCTTTAAGTGTCTCGGTCCTAAGGAAGCAGAATATGTCTTAGCAGAAATCCACGAAGGGAGCTCTAGCCGTCACTTTGACGGAAAGTCCTTAGCACGGAAAGTGCTAAGGGCTGGATATTATTAGCCTAGTGTGGAAGCTGATAGTAAGGAACATGTATAGACATGTGATCAATGTTAGCGGTTCTCGAATATCTACACTGTCCCACCAGAAAAACTATCTACGATATCTGTCCCTTGGCCTGTTTACTAATTGAGGATGGATATCCTAAGTCTTTCCCCCCATGAACCAAGACAACTCAAGTACTTAGTGGTGATTGTTGATTATTACATTAAGTGGATAGAGGCTGAATCGTTATCCACCATCACTTCAGCCAGGATATAAAAATTTGCTTATAAGAATATTATCAGCAGGTTTAGTATCTTGAAGTCTATCATCATGGATAATGAAACTCAATTCACCGATCAAAAGTTCAAGAATCTCTTAGGCAGTCTCAAGATTAAACAACATTTCACCTCAGTAGAACACCCAAAAACCAACGGGTAAGCTGAAGCTGCCAACTAGGTCATACTTTAAGGAATCAAAAAAAGGTTTAATGATGCTAAGGGGAATTGGGTAGAGTAGCTCGATCATGTCTTATGGGCATATCAGACCACACCTCATTCCTCCACAGGAAAGACTACCTTTAAATTGACCTATGGTTGCGAGGCTATGATCTCGGTGGAAATAAGAGAACCGACCTGGAGAAGATAGAACATTTTAGAGGAGGCCAACCCGGACCTCATCTGTCATGACTTAAACTTGTTGGAAGAACAACGCCACATTGCTCATGTCCGTGAAGCCGCCCTTAAATAGAGGATTGCATCATGATATAACACTAAAGTGACACCACAAAGATTTATTCCTAGTGACCTCGTACTTCGTAGGGTAAATATCAGAGGTAAAAATGAAAAAAGATGGAAAGTTAGTTCCTAATATGGAAGGACCACACAGGATCCTGTCCAAAACAAACACAGGAACCTATACTTTAGAAACTCTCTCTGGAAAAACTATCAAGAATTTCTAGAATGCTAATTAGCTAAGGAAATATTATAGCTAGAAGCCTTTAATTGTTATTTTTATCATGTAAGAGATTAGTTCCGACATGAATAAACCAATTATTATTTCTCCAACACTTGACTATTTTATTCATCTATAACTATTGCAACCCACAAGGTGATCGTACCTTGGAGTGGTCCAAGAAATATAAGGTCCAATTAGGATAAGATATTCTGATTTGTAAATGAAGGTCAAAAAGAGGAATCTACTTGGCTTATATCCAAGTTCAAGGAGCAAATTCAAGGGTTTTAACATGTATCCTAATGAGCATGACTTTAACTCATAAGCCTAAAAAACGTTTAAAGAGGTCAAGAGTAGCAGATTGTTGACTAGGATACGTGGATGCCATTCTAAGAGGCTTCTATGTCAAAATCATATTTTATAGTTTCACACTTAAAAATTTGACTAAGTATCAACAAAAGTGGAGAAACATAATTGATAAATAAATTGAGCAGACTTTGGAAAAGGAACCACTGAGATCGAGTGTTAGATCCATCTCGGTTGGAAAAAACATGAGTGTTCACTAAGTATAAAAGAGAAACACTTAGATTGAGCATTGGACCCATCTCGATCGAATAAAAGTAAGAATATATGCTAAGTATAAATGAATCCACCGAGATCGAGGGTTAGACCTATCTTAGTTATTTAAAAAATAGGCAACAGTAATATAAAGAAAAATATTCTAAGTGATTGAAAATGCCCGAAACCTGGGACTTATCATATACAAATGAAATTAACTCCACGCAAGGGGCAAAATAAAAAGAGATAGAATGAAAATTAGGCATCCGAGGTAGACTCCTCTTGGTTCATGACTTCCACCTCAGCCTCCTCTATTGGGCCACCCTTCGAGCTCTATTCCTTTTCTTCCACGATGCCGCCCACTACAAGAACTTGATTCACTGAAGTAGGTTTAGGGATGGCTCCACAATGCAACCATCATGGACCACCTTCTTCGAATCAATTCCTTCCACGACGAGGTTTGAATTTAGCAGGCGTAGTTGAGCGAAAACATTGGAAAATGATTCATCCATCGAGTTGACCCATTCATCTTCAAGATATAGAATATCACTTTTTAGCTTAGCCTCGCATTTCCGGAGAACCTCATTCTCAGCTCGGAGTGCGGTTAAGGTGGACTCAACAAAAGACATATGATCTTTTAAATTATTTTCCCGAGAAACCCTTTCAGTAACTTTGGCCTAGAGCCCGACTACCTCAGTAACCCCTTTAACAATTTTGGCCTGGAGCCCAGCTATCTTAGCTTTGCACAAACTAAGCTCTTCGTTGACCTAAGCAAGCTGCCCATCTTTCTGAGTAACTGCCACCTTGAGCTCCCTCTTTTCACCCCAGACGGCATCCAGACGAACAGACTCAAAAGCGGACTCCAGAAAATGGAGAATGGATGTGTTGCGCAAAGCCTACACTTGGGCATCTTGGAGGAGCTCGATCAAGTCCTGTTCAATTAGGACATCTTGGTCAGCTTGGGTCAAAAGGGTGTTGTTAATGATCAGCCCAAGATCAACCCTCTTCCCCAAACTGACCTTCCAGCAAATTACAGAGGTGAGCCCTTTGGGATTTTAATTTCCTGGCCAGTAGTAAGATCGATAGGAGTAGCCTTGGCCATCGATATTTTCCTTCGTTGCTCTTGTCGACCATCCCTTTTACTTTTTCGAGGCTGAAGAGGTTGAGCAGGTGATCCGGGATCCACCTCCTGTATAGCAGGTTGAGGAGGAGGAACAATGACCATTGGCTACGATCTGGACCCCAAGGCCCCAGCTTTTCCTTCGGTCAACCATAAAATGAGAGCTTCAAGTCCACCAGGAAGTGCTATGCTTTCTGCAAAAAGGAAAAAGATATGTTACAACACTTAGAAGAAATTATAAAATATGAGTCAATCAAATATATTTCAGATAGGATACCAAAGAATGGTCTTATTGAGTCGGAGGGCTCATCTAGGACATCTTTACAGTAGATGACCCCACCTTTATCGGTCTACTCAACTAGAAAGTTGAGGACGTCGACCTCATCTTTTGACAAGGCGGACATCAGAGTCTCTATTTCTTCTAAGATATGGTCCCACACTACTTGTGTCTAGTATAGAAAAAGTTTTAGTTCGCTTTCTAGGGTAACAAAAAATGTGTAAACCGTAGAGCTCCTTTTATTATGAAGAAATCCTTCTTGAAACTTTTGAAGGACTCCTAGTATGGTTTGAATACCTTATGACTTGCTTGCGTGCACAAGGTAACCCAACCTTTTTGGAAGCTATTTTCGAAGGGTGAAAATCGGGTGAAGAGGAAAAAGAATGATCCCAAGGACTATGGCCATCCGAAGGTTTTGCAGATAAGTTCAAAAGTCCTGATGAAACCCCATGCGTTCGAGTGTAGCTGAGTTGGAGCTATGAACAAATGGTTGAGGACTCCAATCTTGAACTCAAAAAACAGAAGCCAGACTCCAATGCAGGTGAACACTTGTATATATATATATATATATATATATATATATATATAATAGTCTCCTTCTGTCCTTGTCGAACAAACCTTTTCTTAGTCTGATGGAGCCCGAATTAAGTATTCACTGTCACGAAGTTAATCTTCGGTTAAGTGTAAATATTCTTGCTTAGCCTTGGCATCCTCCGATGTCCACTAGGAGGAGCCATGCTTTCTACAAACATGAAAAAGATATGTTACAACACTTAGAAGAAATTATAAAATATGAGTCAATCAAATATATTTCAGATGGGATAACAAAGAATGGCCTTATTGAGTCGGAGGGCTCATCTAGGACATCTTTACAGTAGATGACCCCACATTTATCGGTCTACTCAACTAAAAAGTTGAGGACGTCTGCCTCATCTTTTGACAAGGTGGACATCAGAGTCTCTATTTCTTCTAAGTTCTGGTCCCACACTACTTGTGTCCAGTATAGAAAAAGTTTTGGTTCGCCTTCCAGGGTAACAAAAAAGGCGTAAACCCTGGAGCTCCTTCTATTATGAAGAAATCCTTCTTGAAGTTTTTGAAAGACTCCTAGTATGGTTTGAATACCTTATGGCTTGCTTGCGTGCACAAGGTAACCCAATCCTTTTGGAAGCTATTCTCGGAGGGTGAAAATCGGGTGAAGAGGAAAAAAGAACAATCCCAAGGAGTATCGCCATCCGAAGGTTTTGCAGATAAGTTCAAAAGTCCTGATGAAACCCTATGCGTTCGAGTGTAGCTGAGTTGGATCTATGCACAAATGGTTGAGGACTCCAATCTCGAACTCGAAAAACAGAAGCCAGACTCCAATGTAGGTGAACACTGTATCGTGTATATATATATATATATAATGGTCTCCTTCTGTCCTTGTCGAACAGACTCTTTCTTGGTCTGATGGAGCCCGAATTAAGTATTCACTGTCACGAAGTCAGTCTTCGGTTAAGTGTAAATATTCTTGCTTGGCCTTAGCATCCTCCGATGTCTCAATGCTTGAAGGAGTACCCAAGACTTCTCGATCAAGCCATTGGTATAGACCAATGTTTCTAAGGAAAATGCACTATCTTGGTTTTGAAGTATCCACTCTTCGACGTGCCATATCCAAATTAGTAGCGTTACCTACAGAGGTCATACTTATATCAGAATCAGAAGAGGTTTCGTTATAACTCTCTAACTCCCTCATGTGTACGGAGAGCGAACGCATTGGTCTTATCCTTGTAAGCTCCCTGACATGATCTACCTTTCGTATCATTTCCAGGATGTACATCCCAGATAACAGCCTTAGACCTCTATCATAATCTCCACCATGAGAAGAACGTCTCTATCGCGCTTGAGGCGGCAGAGTACTAAGAATTTCTAAGGAAATACTCTCCTCATCACTGTTTTGCAACATTTCCTCTCTCATAAAGGTATTTTCAGAAGGAAAGGATAATGGAGAAGGAGAATACCTTGAGAATAAGTGAAGAAAATACTTGAAAGGAATCGAAAACCACAAAAAATCGTCGCTTCTGCTAGTCAAAAATCACCTAAGGTTGTCGGAGAATGAGGCAGAAATGGGAAGAAGAGAGAAGAGTGAGGGGTTTTCCCTTACTCTTTATTTATAGGCACTAGGAAACCTCCCTCAACCGTTGCCATAAGGAGGGATAAAATTGGAAGTTCGTAATAAATTTGAAATAGTAATCATGGTTGTACAAAACTTAAACGATAGCTTCCAATACCTTTAGGCCACATGGTTGAACGTACCTAGTATGGCAATTGAGAGGACAACGCTCAGAATTGAAGTGACGTTTAACGTCTCAAGAAGATATTCAAACTAGATCATAAATTGTTACCAAGTGGCCTCAATACTCAAGATGGGGGTGAATTAAGTATGTAGAACAAGTTCGTAAATCTTTCGCAAAACGTTTGATAATCAATTTTCGTTGAAGCTATTGGAGATTAGAGATGATTGGATAGATGAAATAAACACTTTTACTTATAAATGTAATAGTCAAAGGAAACAATATTCAAGCAATTCAATAAAATAGTGCACAATGTAAAGAGAATGGTTTAGAGAAAACAAATGCAATGATTTATCCTGGTTCGATCACTAATCCACTTGTGATCTACGTCCAGTCCTCAAGTAACCACTCAAGATTTTTTACTATATCTTCAAGTTTCAATAGGTGTTTGACAACTTTTACAACTTTAAGCACTCAACACTTTGGGATACCTCACCCTTGGAGCTTGAGTCTCTTCAACTAAAGGATGCCTCACCCTTTACACTTTTGGAGGGATGTCTCACCCTCTTTACAAAGTAATTTAGATTGATAGAATGAAACTCTCATAAGAGTAAATGATTACAAATTGAAGCTCTAATATGCTCTCAAAGAATAGCTCAAGTTTTTCACAAAAACAGAGCAAGAATGGATTTTAAGATTAAATCTCGTATTGAAGTATTGGTAATCAGTTTTTGGTTCAAGGTCAACCTCCAATGAAGTCCCAACATTGGTATTTATAAGTTTTGTAAGTAAAGGAGCCCTTGGGACCTTTTAGCCAAGTATTACATTCTTAGTGTAATCTATTACAAGACCTCTGACTTGCTTTGTAATCGATTACAATATTCATGTAATCGATTACATGACTCCTTGAAATGTTTTGCTTTTCGGGCTCATTAATTGATTATTCGATTACAAGGCCTCTGACTTACTTGTAATAGATTACAATGCTCATGTAATCGATTACAAGGCCTCTATTTACTGTGTAATCGATTACAAACATCATGTAATCGATTACATTGGCTTTTGAACACATTTTTCAAGTCTAATTAAGTTTGTAAGCCATTTCTAACACTTCAAGACATTTGATTAAACATAAATTCTTTCATGAGTGGTAAATCTAAGATTGAAAATAAAGTTTCTTTGAAAAACATATTTAACTTTGAATTTTCACATTTATTTTGAAAATGATATATGAAAAACTATTTGAGAAATCTTGAGAGCATTTAACATTAATGTTCTAAGTCTTATGACTAAATAAACCTCTTGACTCCTTTCTTTAATCTTGATTTTTTCTTTTGTACTTGATCTTCATTTTTGCACTTGATCTTCATTTTTGCACTTGATCTTCATCTTTGACTTTGTTATCATCAAAAACCATTTGACATGCTTTAAGGACATAAGTATTCACATAAACTTATGTCATAATATAATGATATGTTTAAAATACAAATCTTAGTTTGAGATAAAATTACTTTTAGAATTAAACCCAAATTAACCTATGCACGCTTGTGTACTCAATTTTTTTTTTGTTTTCCCTCAGTAGTTAGTACTACTAAAGATCATATAATGCTTATTAATTTTTGTTAGGTTAGACTTTGAGTTTTGTATTATTGATTATGATGTCATTATGCTTCTTAATCTTAAATCAATGAATAAACTCATTATCACTTTTTTATTCTATAGAGCATCTGAATGAAGTAGTTTTAAGAGGACTCACACTCATTCATCGTATATAACTTGACTAATGTTACATGCACAAATTTAAACTCACACTCTTCATGTACTTCAATGCAATATATTAAATATAGTTTTGATATTATTATTATTAATAATATATACACCTCTTTTTATACTTCTCTTAATAACATTTATCATACATACTTTTTTTTATTATTTTTCTTATTAAATTTGACACTCTTAAAAATAGCATCAATAATATATACACTCTTAAAAGAGATATATGATAATTTTTTTCTTATTAAATAACACATTGGTCTCACTATAACTTTTTTTTTTATTAGTTTAAATTATGCACATACATCACATACAATTATGAATACTTCTATGAGTTTTGAATAGATAAAACACCTTTCTAAAGTTAAATTTAGCCATATGTACATTTTAGCTTTTGATTTCCTAATAATTCAAATTTAAAGATTAATTTTTTTTTCTAATAACTCAAATTTGAATAGAGTTTTGTTATATCTTCCTAAAAAATTTATCTTAATAATTTTTTTAATATTAAATAAAAAAGTATTTAATAAAAATATAAATATATTTAATGTCTTAAAAATAGAATAAATATTTAATACTTTTTTTTATTTAATAATTAAGAAGATTAGTAGAAAAAAACAAGAGAATTTAAAATTATTCATTTGAAAAATCTAATTAATACCTTAATCCTTTTTGATAAGTCAAATATTCAAATTTGAAGAATTAATAACACCTTTGTTTCACAAAATTCTTGATCAATTTCGGTCACCGAGCCCTTTTGATTTTTTTTTTTTTTATATAGTTGATCGAAAAAATTATTGAAAATTTTTCAATTGATAAATGATTCTTTTACACAAACAAAATCCTTTTAAATTTGATCAATGAACATTAAAATTTAATTATATATACGATTTATGACACCTAATCATGTCATAGTAACATTTCAGTGTGTGACAAGATGTTTAGATCTTTATATTCCACCCAATCTTTTGCCACGAAGGATGCCACATGATATTCTTTACGTGGAATCACAAGAACTAAATATCTAATGAGAAAAGGGATTTGTTCTTATAGAATTAAATGAAACAACAAATAGCGGAGAGAGACTGAGGGGAGGGGGAGGGGTAGTGGGCGAGGTGTGCCTTTGGGAGTTGAAGAGAATAATAAAAAAAGGATTACAAGGGAGAGATTGACTGTGACTCGAGAGCCGCCCATGGCCCATCGACCACGGATTCGCTGGGTGACGCCGTGGGCCCTATTCCCCAACGAATAAAAGATAGTTCCCTCTCATAATAGGAATAATAACGCAACCACACAGCCCCACTAGCAACCCTTTGTGGCCAAGTAAAATGTAAATGTGGAACATATAGTTTCTACAAATTATAAAGTTAATTAGTCTATAAAATTATGAAATTGTATATATTTGATTTAAATTATTGACGTAATATTATATTTGTAATATTTAAAAAAATTTATATTTTTCTTTTATAATAATGCCGATGAGGATAGGATTAGAGGAATCGAGGATGATGAACTTTTCTTTTTCTGAGTTAGATATTTATCTAGGTGCAGGTGTCACTTTCAAATTTAATAATTTAGTATCTTCTTGAGATCGCACACGTGGCTTTGTTATTGGCAATTTGCCATTAAAAAGTGTTGAGAAAAAGTATCAAGCATGCGTGCCTTGTTTGAGCTGTAAAATGGTTGTAATGATCTTATGATAGAATAGAATTAGAATTTAGAATTTAGAATTTAGAACTTAGAATTTAGAATTTCATTCTCACAATCCTCCCATGCCATAACTGAATCTGGGTTTTATATTCCAAAGCAAAGTCAGATGTAATCTGATCCAAAGAAGTGTGCATGCATGCTTGCTGCTTGGCATAGCTGTAGAAGATAAAACAAGGCAACTTTTCAGGGATTCCCTTCACACCTCTGTTATCTCCTAAATTCCTTTATTCTATCATACTTAGAAGGGGAGAAAAAATTATCTGTATATACCAAAATATGGAGGATTTCTTCACCCAAAAGAAAAAAAAATGGAGCATTTGTTGTACGGACGGTGGGTTTGTGGCTTTGGTATTTGAAATTCACGCTTTGCTTGAAACATTATATTGATGCAATGTGCATAATTCATTACGAGCTTACAAAATCAAATTTGAAGGCCAATTTCCAAAGTCATGTTCATATTTTATTTTCTTGATAGAATTGGTTTTTTTGAGGTAGGAGAAATAAATCTTAATTATTAAACAATACATAGATTATCAAAATTAAAAATTATTTAAAAAATCACATGATTATTTAAAAAATACATAATTATTTAAAAAAAATCACATGACTTTATATGTTTTAATATTAATTATTTATATAAGATCTAATAGTTAAATATTACTTTTTATACTCTTACAATAAATTACTCATCTCAATTAATATGTTCCTTATATATATAAAACAATTATCATATTATCTACAAGCTTACCCTTTTAAAAATTGTAACACAAGATAAAATAAGTTCACATAATTTTTTTTTATGATATTGAACCTGGATCTTTGTACACTTTCATACCTTAAATTTTGAAATTTAGATATGTGACACTAAATTATTAAGTTATTGATACTGTAACCCATTCATAAGCGGCCTTTATTGATATTTTCTTCTGACAAAATGAAAAAGAAAATAAAACTCACGCAGGGTGCCTTTTCTTTGACTAAACCTAATTAAAGACGTGTGACTCTGACTTAGAACTGGCCAAATAATAATTTAGCATATTAGACAGCCACTAATTCAGTTGCGCATCGCAATCGTTGACATAATGAGTTTGTGAGTAGTAATTGTCATGTAGAGATTAAGTTGAGGTTTGTATAAAGAATATGTATATCTAATTATATCTACCTACTTGTTTGTTTTTTCTCCCATAGAGAAATTCACTATTGAGAATACTTAAAAATAGAAATAGAGAGGAAAATTGATAAATATTTGTATATTTCTGAACAAATTGTATATAATAGGATTAGCCTTTATTTATATAAGAGAATTATTATATAAAAAAAAAATAATAAAATACTATTATATACAGAATCAATTACAATCTTAATCACGCTAACATCTCTCCTCAAACTCAAGTAGGTGTAGAGGGAACTAACTTGAGTTTGAAAATCAGAGTGCAGAATCGACCAGGATGATGAGCTTTAGTGAACAAATTAGCTAACTGGTTAAGAGTTCTAATGGAAATGAGATGAAGAGCACCACGAAGAACGTATTGACGAATGAAGTGGTAATCGATCTCAATATACTTAGTGTACTCATGAAAGACATCATTGTGAGTAATCTGAATATCATTCTTATTATCACTATAGAGAGCAGTGAAAGAGGACTAAGAGAAACCTAAGTCATAAAGAAGCCAACGTAACCAAAGTATTTTAGAAGTGGTGTCAAAAAGTATATGATACTCTACTTTAGTAATAAAACATGCAGTTAAAGTCTGTTTCTTGCTTCGCTATGAAATAAGTGCATCACCAAGATAGATACAATAGCTAGTGGTGGATTGGTGATCAGTGGGATCTCCACCCTAATCAGCATCAAAATAAGCTTGGAGGACCAAGGAGGAGTTGGTTGAAAAATGAAGCTCATGAAACAAAGTCTCTTTTATATGTCGAATAATACAAAGAATAGTAGCATAATGAGTAGTGCGCAAAGCTGACATAAACTAATTGACTAAATGAACAACATATGAAACATCTGGACGAGTAATAGTAAGATAAATCAAGCTGCCAACCAACTGTCGATAGAAAATACAGTCATCAAGTATAGTACTATCCAGAGGTGTAAAGCTGACATTAGGTTCTAGAGGAGTGGATTTAGTGCAACTGTCTAAGAGACTGGCTCGAGAAATAAGATCCAAAACATATTTAGCTTGAGACAAATAAATACCATCAATAGAGGAAAGAACCTCAAGACTCAGAAAATAACTGGGAGGGTCAAGATCCTTCATCTCAAAATTACGGCTCAAGGGTGCTTTAAGATCAGCAGTACCAGAAGTATCATTACTAGTAATGATTATGTAATCAACATAAAGAAACAATAACATAGTACCGCTATCAATCTTTCGGATGAAGAGAGCTGAATCATGAGGACTAGAGGAGAACCCAAGATGACTGATGGTGGAACTGAACTTAGCAAACCAGGTTTGAGGAGCTTGTTTAAGATCATACAAGGCTTTGCAAAGAAGACATACATTATTAGGTGGATAAGAATAACCAGGTAGTGGTCGCATATAGACTTCTTCTTCTAAGTCACCATTGAGAAAGACATTCTTTGCAACCATCTAATTAAGAGTCTAGTTGCGGGTGGCAGTAATAACAAGAAGAGTACGAACAGAAGTGACATGAACAACTGAAATAAAGGTTTCTTCATAATCAATCCCATGTTCCTGAGTAAAACCTTTGGCCACCAAGCGAGCCTTATAACAATGAACAAACCCATCATAGTGAGTTTTAATCTTATAAACTCATTTACATCCAACAAAAGCATTATTAGAAGGAAGATTAACCATTTCCCAAGTATTATTATTCTCCAAAGCCTATAATTTTTCTTTCATAACTTGTTGCCAATAGGGGCCAGTGGATGCCTCTAGATATGACTGCAGTTCATGAAGGTGAAGCATGGTAGAAAAATAATGATAATAACAAAGGTAGGTGAGAAGGTTTTTTACCTGAGAAGGACGAATAATAGTGTCAAATGTAGAATCAACAGTCAAGGTAGTGTCAGCGAGATGAGTCAAAACTTCAAATGATGGTGGGAGCTCACTGGGAGAATCAGAAGAGGAACCTATAGGCAGAGAACCTGTCTCAGACACATCTGAAGACTCTATAGCAGAATTATTTTGAAAAATATCAGTAGATGGTGTAGTAAACAAGAGGATAGAAATGGAAGGAATGGACTTGAATTGAGACATTGAGGAGAACATAGTATCTTCCCAGAAGATAACACGATGAGAAAAATAAATACACTGAAAGACTGGATCCCAATAGTGATAGCCCTTGTGTTTAGTACCATAGCCAAGGAAGCAACAAAGACGGGTACGAGGTTCAAGCTTAATGTACTCATGGGGTTGAAGAAGAACAAAACAAGCACAACCAAAAACTTTGAGAAAACTGTAGTTTGGAGGTATGTGGTGAAGATGTTCATAAGGAGATACATTACCAAAAACAGAGGAAGATAAACAATTAATAACATAGACAACAGTAATAACAGCTTCACTCCACATACGTTCGAGACAAGAAGAGAAAATGAGCATAACTCGAACGGAGTCAAGAATGTGCCATGTTTCCTTTTAGCACGATCATTTTGTTGAGACGCACTAGGACATAAAAATTCAGAAATAATACCATGTTTAGCAAGAAAAGTGAATAATTTTGAATCGCGATATTCAGAGGCATTATCACGATGAAAAACTTTAATTGTCTTTGAAAATTGAGTTTTAATCATAGTGGCAAAGGTAATGTAGATTTGGGAAAGTTCAGAATGGTTTTTCATTAAAAATATTTAAGTGAGACGTGAATAGTCATCAATAAAAATCACAAAATATCAATAACCTCTCATAGTAGGTGTAGGAGTTGGATCCTAAACATCAAAGTGTACAAGATCAAAAGAAGAAACATAAATAAAAGTACTTTTATTAAAAGATAAGGCATGTTGTTTAAATGTTTGACAAGAAGTACAATGCAAAGGCTATTCTCTAACAGACCCTAAAACACCCTGAGAATTGAGAGGACATAATTTATTAAGAGAACTGTGACCAAGACGTTGATGCCACAACTGAAGAAGAGAAGAAGTAGAAGCAGTATAGAGAGTTGACATAGGAGACAGAGGAACATGGAGGGTAATGAGCTTAAACGATCATCCAACTTTATGACCATTCCTAATTATCTGCCCTGTCTGTGGATCTTGTACAGAACAACCAGCAGAAGAAAAGGTAAGAATATAACCAAGGTCACACAATTGATCAATGGAGATGAGATTAAAGTTTAATTTAGGAATAAGGTAAATGTTTGATAAGGTAAGGATAGGTAGGGAGATGAGACTCTTATGACTTACTTCTATAAGATAACCATCAGCAGTATGAATAGCATGAATAGTATTTCTAGAGGAAATGAAAGAAAAGGCATGGGATGAGGAAGTCATATGATTACAGCATATATAATCAAAATGCCAACGATTATTACCTAGTGTAGTTGCTAAGGCAATAGGAGTTTTACCAGATTAAGAAAGGACTTGATTATGAAGAGACTCAAGATCAGTAGTGAAAAGAAAGATCTAGGAAGCAGAGGAAGAGGCATCATAGGCAACTGAAACTGCAAACATAGGCTTAGAGGAAGAATTGGGGCGAGGTTCAAACTTACTCTGATCAAGTCTTGGTGGTCGAGTAGGGCACTACTCAATCACGTGTCCTGGAAGTTTATAGTATCTGTATATCAGAGAGGGGCAGTTGGGAGCAATATGACCATTCCGTTTACAAGTTCGACACTCTATGGTGGGACATTCAGGAAGAGCATGGCCAAGTTTACAATAATGATGACAAAATTTGCCCTTCTGATGAGTAACTGCAAAGGCCAAATATGTTTTAGGTCAAAGAAGATCCAATCTAGTTTCTTCTAACTTCAGATGAAGAAGGGCATCCTCAAGTGTGGGCAGGGGATCCTGATGTAGTAAAGATGCTCAAATAGGCTCATAGTCATCAGTGAGAGCCATTAGAAATTGGATGAGCCTGGTGTGATCACGATACTCCTCATACAGCTTAGTATCACTTCCGTGCTTCAAGGTTGACTCACACAAAATTAGTTGATCTCAGATAACTTCTATCCAAGCTAGAAACTCATACACAACTTATTTGGACTCATGTTTCAGATTGTTGAATTCCTTTAGTAACTGATACTGATGAGACAAATTAGAAACTATATACTGATTCTTTAGATGATCCCATATCTCTTTGGTAGTGTCAAAGCATTCAAATTGTAGATGAATACTGGAAGTAGAGGTATTTCGAAACCAAATGATAATATGATGATTTTTGTTATCATAATCTTCTAATTTGTTAGCAAACTTCTCATTAGTGCCATATTCAGCTTTGATAGGGCAAGTAATATCACTTGTGACATATTGCCAAAGTATTTGGCCTTTCAAAAAATCACACATGACCTTAACCCAGTGGGTGTAATTTGAAATATTGAGTAAAATTGGAATGGGTTAAGCAATATCAGACTTTTTCATAGTAGCAAAGAAGAACAATAGCAAAAAAAAATAAAGGCACTTTTGGGGTTGAATTGACAGAAAAGGACCACAAAATTGGAAAGATCTCACAAAAAAAATATTGGGAATGAGGTCTAGTGCCATGTCAGCTGTAACATCTATGAAAACATGTTAAACTTGTAAATGATCATAAAGGTAACCTAGTACTTGCTTAATATACTTGTTAAATTTTATGGCCTTTTGAGCACGTTTAGTTACTTTGTTGTAGCACTATGTGTGAAGAATAACTGTTATTAGTCCCGAAATTGGCTTAAACTGCTTAGTTAATGAAAATAAATATGAGAAATTTGTTTTTAGGTCACAAATGTGTGGAAGATGGTGTAGTTAAAATTTGAGGTTAATCGGAGTTAGTTTAGTATTTTTAAGCATATTGAGTATGTATTTTAATACCAGATTGACTAATAGCATATATGAAAAAATATGAAAATGGTAAAACAAGATTTTTGATGAATCTTAAGATTTATTTTAAATCTGTTAGAAGTTAGGAAACTTGATTTGGTAAAATATAAGTGTTCTTAGCAGATCAGGAGTTACAGTTTAGGTGCTAAAGAAGACTAAAGCCTCACGTTTTCTTTTTGTTACTGCCTTGACTTCTTTGGCCATAAAATGAGATATTTTCTCTCATTTTCTCACCACTTTCATGGTTGCAATAGGGAAGCAAAAAGGGAAAGCAAAAAAAGGAACAAAAGGAGGATAATCAACCAACAAAGAGGAGGAAGAAGGAAAGGGAGGAGAAGAGCTTCTCAGTTCTTTCAAATTCTGAAGTTAGAAGTAGAGGGAACTTTGTTCTTGACTCACTCTTCCATTTTCTTCATCTTATTCTTAATAGGCCTTGATGATGCAAGTGGTTGTGTATGTGATTTGTGTGTTCTATGCCTATTTCTTGTTGTAGAACTAGAGTATGACTCATTGTTGGTTTGTTGTATGCTTGGTGATGAATTTGTCATCCCTTAAACACTTATAGCTTCTCTTGAGCTAATAGAGGGGTTTTAGGTTTTTAGGATGATGAATGATTCATTGATCCATTTTGGAGTGAGTTAAAATTATATAAGAGTTACAATTGGAACTTGTGAGGTGTTGGAAATCACTTGGATTTGAGGTTTGAGTGATTGGAGATGGTTTTGAGCCAATAAAACAATGGTTGTTTTCTGCAAAATTCTACAAAAAACTAGTTCTGGAAACCAGCGCTTGAGTGTTGGGTGTTAGGAGCCCAGGCGCCCACTGCCAGACAGAAAGTAGCTTCAAGCTACGCGATGAGCACTTGAGTGCCCATGTTGGAGTGCCTAAGCGCGCGGTGAGCGCCTGAGCGCCCATCGCAGGGGAAAACAAGGGAGAGCCTCTGCCACCCCAGCGCTTGAGCACCTAATGCTTAGCGCTTGAACGCCCAATCCAATTTTTGAGATGACTTTTATTTAGTTGAAATGAAGTGTTTAACTTATATAGTTCTTTCTTTTATGCTTCTTAAAGAGTAATGAGACTCTAATAGGAGTATTCATTGAAGTGTTTATGTGATGAATGTAAATCAATTGATATGTTATTTATTGTGATATTTAGCATCATTGTTGTTCATACTTGAGATGATGGATGTAATTCAATTGGTATGATATCTTTTGCGATATTTGACATTATTGTATTTCACACTTATAGTCATGAATGTAAACCAAGTGACATGCTAGTTATTGTAGTAATTAGCATCGTTGTTTTTCATAACTATGTTGATGAGGATGAGGTCCACACTTTGGTGATCAAATATGATTTTGAATGAGAAGGTAACCAACCCTTCCTATCATAGTGATCATTATTGAAGATTGCGTAGTTGATGAAACCACTACCCGGCGAGAAGACTGCTAGAACTGGGTTCTCGTGTTTGTTCAAGGCTTATGGAATCGGGTTCCTTTGCTCTGATCAAGGTTCATGCATATCATAACATTTCTAGAGTGGGTTGGGATGAGTTCCCTAACTACGCCTGAGGAATCATGGCATTATTTACATCCATTATTAGGATATTGTATAGGCATGAACATAAGGCATAATTTGACATAACATGACAATTGTATGAGTGGTTGCTAATCATTACATAATCATGACATAACAATTGTATAAGCAATTGTTGATCTTTGAGATGATATTTTGTGAGTTATGTTTATGGAAATGAGTTTTTCTATACAACTTATAAATGAGAACCTATTTTGGGAATAGAAAGGACATGATTTTGGTTTTTGCCACCTTTCTAGCTTATCAGGTATGAGACTTGAATTTAAAATTGTATTTTTTTTCGAAATGACTGGAATGATTGTAATGACATGTTTTATGGATTTAACTACTGAGAATATATGATTCTCACCCCATGTGTGTGTTTCCATAATGATTCTAAGGAAAATGACTTACGAAAAGAGAAGACAAAGCAGGAACTGAAGACTTAGGATCATGTTGTTTTAAGTTCTTTTTAAAAACTTGTATCTTTTGTGCCTTGAGAGACCTAGTTTGTAGCTTTGTACATATTTTTGTATTTATGAAAAATACAGATGTTATGTATAATCTTTCGTTCTTGGCTCATATTTTCTATATATGATATTGTTATATTATGTTAGAAATGTTTTAGTAGTAAGTAACATCCCTGAATATAATTTTTGCAGTATAATACAAATTATACTGTTGACATTAAATTTGGGATGTTACATCAGCAAGACACGCCAGCACCACGTCAACATGGGTGGACACGTAAGCAATGGGGTGGCATGTCCACGTCAACACCACGTCAACGAGTGGACATGTAAGCAATGGGTCGCGAGTCATGGTTGGGTATCTGGCGCGTGAACCACACGCGTAGAGAGGGAGGCAACGCGTGACGGCTGGTGGCATGGCGGACGATGGTGAAATTTTGACAGCTAGTAGATTGGCGAACGACGATTCCAACGGTGTCAAAAATAGAGGTCTGAGGAGCAACAAACCATAAATGGCAGCGGTTAGAGATTTTGATGGTGGTGGAAAACGATGAGACTTATCGGAGAACGACAGGGTGATAGTGAGCGGAAGAATTAGACCGAGAGCTTAGGTTCTCTGATACAAAGTTAGAAATAGAAACAAAAAAGAAGACTGGTGAATATTTATATATTTCTGAACAAATTGTGTATAAGAATGTTAGCTTCTATTTATATTAGAGGACTAAGAGGGCTTCAATACAAAAAATGAAAATAATAAAATATAATTATATATAAAATCAATTACAATCTCAATCACGTTAATCAATAAATCTTAAAATCAATCACAATCTCAATCACGCTAATATAAATAAAAAATAAGTTTCAAAATACAAGAACATGAGTGGATACCCAAATTACTTCTAATAGATCTGGAAGGGTAGCTCAATGCTCCTCTAGTACACTACTGATCAAAGGAGATGTGCTGTGTACGTAACCAACAAAATACAATTTTTAGTTTTTTTTTTTAATCCTAGTACAAATGCCTAGCCTCTAAAACAACTTACTAGTTATTACCCTTAATAGAATTATCAAGATAGCATAAAATTTCAGGACAAATTTTTCAAATTACAGATCGCACTATGTTATAATAGTGTGGATTTGGTTCTTGTTGGCGCAGAGTGTTTACTAATCTTTGTTGTCTGGAGTTCTTCCTGCAGAGTTTCATTTTTGAGGTATATGACCTTGTCATCTTCTTTGTTATCGTTACCACCGTTAACGTCGTCATTCCTATCCCCACTACTATGATCATTGTTGTAGCCACTATCGTCGTTGTAGTCAATAGGCAAGGCCACTTGATATGGGGCCGCCAAAGTCAAAGGGGGTGCAGCAAATTCGAATAGGAACACCAACAGAGAAACACCAACAAAAACTAATAGCAGTGGGAGTGCAGGTCGTGATTGGTACGAATGCCAACGACGCAATTGGCAGCTATAGATCGTTGTGGACTTGAAACACAAAAATGAATAATTCGAATAGAAACAGCAAAAGAGAAAAGACTGAAATTGATCTTTGATGGAAAACTAGTATCTTGACCATCTAAAAAAATGCCTCATAAAAGCGGAAGTCCATTGATGAAGATAGACTGCACAAGGAAAGAGGCGCAGAGCGTCCGCCAAACCCTTGAAGAGAAAAACATCTATCTACATTCTACTTGCTTTTGTCCACTAGTTTCTTATTATATTTTATAATGTAATGTTGAGACCCCAACAGAATCTACAGGCCCACATGCCCAACAAACTGAGACCACGAAGATGAAAACTTAATTATCAAATTGCATTATTATATTATACATTAGTTGTCCTCAATTAATTAGAGTATCTGCAAGCCACTCAATATGTTATCGTAATGATGGATTTATATATTGTGTACATCTCACTTAAATTTCTACATACCTACATTCAGACTTTTGCTACCTATGCTTATCGTGAACGATGTGACCACAATTTGTATGCATCTTAATTTTTTAGCAAATTTGTATGGATCTTTTCTCATTTCATATTGTCACCTGTGCTCTGGATTTAGTTTTTCCATTTTAAAAAATGCTAATTTCACAGTTGTACACCATTTTATCTATATAATGAGTATTAAATTTGTGGAGAGCGTCAATTATCTAGATCATTTTTTAATATGAACAAATAAAAATTTCTTTCAAGAAAAAGAAGAGTATTTATATTTATAGTATCACTATTTAGATATATGCTACCTATAGTCTTATACTGTCAGAAAATGAGTTTGAATACTATGTGCTTGACCTAAACTTGACTCATGCTTATCCCTAATCAATATGAGTACTCAATAATACTCATTTTATGGGTTTTATATTATTAATATAGAAATTTTTAGGTTTATTTTTGAGATATTTGGTAGGCTTTGGATATTTCAAATAATAATTATTGGGTATTATAGTTGGATATCATCTTTTACTTAAATGCTTAAACAAAATCATCTTTTGATTGGCTATTATCTACGAGTTTAATGGTAGTGTCTTCTTTCTCTCTTTTGGGATCTTGGGTCTCATGGTTCATGTTTAGGGTTTTCTTAAAGCAGATTGGGCTTGAAAGCTGATATAAGAAAACTAAAAAAATTACAATATTCTAGTTTCAGTTTAAGGCCCTTGGGCCGGATGGGCTTAAGCCCAATTACTTGTAAAACATACTCGTCCCTCTACTCTTTCTTTTTTTTTTTTTGTGGGGTGAAAGTTCCTGTACACAAATTTGACTTCAAAGGAACAGGGAGTTTTAATGGCTGAGTAGTATTCAACCATCTAATTATTGATGAAAAAGAATAAAAATGCCAAACGTCATTCTTTCAAACAATTATAATCCAATAATCTAATGTCAATTAAGAAAAAACTATGTAGCTGGTATTTGATTGATGATTGAACTAATACATTTTAGCCTACTGTAACATACATTTCAACGGGAGCTCTTTGATAGAGTCTTTTATTTTGTGTGTGTGGGGGGGGGGGGGGATTAGTCTCTACCTCTGCTAATCCTCGGGGTTAGAGTCTCTTTTTGTGCCTGTGCCTGTTAGTGCTTCTGATTGACACGGAGAGAATGAGAAAAAACGTAGGTTTCATTCCAAGCAGCATACTTGTGTTCCAAGTCCAGGATGAGCAGCATACAACCGTATTTAGATGTATCCTCTGTTAAAAGGAAGTAATAAAACTTTTTTATTTCATGTTGTTACTTCTTGTTCCTTTTTGAGCGTGTGGAATGATCTTTATGTGTTGAAGCAGCATCTTCATTTTCATGATAATAATACAGTAGCAGTTTCATTTTCTAATGCTCATCAGAGTGGGTTTCACATGCTCTCAAAGTCTAACTCCACACTTGCTCTCTGCCATTGTTGGCTTTGATTAAATCCTTCACGCTATGTGCTCTACTGAATTTAAAGATGTGTCCCATTATGGCAAGAGAATGATCGATGTTATCCTGTTACATTTTTCTTTTGGCCAAAGATAGGGAGAATTCATTACTTTGAATGAAAAGGTAAACAAACTTCCAAGACAAGAGAGATGGGCAGCTACCCAAAAAGCTTCCAACAAGCCTGGACGCATAGCTAAAGTGCGCCTTGGGCACATCCCAACCGTCACCTAAGTGATGGCCATATATAACCACTAACCCTCCCCATCTTTTTCGTTGTTGAAACTCTTCTTCTTCACCACATGTTCCTTAAAGGGAGCTTGCTAAGTTGGGATTGTTATGAGAGGGGATTCAAATTTAGGTGAAGACTTTTTCACCTCCTACTTCTTCAATCTTTTCTTACTTTTGGAAATGCCATGAATGTTGTTGCCTTGCAAGTATAGAGCTGCATACCGAGAATCAGTGGTTTAGCTGGAGTTTGTAATGGGATAACCACTAGGTCTGTTTCGCTCCCTTGGGCTCGAGGCAATCTTGGTGAAAGGTCACTTTGGTTGACCTCCTTGACTTAGGGGTGATTGTCTATGCCATTGGCTGAGTATATAGTGTCTTCAGCATCTTGAATTTAAGGATTCAACCCAAAGAATTGTTGGCAGAATTTATTTATTTTTATTGTTGAATTTATTTAAAATGAGTCAGTTGTTTAGTGTCCTAGAGTTTAGGAGTTTGTTGCTGTATGTTGCAGTGCAGTTATTTTTTCTAGTTTAGTCAGCAAATTTAGTGGCAGACTTAGAGGCTAGTTATCTGATATTTAGGAGTAGTTGAGTTATGGAGAATATGCTAGATGTGGATCTTATTTCAGTTATGTATTGTTGCCTATTTAAAGGGCCTTGGTTGTTTGAATAAAAAAAAAACAAGTTCTGCCATTCCACTTCCTTATCTTTTGTTTTATTGATAAATTGATAACAATGGTATTAGAGCTTTAAGAGCCCTGAGACCTGAGAGTGAAACACGTGAGGCAGCCATTCTCTACCTTCCAAGCTATCATACTTAATGGCCACTGATTCCAATTTTGTTCAAGCCGCCATTCCTCGTTTCGATGGTCACTATGATCATTAGAGCATGCTCATGGAGAACTTTTTAAGGTCAAAAGAGTATTGGTCAGTTGTTGAATCTAGAATTCAGGAGCCACCAGCAGGTGCAGCGGTGACAAATGCACGAAAAGCATAATTTGAAACAAGAAAACTCAAGGATCTGAAAGCGAAAAATTATCTTTTCCAAGCTATTGATCGTCCCATATTGGAAACTATTCTTTGCAAAGATACTTCCAAGGATATATGGGACTCAATGAAGAAAAAATATCAAGGCTCTTCTCGAGTGAGGCGTGCACAGCTTCAAACCTTAAGGAGGGATTTCGAAGTCTTGCAGATGAAGGATGGTGAATCTGTCACAAGCTTTTTTGGGAGGACTATGAAGATTGCAAATAAAATGCGATGCCATGGAGAAAAAAATTGAAGATAGTATAGTAGTCGAAAAAATCTTGCATTCTATGACGCGGGAATTTAACTATGTTGTTTGCTCAATTGAAGAGTCAAAAGACATAGATGACCTCTCTCTTGATGAATTGCAGAGCTCTTTGTTGGTCCATGAGTAGAAAATGAATCGAAGTTCAACAGCAGGCGAACAAGCTTTGAAAGCTTCTAACAATACTCATTCCAACAGCTCAAGAGGAAGAGGCAGAGGTCGAGGTAGAGGAAGGGGAGATCGAGGACACAGAGATGGCAGCAAAAACAAAGATGACAACAGAAATTTCAAAGCCAATAATGACCAGTTTCAAGGAAAAGGCAGAGGCAAAGACAAATCTAAGGTAGAGTGCTTTAGATGTCATAAATATGGTCATTATGCTTCTGATTGTTACACTCGATTGCCTAATGATAAAGAAAAAGGGGAGAATTCAAATTTTGTTGAAGACAAGAAGGAAACAGAAACTTTGTTGATGGTTGTCCATGAAGAAGAGAAGACTGAGTCAAATATTTGGTATGTTGAAACAAGTTGCAGCAACCACATGAGTGGAAGTAAGTCTTCTTTTTCTAATCTAGATGAAAACTTTCACTCTACTGTTAGTTTTCGTGATTCTTCTACTGTGAAAGTGATGGGAAAAGGTGATATTAAGATAAAGACTAAGAATGGTTCTGTGGAAACAATTTCTAATGTGTTGTATGTTCCTGACTTGAAGAATAATTTATTGAGTGCTGGTCAGTTACAAGAAAAGGGGTATGTTATTACAATTGAGAATGGTGCTTGTAGAATTTATGATCCTTTTAAAAATGGTGCTATTGCAATTATCCAAATGAGTTCTAACAGGTTGTTTCCAATGAAGATTGAAAGCATTCAATCCTATTTGGTGGCTAAAGTAAAAGACTCCTCATGGTTGTGGCATGTTCGTTATGGCCACTTAAGTTTTGGTGGATTAAAGGCTCTAGAACAGAAGAACATGGTGATAGGCCTTCCACAAATTCTTGCTCCTTCTCAAGTCTGTGAAGAATGTGTTGTTAGCAAACAACATCGTTCACAGTTTCCTAAAGGGAAGTCATGGAGAGCAAAGGATGTGTTGGAGCTGGTGCATTTAGATATTTGTGGCCCAATAAACCCATCTTCTAATGGAGGTAAAAAGTACTTAATTACCTTCATTGATGATTTTTCATGAAAAACGTGGGTTTATTTTTTACAGGAGAAATATGAAGCTTTTAAGACATTTAAAAGCTTCAAGGCTCGTGTTGAAAATGAAGCAGGCAAGAACATTAAGTCTCTTCGTACAGACCGTGGTGGGGAGTATTGTTCAAAGGAATTTGAAGATTTTTGTATGCAACATGGCATTCGAAGAGAGCTCACAGCCGCATATACACCATAACAAGATGGTGTATTGGAGTGAAAAAACAGAACCATTCTCAACATGGTGAGAAGTTTGCTAGCAAAAAGACGAGTTCCAAAGACATTTTGGCCGGAAGCTATGAACTGGAGTGTTCATGTGTTAAACAGAAGCCTAACTTTTGCTGTTAAAGATAGGACACCTGAAGAGGCTTGGAGCGGAAGAAAACCCGTTGTGGATTACTTCCGAATCTTTGGCTGCATTGCTTACGCTCACATCCCAGATGAGAAAAGGAAGAAACTTGATGGAAAAGCTGAAAAATGCATCTTTCTCGGTGTAAGTGATGCTTCAAAAGCATATAAATTATTTAATCCACTAACAAAGAAGATTGTGACCAACAGGGATGTTATTTTTGATGAAGAAAGCACCTGGGAGTGGAACGAGCAGCAACCTAAACAAGTCTTATACGATAATGACACTGAACAGGAGCAAGTTTTAGCACCTGTTATGTCCAGAAATTCATTAGATGAAGCTCAAACAGCCACTAGAACTTCATCATCAGTTGCTACAGTAAATGAAGAGGAAGCTCAAATAGTTGGACGAGTTAAAAGAAAGCCCGCTTGGATGGAAGATTATGAGATAACTGGCTTAAGTAATTCAGTTACTCATTTTGCTTTGTTTGCATATTGTGACCCTACAACTTTTGAGAGTGGTGTCAAAGAGGAAAAATGGCGAAAAGCAATGGATGATGAAATCGATTCCATTGAAAAGAATGACACTTGGGAGTTGTGTGACTTACCTAAGGGGCATAAAACAATTAGTGTAAAGTGGGTCTTCAAGACAAAGCTAAACAAAAATGGTGATATTGACAAGTACAAAACACGCTTGGTAGCCAAAGGATACAAACAGGAGTACAGGGTTGATTATACAAAAGTATTTTCACCAGTTGCGAGACATGACTCAATCCGGTTGGTCGTTGCGTTAGCGACACAAAATTCTTGGCCCATTTTCCAGCTAGATGTCAAATTGGCCTTCTTGCATGGGTATTTGGATGAGCAGGTATTTATTGATCAACCCCCTGACTATATTATGGTTGGAAATGAAAATAAAGTCTATAGATTGAAGAAAGCTCTTTATGGACTAAAACAAGCCCCAAGGGCTTGGTATAATCACATTGAAACTTACTTTCTTAAAGTTGGTTTTGTGAAATGTCCTTATGAGCATACAATGTTTGTCAAGGTTGGGGATCAAGGAAAAGTGCTTGTAGTTTGCTTGTATGTTGATGATCTTATATTTACTGGAAATTGTGCTGCCATGTTTAGTGAATTCAAGGAGTCCATGATGAATGAATTTGAAATGACTGATCTTGGTTTGATGCATTATTTTTTGGGCATAGAAATGATGCAATCAGATGATGGGATTTTTATCTCTCAAAAGAAATATGTAGGAGAAATTTTGGACAGGTTTCAAATGAAGGATTGTAATCTTGTAAGTACTCTAGTTGAATGTGGCACAAAACTACACAAAGATCTTGATGGGAAGAAGGTTGATAGCACACTTTACAAGCAAATTGTTGGCAGCTTGATGTACCTTACTGCAACAAGACCAGATTTAATGTATTCTGTGAGTTTGATCAGTAGATACATGGAGAATCCCACCAAGTTGCATCTGCTAGCTGCCAAGAGAATCCTCCGTTATTTGTAGGGAACTCGAAGCCTTGGGATATATTACAAGAAGGATGAAAAATCTAATTTGGTAGGATTTACTGACAGTGATTGTGCAGATGATCAAGATAATAGAAAGAGCACATCTGGTTATGTCTTTATGCTTGGAACAGGTGCTATTTCATGGTCATCTAAAAAGCAACCAATTGTCACTTTGTCCAGCACAGAAGCTGAATTTGTTGCAGCTACAAGTTATGCTTGCCAAGCCATATGGTTGAGAAAAATTCTTGAGGAGCTGCAGTTCAAACAAATTAGAGCTACTACAATTTTCTATGATAATAGCTCAATAATCAAATTGTCCAGGAATCCAGTTCTACATGAAAGAAGTAAGCACATTGATGTAAGATTTTATTTCTTGAGAGATCTAAGCAAAGATGGAACAATTGATCTGGTGCAATGGAAAAGTGAAAATCAGGTTGCTGATATATTCACCAAGGCTTTAAAGAGGGAGCTGTTTGTGAAGTTCAGAGAGTTATTAGGCATCTGCTAGGCTAAGTTTTTAAACTGATATTAGCAAATGTTAGTTTAAGGGAGGGATTGTTGGCAGAATTTATTTATTTTATTATTGAATTTATTTAAAATGAGTAAGTTGTTTAGTGTCCTAGAGTTTAGGAGTTTGTTGCTGTATGTTGTAGTGTAGTTATTTTTTCTGGTTTAGTCAGCAGATTTAATGGCAGACTTAGAGGCTAGTTATTTGATATTTAGGAGTAGTTGAGTTATAGAGAATATGCAAGATGTCTTATTCCAGTTATGTATTGTTGCCTATTTAAAGGGCCTTGGTCGTTTGAATAAAAAAAAAACAAGTTCTGCCATTTCACTTCCTTATCCTTTGTTTTACTGATAAATTGATAACAAGAATGACATTTTGATTTCCTCACACCGACACCCCTTGGGGTTATTCCAAATTCTTGTCAAGATAATAACCATTATGGCATGCACTTAGGATCAGTTGGAGAACAACTTTCCAATTAAGTTATGGGGAGAGACCTTCAATTGTGTAGCTAGATTTGCTTCATCAAGTACGTCTGTATCCTCCTCTTCCTCATCATTTTGCTGGTGCTCAAGGATGCCATGGGTAAGAGGTTCAATGGTGGGTGATTGGAAGCAATGCAAGGGAAGCAGATGGCAGAGGACAAGGCCGATGCTGGTTATGTGCACCAATGTTTGGTACTAGAAGACCCTTTATGGCAATGCGTGGTTCAACACTGGCCAAGACAGGAGAATAGAGATCAGCGTCAATTGGAACTCCAATGGTAGTTGACTGTGGTGTTGTGTCAAATCCGCAAGTGTATGGGTTGTCAACAAGTAATAAAGTGATGAGTAGAGTATCATTCCTAATACCAAATTACGACATTTTTAATTATTTAGATAACCAAAAATGAGAATTAAGTGAAATTAAATAAGAATAGTAAAATAACTAACAAAACTAACAAGTCTTGGGAGAATAGAGTTCAACCAAGCATTAAAGGCCTAGGATTAGGAATCTACTACAGTTATCCATCATGATGAACATTGGTTCTTCTTTATTAATGATTAATTATATTTTTGAAGGCGGTCTATCTTAAATTATTTAAAGCAATCTTTTGACACTAAAAACGTGTTAAACTAAATTAACTTCATTCTTATCGCAATTAAATTAGTTGAAACTCATTAAGTTTTATGATATTCCGTTAACCCTTGAAGGATCCAGCTTATCTCTAAGTCTTAATTCCCAAGTTCTATTCCTATATTATCAAGCATTAGACTTTATCTCTCGATCCATCACCTAACACCTAAGATCATGCAAGTATGGTTGGCAACATACCCCAAGAATTAAGAACACTAGGAATGAATAAAAAAATAACAATTATAATAAAGAGAGAAATCAAATATTCAATATAATAGAATAAAGAGCTTAATCCAAACTCTAGAAAAAAAAAAGAAATTTAGCCACACATGACAATTAAAACACAAATAAGATTAAAGGATACAAATACAACCATGAATCAATCGTAGAAAAATATAAAATAAGAGTAGAAGTAGAAGAAAAAAAGAAGGATGTCTTCAATGGATACCTCTTCTCCCATAATCTTGCCTCCAACCCTTGTTCTTCAATCTTTGTTGCCTGCATTCTCTCCAAAAATCTCCCCTCAATCCTTCAATCCTTAGTCTTTTTATAGGAGATTTACCCTAATAGAGTTGTATTCTTCACTCAACCTCCTTGATTGGTCCCAAAGTAAAGAAAATATGTTGATTGAATTTAAGAAACTTGATTAATTGGTTCTCAACTAATGAAAAGATGCTTAATTGTAGGTCCCTAAATAATGAGAAGATGCTTAATTGGTCTTCAAGTAATTCCATAATTGGCCCCTAAATAATGAGAATATCTTGATTGAATTTAGGAAACTTAGTCTCTTTAATTGGTCCCCAAGTAAATTTTTAATTGGTCTCTAAGTAATGAAAATGTGCTGAATAAATTTAAGAAATTTGATTAATTGGTTCCTAAATTCCTATTACTTGGCTAGCAAGTTTTAAAGACCCGTGCAAGGTGCTGGGCGCTAGTATTTAGGTGCCAGGGCTCCTCCGTTGATGCCCAAAATCTCATTTTCTGATTTGCGCACAACTTTACACCCTCCAAATGCGAGAAGTAGGCTTCAAAGTCTCATAAAAATTGTAGTTTTCTTTCTTAACTTTCTAATGCTACTAGAATTGCTTCATTTTGATCTTCATAGCTCAAGTTACATTTGTTTTACAGCATAAAGGTCAAGAAATCCCCGAATTTTGGCGATCTTGATTCTGGCTCAACTCCTTTACAATGAACTTAATCAAATCTTCATAAAAACATATCAAAACATCTCTATTGGACCTAAAAACAAAGAGAAAAAAAACTCAAATTATTAAGGATAATCTAATCATTAGTGGTATAAATCTCCATAAAATTTATCTAAATTCATATTGAACCAAGCATAAGATGTATATTTTACCCACATAATGTGGGAAAGAGGCAGGAGATCAAGGATGACGATCGATCTTGGAGGTGTAGCGTCCTTGACTGCAGGGAGGCGTAGAGACTATACAACCATGAACGAACAGCGAGATCTGATGAGTTGCTACCAAATGATCTCACCACCAAGACAATAGTGACAACAGTGGCTGCTACCGCTTTTGAGCAAAGCTAGAATCCCTGGGACCTAGATAAGATCTTAAGCTAGAGATGTGGTGGCCGCCAAGTAGAGAAGCTGCACTAGGGGAGTCTAAAAACAAGGTTTTAAGAATAATTTTGATGATTTTTTTCATTGACAATATACAAGGTATATATACACAAAGTTCCCATCAATAAGTTACATGATATCCACAATTATAGGGGATTCAAATGAAAAGGATAGTTACAGAGGAGAAAAATACTGCTAAAACTGTGTACACCCTTATTTATAGAAAATCACAAGTTGGTGCGTGGATATCACACATTCCCAACTTGACAAGAGAGTGGTCAAAAACACTACTAGCGACTACTTTTATAAGAACATCTGCTAGTTGGTGTTCAAACCTTACAAATGGAAATGCAATAATCTCAGCTTCAAGTTTCTCTTTAATAAAATGCCTGTCAATTTCTAATGTTTTGTTCTGCCATGTTGAACAAGATTATGAGTAATTTCTATTGCTGAGGTATTGTCACAATGAAGTTTCATTGCTTCTTTTGGTCAAAATCCCAAATCTTCAAGCAAATTCTTAAGCCATAATAGTTCACATACTCCAAATGACATGCCTCTAAATTCTACTTCTGCACTAGACCTTGCTACTACATGTTATTTTTTTACTTCTCTAAGTTACAAGGTTTCCTCCCGCAAATGCAAAATATCTTGAGGTGGATCTTCTACTATCAACTGACCTTGCCCGATCAGCATCAACATCAGTCAGATGACAGATCATCCATTTTGACAAATGGAGGTTATCTCACAATATAATTGATATGCCTTAATGCATCTTGACTAACCGAGTATGTTTTTTATGTTGTGCCCAGATCTCCTTGGAAGTAGGTAAGCAGATGAAAAGTGATTTGACATATTTGGTCATAACATCCAAAAGCCAAGACTTGACCATATAGTTGTCATCCTCCTAGGTTTCATATTCTTCAAAGTCTTTATCTTTTCGTGCAGCCTTTTTTCTAGAAATGAAGCCCAAACGTTTTCTGTCACTAGTTTTATTCTCTGCATTTAAGGACCATTCTATGTAGTTGGTACCATGAAGACGTTCAGGGGTAAGTGATGAGGACAACTCTTGCATACGAAGAGTAGACGTTGCAGGGGTGTCCACCTTCATAGGTTTAGGATTACTATTATCTGGAGTAGCCATTAGAAAGAAACCAAACTGACTCTTAGGGTAATGGAGAGGTAATCAGAGCTAGCTTTTATACCATATAAAAAAAAGGTTTCAGGAATAATTATGATGATTCTTTACGTGATCTCCACAATTATAGAAGAGTCAAATGAAAAGGATAATTATAGAAAAAATAGGAAAAAAATACTGCTAACACTATGTACACCCTTATTTACAACAGATCATAATATTGACTAATTTCAACAGGTAGATGGTAGCTCGAGAAACCCTAGCAAACCCACCAATCCCTAGGCAGAGATTGATTAATATGTTATCTTGTTATGTTTGCATCATTCTTTTTCTCCAAACAACATTTTCAAAATTAATATTTCACTATGATCTTCTATATTATTTGACCCTTTTTTTTTTCTCAAGTTATTTGGTAAACCAATCATTTTTTAGCAATGACAGATTACTAGAACTGTTAGAGAATATAAGATTGTTATCATTAGAGAATAAATATAGACATGCAATCCATGGAATTTTGAACACACCTACCACTTTTGGGACAAATTGAGTGTGTTTAACATGCTTAATTATACACCAATAGAGAAAGAGATGGTTGGTACCCAATGAACTGCATGATTTCCTTATCCTTAATGCTCTCATTCCCATGCTTTTCAACCCAAAAACATGAGAGAATTACTGGACAAGAAGGATTATATGTGCATGTGGTAGGCAGCAAGATACAATTCAACCCACATGCATGGAAGTGCCTCAACGTTAAGAGGTAAAAAGGTATGGGCATTGGATACCCCAACGAGGTTAATGGGATAAGAGAATCTAGCAAGGTTTTTCTGCAAGGGAATATTTTGTTTCACTTGAAATATGAAAAGGATTTTGAACCAGAAAAATGAAATCAAATTCCATTTTGAATATCTTGTAAGATTCTGGTTCACTGTCAGAAAAATACTTGATGTACCAACTCATACTTGAAATTAGAGAGTGAAACCGCTTTATTCCAATATGGGAATAAAAACGAATTGGCAAAAAGATGTGCTGAATGTAAATTATCATGGTTAAAGATGAAGCATATACAGCGCAGAAGAGGAAGTGAGAAAGTTATAATTAATTCTGGTGATTGGGGGTATAAGATCACAACAAGGGTGGCACATTTGAAAGGTAGACAAAATCAATTTAAAACGACGGCATGCCCAAATAAAGAAACACGATCAAAGCTTAAACATCAAGTTCAGCAACCACTTTCTTCGCTGGCATGCAATGATTTTGTCTATTATTATTATTATTATTATTATTATTATTATTATTATTATTATTATTATTATTATTATTGTGAATCTTCTTAACTAAGGATGAGTTTGTGTATCCTTAAGTTAAAATAAAGGTAAAAAATTTGTGGATAAATTTTAAACTTAAATATGTTTTTAGTATATGAAAATATAATATTTTTCAATTTTAGTCATTCAAAATTTTTTTATTTAATTTTAATTTTTTAAAATTTTTTTGTTTGATTTTAGTTTCTGCTATTAATAAAACCTTATGTGAGAAACAAAAGTCTCATTTACTAATGCCACCTATTAGGGATTCAGTTTGCTAAGTACTAAATGAAGGTTCACTATAGGTAGGAATTAAAATTAAAAAATAAATAAAAAGACCAATACAGAAAGTGTTATATTTTTAGGAACAAAAACTTATTTAAACCTAAATTTTATATATTTAATTATATGAAAAAACCATTTTTTTTACTTTTTTTTCTCTGTTTTATGGGATACCAAACTGATTTTAGATATTACATTGGTAACCATTCTCAAAAATCAAAATGCAACACTCTCAGAGCATTGTCCCATTGCAGGATAAAACAGATTAGGCTTAGTGGCCCACGAGTGTTTGGTTGGTAGCGCCAGTTTAGTTGGAGAAGTTTAGGACTCATCCTGCCATGCAAAATGACAACTAAAAACTTATAAGTGAAATTCTAGTACAGAAAGTGGCTTCTAGCTGGCTCTGGAATACTAATTGATTTTTGTCAATTTGCAACTTTTAGAATTGGGTCAATCCAGTATAAAGCACTGAACTGAGAAATCTTGGGAGGCCTAAATTGGAATGATTGATTGGCATTCACACTTTTTTGTTTTTTCAAAAAAGTAAATGTGAATGATGTGTTACTATTCAACAAAAGAGGCTGTCTATAAAAAAATAATGGTAAGAGTCGGTGGATGCATAAATGAAATGTAAAATAGAAGCACAAATAGATTGGAGTGAGAAGGCGAAATCATGGCAACGACTCATGGCAATGTTCATGTTGACAAAATCAACAACGACAACGCAAAGCCCTTCATGCCAATTTTAAATCGCAACAAACAAATGATGGTGTTTGTTGAATAAATGATAGCTAATTACCCTCACTTAGAGAATAACTTGGAAGTTCATATAGATTGCACCCTAGCTAGAAGTGCCCACCAACTCCAACACTGCATAACTAGAAGAGATACAAAGTTTGTCTACCAGAAAAGAAGTCAAAATTGGAGACCTCACTAACTGTTCTACAAAGGTTGATGATATAAATTGTAAGAAAGAGATGCCAAACCACCTGTTACTAGGAATAATCATAAATCAGAAGGGAGATAAACATTACAGCAAACCTTATACGAAACTGCAGGTATATTTTGGTGTCGGAAAAAACTTCTTTAAAATGAAATTTTTTATAAAGTAAAGAAGTAATAATATATTTATTCTTAATTTAATTTAAAATATATCATAATTTTAATTTAATTAAATAATTTAAAAATAAATATATTCTTATTTACTCACTTTACAAATAAATTTAATACCAATGACAAAGGACAATGACAATGGAGTTCAATGAGACTGCAAAAGTTGGAGTTCAATGACGATGGACAAAGATCTTAGCTTCTTTAATACCATATAATTTGTAATGAAAATTAGCTATTATCCGAAATTCAAATATTATCGCCTCCCTTCTAAATTTTCAGGTGCTGTCACCAATTTATATATTGCTAGAGATAGGCCTAACCATCATTGCGTGCAGAAAAAAGAGCAAAAGGAATATATAAGTACAAATTCTCCATTTCTATCCTGTATTCCGATATAGGTGCTGTAGTTTAAGTGCAATTTTATAAACTGAATTAGTTTGTTCAACTATTTGAAGACCTATTTGCACCAAGCACACACTAGTGGAGTCATCTACTGGCAACACCGCTTGAAGATTGGGAGCACAAAATCCACTTGCATTCAACAAGATGAGCTCACACGAGCTTTATATGGTGAGTCATAGAAGCACTAGTGGTCAGAAGTCGGGTCTGGTGTCATACACTAGTTTGAAGATTGGGAGCTCGAACAACCACTTGCATTCAAAGCCAAAAAGATGAGCTCACAGGAACTACCTAGCTGTGGTTATCAAAGCTATACAGATTTTGGCAGCTTGCCAGTAGTTTCTGGAGCCGCAATTTCAAATCTCAATCTTAAACAACCTCGATTGTGTAGCAATTAACTTACTAATTCCTACCCATAATGCTAAATTTCACGTTCCCCAAGATATTATCTAATTATATATAAATATCTTATCAGATCAACAACGACATCAATATTATCCAATTATATGGTATTTAATAATATAATTTAGGCAGCCATGGTTTTCAACAGGCTTAACACATACACATCAATCTACCTTCTTTCTTCTTACAATTTTAGCTTCGGGAACATCGGGTTATTTTGGGTTTCAATCAACTAGTAGAGTAGTTAAAAGTTAAAACATTTCGCTGATGCTTAAAAGCGAAGTCAAAGTGCAGAAGTTGACAATCATAAACAGTTTGCCTTACCACTTAGCTAAGATAAGGTTCTAGCTCCATGCTTCAAAGCAAGAAGGAAGATAACATTCTATTCTATTATCAATTATTATAGAATCATAACCGCCATCGAGCTTGTACCTCAATTGGCACATGTCCAAGTCTTTTAAGACTCAAGTGTGATGTTGATGTTAGAGGTTTGATCCTCTACTAAGCCACCTTTCTCCTTCCCCTTTACTGAAAGGCACTGGCATAAAGAATTTAATTGGTACTGAAAGGAGGGCTTACAACAATAGCATTTGGTTCTATTAAAAACTATTCAGGTGAACTCTCCAGCTAAGTTATCTCAAGCAAAGTTCAGATGCAAACCTTTATGATGAAGTAGAGCTGTGGATACTGATACTTATAGTGAATTACTTTAGCCTTTTTTAGAAGTACGTAGTACCATTATAAGATGGAGAAAACAATCTTTTAAAAAAGGAAAAATCCTCCCAAGTGATGAATTTTGAAAGAAGGCTGCCAAGTTGTATGTGGAGAGATAGTAAATCACCCGAGTGGTCACAAGAAAGTAGCTTATGCGTGGAAAGGGTGTTGCAAGTTGATTAAGTGAGGAAGATAGCCAGTTCACAGATGTAATTTGAAAGTGCGGTTTCACACACACAGTAATATCTCTTAGATGATAAATAAACTACTACTACCAGATCCAATAAGAAAATTGACAAATATGATTATGAAACTATATCATCAATTTCACAAACAAACTGATCAACACGCCATCCTGACCTAGAGAAGAACAAAATAATCAACACACCTCTGAATTAAACAACAGTTTAAGGCCATATCCAAGCAACCAAGCTATCTGGCCGTGCAATTCCACCTGCAAGTTAACATCATAAACAACATAGTAATTATAACCCATGAAAAATTGTAAATAGACCAAAAGAAGGGAAAAACAATAGAAAACTTGAAGGCACCTGTATCTGGAAACTTGAGTACTGTGGAGAAGGAACAAGAAGAGAGGGTAAACCAAATCCAGTATCTATTGAATTCTCTGAGACATCTATTTCCTCACAGTCTCCCAATTATACAATACAAAAAGCCATTGTAGAAACCTCATCCTCTGGACAATGCTACATTTTTTCATCCAAATCCATAAAAATCTACTGTCCTGAACCTTGAGAATCATCCTTAGTAGGAGGCTGCTGCTGGTGATGGTGATGGTGATGGTGCTGCTGCTGCTGCTGCTGCTGCTGCTGTTGCTGGTGTACTCTAGCTTGGCCCATCTGCTGATAAATCTGGCTCAAGGCCTGTGGGTTCAAGACCCCAATATGACCATCTTGGGACAAACCCAGCTCCAAACCAGGCATCTGCTGGTTAGCCCCTCCCAAAATTGAGGTGAAACTCATAGGACCCATGTTGGTGGCAGCAGGCAAGTCAAACCCAGGGAACCCAATCTTTTGCAGGTAATTTGAACTCTCAGTGCCTAAACTGGCTGTAGATGGACCAGATGATGACTGAAATCCAAATCCACTGACATGGGGGGGCCATAGACCTGTGGCCACATGGGGTCTCCCCAAATTCCCTCCAACCATTGCCCAGCTGGTCCTACTCCCTGACCCAATATTGGACCCTCCTAATTCATCAATTTTTTGGTGCAACCCAGCAGATAGAGAGGTCCCCTGTTGTGAAACAGAGTTACCAGCAGCAGCCAAAGCAGATGCTGGTATTGTCCCAGTTCCTGTGGCTGCTATTATAGATGGCTCAGCCTGCTGCAAGAGCCACTGGATGGTTTCCCCATCAGATTTGTGACCCAATTCTCTGGTCAACTGGAAGATCCTAGCTGCACACAGAGCAGGCATCCTTATCCTCCTTCCCCTGCCTTCAACCTTGGTGTGCCTGTCCTTGTTGGAACTCCTCTTGGGTGCCAACTGCTTCTTGCTCTCTTCTTTGTCAGCAATCACAATCTGGAAATCCTTGACCTCTGCTGGCTTGTTCTCTCCCATGTTCCCTTGTTGTTGTGGCTGTGGAAGGCTCAGGAAGTTGGGTACCTCCTGTGGCTGTGGCTGCTTTGAGCCCTTGGGATCCATGAACAGGACACAAAAGAAAAGGAGAAAAAAGAAAAAAAAGAAATGATGGGTCCTCTTTGATTGAAGAAGGTGACCTGAAAAGTCCTAAACTTTCATGAGTTTTCACTGTTTCTGGCAAGGATTGAGGGACAAAACCATAAAATATTAAAATCCCAATGTCCCTATGTCAAAATTTTCACTCAATGGTTTGGTTCTCTCTCCTCTCTCTCTCTCTCTCTCTCTTTCTTGTCCTTTCTTACCTCTTTCTCGGTGTAGTGGGTTTTGACCAGCCAGATATAAATTTTGAAAGCAACTTTAACTGCCAGTTTCACTACCTTGGGTACTACTATAACCCTGTCTCTATACAGACACAAAAACTCATTTCCTACATTCCATGGATCTCCTTCATTATCTCTCCTTTCTTTCATTTTCTTTTCTCTTATGCATCCCATAAATGCAACATTACAATATAGGATGCCATCTCTTGCAAGGGAATCAATTGCCACGTGGTCAACTACAAAAGCAACAAGTGGAGGGCTATATATGGGTTGTGGGGTTACTTCTCAGCCACTTTAGTTCTCTAGGCCCCTCTTCTTCTAAGAAGTGTTACAAAACAGAATCAAAGAACAAAATTTAATAATGGGATCAGCAACCATAAGTAATGGACTTACCAGTCATCAAAGAGAGGGATTGCAGTTTAGACACAAGGGTGAGGGAATGACTTATTTTCTGTTCAGGGACGTACTATCCAATGGTGGGTCCTTGCATCTTTAAATACTATAGTTGCTGGCAGTTCATGTCCCATGTACAAAATATCACTTCCCATACACTTCTGGTATGTTTTGTATATTTTGTATTGGACTTTAGTTAGACTTCTGTTTTGGAGAGCTCAGTTGCAGACCAGCACAATTGGAAAAAGTCTACTTGAAAATAAAATGGTGGTATAAATTTCCTTATGGAAAGTAATAACACATCTTCAGATTCAATCGCCTAATGCCAGTATTTTGACCGCCAGTGAAGCCACTTTTATATCCTTTGTATTGGTGCTTTTTCCTAAGGCAATATTTGTTTCGTTGCGAATTATTTTATCAATAAAATCAATTAATTTGAAAAGGATTTTGAAATATCAAATCTACCCTTATCTATTAAACTTAATTTTATTTTATTTTAGAGTTATTTAATTTCTTATTATACTTTTTCTCTCATCAACATCTTGCCCACACGTCATTCTTAATTTATCATTTTGTAAATTTTACTCTCTCAGTTTAAGTTTTTCTATGCATAACTTACATTTAAGGCGCCTTAGTTGGTACATAATATAATGCTTAATAATATAAATATATTATATAATTTATTTTTATCATATGTTTGATGTGATACTTAATATGATAAAATTATTCTATTTATTTATTTTTATCTAATAATTACAAGGTAAACTTATCAGATTAGATAAGGTATAATAAGAATATTTTATATTAGATTAGATAAAAGTATAATACTTTAATCCCAAATTAACCTTAACGCTATGATCTCCTCTCACAGGTTGTGGTTACCAGCTTACCTTAGCCTTGACTATCATTTGCCAGCGCCGACCACCAAATCCATCCCATAGTCAAACAAACTGCCTCCAACCATGTCCGACCAAACCGCACCTCCATTTTCTCAACATAATTTCTTCTCTATTTCCTTTTTGCCATTTTCATTTCCAAAAATAATGAATAGATTTGGGTTTACTTTTTATAAGAATTTCAAGATTTGCCTATCAACCCATCACAATAACTAGTCTCTTGAAAGATCTGGTTTTGTTTTCTTAAAGTGGGGTTACTGCCATATTTCTTTTGCCATTGACATCTATCATTTAAGTGCTCAACCTCCACCTAAAATTGGCATCTCATCGTGTGCTCTTGATGTTGTTCTTCAAGACTGCACCTTTAATGCATTTTTTTAAGCTAAAGACTAAAGTAACTTTTGCTACTCAAGTGTCCTCATTAGAGTTTAGGAGTGGTAGTTTGAGAACTAGAAGAATTCAAAGTTATAAAGAATTTCAAATCACAAAATTTTAAATTAATCTTAACAATTTTTGTTACATAAATAAAAATTTAAGATTGTACAGTCATGTGCATGCCCCAAGCATTGATAATATAAAAATTTATACAATGTATAACTTATACTATCCTATCATATATTGTACTATCATACTTTATACTATCAAGTCTTATCATGTAAAATATACCAAATAAGGCTTAAGTTTCAAACATCTCTCTTAAAATTTGTTTTCTTATTGATAGCGAAATGTGTAATTCTTAATTGCTTTTGAATTTCAATTGAGGTTGAATTGAGTATTGTATTTAGGATAATACTCCTCTAAAATAAGTTTGTTTATAAAGTGAGTAAATAAAAATATATCTATCCTTAAGTTATTTAATAAGTCAAGATTACGATGACTTTATATTAAATTAAGAGTAAATATACTATTACTTACTCATTTTAGAGACAAACTCACTTTAGATAAACTTTCTCATTCTATTGAACATATATTGTCTAAATTTTTTATTACATAGAACAGAGCTTGAGGTTGGAGGCTTAAGGATTCTTTTTACTTTGGAAGAAGGTACATCCATCATTTTTTTTTCTAATTTTATAGTGGTCATTAATGAGACTATCTTTCTTTTTCTTTTTTATATTTTTTTAAAAAATAAATAGATATTCATTAACGAAGTAATGAAAAGAAAATAACATTCCAATTATATAAAATATGGGCATAAACCCAAGATTGTTGTAAATAAAATAAAGAGAGAAAATAAAAGAGATCAAGACAAAAGAAATATAAACTCTAGAAATTTACTTCTTTATGAACTAGCTATACAACAATTTTTTTTATTCATTTTTCATGGAAAAGCACGTCCTTATATAGGACTTTAGACATAAACAAGGAAATGATGTTATACTTCTCTATAATGTGTAGGGGTTATTACATCATTATTAAGAATGGTAAATGTTATAACCACAAAATCATACTAATAGCACCCTTAATATTTAATTAATATAACCATCCACCATATGTAAAATATATATGTTTTACAACACTTCCTCTTGGATGACTATACTCTATGAATATACCTTGTTAAAACTTTGCTAAGAAAAATCTAATAAGATAAAAATTTAGTGAAGAAAAAAGAGTATAGTAATCATAAGTAACTTACTTCCCCTCAAAATATAACACCGATTATGAAATATTTTTAAGTTGATGCATTCTAATGTTATGCACGTGTTTGTTGAAAATTGAAGTTGATAATGCCTTTGTTAATAGATTTTCTATTGTCACTTGAGCGAATTTTGCAAATATCAACATCACTTTTCTTCAAGAGCTCATGAGTGTAAAATAATTTTGGTGAAATATGTTTAGTTCTATCACCTTTTATATTGTCACATTTAATTTGTGTAATACATGTTGCATTATTCTCGTGCAATATTGTTGGCTTACCATTTTCCATCAACAATTCTCATGCTCCTCTAGCATGGTGAATCACAGTTCTTAACCATGCATATTCACGACTTGCTTTATGAATAACTAATGTTTCTGAATGATTTGATGAGGTACCAGTTATTATTTGCTTTACAAACTGTCATGAAATAACAATATCACCATATGTGAAGATACAACCTATTTGGGATTTGACTTTTATTTGGATTTGGATAAGATAAATATCCTGCATCTGTATCAATTAGCTAGACATAGATTTATATAAACAAAATAATCCAATAACAATTATGCCTTGAAGATATAGAAAAATATACTTAATTTCATTTTAATGTCTTTTGGTGATGAACTATATTTTATTATTAAACTTACAAAAAATATTATATTAGGTCATGTATCAATATGCATGTGTGCTTCTATAGCACTAAGATATGATACTTCAAGACCAATATCTTCGTTATCTTCTTTACATCTAGCGATCTAACAAGCAATACATACCAACTATAGCAAAGTCAGTTATAAGTTTTTCTATATCGACACAAAGGCAAATAAAGTATTTTAAATAATTTTGAAATAAATAAATAATGTATATCAACAAGCACTAATGCCCAATAAAAAAGTATTGATATGATGAGTAAAAGAATATAAATTATCAACATAAGTAAATTAAGTTCGTTGGATGGTGTTGATATTTTAAATCCTTTGAGGATTTTCATGTAAATAGTATGTACCGAGAGAGCAATAAGATGTAATAATAACATGTAACAACATCTATTAGAAGTACTTAGCTTCTTGTGTGTAAATAATCTTATTAGATATCAAATTGTAATTGCATCCACCATTAGAGAATAACTTTTACAATAGTTAATGCATTTTCTCAATGAGAAACTTTGTGCAACAAGTTATACTTTATATCTCGTACTTCGTTTTTCTTTATTTTATTTTCTCACAAGCACTCATTTGTATTCACAAATTTTGCACCTTTTGGAGTTTAGACTTTAGGTCCATTAAAACTTTTTCTGGAGTTTGAATTACAAATTTAATAACCTCACATTTTACAATTGAGTTCAATTTTTATTACAAGACATTATTCTATTTTGGCCAATCATTTATTAATCAACATTATTTGATGATTCTAATTTCAAGATCATTATTATTATTCATAATATTTCATATTACATTAAATGCAAATATGTTATCAACAACTATTTCTTTTTTGTTTTATCTTTTCCCCATAAAGACAATATTGAGATCTTGTCATTTTCACTATTTTCAACTATCTTAACTTCTTTGGAGTTTGAACTACTTCAAGAATTTAGAATACTTCAAGAGTCCTAATTATGTCTCTAATATCTTCTTTAAGACTATCCTCTTTGGAGTTTGAACTACTTCAAGAATTTGGAATACTTCAGGAGTCTTAATTATGTCTCTAATATCTTTTTTAAGAGTATCCTCTTTTGGATTATTTGCATTCTTAACAATATTACTTGCTCCTTTTCTTTTATGAGATTTTTGTCTTTGGAACCGATTAATTTATCATGCTTTTAGCATGTTTTTTACTCATTCGATATCAATTATAATAGGATAACTTATGTATGATTTATTTGTCACTTGTAAAAGAAAATGCATCTGAAAATTCATTTGCTTTCCTTTGCAAATATATTATCATTTGAACTTCTAGTTCACATTGCATTGTTTGAGAATCTACATGATATAATAATGATTTATTTCAAGTAATTTCTTTTTCTATCTACTTATTCTCTCACCTGTAATGTTGAAAACATTATTTCATATTTAACATATATTCTCAATTTTTTTTCGAAGCTCATTTTAGTGCGATGTCGTGAAGCAGGAGTGACTATATTGCACATAATAAAATTCTTATATGAGAAATATTTGGCTTCTGGCCAAAATCTAATTATATAGCTAGGGGAGAATTTATAATTATTTATTGGTCTTATACCAACAAGTGCTACAGCATGTAAAAGGCATGCCTCAAGCAAAAACTTGGGATCTTGTTCTCGCAATCTATTATTTAGTTATCAATTGAAGGCATTTGAATATAAGTAATAAGATGTTTAACATTTTATCGATGGCCATACAAATGCATTAATCACTAAAGCTTGAAAAGTAAACTCACCATCATTATCAAGATGAATTGTATTTATATAGAAATCTGTGCTCTTAGTCAAACAACTTGCATAATCTCACAAATGTCAGGTTGCGAGTTGATAATAAGTATACATGCGACCATCTTAGAGATGCATATACTAATACCATAAATTATCTAAAAGGTATACATGATTTATTATATAATGCACAAATATCATCTTGAATATGTTCCAAAAATTTAGGAGATCATTCAACTCCAAATTTAGCTTGTGATGACCTTATAATCAATTTACATTGAAAACACGCAACACATGAAAATTTATTGGAGTGATTAATCTTTTGGTTATTCAATGATATTCATATGAATTGTCAATATGGACTCGAGATAGCATAATCGGTCTTATGCCAAATAATAAAATTATTTAGACTAGTAAACTTCTGGTTTACAATAACATAGTAAACTTCTAGTTTATAGTACATTCTCTAATCACACTAATAATGTAATATAGACCAGAGCAAAAATTAGATAATATTTATAATATAATTTTATTACTCAAGGCAATAACTATAATATAAAGATATTCATTGTTTCATTAATTCACAATCTCGATATGATATCCATTTTGTTCGACATATATTTTGAAACTAATCAAGATTTTTTTTTTTATATTTTGACTTGGTAGCAATAATGCATCACATTTGTAACTTTGTTTTTCTTGGGAACTAGCTCTGTCTAAGCCCTAATCAATTTTTTTTTTTTTGGTTTCCCAGAGTATCCTCCTACTCAATAGGTGAGAAACTAATCTCTAGGAATACAGTTAGGTGCCTAAGCGAGGATCTCTCCTAACGGTGTTTTTATACTACCACATATCTCAAATTTGATCCATATAGAGTGTATCTGGTGAGATGAGCATTTATTGTGAGAAGTAAGAGGAGTGAATATTGACCATTGGATCTTTCATGAATGGTCAATATTAAAAGATAAATGCATGTAACTTTTTTAAGTGGTCACATGACCTTTAAGTAACTTTTAATATTGACTATCCATATATGGTTGTATGGTCAAGATTTACTCCTCTTATTCTCTCACAATAAAAACTCATCTCACTAGATATACCCCCTATATATATATATATGGAGCATATCTAGTGACATAAGTGTTTATTGTCAGAGTTGAGAAGAGTGAATCATAATCATTAGATCTTAAATGAATGGTCAAGATTAAAATATAAATATATGTGATTTTTTTAAATGGTCACATGACCTTTAAGTAACTTTTAATCTTGATCATCCATGATAGTTGTATGGTCAAGATTTATTCCCCTCACCATCTCATAATAAAAACTTCTCTCACTAGATATGCCACACACACACACACACACACACACATATAAACATTGGGAACATATAAATTTTTCTTAAATCAATGAATGAATAGGAATATACAAAGAAATCATACCATATCTATTTTATTTAAAATATTACAAATTAATAAAGGAAAGGTAAATGCATATGAGATTCATAAGTCACATCAAATATAAATCAAATACATGTGAAATGCTAAGCATAAACTACTAACATTTTTTGTCACCAATCAAGCAATCAATTATTCATTCAAGATGTTCAAAGTAAACATATATATGAAAATGCATCATATTAATATGAAACCAAGGTTAAATGAATATTTTCTCACCATCAAAGTTTAAACATATGACATTTGCATGACTAATATCCTTTTAAACATGCTAGAATGGTGGTATGAATTTTCTGAATTCTTACTCTGTTCACTATTTTTCTTATCATTATCTTATCACTTCATATGAGATGTATTTTATGAGAAGAGTTTGGAGCCACCACGGTAATGGTCATTTTTCTGAACTTTGCCACATCAATGGCCATAACCACAACTTTTGTTAAACCCAAAATCATAATTTGGAACATTCACTTCATAGAATAGAGTTAAACCCATTGGGTGACTTTTGTGATTTTTCATCAATAACTTATTCTTGTGTTCAATCACAAGAATGCATAAACTTAATTCAAATATTTCTTGAAATAATTTTCTTTATTTTGCTACTGTAGGAGCATATGTGAAAGGCATAAAAAGGTAGATAATGTTTTCTCTCACATTTCTGTTTCAAATTATACTAAAATCAAATGGGTCTTTATAGATTTCAATCATGATCTAAAGGTCTAGTTCTTTAAGAACTATACCACAAATCTTCATATAAACGATAACTAGGGAAAATCATTAGTTCCGTACAATCCTACAGGGATGTTTGAATAGTAATTTTTCTTGAATTTATCAAGAGTAACAAATTCAATATATGACAAAATATGATAATTACGTTAGTCAATAATATTTAACAATAAAATCTCTATGGATGAAACACATAGATATTTCATACTAAGATCAACATGAAAAACCATAAGAAACAACAGAGTCACGAATTACATTAATCTACAGAAAGTGATAAGAATACATACTCTTTCAACAGAATCTCGAAGCTAATCAAGCTATCACTCATATAGTAGAATTTTATGCTCATAACGTGTTGTAAATAAAATAAAAAGAGAAAATAATGATATATCAAGACAAAGGAAATATGAACTCTAAAACTTTAGTTCTATAGGAACTAGCTATGCAACTTTTTTTTTTCATTCTTCGTGGAAAAGCATGTTCTTATATAGAACTTTTTGACATAAATAAGGAAATGAGGTTATATTTCTACATATTATGTAGGGGTTATTGCACCATTATTAGGAATGGTGAAGGTTATAACCACAACGTCATACTAATGGCACCCTTAATACATGATCAATATAGTCATCTATCACATGTAAATTATGCATGTTTTACAATAAAGATCACTCCCGACAAAAGGAGAAAAACATCATAACCCCCCATGAAATCCTAACAATAAAAATAAGGGGAGTAAAAATGATGAAATATTATGATAATTCCATCTTATCTATTAATCTTAAGGTTTCTGAATCTTGCCCCAAACAATGTCTTTCCTCTATGCCAAGGCCTTTGTTTTTGTATCACATCTCCATGATCTATAGCTTTTCTCAATAGATTGGACGGTTGATGGATGTCGTCAATCCTACCAGTTTAACCTTATCAATTAATTATAGTATAGATATAATTTAGTAGTTTAATAGTGAGTAAGGATTATTCTTGCAGAGTATTGGGTCTAAAAGCACTACTTACTAAACCAGTTATGAAGGGGTTTTAGTTATGCAGTAAAGTAAACAACAAAAAATAAAGAACAAACTTAACAAATAAACATCGAGTTAAATTGTGAAAGAAATAAACAATTATTAAGTTGGTTAAGGAATTTTTCTCCACCATAGATGATTGACAGGATAAAACATACCACTTATGATTAATCAGTTTCAATTTTATTTACCAAATACTAATTGAGACTAACAACAATAGATAGCCGAGGTCCTGACATGTACTACCCTCATCTTTTCTTAGCTTGTTATTAGGTATAAGTTCTAGTCACTACTTAATCTTTAACCATAAACACCCAATTTATTTGGACTCATTCATGGATGCATTAAGATGAGAAAGATATTAGGTTGTTCTAAGTAATATCCACTAGGAGAATGAATATTCATACTTATGTTGTATTCCCACCAAAGATAATGAGCACCTCTGCACTATCCTTATTTGCTACTAGAGTTAGGAAAACACAGAGTCTACCAGATAGTGAATTCCTAAGTTAGCAATATATACCTATCAAGATCTACTTAGTTGATCAATCCAAATAAACTAATAAAACATTATAAACATTAAGTATAGAAGAATACAAGCATTCTCAATCAATACTTGGAAAATAACACCTACATAAATGATCTGTTAATAATTTCAGCTCTCAAATGTCCTTTGTTTGATCTAATTGGATTCCATATGTGCTTAATTATTGGCATTTATCTAAGTTTCTGATTTAGAGTTGTCTTTGGATGTTTATTGTGAAACTATGCTTAAATGTGGTTATAAGCACTCATAAATGTATTGTGATTTTCAGGGGATCTATGAGTGATGGAGTCCATTGGTATTGAACCATTGAGAAGAGAGTTAAAGACTTAAGGGAATCAGTATCAACCCCTAGAAGCAAAGGAAGAAGGGCATTCATAAAGAATCAAGGTTGAATTTGAAGAAAGTGATCAACACGGCTCGTGTCAAATGACACGGGGTAGGCCGTGTACTCTTCTGACTTTGAAGATTGGAGTTTTTGGATCAACACGACCCGTGTCAAATGACACGGGGTGGGCCGTGTACTTCTCTGACTTCACGAGGAAGAATCAATTTCCAGCCTTGACCGAGAACACGGCTTGTGTCAAATGACACGGGGTGGGCCGTGTTCTTCTCTGACTTTAGAATAGATGGAGATCTGTCACCAGAATCAGACACGGGTTGGGCCGTGTCATATAACACGGCCCGTGTCATCGGCTCAGAAGTTTAATTTCGTGTTTTAATGCTAAATTAGGTATCAAAACCTATAAATAAGGTTGCTTAGAGTCCCTAAGAGAGGTCTAGACAGAGAGAGTCGTCAAGGAAACTGAGAGAAACACGAAGACCAAGAAAAAGAGGGATTCGATTGAGGATTGAAGACTCAGACTCGAGCGATTAAAGATCAATCATTCTCAAGCCTTGGAAACTAGTTTGATCTTTAGTTTTTCTTTTCTTCTTTTGTTCTGAACAATGTTTTTCTTTAATTCTTCTTCTGTTTTTGAATTTGCCATGTGCGGCTAAACTTCTTGATTGGTTAAGGGAAGATGAAACCCTAGTTTTGATTATGTAAATCTTGCATATTTCTTTATATCAATACAATTATGTTTGTATTCATATGCTTCTGTTCTTAAATTAATATAAAGGTTTTTATATTCTTGCCAAATTTCGAAAGTGGTAAAACTAGGATTGCTATGCGCGGTTACGGTGGTAAAACTAGTGAAACATATAATCTAAGTAATTTAATCCCGGTGTGTGATTAGATCTTAGTGTGATTGGTTTTCTATTTTTTAATGCAATCATTAGGGAGGTATAAGAGCAGTTGCTTTACAAATAACTAATGGTTAGGGTTTGATTTGAGCGGTTGCTGAATTAAGCGAAACTTAAGGAATACATGGGATTTATCTCACAATCACATAAGAACATAATTGATCATGTTGGTATAAAGGGTATGTAAATTGGCATAATCATATAAATCTAGTGGTGGATTCCATCTCTTAACCAATATCCTTAACTTGATAATTCAATTTGTGTTTACTGCTTTGATTTAAGTTTAATTTCTTTTGTTAGTTTTAATTAACAAAACCCCCTTTTTAATTTTACTGTTTATTTTTCATCAGAGTTTAATTTAGGAATTAGATTGATAGTGTTAATTAAATTGATTCTCTGTGGATCGACCCTTGCTTACTACAACTGGTTGCAAGGTTTTTGTATTTTTGGTAGAACTTTGTAACTGTTTTTTATATTTATTTTTAATCACATTCCACAACACACCAAATTTTGGCGCCATTGCCGGGGAACTAATTTTTTAATTGTGCTATTAATTTGTTTCCTATTTTCTCTCTATTTTTTTATTTTAATTTTAATAGTTTCAGTTGTTCTCTTCAACTATCTTGCAGGTGTTCATGTCCGGTGAAGAGATGAACGAGCAATTGAGAAATTTAAGGCATTACTTTGAACAAATCAGCTCGTAATTCACACCTGCTAACGTTGAAGCTGCCCGTCACATAGACCTTTCCAGTTCTGCGGCATCTAAGATATCTGAGCCACCTGAAGAAGTAGTGATGGCAGAAAATACATTAAGGATGTTGGGTGCTCCGGACTTGGACCAACAACCTCTGTGCATAGAAATTCCTGAGAATGAGGAGGCATTTGTGTTGAAATCGGGTCTAATCCATCTTTTGCCATCTTTCAATGGACTAGCCGGAGAAGACCCTAACAAACATCTGAAGGAAATTCATGTTGTGTGTTCTAGCATGAAGCCTGTAGGAATTTCAGTGGAGCAAGTCAAGTTGAGAGCTTTTTCGTTTTCCCTGAAGAATTCTGCAAAGGAGTGGCTGTACTACTTGCCACCCGGATCAATTCAGACATGGCAGGACATGGCTCGAGCTTTCTTAGATAGATATTTTCCTGCATCAAAGGCCGCAGCCATCAGAAAAGAAATTTGCGACATCCAACAAAGACATGGGGAATCACTTCATGAATACTGAGAGAGATTTAAGAGATTGTGTGCTAGCTGCCCTCAGCATCAAATCAGTGAACAGCTTCTGATACAGTACTTCTATGAAGGTTTGCTAGTGATGGACCACAACATGATTGATGCTGCCAGTGGAGGAGCCTTGGTTGATAAGACTCTTTGAGAAGCTAGAAATTTGATATCTAGAATGGCTGCGAACACTCAACAATTTTTCACTCGGAATGATACAGGAGTGAGAGCAGTTAAAGAAGCTGACACTACTAGTTTACAGCATCAAATGACCCAGTTGACTGCCATGGCTCAGAAGCTGATGGATAATAGGAAAGTACCAGTACAGGCATATGGGATTTGTTGCTCTTCAAGACATCCCATTGATATGTGTCCCACTTTGCAAGAAGACACAAATGAAGAGGCCAAGACAGTGGGGGGATTTTCTGCTTCATCCAAGAATTACAACCCCTACTCCAACACATATAATCTGGGGTGAAGAGATCATCCTAACTTTAGCTATGCAAAGCAGCCCCAAGCTCAAGCTCAACCTCAAGCCTATAGGCCTCCAGGGTTTCAGCAAAGACAAGCACCCTTTCCTCCGAGGCAACCACAAGTTCAAGCTCCTAGGCAACCTGAACCTTCGTTGGAAGAACTAGTGAGGCAAATGGCCACCAGTAATATTCAATTTCAGCAAGAAACAAGGGCCACTATCAGTACCTTGCAAAATCAAGTGGGACAGTTGGCCACTGAGATCAACAAGGTGCAGAGTCAGATTTCAGGGAAACTCCCCTCGCAGCCAGAGGTGAACCCAAGAGAAAATGCTAGTGCTGTCACCTTGCGAAGTGGGAAGACACTTGATGGACCCACATCTTCCCAAGTCAATGAAGAAAAAACTCAAAAGCCTAAGGAGGTAGATGAGGAGGGGCTCATTTCTAAGACCCCTAAGGTAAGTATTTCTGACCCACTTCCTAAATATCTCACTAAGGCCCCTTTTCCAAGTAGGTTGGTTAAAAATAAGCAAGAAGAAGTGGATAAAGAGATCTTAGAGACCTTTAGGAAAGTTGAAGTTAACATTCCTCTGTTAGATGCCATTAAGCAAGTGCTTAGATATGCTAAGTTCTTAAAAGAATTATGCACTAACAAAAGGAAGTTGAAAGGTAATGAACGGGTCCAAGTGGGAGTAAATGTTTTAGCTGTTTTTAATAAGAAACTCCCAACTAAATGTAAGGATCCTGGCACATTCACTATACCATGCACTATCGGTAATGCCAGGTTTGAGAGGATCATGCTAGATTTAGGTGCATCCATTAATATCATGTCCTTTTCTATTTATGCATCTTTACATCTAGGACCTTTAGAACATACTAGAGTTATCATTCAACTGGCAGACAGGTCTAACGCATACCCTAAAGGGGTTGTTGAAGATGTTTTGGTGTAGGTAAATGAACTGGTGTTTCCGGCAGATTTCTATGTGCTGGACATGGAGGAGGACAAATCTTCCAACTCTGCCCCCATTCTGTTGGGGAGGCCTTTACTAAAGACTGCACGAATTAAAATTGATGTGCATTCGGGAACATTGACTATGGAATTTGATGGAGAGTTTATTAGATTCAACATCTTCGAAGCCATGAGATACCCGAGTGATGTGCACTCTGCTTATGTTATTGATTCTTTTGATGTTTTTCAATCTTTAATTTCTACTGTTTTTGAGTATGATCAATTTGATGTCCTCGATACAGTTATGACTTGTAGTTTAGATTTTCAGGATTCAAAGAAGGATGACCAAGGAGAGCCATGGAGCGAGGAGGTTAATGAAGTAATGGCAGCCTTGCATACACTCTCTTCCACCTCAGAAGGACATGAGGTATCGTATGTTGAGCTACCTCTTACCACTAATGTACCTGAACCTTCTGTTGTGCAGGCACCAGAGCTGGAATTGAAGGAATTGCTCGCTCATTTGAAATATATTTTTCTGGGTGAGAATGAGACACTTCCGGTAATAATTGCTAAATCCCTTACCAAAGAGTAAGAGGAGAGCTTAATTTCTGTGTTGAAAGAACACAAGATAGCCATCGGGTGGACTATTGCAGACATCAAAGGTATTAGCCCTTCCATTTGTATGCATAGAATCTTAACGGAGGAGGGGGCTAAGCTAGTGAGAGAACCACAGAGGAGGTTGAATCCCCCGATAATGGATGTTGTGAAGAAAGAGATACTGAAGCTCCTAAGTGTGAGGGTCATCTACCCCATTTCTGACAGCAAGTGGGTAAGCCCGGTCCAGGTAGTACCAAAGAAATCTGGCATTACTGTGGTAAGAAATGCTGAGAATGAGCTTATTCCCACTAGATTACAGACATGGTAGTGTGTTTGTACAGACTATAGAAAATTGAATGCTGCCACCAGAAAAGACCACTTCCCTTTACCCTTTATTGATCAAATGTTAGAGAGGTTAGTTGGTCATTCTCATTATTGTTTCTTAGATGGATTTTCAGGTTATAACCAGATTGCTATCGCTCCGGAAGATCAGGACAAGACCACTTTTACTTGTCCTTTTGGCACCTTTGCTTATAGGAGAATGCCTTTTGGACTTTGTAATGCGCCAGGGACCTTTCAGATATGTATGGTGAGTTTATTTTCTGATTACATAGAGAACATCATTGAGGTCTTCATGGATGATTTTAGTGTATTTGGAGATGGCTTTGAGAAATGCTTGGAACATTTGGCTTTGGTTTTAAAGAGATGCATTGACACTAACTTTGTTTTAAATTGGAAAAAATGTCATTTCATGGTAGAAGAAAGTATTGTGTTAGGTCGTGTAATCTCTGCTAGGGGCATTGAAGTTGATAAAGCTAAGGTAGAACTTGTGCGTTCATTACCCCCGCCCACCAGTGTGCGGGAAATTCGTTCTTTTCTTGGTCATGCAGGTTTCTATCGGTGCTTCATCAAAGACTTCTCCAAGATATCAGCACCTCTCTGCACACTTCTCCAAAAAGATGTACATTTCCAATTTAATGAGAAGTGTATGAAGGCTTTCACTACACTTAAGGAGTTGATGACTGAGGCACCTATCATTAGGCCACCAAATTGAGAGCTTCCATTCGAGTTAATGTGTGATGCGAGTGACTTTGTGGTAGAGGCTGTCTTAGGACAGCGAGTTGATAGGGTCCTTATGCTATTTACTATGCATCAAGGACCCTAAATGATGCTCAACTGAATTATTCCACAATTGAGAAAGAACTTCTTGTTGTTGTTTTTGCTTTAGAGAAATTTAGATCGTATTTAATTGGTTCTAAAGTAATTATTTTTTCTGATCATACAGCATTGAAGTACCTACTGGTAAAGAAGGAGGCGAAGCCAAGATTGCTCCGATGGATTCTGTTGCTCCAAGAGTTTGACTTGGAGATTAAAGATAAAAAGGGAAGCAAAAACTTAGTGGCAGACCATTTGAGCAGATTGGTGACTGAAGAGGAGGACATACCTATTCAAGAGAGCTTTCCGGATGAGCATTTAATGGCTATCGCAACCATTATTCCATGGTATGCTGATATTGCCGATTACTTGGCCACTAAGGACTTTTCAGCGGGCCTGAACAAGGCACAGCGAGATAAGCTGAGGAGTGATTACAAGTATTACATTTGGGATGATCCATACCTTTGGAAGCATTGTGCGGATCAAGTGATTCGGAGATGTATCCCGGATTCAGAGACTTACTTGGTTCTCTCTTTTTGCTATACCTATGCCTGTGGAGGACATTTCGGCATGAAGAGGACAGCCAACAAAATACTTGACAGTGGTTTCTACTGGCCTACCATATTTAAGGATGCTTATAATTTTTGTAAGTCATGTGACCGCTGTCAAAGAACAGGTAATATTAGTCTGCAAAATCAAATGCCTCAAACTCCAATAATCTTTGTGAAAATCTTTGATGTTTGGGACATTGACTTCATGGGACCATTTCCTCCTTCTTTTGGTTTCTCCTATATTTTTTTAGCTGTGGATTATGTTTCAAAATGGGTGGAAGCTAAAGCCACTAAATCTGATGATTCTAAGACTGTTGTGGATTTTGTGAAGTCCTTTATTTTTTCCAGGTTCGGCACTCCCAGAGCCATCATTAGTGACCAATGGACACATTTTTGCAACAGAATCTTTGAAGCCCTTTTGAAGAAATATGGTGTGGTGCACCGGACCTCTACTGCTTACCATCCTCAGACGAATGACCAGACTGAGGTGTCTAATCGGGAGATCAAGTCTATCCTTGAAAAAACTGTGAATCCAATGCGCAAGGATTGGAGTACTAAGCTTGCTGATGCCTTGTGGGCTTATCGGACTGCATACAAGACCCCTATTGGCATGTCCCAATTCCGATTGGTTTATGGGAAGCCCTGTCACTTGCCAGTGGAGCTGGAACATCAATCTTACTGGGCTATCAAGCAAGTTAACTTGAACTTAGAAGGTGCTAGCAAGCAGAAAAAACTCCAATTTCAGGATTTGGAAGAATTGAGGAATGAGGCCTTTGAGAGTGCCTTCATTTACAAGGCCAAGACCAAAGCATTCTATGATCACATGATCTCTAGGAAAAGTTTCCACCAAGGCCAAAGAGTGTTGTTGTACCAATCCAGACTCAAATTATTTCCAGGTAAGTTATGTTCTAAATGGATTGGCCCATTTGTAGTAACTACTGTTTTTCCTTCTGGTGCAGTGGAGATCATGAACGAAGCCTCTGGAAAGACATTCAAGGTCAATGGGCACCGCCTCAAGCCTTACCATGAGCTTCTGGAGAATGCAAAGGTTGAGGACATGCCTCTTCTCCATCCATCTTATGCAGAACAATGAGGAGTAGCACAATGTCTGGCTAAGGATAATAAACTAAGCGCTTATTGGGAGGCAACCCAATCAGATTTGCTTTCTTTTCCCTTTCTGTTTTGCGTTATTTAGTTTCTTAGTTTAGCCCATTTTCATGTGTTTCTTGCTTAATAATACCTGTATCTTTGTCGGTATTTGTGTTTTGACTTGCTCAGTTTTAGTTTGATTGCTTGAGTTCATGGTTTGTTGAGTGCATGCAGTCCCGAGGAACAGTTTAGAGTGTTTTTGTAAGTCAGCAGACTACACGGGTAGGGTCGTGTCATATGACACGGCCCGTGTCCTCCTGACAGCACCCCAACTCCTACAGAAAAATACATAGGGTGGGCCGTGTCATATGACATGGCCCGTGTTGTCGTGCGCAGCAGCTCACTTGCTTGGCAGAGGAGTACACGGGTGTGGCCGTGTCATATGACACGGCCCGTGTACTCGTGGCAGAGCGTCATTTATACCCTGTTTAGGGTTTTCTTCCCTATTTTTCCCCTTTTTCCCCTCTTCTCTATGCAGCCACCATCCTTTCTCCTCCACCCAAACTTCCTCCTAAACTTCCTTCCTCCCAAATCTTCCCGACCCACCACCCTATTCTCCATTCTCCACCATTTTTCCCCTTCAATTTCTTTTCCCTTTTTCTTTCTCCTTCCAATTTTTCCACCATTGTCACCTCCCCACCTTCTACCACGCAGCTCCCAATTTCTCCCTACACTCCCACGTTCATGGTCCCCTTCCATTTTTTTTTCATTTCTTCTACTTCCTCCAGTGATAGGTCCTAAAAAGCGCGTCAAGACCACAGTTGTTTCCTGTTCGCTCCATCCCCATCGTACCAGCTCTAGGCGTGCTCGGTCTCCATCACCCCCGCGTGAGCCCTCACCCCTTCAGGTGCCAGTCAACCCTATAGACAGAAAGGTAGTGGTTCCTACTCGCTTTTTAGATGTAGATACCCTTAAGGCTATAGGGTTATATGATGAGGTGTTTGCTTTATTGGGTAGGATTGGTTGGGTTGATTTTGCACCGTTACAAAGGCTTACTTTTGTTGAGTTAACTAGGGAGTTTATTTCTAGTTTTAATCGTAAGCTTTATCCTCTGTCTGATCAAAACACATGGCCTGGTGAAATCACCTTTAGGTTGCTCGGTAATTCTCATTCTGTTGATATTCATATGTTTAGAGCTGCTTTTGGTTTTCCTAAGAGGCAAAATATGTTACCCCGTGATTTTAACCCGGATCGTGTGTGGTCTGCTCTCATTGTGTCTGGGTCTGGTGACTATGACCCTAAGATGTCTAAAGCTTCTAGGCTTAGGTCCCCTGCCCATCGCTATATTCAGAAATGGTTAGCTAATACCCTTTGTGGTAGGGGGAAAGTCAAGGGACAATTAGCTATTCTGAATTTTTTTTCTTGCACTGCATGCTTGAGGGAGAACCTGTTAATGGAGGTATTGGCTCTGTAATCAGTTTCACCATGTAGGGACCACTCTAGCTGGCCGCATAGTGATAGGGGGTATGAGACTGGCATTGCTAATCATTTTGATTATTTGGATCTGATGGAGGAGGCACCAGTCCAAGGTCCCAATGCTATTGATGGGGCCATTTTGGTATCTATAAAGCTCTTCACTCTTCTAAATGGTGCTCTCGTCTTGCTTGGCGCTGATGGAGCTGTCTTGCCTAGGACTGATCCGGCCCCTGAGCCACATGAGGATATTGCCGTCTCCCCTCCTCCCGAGTTTGCTGATGATGCGGGTCCTTCCACTCAGCCTGGCGCAGCTTCCTATGATGCTATTTTAGCCCGTATTGATTGGCTGGAGCTGGGCCATGCTGCTCGCTTCCAGCGCTTAGAGGACCGCTTTCAGGCCCTGGAGGTTGCGCGCGATCAGAGGATGGATGCCATTGATGGCAAACTTGATCTTTTGCTTCAGCGTTTTTCATATCCCCCTCCCCCATCTTGATGTATGTTCATTTTCTTTTGAGCTGTGTCCTTCATTTTGCTGGCTTAGTGGACATTGTTTTAGTTACTATTGGTTACTCTTTTGTATTTGACTGAGTTTCATGATGCCAGAATCAATTTCTTCGCATATACTTTGCTTATTTATTTGGATTCCTTTTATCTGTTGTGTATGCTTTAACATTGAGGACACTGTCTATTTTAAGTGTGGGGGGAAGTTTGGGTTTGACCCTAATTGCACATTCTGATCTTAATTGCATATCTGGTGCATGTCTTTCTAACTGGTTTTTAGAGTTTGTTGAGCAATGAGCAAGCGATTGATTTTTTTTTACTGATAGGTTTTTTAAGCCTAAAGGAGTTGACTTTCTTGCTTCTAAACTTGCATTGAGAGGTTTTGAAAATTGAAAGGGTCTTGAGAATATGATAAAATTGGGACCTAGTGAGTTTTTGGGCCTTGATGTGAATGACGAATTTTAAGTCATTTCTGTTCTTTGTTGTGTGATTCCACTTGTGATTATATGTTTTTCAGAACTTGATTTGACTCTCTTTTAAGCTGCAAATGATCACTGCACATTTTTGAGATGATAAAGGCATTTCTTTCTTTCAGCCACTGGCCAAATAGCTATCCTTATATGTTGATCCATTGTTTCACCTCTTTGAGCCTGAATGATATCCTTTCTTTTTATTATAGCTCAATACAAGCTTAATAGTGAAAAACCATTGCTACCCTACCTTAGGGAGTAGAAGAGCTTGATAATTATGTTGGGAATTGTATTTGAATAAGTGTGGGGGTGATTACATTGTTTTGCCTAGTGTTGATTATTCAAAAACAAAGAGAAAAGAAAGAAATAAAAAAGAGAATGAAAAGTTGGTTGTTGAATGGAGAAAGTCAAGCAAAAGATGAAGATGGATTGAAAAGTGCTGGGGTAATTATGCAAAAGTGTTTGATTTTTATTCCCCTTTGCTCTTCTATTTCTGATGGTCTAACTCTGTTTATTCTTGATATATCTTACCTTGACCTTGGCCCCATTACAACATGATTAAAGACCTTTTGATCTTTGTGTGCATGTAATTTAGGTGGTGGAGAAGTAGAGGCTTGTCAAGCCTATGATAGGGCATGTTTTCATGAGTTGATTGAGAGTAAATACAAGCTCTAAATACTTGAGTGAAAGAGAGTATATCAGTGAGGATTTATCATGTTGATTTAACCCTGATATCTGATTGACCTGACTTGTTGATTTGGATTGTTGAGAAAGGAAATTCCTGATTGCTTAGATTCCTTGAAAAAAACTGATGTGTGTAGATCTTTGCTCATTGTTCAGTACTTTTATTACTTTTTAGGAAGCATGTGCTTGATTTTATGTTTTTGCCTAGGAGTGCAAAAGGTTAAGTGTGGGGGTATTTGATCTGTTAATAATTTCAGCGCTTAAATGTCCTTTGTTTGATCTAATTGGATTCCATATGTGCTCAATTGTTGACATTTAGCTAAGTTTTTGATTTAGAGTTGTCTTTGGATGTTTATTGTGAAACTATGCTTAAATGTGGTTATAAGCACTGATAAATGTATTGTGATTTTCAGGGGATCTATGAGTGATGGAGTCCATTGGTATTGAACCATTGAGAATAGAGTTAAAGACTTAAGCGAATCAGTATCAACCCCTAGAAGCAAAGGAAGAAGAGCATTCATGAAGAATCAAGGTTGGATTTGAAGAAAGTGATCAACATGGCCCGTGTCAAATGACACGGGGTAGGCCGTGTACTCTTCTGACTTTGAAGATTGGAGTTTTTGGATCAACACGGCCCATGTCAAATGACACGGGGTGGGCCGTGTACTTCTCTGACTTCACAAGAAAGAATTAATTTCCAGCCTTGACCGAGAACACGGCCCGTGTCAAATGACACGGGGTGGGCCGGGTTCTTCTCTGACTTTGGAATAGATGGAGATCTGTCACCAGAATCAGACATGGGTTGGGCTGTGTCATATAACACGGCCCGTGTCATCGGCTCAGAAGTTTAATTTCGTGTTTTAATGCTAAATTAGGTATCAAAACCTATAAATAGGGTTGCTTAGAGTCCCTAAGAGAGGTCTGGACAGAGAGAACCGTCAAGGAAACTGAGAGAAACACGAAGACCAAGAAAGAGAGGGATTCGATTGAGGATTGAAGACTCGGACTCGAGCGATCAAAGATCAATCATTCTCAAGCCTTGGAAACTAGTTTGATCTTTAGTTTTTCTTTTCTTCTTTTGTTCTGAATAATGTTTTTCTTTCATTCTTCTTCTGCTTTTGAATTTGCCATGTGCAGCTAAACTTCTTGATTGGTTAAGGGAAGATGAAACCCTAGTTTTGATTATGTAAATCTTGCATATTTCTTTATATCAATACAATTATGTTTGTATTCATATGTTTCTGTTCTTAAATTAATATAAAGGTTTTTATATTCTTGCCAAATTTCGAAAGTGATAAAACTAGGATTGTTATGCGCGGTTGCGGTGGTAAAACTAGTGAAACATATGATCTAAGTAATTTAATTCCGGTGTGTGATTAGATCTTAGTGTGATTAGTTTTCTAAATTTAAATGCAATCATTAGGGGGGTGTAAGAGCGGTTGCTTTACAAATAACTAATGGTTAAGGTTTGATTTGAGCGATTGCTGAATTAAGCGAAACTTGAGGAAGACATGGGATTTATCTCACAATCACATAAGAACATAATTGATCATGCTAGTATAAAGAGTATGTAAATTGGCATAATCATATAAATCTAGTGGTGGATTCCATCTCTTAACCAATATCCTTAACTTGATAATTCAATTTGTGTTTATTGCTTTGATTTAAGTTTAATTTCTTTTGTTAGTTTTAATTAACAAAACCCCCTTTTGAATTTTACTATTTATTTTTCATCAGAGTTTAATTTAGGAATTAGATTGATAGTGTTAATTGAATTGGTTCTCTGTGGATCGACCTTTGCTTACTACAACTGGTTGCAAGGTTTTTATATTTTTAGTGGAACTTTGTAATTGTTTTTTATATTTATTTTTAATCACATTCCACAATACACCAATCAACTAAATATTGTCAAGTCTAGGGCTTTGAAATCATCTTTAATCACAAAAAAAGTTTATCCAAGCATAGTTGGGGAAAGCATAAATACAAACACTAAAAATATTAACAGAAATTCAAGAGGAGAAAAGAGTAGAAAGATTAGAATTGCCTTGGCCTTCAATCTTTGATACTTTAGGACTTCTTGAATATGACAATTGAATATGTCAAGATAGTCTCTCTTCTATCCCCTTGCCACTCTCCTTTCTCTCTACATGTCGGGATTGCTCCGCTTTGTTGTGTGACTTCATTGCACTTAAATTAGGAACAAGTGTGTCGTATTTTGGGAAGGTGAAATCCTAAAAACTAGTCCATAAATGATTTGACACAGAACCCAACCTAAATTACAACCAACACCTTGGATATGAGTCACGTGGCCTATTTTCAAGGTCATGTTTCCGCACTCTAGTGACAACATTAGTACTATCAACTTGATCTGTTATTTTCGTGGTCTAGATGTGCGAATTAGTAAAAGTGGTAAATATTGAAGTTGTAGTGCCCTATGTCTTAGATTTCAAACATCATTAGAATCACCATGATTAATTTATGTAGCTTAGATATTCCTAGAATACTGCACAGAGGTCAGGTAGCAAAGTTACATGAATTAGATTTAATTAGTTGTTTCCATTGATTGGCTCCCTTATAAAACCAAATAAAATAAATGAGATACTATCCATATCAAACCTTAATATATATCATTAATTACAATTAAAGAACAACTAGGAAAGTTATCACATTAATTATAAGATAAATTATCATAATAACCGCATTTATAACTTATCAAAATAGGAACAAATATAATCTTTTGCAATTAATGGCTAATTTATGAAAATTAACAATAAAATTACTAAGTCATTTAAAAAGGGTGATTATCATTATTTCTATTAAATGTGATTAATTAATTGTAACTAAATTCTAATAGATATTAATTAAACACTAAATATATGCATTATTTCCAATCTGTCAAAGGTCTTACTATTCTGTAATGTCAAAGACATGATCATGATTGATATCAATCATCTTCATTGAGGTTATGGTGTCTTGATTTTGCTCCAAATAGACTTTCTTTCCTGCATTATGGCTAAGAACTCTAATCCCTCACTTTTCCTATCACACTTCCTCAAGTCCACTTTGAGAGTGTGAAAGGCAAATAAGAGAAACTCAAAATCAACCATTTCAGATTTATCCAAAAATCACAAATCTAAAAGATATGCGATAAAATTATTTTAAAACTACAAAAAAGTAAGAAGAACAAGGAAAGAAAAGGAGAAAGCTGCTGCCAAAAGATTTGGATAGCAACTCCTATTTGTGAAACACTTAAAAGGGAGACCAAAACACTACAAGGGAAGAGAAAGAACCCATAAAAGTAATCAAAGCACCGGAAGAGAAAGCAACATAGAGAGGAGAACTAAGGAAAGCAACATAGAGAGGAGAACTAAGGCCCGCTTTCTCTCCTCCTTGGTTGAGAAAGCATCATCCTCCTTTGTTTATCAAATCATTAAACTGATTTAGTTAAGTTTCTCACCTTACAGTGAAGCATTTCTCATTTGACATATATGTATTTATAGTCATTACTTGTTAAAGTAAAATAGCTTATGGGAAGATTGTGATGCATTTAATTTTCCACTATAAAAAGAATTGTCATTTCTCTTGTATTTTGAGAAAAAATATTACTAATGAGTAGTTTAAGTTCGCAACACAATATAGGTATATTTATAAATTTAATTTAAGCAAATATTATTTTAAAAAAGTGCAAGACACAAGCTACTCAGTGATAAAAAACAATTTCATCATCTCCTTCAAAGAGATGATTTCGACAACAATATATATTTTTATTTCTTAGACACCTAGAATTTAATTACAAGTATCATTGCATAACCTTTTAATGTAACAAATAGTAGATTTTATATTTTTAACAAAAAAAGGGTAAAATAAATACTTTGGTCCCTTATCTTTATTTCTTTTTAAATTTGATCTCCTATTTTTTTTGTCAATTTGATCCCTTATTGATGTGATGTAAAATTAGACACATCTTTGGGTTTATTTATTAGGATTCTTATTTTGTTTTATTTGTTTTATTTAATTTCAGTTAATTTTATTTAAGTTTTAGATAATTATCTCTTACTTATGCCCTTTTTCCATTGGTTTTGATTTTTAGGTGTAATTTAGGAAGTTTTGATTAAAGTAGGGACTTATCTTGAAGGCTAAATTGTTGGAAAGATTTACCTCTGCTTTATCTTATCCAAAACCAAAAGAAAATGGAAGATTCATAAGTATTTTTATTTGAATAAAGACTTCTATCAGAAAAATGAAAAAGTTGTATAGACATAAAAAGATATTATACCACATACTCTCATGACCACTCTTATGTATTCTCTCATGTAGAAAGAACAAGGAGACGACAAGGATGGAAAAGCAACAAGGAGGATCATAGAGCTACACTGAGTTTTATCTTTCTTTCTTTATTGATTTTCTTATGTAGTTCTTGAGATTTATGGTTTGCTCTATTATTATGAGCGGCTAAGCTTTTTGCTTCTAGGATTAGAGAAATAGTCACTTTTAGTATGTAATTAGATCTATTTGTTCTCTTGGTTAATATAAGTATTTTTTTCTTGATTCAATGTTAGTGTTCTTAATGTTTGCTTTATGATTGGTTGCATACATGTATAGACATAAGATATTTGGGTGAAGGATCGAGAGATGAATTTAAATATTGGAACCACTAATACTTGAACCTAGGAGATTGGACATAGAGATAAGTTAAAATTCTTTGAGGAACCATGAATTATCAAAGAATTTAATGGGTTTCAATTAATGTAGTACCTTCAAGAGCGAGTATTATTTTAATTCTGACACGCTCACTTGGACTCGAGAAAGGGATTTGAGTTAAAATAGGATAATTCACTTTCAAGACAATACTAACTTTAATCAAGAGAGGATAGTGAAGATTGTCATTAATAGGTATAGTGGTCCTAGATGCTTAATTAATTGAATTTTCTCCTTATAAAGTTAATGCGTGTTTAATTGCTACTTTAATTTTGCATTATTTAATTTGCTTTTTAGTCTAGTTTCCTTTACTTTCTCATTATATTCCTTTCCCATAAAAATTGTTCGTCTAGTTAAGTATAATATTCTATTTTGATCCTTATGGGAGCGATATCTCACTCATCACTTTATTACTTGTGACGACTCGTGCACTTGTGGTCTAGTTGATACACTTATCTTGCAAATTGTCATTTAGTGTGGTCCTCCGTCAAGGTTTCATTACCCCTAGCAGAAGTGATGACATGTCACTAGTTGGTGATGATCATGTCATCGTTATGTCATATCTACATCGTCGCCACATTATAGCCATGTCATCACCATTAGTGACATGTCATCACTTCCGTTAGGGTTTGTAATGGAACCCTAATACATAATCACATTGAATGATAATTTGCAATACAATGGATCAAATTAAAAAAAGCAAAAAAAAAAATAAAGGACCAAAATATCTATTTTGTTGACCATTAAATTATACATAAATTATTAAGATTAAAAGTTACTTAAATATTACATGATCACTTAAAAAAATCACACAATTTTGTGTTCTAATCTTGATCATTCATGTAAAATCTAATAATCAATAATACCCCTCTCACTCTTATAACAAACCACTCATCTCACTTGATATGTTTTCTACATATAAAACACGTGCAGAACACAAACTACTCACTAGTGAAAAACAATTACATTATCTTATTCAATCTTGCATTTTAAATATCCACTGTTATATATTAAATTATAGTACATTCACTTGAGAGTGACTTAATTTCTTTATGTACTCTACCTTAAAGAATGACATGCTCGTTTTTAAATTTTAAATTCAAATTTTCTTTTAATCTAAGTATATGTATTTTCTTTTTTAATTTTAAGTACATTCTCTTTTGATATATTTAAAAAATTCTAACTTAATTTAAAAAAACATGTGCAATGCAAGGATATTCACTAATTTTTATTAAATCTTCAAGAGATGATTTGGACAGCAATGTATTTTTATGTTTTTAGACACCTAGAAATTATCATTGTATAGCATTTGAATGTAATAAATAGTAGATTTTGTATTTAAAAAAATAACTAACATACACAGTTATTAATTGTAATAGAAGTAAACTGCAAGTTAAGATGAATTTCACCTATAATATCAAGAGTTTAGATTAATATTTACGAGATATTTTAGTCAAAGAAAAAAAATAAATATCAGAGTTAACCTATGATCATCAATCAACTATATAGTGGCATGCACAAAAGGATTTAAATATTCTAAACTTTTTATGAATATGATTCTATTACGTAGACACATAGTACAATAGTTATTTTAATTTTTTCGAAAAACAAATTCTTCTATAAAATTCTTGTTTCTTATGAAAAGAAACAGGACATAAGAGGAAAATATGATATAAAATATTAGGGAGATGTTGGATAACGAGATAGAGAAGGGATAACGGATCCGTCTCCATCTAACATGACCTGGTCATGTTAAAAGATCTCAGCCATCCATGATTATTAAAAGCTAATCAACGGTTGATAACCAAAAAGCTCATATACGACACCGTTTGTGAAATTTTCTCTTTTTTCTTTCACTCATCTTCTTCAACAGATCCGCTCTCCTTGATGGACAGAGACGACTCCCTCCTCCAATCTTACCTTTCCATTTTTTACATACATAAACCAGCATAACCTAAATATCAATGCTAATAGACCCATTCTACACCTTATATTCATAATTTCTTGTTGCTACAGGCATTTTAGCTCCAACAACTTTACCGAAGAGTTGCCTGCAACTTTTGTGAGACTTTTCTGCTTAAACCATTTTCTGCTTGTTCACAAATCTACCACATGACTTCAAATGTGCACGATTTTATCATTTTTCATGTTTGGCCCAAATTGACAAAGCAAAGTGGATAGTTGTTCAGTGTTTGCTTGGGTTATGGCAGATATATAAGCTGGTTGAAACGAATCCTGATGTTTAGTTCTTTCAGGTGATGAACTATGAGGAGCACAACTCAATGTGTTACAGCCTAATAAACTGAATGCGATACGAAAGAGCATCTAGCAGATGCAGGATATATAAACTAAATCATATAAACAAGAATATTGTGCTCACATTCCACGTGTGATTGTTAGCGTAGAAGAATAATAGAAGATACATTTTGTAATTTATTTATTTTTTCTTTATTCAACAAATTTTAAATACATAGGATACTTATAAAAAGTGAAAGAGATTTTATACATTCTATAACTCTCTCTAATTAATAATAATAAATTTTTCTTTAACTCATGAAATAAAACATCTTATAACTATATAACTCTAATGAAATAATTTTTCCTAATGAGATAGCGTAATTCTTCATTACTCATAAAATAATTCTCATAACTCACAATAGTTACCACAATAAAGGTCACATAACTACCAAAATTCTATTAACTTTAAATTATTATTATTTTAATCAACACTTCCCCTTAATTTGAAGTCTTCTTTTTCATTCCAAGTCTTGCTCGTAATTTTTAAAATTCTTCAAAATTGAAAGGCTTAGTAAAAATATCAGTAATTTGATCTTGCATCTTCACATATTTGGATTCAATCACTTTGTTGTCAACATACTCTCTAATAAAATGAAATATTGTGTCTATGTGTTTGCTTCAATCATGGTACACCAGATTTTTAGCAAGAGGTAGTACAGACTTATTATCAATACAAATTTTTATTACTTCTTCTTGTGAGAAATAAATTTCTTTCAACAACCTTCTAAGTCATGTAGCATGACAAGTGCAAGAAGTTGTCACCACATACTCGAACTCACAAGTTGAAAGTGTGACAATAAATTATTTTTTAGAACTCCATGAAATAGTACAATCTCCCATAAAGAATACAAAATCGATAGTGCTCTTTCTATCATCAACATCTCCCACAAAATCACTTTTAGGTAACGAAGAATCCTCCAAGAAATTTTCATATGGGTAGAAGTAGGTGATTCCATGTAGCGACTCACTACTCCAACCTTAAAAAGAATGTCAGATCTTGTTGAAGTCAAGTATCTCAAGCTTCCTACAAGGCTTTTGAAAATGGTGGGATCTTCTTTCACTCCATCATCAAACTTTTACAATTTAACTCCACATTTCATGGGTGTGTTCACTGAGTTACAATCAAACATGTTGAACTTCTTCAAAATCTCCTTTGCGTAGGCTTCTTGAGAAATAAAAATTTCGTCCTTCATTTGCTTCACCTCTAGGCCTAAATAGTATGACATGAGCCCAATATCGGTCATCTCAAATTCATTTGTCAAAGCCTTCTTGAATCTTTCAAAAAAAAGAATTAGTTTCGATGAAAATAAGATCATCAACATAAAGACAAACAAACAAAATATCTTCATTATCATATGCTTTAACATAAAGAGCATATTCATGAACACATCGAACAAAGCCATTATCTTGAAAATACTTGTCGATACGGCTATTCCATGCTCTTGGTGCTTGCTTCAACCCATATAATGCCTTCTTCAATATCAAGACTTTATCTTCATGCCCTTCTACCACAAAGCCAAATGGTTGCTCAACATATACCTCATCTTCTAGATAGCCATTAAGGAAAGCGAACTTTACATCAAGTTGATAAATCCTCCACCTCATTTGAGTCGCCAAAGCAATGATTAAATGGATTGTCTCCATGCGGACAACGGGTGCAAACATTTCTTCATAGTCAACTCCATGCTTTTGCTTGTAGCATTTTACAACGAGTCTTGCTTTATATCTCTCTACATCTCCTTTGACATTCTTCTTTATCTTGAACACTCATTTGACTCCAATTGCCTCATGATCCTTGGGAAAAGATGATAACTTCAAAGTGTTATTCTTTTCAATGGCTTCAATTTTCTCTTGCATAGCTTGTCTCGACCTTTTGTCTTTGAAAACTTCATCAAAGTATAAAGGTTCACTGTCAACAAGAAGGCAAAACAAATCAAAAGGCTCAGTCACATTATATAATTCTTTAACACTTCTCATTTTTCTTGGCCTTTCACTAGAACTGTCTTCGGAAGATGAGAGTGCTTCATGAATGGGAGATGATGGTAGAGTCTCTTCTTGGATACGCGTTATGGTCTCTTGCTCTTCATCGTCAAAGTATAGAAAGAAATCATAACTTCCTTCTTCTTGTGCTTCCTATCTCCAAGTGGCTTTTTCATCAAACTTCACATCTTGACTTACAACAATCTTGCCATACAACTTGTAGCCTTTAGAATTTGGATCGTAACCAATAAAAACATGTTTCTCACTTCGATCATTTAGCTTGGATCTCCCTTGGTCGAGTACATGAACATAAGCAAAATGATTGACATTAGGTTTGGTTCCACTCCATGCTTCTTGTGGTGTTTGATCCTTCACATTCTTTGTTGGAGAGCGATTGAGCAAATAAACAAATGAAGAAGCATTGATTAGGCCACACACATCGGTGTGAACAAGTTGCAATGACTTGAATGCTCTTGTAGTTGCCTCCTTTGGAAAGCTTTCTTTTGCATGTTTGCCAAGGAGACATGCTTCACATAATTGATTGAGATGATTAATTGAGGGCATCCCTTTCATCATTTTCTTTTCTCCCAAGGCTTTGAGTGCTTCAAAATTCAAGTGACCAAATCGCATATGGCAACACCATGCTTCATCTTCAATATTAGCCTTCAAACACTTTGCTTTAATTGTATTGAGATTCAATATGAACATTCTATTTTTTTTCATAAACACCTTAGCAACCAGGTTAGCATTATGATCTCTAAGCCAAAGATAATGATCTTTCATATGAATTTCATATCCCTTCTCAACAAGTTGTCTCAAACTCAAAATATTATTTTTTAATTTGGGTATATAGTAAACATTGGTAACTAACTTGTGACCACCATCTTTAAGAGAAATTAAAATGGTACATTTGCTTTGAATTTGGACTTTTGAGGTGTCTCCAAATAAAACATTGCCTTTCACCTTCTCATTAAGCTCTACAAATTTTTCTTTGTAGCCACACATATGATTGTTTGCACCATTGTTAAGATACCATGAGCTCTTGTCATCATTTTCATCATCTTTGAGTGCAAACAATAAGGTTAGCTCTTCAACCTCTTCTTTATTAATAAAGTTGGTTTTTTCTTCAACACCATTATTAACGACATTCTAATGCATAATGCCCAAATTTATGACAATTGAAGCATTCAATATTGAACTTGTCATACCTCTTCTCATTTGTTCTTGGATAATTGCATCTTCCTTTAGTCACTCCTCTTCCATGACTCTTAGTTGAATGATGACTTGTCTCTTGATTGTTGGAATTGTCACAGTTGTCTCTTCCTCTTCCACCTTGGCCACGACCACGCCATCTTCCTCGTCCACGTCCTCTTTGACTCTTATCTCCTCCATTATCTTGCAATGAAACCTTGGCTTTAAGGGCTTGCTCCAAAGGCTCATTTTGCCTTTTTAACAATTTTTCTTCTTCGGCTAGTATAACCACAAACAACTCATCAATAGTCATGGTGTCTAAGTCATTTGAATTCTCAAAAACACAAGTCACATAATCAAACTTTAAAGTCAAAGAGCAAAGGATCTTATCTTTTAAACAACCATCTTCAATGTTTTCATGATACCTTTTCATTTTATTAATATTGGCCAACACCTTTGAGCTATAATCCGAACAAGTTTCGAATTCCGTCATGTGCAAAGATTCAAACTCACGTCATAAAATTTGAAGACGCACCTTCTTCACATTGTCTGTACCTTGGAGAGACTTTTGTAAAATTCCCCAAACTTCTTTCGCGGTGGACACATTACTTACCTTCTCGAACATCAAATCATTCAAATCTTGATGGATTAGGAACAAGACTTATTGGTCTTTTTTCTTTAACTTTGCCAATACTTCTTTCTCATTTTGAGACAAAGTGGTCTCATTTTGTGGCTTAGTGTAACCACTCTCTACAATCTCCCAAGCATCTTGTGATCCAAGCAATGTCTTCATGCAACGAGACCAAATTTCATAGTTATCTTTTGTAAGATGAGAGAATTGAAATAGAACCATTCCATTATTTACAATCACTCAAATCTCACTAGCTCTTGATACTACTTTGTTAGTGTAGAAGAATAATAGAAGAGACACTTTGTAATTTTTTTTTATTTCTTATTCAACAAATTTCAAATACATAGGATACTTATAGAAGTGAAAGAGACTTTACACATTCTATAACTCTCTCTAATTAACAATAGTAAATTTTCCTTTAACTCATAAAATAAAACATCTTATAACTATATAATTCCAATAAAATAATTCTCTCCAATGACATGCTATAATTTTTCATTACTCATAAAATAATTCTAATAACTCACAATAACTATCACATCAAAAATTACACGACCACTAAAATTCTATTAACTTTAAATTATTATTATTTTTAATCAACAGTGATAACAAAATACCAAAATTTAACTCCAAACAAGAGCCCCATACAAAAATGAATAAACTGAACATGAAACTATGCATTGCATGGTTTTTCTGACAGAGAAAAAGTCGAAAGGGACACTTTTTTTGGTAATAGTTGTCATTAATGGGTCATCACTCATCAAGCAGAAAAATGGCTTGATAATTGGTAAGTTGATAGCCACCCAATGAGCTATAGAAACTCCAGCAACAACGAGGGTATCGACGGATATGTATCTTTTTAATTTTTTTTTTCTCTCAAGTAATTATTATAAGAAAAATATATATAAAAAAATTATTAATAAAACTCAATTATTAATAAAAATTTTCTTTTATAATTTTTATATCTTTTTTTTATAATTGATTACTTAAAATTTTTTTAAAAGAATACAAATCCAAGTGTCCATTATTGAGAAAAAGAAAGGGTTCAGAAACTCCAGATCACTCGTTGTGGTTAGTGGAAGAGGGGAAGGAGTAGGGGTATCCACGTTGTTAAGAAAGAAACGATGTTGTTCCAATTGATTTCAATTAATCCCCGTTGATTAGCTTTTAATAATTGTGGATGGTTCAGATTTTTTAACATGGCCTGATCATGTTAAGTGGAGACTTGAGAGCATCCTCTCCATAAATAGAATCATTAAAATGAACTAAGTTTAATAAGTTAATTTGAATAATTTGATAAAATAAAAGAATTAAATTAATAAAATATTAATCTAAAATTAAAAATAATTTAAATTAACTCAACCTATAACGAATGGAGCCAACCTAATCTGATAACATTATATAAAAATAAGTTAAACTAATAAAATATTAATATGAAACTAACATAACTTAATTTAACTTATCGCAAAAATAATCCAATTCTAATCGAGCCAACCCAAATAAACCATCCGTTTTAACAACTATACTGAGAGAAGGTCATATAAGGAAAGGAAGCTCTGAGGGACGCACATTTGTCAATTGTACGAAATTAAAGGAAGCTACGAGGGACGCACATTTGTCAATTGTACGAAATTAAATGACAAGTTTGAGTGGAAGGCATTGCATTAACAGCTTGAAATAGTGACAGGAAGTGCCTCAAATTTCTCCTATGAAAAGTAGCACTGTTATTTTAATGTTGCCTCGAAAGCGACATTCCATGTCTTTATTCCCATAGTATAAAAGTTTATATATAGTAATATAATTAATGGTAAATGTATCGTGTGAAACCGAACAAGGCTCGTGCGGTAGGTTATGCTCGTGCATGATTTGTACGATATATATAAATCAAAGAATTCAGATTCATTTGTCTATATTTGTCGTTATGGGCTTTTGGCCTAACAACTAACAAGTTGTAAAATTAGAGAGTGAAATAGAAAAAGGTTTAAAAGTTCAAACTTTCATTACACGTAATAATTTAATTATATAATACTTCTATGCAAAAAAAGTATATTCCCTCTAATTCTAAGGTTCAAGCAACGAGGGCAATCTAAATTTCTTTCGAAAGAAATTATATTTTACTTGTTATATTTTATTTTTAAATGACAACTTTGAATTATGTGTGATTTGCTGCTCAAATCTTGAAAAGGGTGGTAAAAAAAAAACTAAATCTTTACTAAATATGCAAAAAACACCTCCATCTATTGAACATCCAAATAACTTATGAATAGAGTGTAAAAGACCGCTTAAATTTTGAATCACATGTAATTTATCATCTGAGTTTTTAAAAATAATTAAACTACTCATTTATTTTTTATCATAATTTTCAAACTCAGACCGAATTAGTCGATATTGAACCAGACAAACCGAACGAATTGATTACAATTTGTCCGGTTAAACTAGCTGAGATATGATAATTCAAACTACAATATTCCTGGGTCGTGGAATGCACATGGAATTAAGGATAAGCCTTACCACTAAGCCACACCTGTTTTTAATTATAACATGACAAGACAATTATTATATTTATTACATTCTCTATCTTATGGATAATTGAAAACAAATATATAAGGTTATAAAATAAGATCTGAATACAAGACCCTTAGGTAAATGGAATACAACATACCACTTAACCAATTACACCATTTGTTTAATAATTTATAATATTTTTCTAAATAAAACTGGACTCTAATATTTTTCTTTCAACTTTTTTTTAATTCTTTTAATTATTCTCTATTTGTTACTTTTAACTTTACTTAATTAAGTTAATGAATACATAAAATGATGATTAAAAGAGTTGGAGGAAAGGGTTAAAAAAAATAATTTGAGCTAAGTTTTGTTCATATATTTTGCATTGTGTTTTTTTTTTTTTAATATTCAAACATTTAAATCAATTTCATTTATAAGAATATATTTAGTGTAACACATATTCAAATATATTTATATAGTATTAATTTATTTATTGTGTTTCTTTAATAATGCATATGTGTCATAAATTGTTTTTATCATAATTTAGATATATCTTAAAGTTTCTTTTTATAATTTTTTTTATCTACTTAACACACACATGTTGTATTTCTTATATATTCTCATATATTTATAAAAAAAAAATATATTTACAAAACCTAGTTTGACCATCATTTATCCCTAATTCGACTTCAAAATCTTAAACATCTCTCCTCGTTAGTTCAAGGACCAATCCAATTCTAAAAGCATTATTCTAAAAGTTATAGGGGTAGGATTTAGCTCAGATACATCATATAACATTATTAGTATAATAATATTATCATAAATACAAAAATCCTAAATTAAAATAAAGATATCAATGTTTCATCAGTCATCATTAGTCATTGTGGACACAATGAACTACTATTATTTTTCTAATCATTGTGGCATAACACTTGAATTAGAACAAAAAATAAAAAAATAATTGAAATATAAAGGTTAGAAGTATCCAAAGGTATCTGATAAGTGTTTGACACAATATGTATGTGACACAGGTATGGCAACCAATTTGAAGTGTCGATACTTCCTAGATTCAAGCACTTAAATTTTTTTCTTTTTTTAGCAAAAATCTTGCTAAATAGTTATAATTCAGTTTAAACTCTTTTTCATTATCGTTATTTTTTCTCTCAACAAAGATAACAAATGTAAATTAACATACACTTAGTGATGGTCACAATACGCTTATAATGTCTCATGTACTTTTAGATTAATAGTTAATTCATAATTTAGGGAAACTCATAATAAAAATAGTTTTTTAACCAAAAATATATAATTTAAATATATTAATTTGTGTTATAAAATAATCAAAACAGAACACAAACTTAATGGTTATGTTGTAAAAAAAATTGGAATACAACCAAATATATCCAACATTGTTCTTGTTAGGCCTTAGTAGGGTGTTCCTGCCTAAGCCTTAGTAGGTCGGTCTAAAGTGAACTTGGACTTGCTGGAGAATTTCAAGGTCGGTTGACCACAATGGTGAGGGATACTTAGAAAGGAACTCCAATGTCCAATTAGTGGAGATATAATAAGGTAAAAGTGTGTAGGCAGAGAAACAAAACATACCTGTGATATATTGAGTTACCCCTATATATAGGCCTCAAAGGTGACATCTTGTATGGAGGTGTGTAATACACTCTTACTAATGATTGCAATGATGGGGGAGGATTCTATTATTCACTCAGCCTATTCCCATATGACACTTATCTTTTTTGTTAATAGAAATATCTTCTAGAATCAAGCCTATCATGAGAGGATCTAGGTTCGGGTGGACCTGGTCAGTTAGGAGCATGCATTGGGTCGGATTCAAATCGTTGGTAGTCGCATGGGCTCAGTTGGTCTCGGTCTATCGAATTTGATACAAATCTTAGGTATTAGGCTTGAACCATTATTTTGGTAAAGTCCACAGCCCCCAGCTCGAAGCGTGGCAACAAAGAAGCTAAGTAATCGAACTTAGAGGCTTTCATGGACCATGTTGTTTAATCTGCTGAGCCATTGTTGTTTGTATTATATGCAATCCCCCAAACTAGGAGTTTGGTTATGTTTCAAACCAACTATCAAGCTTAGAGCTATATGTCTATCGATTGCATTTCTTTCCAACTATTTGAGCTATTGTTGTTCTTTTTCTAATAAGGTAATATTTTTCATTGTCAAGTGTAACTTAGTTTTCTATGGATTGCCTCTTTGATCTTGTATTTCTTTTGGTTACCTCAGTCGACTTCATTGCTAGATAATGAACACAGGCTTTGTGCCACTTTTATATATATATATAGTTCATGCTCTTTATTATTATGACGTTGTCTCATTTTCATACTTGTTGTTTTGTCATTGCGTGAAATAATGAATCCTGAAGTTGATGGTAACTTAAATATGCAATTTATGATATTCATAATTGCATGGAAAGGAAGGCCGAAAGAACTTGTCTGAACTGTAAGTATATATGAGATGACAAACAACAAAGGCATAAAGTAATAATACACATAAGAGGGTATAACAAGTTGGTTTGCTTGGTTTGGTCGGGGCTTGTTTAGGCATTTGATGGAGGAAGTTCAGTAAATGCAAGCTTCATTGATTGTCCTAGCATGTGTAATAGGCCAGGCTTGTATTTTGTGGCGTAGGTTTCAACTTGTGCATCATACTTGGCCATGGTCAAATAGGGCTTCAGCTTAGAGATCATACCTGTTCACGGTGGATGAGGCTTTCAACTTATAGATCATACATAACCACAGTGGGCTAGGGTCTTATCTTATAAATTGTACTTGGCTATGGTTAGCTAGGGTTTCATCTTGTAGATCATACCTGCCCTCAGTCAGCCAGAGTTTAAGCTTGGAAATCGTACTTGGCCAAGGTTTTAGCTTGTAGATTGTACCTAGCCATGGTCGACCAGGTTTCGTCTTGTAGATCGTACATGACCTTGGTTGGCATGACAACAATAAGAAACTTCCTTCAACAGAGCTTAACATTATTCCTCCTTCGCCCTTTTTGAGCATTTGATTGTTGAAAGGGATCAAATAGACTTTTTTAGTAATTTTTTTTATTAATTACAACTCACCCAATAACTTCAACTTTTAGGAGAGTTAGTATTTGATATGGTATTAGAGGCTTATGGTCCAAGACGAAAAGTTTAGGACAAAAGTTTAATTTTTTTCTGCTCGAATTCTTATAAATAAAGTTGAATTTTAGCATAAGGTAGAATGAGCATGTGCTCAGTCATGTGTACTCCATAAAATTCCTTGTACTAGTGTCCACCTCCATACCTTGCTCCCTTGCTCTTTCATTTATCCTAATCCTCCGAGTTAGGTTGCTCCCAAGCCTCGAGTTAATTGTTGTAACATTGTCGAGCTTTGAGCTAATCTACGTGGATGGTTACAACAATTAACTCAAGGCTTGGGAGCAGCCTAACTCAGAGGATTAGGAGAAATGAAAGAGCAAGGGAGTAAAGTACTTTGAAGAAAGTATCACATCCCTTATTTTAGTTAGTTTTGTAATGTTACCCTACAATTTGGATATTCTTAAACCATGTGTCTTCTATCATTTTTATTATTAGGAATTGACATATTACCAGTATTAGTATTAGTATTAGTATATATATATATATATACACCCAGAGCAATATGTGAGATACTGGTATGTGCCATATGCAAATACAAAAATCAAGCAAGACAAATTTGTAGCTCATTATTACCATGGATCTGTTATATATTTATCTGGACTTTGTAAGTGCACAAGTCGTACAAGTAATCAAGTGATGAGTGAGACTATCATTTCCCAACGGATTAATATAGAATTATCACTAGCTATCAATCGATCACTACTAATTTCCTATTCAAGGAACCAATTTTAATATGCATTTAATAACATAAACAATTACAACAGCAAAAACATTTTCTCAAAAGGTGGGCTCAACTATATAGATTAGACGATGTCATTGTTTTCTGTTATAAACTATGTCTTAAGAAAGGTCATTTAGATCTAAGACATTTTTAATTATTTCACCTATAGCTATCAATGGATAGATGATGTGATTGTGTTAATAACCCAAACAATTAATATGCAAAAAATTAAAGCAAACAAAAGCAAATCCAATTATCTAGAGATAGAAGCAATGAGTTAGAACCTAGGCTCACCTTGTTCACCCACCACTTAACTTATGTTCATGTAATTCCCTTTAGTTTAATTAATGAGTTGGTTTGTTAGCTAAGACAATAAATTAGTTAAGATTCTGTGTCTAGGTCAATTAACCATGGTCTCTTTGATAAGCAAATTTTTGGTCCTTTCATTAGATAAAAACTTGTTTTCTTGACCAAAAATTTGTTTAGACCATTTGTACCGCAAGTGTACGGGCCATTCAAGTAATACAGATATAGAATATAAGTTCATTTCCACGAGGATAAAGGCTTCCATAACTAAGTATCAACCAATAACTTAATTAATTCTAGTCAAGGACATAAAAATAGAGAAAAGCAAATAAACTAAGTCTAAACTACAAAAGCAATAAAGATAATGGTTTAGGGATCTAGGGAATCTTTCTTCACTTCCTATTTCATACTAATGACTTGCAATCCTTATAAGTAACATCAATGAATTGTTAAGTTAGCTTGAGAATCTTCATTAGCTAAAAGTCTATATCTAGGTCAATTAACCTTAGTTTCATCTACCCTATCTACTATGTTTCCATGAAAACTAGTGCAAATTCCACTCATGAATGGTCTATTCTCAATCACACACTATACATGGCTAAAAGGTATATTTCTATCCAGTTAGCGAATCAACTCATCCCGCCATTGGAATAGAATCGAACATGCACCAACCATACATTAGATCTAAAATCCAAATTTCTATGTCTAGGTTCATCAGACTTCAACAAATCTTTCAAAAGCTGATCAAACCCTCAAAAGCATTAAGAATCATACGATTGAACATAACTAAACATCAATATATACTCCAAAGATAACAAACTCATTAATAATCATAGAAATGATTCAAAGTATCCCTAAATACAGCTCAGCTAATCCATGAACACATGATTACAACCAAAAACCATGCTTAAAAGATAAGAAAGACAAGAGAAAGATAAAGGAGAAGGAGGAAACTCTTAGAATATGATCATTGAAGCTCCAATCAATGTCCCTAAGGAAGAAAACCTCCATCCTTGGCTCCTTTGGCCTCCTCAGCCTCCACACATGAACCATAGCTGCAGCTTTGTCTAAAACTTAAAAAACTCTCTAAGAAAATCTGATAAAAATCTATTTATAAGCTCAGTTATGCACATCGCGTCGCGGCGCGCAATGAGTCGGTCACAAAGGGCCGCGATGCACACTCATTTGTGCCGCGGCCTTTTAGTCTCGGGTTTTTGTATGGCAGCTTGATGATGTACTTTTGCGCCGCAGCACACACTCCTTTGTGCCGCAGCGCTCTCTCCCAGAATGCCTCCTTGACTTTCTCTTGGGCTTTTGAGCCTTGAATTGCTCTAATTCCTCTGTTTTAAGCTCATCCTACATTAGGAAAATCACCAAGTTAAATATAAATTATAAATCTACTTAATCATTTAACGAATACATACAAATTGCTCAATAGCATATAGAGAGACATCCAAAGGAAATTTAACTAATATAAGCATAAAATCTCCCATATATGCATAATAACAAGGACATAACATTCTATGAAGCACAATTATGGGGCACAAATAACTACATTTCATGGAGTTATCACTCTTGCCCAATACACTACGTATTCATGTATAATAACCCAAGTTCCCCTCATTAAGCACAAGTCTTAGCTGGCTATCCTAGGTCGTAGGATATATGTCTATCTCATTGACTAATCAACACACCCAACATATAAGATGTAAATTGAGCTAGCATTGTCCACAACCAAGGTCCAATTCCAATTATCTATGTCTCGAACAAAAGGAATTACCCAAATCCACTTAATTGGTGTCCAATCAATTAAAAGCATTAAGCAAAGAAATGAACAAACAAACCAATTTCATTAATCAAAATCAAGGGAATACACAAACCTCAAGCTTCATGGTGGGATTCGAAGAATCCCCTAGAAAGAGGCTTAGAGATCCACCAATATAAGAAAAATGAACTATAGATCAAGATACATTCCAATCTAAGAGAAAATCAAATAAAGAAGGAAGAGGAAGAATTAGATATAGAATTCTTGAGCTTGATCTTCAAGATTGGAATGATTCTCTCTCTAGAATTCGAAAAACCTAACTCAGACCTTTCTCTATAAAATTGGGAAACAAAAAATATGAAACTTTCTCCTAAAATGAACTGAAAAGATGCATTCGCGATAATGGCGCCACAACTTCAAGTCGTTTGGCACCGCAGCTCAGGAGTCTCAAGTATAATTCATATAGTCAACTTGCGGCCTCGCGGCTTTAGGTTAGTGGCGCCACAACTTTAAGGCCTCGATTTTGTCAAGGAAGTGCAACCACGAGCATAGCAATGCGGCCTTGCTTAGTGGCGCCATATGTTGCCCTGAAGATTCCTCTTCCTTACCTTAAGCTAGTCCATGGTACTTCCATAGCCCTTCTCCTAGGTCTTGCAGGGTCCAAAATATGCATTGCAAGACTAGAAATTCACACGAGAGATCATGAGACCCAAAAACCTAGCTATCAAAGCATAATTAACCAAAATAAAGCATAACTAGCTAAGGAAAAGAGAAACAAAGTAAATGTTCAATTTAAACCCAAAGCCTAAACTAAAGGGATCCAAGGGTCTAGCACTTCCGGTCAATGCTCAAATTAAGGCTAGATGGAGCTATCAATACCCATTAGATGCATATGCATGTAATGAAAGAGCTATTTGAGCCGCTGAGAGTTCCTTTAGATTAGCCATATTTAATTCAAATCCATCAAGAACTGTTATATATCAATCAAATGTAATTTTAACAATGTGTCAGCCTTAATTCTCTCTTCCCCGTGTGGTGTTTTCACTCTCCTTTGTGGTGCTTTGGTCTTTTCTTTTTTGTGTTTGTTTAATGGGGGTTACCGCTCCAATCATTTGGTGGTAACCTTCTTTGTTTTCTTTCTTGTTTTTCTTATTTTTCTAGTGTTTTCTCTAATAAAACTATCTAGATCTTTCAGATCTATTACTTTTGAAAAAGACTTGAATAATTTAATTTTGAGTGTCTCAAATCTATTTCATGTTGTGATAGATATAAAATTTTTAGTTTTAATTTTCTCATGTCAGTCTCATACTTTAGCCTTACCTAACTGTAACACCTTTAGATTTACTACGATAAGAGATGTGATACTCTCTTCATACAAAAGCACGTTATATATCAATTTTCACAATAAAAAATGTGTTGTCATCTATAATTTACGGATTATGAGTAAAGTTACAGATCATGAGTTAGTTTTGGAGCAAAAATTGCATATATTTTCTTCTTAATAGGTTTTTTTATTTTACTAAAATTGTAAATATCGTTCAGCTTTTGATTAAATGAATCTAAATTTTATTGTAAAAAAAACGCAATTTTAGCAGCTTTCTTCTCTTATATTAAATAGGACATTTATGTTAATTTAAGACATTTTTTATAGGTTCCTTTTTGTTTTTTTGACTGCATAGGTTCCTTTTTGTTCTTTTAATTGTTTTCAAGTTATATTTTAATTTGAATACTCAATATAATTATTTTAAAGATACAGTCATCTTATCATATGCATATAATTCAATTTTGATATATAAATTTTTTAAGTTATTATTATTTTCTATATATTTTTATTTATTTTTCAATTATAATTAAATTTAGAAAATAATTTTTTGTTTGTAATAAACTTATCTTTTATTCAAAATTTAATACAAAATTACAAAAAATCTGAAAAAAATTAATTTTGTTTGTATTATTTTAACTTTTAATATGCATGGGCATTAACACAAACACTAGTTAGCAGAAAATTAAAGTGCACAATATATGAGAACAAGGAACGTGTGCGAGAGCAAAGAAAACAGCAAAAAAATTTAAGTGAATTAAGACTAAAAGTTGACACGTGGTGGCAAGGCAATAAGAGAATAATATATTGTCTAATAATTTAATCTTATATATTGTAACTAAATAAGGGTTTTCCATTAGAAATAAATGGTGGACAGCCATTGACATAAAATTCAAATTTTTCTTAATATTTTTTTTTGGTATATAACCTTTTTTTTCATATAAATTGGTATATAACTTCGATTCCTATAAGTAAATTAATTTTTTATAAATATTTAGTTTCAAAAAATTATTGTTAAAAACTTGATTGAGAATTACTCCATTTACAAAGTTGCAAAATAATAGTTAAATAATTATGTCTAGTATTTTTTCACTCTCATCCATCATCCATGGAGTTCACATAGAACTATAATCTAAATATATAATTATCATTGCAGTTAAGTGATTTTTTTTTTATACAATCATTTTAAGAGTTAACATATTTAAAGATAAATTAAATTTTTTAATTAACTTTTTTAAATTAGACATAAACAATCGACTTTTAACATATTTATTTTTCATAATTAATTCAAATACGCATTAAAAATATTGCAATCACTAGTAAATGTTGAAAATGTTACGTAAGTAATCTTTTCTTTGTGTACTTCTGTACGTTATATTACATTTTTTTTAATTTTTTATTAGAGGAGTTTTGAGGAGGGAACGTTGGCTCGTACCAGCAGAAATTGAATTCAAAACCTTCGTTAATGTTTTTTTTTTTTTGACGTGTTTGTTAATGTTATTTGATCCTACCAGTTAAGTTAAATATTTTTGGCTTACTCTATGTTATATGATTCCTCCAATAATGATATTCAAGCTTCCCTAAATAGAAATTCCTACTTTCTGAATTTGATAATTTCACTTGGGCTCTTATACCATTTGATAAATTTATGTAAAGTTTTCATAAAATAGATACTATTTAACTATACAGTAGCAGTTGAAACTCATACGTGGAATCGTTAAGAAAATAATGATGTTCTTGCAAAGTATAAAATTTCAGGAGTTAGAGATTACTATTGCATGGATCGTATGCTCTTCTCCCCTGTTACTCTGAATGCAATAAACATGTTGATGTACTTTAACTTAAAGCAGTCATACCAATCCATATCATTCACTTTTAGTTTTAAGTACTTCACAAGAATCAGACAATAACCAAATAGGTTACACTACAACAAAACTAACTATATATAGTTTTGTAGTCCGATGTTTACTTAAATCATGTATATTTTAGTTCCTTTTCAAATGATACTACTGTTCATAAGTAATTTATTAACATATCAAACTGTGATCATGGCAGTAACCAGTTCCTCTTTTCTTGTGAAACCAGTTTGTAGATGATTTTTTACAGGATGATCTATACAAATTATAGTAGTACTTTTTATTTTCCTTTTTTGTTTGAACAATTATGTCTGTCCAATCTTAGCGTACAAGTTTTATGGCCTATCAAGCAATTGATTCTTAATTATATACAAGAATTTATTCATAAGAATTGGTTAGTCCAATAATTGGTCCAAAGTTGCTTTAATCACCAAATTTCAAAAGTAAAAACAAACTGATATGATTGTTTTTCCCCTTTCACTATTCAAAAAGGAAAAGAAAACGAATTGATTAAGTAACCTCTTTGCCAAAAAAAAAAAAATGCCCCTCATGACTGAAAACAATAATTTCCAAGCTCTCAAAGATCAAGAGACTCTTGAGGAAGAAAACAATCAATTTAGTCAAATGATCGCTCAGTGTGATGGAAACATCCAACAAAGTTATAGGCTATATCATAGTGGGGGCTGACGTTCCCTATTCAATTTCATTTTCTTTGCTTTTACACTTCTTTTTTTATTATTATCCCATGAACTTGATTACCAAACAGCTTTGGGTTACTTTTAAAAATCATGGATAGAAACTCACAGAAGTTTGTGTGTGTTTTTTGGGCGTGTTTCAAAAGCAAGAATAAAAAAAACTCTTTATCTTAAATTTTAGCTTTGTGTGCTTTGATGTAGAGAAGACCAATTCCTCTGTTTGTGTGATGATAATAATGGTAGGTGCGGCTATGTGTGTGTTGGTGATTGCATTACGAGTCACATGTGCTTCCCACCATGCAGACAAGGGAGGCCCCTCATTCAAAGCTAGCTGTTGAAATATTATACCCAATATCACAAGAGTTCAAAGCTTGAATGGGAAAAGATCTTTTTCTTTTTTTTTTTCCGACTGGGTTTTCTTTCTTTTGGTTTGATCTCTTCTTTTTTCTTTATTTTTAAAAGACTCACTTCCACAAGGGATAAGCTTGAATCTAGGTTTGTCTTAATCACTTCAGTCATGACTCATGCTTACTATCTCTTATAGTTTTATAATCCGGACCGGAGATGACTTCATCAAAAGGTTAGGTTATTAAATTAATGATTCGATTATGCGTCAATTAATCGAATCAAAAAATTTAGATAAAAAATAAATATTTTAAAAAATATTATATAAAAATTTACTTTATATAAAATATATTATATTAAAAAATATTAAAAAATACTTCTAAATAAATAATAATAATAATATATTAGTTACAAAATAAATTAAGAAATTAATAATAATATTTAACGAAAACATATATAATCTAGTAATATAATATATTTTATGATAAAATTTTTTAAATATAATATTTAAATCTTAAAATTTATATTTTTTATTTAATTTATGTTAAATGTTAAAAAATAGTCCATAAGGTCAATCCAACAGGTTGACCACTAGGTCACCCCAAAGTCAATCCGATTTTGATCGGGTTGACTAAAAAAAAATCTAATACATTGATTGAATTAGCTTAGAGACTGGGTCGTAAGTTTCTCAAGTTGACTGATCAAGTTGGTTCAGTCCGTACAACTATACTATCTCCCATCTTTTCCAAGAGTTGAGCCTGTGTTGATATGAAATAGCAAAAAGTAATTCATGAAGGATGGATTAGTGGTGTGATTCTGCTCAAGTGTTTCATGACCGGAACCATTGGAAGGTTAAATCTTTCTATAGGAATAGGAGTGCTACATCCACTGTGTTGGTGAATGGTGATCAAGTCTTCATGAGTCATTTAAGAGTTCTGGCTTTTTTGTCCAAGATACTCTACCAAAAAATGAAAAATGTATTAACACTTGAGTTTAATCGGCTACCAAAACTACAGAAAGAAGCATTGACATGTGAAGAGACTGAATATGCTTTGCCATTCTTCGTTGACAGAAATTTGAAAATTTTATAAAGGGTAGCTTGGTAGTATAAAGCTCCGTTCATGTATAGATCTAAGGAAGGGTCCGACCCAATATGTAGGTTTATAGTAGGCAGCATTAAAACTCTTACCTCCAGATGTGTCAAGACTCTCCTTCAGAAAATTTTACAAAAAGAAAAAAAAAAAAAAAGAGAGAGAGAGGGTGAAGAAGAATTTTTCAAGTCTTGGCCTACTGATGTAAATGGGTTGGATCTGATGATTATCAGTTTTTCACTGTGGTAATGATAATTTCACATTTATCAACTCGAAAGATAGTCTTTCTTTTGTCTTCTTCAGAAATCACACTGTTTGAATGGATGAGATTGAATAAAAATAAATAAAAAAATAAAATAGACATATATTTTATTATTTGAATATGTTAAAAAAAATAAGATGTGATAAAAGTAGGTTAGAAAGTACGGACACGTCATTTTACTGGTGTATCTGCGTGTCGGACACATGTCTGACACTGATATACGACAACGCGCACACGACACATGTGTCTTATTTGTTCGAATGTGTTCAATTAAAAAAATTATTATTTTTGACTTAGACACATTCAGGACACATCTCAGACATACCACGAACACATATTGGACACATCCTATTAAAATTTTTAAAAAAAATTACTATGTGACAGTGTACTAATATCATGGCCTATAAGCCTAATATCACCCGACCCACCCTCAGGAAAAATCTTCTATTATTCCGCAATACATTGTGTTCACTGTGTGCTAATGGTTCAAGTTTCAAGTGAGTTTCACTCTGATCGAGTGGTTCAATTTTTAATTATTGTTGATTTCTTTTCTAGTTATAAATGAATATGCTTGTATTGTCATTAAAGAGTTGTGTTTAGAATGTTTATAATAAATAAATAAATAAATATATATATATATATATATATATATATATATATATATATATATATATCTACTGTTGTGTCCGTCGTGTCGTGTCTAAACTTTTTGAATTTGGTGTGTCCCTCATTCATGTCGTGTCGGTATAAAAGATATCTGTGTCCATTTCGTACTTCATAGAAAGTAGGTGAGATGAATTTTATTTTATCTCATAAAAAATTATTAACTTTTTTCCTCTAATTTAAAGAGTATGAAATCAAATCATATTTTTTATTATTATTATTATTAAAATTTTATCTCATATCATAAAAAATTATTCACTTATCAAATAATAAAATAGTTATTTTATTTTATTTTATCTTCAAATATTTAAATAATAAAATAATACTTTTATTTTATTTTATTTTATTTTATCTTACTATATTCTATCTCATTCTATATTACTAAATAGAGTAAATTACACTCACTCATCTCCAAGTTTGATGATATTACACTCAGCCTTATTTTTTTAAAAAATGACACTTACCTCCATTAATTGATCAAGTTGTATAATTGTGTAAATATTATCGTTAAAATCTATAAGATTTTCAAAGCATTTACTGATTATTTATGAAAAAAAATATTTTTTAAAAAATATTATTATGTATAAATATTACCAATTAAAATATGATAATATTTTTTATCGTTAAAATTTGATAACATTACTAGTTAAAAAATGTATATATTTTTTCAAAAAACTTCTTACACACTCACACGAGAGAAAATTATAAAAGTTTTTTTTATAAAAATATTATTATATATAAATATTATTAATTAAAATATGTAAAGTTTTCAAGTATCATAGTTATTTTTAGTATCACAATTTTTCATAAATAGCGTGAATCTTGAAAACTCTATAGATTTTAAGCGATAATATTTACACAATAATGTAACTTGATCAATTAATTGAGGGGTGAGTGTCATTTTTAAAAAAGAATGAGATTGATATTTTAAAAAATATTTTTTTTATAAATAATCGTAAATGCTAAAATTTTTATAAATTTTAAGCGATAATATTTATATAATTATATAATTTAATTAATTAATGAAAATGAGTTTTATTTTTTTAAAAAATAAGACTAAATATAATATCATTAAATTTAAAAAAAATAATTGTAATTTACTCTGCTAAATATCTAAACATAAGGTAGCAACTTATGCAAATCAAATTTAAGGAACATGTCGTTCAATTAAATGGGGGAACGTGTTCCTGTACTGTAGCGACATACCAATCTGTTTGGTCAGAGTGGACTCAGTGTTAACTTATTGAGCCTGTATGTACCAAGGGTCAAGTAAATCAGTGATTGGTCTACAAACTTCAGAATTCACACTTAATGCCTATCTACGAATAACCACACAGAATTCATATAGCATCTATACCAAATATCTTGCTGTAAAGAGTTTTTTTTTCCTATTTTGATATAGATCACATGCTTTTGTTTTCAAGTTAATGTGTGCGTTTCTCTTTTTCAGTTGACTTTGAAAAGTAGGGCCTTAGGGGTGGAGGATTATGTCGGACGTAGCAGATTATTTTATTTTATTTTATTTTTTTATGGATAGAGGTTGCAGATTTATTTATTCTTTTATACAGATAGCAGTTAGTCAACCAAACGGGACACCAAATTATGAGGGTAGAATGAAGTCCAAGCCAATGTCAGCAACCTGTAGTTACATCTAAATCTTGAGACCCTTTTCTTTAGGGGTAAAATTCTGCATTCTTTTCAGTAAGTCTTATGTGGTGTTTTCTCTATTGTTAGCATGTTGAGATATGCCATTAATTTAGAGAATTAATTTAATTTGATTTTATTGTATTTATTGTACCACACTTGTATGACAGTAATACAGTTTTAGGGTTATAAATAGATGTAAAAGCTTTTATACATATCATCTTTCAATCTCTTTGTTCTCTCTTAGTTTCTAACATGGTATCAAGAGTTTAAATTTTTTGTCTTTATCTAAAATCCTTCACTTACTACCTTCTTGTTGTTTGTCGTTCCCCACCGCTAGAATTCCCCACCAACGGCCATCTTTGGTTTATGTTTATCCCAACATCTATCATCAACACAAGTAGCACCACCATGTCTAGTCACTGTTGCTCTATCCACCAACGAAGTCTCACAGCATCTGACCTTCCACGCGCTTACATGCGCTCCTTGAAGTGTCGATGCATGTCTTTCATGCCTCAGAACCAGATCTACCCACGCAACTCGATCTGCGACCTGACCCGCATCACTTGCTGATTCAGACACGTTGACGTGTCAATTCTTCTTGACATGGCACATGACCTAACCCTTCTCAAGGTTTTTCAGTGAGATCTTTCATTTTTAAGGTCCCTTTTCGTTAATTCAGTCCTGAAAGTTTAGTTTTTGAATTTTCCTTACTATAATGGAGAAATTCGACATTACTCAGCCAATTTCAATTGTGCTTAATGCCTCCAATTGTTGCCAACATTGTAAGAAACTAGGACACTTGATTTAAAATTGCCTCACATGTCTTCTTATCAGAATAGGTATTAAGCTCGTGCTAATTATTCCAAGCTTATGCTTATTGCTATTGCTGCTAATGAGTCTCCTACTTCTCCACCCATACCCCAGACTATCTTTTATGCTAGTAACCTTAAGTCCCTTCTTAAGCAACTACTTTCCAATTCTAATAATACCTTTGCTACCTTATCCACCACACCAAGTAACACTAGGTGGTACTTTGATTTTGCTTGTTGTAACCATATGATGTAACATCCCGAAAATTCTTTATTTCATTATAAACGATCATTTTATAATATTTATGATTTTTAGGAATTTTTGTGGATTTTTCTGAAAATGATGAATATTTTAATATATTCTTCGTTTTGCGTGTACATGAGCTTGAGCCGGGGAAACTAGAATATTTTCCCTGAGGCTGGTAAACTTTGAACTGTCAACGTGTCAACGGGGGATCTTACTAAACCCGAGGTCGGGCACGGTTTCCGAGGTTTACATTTTTTTTTAGGTTTTATCTATTCAATAAAATTTCGGTATCATAAAATCATCAGATGAATAATAAAATATTATTTTCATCAATTGTAAATTTTATTCACTGAGAAAATAATTTCACAGTGTAATTAATCATCTGTCAGATGTATTTAATTTGGAGACAAGCTTACTATGTACTTTATCGAGGAGCGCGCGAAGCTTCTCAAGGAAGCTTCTCAAGGAAGCTTCCTCCAACCATTATTTTTATCATTTCTCTCTCCTCCCAAATTTGTGCTGCACGTTTGAAATTAAGGGGGTCTAATTCATTTCCTTTTTTTACATTTCCTTTCCTCCAAATACGCTACTACTATTCACTCATCTTCTCTTTCTCTTTCACCCTACAAAGAAGAACACCACCCACACCTCCATTTTGTTCTTTAAACCGTCCCAATCTTACCACCATTTCGTGATTGGAGAACCACCATCATTGAGGAAATCAGCTTCAAGGTTCGCCATTTCCTCCATCTTCATTCTCCTATGTCTTTGAAGCTTAAAGGTTGGAGCTTTAAGGTAAAGCTCTTAGCTTTTTCTCCCTCTCTTCTCTTTTTCGTAAACCACTGTCATTTTGATGACAATGGGTATCCATTTCAATATTAGGATTCGATTCTTGCAAGTTTAAATCTTTAGGAATTCTGGAAGCCGGAACGAAATCGACAAAAAAGGAGCCACACTTTTTTGTGCTTCTCCAAGGTAAGAGGAAGACACTCCTCCTCAACCTCTTTTAGCATTTAGGGACGTTGTTTGTGATTGGTACTGTGATTCATCTCTGTTTGTATGCTGCTGGTGATATATAATATATATATGCTATTTGATTGTTTGTGTGTTTTGATGTATATGTCTGGAACGTATAATCTAAAAGGAATCTGTCGGGCTGGCTCTCGGATGGCCACGCCTTGAGACTAAAATTTTGGGATTATTGGAGAGAAGTGGTAATGACTTGGGTTTTGACCATTAAGTGCAATGTCAAAACACGTCGTGTAGGAACCCCCGCCAAACCCGTCGAATGTGATGTCTTGATTACTTAATAAAGTTAAAATCCGTCGAGTATGAACTTCGCCAAACCCGTCGAATGTGATGTCTTGATCACTTAGTAAAATCAAAACTTGTCGAGTATGAACCCCCGGCCAAACCCGTCGAATGTGATGTCTTGATTACTTAGTAAAGTTAAAATCCATCGAGTATGAACTTCTGGCCAAACCCGTCGAATGTGATGTCTTGATCACTTAGTAAAGTCAAAACCTGTCGAGTATGAACCCCTGGCCAAACCCGTCGAATGTGATGTCTTGATCACTTAGTAAAGTCAAAACCTGTCGAGTATGAACCCCTGGCCAAACCCGTTGAATGTGATGTCTTGATCACTTAGTAAAATCAAAACCTGTCGAGTATGAACCCCTGGCCATGCCCGTCGAATTTGATTCCTGGTCATTAGTGCAATATCAAAGACCGTCGAGTATGAACTCCTGACCACTTAAGAGAGAAACTCCTCCAATGCAAAATCCATCGAATTTGAATGACCACATCCGTCGAGTGAAATATTCGTCGAGTTAGAATGCCAATACCCATTTAGAGACATACCTGTCGAGTGGATCTTCTGTCCATTTATCAGAAGCTTCCCAAAGTTAATGTTCGTCGAGTTAGAATGCCAATACCCATTGAGAGATATACCTATCGAGTGGATCTTCTGTCCATTTATCGAAGCTTCCCAAAGTTAATATTCGTCGAGTAGAATGTCAAGATCAGTCGAATTAGAGTTCTGACCACAGTGTTTTCGTCGGTTCGACACTTGGGAGATTTCTCCAACGTCGACACCCACATCCGTCGAAATTGGACTTCTGCTGACCTTCTGGAAAAATTTGACAGTTTTGATCTCTGTTCGACAGAACCTCCATCCGACAGAAATTGGTTTTTATCCAATCTTGTTATAAAATGTTCTCCCATTTTTCATCCTTCTGCCATGTTAGTCTTCGTCGAATGGCAGCCTCAATTTTTCACTAAATGCATAGTCTCCGTCGAATTCACAACTAGGGTTTATCACCCAATACCTAGCAATTAAATCTGTGATGTTGTTGGTGATTCTGGCCATGTATCTTCCTGGATTCAAAACCCTTGGATTAATAAAAGTGCATAAATCATAAATGATTGGATGATTAGAGATTAAGTAGGGATTCATAAACAGGGAAGAACATGAGTATGGGTGAGCTTTTGAGGCACATAATGAATTTAAGGTTGGATGTTATCATGACTATGAATGGAAATTGTGGATATCCTTAAAATGTACTATTGGATTGTTGTGGACCCGTGAATGGGATCAGATATTGATGATAAATGATATGACATGCATTTGAAGCATGATGGACCTAGTTGGTCATGAAGAGTATGATTGTGTCATGCATTGAACAAAAAGAAAGAGATTGTCCGTTGGACTTGGTTAAGGCCAGTAGCCTAGGAGTTGAACTTACACCTTTGTGCGGGTGCGAATAGACAAGTGTAGGTTACTTGTTGACCTTGGGGCGTCGGGGAGTGCGGGTACCTCACAATGGACAGCGGTAGCTCTCTCGTACGTGGGGCGACCGATGCAAACACACGGACGATCCAGAACCGAGACGTTGTCCTATGTCGAGATCTGTGTAGAATGTCTTGTAAAATGCTATGATGTACAAAATGATAATTTGAGAATTTTAGCACTTGAGGGCCTGGGCAGCCAAGAATACAGACATACCTCCTGATCGTTCTCTCCGACTATTTTGTGTCTAGCTCCATGGAGTAGGATTTTGGTTATTGAGGGCACGTGTGCATAGTGAGTCCATGAATTATCTGGCATACATTGCTATTATAATTGGAACTGTTATACCTCTGATATATCTGTATGTACATGACTGCTTAGAACTGTTTGGTTGATCATAATTGCCATTGAATGTTTATTACCATTATTGCTATCATAAATGCTATGTGGGCGCTTAGCGCCATTTGGTTTCTCGATGCTATGATTGGTAATGATGGTAGGATGTCTTACCTCTTCTCTGTCTCTCCATTTCTGTTTTGTCCTTATACTGCGTTCCATAGAAGATAACTGCAAAGAACCGGAAGCCCCTAACTTCCCTGGTTTTTGGCCTCATCTCGACTGAGCGACTACAGAAGCGTATGGAGCCATGCACGTAAAGATTTTTGGGAGATGTGCACCTAACCTTCTTGGGAGGGCTAGAGTGCTGGTACATCAACTATGGTTTTGAGCGTTGCGTCTATACGGGGAATGTGTCGTTATCTCTAGCCTGGAGGCGTCACGAGCCGCCTGTCTTCACCTGCTGTATTAGTTTACGTTTGGAGTTCCAGCTACCGATACGCGAGATGTGGGTTGATCGCTATTTCACTCCGCGGGAAGACTCTTTTCGTTCCACAGCTCGAGCCCCGTCCCGTGACTCTGTGATTCCTGTGGTGATTTCCTCTGACGAAGAAGATCCTGAGGAAGATCCTGAAGAAGTTCCTGAGGACGACCCCGAAGAGGATCCTGAAGAGGACCCAGACTCGATTCCTCCTTACTTGAGGGACTGACTTTACTTGTAGCTACTGAGGGCTACCAGTATTTTATTTTGGGGGTCTGATGTTTTATCTAGTAGTGGGTTGTATATTCGATACCGTAGGGATATGTATGTATAATCCTTTGGGGCGGTATAGTTTTGCTTTTTGTTATGCCAGTGCTTTGTAACTAAACAGTTGATAATTATATATATATATGAATGAAATATTAATTTCCTATGTATGTCTCGTCACCGTGGATATTGATTATCGTTAACGTAAATATAATGAATAGAAAAAAAAAATATACTTGCTAATTTACTTAACCAACTACAATTGAGTAAATGTATATATTATTAAAATGAACCAGGTCTTAACTCACATAAAATTTTATTTTCGCATTGTAATTGAAAGTGAGATGTTCCCTTGGGATTAAAAAGGGGCGTCACACTAAGTTGGGATCAGAGCCCCGGTTTATGTTTCTTTGGGTCTTATGTTTGAGTCTGTCTTATTTGTGCTGTGTGTTCTCTGAGTAGTATACGTAAGGGTGTACGATTTGGTGTTCCTAATGAATGCAACTGACTTTTCTATGTTTTCAGTTAATCTGATCTAAGAAAGTAAGATGGCACGAGGGGAAGATATGGCAGCAGCTATTACAGCGATGCAGAGGATGGTTGAGGCCGTCACACAAAAACCGAGCAAGCGCCAAGGAACAAGAGAGAGTTGCACAACAACAAGAGCGAGCTGCTCAACAGCTAGAGGCCACTGCTGATGCTCAGAATTTAGCAGAGTTTCGACACCATAACCCTCCTCAATTCAAAGGAAAATTTGATCCGGACAAGGCTAGTCTGTGGATCAAGGAATTGGAGAAAGTTTTTCGAGGAATGAGTTGCACTGAGGACAAGAAGGTGAACTATACTACATTTATGCTGGTAGGCAATGCTGAAAATTGGTGGAATGGAGTGCAGCAAATGCTAGAAGCTGCGAACCGAGAGATTACTTGGGGCTTATTCAAGGAAAAGTTCTTAGATAAATATTTTCCTGCAAGCGCAAGGCATGTGAAGGAGTCGGAATTCCTCAACCTGCGACAAGGAAATATGACTGTTAGCGAGTACGCAGCGAAATTTGAAAACTTGTCACAGTTTTCGACGTACTTTCAGAACCAACCAGATGAAGCATGGAAATGCCAAAGATTTATGGAAGACTAAGGTATGAAGTGAAGAAGGTTGTGATCACCTTGAGGATCAATGAATTCTCACAACTACTTGGATACTTCTTTGTGATGTAAAGGCTCGGAGCAATCTAGAGACATGAGGAGCAGAAACTTTGGGCCTACGAGATTCCAGAGAGGCGGCAGTAACAGTGCTAACCGTTTCCAGAAGAAGTCGTACTCCCGACCCATGGGGAATCGACAACAAGCCATGGGTGGAAGTTCTGGTGGAGGTTCTACTGGGAACCGGACTGGCCAGAACACGACGTATCCTTCCAGATGTTTGAAGTGTGGGAAAGACCATCTCACAAGGGACTGTACCATGAAGGGATTCATTTGCTTCAAATGTGGCAAACCCGGCCACGTGTCCCGAGATTGCAACCAAACGAAGGCCGAACCTTCAAGTGAATGCTTTGCAAGAGCCAAGAAACCACATTTGGAGGCGAGTCTACACTATGAGTGGAGCCGAGGCTTCCGAATCCGAAGATTTGATACAGTGGGGAAGGTATCATAGAAGGTAATCTTTTAAGCGTGCTATATGACTCTGGGGTAACCCATTCTTTTATATCATATGATTTGTGTGCAAAGACCGGGTCTATCTCGTGTCGTCATTACCTTTTGACTTAACTGTTTCTACCCCCACCGATAAACCGGTAGTTACTACCAAAGTCTGTCTAAATTGTCCATTGGTTGTTGAAGGTCGAACCTTTTCGGTCAATCGATCTGTTTACCCTTTCCCAACTAGATATTATCTTAGGGATGGACTGGTTGTCTTCCAACCATGTTCTGTTGGACTGTTCCAAAAAGACCATAGTTTTTCCCATAATGGAGGATTCTAGATTTTTAACGGCCAACCGAGTTCAAGCTCTCTTGAAAGAATGAGCTCACAGATACATACTACTGTCTTCTTTGAAAGTCGAGAACGAGGTTGATGTGAACACAATTTCAGTGGTGAACGAGTTTCCCGAAGTCTTTCCTGATGATGTACCTGGTTTACCACCAGCTCGAGAGATAGAGTTTGCTATTGACCTAGTACAGGGAGCTGGTCCCGTGTCTATAGCACCGTGTAAGATGGCACCGACAGAGTTAGCTGAGCTCAAGAAATAGCTAGAAGAGCTTTTGGAAAAGTAATTTGTCAGGCCAAGTGTGTCACCATGGGGAGCGCCAGTGCTGTTAGTTCGCAAGAAGGATGGCACCTCGAGATTATGTGTGGACTATCGGCAACTGAACAAGGTAACGATTAAGAACAAGTATCCACTCCCGAGAATTGATGACTTAATGGACCAACTGAAGGGAGCAGCGGTGTTTTCGAAGATCGATCTGCGGTCTGAGTATCATCAGATATGAGTAAAGACGGAGGATATACCCAAGACAGCTTTTCATACCCGATACGGTCATTACGAATACCTAGTGATGCCGTTTGGTGTGACGAACGCACCAGCTATCTTTATAGACTACATGAACCGAATCTTTCGTCCTTACTTGGACAGATTCGTTGTGGTCTTCATTGATGATATTCTGGTATACTCTCAAAATCAGGAGGACCATGCTGAACACCTCAGTATAGTTCTTCAGATTCTGAAGGAGAAGGAATTGTATGCCAAGCTGTCAAAGTGTGAGTTCTGGATAGAAGAAGTTAAGTTTCTGGGTCACGTGATCTCGAAGGATAGGATTGTCGTGGATCCATCGAAGGTGGAGGCAGTGCTACAATGGGAAAGACCAACGTCCGTAACGGAGATTCGAAGCTTCGTGGGTTTAGCTGGATATTACCGGAGGTTTATTGAGGGATTCTCCAAGATTGCTGGACCACTTACACAACTCACGAGGAAAAACCAAGCTTTTGAGTGGACTGACAGCTGTGAGCAAAGTTTCCAAGAATTGAAGAATCGACTGACTACCTCACCGGTGTTAGTGCTACCCGATCCGAATGAGCAGTTTGAAGTGTACTGCGACGCTTCATACCAAGGGCTAGGATCCGTACTTATGCAAAGCATGGAAGAGTTGTGACTTATGCTTCAAGGCGATTACGAGTGCACGAGAAGAATTACCCGACACACGACTTGGAGTTAGCGGCCGTAGTTTTTGCTCGAAGATATGGAGGCATTTTCTCACGAGCAACGTTCAATATTTTCAGTGATCACAAGAGTTTGAAGTATTTGTATGATCAGAAGGAGTTGAACATGAGGCAACGAAGGTGGTTAGAATTCCTGAAGGATTACGATTTCCAACTTCTGTATCACCCTGGCAAGGCAAATGTTGTGGCAGATGTTCTAAGTAGGAAGATGATCAGTGTCTCTGCCCTGATGATCAAGGAAAAGGATATGCTAGAGCAGTTTGGAGATGTGTGGTCTTTTGTGGAGTTAGAACCTGGAAAGATTTGCATGAATATAGTTACCATTACAAGTGAACTATTGGATGACATAAAGGAAAAGCAGAAGATTGACAAGTTCTTACAAGAAGTGAGAGAGCAAGTGGAGCAAGGAGGTGAAACAGAGTTTACGGAAGGAACGGATGGAATTCTGAGGTTTCGTGGAAGAGTTTGTATTCCTCGTGACAAGGAACTTAGAGAATACATCATTAACCATGCTCATACAAGCCACGGTGAGTATGCATCCGGCATAACAAAAATGTACCAAGACTTGAAGAAGTTGTTCGGTGGCATGGAATGAAGAGTGATGTCACTAGACGTGTATCGACTTATCTAGTTTGTCAAAAAGCTAAGGTGGAACATCGAGACCAATGGGGTTCTTCGTAACCGTTGTCTATTCGGAATGGAAGTGGGACGTATTGCAATGGATTTTGTAGTCGGATTGCCAAGGACAAGAAAAGGTCATGATTCGATTTGGGTAATCGTGGACCGACTCACAAAGTCGGCGCACTTTCTCCCGATTGACATAAAATACAAACTGGAGAGATTGACTCAAATCTATATTGGAGAAATTGTTAGATTACACGGTGTGCCTACGAGTATTGTTTCGGATAGAGATCTGAGATTTACTTCAAATCTCTAGGAGAGTTTGCAAGAAGCGTTGGGGACGAAGCTACGTCTGAGTTCTGCTTATCATTCGCAGACCGACGGTTAATCAGAAAGGACGATCCAATCTTTGGAAGATTTGCTTCGAGCCTGTACCATAGAGCAAACTGGAAGTTGGGACGACATTCTACCCTTGATAGAATTTACCTACAACAACAGTTATCATTCGAACATAGGGATGGCACCCTATGAGGCTCTGTATGGACGACGATGTCGAACACCTCTGTGTTGGTACCAAGACGGCGAGCGCCTTACTGTTGGACCAGAGATTATATGCAGACAACTGAGAAGGTTAAGATGATTCAGGAAAAGATGAGAACGGCTCAAAGTCGGCAAAAGAGTTATGCAGACCGAAGGAGAAAACTTCTTGAGTTTGAGGAAGGCGAGCATGTATTCCTGAAAGTCACACCTACGACTGGGGTAGGCCGGGCTTTAAAATCTAGAAAACTCACTCCTAAATTCCTTGGACCATACCAAATTATTCGTCGTGTTGGTCCTGTAGCGTACCAAATATCCTTACCTCCTTTCCTTTCAAACATTCATAATGTTTTCCATGTGTCACAACTCCGAAAATACCTCCCTGACCCAAGTCATGTCATAGCACCGGATGCAGTACAATTAAAAGAAAACTTAACTTATGAGACGTCTCTGTAAGAATCGAGGATAGGAAGATAAAGCAATTAAGAGGCAAGGAGATCACATTGGTGAAAGTAATCTGGAACGAGGTGACCAGGAGATGCAACTTGGGAACTGGAAGACAAGATGAAGGAGCAACACCCATAGTTATTCTAAGGTATGCAAATTTCGAGGACGAAATTCTTTTTGAAGGGGAGTATTGTAACATCCCCAAAATTCTTTATTTCATTATAAACGATCATTTTATAATATTTAGGATTTTTAGGATTTTTTGTGGATTTTTTTGAAAATGATGAATATTTTAATATATTTTTCATTTTGCGTGTATACATCGAGCGGAGTCGGGAAACTAGAATATTTTCCCGAGGTGGTAAACTTTGAACTGTCAACGTGTCAACGGGGATCTTACTAAACCCGAGGCCACACGATTTGCGAGGTTTACATTTTTTTTGAGGTTTTATCTGTTAAATAAAATTTCGGTATCATAAAATCATCGGATGAATAATAAAATATTATTTTCATCAATTGTAAATTTTATTCACTGAGAAAATAATTCCATAGTGTAATTAATCATCTGTCAGATGTATTTAATTTGGAGACAAGCTTACTATGTACTTTATCGAGGAGCGCGCGAAGCTTCTCAAGGAAGCTTCCTCCAACCATTATTTTTATCATTTCTCTCTCCTCCCAAATTTGTGCTGCACGTTTGAAATTAAGGGGGGGTCTAATTCATTTCCTTTTCTCACATTTCCTCTCCTCCAAATATGCTGCTACTATTCACTCATCTTCTTTATTCTCTTTCACCCTATAGCAGCAACACCACCCACACCTCCATTTTGTTCTTCAAACCGTCCCAATCTTACCACCATTTCGTGATTGGAGAACCACCATCATTGAGGAAATCAGCTTCAAGGTTCTGCCATTTCCTCCATCTTCATTCTCCTACGTCTTTGAAGCTTAAAGGTTGGAGCTTTAAGGTAAAGCTCTTAGCTTTTTCTCCCTCTCTTCTCTTTTTCGTAAACCACTGTCATTTTGATGACAATGGGTATCCATTTCAATATTAGGATTCTGATTCTTGCAAGTTTAAATCTTTAAGGAATTCCTAGAAGCTGGAAACGAAATCCTGACCAAAAAGGAGCCACATTTCTTTGTGCTTCTCCAAGGTAAGAGGAAGACATTCCTCCTCAACCTCTTTTAGCATTTAGGGACGTTGTTTGTGATTAGTACTGTGATTCATCTTTGTTTGTATGTTCTTGGTGATATATATATATATATATATATATATATATATATATATATATATATATATATATATATATGCTATTTGATTGTTTGTGTGTTTTGATGTATATGTCTGGAACGTATAATATAAAAGGAATGCTGTCGGGCTGGCTCTCGGATGGCCACGCCTTGAGACTAAAATTTTGGGATTATTGGAGAGAAGTGGTAATGACTTGGGTTTCTGACCATTAAGTGCAATGTCAAAACCTGTCGTGTAGGAACCCCTGGCCAAACCCGTCGAATGTGATGTCTTGATTACTTAGTAAAGTTAAAATCCGTCGAGTATGAACTTCTGGCCAAACCCGTCGAATGTGATGTCTTGATCACTTAGTAAAGTCAAAACCTGTCGAGTATGAACCCCTGGCCAAACCCGTCGAATGTGATGTCTTAATTACTTAGTAAAGTTAAAATCCGTCGAGTATGAACTTCTGGCCAAACCCGTCGAATGTGATGTCTTGATCACTTAGTAAAGTCAAAACCTGTCGAGTATGAACCCCTGGCCAAACCCGTCGAATGTGATGTCTTGATCACTTAGTAAAGTCAAAACCTGTCGAGTATGAACCCCTGGCCATGCCCGTCGAATTTGATTCCTGGTCATTAGTGCAATATCAAAAACCGTCGAGTATGAACTCCTGACCACTTAGGAGAGAAACTCCTCCAATGCAAAATCCGTCGAATTTGAATGACCACATCCGTCGAGTGAAATATTCGTCGAGTTAGAATGCCAATACCCATTGAGAGACATACCTATCGAGTGGATCTTCTGTCCATTTATCAGAAGCTTCCCAAAGTTAATGTTCGTCGAGTTAGAATGCCAATACCCATTGAGAGACATACCTGTCGAGTGGATCTCTCGTCCATTTATCAGAAGCTTCCCAAAGTTAATATTCGTCGAGTAGAACGTCAAGATCCGTCGAATTAGAGTTCTGACCACAGTGTTTTCGTCAGTTCGACACTTGGGAGATTTCTCCAACGTCGACACCCACATCCGTCGAAATTGGACTTCTGCTGACCTTCTGGAAAAATTTGACAGTTTTGATCTCTGTTCGACAGAACCTCCATCCGATAGAAATTAGTTTTTATCCAATCTTGTTATAAAATGTTTTCCCATTTTTCATCCTTCTGCCATGTTAGTCTTCGTCGAATGGCAGCCTCAATTTTCCACTAAATGCATAGTCTCCGTCGAATTCACAACTAGAGTTTATCACCCAATACCTAGCAATTAAATCTGTGATGTTGTTGGTGATTCTGGCCATGTATCTTCCTGGATTCAAAACCCTTGGATTAATAAAAGTGCATAAATCTTAAATGATTGGATGATTAGAGATTAAGTAGGGATTCATAAACAGGGAAGAACATGAGTATGAGTGAGCTTTTGAGGCACATAATGAATTTAAAGGTTGACTGTTATCATGACTATGAATGGAAATTGTGGATATCCTTAAAATGTACTATTGGATTGTTGTGGACCCGTGAATAGGATCATATATTGATGATAAATGATATGACATGCATTTGAAGCATGATGGACCTAGTTGGTCATGAAGAGTATGATTGTGTCATGCATTGAACAAAAAGAAGGAGATTGTCCGTTGGACTTGGTTAAGGCCGGTAGCCTAGGAGTTGAACTTACACCTTTGTGCGGGTGCGAATAGACAAGTGTAGGTTACTTGTTGACCTTGGGGGCGTCAGGGTGCAGGTACCTCACAATGGGCAGCTGGTAGCTCTCTGTCTGTGGGGTAGACCAATGCAAACACACTAACAATCCGGACCAAGACGCTGTCCTATGTCGAGATCTGTGTAGAATGTCTTGTAAAATGCCATGATGTACAAAATGATAATTTGAGAATTTTAGCACTTGAGGGCCTGGGCAGCCAAGAATACAGACATACCTCCTGATCGTTCTCTCCGACTGTTTTGTGTCTAGCTCCATGGAGTAGGATTTTGGTTATTGAGGGCACGTGTGCATAGTGAGTCCATGAATTATCTGGCATACACTGCTATTATAATTGGAACTGTTATACCTCTGATATATCTGTATGTACATGACTGCTTAGAACTGTTTGGTTGATCATAATTGCCATTGAATGTTTATTACCATTATTGCTATCATAAATGCTATGTGGGCGCTTAGCGCTATTTGGTTTCTCGATGCTATGATTGGTAATGATGGTAGGATGTCTTACCTCTTCTCTGTCTCTCCATTTCTGTTTTGTCCGTATACTGCGTTCCATAGAAGATAACTGCAAGGAACCGGAAGCCCCGACTTCCCGGTTTTTGGCCTTATCTCGACTGAGCGATCGCGAAGCGTATGGAGCCACGCACGCAAAGATTTTTGGGAGATGTGCGCCTGACCTTCTTGGGAGGGCCAGAGTGCTGGTACATCAACTATGGTTCTGAGCGTTGCGTCTATACGGGGGATGTGTCGTTATCTCTAGCTTGGAGGCGTCACGAGCCGCCTATCTTCACCTGCTGTATTAGTTTACGTTTGGAGTTCCAGCTACCGATACGCGAGATGTGGGGTGATCGCTATTTCACTCCGCGGGAAGACTCTTTTCGTTCAACAGCTCGGGCCTCGTCCCGTGACTCTGCGATTCCTATGGTGATTTCCTCTGACGAAGAAGATCCTGAGGAAGATCACGAAGAAGTTCCTGAGGACGACCCCGAAGAGGATCCTGAAGAGGACCCAGACTCGATTCCTCCTCACTTGAGGGACTGACTTTACTTGTAGCTACTGAGGGCTACCAGTATTTTATTTTGGGGCCCGATGTTTTGTCTGTAGTGGGTGTATATTCTGATACCGTAGGGATATGTATTTATAATCCTTTGGGGGCAGGTATAGTTTTGCTTTTTGTTATGCCAGGCTTTGTAACTAAACAATTGATAATTATATATATATATGAATGAAATATTAATTTCTTATGTATGTCTCGTCAACGTGGATTTTGATTATCGTTAACGTAAATGTAATGAATAGAAAAAAAAATATACTTGCTAATTTACTTAACCAACTACAATTGAGTAAATGTATATATTATTAAAATGAACCGGGTTTTAACTCACATAAAATTTTATTTTCGCATTGTAATTGAAAGTGAGATGTTCCCTTGGGATTAAAAAGGGGCGTCACATATGACATCTACAACTCAGTTTTTTTCATCCTTATCCATTAATAGTGATGCACATTCCATACATATTATTAATGAATCTCTTATGAACGTAAGTCATAAGGATTTTGTCTCTCTGCCAACCCTTAATTTTCCTAATACCTATCTCATTCTCAAATTAAACTTCAATCTTATTTCTATTGGATAATTGTATGACCTTAGCTTTACCTTCTTTTTTTGGTTGTTGTGTGCAGGATCTACTGATGAGACAAGTCATAGGGACTAGATGTAAGGTCTGAAGGATGTTTGAGCTCACTAAACTTCATATTCCTCCTACATTGAATCTTTGTTCAACTATTGCACCAAGGTCTTTCTCATAGTTCACTTGAGCAATTGTGTTCCTTTATATCTCAGAGGACTCTAGGTTCAGTTACTAATAAGTCTTTTTATTATACTTTTTGTCAAACTGCTAAATAATCTGTATGATCCATCAATAAAAATACTTCTATTTTTTATTCTCCTTCTAATCTTGTGCATTTTGATGTTTGGAGATCTGCTTTCACACTAACTATAGGAGGCAACTGATATTTTGTAATATTTTTTTATGATTATTCTCGTTTTACTTGAATATATCTGATGAAAAATCATCATAAATTGTCTCAAATTTATATCAATTTTGCCACAATGATCAAAACACATTTTTCAAAAGTTGATAAAGTTTTTTGCCAAGATAATGCCATGGAGTATTGTGACTCAAAACTTCTGACCTTTCTTATTGAACAGAGTACTCTCTGAATTCTCATGTCCTAGCACTTCTTAACAAAATGGTCGCGTTGAGAGAAAGCATCCTCAATGCTTTTCTCCTTCACTTGTCCCAAGCATGCTTGGGGTGAAGCTACTCTCACTGCTATCTATGTCATCAACTGACTCCCTTCCTCTATCATTAGTAATGCCTCTCTTTTTGAGTGTCTTTATAACACTCCTCCAGACTATAGTTCCCTCAAGGCCTTTGGTTGTGCTAGTTTAATTCTTCTTCAACCACATAAATACACTAAACTCAAACCTCTTACTCACCTCTATTGCTTTCTTGGCTATGGGATAAAACACAAAGGTTACTGTTATTGGGATCCCATCTCTCAATTTATCCATATATCTCGCCATGTTGCCTTTTGAGAACACATCATGTTCTCTTCCTTGTCTAAGTTCAAGTACATCCTGTCACAACCCAATTCTAGGGTATGTGACCGACTATGGACAACCCTGGAAGCCTCACTAACACATGCAAAACTCAATACTATTTATGACAAAACTCATGGGTAAAGCCTTCAAAAAGATGGGAGACTTCCCATTATAACATGAAAATATAGTTACAATAACTTAAACTCACATAAGCAAATCAGACTTCATCAATACTTATTTAACTACAAACAAAACTTATGTAGACCATTATGCAAGATGAATGGACCCAACCCTATGATTGTAAATTCAGTTATCCATGCCTTCAAGTCATCTTTGAAGGAAAGTCTTATCTCACTCTAGAAGTGAACAAGTTCTCTAGGTTGGAGGTATAGAAAATATCTTATTCGACTCTAAAAATTAAAAATATAATGGAGTGAGTTTTTTCACAACTCAGTGAATACATGGGCATTCAAGTGCCACCAACCAAAAATAATACATATATACTTTATACAGATAATAAGGACACTTTTACTTGGTATTCAATAAAATATTAGTGAATCCAAACTCTAATTGAAAATATTTTCTTTCAATAAATCTTTCTTCAAAGAATCTTATATTTGTAAGGAATCCTTCTTTTGGAAATCCTTTTTTTTAATAAACATCACTTTCTTATAAGAATATTTTTAGGCTTTACTAGAAGAACAACATTTAGTCACTGATACATATCTCAAGTCTTTAGCCCCCAAATATTTCTGCCTTGGCATCAGACAACCATTTTTACAGCCCAAATATTTCCGCTCAGGCATCAGGCACACTTTTCTATAGCCCCAAGTATTTCCTTCCAGGCATCAGGCACACATAAGCCCCATAATCATATAACAGTCTAATTATTTGATCGGTATCATAATATGGTATACCAATGGTTCTTCTTAGTGCCTTTGATATTCAAAAATATATTTTCAATATTATCCTCACAGTGCACATATCTCATCATAAAAGTGAATACTCAAAATCAAAAATTAGGTAAAGATAATTGTAAATGCTCAAAATTATAAATTAAGCAAAGATAACCGTAATTGCTCCAAAATATACATTATAACAATTATTTAGTTTATACATTATAACAATTATTCAGTTTAAGATACCAAAATTTATCCAGTTAGTCACACACACACACACACACACACACACAAAATAAATCAAGACAATAATTTAGAAACTTTAGCTCATAATTCATAATTCATGTTGCGTATAAAATTTATTATTGCTAATTTTCAAGAAAATTTAATTAAAGCAAGGTGATACTATGGCAGTAACCCAAGAGTATTCTAAGTACTCATAGTGCAAAGAGAAGTTTATACTGAATCAACACTTCACGCGAGTACTATACCAAATGTCTTTGAATGAATTTTAGGAGTGAATCAAAACCATGTTGTAGGCCTCTATTTATAAGCTTGATAGTTTATTAACAATTGATAATAGCCTAATTTTTATCTATTTTTCTTATAAAAATAGATATTATTATATATCATTATATTTGATTTTAGTGACTTTATAATACTATTATTTTATTTATTTAAAGAAGTTATTAATTTTATTATTGTAATAATTTTAGGAAATTTGTTAAAAAAAATATTAGACAAAATAATGGTAATTTGGCAACAAGTTTAATTGAAGGAATAAATCAAGATTTGGGCCTATAATAAATAACTTAACCCTCCTATCATGGTGATTATCATTATTTTTCTACGTACTAGGCTTCACCTTCATGAACTACAGTCCTATCAAGAAGCTTCCAACGATCCTAATTGACAACAAGCTATGCAGGCTTTTGAAAACACTAACACTTGGGACCTTGTTGATCTTTCTTCTGACAAGACACATGTAGAATGTAAATGGATGTACAAAATCAAGACTCATTCTGATGGTTCTATTGAGCATTACAAAGCTCACTAGTTATGAAAAGGTTTACTCAAGCATATGACATTGGTTATGAGGAAATATTTGCACTTGTTGCTCGCATCATTTCATTTCATAATTTTCTTACTATTGTAGTTACTCAAAAATGGATCATCAATCAGATGGGTGTGAAAAATTCCTTTCTTAATGGTGATTTGGAAGAAGTTTATATGTGTCACCCTCTGGCTACACTTGTCTGGCAAGCAAGGTTTGTCGTTTTTGGAAGGCTTTTATATGGTCTCAAACAAGCACCTCGAGCTTAGTTTGCCAAGTTTCACAACACTGTTAGTCATCTTGGATTTCCCTCTGGTGCTCATGATTTTGCTCTCTTTATTCACATGACTGATCAAGGTATTATTATGTTACTTTTTTATGTTGATGATATGATCATCACTAGTGATGACACTACTGGTATTGTTGAGTTAAAGTAGTTCTTGAGTCGACATTTTGATATGAAAGATCTTGATTCCTTAAGTTATTTCATGGGACTTGAGGTACTTTCTTCTAGTGATGGCATGTTCCTTCTCAGGCTAAGTATGCTTTAGATCTCATTTCTTAGGTTGGACTTACAGACAGCAAAACTGAGCACATTACACTTGAACCAAATGCTTGCTTTATTCTATAAGATGGCACTTTGCTAGATGACTCGACTCTATATCATTGGTTAGTCGACAACTTGTTCTATCATTCCGCTACTTGACCAGATATCTCTTATGCTATTCATTTGGTAAGTCAGTTTTATGGCTACGCTGCATACCACCTATTATGTTGATGCTATCTGAATTATCTGGTACATTAAGGGTATGTTATTTCATGGTCTTCATTTCTCATTTGACCCTCCTTTGGTTCTACGAGCCTTTTCAGATGTTGATTAGGGTAGTGATCTCACTGATTGTCGCTCTACTACTAGTTACTGTATCTTCCTTGGCAATTATTTTATTTATTGGCATTAGCAAAAAACAAACCTTAACTACACGCTCTAGTATCGAATTAGAATATTGTGCCCTGACTGATACCACTTCTGAGATACTTTGGATTCATTAGCTTCTTGAAGACTTGGATATTTCATAGCATTCACCTACTACTCTTTATTGTAACAACTGCAACACTATTCAAGTTACAAATAATGATGTCTTTTATGAGTACACCAAACACATTGAACTTGATTATCACTTCATTCACCAACACATCCTTTGTGGTACTCTTTATCTCATCTCCATTGCGACTCTTGACTAGCCTATTGATCTATTCACCAAAACTCATCACCCTAGTCACTTCCATACTCTGGTTTCCAAATTCAATTTCATTCCCTCTGCACCCACTTGGGTTTGAGGGGGGATGTTAGCGTAATATTATGCTATGCAATTAATTTAGAGATTTTATTTTATTTTATTTTATTTGATTGTATTTGTCATACGCACTTGTACTATAGTAGTATGGTCCTACTGCTATAAATAGATGTAAAAGCTCTTGCACATTAACATTGAGGAAATACTGAAATCCTCTTTTAGTTTCTTTGTTATCTCTTGATTTCCAACATCTATTTATTTATTTTGTTACATAGGAGGTATAAGAACTTAGGTCAAATATAAGAAAATGTGGCTTGGTGGATGATTGAACCTTCAGCATCAATATCACAACTAAGTTTTAAAGACTCGAGTAATAACAATTGGGTAGTCTTTTCTTAATTTATTGGTATTTGTTAGGAACCAAATAAAATTTATTTGTTAGGCACACGCAGGCTATAAATTGCACATGTAATCACGTGACACGTGGTAGTAATGAGGCTGCTAAGAAAGTGCCAAGTGGATATGGGAGACATGGGTCAATAGTACTGATGTTGTCGAATCAACGCAACACTGTTGTTGCCTAAGTATTGGAAAATTGCTTAAGTATAGTCATGAAAAATCAAGTGAAGAAGCAATTTTAGTAGTATTGAAGCTACCTAATTCAAGATAGTATTAATGTTATCTTATAAATTTGGTAGCAGATGCTGTCAATAATTGATATAAATGGTAATACTAAAGTTACCATCAGGTTGACAAGCCAATAGAAATGGTCGATACCAATATATTGGAGTGTGAATTGAAATGACGCATAACAATAATATTGATGCTGTTGAAGAAAACTCCAAAGTAGACTAAGTCTTTGGAACTAGTTCTACAATGTTGTATAGCGATAATACTGATGTTGTTAACGAGAAGTTTTGATAAGGCTTAGATCTAAAAGGCATATGACAGACATGCGATTTTCTAAAAGATCTTCAATTACAAAGTATAAGTCATGCCCCAAAACCTATGATGGGAGGTTATTCCCACTACTCCTTGTAACACCCTAACACAAAATATCTCTATATAACCATATATATATATAAAGATAATTAGCATTAAACATGTTACTATTACTGTTACTCTCAAACTAAACTCATACAGATGAAGTTTTGCATATGGTGAGTCACGATAAAAGTAGGGCATAATATATATATATATATATATATATATATATATATATACACACATCAAAAACCTCAAAGGGCGTAATGTCATATATACAACAAAACTACTAAGAAACTACTAGTCGTACAAACCAAAATCATGAAATGTGAACATACAACAAAATTAAACACTAATCTAGTCTTGTTTCTCCTTCTTTACCCTTGTCACCCTCTTACTAGGGTCTAAACCTGCTTTTACCATGAAAACATAGAAAGGGGTGAGAACATAAAAATTTTTAGTTATATACTTATAACACATATCATTCATCCATATAAATTATACACATTCATAATTGATAGCAACATTATACAATCGCTCATACAATTGTATAATGTAATAGAAATATAATCTAATTCTCAATATTACATAATCGCTCATATAACTATGTAACATTAACTGAACTTGGCAAATGACTTAACTCACCTCTTTGCCTAACTTAAGACTTAACTCATCTAGGGATGACAATTTTACCCGCCCTTACGGGTAATACTCGTGATGCGGGCAGGTAATACCCGTTTAATTTCTCCTGCGGGTATAAATACTCATTTTGTGTTATTCCCGTTTAATAAATGGGGCGGGGGCAGGGGTGGTTCTCCCTTTATCAGCGGGTACCCGCAAAAAAATTATACAAATATTTTATATAAAACTACTAAGAAACTTAATTATATAAATTAAAATATAGTAGAGTTATATAAATCAAAAGTATTTTAGGTGTTTGACATTATTTTTGGATTAAGTTGTGTTGGACAAATTTTGAGAAATTATGGTATTATACTTTTTTTTCATTTTATTTTTTTAATTTTGTTGTTTTTTTTTTTACAATTTATTGGGCCATGGAGAATGATAAACGGGTACCCGCATGGATATGGAGGCGGGGGCAGGGGCGGATATCATTCACGGGGACGAGGGGCTATTACCCGTCCTCGCCCTGCCCCGTTGCCATCCCTAAACTCATCCTAAGGATCGTGTTGGTAAGTTTAACTCACTTTACCACACTACATAAGGATGATCATTTTCCTCATGTTACTTGAAAAATAGCTTAGCTCACTGCTTTGTCCTAGGTAATAATGTTGTATTGACATTTACCTCACACAATTTCTTACTTAGCAAAGAGTTTCACTCACTTTTTTGCTAGGTCAAGGGGGGTTTAACTCACTCCCTTAGTTAGGATAAATGTACTCTAGCCCTACTATAATCGGTATAGGAACCAATTGATAACTAACTATCAATTTCAAGTAATTCTCAACTCTAGAAAAGCTTAAAAACTCATACTTGTTCTTGTATGCTAGGTGGTTAATTTCTTGGTGAAATATCTCTACGAGTGTCTTGGCACACTTAAGAAAACATCTATTAATTTTCCCAATGAATTGAGAAGCTCAAAAATGTCCAAAAATTGCACTTAACAGAGCAATGCCCTGTTCTGTCCAACGAAGAGCACTTGAGCGCTCTACGCCTTGATGCTTGAGCGCACCACGCGCTGCTACGCACATCAGCCATTAGGCTGTGTGCGCTTGAGCGCACATACCTCAGGCGTTTGAGCGCCAGTGCATAAAAGAAATTTTGCAGAATGTGCTACTGTTCCATTGGGAACAAAGTAGCTTCTAAGCTATCAAAAATGGATTCAAGGTGATTTTTAGTATCACCAACAACCCCTAAATATGTTGTAACACTTATACAACCTATTGATTTATTTAAATTTGGATTAAAACTCAAAATCACCTACTTAGTTGTTCAATGACCAAATTCCCACTTTACGGTCTAAAAGGCGACCCATCCTCATGCATCCACTAATCTGAATTAACTAAATCCAACTAATGCAAACAAAGATCAAATAAAGGAAATAGTTTTTCACTCATGAAAACCTATTTCCCTTTTTTTGTAACCTAGCTTCAAATATAGAGAAAGTGAAAGAAAGAAGAATGGAATTCTAGGTTAGAACCCCTACCTTGAGCCTCTGTGATGGAGAGTGTTCAGGTGCTGCTTGGTTCCTTTCCCTTCATTTTCTTTTCCTCTTCCTCTTCCTCCTTGAGCTTCTCTTCCTTGATTCCCTTGTTTCCAGCCACTGTAGGTGCTGTTTTCGTGAGGGAGAGATAAGATAAAATGAGATTACAGTGCAGTAAATATTAGGAGACAAAGTCAATTATATAGGCTGATAGTATAAGACTTGTTCCACTTAAGTACTTAACTGATATTTTTTGATCTACTAAGAACACTTAGATTTAATTAAATCAAGTTTTTTAACTTCCAATAACTTTAAAATAAATATTAAAATTCATTAAAAATGTTGTTTAACCATTATCATATTTTTTCATATCTGTTGGTAGTCAATCGGGCATTAAATGCACAACCAGTATACCTAAAAATACCAAACTAACTATGATTATTTTCAAATTTTAACTACATCCTCCTGTGCCTATTTGTGACTTAGAAACAAATTCTCTGGATTCATTTCCCTTAAATTTGTCATTTATGCTACTATCTGAGTCATTTTAAGTTACTTTTCACACTCTGATTTACAACAAAGTACTTAAACTAACCCAGTTCGTCACAATAATCAACAGACATGTTAAATAAGTGTTATGTTTCCTTTGTAACCATAAACTAGCCTAACATGCTAAAAAGAGGATGTTACACTCCTCATTCAGACGCATGAAGCAAATCACAAAGACATGTAAGGAAGTTGTGCACTGGTGGAGGAAAAACAGTACCCATAAGAGACAAGTGGCGCAATCTTAACAAGCACCATAGTTTTACAGAATCATTAGATGCAAAGAGGGGTTACTCAAATTATCTATAAATAAGGGGCATTGATAACTTTGCAAAAGGTCATGAACACTCTACATCCATACCTGCAGTAGGAAAACAAGTTACTAGTGATCACCCTTTTCATTTTTCTTTTTAGCACTACAAGAAATTCAATGATTAGCGATGGATTTTTCCCGCGAAACCTTCGCCGTTGGTAATCCTGGCAATTTCTGGTGAAAATATTCGCTGAAAAACCAAACGTCGAGAAAAAAATATTAAATAAAGCAAAATAAATTTTCAGTGGATTAATCTACCAAAAAAGTCACCTGCAATAATATTTTTACATTTCTAGCAAATTATCTGCTGGTAAATGTAGCGGTAAATTGCTCCAACTTCTGAGGAGGTGTGCTAGCCAATTTTTGATGGATTTTCCATCGAAAATAAGATGTGGGGTTACTCAGGTAATGAACCTGTCATGCATTCGAAGGTTTTCGGTGGATTAACCACCGAAAATTTGAAAATACTTGCCGAAAAGAATTTCTAGTGGATCATAATCCTCTTGAAACGATTTTTTAAGAGTCATGCGAGGCTCCTTTCTCTTCCATTTCTGTGACTTGATTTTCTCTCCTCATTCCCCTCCCTCTTTTCTGTCCTCTATCTCCCCTTGCTCTCCCTCTTCTTCGTCCTTGCTCCCCCTCCACCGTCGAGCTCCATCCTCTAGGTGCCTCTAGCATTACTCTTTTTGGCATTGATGATTGTTGCCCCTGAAGACCACGAGGGCCTGAGCTTCAAACATGGGTGCCATTGTGGTTGATGGCCCATGCAATTCAGACATGGTGCATGAGATGTAGCTTGAGTGCTTCTTACATGTATGTAATTTTGAATATATATATATATATATATATATATATATATATATATATATATATATATATATATATATTTATATATATATTAAATATATGTGTTTATGTGTATATTTGAATGTATATTTATATGTATCATATATTGTTATTTGTTATTTGTTGGTATTTGTGTTCTGTTATGATAGATATTTCTCTATTATGTTGTTATAGGATTTGATTTATAACTTTACATTGTATAAGATTAATACTATAATTTATATTAAATGAGAATGACAAATTAGAAAGTTCAAAATTGTGACCAAATTAGGGGAATCCCCTTTATTAGTAATATAGAATATAACCTAATGTACTAATTTGAAAATTTAAAAGACTGTGATAAAATAGTAATAATAAATATTAAATATTAAAATTTTAAAATCTTAAGTGATGAGGCTGATTAATTATTTAATTTAATAATTTATTTTAAAATAAAAATAATTATTAATTATTAATTAATATTAATATTTTAAATTTAAATTTAATAAATTAATAATGTATAATATAATGCAATGTAATATAATATAAAATAAAAGAAAGTAAAACTGTGAAGTATATCTATAATTAATAATTAATTAATTTAATAATAATTTATTAATTTCATTATAATGATAAATTTCAAGAAGCCTATTGGCTAAAAAAAGAAAATTTCAAATAAATTAGGAGTTAAAGTAAAAACTCTTATCTTCTAAAATTTACTAAAAAAATTAAATGAAGAGCACTTATTAAAATTTAGAATCATTTTCAATTAAGTTAATTTCAAATTGTAACTTAAAATATGACTTCAATTTTTCAAAGTTACCATAAAAAAATCCCAACAAAGCCAGTTTAAACAATCTTACATTAATAAATATTTTAACTTAATTGCATACAAGATAACGTTGTTTTAATTATTTTACTTATTTTACTTATCCATATTTTTAATTTAATTTAGTATGTTATTGTATTTGAATTGTTGAAATAATTAATACTCTACTGAATTAAGAAGTTCTAAACCTTAAGTTAGATGATATTAGTTTTACTTTGATAAGTTAAGTGACTTTGAGCAGTCAAAGATTTAATTGCTCAAGTAACTTATTTTTTATCATCCATAGGTAATGAGGATGATGACTTTAGTGATAAGATTATCATGTGGTAAATGTGATAAAAAATTTGAGTAGTGAAATGAGTCCACCTCTTATGATGATAAGGAGAAGACTAGGTAAAATGATATAAGAAAAAGAAGAAGAAAAATATTGTGGATTAAAAAAAATTGCATGTTTTTTTTTTAAAGTAGATTTTCTGACTGACAAAAGGCACATGGTGGAATAGTTGGAGAATAAGATAGAAATAAAAAACAAACGAAATTGATATAAAAAGTAATTTCAACAATGAAAATGACATTATACAAGAGTCTCGTAAAGAGGATATATGCTAGATAAAATTGTGAGCTCGACATCGTTAGGATTAAGAAAGTTAAGTGGGTAGTGCCTAGGCTATTGCCCTTGTTGGTGACACCGAAAGTGTGTGTCTCCTTGCACTCGTCTATCGAGTTTTGAAGAGTAGTTAATTGAGAGAAAAATAATTTCAGGAGTATTTGGTTGAAGTGAGATTAGGGTTTTGATAGTGATTGTGATGACAAATGAAATAGATATATTTTTCTTATTCAATATAATACCATTAGAACTCAAGGGAAGACTATCCATGTTTAATGAATGAGTTTAGGAATTGGAAGCGTCAATATCAAGAAAAGTAAAATTTCTTTTGATCTTTAATAAATTACTCTGACTCGTCTTAAAAGATTTTCGTATTGGATCTCTCTTGGTGAGCTAGGATGGAAATGCTGGCAACTATTCGAGAAGTATGACTTTTTCTAAGTAATATTCCTTACATAATACATCAATTATCATCATTGTCTTCAACAATTAAATACTCAAATTTTCTTAACTTTTTTTACACTTTTCCTTACGCTTAATGATAGCCACATCGTACAATGATCAACCCTTATGTCTTCTCTAATCTAGAGACCTCTTTGGATTGGAAAAGTTGTAGGTCCAAATTTTAGATTGTAGAAGGTATATGAGTTGACTTCTGTAAGATTTGACTATCATCAACTATATGGAAGAACATACATAAGAATGTTAATAAAATTCGCATATATAGCAGTTGAAAACAACGATGATGATTGATATATTTTACAATGAACATTATTTTTGGAAAAATCATGCTTCTCAAATTTGAGCGAGCAAGATTAGCATCCTAGTTCATTAGGAGAGAAATCAACACAAAAAAAATTTAAACACGAGCGTGATCTATTCAAGAGCTTAAAAGAAAAATGACTTTTTTTTTATACTGACGCTCCTAGTTTTTAGACTGATTCGTTAAATTTGGACAATCTTCCCTTGTGTTTCATATTGTATTACATTGAATAAGATAAATATATATATGCTTTCACTTGTCATCATCATCACTCTCAAAATCTTAATTTTACTCTCATCCAAATTCCCTTGAAATTAAATTTTTTCTGCTATTCTTTAAAAATTGTTACACTATTGCAAGCAAACACATGCTTTCTGTGCCACCAACAAGGGTAATGATCTTGGGACTACTCTCTCAACTATTCTAGTATAACATTGAGCACACAATATTATCTGAATATTTCTGTCCATGATACTATGGCATAATGTCATTTTTATTGGTGTCATCATTCTTGATAAAAAAAAATTGTTTGCTTTTGGTTTCTTTCTTATTCTCCAACTTCTCCACCAAGAGGCATCTGTTCACTAGAAAAAATACTTCATAAAATCATGTAAATTCATTATTATAATTTGTAATGCTTTTCTCCTTCATTTTTTTAATCTCGTTACCTAGTCTTATCATCATCATCATAAGAGATGGAACTGTTTCAATACGTAAATTTTTTATCATATCAACTGCTTAAAAATGTTATTATTAGAGTCATCATCCTCACTATCAATGGAAGATGAAAGATGAGTAGAGCAATTAAATCTCAGACTCTTCAGAATCACTTATATAGTGATTCTAGCAGATTTTTCGCTCAAAAAAAAATGGTAACATGCATTTTCTATCAGATATTCAACCAGAAATTTCTAATAGAAAAATCAGTCAAATCCAATGAATTCTAACAGATATCTGTTTTTGACAAGCATTTTTACGAAAAACAAAAAATCCATTGAAAATTTCAATTTCCAACAAATTTCAAGTAATTACTGACAGATATAGCCTCCAGTAATTCATGAATTTCTTACAATGTAGATTAGATTGCTCTTTTGAGATTTATAACTTCAACTTTAGGATTAGCTTGAAGCTCATAGCTTGTACTTAGGTTGCGCTTGCCATACTTCTCAAGTTCAGTTTCAATTTCATTTCTATTTGTTCAATTGGCACATTTTATTTTACATTTGTAAATATTTAATGCTTACATGATCACACACTTTTTTTATTAAATATCATCAAGGTTAGCCTCAATTGCAAAACTGAGTGGTAATGCAAAACAATCTATTAAATTTGCAAGAGTTTGATCTATCTCTCTTGTTGAACCTCAAAGGATCAAAGTTATGAATTTTAGACTACGTGTCAACTTCGTTTCGTACCCCAGATAAAACTAAGAATATTTTTTCCGTAAACAGTATTGGTTGCGGGGTGTTTTGTATTTTAAATAATGGACCCTGCTTTTATGTTAGGAAGAATTAGAGAAAGGGAGAAAAGTAGTTCCATTCCATCACACTCAAATAGGAGCCGCAGCCACCAATTGCTGAGCTCCAATATAGTCAGAATCTCTAATTGATCATTTCTCTTTTTGATTAGAAGGACCTCACCATTATCCTCATATCCCATCTCTATCTTTTATCTTTTGCTTTCTATGTTCGATTTTGAGTTTATTTCTTTTATTTTTCTTTTTTTAATACATTATGTATTGGATACAAAGGTTCACATCAGTTTTTTGCAATCGAATGGTTTTTCTCTCTATCGCGCACACACACACACACACTTTCTTTGTACGTGATAGTCAGGTATGTTTGATGCTTATTTAGCTAAATAGAAGTTGAAGGTTTGAGGGACAAAGAATTATAATAATATAAATGATTCAATAGCACCTATAAAAGAAAAAAGCAGGTATACATCCTGTCATCTTGCAAATTTATCGCTATAGTTTGAGATAACCCACTAAAATGGATGGTTTATGTTCTTCAATCTGTCACAAATATGTTGAAAAAGATTCTTATGGATGTTAGTGGGTTTACTGTCCAAGATGTCACAATCTGTGCCATGTGACTGATTGGCCAATTTTCTGAATTGTGACTTTGAGTTGGCTTGATGGTATTGGATTTTCCATTCACAAAGAGAATCCAACATTGTAATGGCAATGAAAATACTCAAGAACTAGATTCTCAAATTAAATTAAAAAACAAAAATGTCATTGTTTTTCTGAATGACAGATAGCCTTGGCCCTTGGCTTGGCCAGCTAGTTCTCCAACCCACTTTCTATTTTTCTTTTTCCTATTCATTCCTTTGAGAAACTGCAAACCCTTTCACCCACATGAAAAACTTCCAAAATTTCTTTTAGAAGGAATATTCCAACGAATTATATAGGAAATGATTGTTGGAGTCTTGGAGGAAAAGAAAGGACATATTAACGAGGTTCTTCTTCAAGTTGATTCCAGTAACAAGCAGCAGTACTACTTACAGCAAAAAATAGAAAATAAACTTTCATGGTATTATATATCTAGATCTTGTTACAATCCTTTTCGGGTAGGAGGAATATAGTTGCTTTCTTTTTCTTTTTTTATTATCAAAGTATCCCCATCCAACAAGTAAGAAACTAATTTTTTGAGATACGATTAGGTGCCTAAGCAGAGATACCTCCCAACTGTGTTATTTCTATACACATGAATCTATACACATAAATTTCGGAATCAAACCTAAGACTACATGTTTAAGAGATTCAAGTTCTTTCCACTCGAACCAACAAAGGTTGCTAATATAGTTTATTTATGTATAAGTTCAAAAGTCATTTGAAAATTATAGAATCACACACCTTGATCTGTTTACCTTGATATTTAAAAAATGATTTGAACATAATTTATAAAACCTATGTATAATTCATAATGTGAATATGATAGATATATTCATGCTTTTTTTTGTGCTAATTTTTTATTATCAAAGTTTAATTTTCACGGATTAAAATTTTAATCAATATGAAATCTTCAATTTATGAATATATCCTATCCAACATTTGATTTTAAGATTTGAAAAGTATGTTAGTTGGAACGATACATCATATACTGAAAAGATTATCATTACTTTATGTTTCATAAATTTAGTCTTAAATATGACTTTTATGTTGTTAGTGTATAGTTGTAAACATTTTTAATGCACTGGCGGTATATCAAATTTTAACTCTTTTCTTTTATAATTTTTTTTTCTCTTTTCAAATTTGATTTTATTCTTTTGATTTAGGTAATGATTTATAACAGAGCACAAAGCATACGGTCTTACATATTGTTTAGGACAAAATTTTTAAAAGAAAAGTTTTAAAGCATCTACTATCACCCAATCAAATTTAAAAGAAGAACAGCATAATAAATATTTCATTAATTCATGTTATTAATTGTCAATGGAGAGTGGTTAGAATGCATTATTGCCCTTAATAATGTTGAATGACAAAAGCATTAGGACTAGGAGTAGACAGATCATATTGTGACATAAGCTCTTCATTTTTTATTTATTTTTTTATGGTCATTGTGACATAAACTCTTCAAAGCGGCATCTATGCTCACATGTTTAGCCCCTTAAACTATGGTGTTTCTTGCTTAAACTAAAGCTAACATGTTTCACCCTGAATGGAAAATGAATCACATTCGTGTCTCCTTCATTTTTACCAATTGATCAGCGTTTGACGTATTTTATTATCATAAAACTATAGTTAAAACAAAAGTATATGGCTTGAATCTTTTTATTTCCCATAAAATTAAAATCAATGTTCTTCAGTGCATGAAGCAACTCAAAAGGCAATGAAAATCCAATGCATAAAGCCCATACTGTACTGTGGTTCGGGCTCCCCTCTCCTCTGTCTTTCCTATTCCCAAAAGCGTTTAAAGTTAAATAAAAGAGTAAACATCCATTTTTGTGGCCTGAAGATACATACCTCTAAAAAAAACGTTGACATCAATCGTCCTCTACCATAGAAAGTAATATCAGTTTGGCCATCTAGAAAAATTATCATTAATTTTGTTCTTCAATCATAAAAAATAACACCAATTTATCCCTTAATCATATAAAATTAACATCAATGTAATCCCTCAATCATAAAAGATAATATTAATTTAGTCTCTTAAATACATGATCAATACAATACATGATTTTGATGTCATTTTTCATTATCAAAGAACTAAATTAATTTCAAAATTCTTTAAATGACAAAAAGTAATAACACTTCAGTACAAAAGAAAAAAAACACATACATTAGAGGAGCAAAATGAGGTTTACTGTATTGGGGCAGCGAAATATTCACAATGATTCTACTCATGGCGTGCAAAGATTTGACAACTGCTCAATGGAAAGAGAGTTCAGTTCAATCCAAACATATGCAAGCAATTTATATAGATATGGATTTAATTGTGATATATTATCTATGTAAAAAAAATTATACTATTAACTAATCATATATTTGTCATATTATTAAAAATATTTGATTCTCATAACTACTACTTTAAAAGTCACATTTAATTGTAATGATATATGATTAATTAATAATGTAAAAATCAAACGACATCTAGATGAGAGGATTCGTAATAATGAGGGCATCATTTCAATAATCAAAGTGGTTTTATGTTTTCCCATATATTAACGTAATATAAGACTAGCCAAAGTTCCATGGCTTTGAACTACTTGGAATACATAAATGAACAAAAAGGAAATTGGGGTTAAGGCACCCCTCACCTGTTGTGCCTTCATAGTTTCCCAAGACAGTTTGAGGGACAGAATAATTTCCCTAAATATTTACGTGGACACATGCAAAGAGATTCATAGAAGAAATGAAATAGATATTCCCTGTGATCTTACATCCAGATATTTACACATACACAAGGCCAATAAAGATTTCAGTTTCAAAGACAATGTAAAGTTGCTTATTTCAGCTGCTTACAGAAGGCCCGAAGTACATGCAGAGAGGGGGATTGATCCTCAAAATAGAGAGAACTGCAGAAGGAATTGTCCATATCCCATCACCACATATCAAACCAGAAGCAACTGCTCCAGCATAGTCCTCTGCATCCTTTCTATTCAACTGCTCCCATAAAAATAATATCACAGTTCCAATAAACATATCGACTGCAAAGTAAGCACCAATGTAAAAAGGAACTGCCATGGCCATTGGAATAGGTATATACTGTGAAAACTTATTGGGAGTCACATCCCTTAGAAGATTGATAGCCAGAGCTGCCACAAAGAAACCACCACACATGGCCAGGCAATGCTTTGGAAGCTCCGAGAATCCCTCAACACCTAGTATGGCCATTTCCCTGAATATAACAGCATATGGTGCTTTATAAGGGCCATCAGGTGATCCAATATCAAAGGCAGTCCAGAACATCCAGAATGTGAGGGGAGCAATTACACAACCCATGGCTGTTCCTATCAACTGGCTCACAAACATAGACTTCGCTGATGAGAGGGTGAGGTAACCAGTCTTGAAATCTTGCATGAGATCAGCAGCAGTTGCAACAATGGACATCATCACAGCACAAGATGCTACACCTGCTATTACTCCCCCATTTGGGCCAACTGCTGCCGCAATGATGAAAAGACCAATCTTCCCGTAAGTGGATGCCAGACTCCAGTCTGTGAGCCCCGTGCCATAAGAGTTGCAAAAGGCAAGGAAAGGGGCAAGGATGTAAGAGCATAGAACCAAGTACCATTTGAGAGGAGGGAAGATAATTGGTATTGTTGCTATGGATATCGCAGCTAAGCCCACATATCCAGAGGCTGCAAACCAGGTGGGTATCCTGTCCTTCAAAAATATTTCATCCTTCCTCTTTTGTTCTGATTGCAGTTGAGAACTCTCACCACCTGAAAACATGCATATGAAAATAATTAACTTATATAGATTAAACTCTTGCACTCGAATCTTGAAGCAAGACATGCAGATCTGATTATGGTTCTCTGCCATTGTCTATCGATGAAGTCATGTTCAACAAGAGCTATACTAGTAATCAGATACCAGGTCAATCTATATGTCATGGCTTCATTTTCAAATAATAACAGATCATTATGATGGCTCATTCTTCGTCTATGGAGGTATACAAAATGATTATTACAATAGGTTAACATCAATGTATACCCCTTAATATCAATAGTTTCAAATGATAACACTGGGGGCAGATAATCAGACATGCTTTTCGGTTAAAGTTAATTAACTCCATTCAATTAAGTTATTTTCCACAATGCAACCCAATTTTTTATTGTCCAGATCCAAGCTGCCATGCAGATCAAGACTCAAGGTCACACTATAACAGAGTATTTTGTTGGCAAAATAAAGTAAACACAAGCATGACAACATTCACATACATCTTGCATGGGAAATGACAAGACAGGTACCAAGCAGAATTTGATTAGAATAATAATAATAATAATAAAGGGAACCACACTTGTCAAAGAAATATTTAGAAAGTATTTTATTGCACTCACCAACATCCTCTGTCACAACAGGAAGGCTGTTCTGTTTGGAGCTTGTTCTCCACATCTCCCTAACAGTTATCAGTATAATCTTTATCAGATTGTAAATACCATCCCCTAGAATAAGGGCAATAGATATGAACACCTGCACAAAACATGATAAGCAAAGAAAAAAGCTTTACTAAAGAATCATATCAAAATAGCAACTAAACAATGGAGAAAGAGAAGAAATTATCAAAAAACTAATAAGTAATTTACAAGAAAGATGCCTTTGCCTTTGGATAAGGATGTAAAGAAGCTAAGCTGAGCCAGACAAGCAAACCTTTTCAGACACTAAAGCTTGGCACAACCCTAATTCAAGTTCAGGCTGGCTCAGCTTGTTTAAGAGCAAATAAGGCAAAACTATTTCAGTACTAAGTCAAAACAATGACCTCTACATAGAACAATAAAAACTTATACTGTATTGTGCTCAGCAATAACAAGCTGAAAGTCAAACTGAAAATTTTTCAATGTTGATAGTGATCTAATTTTCTCATTATATGTTATTGACTATTTTCTTTTGGACTAGAAAGTTAAGACACATAGAAGAAGATAAATATCATGTATTACATTTGATAATTTAAATTAACAAATAGCAGGTCGCTTAAGCTTGGTTCTCTAGTTACAATTAATCAAGGCTTTCCCATGTCATTTCCAAATTTACACTTGCACCTCAGACAAAACCTCAAGGCATTGTTCCCCCTTATTCTTGGCATAGAGCTTCAGATATAGATCACAAGTACTGCTTGCATAAAGATATGTAAGTGGTGTCCTGCAAGTATATTTGCTTTGCCATACCTTGTATCCATAAAGACCTTTAAAATCATTGCTACCAAGGTCAGCTGGATACCAGTCCCCAGCGTGCTTGGAGATGAAAGGCCACAGAAAACCCCACGATATGATAGCTCCAAGAAGAACTGAACAATTGACTATGTGAGGACAGATAAGACCACATCCAACATAGGTTGGACTGAAGTCAAAGTAGAATCTGCATGAAAAGGATGCCATGTTAGTATCTGAACAATTACTTGTATCCTCAGAACCCTCCACGTTCATTTTACAGTAGACAAGGCACTTACCAGTTAAAAATAAATAGTTCATCGGTTATTTAATAACTACTACAAAATTTTGACATGGTACTAATGAAGAAATATTCATTTTAAGCTGCATCAGGAGGGGCGGTTAAGAAATAAAAACCACACAAAGTTAAACCTAAAGCAACTGTTGCAGAATTAAGAAAAATGATTAGGTTATTAGGGAAGTTGTTGCCTCTTGTAATGCACCATCAGTAAAAGTGCTAGTGTCACCATATATTTGTTGTATACTAAAAATAGACCTTAGAGGTGCTAACATTAATATTATGTATGTCAGTCATTCAATATTTGTGTTCTCTGTTACCTCGTATCAGAGGCAGATTAATAAATCTTTAACCAGTTTCAAAAAAGAAAAACAAAATCCGCCACTGATCAGGGGGGCCACAGCTGACCAATGGCAGCAAGACCACAACCTTAGAACTCTACAACAGGGTTTGAATTGTCCTAAAGGCCAAATTGCAACCCTCGAATGCAATTTCACATCACTTGTGGCCACTTTATGTCCTTTTCTCCAACTGTTATGTACCTACTGGATTCCTGTGCAAACCAGGGAACAAACCAGTTTGAGACAAGCCCCAAGGCCTCGTTCAAACCATTTTTTTAACATCTTCCTCAAGATATGAGGTCAAATTTGGGTCTGCCACCTTGCCTTAGTCTGTCACTACAACTTGCAATTATTCTCAGACATTCAAGTGATTCCAGGCATTCAACACTCGTGTTCTTGATATGGTGGTCAAGGGTTGAGTTCTATCAGAAATAACAAGTTGAAGTTTGTGACTCTCCCCATTAGTTTCTTAAGAAGGTATTGGTATTCATAATCAAAATTGAGTTGTTTCAGTAATTTCCAAGTACAGGGAAATATTCGCCATGAGGAAAAGTTTTTTTAGTTTTGCTTTTTATTGAGTTTATTAACTTACATGTTATAGTTTGCCAGTACACTAAGTTCTGTTAATTTATAACAAGTTGAAAGCCTAGCACTAGCTCGGGGGCTGTTATGGAATTAAAAAAATTGTTGCTTGTAGTGCACCTTAGGCTGTGTTTGGGAGCAAGAGTTAGAAGGGGAAGGAAAGGAAGGGAAGTGTTTGGAGTGGAGAAATACTTGTTTGGGAGAGAGGAAAATAAGAGGGAAGGGAGAGTGGGATTTTCATAAACCCTCCAAAGTCTCTCAATTTCGGTTCCCCCAAATTGGGGGATTTTGATAATTTTACTCATTTATCCTTCATTTCACCCAACCCAGCTCACCTCACTGTCACTCTGCCCAGCATCCTCCTCTCTGCAACCCAACAACCGAGACATTCTTCACCTCCCCTCTACCATCTTCACGGTGAACCACCCCAACCCCACCATCTTCATCAACTCACCATCACTATCTTCTCATCACTTCACCTCTCCCCACCGAATGACCAGGAACTACCCATCAGAAGACCAGTTAAACCAAGTGCAAGGACGTTGTCAGGGTCAGGGTCCAGAAGGGTACTCCAGTTGAAACTGAAAATGGGTCGTCTTTGTTTGCTGGAATTATTGTTATCAACATCTTCTCCATTGGAACCATTAGTGGGTTGTTGTTCTTGTTCTTTTCCCTGTTCCCTCAGCTCACTATTGTTGTTGTTGTTGTTGGATGCATAGACCAAGAGGGGTTGTGGTTTTGGGGAGATGAAAGGTTGGGGCTTGAAGAAGAAGAAGAAGAAGAAGAAGAAGAGAAAAGGAACAAATTTGAAGGAAATGAAAGTGAGGGTCTCGGGAAGGATGTGATTGTGAACCCTACCATCTCATGCTATTTTGGTATTCTCAATCGAAAATGAGAGAGACGAAGTGAAAATTAAAAACAGAAAAAGGAAGATGATCGAAGGAATGGCCCAACAAATAAAAAAAATTAAATTTTTATTAATCGAAAATATGTGAGACAAGTGAAAATTTGTTTTTTTTTTTTTTAAAGAACGAGGAAAAAACGAAAATTTATTTTTTTTATAAATACAATATAATGCTTTTAAAACTTGTGTTTTTTTTTTTCACTTTAATATTTTTTTATAAAACTTTAATTATGTTAATTTTTTTAAATAAAGGGTAAAATGATAAAAATATATCTTAAACCCTCCATTTCATTTCCCTCATATATTTTACACTTCCAAATAAGGAGAAGGATAACCTCTCATTTTCTTTCCCTTCCTTTCTCTCCAAACTCCCAAACACAGCCTTAAGGATATAAGTGACATCATAGAAATGATACAATCACTATGAATATAAATATAGATATAGATATCAGATTTATATATGCCTTTCAGTCAATATTTGTCTCCTTTCCTACTTTTATCACTGGTTATTCACTCTCTTTTCTTAATACCAACATACTGCCTTAGGCCCACATCCAATGTAACTCTAAGACAGTTATAACAGTCATTAGGTCTCACTGAACAGTGTATACCATATGTGATACCCAAGAACAGCTGCTGCATAATTTAATGAAAGTAGGAAAAGTTAAAGTGAATTCAGATAAGTGAAGAGAAAGCCAAAATCACAAGAGCCTTACGTGTTCTTAAATAGTGTCAAACCAAAGCTAGGGAAGTTGTCAAATCCACATGAATCCCCAATACCACTGAAGAACCACTTAAAGCAACTCCAGAAGAAACTTATGCTTAAATACTTTCCCAGTTGCCGAACTTGGCTCCTGTAAGATTCTCATAGACAATAAATTAATAAATATAAAAAAGAAAGAAAATATTAAAAAAAAATAACCTATGCATAAACACTATGAGGGCTCAAAAAAGTTTATGGTGTTTCCACAATGCTCTGATTAATAACCAGAAAGGTTCAGCAATAAAGTGCATGACCTATATCAAAGTGTAAGATATGAAAAACTTCTGAGGTCAAATTAACATAATTTGTAAATTGTAATGTATACCCGGCAAGCTCAGCTCCAGTCTTTGTATGGAAGCTGTTAATTAACATTGCTGTGGCTGTCCCACTGGGATATGTAAGCTTATAATCCAGGACCATAACCTGAAATTGCATTCACAAAGATATGGATGCATGGGCAAAGGAAATGATAATATCATATATGCAATAGATAGAAGTAACAGAAAGTTATACCTATATATAGAATAAAAAGCCATAACCCTATGAAGGACGGAAACGGACACGGACACAAGACACGACACGGACACGGATACAGGGACACACCAAATTCAAAAATTTTAGGACACGGACACGGCACGGATATATATATATATATATATATATATATATATAATTTTGATTATAAATATTCCAAACACAACTCCTCAATGATAACACAAGCATATTTATTTATAACTAGAAAAGAAATCAACAATAATTAAAAATTGAACCACCCGACCAGAGTGAAACTCATTTGAAACTTGAACTATTAGCACACAGTGAACACAATGTATTGAGGAAGAAAAGAAGATTTTTCCTGAGAGTGGGTCAGGTGATATTGGGCTTATGGGCCGTGATATTAGTACACTGCCACACAGTAATTTTTTTTAAAAATTTTAATAGGATGTGTCCAATATGTGTCCGCGGTGTGTCCGAGATGTGTCCTGGACGTGTCCGAGCTAAAAAATATAATTTTTTTAATTGGACACACTCGGACACGTGAGACACGCGTGTCGTATGCGCGTCGTTGTGTGTCGGTGTCGGACACGCCAGTAAAATGGCGTGTCCGTGCTTTCTAGCCATAACCAAAATTTGTACTCCCTCCAGTTCCATTCTTTTATTTACTTCTCTCATTATAGAAGTACTACTAAAATGATGTCATTTGATTTTTATTTATTTTTTTGGGATAAAAACCATTTGACAAGTTGAAAGCATTAAATTACGTAATTCCCCTCTGAATCAACTCTTCCATTTAGATTTTAACATCGACAGGCATCAATTTAAATTTTAAACAAACTTTTTATCCCTCTCAATGGATAAAATATTCATATCACCTGAACCATGCATACTACTCCTTAAAGTTTTTGCTTTCAGCCGAAGAACAAAATGAACAGGATGAAGTGACCATTATTTTTGGCACTTGAGACAATTAATCATCCTCTAACAAGCTTTTGTATAGTTTAAAAAAAAAACAGATAAATAAATAAATAAAAAGCTTTCCTATAGAATGACAAATATTCAGCAATAAAGCCACAAACATGGAAGTTAATGAGAAATGAAGCCACAAACATGGAAGTTAATGAAGAAAAGTACAGTCATCATATCAACAGTTCAAAAAATACTCCAAAACCCTAAAGAACAATAATTCTAATGATTAAAAGCACAAAGTTTGACAATGTATCAATCTATCTTCCAGATCAAAAGGGGCAAAATTATTGAATATCTTATTTCATTCTCCCGCTTGTATTCCCTGTTCTCTCCTCTTTAAATAAAATTTCCTTTTGATAAAAAAAGAAAAAGATCAAAGAAAGAATTGAAATTCTAGCAAATCCAATGTAATAATAATGAATCACATAGATTACCTTACGAAGTGGCACAAGACTAAAAAGTCCAAGGAAACCGACAACAAACATGAAACCTATCATCCAACCCAAGCCTGGGTTTTTAACATCTTCAGCTCTATTACCAGGGTAATCAGGGCCAATGAGTTCATATGTTCTCTCATCCATTGCTATCATTGATGAACCAAAACCCCCTGTCAACAATGTCACAGTTAGCACATTAGAGAAATTTATGTAAAAAAAAAAAATGGTCACCACTATCAGAAGCAACTCTTATGACCAAGAGGTTTGAAGGCAAACCAAATTACTTAACGAGAGTTGGAACAGAAATAGAACAGAACATCATGTAACACAATATTTTCATCTTGTAGAATTAAGTAAATAACCAAATTAAGCAAACCAAATTAATTTGATTCGTTTACAGGAATCCTAGCTCATCAGTTGGACTAGAAATAGCAAAGAGAACAGTGAAGCCGTAAAGGTAAAAAAGAATAAAAATCAAGAGAGATAAAGTTAAGGACTGGAGAAGAGGGAGTGTAGAAGGATGTTATGTTCATTTTCTGCTCCATTGTCAACTTACCTTAGCTCTTTATTATTGTTGTGGTAGCCAGTTTTTATAAAGTTTCTGAATTTTTTTTGGGGTTTAGTTTATTTTGGATTCAAGTTCTACAGTGATTCTTTAGCTCCCTAGTTCTGAGTTCTAATAAGGAAGATAGCAATCACAGTAGCCGTTGTCTTTTAACTCAAGGAGGTAGTTCCCCTTAAAGCAAACTCTCACAGCTTCACCTTCACACAACTAACTGCAAGTTAAGACGTATCTTTCAAGAAAGCACCAAGCTCAAGCAGCATGTATGTAACACAGGAAAGAAAATAGAAGTTTATCCTGAAAAATAATAACTTTTCCAAGATTTGTGAAGTTTTAAAGACATTGACTGGTGAGGCAATAATAGTGCACGTGAAGATCTAAAGTGAATTCAACATTAACAGTCACATGAATCACAAGAATATAAGAAAATCTATGATACACGATATGGATATAGGTATTGGATATGACATAAGAAGATACAAGTTTTGTTAAAAAATTAAACTAAATATCTAATACAGATAAGAGTATGGTATAAGAATATAACTTTTGTTAAAAAATTAAACTAATATTTATTAAGTATCCGAGTATTTAGTACGGATATAGGTTCGTATTCCACATGGGTACTACGGGTATGGCAGACATTATGTTGTACGCGTACAGACATTATGTCTGTACGCGTGCTTCATATAATAAAATCCAAGCTAACCCATCAAAACAAAAATCACAAACAAGCATCCTATGAATCCAAAAGTGCAAGCAATGGCACATAAAGGGGGGGGGGAAGAGAAGAGCGTTTACCGCTGAAAGCAAGGCCATAGCAAGCAACAACACATGTCTGAATGACAGTGTTCTCTTGCCTGGTGAAAGGCTTGGTGAAAAATCCAAACTTGGACAAGAAACTAGTCCATGTCTTCACAAAGAAGAACCCCAGCAACCCAGCAGCGACGTTGAGGGAAGGGATGATACCAACGGTGAGGTTGAGCTTGTGGGTGATGATGCAGAACAGGCTCCCCAGCACAGCACTCACCACCAACCCTCTGATGGTGATCTGGTCCTTCCATTCAGGAACATTCTCAGATTCCTGTGAAGGGTCCTTGTTGTTGTTGTTGCTGTGAGGATCCAGAAGCAAAGGTTCTGAAATATCCACAGATGAGGTCTCAGTACCCATGATCGAGAAAGAAAGAAAGATACGATTTTTTGGGTTGTGGGGTGAATCAGAATAATAACAGAATGTTATGGAATGGATTGGGGATAAATGAACTTGACCCGAATGAATGATTGGGTTATGGGAATGGAAAAAGATCCGGTGTGGGAATGGTAAAGGGCATTGATTTTGACAGAGAAAGGTAACGGAATCGTTGAAGCAATATTGTGTTTTTCTAATTGGAACAGTGTTTTTGTTTTGTTTTGGTTTGGGTATGGGAATTGATATTTGATAGGGAAGTGTTGGTGTAATGGTGGAAGTGACAGGTAGGACACGCAACTTGTTCGGAGATTACAGGGTGATTCAAACGGCAGAGCATGATCATTGTATTAGACTAACGGGATAAATTAAAAATATTAAAATAAATAAGGGAAAGAATATTTAACTTAACTATATGATATTTCATATGATTTAGATAAATTTGATTAAATTATAATTAATAGAGTTTATAATAAAACTCAATCAAATTTATTTATTTTTATTAATTGATTCTTCTTGGGTTATAATAACTGAATTACATAACTCTTTTTAATAAATATTTTTTTATATAATCTCCTAATAGAAATTAGTTTATATAATTTCATATAATTTTAATTTTTGATTCTATAAATTTTTTTAATATTAATTTTTATGTGTTTATTTATTTAAATATTTGTCAATTTATTATTAAGAGTATATTAAAAAAATTTACTATATTTTCTTAGTTTAAAAAATACTTAATAAATTCTTAATTTTTTCATAATAAATTACATTTAATTATTTTTATTATATTTTTTGTAAAATGATCACTCCTTTGTGATATATATATATATATATATATATATATATATATATATATATATATATATATATATATATATATATTAAAGTTTTCTAAATAATATAGAATAATTATATGAATAAATATAATAATTTAAAAATATAATTAATTAATTTAGAATGACAATACATATAGAGATGGTATCAAACACAAAATTTTAAAATTTTAAAATCAATCATCAATAAAAAAATAACTAATAATGTAATCTACTAAAGATAAGTATATTTTTTTTGAATTTTTTAATATGAATTAATATGTAAATGTATATATGTTAAGGTAATTAATATGTCATTATAAATTTTTATATTTATATATGTGAGTAATAAATTTAATTTGGACATGTCAATACAAGTACACATTTCTTTTAAATTGTAAGATGAAATGTTATAAGATAGTTATTGAAATCATGTATTTATCACATAATAATTTTTTAAATATATTATTTACGTCAAAACGACATATATCGAATACGAATGTATATACATTCTCTTTATATATTATATATGATATAATTATATGATATTTTTGTACTTTCTTTTAACATTAAAACATTACGTCTTCCCCTTTTTAAGTGAAAAAAGAGGGAATTACAATTTTCAACACTTAATTTATTTTTTTAAAATTAAGATTTAAAGATTTAGTTAAAAAAAGAGATGCGTAAATATCATTTCTCTTCAGTTTATATGAAAAAGTTTATGTAACCTGAAACAATTAACTTTCCTATGTTAATATTCACTTATTCTATTTAATCGATTTTTTTTTTGCCAAACACCCTTTCTTTAAAAAAAAAAAACTTAACTACAATGGGTGTTAATGGGAGGATGTTAACTTCCTTCCACATTTTTTTACTCGAATTTTCTTTCACTTCTTTCTTCATTTGATGCAATTTCTTTTTTTATTAAAAATAAGGCTCCACTTTTCTCTTTTTTCACTAAATAAAGTGTAACAATAAGTGTAACACTTTTATAAATATTCTCTTAAATTAAAGTTATTTTATCACAGTTTTGTATTTTTTTCCCATAAATATTTACATATAATTACTATCTTTTTTTACTCTAGTATTTTATTTTGGAAAATGCTGCATAATAAAAAAAGTTTAATCAAAAATTTATACCAAATAAGTTGGCATGCTTCTTGATTAAGTTTTTTTTTGCTTGTAGTATTTTTTTTCTCTTTAAAAGTTAAAAAGCATTTAATATTATCATTAAATACATCCCAGTACAATTGAAATTTCTTCATGTGTATATAGATTTCCAAGGTAAATAATTTTATAATATCATTAAAAAATCTAACACGTACACGAGACACTTATTTAAAAGTAAACTAAATGTATAAGAGAAAAAAAGGATGCATGAAATACGCGTAAAGTAAATTTTTTTCTCAACTAATATTTCTGTACTCATGCAATACACGGGTTAAATTAAAAATATTAAAATAAATAAATAAAAATATACTTAACATAAAAATATGATATCTCAAATGACTTAAATAAATTTGATTAAGTTATAATTAATATAATTTATAATATGACTCACTCAAAATCATTTTTTTCTTTTCATTAACTAGTTCTTCCCGTGCAACTATAACCGAGTTATGAAGTTTTTTCTGAATAAATATTTCTTTTATATGATCTCTAATAAATAATTAGTTTGTATATTTTATATAATTTTAATTTTTGATTTTATATTTTTTTCTTTTAATATTAATTTTTATGTGTTTATTTATTTGAATGTTTTATCAATTTACTATTAAGAATATTTCAAAAAAATTACTATATTTTCTTAGTTTAAAAAGACTTGATAAATTATTAATTTTCTCATAATGAATTACATTTAATTAATTTTATTATATTTTTATGAAAAAAGTTTCTCTTGTGTAATATATATATTGAAATTTTTTAAATAATGTAGAATAAGTATATGAATAAATATATTAATTTAAAAATATAATTAATTAATTTAGGTGACAATACATATAGAGATGATATTAGATACTTACGAAAATTTTAAGATTTTAAGATCAATCACTAATAAAAACAATTAGTAATGGGTCAACTAAAGAGTGAGAATTTTTTGAATTTTTTTGAATATGAATTAATATGTAAAAATATATATGTTAAGATAATTAATATGTAATTATAAATTTTTATATTTGTATATATGAATAATAAATTTAATTTAACTTATCGATATATGTATATCTTTTTTTAAATTATAACGTGAGATGTCACATGATAATTTTTAAATTATATATTTACTACATTATAAATTTTTAAATATATTATTTTATGTTAAAATAATACATATTAAAATATAAATATATTTGTCTTCTCTTCATATATTATATGATTATATGATTATTGTATGACATTGATTGATTAAGGTAAGATTATTATTGTATATTACTGACACTTGAAGCATGGATTATTAAAATATGAAAAAAATATTGTAAGAAAAAATTGAAAATATCTCTTTTTTCTCAAAGACCATTCTTATTTTTTTATTCTTTATTTTTAAGTTTCCTGGCATTTGGAGATTAGAATAGCAAAATCGTTTAATTATTGCTATTAGTATTTCGCGTTGGATTAATGCAAAAGGCTGGCTGCTTAGTTGCGTATTCCAGTTGAGATGAGCCATCTGACGATCGGAACTGAGCACGTCACGAGTGGGTCCTTCCAAATAAATATTTTTCAAATTAGTAACCTTTTAAATTAAGTAAATGATTAAATTAATCCTTAAAAGTAACATTTTTTAAAATCAATTCAATTAGATCGATTTTCAAATTAGTAACTATTTAAATTAAGTAAATGACTAAATTAATCCTTAAAAATAATATTTTTAAAATTGATTCAATCAGATTAATCCAACTAGTTAAATTGTGAATTGATCATTTCACCGACTCTAATTCACAAAAAAATTGGACAAGCAATTAAACAGTAAAAAATCAGAAAACAATCAAAAAATTCGATGAAAGCCAATGAATTGTCTGGTTGAAACTGTCGATTTTTAATTTAAGATTTTTAAATAATTATTTTAAAAAGAAACAAAAAAATAAAAAACTTATATGATTATCACTAGTTAAATCGATTGAATTATGAACTGCTCACTTCACCAGTTTAACGATTTAACTAATTTTAAAAATATTACTTAAAAGATACAACATCAATTATATTAATTCTTAAATAATAGAAATTACTCATAATATCCATCAATATACATTCCTTTGTTTAAATTAGTCTATGTGAATAGGATTACCTTATGCTAATAACGAATAATTTGAATGTACATTCAAGAATCTCATAATCATTTTCATCATTTAAGAAATAATATGGCAGACGTTGTATTTTTCAGAAAATAATTTAATCATGTACTCCTTTTAAATTTGTAAACTAAAATAAGCAACTCAAACTCCACGTTAGATTATAATTAGAGGTTTTGGTCTTTGTTTCTACACACCTTTTTTTTTATTAAAAAAACATTGTTTTTGCACACCTTTACCCTTAGTATACGAGTTTAATTTTAATTTATATAAAAATTATTATATTATTATTATTTAATAATATATTTATAAACTTTACATATTAACTATGCATTTAACCCATTCCTTGAGCAGACATTTCTACATTAATGTTTGTAATTATTGTCATTGAAAATATAGTATTGAATAAGATATTTATTAATAGGATTTTCCTAACAAATGTTTGTTAAGTAATAAAAAATAATAAGTATTAAATGAAAATAGTAAGTAAAGCATTTTTATAAAAAAATGTTTTATTTTTCATTTAATTATTATTATTATTGAATTCTTAATAAGTGCCCTTTGTTATTTGTAACATTATCTTCAACATTTTAAATTTGTAAATAGTTACAGAGGTAGTTTAATACTTGCTTAACATGTCTGCTTAATTTTGTGACAATCTGAGTTAGTTTAGGCACTTTGCTGTAAGTCGAAAGGTGAAAAATAACTTAAAATGACCTAGATATTAGCTTAAAAGGCTTAACTAATAGAAATAGATGTGAATAATTTATTTTTAAGTCGCAAATGTGTAATATGTAATGTGGTTAAAGTTTGAGAATAATCGGAATCAGTTTGATATTTTTAGGCATACTGATTATGTGTTTTAATACCAAATTGACTAATCACAAATATGAAAAATTATGATACCAGTAAAATGACTTTTTAAATGAATCATAATATTTATTTTAAAATTGTTTGAACCTGAAAATCTTGATTTAGCTAAAGTTGAGAGATTTTAGCAGATCGAGAAGTATTAGTGTGGTAAATCAAGGCCATAAGCCTTCCATGGTTACCAGCCTCCTTTGTTGACCCTTTTGTGTTGATATTTCAAGCCTTTTTCTGATTTCTCATTCTCTCTCACGACTAGTTTTTGGGAGCAGCAGCAAAAGGAGAACAAAAGAAAAAGGAAGAAAGAAAGAAGGGGAAGACAAAGATAAAAGGAAGATCCAAGAATCAGGATTGAAGACTTGTGATCATCTTCATCATCAACTCCATCTTTGACTCTCAAGGTAGGTGTTTTTGAGCTTGAACTTCATCTTTTTCTCATTTCTTCATGTTTAGGTTATTTGATATCTAATATGCTAAAAATGAGTCCTTGTGGTGTTTAAGTGATTTTCTTGCTTGGATAAGTTTTGAATGAGATTCATGACTTGTTCATGCTAAAAGTTAAGATTAGAAATTGAAATTTTTCCATTTGGACCTAAAATGCTCTAAGTGATGGTTTTAGGAATTTGGAGGAGTGATTTAGTATTTTAATCTATTTTTTATGGAATCAATTTGTGTTTTAGGTTTCTCTCATGTTTATGAACTTGTTTGAGACTTAAAATCATCAAAAAACCATTTGAAAGTGATCAAATTTCGTGGTTTGTACTAATGGAGCAGTGCTTCACGTCTGTAGAATTATGCAGATTCTATGTTGGGCGATGAGCGCCTAGGCGCTCGTTGTTTGGGCGTTTGAGTGCCTTAAGCCCAGGAGAATTTTGGGTGTTGCTGGGCGATAGGCGCCAATGGAACTAGCGTATGAGCGCCCAACGTCCAGAGAATTTTGCATGATGAACTTGTTTGCGTACCGAAGCGCCAGTCTGGAAGCTCCTGAGCATTGGTGCAGGGCATACAGTATAAATTAGCATGTGTTGCTAACTAAATTCTCTACTTAATGGAATCATTTGTGCAAGTCTTTTAGGATATATTGAGACACTTTTTGAAATAATTCTTGGAAAGGAATATCAACTTGCATTTATGAAGAGTTTGGGAATTATTAGATATTCAAAGGGTGATAGAATGTCTATATTGGTGTTTACAACCTTGTTTAACATGAGGTTGATTTCTAAATCACTTGTGAGTAATTTTGGGATATTCTAAATACTGTTTAACTAGAGATATGAATCTGGCTACCTTTGTTGGATAAGTGAAACTAAGATTCTTATGTTCTAGTGTTTAATTATGTGGCTCGGATATTTGATTTTCAAACCTGGTGTTTGCTTATTTCCTATGTATTGTGACCTTAGATGGTGTGCATAATCATATGACCTGAGAATGAGGTGTTGGATCTGAATTCTCCTTGCATGTTTGCTTGTAAGGTCAGGGTTACTGGTGTATAGAGTTGGTAGCGGTACTCTTACTTTTGTAAGGGAAACTAATCCACACATCACCAGGTAGTGTCAGGGATGGATGCCTATCCTACTCAGTATATACGAAGGGACGGAGTTCCTGAAAAATAAGTAAATAACTTGCGTTTTAAACTTTAAAATCTACATTGGCATTGTATATCCATAATACTTGGACTTTGTTTGAGCATAATCATTCTTCATAACATAAAACACTACATATTTGACAATTGTATGGGCAGTTGTCATTGCTTAATCGATTGATTGTTTGGTTATTTGTTTAATAGTATCTTAGGATTGTATAAGCGATTCTTTGATATTGTTGTTTATCGAATATTCTTTTACATCGAAAGTATTTTTGAGTTTAATTGATTTATTTGTTGTAAATAATTAACTGTTGGTCTTGGTATGTTTATACTAAGAAATTATGATTTCTCACCCCCTTGTGTGTTCCATGTAAATTCAGGTGAAGTCCCTAAAAAGAGAAAGGACAAGGACAAGAAGAAACAGAAGGCTTAGATTAGTATTTTGTTTCTTTGTGAACCAGTTTGTATATTTCTGGTTGTTTATAAAAGCTTATATATACATTATGACTTGTTAGCCAGTGTTATTTGTATATATAATCTTTTTATCATTCGTGACTCTCTATAATGACTGTGAAAGTTATTATGAATTTTTATTTTTCATATTTTTAAAAGTGACATGCTTAATGCTATTTATTTTGAGATATTCTATTTATTTTATGATAATTCGTATTGGGGTATTACATTATTAGTATCTAAATATCTAATATATTAATCTATATGCATATAAATAGTGTTGTATCCTTAATGGTTTGGTTGAGTTATTTAATTGATATTAATTATATATATATAATTGATAATTGTGTTTTTATTCTTTAATGTAGAAAATTATTGAGAATGTAAACTGTTATTTTTTTAATGGTTCCACATCAGCACCTAATAAATGCAAGTGAGAGAAAGTGATGTTATTTCTCCTTAAGAAGTTACATAAGTATAACATTTGGTTGATTCAAGTAGTTTGACACTTGTTTTTTATAAATAAAGTCTTGAGTTTGAGTTTTATGAATGGAAAAAAAGTATCAATATATAATTGCAACACTCACTTAATTATATGTATATAGCCACCTTTAATTATTATTTATGTATATGGATAGATAAAAAGAGTTTAAGTTTTTTTTTTTAAATTTTTCAATTAAAAGAAAAATTGTTTAACTTTTTAAGTTGTTGTTATTATTATAATGAAATTCTATGATTGCATAATATCATGATAGTATAAAATGTTTTATAAATTAATGAATAGCAAAATTTAAGATAAAATATTTATAAAGTAAATTTATTTTTAAAATAAATAAATAAGAGTGTATTTATTATTAATTTAATTTAAAGTGATATACCTATATTTGCTTACTTTAAAAATAAGTCCACTTTATAAAGAATCTTAAGCCTATGTCCTAACATTTAAGATATTCATGGATTTGAGCCTTGACCCTCCGCTGTAACCAAAGGAAAAAAAAGAAAGAAAAAGAAAATAGTATAGAACTACTCTGAATTTTTACTCTTTTGTAAATTATCATCATAAATTTAAATTTTTTTAATTAATCTCTAAATTTTAATTAATGACTTAATAAATCTTTCTATTAACCATTTGTTAAATCACTAAAAGAGATACCACGTAACATCATCTTATTCATCTAATTTCATTAAATCTGGATTGTTATTTTTTTATTCATTAAAACTTCATTTTTTAATTATATTTTACTCTTAACAAATTAAATAAAAAACTGAATTATTTTAAAATAAAATAAGAAATTGAATAAAAAATAAAATATTTTATCCATTAACCATATTTTTTGTTTCAAAATAATTTAATTTTTTATTATTTTTTAAAATGAATTTATTTTTTAAAACAAATTATTTTTTAGTTTTAAAAATTAAATTTATATGAATTATTGACAAAAACAAATTTATTTTATTAATTTATTTATTTAAAAAAATTATTTAGAAAAATAAAAATATCAAATTGTTTTAAAACCAAAAACGATTGTTAATGGATAAATAATTTAATTTTTTATTCATTTTTATTTTGTTTAAAAATAATTTAGTTTTTTTTTATTTTTTAAATAATTTGTTTTTAAAATAAAAAATTTTAATAAAATAAATTTGTTTTTGTCAATAATTCATATAAATTTAATTTTTAAAACAAAAATAAAATTCATTTTAAAAAATTAATTTAAAAAAGAATAAAACATTAAATTATTTTAAAATAAAAACGATGGTTAATGGGTAAAATAATTTATTTTTTTATTTATTTTTAAAATAATTTAATTTTTTTGTTTAATTTGTTAAGAGTAAAATATAATTAAAAAATGAGATTTTAATGAATAAAAAATTAACAGTCCAATTTAAATGAGTTTAATTGGATAGGACGATGTCATGTGACATCTCTGTTAATGATTTAACAGATAATTAATGAAAAAAATTATTAAGTCATTAATTAAAGTTTATGAATTAATTACATTTTTTTAAATTTATAGTGATAGTTTGTAAAAAAATAAAAATTCATAATAACTATATACTCTTTTAAAAAAAATTCATGAACTTTTTTTTTATTTTGTACAAAAAATATTCATGGATCTAGAAAGGTAATACATAATTACATAATTATAGAGATTTTCATTGAATTCATGGTCCCGCAGGTATAACTCAATGATTGGGACACATTTGCAAGTTTTCGATAAATCCAACCCAACTCCCTATCTCATAAAACAATTTTTTTCCCTTTTCTCTCCTTGGGCCTAAGGGTGATTATGGGTCAAGTCGGGTCGGATTTGGAGAGAAAAAATCTAAACTAATTAAGTAAGATCGAGTCAGCTCGGGTCGGGTTTAAGATTTTTTTTTCGAGTAATCCGAACCGAACTAACCCGATTGTAATCAGGTTGGTTCGGGTTGGGTAATCGGGTTAATTAGGTTGGTCAGGTTACCGGATCGGGTTATGAAAATTGAATAAAATAATGGTTAAATTTAAGCACAATGGCATCGTTTTACGGGTCATCGACTAGGTCACTTAAAACCCGTAATTCGAACCAATGAGAGGTCGGGTTTAATCGGGTCAACCCAAACTGACCCGAACACCCGAACTAACCCAGATATTTGTAATCGGGTCAGGTCGAGTCGGTCGAGTTCGCGAGTCGACGGTTCAGATTGATCACCCCTTCTTGGGCCCCTAATGCCACATGATGTGTTTCTCATTTTATTTTATTTTATTTTTCTTGCAATATTTTCTTACTTAATAAGTAAGAGATTAATTTTTTAAAATATCATCAATTACTTAAGTAAAAATTCCTCTTAAAGATATTATTTTTATATATAAAAATTTTAAAATTGAATTCAAAATCATATATTTCAAAGACTCAAATTCCTTCTACTTAATATAAATACACGTTGATACGTGCCTCCCATATAATGAATATAAACAACATTCAAAATACCTGAACACGTTGAATGCTTGGGTCTAATGTTGGACACCAAACATCTCCTTATTTTCTAACATAACAGTTGAAATTGTGCACTGATTTCTTAGTATGGCAACCATTTTGCGTTTTAACTTCTATTAAGAACTTAATAGTTTTACGTAATGTTACGTTCAATTAAAATAAATTAAAATGATTTTTTTTTCAAAACATTTAAAATGTATGAATTTTTAGAACCTAAAATATAATTTAACCAAAATAATACTTTCTAAAACTAATGCGTTAATTCAAAACAAGAAATAAAACTAATGCATTAAAAACGTGCTGTCTTCGAAAGTAAATTTTCGTCAACTATAATTCTTTTAGCTAAATGACAATCATTTGTGCGGTTGTGGGTTTAACAATTGTGTAAAGAATTTCTCTACATATCTTTATCAAATTGGTCATGTTTCAGCAGTCCCGTTGGACTTGTGAAGAATCTCTCTACAAATATTACGTCTAGGTTCAAAACAATCTAATTTTGAAATTGAGCATGGATATCTAATCTAAATATGACAAATTTGAAAACCTTCCACAAGTATCCAAGTCACATTTGACTCGGTGGATCGGTTAGTATACACTACAAGATAATTTAGATTTAGCAACATTTTTTAAATTAGTATACACTACAAGATAATTTAGATTTAGCAAAATTTTTTAAATTACGAACAAGTGTTGCCACTCACTTTAGCAATTTTTGGCAAGTGTAGTATTTGAACTGTGGGCTTTTTTATCAAATTGTCTTTGTTGACAAAATTATTTATCAAACTATCATTTTTTTAAAATTATTTATCAAATTGTCATTTTTTTTAAATTATTTATCAAAATATCACTATTTTAAAACTATATACTAAACTACTACCCTTTTGTCCTACGTGACATTTTTTTAATATTTTTTGGTCATGTGGGATGCGTCATCTTATTTGGCGAATCCCAAGTAGTTTTGCCATCTATGATGGCGTATTTATATAGAATACGTCAAACTTGTTGGCGTAACTAAACAAAATATGCCATCCTAGTTAGCATATTCAACACACGGCCATGTCAAAACTACACACGACCGTGTCTTTTTTTCAGAAATCAAACAGAAGCATTGTTGTTATTAGACACGGCCTTGTCTCCCAAAAAATTTTCAGACAGAAGCATTTTGGAAATTAGACACGGCCCTGTGTAACTCCTCAATCGCTCACAGGACCCTGTGAGAACCAAAATGATTATTTTTTGCATGAAAAATAGTAGGCCTTTGCAATTTGTCACTTTTAATGTGATAAATCTAATTAAATGTACAAAAAATGAAGACAATGATAGGGATCTATGTTTTAAAAAAATTTAAATGATGTTTTTTTTTTCTTTTTTTGTATATGTTACTGCATGTTTATTTGAGTAAAAAAAATAACATTGTTTCAAACATTTATTTAGTGAGTAGGATCCTAATCATGTCCCTCTCAATCTTGAGGAGTGACATTTTTTTATTATATTTTTAGTTAATGCAGAAGGACATAATGTTTGATATAATTAAATCACAATTCAATCATTCGGATTGGAGTGAAAATTTTGATAGAGTTTCTCCTAAATATTGGACCTCCCCAAAAGCACATGAACCTGTTTAATTCAACCAGTTACCAAGATCATTAATAAAAACTAAAACTAAGCGGCAAACATATTTAATCCAACAAAGGTACCAAAATCACAATAGAAAATTATCAATAGTATTTTACACAAAATCACTAAATATAACATTATCAGATACACTAATGACATATAATTACACGTCAATAAGATGGGCCCGCATCAGAATGTGGTGGCCTGTGAGAGGGATCAAAAGAAGGACTTGACTATGATGGGTATGGTGGGTAACCTGGTGGCGGGTAAGGATATGGTGGGTAACCATGTGGTGGGTAAAGATATGAGAGGTAACCCGGTGGTGATTAAGGATACGATGGGTAAAGGTATGGTGGGTGATATGTAGGTGGTAGCTGAGTGGGTGGGTATGTAGCAGTGGTAGGAGGTTGAGTCGTGTGCTGGCTGGTAGAGCCGGAGTCCTCAGGATGTCAAAGTCATGTCCGAGTGCTAGCTAATCCTGTCCTCCTTCTACGCGGTGTTCCTTGTTGACTGGACTCCTCAGGCAGCCCTGAAATATCATCTGCTACTGGAGCTGGACGCAGATGTTCAATTCTAATGCGGTCATGCTCCCGCAATGAGTGTACGATCTATGTAGCAGCTTCTCGAGCGGCAGTGTCAGTAGTCGAACTGAGCAAATGCTCTGTAATGTTCGCCTAAGAAACAGATATAAATTATGTCATTATACTGAATACAAAATACATATAGTCACTAGCAAATTGGTAAAAAGCTTACCGCATTCCCAATAGATGCACTAGTGGGAGAAATCCAACGTTTGGTAATTCTTTTATACCAACACATTTACTCAGAACGCGAACTGAGGAGTGTCAGCAATGTGATTCCCCTAACAAGCTTCTCCCTTCGACTATCCCATGTGGCTATGTAAACAACATGTGTAGCTGGCCAATCCTCATCATGCCTACCTGCCAGTGTAATTAAGTGCAAACTATCAAGCTGGAGTGGTCTCCGTGGTATGGGTTGGTCAAGACTAAACTGGAGCATCACTCGGTGTGGCTGGTGGCACTCAATAATGTGGAAACATATGAGAGGGACCACTGCTAGTGCTATGTCCCTACCAGCCACACAAAAAGGTGGAAGTGATGCCACCTTCTCATCTGTGTATGGTTGCCATATAATCTACAAAATGAGATGCATACAAAATTAAGACGACATATACATAAGTAAATAATTCAAACGAATATAAAATAAGACATATCTCATCATTCTTCAACTGATCAAAGAACCGACGATAATATTCAAGGATGCCGATCACAGTATCACTCAAAACTTTATGCTTACGCCACCTATTTGTAAATGAAAGTATTATAAACGTAAGTGAGAAACATTAACAAAGTAATAAAACAAAGTAATGTAAAGAAATGATATGAAATGGAAACTTACTCCCATCCTAAGGGACGTAATTGACCACGATCAACACCATAGAACACATCAGGTTCAACATGGTCAGCTAGTGTAGGGGCAAGCTGGGGGAATCTGTACCATGCCCAACACTGCAATAAGATGCACGCCTCTTTGATATCTCGTGCCTTGTAGTCCATAGCTTTACAAAGCTCTCTATACAAGTACGCCAAGACTACAGACCCCCAATTATATGTCCTGGCAACAACAAAGTCCTCCAACAACGGAAGGAACATCAAGTGCACAGACTTACCAAAATGATCGGGGCAAAAAAAACTCCTAAGCAACCGAAGTATGTAATGCCGTGCATGTACTCATCATCATCATTTTCAGTGACTGCAGTAACACTCGGCTGCCACAGGTATGTCATATCAATGCGTGTACCAGATATAAGCAAGGGAGTCTCATCAATCCCTAACAACAACACATAGACCGAGTCAATCAGTCCTATGGGTAAGGCTAGTAACTGCAGCGTCGTCAATAGGAAGACCCGATATGATACCGATATCCTCCAACTTAATGGTGCACTCTCCGGTAGGCATGTGAAATATATGCGTCTCTAGGCACCATCTCTCAACCAACGCAGTGATCAAGGAGTGATCAATGCTGCAATAGCCCATATGGGCAACCCCCAAGAAGCCAGTCTGCTGTAGATACGGAAGAATCGGTGTAGGGGGTCCATATGTTTTGTTTTCTGAGCACGTCTAACACGCAGGTGTCGGTCCTCATGTCCCTGCCATACATGCTGAGAAACATGATACTCCTGCAACTCCAAAATCGAGCCATCCTCTAGTCCGGGGTTTACACGGAATACCATCTGTCAGCTGTATGCCAAACAATAACAACAATTAGTGTGACAATATGATTACTATAATAAAATATGATATGACCATATGATTACTATACTAAAATATAATATGGGAGAAATGAAGTGCACGCTGATAATTAACTAACATATATTAATAGTATTCGAATACAACATCATAGATCAGTGATACAAAACAATACAACTCCAAAATACACATTGATGGTTGGCTAATACAAGATTCTGACAATGAAAATATGTCCTAGATAAACTAGATGGCCCCACTACATCATCCCTCAAGGAACTCGATTCACTGGCATGACATGTGCGAGTTATGTCCAGGTTGATGGCATCTTGTACACGTTTGTCCAGGCCCTGCTTTGCGCCAATCTATCTCATTCCCGATTTGGGTTGATTTTGGTCGACCTTTAAATCTAAGCAATGCATGATTTGGTACCAAAGTCATGTTAGGACTTGCAGGCCACCATGGTTTAGCCTGAACCGGTTTAAAATCAAACTCGAAAGCTCTGTAAATGCTCTCTATCCTGTAAACCCTAGGCACATATCAGAATGGGTCAATTGCCATAGAAGCACATGCAACAATCACATGAGAGCATGAAAAATGCAATGCTTGAAATACCCCACAGTCACACCGGCCTTCTTCCAGGTTTAAATTATAAGAAAGTCCACCCTGTTATGTTACAGGGTTAAAAACCTCTTCAACCATGAACTTTGTGTTCTCTCTATTGTACTGGCGAACTTGGTGTGAACTTGCCTTTGCCATGTTGACTCTCCAATGCTTCAATAAGTCATCACTCTATTCTTGCCCAAATGTCATCAATTTCGCATTTGCCTCATCTTTTCGGTTGACAAAGTATTTTACTAACTTCGTATATGTCAACTGAATCATTGTAGTTATAGGTAATTTTCTGCTACCTTTTAACACTCCATTGATGCACTCTGACAAATTGGTAGTCATATAACCAAATATGCGGCCACCATCATATGTTAACATCTATTTTTTTTTTTTGGAATTATATTAATCCAATTTGCCATCTCCATGATAGCTGTCAGCTTCTTTAACTTAGCATCAAACTTTATTGTAATTGGTTCATATCCTGATACAACAAATGAATTGAGTTGGTATTAAAAACTAACTATTCTTATCATTAATTAGATTACAAGTTAAAAATTTTAAGTACCTGTGTTAATCAAAAATCTTTTCAACTCCTTATTCTGGAATTTGGAGTTAAAATTAGAATCAATGTGCCGTATGTAGAAGACGTTGTCGCAACCGGGATCGCGACGGGACGACCGAAAAAAAAGATAAAATCAATGGAGTCGCCACCAATGTTTATTTAAATTGGGAAAACATTAGAAAAACCCTTTTATCAGGAAAACTGGTCTTTTGAAAATGAGTTTGAGTCCAGGAGTCGATTACAGATAGGGAAGGTGTTAGCACTTATATCTATTTTGCCCGTTCAAAACGTACCTTATGTTAGTTGTGCAAATTTTAATAATATCAAATATATTTATTTTAACCCTCTAAACAAAAGACTTTGTAATTATTTTTTTATTTTTTTCATTTTTTATAATTTTTTGAAAAGAAATAAAAGAAACAACCAAATTATGAAAATTTATTTTTGGCTTGACAGAATAGAGATTCGCTCCTACGTATCCTCAGGTGCAATGAGGAACTCAAAGTCACGTAGTTCTTTAGAAAATGATTGTGGGTTGGTTGATTTTAATTAAGAAGATTTTTATTTGAAAACGAATCCATTCTTGCACAGGATTCAAGTTAGCACTAGGCTACTCAATAAACCCTTATGATCCAAAAGATAATGAAGATAGCATTCGCTATTCAATCATCATCATTGGTCATTGCATTTATTAAAATGGTTTTCCCTTTTTAAAAAAAAAAAATAATTACATAAAACAACACATTGTCATACCAGGAGCCAAGTAAATACAAATAAAACCAAATTAAGCACAATAACACAACAACTTTCCTTTAATATTTTTTCTTATTTCTTTCATCTTTTATTTTTTTATTTTTTTCTTTTTTCCTTTTTTAGCTTACTAATCACAAGACATATCATATTATTGAATTAAATAAACCCAATAAAACAAGAACTAAAATTAAAATGCACTGACAATTAAAATCAAAGTATTTTTCAAACTAAACCACAAAAATCTAAATAACACTTACCCCAAACAAAATCTAACCCACAAACAAATAAAATAAAGAAAAAAAAAAGAAAGAAACAAACAAAGCCCAAAAGTAAACCTCGGCCCAAATAAAAAAGGAAAGAAAAAAAAAAAATCTAAAAGCTTTGCGGCAGTTTCTCTTTCAAACAAAACACAAATTTCAAATATTAGATTCGGCAGGAGAGTGAAACGAAATGGAGGAGGAAGCTCACTCTCACCGGCGTCGGCGGCGGCGCGATCTCGGCCCGGGAGCACGGCCGACGGTGACGAGGTCGACGGTTCGATGGGCGGAGGCGCGGAGGAGCGGCGGATCTGGGTCCTTACGCACGTGGCGGCGCGGAGGAGCGAGACCGAGGTGCGGCTCGGCGGTCCGGGGTCCTTACGCACGCGGCGGCGCGATTTTGGCGAGACCGAGGTGCGGCTCGGCGGATCTGGGTTCTGGCCGGCCGGTTCGCGAGGATCCAGACACGGTGGTGGGAGCGGCTTCGGTAGTTGTGGCTGGACGGCGGATTCGCGCAGCGTGGTGTCCTTGTGCGTAGCTGCTGGCCGGATCTGGGTAGGTTCACGGTGAAGGATGAATCACGGTGGAGCACGGCGAGGTGTGCCTCCGTCAGCGACGCACCTTTGTCAGCGACATGTGGACCGGGATTCTTTGGTGGTTCTGGTTATTTGAAGTGGCTGAGATGTGGTTCTTATTTTGGTTTGATGTTGAGGGATTGAGGATAGATGTGAAAAATGGAAGGTTGAAAATAGTGGGTTATTGGTGATGAAAGGGGCACAGTTTTGTGGGTGAGGCTATGGCAGAGGGGTTCGTGAATGGAGGTGGCGAGAGGAAGATGAAGATGAATAGTGGAGGATGGCGAGTTGACTCGGTTGGGTGCGATTTAGAGGAGATGGTGAGGGAAAGAGGCTTGGGGAAGATGGTGATGGTGGTTGGAGGTCACGGTTGGGTGGTGTTTTGGTTGGGAGAAGTTGTGTTTGTGGGTTGAAGATGGAGAGGGGTTGCTGCTAGGATCATTTGGTGGAGGTGAAGGTGAGGGAAGATGAAGATCCCAGTTGCTTAGTTTTGGATTCTTCTCTTTTTCGTCAAATTTTTCCTCAATCTCTCTGATGATTTTTTTTTTCGCAATCGATATGGGTTTTCAAGAAAACTCTCATTGAAAGAATCCCCCCCTCCGCTTGCCTTCCCTTTTCCTTTGTATCCGAAAAACAGAGGCCTCCTGTCCAGAGGTGGAGAGGTCGCCAGGTTGACCCGGCTTGGGTCACCATGTCATTCCCTCATTTGTGCTTCTTGCTCTCTGCTCCAAGCTCCTCCTTCCCCAATGCTTGCTGCCCTTTCCCCTTCCATGACAAGCGGCTCCCAAGGAATGCAAACAGGCTCGAGAGCGGACTTAAATCACAATAGGAGAAAGCTACGTTTCAGCTTGTTGTTTTTTTTTTTATCATTCATTTTTCTTTGTAACAACATAAGGGAAACGTATTTTATTATTTATATTTTTTATTTTATTTTGTTTTGTTTGTGTTTTTTTTTGTTTGGACCAATAAAAATAAACTAAAATGAAAACTGACCAAGAAAATAAAATGCTCACAACACTGCAATTAAACATTAATCCTTGATTAAATGACAAAATTTTATGGACAAAATTAGGTATCAACAGCTGCCCCCATTTGCTTCATATTTAAAATAAATGGGAAGCAAATGAATTGATTTAATTTTGTCCATGAAAACTTTCATTTCTTGCTCCTTTTATTCCTTTTTTTTTTAGAAAGCAAAATGACGCAAAAGCGAAGGACATTAAACGAGGGAGAAAGTTCGCGAGTCAGCATCCGCGGAGGCTTGAATGAAAACTTAAAGCAAAAGATAAAAAGCTTGCGGAGTCGGGTATCCGTGAAGCTTGATGAGAAAACTTAAAACAGAAAAGACACAAAGCTTGCGGAGTCGGGTGTCCACTGAAGCTTGACAGAAAACTTAAAACAGAAAAGACACAAAGCTTGCGGAGTCGGGTATCCACTGAAGCTTGACGGAAAAGAAAAAAGCTTACGGAGTCGGGTATCCGCTGAAGCTTAACAGAAAAGAAAAAGCTTACGGAGTCGGGTATCCGCTGAAGCTTAACAGAAAACTTAAAGCAAAAAGATAAAAAGCTTGCGGAGTCGTATCCGCTGAAGCCTAACAGCAAAGAAAAAAGCTTACGGAGTCGGGTATCCGCTGAAGCCTAACAGAAAAGAAAAAGCTTACGGAGTCGGGTATCCGCCGAAACTTGACAGCAAACTCAAAACAGAAAGGACACAAAGCTTGCGGAGTCGGGTGTCCACTGAAGCTTGACAGAAAACTTAAAACAGAAAAGACACAAAGCTTGCGGAGTCGGGTATCCACTGAAGCTTGACGGAAAAGAAAAAAGCTTACGGAGTCGGGTATCCGCTGGAGCTTAACAGAAAAGAAAAAGCTTACGGAGTCGGGTATCCGCTGAAGCTTAACAGAAAACTTAAAGCAAAAAGATAAAAAGCTATGAGTCGGTATCCATTTGAAGCCTAACAGAAAGAAAAAGGCTTACTGAGTGGGTATCCATTGAAGCCTAACGAGAAAAGAAAAAAGCTTACTGAGTCGGGTATCATTGAAGCTTAACGGAAAACTTAAAGCAAAAGATAAAAAGCTTGAGTCGGGTATCCGCTGAAGCTCAACAGAAAAGAAAAAAAGACAATGGGCGCGGGGACCCGGAATGACAAGATAATGGGTGCGGGGACCCGGAATTAAAGACCATGGGTGCGGGGACCCGGGAATTAAAGACCATGGTTTTGAATTTGATGCCAGAGATGGTGCATAATGCAATAGATACAATGAATGTGATACTTGAGGACAATGCATGTGATGCCAGAGGCGATGCATAATGGAATGGATGCATAATGATGCAATGGATGTGATGTTTAGGGACAGTGCATGTGATGCTAGAAATGATGCATGATGCAATGAATGCCCTATTGTAGGGATTCTCATGAACAAATTGAGTAAACAATTATTTATTTATTTATTATTTTTTTTTTTAGAGCTTTGATTGAGTCACTCTTAATTCCACAACCCTTAAGGACTTTATCCACAGCAGAAATGAGATTGAACAGCAACATTCGTTGATTGGCCTTATGATTTGCCTGATGATTCTTACTTTTCTCATCAACTCTTGTTAGGATTTCATTGCGTTTCCCATGACCTTTGAGATTGTTAAAGCAAATCTAAATGCTTTTATCATATTGTCACATGTTTCACATCTCAACATAAAACTATAAAAAATACATATTAAATCAACAATGGGTTGCAACAAAAAGGGATTATCATTATAGACAGAAAAAGTACAAGAAAGGCAGTACAAATGGAACTCGAATTGAAAAGGTTTACAAAAGAAATGTTGGAGCGGAATTTTCCAGCTCTTCGAGTGATGCTCTCTTGAATGAACAGTGCTAGTTTCCCATGTGTGCAACCTTGAACATCCCCTTGTCTGTTTCAGAATATGATTCGACCCAGCTTTTACATATTGGGAGTGTCTCCTGATAAGACTTCGTATATTCAAACTGCCTCGGTTTGGCCCAGATACTCTAAAACTGCCCCAATTTAGGACTTGAGGTATGTTCACTTCTCCGGATGTGTCAAGTACCCCTTTTTTTTTAACCCTAACTTTTGCCTAGGTCGCTCTTCCGAGTTTTCAACCTAGCGGGCCGCTCTAACTTTTGCCTAGGTCGCCTTTTTCGGTTTTCAGCCTAGCGAGCCATTTTTCTTTTCCTTTTTTTTTTTTAAGCATAGTACATTTTGACTGCGTCTGAATTTATAGGAAGTGGTAGATCTTCGCCATCCATGTTTGTGAGAATCAAAGCTCCTCCTGAGAAGGCCTTTTTTATGACATAAGGTCCATCATAGTTTGGAGTCCATTTTCCTCGAAAATCCTTTTGAATGGGAAGGATCTTTTTGGGTACTAAGTCCCCTTCTTGAAATTGTCGAGGATGCACCTTTTTCGCATAGGCCTTCATCATTCTCTTTTGGTAAAGCTGACCATGACATGGTGCAGTTAATCTTTTTCCTTCAATGAGGTTCAACTGATCAAGTCGAGTCTGGACCCATTCGGCTTCTTCTAGCCCTGCCTCCATCAGCACCCTTAATGAGGGGATTTCCACTTCAATAGGGAGTACCGCTTCCATTCCATAAACCAAAGAGAAAGGGGTTGCCCCAGTTGAAGTACGAACGGACGTGCGATAACCATGCAGTGCAAATGGTAGCATTTCGTGCCAGTCTTTGTATGTTACAACCATCTTCTGGACGATCTTCTTGATATTCTTGTTTGCTGCCTCAACTGCCCCATTCATCTTAGGGCGGTAAGGTGAGGAATTGTGGTGCTCAATTTTAAAATTCTCACACATCTATTTCATCATCTTATTATTCAGATTAGTGGCATTATCTGTAATAATCTTGCTTGGCAAGCCATAACGACAAATCAACTCCCTTTTGACAAACCTGACCACTACATTCCTAGTGACATTGGTATAAGAAGCAGCTTCGACCCATTTAGTGAAGTAATCAATTGCAACGAGAATGAAGCGATGTCCATTTGAGGCCTTTGGTTCAATGGGTCCTATGACATCCATTCCCTACATCAAGAACGGCCAGGGTGCCGTTAAAACATTCAAAGGTCTTTGGTGGCATGTGAATCCTATCAAAGATATGTCCGACATTTATGACACTTTTTCACATAGTTGAAACAATCGGTCTCCATTGTCAACCAATAGTACCCCGCTCTTAGTATCTTTCTTGCCATTGCATGCCCATTTGTATGAGTTCGAAAGAACCTTCATGAACATCTTTGATGATTTTCTTTGCCTCTGTTGCATCAACGCATCTTAGTAGCACCATATCATGGTTCCTCTTGTAAAGCACTTCCTCATTTAGAAAGAAACCCATTGCGAGTCTCCTAAGGGTCCTTTTGTCATTTTCTGAAGCATGTGGAGGGTACTCTCTGCTCTTGATAAAGCATTTGATGTCATGATACCATGGTTTCCCATCTGGTTCCACTTCTATCATTTGACAATATGCGCGGTTGGTCACGACTTTCCATTTTTATAAGCGGCAAGTCCCATCCCGACTTGCTTTGAACATTGACGACAACGTGGCTAGGGCATCGACCAACTGATTATCTTCTCGAGGATGTGATGGAATGTAACTTCGTCAAGTTGTTCAATCAACTTCTTGATGTAGGCATGATAAGGGATTAATTTGGCATCTCGAGTTTCCCATTCTCCCTTTAGGCGATGGATGACCAAGGCGAGTCCCCATATACCTCAAGAACTTTTACCTTTGAGTCTCATCTGCTGCTTGGATTCCCATGGCGCACGCTTCATACTCGGCTATGTTGTTTGTACGGTCGAAGCACAACCTAGCGTGATTGGGATGAAATTATTTTCGTGGGAAATCGGTATGGCCCCAACTCCATGCCCCAGGTGAATTGGAAGCTCCATCGAACAACAAAGTCCATTTGTCTTTTTCAGGGTTTTCTTCTACGAACAAAACCATTACATCTTCATCGGGAACTCACACTTTGCACTGAGACCCATAATCTTCCACTTGGTTGACTAGCCAAGAAATGCGCAGCGTGCGCCTTTGATCGCTTTTTGCGTGACATAGACAATGTCATATTCGATAGCAAAACTTGCCGGCGTGCAATCCTTCCGGTGAGGGCGGGTTTTCAAAGATGTACTTGATCGGGTCCATTTTGGACACTAACCAAGTGGTACAACACAACATGTCTTGCCTTAGGTGTTTGCCCATGCCAAGGCGCGGCATGTGCGTTCCAACAATGAGTATTTTGCCTCATAATTGGTAAACTTCTTACTCAAGTAATAGATGGCACTGCTCTTTTTGCCGGTTTCATCGTCTTTGTCCCGAAGACGCAACCCATGGATTCATCCAACACGGTCAAGTACATGATGAGAGGCCTTCGGCACCTTGGAGGTACCAAAACCGGGGTTCTTGCAGAATCTTGCTTGATCTTCTCAAATGCTACTTGACAATCCTCATTCCACTCTCTCTTGTCTGGTTTTTACGCAACAACTTGAAGATTGGCTCGCATGTTCTTTGTCAATTGGGATATAAACCTAGCAATATAGTTCGGCCTTCCCAAAATCCACGAACTTCTTTTTCGGTGCGAGGAGCGGCATCTCTATGATTGCTCGAACTTTGTCTGGATCAACTTCTATCCCTTTCTCGCTAACCACAAACCCCAAGAGCTTGCATGATTTTACCCCAAAAGTGCACTTAGTAGGATTTAGTCTGAGCCTAAACTTTCTCAACCGTTCAAAGAGCTTTTGCAGATCGGTTATGTGATCTTCTTCTGTTTTTGACTTTGCAGTCATGTCATCCACATAAACTTCTATTTCTTTGTGCATCATGTCGTGGAACAATGCCACCATCGCCCTTTGATAAGTTGCTCGGCGTTCTTCAATCCAAATGGCATCACCTTATAGCAAAAGGTTCCCCATGAGTGATGAATGTGGTCTTCTCCATATCTTGGGCGCCATCTTGATTTGGTTATATCCCGAGAAACCATCCATGAAGGAGAAAAATGCATGTTGAGCGGTGTTGTCCACCAAAACATCAATGTGAGGTAGAGGAAGTTATCTTTAGGGGGCCCTATTCAAATCTCTATAGTCAACGCACATTCGCACCTTCCCATCTTTCTTTGGGACAGGACGATGTTAGCAACCCATTGAGGGTACTTTGCAACGTGCGAGGAAACACTGCATCAAAAGCGCTTTTTAACCTCTTCTCTAATTTTTAGTGACATCTACGGCTTCATTCGTCTCAACTTTTGCTTGACCAGGAGGACATTCGGTTTTAATGGCAATTTGTGCTCAACTATGCAGTATCTAGGCGAGGCATATCTTGGTATGACCAGGCAAAAACATCACAATAATCAGATAAGAGCTTAACCAACTTGCTTCGCTCATTTTCTTTCATGGTAGTGCCAATTTTAACTTCTTTTTTATCATCCTCTGTCCCCAAATTAATCAGTTCAGTTGGCTCTTCATGGGGTGAATTTCCTTGGCCTCTTGTTCCATTAATCTCATTAGCTCGGAGAGGGTTCCCAATTGTCATCATTATCCTCATCAACATGATTAACGGGATGGTCAAAATCATATAATGGGGTCATAGCACTATCATTTTCAAGAGAGTCACTCTCAGATCTGCATTTATTGGTATCAACACAAGTAAAAAAAAAGGTAATGAATAAAGGTTAATGAAATGGTTGAGCAAAAAGTGAAAAAGAGAAATAGCAAGATAATCGAAAATGCATTTATTGATAGTAAATATTGAAATGAAAACATGTGAGCCCGCTTTCACAACACATTATCCTAAAGCCTTGGGCAGAGCTAAAGGATTAGCATTACAAAATTACTTTGAATCAATTTCACAAGTCATGGGAAAATCAACGCTCTCCCAGTTGTTGAGTTATGCATCTGGAGAGCAAGGGTACACCAAGTTGACACCATAATTGATGGGTTGATCGTCTTCGATGGCGGTCACTTAGTTCAGAAACACTAATCCCGCACTTTGGAAGTTCCGTCGGATGTCACAGATGGGAATCCTCTCAGTTTTAGGCTCCCGATTTTCCAACCTAGCCAACCTTCTCTCCCTTTTCTCTTCTAGGACCCTTCTTTTGTCTGCTCTGTTGGGTTTATATCCTAACCCAAATCTGTCTTTGTTTTCGCAGGTACCCGAAATTCACGATGCCTTGTCCATTCATTCCTAGTCCTCTTCCATATTGGTATCCTTTTCCAAGCATTACCTTAGCCATCATCATGGATGCATTAGATGGCGGGGCTTGAGACCTTGAGCTCCTTCTTCCACATAGGTGGCATTGACAATCTCTAGCGCTTGGAACGCGGTTTCAAGAGCTTCTTCTGCAGACTTCAATATAAGGAGTGTCTAAAGGCTTGCTCACCTGACAGGTCTTCTTCGCCAAATACAAGTAATCACCTTATTATCAACTATGAATTTTACTTTTTGGTGCAAGGTAGAAGGCGCGACTCAGCGTGAGAATGAATCCACGGTCGTCTAAGAGACAAGCGTAGGATGGCGTAATGTCCATCACTTGGAAGAGTATATTGAAAGTGCAGGGACCAATTTGAGCTGGTATTTCAATTTCCCCATGACCTCTCTTCTGGTGCCATCGAATGCCCTTACTATCATCGTACTTGGTTTCATGCAAGTTCCATCAAAAGCGACTTGGAAAGGGTTGATTTTGGTAACACGTTCAAGGAGGAACCATTGTCAATGAGCACTCTAGCCATTATATGCTTTTGACATTTGTGAGAAATGTGCAAGTGCCTTGTTGTGCCCCATTCCTTCGGTTGGTATCTCATCATCAAGTGAAAGTGACATAACTATCGGCCAGTAATGTTGCCAATAATACCACCTAATTTGTCGGTTTGTAATGTCATGAGAAACATGAGCACGATTCAATATTTTCATCAACACTTTTCTATGCGATTCGAATTCATCAATAAGGACAAAAGTGATATCCTTGCGGTGCGATTCGGTGATCTACCACTTTGTATTCACTTTGCTTGATAAACTTCAAGAACTCACAAGCTTCTTCATCGATACCTCTTTTTGTACTCCTTCGCCTTTTCCGACCTTTCTTTTCTTTTGCTTCGTTCCCAATGGAAGTCTCCCCTATCTTGACTTTGCCTTTACGGTTCCCTCTTTTCTTCTTCTTCGGGTCCCTTCGCAGCTCCTCAGGAGTGTAGACGCAGCCACTCCGGGTCACTCCCCCAATCCCTGATATATTGGTAACAATAGAAGTCGAACCAGACGCAACTTTCGACTGATCATTCGTGGGATTGCTTCTAAGGACTTGTACATCATAATTCCATGGCACGGCTCGAGTGTCCTTGAAGGAAAAGGACTGGGAACTTGAATGGTGATAGGTTTCGGGCCACTGAGGGGATGGCGCATATGCAGCTTCGGTATAATAGATAACCAACGGTTTGATAACCGGATTTGCAATGGAAGGGACCGAGAGAGTTTACGGCTTCTCGACCTTCTTGCAATTGTGGAATAGCACACTTATCCACCATGTTTACGCCACCATTATCCCATAGATGACCTATTTGCACTAAATGCATATCCATTAGATCTTGAAGGATTTGTCTAAACTCACCACATTCCTCGATAGAATGCCCCACATTCCCATGGAGATTGCACATTATTTCACCTTCATCGCCCCCCTTCTTCTCAATATGAGCTTCCATCATTCCAGATTTGCACAGTTCTTTAAGGATAACCCTCATGGGGGTCTTGACATCTGTCGCTTGTCTTATGAGCTGCAGGGCCGAATACTCCTCTATAGCATTTACTGTGGGATTCCCATGGTTTGGTAAGGGATTGTGACCCACACTGGGAGAGTATTTGTCTTGAAATTCAACCACTTAGCATTGATTAGATCTTGCACCTTAAATTTTAGTGCTTTGCAATTCTCTGTAGAATGCCCTGCGGCCCCTGCATGGTAATCACACTTGGCATTTGGGTCAAAACCTTTAGGGTATGGAGGTTCTAATGGCTTCATCGGACAAGGAGCCAAAAGAGAGTTACGGATGAGTTGGGGTAGTAATTCGGTGTAGGTCATAGGAATTGGGTCGAAGTGGACAAACTTCCTTTCTTGGTTATTTGGTGGCCTTCTTTGGTTTGTGTTTGGATTTTGGGTCCATGGTTGATTTGTTTGCGGTGGTAAGGTAGAGGTGCTTAGGGTATTGAGTAGGAAGTGGCGTTTGGTGAGGCCTCATTGAGTTGTGAGGTTGAGGATGGGAAACGTGTGAAGCGTTGGCGACATAAGGGTGGTAAAATTTGGGGATATGGAATCGGTGGAGTAGTGGGAAAGTACGGGTGGTAAGGTGCGAAAGGAGTCTGGAAGGATGGTTGATGGTTCACAGGTGTTTGGCTATATCTGCCTTGGGTGAAGTTTCTCTGGTCAAAGGTAATAGCATGCGTTTCTCCTTCTCTTTTCTTCCCCATCGGGGGCCTCTTGGCGTTAAATGTTCCAGTTGAACTTTCAACGATCTTTCCACTTCTCATTCCCCCCTCAACTCTTTCTCCAATGATGACCATGTCTGAGAAATTTGATGATACACTCCCTATCATTTTGTCATAAAAGGGTGATTGCAGTGTGTCAATGAACGTAGCCACCATCTCTCTTTCCGTCAATGGGGGCTCTACTTGAGCAGCCATTTCCCTCCACCTCTGAGCGTATTCCTTGAAGGTCTCAGCATCCTTCTTAGCCATATTCTGCAATTGTAGTCTATCCGGTGCCATATCGATGTTATACTTATACTGCTTCAAGAAAGCGTCAGTCAAGTCTTTGAAACATCGTATATGGGCACGCTCAAGATGCGTGTACCAATTCGATTTCGCCTAGGTTAGGCTGTCTTGAAAGAAGTGGATTAACAGCTTGTCATCGTGAGCATGCGAAGCCATTTTGCGGATGTACATGGTCAGGTGGTTCTTTGGACAAGTAGTTCCCCTGTACTTGTCGAAATCCGGGACCTTAAACTTTGGGGGAATGACAACGTCAGGGACAAGACAAAGCTCAGTGGCATCCTTGAGGCCATAACAACCTGCTCTTTCAATGACCCGTATTCTCTCTTCCAAAGTTTCAAACCTCTTTTTGAACTGAGGATTTTCAGCAAAAGAATTCAATGGGTATTGAGGCATGACAGTGGGGACAAAATGTTGTACTGGTGAAGTTCCACTGGTACCTGGGTAATGGGCATATGGTTGGATTGTGCTCAATGAGTTCGAAGCAGGCATGCCACTGTCAAGGGAATTAGCAACCCCTGGTGCTACGAAGCTGGAAGGGAAGCCATATGGTGGGATGAAGAAAGGGAATGGGTGCTGTATTGGCGGGGTTCCATTAGCATTCAGCCGAGTGACTTGAGTTTGGGTAAAGTTCAACAGGTTTGAATTCGGTGTCACTGTTGGCATGCTATTACCAGGGGGATTGGTGGTTAATGATGGTACATAGCTGGGATGAAAGCCATAAGGAGGGAAGGGTGGCACTTGGGTTTCCTGAGAACTGGTGACTGAGGGTTGAGTGGTGAACGGCATCACAACTCTTTGAGGATCGAAGCCTTGGTATTGCAGCAGGGTTGGAGAGAAACCAGTGTGAGGAGGTGTGGGGATGTCTTTCATTTGCCACGAGGGATTTCCATTTGTGCTCCTTCTATTTTCCATGGATTGTAGCATTTCCATCATCTTGGACACTTGTTTCTGGTGATTCACCTCATCCTTCAACTCCGAGTTTGATTTATTTCATCCATGATCTTAGCCTGGGAATGATCCTGTAAGGGTGTCGAAGAAGCAATTTTTCGTTATAGTGCCCATTTTTGCTTGGTGAAACATGATGTGAATATGCAATTATCAACATTGACTGAACAAAATTGGCAACATGCATGCATGCAAAGTATTATGCAAATGAAATTTTTTATTTTTTTTTATTTTTTAAAAAGAATGCTATGAATGTCATGGTAGTGCAAAATGATGTATCTTTTTCTTTCTTTTCCCTTTTTTAGAGTCAGGAATGCGATGAAAATGCAAGATGATATTTTTTATGGGGATGTAATGCAAATGTAAGATAATGTATCTCTTTTTTTTATGCTAAGAATGCTATGAAAATGCAAGATAATGTATATTTTCTTTTGTTTTTGAATGCTAAGAATGCTATGAAAATACAGGATGATGCTTTTTTGTTAGGAATGTTATGAGAATGCAAGATGATGTTTTTTTTTTCTTTTTTTTTTTTTTTATGAATGCTAAGAATGTAATGAAAATGCAAAATGATATATCCTCTTTTTTTTTTTTTAGCAAGAATGAATGACATGAAAGATAGATGAATAATGGAAAAAAATGCTAGGAATGAAAATGCTATATGATGTATCATTTTTTGTTGATTTTTTTTTTTTGCCAAAAAGAATGCAAAGATGAATGACATGGGAAAAAGACAGATAAAAAGAAAAGTATGCTCCATTTGTGTCCTAATCAGGTGTAACCTAAGGAGATGGATGACTCTAATTTTATGTCATTATGTTCAATCTGCTAATGCAAGGCTTTTCAGGGCAGATCTATATTCTAAAAAGTCATGGTCCCCAGATTGCCCCTATCTCGAAAGATAAGGATCCAATTCATGAATTAATCACAAGTAGGGATGAACCCTCTCAATATGACTAGTCCATGATACTGGTAACAATCTGAGTGGTGTCTCAACAAATGTCAAGTGAGCACAAGGCTCCTCAATAACAAAAGTCGAGACCCTCCTACTCCTCGGGTTCGCACAGACTCGGGCATAGAGCCCAAAAGTGTGTGAGGTAAGTGATTAGTGACGTGTGTGAAGGAGCATAAAACCTGTATAAAAACTTAAAAGACAAAAATACCCTAACCAACAAAACATATATACAACAGCCAGCCAGAATCGCCTACCCTAGGGTTTTAACAATTAAGTACAAAGTATATATACAAGTCACAAGTATACATGGAATAACGCTTATCAGATATTTACATAAAAGTACTAAATAAAGTACATTTACAAATAAATAAAAAACAAGAACAAAGACAAAGAGGGTAAAATAAATAAATAAAAGATTATTAAAAATTTGCACAACTAACAACAACAGGCCTGACTCTCTGAAAGTCCCCAGTGGAGTCGCCAGCTGTCGCAACCGGGATCATGACGGGACGACCGAAAAAAAGATAAAATCAATGGAGTCGCCACCAATGTTTATTTAAATTGGGAAAACATTAGAAAAACCCTTTTATCGGAAAAGCGGTCTTTTGAAAATGAGTTTGAGTCCTGGGAGTCGACATGAGATAGGGAAGGTGTTAGCACCTATCTTGCCGTTCAAGAACGGTACCTTATGTTAGTTGTGCAAATTTTAATAATATCAAATATATTTATTTTAACCCTCTAAACAAAAGACTTTGTAATTATTTTTTTATTTTTTTCATTTTTTATAATTTTTTGAAAAGAAATAAAAGAAACAACCAAATTATGAAAATTTATTTTTTGGCTTGACAGAATAGAGATTCTGCTCCTATGTATCCTCAGGTGCAATGAGGAACTCAAAGTCACGTAGTTCTTTAGAAAATGATTGTGGGTTGGTTGATTTTAATTAAGAAGATTTTTATTTGAAAACGAATCCATTCTTGCACAGGATTCAAGTTAGCACTAGGCTACTCAATAAACCCTTATGACCCAAAAGATAATGAAGATAGCATTCGCTATTCAATCGTCATCATTGGTCATTGCATGGATTAAAATGGTTTTCTTTTTTAAAAAAAAATAAATAATTACACAAACAACACATTGTCATACCAAGAGCCAAGTAAATACAAATAAAACCAAATTAAGCACAATAACACAACAACTTTCCTTTAATATTTTTTCTTATTTCTTTCATCTTTTATTTTTTTATTTTTTTTTTTTCCTTTTTTAGCTTACTAATCACAAGACATATCATATTATTGAATTAAATAAACCCAATAAAACAAGAACTAAAATTAAAATGCACTGACAATTAAAATCAAAGTATTTTTCAAACTAAACCACAAAAATCTAAATAACACTTACCCCAAACAAAATCTAACCCACAAACAAATAAAATAAAGAAAAAAAAAAAAAGAAAGAAACAAACAAAGCCCAAAAGTAAACCTCAGCCCAAATAAAAAGGAAAGAAAAAAAAAAATCTAAAAGCTTTGCAGTAGTTTCTCTTTCAAACAAAACACAAATTTCAAATATTAGATTCAGCAGGAGAGTGAAACGAAATGGAGGAGGGGAAGCTCACTCTCACCAGCGTCGGCAGCGGCGCGATCTCGACTGGGAGCACGGCTGACGGTGACGAGGTCGACGGTTCGATGGGCGGAGGCGCGGAGGAGCGGCGGATCTGGGTCCTTACGCACGTGGCGGCGCGGAGGAGCGAGACCGAGGTGCGGCTCGGCGGGTCCGGGTCCTTACGCACGCGGCAGCGCGATTTTGGCGAGACCGAGGTGCGGCTCGGCGGATCTGGGTTCTGGCCGGCCGGTTCGCGAGGATCCAGACACGGTGGTGGGAGCGGCTTCGGTAGTTGTGGCTGGACGGCGGATTCGCGCAGCGTGGTGTCCTTGTGCGTAGCTGCTGGCCGGATCTGGGTAGGTTCACGGTGAAGGATGAATCACGGTGGAGCACGGCGAGGTGTGCCTCCGTCAGCGACGCACCTTTGTCAGCGACATGTGGACCGAGTTGCTGGTGGTTCTGGTTATTTGAAGTGGCTGAGATGTGGTTCTTATTTTGGTTTGATGTTGAGGGATTGAGGATAGATGTGAAAAATGGAAGGTTGAAAATAGTGTGTGAACACCCAATTTTGTCCGGGGCGTTTTGTAAATAAAAAAAAGATAAAAAAAAAAAATCTTTCAACCCATTGGCCCATTAACCCATTAACCCATTAATCCATTAACCCATAAACCAATCCGTTAACCCATCACCCATTAACCCACAACCCATCAGTTATCATCATCCTTAACCTCAGCATTTATCCTAAAACAGACTCCATTAGTTATCCTAATCCCCAAACACTTATCCTAATTATCTCAAACCCATCCTAAATAAACTTATCCTAAACCTCCCGTCACTTATCCTAAACAAACTCCTAATCACATTCTAACTCAAACACCTCACCTAATCCCTCCTATAAAACACCTAACCACACACGAAAAATCATCGAACATACACGAGAGAATCAAACATTCACAGAGAATCGACTTAGGCCTCAACCTAAAATACTTTTTCCTCACGCAACATTCCCGCCAAAGACCCACTTTTATCCTCTCTCCTATAATCGAGTCAACTCGGTGGGTTAACTCACCTTTCTCACCATTCCATCTTCTCTAACCTTCACCCCAAAACACCAACACATCATTATAACCTCAACACCTCTAACTCCCATCCCATAAACCGTAGACCACCAAACCCATAACCAAACACTAGATCTCTGTTCAACCCAGCGAAGATCACCGCGTAACTCCGAGTAGTGACCCACTGGAGCGAGTCGGCGCCGCACAACGCCCAAGTCGTCCTCGCGCGCCACCGTCACGCACCCGTCGCGGTGCCCGTGTCTTGTTCGGATCGGATTCGCTCGCACCCGGCCTGCGTCATTGCGTCTCCGTTTCCTTCCGCCCGCGTCCGCCGTGCTCACCGAACGGAGCCGCACCACCGAACCCGATTCGAGCCCCCATACCGTGCCGATCCGTGCCACTCGCCGCTGCTCCCCTGCTTTGTTCCTCCGCGAAGCCGTAGGATCACATCCGGCAGCACCGCACGATACCGCCGTCTTCTCTCGCGCTCCACCCGCACCGCGTCGACGCGCGCCGCACAGCCAGACGAGACGACCGCTGCACCTCTGCTTCTGCTCACTGCCGGTCATCGTTTGCTCCATTGGAGCATACCTTGGTTAGTTTTGCCATATAAAAGAAGAAGAAGTTAAAACATTATTTTCCTTTGCCTGAACCGTGAGCATCTTCTTTGTTTTTTTTGATTTTTTTTCTTTTCGTGGGTTTTGGGATAAATGGGCTCATTGGGCTAAAACAAAAAAAAAAAAAAACAAAAAAATCTAACAAAAGATAAGTAAAAAATGATAAAAAATATATATATATAAAAATGATTTAAACCCTTTTTTTAAAAAAATAATGATGATAACAATAGTAATAATATGGGTTACCTGAGTTGCATGAACTTCTTGCTAACCCTTACATTTTGTAAACAATTGAGTTGCATAAATTGATGATTTACATTATCATTATTATTATTATTATTATTATTATTATTATTATTATTATAATTATAATATTTAAATTATTATCATATTTTTTTTCAATTTTTAAGTTAAATCGCTAATTGATAATTTTAAATAAAAATTTTGTAACAAACTTGATAATCAATGGGTGACGTCTCTAGCGTGACGCGAGCTTCACCTATTTAATTCTTAATTTGAATAACTGAGCCGCGACGGCTTGTTAATTCAAATTTTTAAAATTATTTTTAATAAAATCAACCAACCCACAAATATTTTCTAAAAGAACTACGTGACTTTGAATTCCTCATTGCACCTGAGGATACGTAGGAGCGGGACTCATATTCCGTCAAGCCAAAAATTAAATTTTCATAATTTATTTGTTTATTTCATATTTTTTACAAAATGGGTAAAACAAATATTTTCAAGGATTATTAAGAATTTGCATAATTAATTTAAGGTACCGTCTTAGGACGGTGTATTAAAGTGCAGTGGGATTAAGTTTCCGCCCTTCCACTACACATAACCGACTCAATTCAATCTGGTTTCAAAGATTATTTTTCTTGGTTTTTCCAATTTTTCCTAATAAAAAATAAAATTGGTGGCGACTCCTAATTAAATATATTTTAGTTTAAGTTGCTATTTCGCCGCGATTAATTTCGGTCGCGACAGATGGCGACTCCACTGGGGACACTTGAGAGTCAAGCCTATAAAAGTTGGTTTTGCAAAATTTTATAATCTTTATATGTTTGTTTTACCCTTTTTTCTTTTTCTCAATATTTCTGATGTTTTATTTTTATTTTATTGTTAATTATTTTATTATCTAAACCTTAGGGTAGAAAATTTTTGGAATTTGTTTTGTATTTGCTTTGTTTTGCAGGATGTGGGTAGTCTTTAGGATTGTAAAGGTTTGTACGCTCCCAGCACCCACTACACCTACACATAAAGCACACACATTCGAGTGGGGCCCTATACCCGGGTCTGAGTGAAGCTTAAGTTAAGTAGAGGTTGCGTAGTGGTAGCCATTTTGGATGTACTTCCTGTTTGGTTATCGCGAAAACCTCATCTAGAGTGCGCCTTTTTATGAATGTCCCACACCTAGTTGGTTTACCCTTATTTCGTGGTCAACATTCTGAAATAGGACTTGGCTCTAGAGACCTTTAAAATAGAAAAGCCACCCCATGGAAGTTCTCACGAACAGAAAGACTCTTAGATCTTTAGGATAGAATTCCCAAGTTTAAGGCAACCCCATTAGGACACAAAGGGAGCACACCTTTCATTACCCTTAGATTTATCCATATCTTGTGAGTTGTTCAGTCTTTTTTAATGTGACAAACCATACTTGCGTCCCTCTTAAAAAATTTCTTTTCCAAAAAGAGGAGATGAGTCATTATTAAAGGGCCAACAACTCACTCACTCATTATTGCATCACAAGTCATCATCCTTCGCATCATGTTTTCTCCAAAAATCATGCATTGACATTCTTATGTGTTAAATCCAGGTTTGTTGGGGGACTGTTGAAACTAAGTGCCTAAGGATTAACAGTGAGTATCTTTGATTAATAATGGAACATATCATGGGATCAGATCACAATGAGGTTGTTTTGAGAAAGACTTTGCGACTTAAGGCCAATGAAGTTGACACAGAAAGCCTGTTGAGTCCGGGGCCGAATGTTGAAGAAGACACAACGCCGACCTTCATCTGCGAGATATGGGAAGATTGAATCTGTTAGAGGTTGATGTACAGGTAGAAGCTATTACCGCGCTAGCCCAATTCTACGACCCACCATTGCGTTGTTTCACGTTTCAAGATTGTCAGTTGGCCCCCACCTTGGAAGAGTTTGAGCAAATCTTGGGCTTGCCATTGGAAAAGGAAGAGCCATACCTCTTTATAGGCCACCATGCATCCATGCCAACCATAGCAGACATCTTGAAGATTCATGTGAAGGATCTGCAAAAAGCAAAGCAAAATAGGAAAGGAACGAGAGGATTCCCAAGGAAATATTTAGAAGAACACATGCACCACCTAGCCAAGGTTGAAGACTGGAATACCTTTATGGATGTGTTAGCCCTCACTATTTATGGCAGCATCTTATTCCCGAGTAATGAAGACTTGATAGATTTTGCAGCGATAGATGTGTTTCTCGCTCGAAGGAATAATGCTGCTAATCCTGTCCCAGCCCTTCTTGCTCGATGTTTATTATACTTTGAATTTCGCCATGAAAAGAAGGGTAAAGCGGATCTTATGTTGTCTACCGATGTTATTCGTATGGCTCACAAGTCACATGTTCAAGAGGGGCTACGAGGACCCATGTCCCATCACAAGTCTCAAGATGCTCCAGTTGAAGACCAGAACGGTCGCGAATGGGCCGAAGAATTGGCCAAACTTGAGGAAAAGAAAATTGTATGGTACCCACGGCAGTAAAGAAGGGCAAACAAAGTGGTCTATCAGTGTGAAGGCTTTCCCAATGTTCCTCTCATGGGTACTCGGGGATGCATTAACTACAACCCTGCACTGGCATTGCGACAATTAGGCTATCCCATGATGGGGCCACCATCAGAATCGAAAATCGTTCCTTTTGTCTATGACATGCAAATGGAGTGTACTGAGACACTTAGGAGAGTGCGAGACGCTTGGAAGAAAGTTATTAGAAAAAGTAAAGAGTGGGAGTCGAAGTGCGGAGTTAAAGAAAGTTACGTGCGGTGGGTCAAGAACAGGCACGGGAAGTTAAGTTACCCTTTAAAATCCCAAGTAACCTCTACGGTTGGTAAATCTTTGCCTCCGACTTCGATAGAAGATGAAGAAATAAAAGAAAAGTTAGTGAAGCCAACAAAGAAAAAGGAAATTAGAGGCGAGTTGGAAAAGGTTCGCGGACATGTGCGTTTTAAGACGTGAAAATCTTTGAGAAAAACGTTGCTCTCGAAAAAAGCAAACAAAAGGCAAAGGACAGAGCAAGATAGTATGTCAAAAATCAGAAGATGTTTGGAAGCTGCAAATAAGGAACTAAGGCTCCGAGGGCAGGAAAGAGATAAGGCTCTGACAGAAAATCAACAACTCAAGGAGTTGCTCGTAATTGCCAAAACAGCACAGAATAAGGCTCTTCAAAGCGGATAGTATGAGGCAACAAGTGGAGACAAAGGTGTCGACCGGATATGAAGACATGATCGGAATTGAGAGGTTGCGCACTTGTCGAGGAGATTGCGAGGGTATGAAGCGGCATTGCGACGGGGACATGAGGACTTGCGAAAATGATAGATCATGCAAGACAACAAGACGAGGACATTAATGGATGGAAAGAAGAAGTCCATTTTTGGAGAGACCAATTCTCGAAACTGGCATGCCTAGCCAACACGGCAATCGCAGACATTCCATATTACTTAAAGGTGGCGGATAAGATGGTCGATCCTCTTAAGACTCCGGCAGAGATTAATGACTTCATTGAGTATTGCAAGAATCTTGTTGGACAAATGAAGCAGATGATCAGGGTGCAGTCATTTGAGAATGAGGAATTAGACTAGACAATGATGTATTTCAAGTAGAGTGAAAATGGTGTATTCCTCTTAAATAATGTTGATGATTCTTTTCTAATTGAATAAAGTATGTCTTTTTGTTCTTCTGATCCTATGTTGCACTGAAGATCCATTACTTTTGAACGAGACGTTCTAAGTAATGGTCATGACAAACTTTTGAACGAGACGTTCTAAGAAACTTGATCATGACGAGCAAAGATTAAAGATACTCACTCAAATCCACGGGCACAAATTAATAATGGTCCTTTAACAAATCAATAATAATCATGGTTGTTTTAACAAATTTTACTTTGATTGTTCTGAGAAAATTTAAAACCATTGCGCAACCAAGGAAAGAAGACACCAATCAAACCCGTGTTCATAACACAAGGGCTCGAACAAGGTTGCTTGCAAAGAATGGCGGCTGAGAACGAAGGTAGGAACCTAAGTTTGGAAGTAGATGAAGTGAAAGGAAGGGTGAATGAGGTGACAGAATCTCAAAGAAGAATTGAGGAAATGTTGTCAGCCATGAGGGAGACCCTCACCTTGATGGGGCGGTTGGAGGTACGAGGAGTAACCGGGGCGCACTCGCATCCACTGAATACCACTTCCATGAGGACAAACCCTGGAGTCACTACTGAGGTACCTTATGTGGGAGGAACCTCAAACACTGCATCAGTAGTGATTCCTATTGGAGAAGGATATCATTCATTAGAAGGTACTCGCAATGAGATCCATGGCAATACTGAGTTCACGTGGGAACAGCCACATGTGATGACAACCGGATTTACTACCGGTACTGGACATGCAACTGTTCAGAATGACAAGATGAAAGAAGAGTGGATGGAAAAGATGGAAGAGCAAATTAAAGCGATTAAGGGTCCTAGCACCTACGGTCCCCTTGGGATAGAAGAATTGTGCCCTACTGCTAACATCGTCATCCCCAAGGATTTCAAAGTCCCTGAATTTGTCAAGTATGATGGGAGCACCAATCCTTTTTTCCACCTAAAAACTTATATTACCAAAATGTCCATTTGGTCAAGGGATTGGAAGTTCCTCGTCAATTTCTTTCACGAAAGTTTGACTGGCCCTGCTTTGGAGTGGTGTATCCAACAGGACCTCTCAAAAATCTCCTCTTGGGATGACTGGGCGAATTTATTTATGGGTCAGTATCGGTTTAATCTGGATACACCCCCAACTCGAGAGCATTGGGAACATTGCAGAAGAAAAATGAGGAGACATTCAAACAATATGCCAGAGGTGGAGAACCCTTGCGAGCCCAAGTGCAACCGCCGTTAACTTTGACTGAGATGTGCTCATACTTCTTGGGAACTTTAGGAGCTCCTTATATTGGGACAATGGCGGGCGCCGCTTATAGAGATTTTGCTGATTTGATTGCTGCTGGAGAAAGAATTGAAATTTTGGTAAAGGCTGGAAAATTGCCAGCTGGTAATAATGAAAGTAGTTTCAAGAAGGGGTTCCCCCCTAAGAAAAAAGAGCCGGAAGTGAGTTACGTGCAGAATCTGCAGCCTTTACGACCACGATATTCGCCTACATACCGACCACCCCCATACAACCCAAGCATTTACCCTTCTTATCAGACACCTGCACCATCCCATCTACCTAGCCCAACTGCCCCTCCCGTAAATATACCTCAAGCCCAGCCATTCCAAATCAACAATATCCCGGTACCTCAGTCATATGCACCAACTCGCCCAATCTATACTCAGTACCCACCTCGACCTCCGCAAAATTTCCAAAACTACCCACAACCTCGACCAAACTTTCAAAACCAAGGCCGTTTCCGTACCCAAAACCTACCCCCTTTCCCAAAACTGTCCATCTCAAACGCAGATCTATTCCAAAGGCTGTTTGATGCTCACCTCATCTCGGGAACCCTGTACGTCCCCTACAACCACCATTTCCAGCATGGTACAACCCCAATTTAACTTGCAAGTACCATATGGATATTTCAGGGCACTCAATCGAGGACTGTGAGTCTTTCAAGATGGCAGTAAGAAAGCTTATTGCTTGTGGAAAATTGGACATTCAAGAAGAGGTTGGACCTAGTATTGTCAGCAATCCAATTCCTAATCATGGTGAAAGGAATGTGGTGAATGCTTTAGAGATGGAAGGACCCCCAATAAGGAATGCCATGAGCCTGCGTACGCCGATGACTCAAATATTTAAGGGGTTGAAGAAAGCAGGTTATGATATCACGGCACCAGCTTCATCAGTAAAAAAGGAGGAGAAATACGATGAAGAATCAAGATGTGCTTACCATTGTGGGGGAACAGGACACGATATTGAGAACTGTTGGGACTTCAAGGTTCGGGTCCAGGATTTACTCACTTTGGGAATAATACAAGCTAGACAAGGGGTAGCTTCCTCTCGAAGAAGTTAGTATGGTAGAACGCTTTGTCTTTGAAGGTGCCACCTCTCAACCAAGCCCCGGCGCAGGGAGAGTAGTTGTTCTGATTAAGAAGCCAATGCCGTTCGCTTATGATGATACTCATTCTGTACCGTGGAATTATGAAGCTAAGGTGGAAATGAAGGAGTCGGGAAGAAATTTCAAAACCCTAGGGTTCTTTGAAATACTCCAGGATGAAGGGTGTGTGACTAATATAGTTACAAGGAGTGGGCGATGTTATGGCCCAATAGAAGTAGAGAAGAAGAAGAATGTTAAAGAATGGAGTAAGGAGGAAAATGCAAGAGAAGAGGAGAGAGGGAAAGAAGAGGAGGAAGAATTTTTGAAGATCATGAAACAGAGTGAATACGATGTGATGGAACAGCTTAAGAAGACTCCAGCAAGGGTATCTCTTTTGTCACTCGTTTTGACATCTGAGTTACATCGAAAAGCGCTGCTAAGAGTACTGAATGAGGCTTATGTCAAACCCGATGTTACCCCTGAGAATGTTGTCAGCATGGTGGACCCGGTAAAGCACGTTAACATGATCACATTCATGGATGAAGAGATCACCTCTCGGTCTGAGAAAAACCCACGGGCCTTACACATAACCCTTAAATGCAAAGGGTATATAGTTGCAAAGGTTTTGATTGATGGGGGGTCTGCGCTAAATATCTTACCGAAGTCGACTCTAACCTCATTGTCGATAAGTGAGGATGAACTGACACCTCGAGAAATGGTAGTGCGAGCCTTTGATGGAAATAGGAGAGGCATTTTAGGAGAGGTGACGTTACCATTAGAGATTGGTCCAAGTAATTTTCGGGTATTGTTCCAAGTTATGAACATTGAGCCTGGTTACACTATGCTCCTGGGGAGACCATGGATCCATCTTCGCCGGTGTTCCTCCTTCTACACTACACCGAGTATTAAATACATCGAGAATGGGTCGGTTATTACTATACACGGAGAAGAAGAAATCATGGTGTCAAACCGGTTTCGGTGCCGTATGTGGAAAGTGCGAGAGAAAGATGAGGAGAATTTGTGGCATAGCTTTGAGGTAGTTGAAACCGAACTCGGTGGGGTGAGCCCTCGATGCAACCGTGAATCGGTGGTGGCCCGAATTATGACTAATAACGGGTACTAGAAAGGAAAAGGCCCGGGCTCAAAATTGCAAGGAACTCGGACACCGATTTCACTTCCGGTAAAAGCTAGACAAGTTCGGATTGGGGTACGGCGGCTCTGGAAGAGAGAATGGAGAATGTGACTTTGGGGAAAAGGAGTGATAAGGGCGAAATGAAGCATATTCCTCACCTAAGGGAGACATTCCGGCACCAACCAAAGTAATCATGTCTGAAGAAGTCATTCGTCCACAATACCATCTTACTATCAATGCATTGCATGAAGAAGGCCCTGAAGAGTACAAAGCAATCCAGGCCTTTCATCGAAGAGGAGCCATTGAAGAAGCGGCAATCTGAATCAATGATTGATGTTATTGCTTCCAAGTAATTGTCTAGTCATGTCTGTAACAAAGCAGATATTTATGTCTAGCTATGTTTTTATCTTATATTTATGTTATTTGAGACAATTAACTAAATAAAGTTGCATGTTTATTCAGTATTCCTCTGTGTCACTCTCTTTGCTTACCTTCTTTTTACATTTATTAGTTTCCTTTTCTTGTGTTTCTCTTTTTTAAAAAAAAAAAAAAACTTTCTTCTCTTGCTTTATCATTTCTACTCTATCTTTCCAACTCCCCATAAATTACTTTCCAGGGATGTGAGTCTTGTAGAGAATTCGTCTCGTGAGAGGGACCTTGAAAACTTGTCAATTGATTCCCCTGTAATGTTTGATGAAGAGGATCTAGGATTTGGTGAAGAGAAAGAGATTGTTGAAGAATTTGAAAAAATGCTGGAATACTCAGAGAGGAAGTTTGATGTGAGCAATGAGGTAATAGAAGTAATTAACATGGGAACAGAAAAAGATAAGAAGGAGTTGAGAATAGTAGATAATCCTGAGCGTATAGAAATGGTGGCACTATTGAGAGAGTTCCTTGATGTGTTCGCATGGTCCTACAGAGATATGCCTGGATTAGACCCTGGAATAGCATCACATAAAATTCCACTATATCCGGATGTAGAACCAAAAAGAGAAGTTGAGAAGAATGCACCGGATATGTCATTAAAGATCAAAGAAGAAGTGACTAAGCGGTAGCCTAGAAGTGGATTTATAGAGGTGTCAAGACACCCGCAATGGGTAGCAAATATTGTGCCAGCACTGCAAAGAAGGATGGGAAGGTCGGGATGTGTGTGGATTATAGAGATCTAAATAAGGCCGGTCCAAAAGATGATTTCCGCTCCCCATATTGATGTTCTTGTTGACAATACAGCAAGAAATCATAGGTTCTCATTTATGGACGGGTATTAGGGTATAATCAGATCCCCATGGATGTTGATGACAAAGAAAAGACGACTTTTATTACACCTTGGGAACCTTTTGTTACACAGAATGTCCTTTGGATTGAAAAATGCTGGGGCTACCTATCAACGTGCTATGGTTGCATTATTTCATGACATGATGCATAAAGAAATTGAGGTTTATGTGGATGATATGGTAGCCAAATCCAAAGAAAAGGAAAGTCATGTAGCAGTCTTACGGAAATTATTTGAAAGACTCAGGAAGTATAAGTTGAGGCTCAATCCTAATAAATGCGTTTTCGGAGCATCCACTGGAAAATTACTCGGATTCATCGTTAGCAGAGAAGGGATAAAGGTGGATCCGGATAAGGCAAAGGCAATACAAGAGATGCCTCCTCCTAAGACAGAGCGAGAAGTGAGAAGTTTTCTTGGGAGACTTAATTACATCGCTAGGTTCATTGCTAACCTGACCAGCACCTGTGAGCCTATATTCAAGTTGTTGAAGAAGCATCAGCCAGGAAAATGGGATGAAGAATGTCAAGAAGCTTTTGATAAGATAAAGGCTTATTTGATGAACCCTCTGTGTTGGTACCCCCTACACCGGGTCGTCCTTTGATATTATACTTAATCTGCATCTTGTCAACCTCAATGGGAGCAATCTTTGGGCAAAGACACGATGAATCGGAAAAAAAAAGAGCAAGCGATTTATTACCCGAGTAAGAAGTTTAATGATGTGAAGCCGTTACACGGCTATTGAGAAGACTTGTTGTGCTCTAGTATGGACGTCAAAACGATTACGGCGTAAAGACATGCTCTATTACACCACTTGGTGATCTCCGAATGGACCTCGAAGTACATATTTGAAAGCCCTCATGTCTCATTAAGGGTTTCAAAATGGCAAGTGATATTATCGAGTTTGATATCAAGTACATGACTCGAGAAATCCGTCAAAGGGAGTGCAATTGCGGATCATTTGGTGAAAATCCTCTTGAGGGTGGACAACTAATGACATCCGAGTTCCCAGATGGAGAAATTTTGATGGCGAAGGAGAGGAAGGAAAAAGGAGTCTGCGTGGAAGATGTACTTTGATGGAGCAAGTCAACATGTATGGCAGTGGCATAGGAGCTGTTGTTGTCTCGCCAGATGGAAAACAGTATCCAGTTGCTATTAAGTTGGATTTTGAGTGCACTAATAATGTTGCGGAATACGAGGCCTGTGCTTGTGGTTTACAAGTAGCAATTGACTTGGGGATCAAGCAATTAAAAGTATTCGGAGATTCGGCACTTATCATTTATCAAGTGAATGGTGAATGGCAAACTAAAGACCCAAAGTTGGTACCCTATCAAAAGTATTTGACCAAGTTGACTGAGAAGTTTGAAGAGGTGACATTTTCTCATATGGCTCGAGACATGAATCAGTTCGCAGATTTTTTGGCCACTTTGGCCGTAATGACTAAGTTGGATATCCACAATAATGTCCAGCCCATCCAAGTAAAAGTACATAGTGAGCCCGCGTATTGTGCCAATGTGGAGGATGAGCCAGATGGTAAACCTTGGTATCATGATATTAAGCAGTATATCCAACATAGAGAATACCCAACTGGGGCAAGTGAAGTGAATAAGAAGACTATTCGCCGGTTGGCTATGGCCTTTTTCTTGAATGGAGAAGTTCTATACAAGAGAAGCCATGATGGCACCTTACTCAGGTGTGTGGATGCTCGGGAAGCTCGTTTAATCATGACTGAAGTCCATGAAGGAATTTGTGGGACTCATGCTAATGGTCATATGATGGCAAGAAAAATTTTAAGGTACGGTTATTATTGGTCCACCATGGAAGCGGACTGCATAGAATATGTTCGAAAGTGCCATAAATGCCAGATATACGCAGATCGAGTCAATGCACCTCCATTCCCCTTGCACAATATGGTATCTCCATGGCCTTTCTCGATGTGGGGAATAGATGTCATTGGGCCGATTAACCCCAAAGCTTCCAACGGTCATCGTTTCATTTTAGTAGCAATCGACTATTTCACCAAGTGGGTAGAAGCTTGCTCGTATACCAATATTACTCAAAAGGTATTTTTGAAATTTCTCAAGAGGGATATTGTCTGCAGATATGGAATCCCAGAGAGGATAATTACAGATAATGCTGCTAATCTCAATGGTGCCGAGATTAAGAAATTCTGTGAAAATTTCAAGATCAAGCATCATAATTCAGCTCCTTACAGGCCTCAGATGAATGGTGCAGTTGAAGCTGCAAATAAGAATGTCAAGAAAATTGTGGCTAAGATGGTTGTTAACTACAAGGACTGGCATGAAATGTTACCCTATGCTTTGCACGCGTATCGTACCAATATACGATCAAGCACTTGGGACAACGCCTTTCTCCTTGGTATATGGGATGGAAGTGTCTCTCCCATAGAAATTGAAATTCCTTCTCTAAGAGTATTGATGGAAGCAGAATTGGAAGAATCGAATGGGTGAAGACTCGATATGAGCAATTGAATATGATAGAAGAGAAGAGACTGGCAGCTATTTGTCATGGACAGTTGTATCAAAGCAGAATGGCCGAGCCTTTAATAAAAAAGTCGTCCTAGAGAATTCATTCGGGAGATTTAGTATTGAAGAAGATTCTCCTAATCAAGAGGATGCTAGAGGAAAATGGGCTCAGGAGTTATGAGGGTCCTTACATCGTTAAGCAAGCATTTTACGGAGGAGCTTTAATTTTGCAGAATATGGATGGAGAGGAATTGCCAAGGCCAAGAATACCGATGTTGTCAAGAGATTCTATGCCTAAAAAAAAAAAAAAAAAAAAAGAGAGGAAGCTCGTTAGGTTGAAAACCCGAAAGGGCGGCCTAAGCAAAAGTTAGAGTAAAAAAAAAGAAAAAAAAAAAAAAGAGAGGTCCGTTAGGTCGAAAACCCGAAAGGGCGGCTTAAGCAAAAGTTAGGACAAATAGGCAAAATCTCAAAGGAAGGAGGTCTGAAACTCCGAACTGGGGCAATTTTTATCCTGTGTTCAATTGGCCATACTGGGGGAAAATGTCTGAAAGATTAAAGGAAAGATGTGTTGAAGAAATTAGCAACAGAGACAATATTTGGATTATCAAATGATTGCAGGGAATCAATTGAATGAGGAACAATGAACCAAAACTGGGGCAAATTTTCTTTCCCTTGCAATTTTCTTTTATGTCTATGTTTTCGTCTTAAGCATGTGTCTTACCAGATATTCATCATATTACCAAAGTAATGAAAAGAAGTTTGTTCATTTAACGAATTTCTATCCATACATGAATGCATGTTTAACTCATTAAGTTAAGTCTCAAATAACATAAATGTAAGGTCAATGACTTGATTCGACATTTTCTGACAATCTTTCAATGATTGAGTTAGATTGAAAGATCTCAGTAGCTCAAAGTATAGTTTGCAATGTGACATTTGGTTGAATTGATTTGTTTCCAAGAAGGAAAGGAAGAGTTGAAAAAAAAAGAATGAAGAAAAAAGGGGTTAAAAGGATTCTGAGATAGTCAAAGGGTCTGATGAAGAAAAGCAAGGGAACAAGGGTTTGATTGGTCAAAGCTTTCCAAAGTCGCTTGGTTCGAATGATTAAAAGAAAGAAAAAAAAAAGGGGAAGGAATGAAAGAGAGAACAAAGATAAAAGAAAAAAAGAGAAAAAGAGAGAGAACAAAAGAGATTTTAAGGCATTGTCTAACTGTCATGAATGTTTCCATTGCATTTTAAGCGCATCAGCTCCCTGCATTTGCATTTTAAGTTTTTGAGTGCATCATCTCCTTGCATTTGCATTTTACTTGTGAGCGCATCGGCTCCTGTCTTTTACTCCTGAGCGCATCGGCTCCTGTTTTTTTTACTTTTGAGCGCATCGGCTCCTTGTCTTTTAATTCTGAGCGCATCGGCTCCTATCTTTTACTTTTTTTGAGCGCATCGGCTCCTTGTCTTTTAATTCCTGTTTTTAGTTTTGAGCGCATCGGCTCCTGTCTTTTACTTTTTGAGCGCATCGGCTCCTGTCTTTAATTTCCTGTCTTTTACTTTTTGAGCGCATCGGCTCCTGTCTTTTAATTTCTGTCTTTTACTTTTGAGCGCATCGGCTCCTTGTCATTTCATTTCTGTCTTTTACTTTTTGAGCGCATCGGTTCTGTCTTTTACTTTTTGAGTGCATCGGCTCCCTGTCATTTAATTCCTGTCTTTTACTTTTGAGCGCATCGGCTCCCTGTCTTTTAATTCCTGTCTTTACTTGTGAGAGCATCGGCTCCCCGTCTTTACTTTTGAGCACATCGGCTCCCTGTCTTCTAAATCATGTCTTTTGCTTTTGAGTGCATCGGCTTTTGTCTTTTAAGTTTCTGTCATTGAGCGCATCGCTCTTTGCATTGTTTTGTTTTCACTCCCAAGAACAAAATTCGAGTTCATGTCTTTACTCGTTCCTCACCATGATAAAATGAAAAAACCACGGTCATTCTTTTTATCTAGTAAGAAACAAGTAAAGAGGGGCAACTGTGAACACCCAATTTTGTCCGGGGCGTTTTGTAAATAAAAAAAGAATAAAAAAAATAATCTTTCAACCCATTGGCCCATTAACCCATTAACCCATTAATCCATTAACCCATAAACCAATCCGTTAACCCATCACCCATTAACCCACAACCCATCAGTTATCATCATCCTTAACCTCAGCATTTATCCTAAAACAGACTCCATTAGTTATCCTAATCCCCAAACACTTATCCTAATTATCTCAAACCCATCCTAAATAAACTTATCCTAAACCTCCTGTCACTTATCCTAAACAAACTCCTAATCACATTCTAACTCAAACACCTCAGCCTAATCCCCTCCTATAAAACACCTAACCACACACAGAAAAATCATCAGAACATACACAGAGAATCAAACATTCACAGAGAATCAGACTTAGGCCTCAACCTAAAATACTTTTTCCCTCACGCAACATTCCTGCCCAGCACCCACTTTTATCCTCTCTCCTATAACTGAGTCAACTCAGTGAGTTAACTCACCTTTCTCACCATTCCATCTTCTCTAACCTTCACCCCAAAACACCAACACATCATTATAACCTCAACACCTCTAACTCCCATCCCATAAACCGTAGACCACCAAACCCATAACCAAACACTAGATCTCTGTTCAACCCAGCGAAGATCACCGCGTAACTCCGAGTAGTGACCCACTGGAGCGAGTCGGCGCCGCACAACGCCCAAGTCGTCCCTCCGCGCGCCACCGTCACGCACCAGTCGCGGTGCCTGTGTCTTGTTCGGATCGGATTCGCTCTGCACCAGCTGCGTCATTGCGTCTCCGTTTCCTTCCAACCGCGTCCGCCGTGCTCACGAACTACGGGAGCTGCACCACCGAACCCGATTCGAGCCCCCATCGTGCCGATCCGTGCCACTCGCCGCTGCTCCCTCGCTTTGTTCCTCCGCGACGGGGCGTGGGGATCACCGCACCGCACGATATACCGCCGCCGTCTTCTCTCGCGCTCCACCGCACCGCGTCGGCGCGCGCGCCGCATGCCAGACGGGGACGAGCCGTGCGCACCTCGCTTCGCTCATCGCCGGTCATCGTTTGCTCCATTGGAGCATACCTTGGTTAGTTTTGCCATATAAAAGAAGAAGAAGTTAAAACATTATTTTCCTTTGCCTGAACCGTGAGCATCTTCTTTGTTTTTTTTTGATTTTTTTTCTTTTCGTGGGTTTTGGGATAAATGGGCTCATTGGGCTAAAAAAAAAAAAAACAAAAAAATCTAACAAAAGATAAGTAAAAAATGATAAAAAATATATATATATATAAATGATTTAAACCCTTTTTTAAAAAAATAATGATGATAACAATAGTAATAATATGGGTTACGAGTTAGCGACGACTTGCTAAACCTTACATTTTGTAAACATCCGAGTTAAATGACTTGATGATTTACATTATCATTATTATTATTATTATTATTATTATTATTATTATTATTATTATTATTATTATTATTATTATTATTATTATTATTATAATTATAATATTTAAATTATTATCATATTTTTTTTCAATTTTTAAGTTAAATCGCTAATTGATAATTTTAAATAAAAATTTTGTAACAAACTTGATAATCAATGGGTGACGTCTCTAGCGTGACGCGAGCTTCACCTATTTAATTCTTAATTTGAATAACTGAGCCGCGACGGCTTGTTAATTCAAATTTTTAAAATTATTTTTAATAAAATCAACCAACCCACAAATATTTTCTAAAAGAACTACGTGACTTTGAATTCCTCATTGCACCTGAGGATACGTAGGAGCGGGACTCATATTCCGTCAAGCCAAAAATTAAATTTTCATAATTTATTTGTTTATTTCATATTTTTTTACAAAATGGGTAAAACAAATATTTTCAAGGATTATTAAGAATTTGCATAATTAATTTAAGGTACCGTCTTAGGACGGGTGTATTAGGGGTGCAGTGGGATTAAGTTTCCGCCCTTCCCTACACATAACCGACTCCCGAATTCAATCTGGTTTCAAAGATTATTTTTCTTGGTTTTTCCAATTTTTCCTAATAAAAAATAAAATTGGTGGCGACTCCTAATTAAATATATTTTAGTTTAAGTTGCTATTTCGCCGCGATTAATTTCGGTCGCGACATAGTGGGTTATTGGTGATGAAAGGGGCACAGTTTTGTGGGTGAGGCTATGGCAGAGGGGTTCGTGAATGGAGGTGGCAGAGGAAGATGAAGATGAATAGTGGAGGATGGCGAGTTGACTCGGTTGGGTGCGGTTTAGAGGAGATGGTGGGGGAAAGAGGCTTGGGGAAGATGGTGATGGTGGTTGGAGGTCACGGTTGGGTGGTGTTTTGGTTGGGAGAAGTTGTGTTTGTGGGTTGAAGATGGAGAGGGGTTGCTGCCAGGATCATTTGGTGGAGGTGAAGGTGAGGGAAGATGAAGATCCCAGTTGCTTAGTTTTGGATTCTTCTCTTTTTCGTCAAATTTTTCCTCAATCTCTCTGATGATTTTTTTTTCGCAATCGATATGGGTTTTCAAGAAAACTCTCACTGAAAGAATCCCCCCCTCCTGCTTGCCTTCCCCTTTTCCTTTGTATCTGAAAAAACAGAGGCCTCCCTGTCCGAGGTGGAGAGGCTGCCAGGGTTGACCCAGCTTGGGTCACCATGTCATTCCCTCATTTGTGCTTTGCTCTCTGCTCCAAGCTCCTCCTTCCCAATGCTTGCTCGCCCTTTCCCTTCCATGACAAAGCTCCCAAGGAATGCAAGCAGGCTCAGGAGCCGACTTAAATCACAATAGGAGAAAGCTACGTTTCAGCTTGTTGTTTTTTTTATTATCATTCATTTTTCTTTGTAACAACATAAGGGAAACGTATTTTATTATTTATATTTTTTATTTTATTTTGTTTTGTTTGTGTTTTTTTTTTGTTTGGACCAATAAAAATAAACTAAAATGAAAACTGACCAAGAAAATAAAATGCTCACAACACTGCAATTAAACATTAATCCTTGATTAAATGACAAAATTTTATGGACAAAATTAGGTATCAACAGACGTGATACGCATTCGGCACTGCATCCAAGATTTTTATTTGCCACTGATTGTAAGATGCCTCGATGTCGATCAGAGATCAAACACAAGCCTTCTTGTTGTGTGACATGTAACCTCAGGTGGGCTAAGAACTAACTCTAAGCATCCTTTGTCTCCTCTTCCACAATGGCAAAGGCAATTGACAGAGATTTTTTATCTCCATCTTGAGTTATTGCAATCAACAACTTATGATGATATTTTTCATATAAATGAGTGGCGTCAATCTGAACAATGAGCTTGCAATATCAAAAGCCAGCAACACATGGTCTAAATGTCCAGAATAATCGACAAAAGACTCTTTTTGAATAATTTAGTTGGTTATTCACAAAACATTCCTCGTCTTGCAACTCCACCACTGTGCTTTCCATGTCTCTTCTCATGGCCGCTAGCCATCTGGGCAACACCTCGTAAGATTTGTCTCAATCCCTAAAAACATTTACAATGGCCAGTTGTTTTGCCTTTCAAGCTTTTCGATATGAAACTTGGTAACTGAATTGGCTTCAAATCTGTTTAATAATTAAGCATATAGGTGCATCAGGTTTTGTTCTAACTAACTCCAAAATGCAAGAGTAAATCATACGAGAGTCCAACTTGCGGTGATCTAATAATACAGTTGGGTTTACGCAATTGTGAGGTCCATTATATTTTGTAATCTGCCACATATTTGACCTCTTGCTTTGTATGGCCCTAACTCTCTAATTACAACTTTCATCAAAACTAGGGCACTTAGCAATAAGTCTTCGTGAATCAGAATCTTCAATCTTGTACTCTTGATGCCTGTGAATCAAATAATATTTGAGGCCAACTTCACGGCATCTTTTGATGGAAATTACAAGCCAACATAGAATTCATCATTGATGCTCCAAGTCCCATGACTATCTAATTCAGGCAAGTTATCAGGATTACTCAATGCATCCTAATTGATTTGAGAAAATTGAGGGCATGGTAGCACAAACACAGATTCAGGGCCTGGAGGCATAAACATGGATTGAGGAGCAACCAACAATAGAATTTGTAAATTTTCTTCAACATTAAAGTTTTCTATCTCTATGTTAATGTCTAAATCATCAGCCTCAGCTAACTGTTCTTCATCTTCGCTTGTGTCCCATACTGCATCTCTGACAAGTGGGTTATCAGATTCAACCATTGCACCACCAATAACAATCATATTGCGTGACTCAACTTGATTAGAAGAACTAACTTGAGCTTCGATTTCATCGGGAGCTTCAACATGCTCTTCCTGGCCACTTGTTTCTATCGCAACATACAACTCCATCGATGTCATGTTCGAAGTTTGACAGAAAGAATCTATCATGTACCCCTTTGACACATGTTGGTTTGCTTGGAGCCTCAACTTTAAATGGATTTTATTTTTCAACCTATCCAAAGTCATATTAGCTGTGATCACAATAGGCCTAGGAAGAGGACCTTGATACATGAGACCCTCTTCACCATCATACATTGTCCCATTGAAGTAAATGTGCAAATTCAAGTGTTTTGCCATGTTAATTCGACTTTTGAACAATAACAATTCAACACATATGTATTCAATATACACGTGTCAATTATAATAAAATTGGACATATAACAATGAATTTATATTATTATTATTTTACTTATAAATAACTTTCTAAGCCCTACTAATTTGAATTAAACTATATTTACTTATTTAAACCATGTCAACTACTCAAAAAAAAATCCTATTATTTTACGTACAAAATAATAATTCATACAATTCAGACTACATATCTTATTAATCACATTATTAATTAGTCAAGAAAAATAAATTTTGGACCTCTAAATACGTATACAATGACATAAATGTATAATTAACACTAATATAATAAAAAATAGTCAACAAATTATTAACAAAAAATTTAAACATTGAAAGAGATACTTACATATAAGGAATACAATTTAAATTTGATCACAGATAGAGATCTAGGCACCACTTTTAGTGAAAATTGAGTACATTTAGAGAGTTAAGAGCATTTAGAGAGAAGAAATTTATAGAGAGATAGTGAGAATTAAAAAAATGGAATGAATGTCACGGATGGAGGAGGGGGGAGTAAATATATACTCATGTTGCGCTAACACGTTTGACATATTTAGCTTGGTTACGCCAACCGTGTTGGCGTATTCAATACAAATACCACTTGGGATGCGCCAAATAGGATGCCGCATTCACGTAAGTTATGCCAAGCGTGTTGACGTAACCTACGTGGATGCGCCATCTTATTTGGCGCATCACACGTGGCCAGAAAATGTTAAAAAATGCTACGTAGGACAAAAGGGTGGCAGTTTGGTATATAATTTTAAAAGAGTGACATTTTGATAAATGGTTTTAAAAAGTGGGAATTTGGTAAATAATTTAAAAAAAATAATATTTTGATAAATAGTTTTGTCAATAGGGACAGTTTGGTAAAAAAGCCTGAACTATGTTGTCAAAGATCTTTAACAACATTTTATCATATTTTTAGTAATATTTAAAAAAAATTATAATTTACTCTTTTTTGCAACATTTAAAAAATGTCGCAATTTACTTTCTTTTTGTAGCATTTAAAAAATATTGCAATTTATTTTTTTTTAAAAATGTTGTTAATATGGATGCTTAATCTGAACCTGGTTGGGCTTTGAAACTTGTAGGTTAGGTCAATCCAAATTTCACCTTTTATTTATTTATTTATTTCACAAAAAGATTGTATAAAGAATAAGAATCGAATAATAAATGTCTAGGCCACATGTACACATGATAGAAAGGGTGCAATAAAGATTCGCATTTTGCCCTGATTTAGCATCTTCAACTTTCTTAACATGTAACCAATACTTGGTTAATTCAAGTGATTCGACATTTGTTCTTCTTAATAAAGGTCTCAAGTTCAAGTTTTGTAAATGGAAAAAATCAATACTGAGAGAGCTTTACACCTCTATGATTTGACCCAACTCAACTTTGGATTAGTTGGGGTTCAATGCAGCTTTCAAATACCGGGGGGTTTATATTAAAAAAAAACATTCCTAACACATAGTAAATAAATAAATAAATAAATATATATATATATATAAAGTTTTTATGCTCAATACTTGAAACATAAAATAAGAAGCATTGTTATTAGGTGTTGTTCTGAACTAGGTTTAGATTATTACCTGAATGAGGTTGATGAATGTGGTTTCCTCCGATGCAAGATGGTTGCGACAGTGGTGCGATGAGTGAGTATATGCAAAAGGCACTCCAACGCTTAAGTTAGACTGTGCACAAGGTGGATAGAATGTTTGAAATTAGATATATACCTAATTTGTTACCTTGTGTGGTATATATAGGAGCATCTTGGTAGATAAGAATCATGTCTAAATCTGCATCATTAAATGTTATTAATTAGGATAAGAATCTAATAAGATTGTTATATCTTATAGCCATCTCCTCTATTTATGAGGGATATAATTGATTCCTTTATCTATGAAGGATTTTGTTAGAGATTTACTTATCATAAATAGACATATTTATTTATCTAATAACGTTCATAAATATCTGGGATCCAATTTTAGCAACTTGAGTTGCTCCTGAACCGTTAACCCGGAACCCAGTCCAGAACGGTTGTCCTCAGCTTGGCGCTTAGATATGACAGCTAAATATCAAGATATTCGAGATCAGGGGTAAATGGCACACATGAGATAAATGGATTCATGTCATGATATAAATGTTGGATCTCGCGATGTCTCTAACAAATGGCCAAAGTTCGTGATGAAAAATAAAAACTAGGATGCCCCCAATATTGATGAATTTGGCTTGGATTCGATATAGATCACTCTGTCCTAAAGTCTCTACTTCGTTGTCTGGGATTTATATTGAGTTGCCCTATACCATTTTAGGTAGTGGGGCCTGTTGTCAATTCTGAAGCTAATTTGAAGGCAAAGTCGTAATCCGTATTATTATTTTATCATAACATCATGAAAGTATTCTATGATCCACTTTGATATCATCATGCTTTGTCATGCGTTGTTTCAACTCTAAGCCCAATCCTTTCAATTGCTATGTCAGGTATGTTTTGCCATGTGATGAAATGATATTAGAAGCCGTCGTTTGATCTTCATGGCATCATGATTGGTGTTTTCAAATTTAATATTGAATTTTAAAAATGGATAGGAAAAGACCACTTTGCCTCTTTTTGTGGTAACAGTTATAAATAGGAGTGTAGGGTTTTTCTCCTCACTTTTCCCCTCTTTCTCCATTTTTGCCTTCTCCTTCGAAAAGTTCAGGCATTTTTCTAGCGAGCTCAAGTGGCAATTTTTTGTGATTTTTGACTTCTTTCAATCCTCTTCTTCTCACATTCTCAAGGTATTCCTTTTTCCATTCTATTTTTCTCCTATAAACATCATGGTGAAAGTGAGAGTGTTAAACAACAGTGATGGAGAAAGTAGTTCTTTAGAAATCCTAAGTGCTCTGCTATCTTCGTCGTCTCAGGTGTGGCAGAGACATTCTCCTTGTGGTGGAGGTTCTAGTAGGGGTCCGAGGCCAATATCTGAGATGGACGTCCTAGTCTACTAGAAATGATAACAACGGCAGATCGTGCTAGGGAACTTACAAGGCAAAGACCATCACATTTGCTCTCTGTACTCATGAGGGAGTCAGAGAGTTATAATGAGACCTCTTCTGATTCTGACATGAGTACGACCTTTGTAGATAAAGCTAGATACTCGGAGATAGGACGTTAGAGAGCATCTACGTTAGAACCAAAGGAATATACCTTTTCGAGAGATATCTGTCTATACCAAAAGGTCAACCGAGAAGTTCTAGGTATTCTATCGAGCGTCGAGACATTAAAGGATGCCAATGCCAAACAAGAATACTTACACCTAACCAAAGATCGACTTCGTGATGGAGAATATGTAATTCGGGCCCTGTTAGACTAAGAAAGGGTCTGCTCAACAAGGACAGAGGCCGACCACTTCATTTATATGTATGATGTGTTATTTACTCATATTGAAGTCCTTCTTCCTTTCTCCTAATTCGAGATCAGAGTCCTAAACCACATGCGGGTAGCTCCAACTCAACTAAATCTAAACACATAGGGCTTTATCAGGACTTTCAAGCTTATTTGTAGGACCTTTGAATGGCCATACTCTGTGGGGTCATTTTTCTTTCTTTTCACCTGGTTTTCAACCTCCAAGAATAGTTTTCAAAACGAGTGGGTTATTTTATGTGCGCAAGCAGGGCAAAAAGTATTCAAACCATACCAAGAGTCCTTCAAGAACTTCAAGAATGATTTCTTCCGAATTGAAGGAGCTCTGGGGTTAACGCTTTTTTTTGTTACCCTAGAAGGCGAACCACAAATGTATTTATACTGGACCCAAGTGGTTTGGAACCAGAGTCAAGAAGAGATAGAGACTATTATCTTCATTGACTGAGAGTGAGGCCAATGTCCTGGATGAGCTTTCTGACTCTATAAGACCATTTTTAGATATCCCGTCTTGAATATATTGATGAAATTGTATTTCATAATTTTTTCTAAGTGTAGTAACATATTTGTTTCCTGTTAGTAGAGAGCATGATGCCTCCTGGTGGGCTTGAAGCTTTTGTTTTGCATTTGGCCCAGAGAAAAGCTGGGGCGTCGGGGTCCGGATCCCATTCGTCGATCGCTGTTCCTCTTCCCCAAACTCAACCTGCTATATAAGAAGTAGACTCCAGATCACTTGCTCAACCTTTTCAAACTTGGAAGAGGAAGGGGGACAATCGTTGGGAGCAGAGAAGGAAACGACCGATGACCAAGGTTGCTCCTATCGACCTCACAAATGGCCAAGAGTACGAAGTCCCTGAGGGCGCCGTACTCTAATTTGCTGCCAGATCCATATGGGGAAGGGGGTTAATCAAGGGCGGATCATCGACAACGCCCTTTTGACCAAAGCTAACCAAGATGTCCTGATAGAACAAGACTTAATTGAAGTTATCCAGGATGCCCAGGTGCGAGCCTTGTGCAATGCTTCCATTCTTCAGTTTCTAGAATCTGTCTTCAAGTCTATTCGTTAGACTCGTGAATTAGAGAAAGAGTTGGATGCCTTCCGGGGTGAGAGAAAAGAACTTGAGTTGGTTGTGGCTCAGAAGGATAGGCAGCTAGCTCAAGTTAATAAGGAGCTCGATTTGCGCAATGTTGAGATAACCAGGCTCCAGACTAATATGAAAGATAAAATTTTTTCAACCGAGTCTACCTTAATTGCGCTTCGTTCTGAGAGTGAAATCCTCAGGTAGTTCGAGGTTAAGCTGAAGAATGATGTTCTATATCTTGAAGATGAACAGGTTACCTCGGTTGAAAAATCCTTCTCTAATGCTCTCGCCTAATTGCTACTGCTTAACTTAGACCTCATCACCAATGGAATTGGTTCTCAGAAAGTGGTCTGAGATGGATGCATCGTAGATGCCATCACTGATGTCACTCCGGTGAGCTAGGTTACCCCAGCGGATGGTGGCGAAGAGGAGGGTGAGGAGACCTTGGAAAGTGGACAAGTGGAGGAGGTCGACCAAGGAGAGCCCACCATGGATGCTTGATTTCATTCTTGGTCTTTATTTTGCCTCCTGCGTAGGGTTAATTTCTAATTTGTATGGACAAATCCTAGGTTTCAGGCATTGCTAACTTTTAAATACTTAGAATATTTTCTAGTATTTCTTGTATGTCCTTATTGCTTTTGCTTTTTCCTAATCGAGATAGGTCCAACACTCGATTTTAGTGGTTTTCTTCATTTGACACTTAACAAATCTTTCTTGTTTGATTATAGTAGCTCATCTTTCGGGGTCCGCTTAAGTTGTTTATCAATTGTGTTTCTTGTTCTTTGTTGGAGTTCTTGACACTTAGTCAAATTTCTAAGTGTAAAACTCTAAAGTGTGATTTTGAATAGGGGTGTTCACTGGGTGGGTTGGGTGGGTTCAACAGTGTTTTTGGATCCGATCCGCTTACCAGAGTAGTGAGTTGGGTTGGGTTGAACCCATAGGTCCGACATTTTTTCTAAAAATAAAATTTTGAAAAAAAGTCAAAATACAAAATCTAACAAATTAACACAATAAGTCTCAATTTCAAACATAATGGGTCTCAATCTAACAAATTAATATCATAAGTCTCAATATCAAATATAATAGGTCTCAATCTAACAAATTAATATTATAAGTTTCAACTGACCTTACTCAAACATAATAGGTCTAAATCTCAAATTAACGAAACATCATAAGTCAATAAATACATAACAAATTAACAACTAACAAGTTATGAACACTCAATTTTGTCCGGGCCTTGAAAAAAATAAAAAAAAAAGAAAAAAGAAAAAATTAGTTAATAATTATTCACTTTCTTGACAAAATTCTCTAATTATGTCTTAGTCTATTTTATTTTATCACTTTGTTTTATTTTATTTTGAAAAAAAAAAAAAAAATAAATTTAAAAATAAAAAAATTAAAAAGTATAATAATAATAATAAATAAAAAATACAAGAATAAAAAAAAGAAAAACAAAAAAATTAAAAAGAGAAAATTAAAAATAATGATAATAATGTTAAAAAAAAAAAACTTGCACAAGATGTAGCCACCGTAGCCCTCCAATCTTCGCAGGAGGCCTTAACAGTGCAGCAACCAAGCAACCAAGGATAGCTTTATGCTAAGTTGCTTTCCACACAAAGCTCAATGCTCTACTCAGCACTTTTTGCACCTTGGAGGAACCACTTGACATGAAAAGGGAATGCAACAGAGCTGGAAGGAAGAGAATACATGGAACAGAGGAACAAGACACAAAAGAGGAAATGCAAGTGAGACCCAAGCTTGGTCAACCCTGGCAATCCTTCTATCTCGTGCAGGGAGTGCAGCTGGACAACAGAGAGAGAGATAGAGAACCCTCTGATTACCAAAAAATGTATATATACAAATGCTTAGCAACGATAAGAAGGGGGGAGCGATTTTTTTTTTGGAGAACAATTTTGGAGCAAAGAAAGGACTCTCTACCCCTTAAACCATCTTCTTCCAAAGCTTCATAACCCATCTTCAACCTTGTTGACACCCATACACAAACCAAAAACTCCCCAAAACCACCAAAACAACAACCTCCTTAAGCCTCCATAACAACCTTCAAACTTCCATTTCACCACCCCCTCTTTGTCCTCACCATCAACACCAAACCACACCATAAACAACCACATTCATCATCTCCCACTACCATCAACAACCACTACCTTCAACGCATAACCACCACCAACAACCTATACCACAACACTTCAACTTCAACCTCTCACCACCCAAAAAAAAAAGACAAGAAAAATAGCAACCCATCACTGTGAACCCGCTGGCCAGACAGCTTGAGGAAGTTGTTAACCGGAGCTCCACTGCGACCCCGAGTAGTCGCACGCCACACCAACACCGAATTGCGCTGCCATTCCGGACCAACGACCCAGCCGCTCGAGCCAACCATTCCGGACCAACGACCCAGCCTGACCCAGCACCGCACGTGGCATCGAACCGCCGTCAACGCTGTTCCAGCCACACGAACCTGCCAAATCCGGCCAGCTGTGTCCGACCCGCGACCTCCACTCCCTTTTGTTCCGTCATCCATCACTCTTTGCACAACATTCATAGCTGCGCACCGCCGAGCCGTAGAACCAGAAACTGCCCAGATCTGTCGCCATCGTACCTTGTGTCGCCACACCACCCTCAACCACGTCTCTGCCCGTTGTGTGTCCTTCTCTCAGAGAAAATAGAGTCTTAGTGCCCCCTGCTGGTTTCCTTTTCTAAAAAGGGAAAGTGAATTGTTTTGTTTTCTTTTTGTTGTTTTATTATCCTTTTTAAAAAAAATAAAAAATAATAATAATGAAAACATAAAATGGAAAGTCCTGGAAGAAAATCTTTAGTAAGCATCTTTTATTTCTTGCTAAAAGAAATATAGTAAGAATAAAAAATAAAAAAATAATAAAATGAAAATGTAAGAAAATATTTTGAATTCCTTTAGATTTAGTTCACTTTTCATATCGTTCTGTATATTTGTTAAATAGTATGCCGTGGTGTTAATGTTAAATTTTGGTGGTTAGTGCATTTTTTTTCTAGTTATTAAAAAATAATAATAAAAAAATTATTAAATGAAGCTTTTCTTTTATAAAAAAATAAAAAAAATTTAATCAATGCAATAACTAATGATAATGATTGAATAGTGGATGTTATCTTCAATGTCGTTTGGATCATAAGGGTTTATTGAGTAGCCTAGTGCTAATTTAAACCCTGTGCAAGAATGGATCTGCTTTCAAACAAAAACCTTTTTCTTAATTAAAAACAATCAACTCACACTTATTTTCTAGAGAACTACGTGACTTTAAGTTCCTTATTGCATCCGGGGATACGTAGGAGCAGAATCTTTATTCTGTCAAACAAAAAATTTGAATTTTCACAATTTAGTTGTTCTTTTTTTTTTCTTTTAAAAAATAGTTACAATGTTTTAAGAGGAGTAAAATAAATATATTTTGAGATTATTAATAATTTACACAATTGACTTAAGGTACTGTCTCTAGACGGGTGTGTTAGGGGTGCTGTGAGATTAAGTTTCCACCATTCCCTATGCATAACCGACTCCCGAATCCAATTTGGTTTTTAAGACTATTTTCTAAAAAAGGTTTTTCAATTTTTTCTAATTTAAATAGAATTAGTGGCGACTCCATTTCCATTTTTAAAATCCAGTGAGCTACTATTTTGTCGTGATCCCAGTTGGGACAGATGACGACTCCACTGGACAGACTTAGAGAGTTAGGCCTGTCGTTGTTAGTTGTGTAAATTATTAATAATACCTATTTATTTATTTTACCCCTTTTTGTCTTTGTTTTTGTTTTCTTATTTGTTTGTAAATAGATTTTATCTTGTACTTTTATGTAAATATCTGATGGCATTATTCTGTATTTATTTTGACATGATTTACTTGTATATATTATGTTGCCTTAATATTTTGTACTTGATTGATAAAACCCGAGGGTAGATCATTGCTGGCTGGCTATTGTATTAATGTTTTTGCAGGTTGAGGGTAATTTGATCTTTTTTAAAAATTTTGTACAGGTTGGTATGCTCCCTCACACATGCTATCATTTATCTCACACATTTTTTGGGCTCTATACCCGAGTCTGTGTGAATCCAAGGAATATGAGGGGTCTCGACTTTTATTATTGAGGAACTTTATGCTCACTTGACATTTGTTGAGAGATCATTCAGATTGTTGCCAGTATCATGGACTAGTTATATTGAGAGAGTTTATCCCTACTTGTGATTAATTCATGAATTGAGTCCTTGAATTTCGATATAAGGGCAATCTGGGAATCATGACTTTTTTTAAAAGTTTAGATCCGTCCTGAAAAACCTTGCATTGGTAGATTAAACATAATGGTCGCCAAAATTAGAGTCATGACCTTAAGGCCACCTGACTAGGACACGAAGGGAATGTACTTCTGCTTTATCTCTTCCTCATGTCACCCATTCTTACATTTTTTTCCTTAAAAAAAATCAGCATAAAAAAAAAAGAAAAAAAATACATCATCTTACAATTTCATTCCTAGCAAAAAAAAAAAATTCTTTTTTACCTATCTATTCCTCATGTCATTTATTCTTGTATTTTTTTCTTAAAAAAAAAAATCAACATAAAAAAAAAGAAAAAAAATACATCATCTTACATTTTCATTCCTAGCAAAAAAAAAAAATTTCTTCTTTACCTATCTATTCCTCATATCATTCATTCTTACATTTTTTCTTTAAAAAATCAGCATATAAAAAAAAGTAAAAAGAGACATTTTCTTACATTTTCATTCCTAAGGAAAAAAAATTCTTCTTTACCTATCTATTCATCATGTCATTCATTCTTACATTTTTTTTCTTTTAAAAAAATCAGTATAAAAAAAGTAAAAAATACATCATCTTACATTTTCATGGCATTCCTAGTATTTTTTTTGTAAAAAAGAAAGAAAAAAAGAAAGAAGAGAAAATGTTTTCATCACAAAATTCATTCATTTCATCTTATGCATCTCATGCATATCATTCATTTCATCTCATTCTAATGTTATTTTGTTTTGATAAATCAAACAGAAGGAACCATTGCACGATTTAGGAAAGAAGACACCAATCAAATCCGAGTTCATAACATAAGGGCTCGAGCAAAGCTTACAGCGATGGCAGCTGAGAATGAAGGAAGAAATCTAAGTATGGAAGTAGATAAGATGAAAGGTATGATGAATGAAATAGCAGAGTCTCAGAGAAGAATGAAAGAAATGTTGTCAGCCATGAGGGAAACCCTCACCTTAATTGGGGCAGTCAGAAATATAGGAGTGACTAGGGCACATTCGCACCTACCAACTATCACTTCCATAGGAACAAACCTTAGGGTCACCACTGAGATGTCTTTTGTGGAAGGAACCTCGAATACTGCACCGCTAGTGATTTCTGTCAGAGAAGAGTATCATTCATCAGAAGGTACTCGAAATGAGGTTCATGGTAACACTAAGTTCACATGGGAACAACAACATGCAGTATCAATGGGATTTCTTACTGAGACTGGTCAAGCAACCATTCAAAATGATAAGATGAAGTAAAAATGGATGGAAAAGATGGAAGAACAAATCAAATCAATCAAAGGTCCCAACACCTAGGGTAGAAGAGTTGTGCCCTACTGTTAACATTATCATCCCAAAGGACTTTAAGGTTCTAAAATTTGATAAATATGATGGAAGCACCAACCTATTTTTCCATCTAAAAATATACATTACCAAAATGTCAATTTGGTCAAAGGACTAAAAGTTCCTTATTAGCTTATTTCATGAAAGCTTGATTGGGCCTACTTTAGAATGGTGTATCCAACAAGACCTCTCTAAAATCTCTTCTTGGGATGATTGGGCAAACCTGTTTATGGGATGATATCAAATTAACCTGGAGGCAGTCCCAACTCAGGAATAGTTGACTCAATGCAGAAAAGAAATGAGGAATCTTTCAAACAATATGCACAAAGATAGAAAGCCTTGGCGACTCGAGTTTAACCCTCATTGACACTGTCTAAGATGTGTTCATATCTCTTGGGAACCCTGGGAAATCCCTTTATCGGGGCAATGGCCACAGCAGCCTATAAAGATTTTACTGACTTGGTCATTGTGGGAGAAAAGATCAAGATTTTAGGCAAAGTTGGAAAGTTGCCAGTGAGTAATACAGAGGATACCGTTCCTAAGAAAGGATTCTAGCTGAAAAAGAAAGAATTTGAAGTGAATTATGTCCAACACCAACAGATTTTCAGACCTCGATATTCACCACAATACCCAAGTCATCAACCACCATATAACCCTAACATTTACTTTCTATACTAAACATCTACACCTACACCTCCTTATTTCCCACCCCACCAAACTGTGCCAACCATAAATAACACCCCAACTCCGTAATTTCAAATCAATAATGTTCTCACACCACAATTATATGTACAAACTTGCCTAACTTATACTTGATATCCACTTGCACTTTCGTAAAATTTCCTAAGTCACCCACAACCTTGACCAAAATTCCAAAATCAAGGTCGCTTCCATCCCCAAAACCTACCCTTTTTCCCAAGATTATCCATTTCAAATGTAGACTTATTCCAAAGGCTGTTTGATGCTCATCTCATCTTTGGAAATCCCATACGCCCCCTAGAACCACCATTCCTACTATGGTAACCTGAATTTAACTTGCAAATACTACAAGGACATCCTAGGGCACTCAATTGAAGATTGTGAATCTTTCAAGATTGCAGTAAGGAAGCTAATTGCTTATGGGAAGCTTGACATTCAAGAAGTGGCTAGACCTAGTATTGTCAACGACCCAATTCCTAATCATGATGGAAGGAATGAGGTAAATGCATTAAAGATGGAAGGGTCACCCATAAGAAAAGTCATGAGCTTGTGTACGCCAATGGCTAAAATATTCGAGGGGTTGAAGAAAGCAGGTTATAGTATCATTGCACCGGCCGCAAGGATGAAAGAAGAGAAGAAGCAGGACAAAGAGTCAATTTGTGCTTATCATTGTGGAGGAATAGGACATAATATCGAGAATTGTTGGGACTTTAAGGTTTGAATCCAAGAATTGCTTGCTTCAAGGGTAATACAAGATAGACAAGAGGTAGCTTCCTCTGAAGAAGTCAATGTAGAGTTGGAGGAAATAGTTAGGAGCATAACTCTGGGTGAAGAAAATGATGTAGCATATTCCTCATCTGAGGGAAATATTCCCAGCGCCAGTCGAGATAATTATATCTAAAGAAGTCATTCGCTCTCTAGTAACTCGAAACCTCTGAACAATGGGAGATCCGATGCGTTAATTGAAATAATTGCCATAAAATAATTAGTGATGTTGAAGTCATGTTAGCTTTCTTGAAGCATTAATGTAATGAATTTACATGGATATCTTGTTTCCTTTCATTTTTATCACAATGTATTTTTTGACATTTATTCTCTTTTGTTTCTTCAAAGTGTTTTCTTTGTATTAGGGTCCCATTGGACTCCAATTCTTGACAATTCTCAGTTTGGTAGATGTGAATAAAGCCCGCGTGTGCAAGTGCCTTTTAAAAATAAAAAAAAGAAAAAAAGAAAAAGGAAAATGAATAAAAAAAGGAGTAAAGAAGTAATTACTTGGTGTACACTATCTTTTTCTCTCAAAATTAAAATTTTAAAAATAAGCAATCATGATTTGAAAATAAAGACTGACTATCTTTCTTTATCTTTTACAAAATTTCATCATCTTTATCCCTTATTACCCCTTTTGAGCTTAAGAATTTCTTCAATAAACCTTGGATAAGGATCATTCTTACACTAGAGGATAGCACAAAACCAAAGTTGATTACTATAATGGCTATTTTGAATTATAATGGAAAAGGAAGAAAATGTGAAAGGGGTAAGAAGTAAAAATAATAATAATAAATGATGAAAAACTAAATATAAAAAAAAGGGAAGGGAAAGAAAGAAGAAAGAAAATGAAATGAAATGAGTCATGACAAAGGGGAATGAAAGAAAATGAAATGAAATGAGGAAGAAATAAAGAACAATAAGAGAAAAGTGTACTTGAAAGTGCAAAAGCAAAAGCAAAGTTTAACTTTGAACAAGGATCATTGGTTCCATTCAACCCTTAAATACTTGTTTGAGTCTTATATTTTTCATTTCATAACCTCTAGTCTTGGCCACGTTACAAGCCTCAAAAAGTCTATTCTGATCAATGAAGGGTTATTGTCATTTTCGTTAACTTTAATTTTGAGACAAAGGTTATGCTCATCTAAGTATTTAGTTTATTGCTCCTAAAAAAAAAAGAAAAGAAAGAAAAGAGGAGGAGGAGGAGGTAATTACCAGTCTTACACCGGGGCAAATCTCTTAGTCACTAGGGCGAGTTTTTGTCCTATTCAATTCAGTCCTACACTAGGCAAATCTTTTGTTCAGTAGGGCAATTTTCTGCCTTATTCAATTCATTCCTAAATTGTGGTAAATTTCTCTTTGGTTCAATTTGGCCTTACACTAGGACAAGTTTCTACCCTGCTTGATTTGACTCTAAATTGGGGCAATTTTTCTTTTCCATGGTTCAATTTGACCTACATTAGGGAAATTTTTCTTTTCCTTAGTTCAATTTGACCTACACTGGGGCAAATCTTTTGGTCACTAGGGTGAGTTCCTATCCTATTCAATCCAATCCTAGACTGGGGTAAATTTCTCTTTGGTTCAATTTGGCCTTACATTAGGGAGAGTTATTGCCCTATTCTATTCAGTCCTGGACTGAGGCAAATTTATCTTTTGTTCAATTTAGCTTGATGTAGATGTTCAGCAAAAGAAGATCATTGGCCATAATGTCTAGTAGACAAATTTTCATGAAGATCAAACTAATTCATATTGGGTCAACACCTCTTTGAATCTTATACCATTGTTTGTCTTTTTTCATATATACCCTTTTGTGTAGTCAAACTTCTAAGACCATTATGGAAGTTGTTCACTTAGTAAATTCTTTTTTTGTTGTACTTTTGAATCAATATCTATTTGTTACATGATGTTTCAGGTAAGATGAACATGAGTACAACACTATAATTTAAACATCTAATGTTAATCTCGTAATGAACAATTCAGACTGAAAAAAACTTAGAAGTTCCAATTAAAGGGAAAAATGATATCTTAAGGGATAATCCAGAAATAAGACCTACCCGAGCAAAAAAAGAAAAGAAAAGAGCCCGTTAGACTGAAAACCCGAAAGGGTTGTTTAAGCAAAAGTTAGGGCCAATGAATTGGAATTGCTTAAATTGGGGCAATTTTTTTTTGGCAACTTTGTTTGCATTCAATTGGTCACATTGGGGAAAATTTTCTGAAGGACTAAGGAAAAGATGTGTTGAAGGACGTAGCAACAAAGACAGCGGTTGAGTTATCAAGCAGTTGCAGTGAATCAACTAGATGAGGGACAAAGCTAAATACTGGGGCAAAATTTTCCCTCCAAGACTCAACAAAGCAAGGGTTCATGACAAGAGATGATCATCTCATTTCTCAAAATGAGAATTGAGAGCGGAAAATAGTAAAAAAGAGAGAGAGAGAGAAAAGAAGAAGAAGAAGAAGAAGAAGAAGAAGAAGAAGAATGAGAGAAAGGATGAGTATGTAGGATTGAGGCTAAAGCACATAAACAAAGAATTTGATTGGTCGAAACTTTCCAAAAGTCATCGTTGGTTCAAAGGACTTTTAATAAAATTAAAAAAAAAAAAAAGAGAGAGAGAAAAGAGAAAAGAATAGAAAAAAAGAGAGAGAAAACACTTTAAAAAAAAGGGAAAAAGAGAGAAAAATAAAAAAAGAAAAGAAAAAAGAAGAAAAATCTTTTTGGGTCAAGATGCCTATTGCCTTTTAAAATTTCTATCTTTTGGGACGCAGAGCGATCTTTTGAATTTCGAGACGCAGTAGCCCATTGTCTTTCAAATTTTGGGATGCAGTAGCCCACTTTCTTTTGAATTTCAGGATGCAGTAGCCCATTGTCTTTTGAATTTCGGGACACAGTAGCCCACTGTCTTTTAAATTTCGGGACGAAGTAGCCCATTGTCTTTTAAATTTTGGGATGCAGTAGCCCATTGTCTTTTAAATTTCAGGACGTAGTAGCCCATTGTCTTTTAAATTTTGGGACACAGTAGCCCGCTGTCTTTTAAATTTTAGGACACAGAAGCCCACTATCATTCCATGCATTTTAATTTCTTTTGAGTACATCGGCTCCATGCATTTTAAATTTCTGTCTTTTTTTTAGAGCATCGGCTCCATGCATTTTAAATTTTTGTCATTTATTTTGAACGCATCGGCTCTTTGTTTTTTAATTTCTTTTGAGCTCATCAGCTTCTTGCTTTTTAATTTTTTTTGAGTGCATCGGCTTCTTGCATTTTTAAATTTCTGTCATTTATTTTTTAGCGCATCAACTCCATGTATGTTGAATTCCTGTCATTTTACTTTTAAGCGCATCAACTCCTTGCATTTTAAATTTCTGTCATTTTACTTTTGAGCGCATCGACTCCTTGCATTTTAAATTTCTATCATTTACTTTTGAGCACATCGACTTTTCGCATTTCATTATTCTTGCATTTGTTTTGCATTTATCATCTTATGATTCCCGGACAAAATTTGAGTTCATGTCTTTACTCATTCCTTATAATGATAAAATAAAAAACTACCGTTATTCTTTTTATCTAGTAAGAAACAAGTAAAGAGGGACAACTGTGAATACCTAATTTTGTCCGTGCCTTAAAAAAATAAAAAGAAAAGAGAAAAAGGAAAAAATAGTTAATAATTATTCACTTTCTTGGCAAAATCCTCTAATTATGTCTTAATCTATTTTATTTTATCACTTTGTTTTATTTTATTTTGAATGCAAAAAAATAATAAAAAAATAAAAAATATAATAATAAAAAATAAAAAATAAAAGAATAAAAAAAACAAAAGGAAAACAAAAAACATAAAAGAGAAAATTAAAAATAATGATAATAATGTTAACAAAAAAAAACTTGCATAAGATGTAGCCACTATAACCCTCCAATCTTCACTGGAGGCCTCAGCAGTGCAGCAACCAAGCAACCAAGGATAGCTTTATGCCAAGTTGCTCTCCACACAAAGCTCAATGCTCTACTCAGCACTTTTTACACCTCGAAGGAACCACTTGACATGAAAAGGGAATGCAACAAAGCTGCAAAGAAGAGAATACATGGAATAGAGGAACAAGACACAAAAGCCAAAATCCAAGTGAGACCCAAGCTTGGTCAACCCTGGTAATCCCTCTATCTTGTGCAGGAAGTGCAGCTGGACAACAGAGATAGAGATAGAGAACCCTCTGATAGCAAAAAAAAATCTATATACAAATGCCTAGCTAGGATGAGAAGAGGGGGGAACGATTTTTTTTTGGAGAACGATTTTGGAACAAAGAAAACACTCTCTGCCCCCTTGAACCATCTTCTTCCAGATCTTCACAACCCATCTTCAACCTTGCTGCCACCTATGCACAAACCAAAAACTCCCCAAAACCACCAAAACAGTAACCTCCTTAAGCATCCATAACAACCTTCAAACTTCCATTTCACCACCCCCTCTTCATCCTCACCATCAACACCAAACCACACCATAAACAACCACACTCATCATCTCCCACCACCATCAACAACCACTACCTTCAACCCATAACGACCACCGACAACCCATACCATAACACTTCATCTTCAACCTCTCACCACCCAAAAAAAAAAAAAAAAAAGAAAAGAAAAATAGCAACCCACCACTGTGAACCCGCTGGCCAAATAGCTTGAGGAAGCCGTCAACCGAAGCTCCACCGCGACCCCGACCAGTCGCATGCCGCACCAACACCGAACCGTGCCACCTTTTTGGACCAGCGACCCTGCTGCTGGAGCCCGCCAGATTTGACCACGCCGCCGCACACTGCGAACTCGGCTGACCAGCCCGACCCAGCATCGCACGTTGTGCCGAACCACCGTCATCACTGTTCCAGTCGCATGAACTTGCCAGATCTGACCAGCTGCGTCCGACCCACCGTCAACGCTGTTCCAGCCGCATGAACCTGCCAGATCTGGCCAGCTGCGTTCGACCCACGACCTCTACTCCTCTTCGTTCCATCGATCCATCACTCTCCGTGCAACACTCATAGCTGTGCACTGCCAAGCTGTCGAACCACAAACCACCCAGATCTGTCGCCGGACCACCCTCAACCACGTCTCTGCTAGTTGTGCGTCCTTCTCTCAGAGAAAATAGAGGCTTAGTGCCCCTTGCTGGTTTCCTTTTCTAAAAGGGGAAAGTGAATTATTTTGTTTTCTTTTTGTTGTTTTTATTATCCTTTTTTAAAAAAATAAAAAAAATAAAAAAATAATGAAAACATAAAATGGAAAGTCCTGGAAGAAAATCTTTAGTAAGCATTTTTCATTTCTTGCTAAAAGAAATATAGTAAGAATAAAAAATAAAAAAAATAAAATGAAAATGTAAGAAAATATTTTGAATTCCTTTAGATTTAGTTCGCTTTTCATTTCGTTCTGTATATTTTTTAAATAGCATGATGCAGTGTTAATGTTAAATTTTAGTGGTTAGTGCATTTTTTTTCTTTTTTTTTTCTAGTTATTAAAAAAATTGTTAAATGAAGCTTTTCTTTTATAAAAAAATAAAAAAAAATTATTCAATGTAATGACCAATGATGATGATTGAATAGTAGATGTTATCTTCAATGTCATTTGGATCATAAGGGTTTATTGAGTAGCTTAATGCTAACTTGAACCCTGTGCAAGAATGGATATGCTTTCAAACAAAATCCTTTTTCAAAAACCTTTTTCTTAATTAAAATCAATCAACTCATACTTATTTTCTAGAGAACTATGTGACTTGGAATTCCTCATTGCACTTAGGGATACATAGGAGCAGAATCTTTATTCTGTCAAACCAAAAATTTGAATTTTCACAATTTGATTGTTCTTTTTTTTTCTTTTAAAAAATAGTTACAATGTTTTAAGAGGAGTAAAATAAATATATTTTGAGATTATCAAGAATTTACACAATTGACTTAAGGTACCGTCTCAAGACGGGTGTGTTAGGGGTGCTGTGAGATTAAGTTTCCACCCTTCCCTATACATAACCTACTCCCGAATCTAATCTGGTTTTCAAGACTATTTTCTAAAAAAGGTTTTTCAATTTTTCCTAATTTAAATAAAATTGGTGGCGGCTTCATTTTCATTTTTAAAATGTCGTGAGCTACTATTTCGCCACGATCCCGGTCGTGACACAAGTCTTACTAAGTCTGGAATAAACTAAACAAAGCTAGTCATAACTCAAACAACAAATTAGTCTAACCAATCAGAATCAGTGTCATCACGCATGTCATATGTATTGACATAATCATTGAGTTCACTATCTATTTTTTCCATATACTCTTTATTATTTAAATGACTTTTTACTCTTTAAAAAAAAAGTGTGGGTGGGTTGGGTTTGTGCGGGTTGGACGTGTTCTAACCCGCTACCTGACCCATACACTACAGGTTGAAAACATTTTTCAACCCAACCTAATCTGTAAACCCAACCCAACCCAATCCACATTTTATGGGTTAGGTTAATCGAAACCTACGAGTTCGATAGGATGATCCTAACTTGGGCATAGAGGCTCTCATTGGGTCAAGAATTGGACTTAGGTAAGATGATCCTAACTTGGGAGTTGGGCCATCAAAATTGAGAATTGTGCTATTTTATTTCCCTTCCATCTTTTCCATCATTTTTTTTTCAAATTTAGATTTTTTTTTCAAAAAACTTAAAGTGGCCTAGTCCCATATAAGTAAGTTGTTACTACATTCATTAGATGTATGTCAAGTTGTTAAGAGACTACCAAACTAATAAAAATTTGAAAGTAATTGCATCCAAAACAAGGGAGTATGTCTCTTCATAATTTATACCAAGCATTTGTGAGAAACCTTTTCCTACAAGTCATGCCTTGTAATTAGCAATTTTATTTAACTCATTTGTTCTAATAACAAAGACCCATTTATACCTTACGTGTTTTGACATTTTCAATTATCTGGACTATTGGTCCAAATATTTTATGTTTAGTTAATGAGTCTAGCTTAGCGTATATTGTTTTTTTTTTCATTTTGGGCAGTCACTTTGATGTCAACATTCTTCCATAGTTTGAGACTCAAAGCTCATTATCATTGACAATTTTGGAAGCAACTATATATGCAAACACATTATCAACAACTTCATTTCTTTCCCCACATTTTTTTTATTTAGATTTTAACAAGTTCTAGTAATTTTCCAATATTAGAACCACTTATGGGGTTGTTGATCTATATTATTTTTGACCTCTTCTATAGTGTCACTTTGAAGTTTCTTAATTTATTTTTTCTTTTTGAAAAACAATACCTTTTGCACTAATAGATCTACCATGCTTTTGGCATACTTCATATTCATTGTCTGTCATATCCACATGATGTTTTGCTTGGATAATTAATTGTGTATAAATATTTACAACCAATACATGTGATTTAGTGATATCTTGCAAATTGATTTGTGACATTATGTAAATGAATTATTCTTTTAACTTCTAATTCACATTGATTAATTTGTGTATATATTGAGATTGAACAATGTTGGTGTGTTCTAACGAATTTTTGTGCTTTTGATCCTTGACCTTTTTCTTCCCCTAATGATGGGAAAATTGATTTATCAAATTGACAATCTAATCTTACTATAAAATGATCACCTATTAAAGGTTTAAGATATCTAACTATAGATGGAGAGTCAAAACTAACATAAATTTCAAGATAACATTGGAGGCCCATCTTAGTTCATTAAGGGGGTGCAATAGGGTTACATACAACAAAACCCAAAATTCTAAGATAAGAGATATTTAGTTGTAAATCATACACAAGTCGCAAAAGGTGAAAATTTGTGATATATAGTTGGCCATATATAGATCAAAGATATTTAGTATGTCCTTAAGCAGATATAGGAAATTTTAATCTTATAAGCATAGGTCTAACAAGAAATTGTAAAGGCTTAATTAATGAAAGGCTCTGCTAAAGCATTTTCAGAATGAACGTGTGCAATGGAATGTTAATATTAATTCCTATTAACATGCAATAATAAAAAAATAATTTTGAATTAAATTTATCTACATTATCTAAATGAACTTAATTAACAGGATGGTCACGAAAACTTGATCTTGACTTTATTATTTGAGTAAGGAATTTAGCGAAAGCAATATTATGAGTTAAAAGCAAACAGACATGTGACCATTGCGTGTAAGCATAAATTAAAACCATGAAATACTGCAATGGTTCGCAAGTTAGATGAATTGAGCTACAAATGTCTCCTTATATTCTTTGTAGAAAAGTGGAAGACTCTATAGTTTAGATGGAGAATTTCTAACAAATAATTACCTTGAGCATAAGTATAAAATGATATGCCGCATCATAGTTGAACTTGAATAGCTTAGATGATTATGCCAAAATACAAAAGTTTTAGGATTTGAGCACTTTTGATGCATAAAATCTGATTCAATCATCCTTATTTTTGTGAAATATAAGGCCGATGAGAAACCTTAAAAGTTTCTTTAATATGAACTTCTAGTATAGGTAATATAAAGGTATTCTGCATCTCCCTCATTTTTTATTTCAACATGATACCTGTTGCAACATATATTTTTAAAACTTCATAGATTTCTTTGAGATCTACAAAAATATAACTCTTCATCAATGTATAATCTTGTCCCATTTGGAAACATAATATGGACCTTTTTAGAGCCTTCTATTACATTTGCAAAACTAGATATTGTATTATTAATATCAGCTAATGTTAATTGTAAAAAAAATGTTTTATCATAATGAATTGTATGAATTGTGCCATTATCCACTAAACATGTCATCCTTCATAATATCAAGTTTATTTTGTATTATCTAGTAACTTAAAAATATATATTTTAAGAATTAGAAAGAGATAGTAAACAAGAAATATACAAAACATTACTAGTCATATTATAAGTAAAAAGTTCAATGAAAAATTACATATGACACCCTTCAAAATAATATGAACATAAGGATATTTCAATAGTATACATTTTCATTCCTAATCAAATGATTGATTTTCACGAGGGTCTTTGAAAGAAAAAATTAAAAAGCATTAAAATCAACATTCAAATAAGACTCATTATAATAAGTAGGATCAATAGATTCAGACAAATTCTCTGTCTTGTAAACATCAACTAGGTGTTTTAGAATTCACCATATTTGAGAGCAATGACTTTTGTTACACACCTATAACAAATATTTTCATTATTTTGCACTTTATTACTCTTTACAAGATTTTTCTCATCTTTAGCCCATTTATTTTGATTCTTTTCAACACCTTTTCGTTCATAATTTGAAGGAGGGTAACTCTTCATCTCAGCTACCGTCTGTTTGGCAATCCAATGCCTTGTGGCTTTTGTATTCATAAAACCCCTATTACATGTAGGGTTATCTAGGAGTGTCCTTATCTAAAAACTATTTATTTTACTACTCCATGGGCATTCTTCTTTGAAAACATCAAGAGTTGGAAACTTTATACTAATCTCTACAGCCACCTCTCTGAATCTACATTAACCTTAAATTCAGGATACAACTTTTTAACCCTATAGCTACCAACTTCATCAGATGACTGATAAGGATCTAGACAAGTTTTAGATTGGTACTCATCCTTTGGTGCATTCACAAACTTGTTTTGGGGATTCAAGTTAGCTTTTATTCTGCTAATAGCTTCAGGCCTTTCAATGGACTCAGGTCCTCTCTACAGTCACCTTTTATTTTTCATTGGTCTAATTGAGTCAAGGTCTATATAATTTGTGTTTAAAAAAAGGGAAAACTTCAAAAAAAAAAACCCTTGTACTATACGCGATGTGCACTTTGGTCATGTTAATTTTAAAATATGCAAAATGGACCAATTACTTTGCAAATTGTGCACAGTGCTACAAAATGGTAACATACATTAGTTTTTGGATGGAATACATGCATGTCTCAATTTTGGAGTGCCAAACACGGTCTTCTTCTTCCTCTCACCCAATTCTAAACCCTAGAACTCCATAACTGAAAGGTTGAAAAATTAGGGATGAAAGGTTGAAAAATTGGGGGTTCTAATTTCCGCTGTCCAATATAAGGATTTAGCGATTGAAAAATCTCACTTCTTAGATCGAATAATAATGATTTGATTCAGTTGCAAAAGTTGGGTTTGAATGAATTTTACACTAGTGTAATTTCAAACTAGTGTTTTTTGAACTGATAAGAACACATAGAACAGAGGTTTTGATTTTTTAATGATGCTGGATCTACCCTATTTTGGGTTGCTTAAATAGTATAGGTTAAAATCGTGCACAAACCAAGGACAAAGGGGTTGGATTATTGTGGAGGTTGGCCATCCACCATTAAATGGAAGATCTGCCTCTCCCGGGTCATTGCAAATCACCATGAAAGTGACAGGTTTTTTTCCTCGAACCATCATGGGCTTTATCTATTCTTGTTGCTGATTCATTTTCCCATGAAATCTGGAAAGATTGGTGGTTGTTTCAGTGACTGCAATCGAAACCCACAAGGTATTTCCTCTATGGTTGTGTTGCAGCATCGCGAGGAAGAAGAAGGAGCTCGTCTCCTTGCTTGTGCGTTACAGATTGCGATAAAGGTTTCGATTAGATCTCCACGTGTTTTCCAGTGAGGACGAAGATATTGCTCAAGCAGTTTAGTTATGGAGTCGCATTTGGCACTCAAAAATTAAGACATGCATGTGAGTTGCATGTGCGCATTTTTAACAAAAACTAATGTCTGTTATCATTTTGTATCACCATGCACAATTCACAAAATAATGGGTTCAGTTTGCACTTTTTTAAAGTAACATGACCAAAGTGCACATCGCGTATAATACAAGAATTTTTTTTGAAGTTTTCCTAAAAAAATAAAATAAATCACAGGCTTATATATCTCATCTTTCGCACTATCATCTAATGTCACTATCTTTACCTTCACTTCTCTCAACTTCATTCTTATCGTCCTTAATCGTGTTACCCTCATTGCCTTCACCTTTATTTTTATCACCATCACTACCTTCATCCTTATTGTTATCACTGCCAATGTTAACACCCTGCTGGTCCTCATTGTTACCACCCCACAAATCCTCATTATTACTACCCTCACTACCTTGCAAGTCCTCAATGTTACCACCCTGCAAGTCCCTATTGTTGCCACTCTCACTACTTTGCAGGTCCTTATTCGTATCACCCCTCTCTGACCTCAAATTCACTACTATCATCCATACTATTCTCATCAATCAACAAATGGCGTTGCACAGCCTTATCTGCTTCAATTAGCTACACATCTTCTTCACTGTCTTCTTCCACACTACCATTTACAACAACCTCATCACTGTCTTCTTTGTCAATGTCCTCTAATTGTATACCTCTACCATTGGGCTCAACTCCATTTATCACACAATTCTTAAAATAAATTTCTATTTCATTTGCATCTATAGCATGTTTTAATAACTTGAGTGTGTACAAGGAAATGAGACTTTTTATATGATGTAGAAACACCATAATACTACTCTTAAAAGAAAGAGTTAATTATAGGAATTGAAATGCAATCAATTTCCCACCCATCACATACCTTTATCTCCCCACCAATATAACTAAGGTGAGGAGTTTTACTAAAACATCCCTATGATTTAACACAGTATCCTCTTAGTCTAACATTATGCATCACATGTCACAAAGTACAAACAGAAACACAAACTTTACTATCTTATTCACAAAAAACAACAAACATTCACTATTTTATTAACAAGAAAGCCAAAGCATGACACAACTATGGACCACACATAATATTTCTATAGTCTACAAAGTACAAACAACCCATTCAACAAAACATTTGGGGGAAGGGACCACAGTTATTCAACAACATATTTTTGGAAATGGGTGGAAATTCTTACTTGAAAAACGAAGTTTTGTTGGTTCTTTATGATCCACAAGCATCAACAATGGCATACTCTCCACAGTGTAACTCTCTAAGAAGAAAGACCATTGGTTTTGGGGGTTTGGGTAATGTGTTAAAATGTTCCTTATCTTTAAGATGAATGAAATACTACCTTTTATTCATATCATATATGCGACCTTGGTATTTAACGGGCCAACTAAGCATTTCCTTTAGCACATAACGACTATTTTGGACAAAGGGATTAACTTGTTTGGATATCCATTAATACTTCTAATGTGTTAGGCCATTTGTGTACTGTAAGTGCACGGGTCAATCAAGTAATATAATGAAGAGTAAAGTTCATTCCCATGAGGATGTTGGCTTCCAAAGCTAAGTATCAACCAATAGCTTAATTAATTCTATTTAAGAACAAAAAAAATAAGGAAAGTGCAAATAAACTAAATCTAAACTACAAAGCAATAAAGATAATGTTTAGAGTTTTAAGGAATCCTTCTTCACCTCCTACTTCAACTAATGATATCCAATCCTTGCAAGCAACATCAATGAATTATTAAGTTAGCTTGAGAATCTGATTTGGTTAAAAGCCTATGTCTAGGTCAATCAACCATAGTTTCATTTACCTAATTCACTATGTTTTCATGAGAACTAGCGTAAACTCCACTCATTAAGATCTATTCTCAAACTCATGCTATGCATGGCTAAGAGGTATATTTCTATCCCATTAGTAAATCAACTTATCCAAGCCATTTGAATGAAATCGAATATGTATCAACCATAAATATAATCTAAAATCTAAATTCCTATGTCTAGGTTCATTAGATTTCAACAAATCACTTAAAAGCTGATCAAACAATCAAGAGCATTAAAATCCATATGATTGAACAAAACCAAATCATGTATATAAACTCAAAGGATTACAAAATCATTCAATATCCATAGGAGGATCCAAAGAAATTCTTAAATACAACTTAGCTAATCATTGAACACAAAAATATACATCAAAAATCATATTCAAGATAGAAGGAAGAGAGAAAGATGGAAGGAAAGAAAGAAAGCTCATGAGATGTGATCTTTGAAGCTTGAATCATCCTCCATGAAGAAGATGGCCTCCAACCTTAGCCTTCCCAACTTCCCTCAGCCTCCAAACAGTGAAACCTAGCCGCAACTCTCTAAACTATGTAAAGCCTAATTACAAAATATGATAAAGCAGTATTTATAGGCTAAAAAATAGAGTCACGCCGCGACGTTCATTGTCTCACGCTGCAGTGCGCATACAAATTAGGTCACCAACGCCATGGCGTCCATACTTTGCGCTGCAGCGTGCTAGCCTCGGGTCTCTATATTGAAGCAGGGGATGTACCACGCCGCAACATTGATATGCCTTCGTTAAATGCTGGTCTTTACACTTGGCTTCATCATGGGCTTCGTAGTCTAATGCTAATCCATATTCTTCATATTTATGCTTGATTGGAACCCTTCCTATAATAGAGAAATCACCATTTTAATAGCAATTGAAAATGTACTCAATTTATCAAAAATTTGGAAATATTTTCTCACAATCATAAGGGAAGACATCAAGATTAAATTAGATGAATATAATGCTAAAGTCTTCCATTCATGCATAAAAATGAGGACTAAATAATTAATATAATATAAATATAGGATACAAATAACTACAATTTGTGGAGTTATCACACCCCCAAACTTAGATTTTTGCTAGTCCTTGAGCAAAACAAAGTACACTTACATTGATCAACCTTGTTTACCTGCATTCAACAACTTTTGACATTCCACTTTCACTTAAACCAAACTAGTGTATGATGATTGCATAAAATCTCAAATAATGCCCATACCTCACAATCAGTGTCACACATACACAATCCTTATCATGCTAACATTCATAGTTTCCTGTTATACAAGATATTTTTCCCATAATCATGCAAAAAAAACATCTTCTATTCAATTCATACTCACCCGGATAAGGTTATGAGCATACACATAAATATAAATAATAGAATCCACAAGATTGTAATACAACTCTCTCTCCAATAATGTAAATCACACAAAATTGAGGATCAAAAGGGATTTTAATAACTTGTAATGTAAGGTCAAGGGTAATGGGCGGAAGAACAAAAGGGAAAGGATTTAACACAAAAATTGAGGAACATAAGCATGTTATTTCAAGTATTAAGCCACTAACTGATATTAGCAGGGTATTCAATAGTGAAAGAAGAAAATTCGTCAAAACCATTCAATGTTTTTCATACTTTTCTTTTCTTATGCTTTGCTTTTGCTTTTTCTTTTGATTTTTTTCCTTTTGTTTTTATTTTGCAAAACATTGCTTCTTTTCTTTGACTACATCTAGTTCATTAAGGCTCATTTTGTATTGAATATGCAATTATACCCCTAATCAATAGACTCACTTCAAGAAATAACATATTATGTACTCAACAAACAATGATGGTAAGAAGAAAATGTAAACTTTCACATGCATTAGAGTAGTTAACAGGTTAATGAATACAATGGTGATGAAAAACATATAAGGCCAAACATTTATAAAGCTTCAAAAGGGGACCTATGGATACTTCATTCCAAGGTAAGCTCGAAAGGCTCAATCGATCCAAACAATGCTCTAATCATTTCCTTAATTATGCACAATCTAGGATTTCACCTCAAGAGAGTTGAAAAACAATTTCAAGGACAATTGAATTTTTCACATGTACAATCCATAAACTTTCTCTAGACAAAAATTCTTATCATTTTCAAAGTTAAACAAGCATGCAAGTGGGAAATGCATCATACATAAAAAGAGACTAGATTGCTTCAATATCCGTCAAAGATTGCATATGGATTCACAGAAATATGTAGGTCATTTTGCATCCATATCTATCATTGGGCAATCATTCACACTAGCTTTTGGCAATATGATATTCTTTAAAAAATTTTAACATTAACCATCATGCTTTTAACTATTATAACTCATGTTGTGAAAGGGAACAATACTTGTATCTTGAATGAGATTTTCATGAAATTTTTATCAAGATAATTACTCCTATGGATATTGTCAAAACAAAATCATACAAAAACACATGCATATATAACACTAAAAATAAACAATACTAAAATATAATCATAATACCATGAAAGTAAATAGTTTTAAGACAACCCCCTAAACCTGAGGGAAACAGTGTCCTCACTATTCAAAAGAAAACACATAAACATATATATAAAAGGAAATACAATGAAAGAAAATGCTCTAAATGCCATAAGGGCTAGATGACTGCATCAATAGTGTCTGTAGTCTCAACATCCTCTCCATCTCCATGTGCAGGCCCAGGCTGGGGAGGGTTAGCTGCAACGGTGAAGTCTGGGACTGGGAAGTCCTCAATCGGAAGTTGTAAGCGCTCCGCTATCCACCGCTGGGTCTGAATGGTGTAAGATAACATGACTGTCATCTGTGCCATCTGAGCTTCCATGTGTGCGAGCTATGCTGTATCATCTGCAGGTGTTGCCTGGGGCTTTACAGGAGTCTGTCTCTGTACCCTACTAGTCGGTGCTGGGGTTGGAGCTCCTCGCACCCTCTCAATGAAATAATCATTGAGAGGTTGTTTCACTTCAGTTGTCTCCTCATGTGGCCCCACTTCTACGGACTGCCTCCGACAAATAAGTTGAATGAATGAAGGAAAGAAAAGACTCCTACACTCTCTCACCACTCTCCTTATTTGGTCATGAATAATCTGGGCGACATCGAAAGAGCAGTGCTCGAGGATAGAGTAGATCATAATAGCTTGGTCACGAGTCACCTCTAATAAGTTCACCGACGGGAAAATCCTGGTGTTGATAAAATGGTACCAGACTTTCGCCTCCGGTGTTAAGCAGGATCGAGGAAAATATCTTGGCCTATTGGTCTGCACACTTAAACTCCAAAACACAAGTAGAGATTCAATTGTGCAGATCCTGGAAATGACTGCATTAAGGTAAATGCCCTCCTCTAGCTCCCATTGGAGGAGGTGAGTATACTCGCAGATAACTAGTGGAAGTGGCAAGCTCAATGCTGCTCTAATGACCACTGGAGAGTAGGAGACCTAGCCTTCCCACACGATAATAGTAGTGGTGGTCGAAGGGTCATTTATGTCAATGTTCGCATAAAACTCACGAACTAAAGGAAGTGCTGCCACCTCAGGGTGTTTCACAAAAGATCCCCAATGAAGCTGGCAGATGGTCTATTCTATGTCATGATGGATGGCTTCTCGAAAGGAAAATCCTCTCTCCGCCATCACTGGTTTGGAAACTAGTGTTGAGTACCTTTGGGCAGCCACTGCTGATACAAATCTCCTCTCATAAAAAACAAGAGGGGGAGATAACTCCCTGTTACCCTGGATGGAAGAGCCTCGTTGTCTTTTAGGACCCACGACACTTGAAAAAGAATTGCAAAGTATTAAAATTAAGTAATCAGAAGCGTCAAACATATTTAAAATAGAGCAATTCTGGAAAATCTGGGGCGACACGCCGCGACATTAACATCTGCACCGCGGCATTCGATATGTTCATGTAACGTCGCGGCATTGATAGGCCACAGCACGATATTCAACCAAATTCAACATCACACTGCGACATTAATGAACAACACCGCGATGTGCAAACCAAATCTACCCAGAAACGCAGGCAACATCAGGTTAAACCAAATTCATGCATTCTAGGTAGAAAGTTAACAAAAGCTAACAAAAACGTAAACATACCTAACTTATCAATAAACATTATTCACAAAAACAACTAAAATACGAATAGAGAAAATGATAAAACTAATTTAACTGAGAAAATATATTCTAAACTCACAAAAATTAAAATAAAGATTAACATACCTTGAAATGAAGAAGGTGTAAAATTGGAAGGGAGATTACAAGGTGGAAAAATAAGAAAAATGAGAAAGAGAGACAGAGGAGGCAGAAGAAACGAGAGAGATGAGTTGAAATGTGAGGCGCTCCAAACGCTGCAGCACTTAACCCTAACTGCCTCGGAGTGTTGCAGTGTGCATATACATGCGCCACGGCGTGCATTAATTCCCTCCTAAATTAATTATTTAAATAATTACTATTTATTTTTTACTTTTTTTTCACAAGTTTTATAGACATGCCGCGGCATACAAAAGTTCACGCCACGACACTGAGCTCTCTGGAATTGGCCCAAATGCGCATAAAAGGCATTCACGCCGCGACGTTACAAATCTTGCGCCATGACGTGAGAAGTCAGCTTGCAGAATTCTGCAGCAAAATCAGTTTTGCTGCAAGTTCTACCCTAAAATGATCTCCAACACTTATAAAACTTGTCCAAAATGTTAAATTACAATATATATAACAAAAACATAATAAAATCACAAAATCAACATACTAACATATTTAAGACTTAAAACATAACTAAAACATAAAAACTAACAAAAGCATAAAACTACCAAATTAACATACTAACATATATAAGTATTAACATAAATAAGACTTAAAACTTAACAAAATCAACATACTAACAAATAAGTATTAACATATAAGTATTAACATACCAAATCAACATACTACTTATTTATGCAAAAAGTAAAGACAAGAATTAACATAAACTTGGGTTTCCTCCCAAGAAGGACCTAATTTATAGTCCTAGCAGGACTTTGTCACCAAAATGGTTTGTGCGGATGAGTGGTCTTCTTGAACTTGATCGAAAGTTTTCCTTTTGAGGAGTTGCGAACTCCCTTAAGGGCCTCGTATGATTATGGTCTTTATTGTACCTAAAACTTAACATAAAAAAAACTTAAATTAAAATGACCTATATACAACTTGAATTAGAACTAACTAAACTCATTGTTGATATTAGCAATACAGAATTAAACCATTATTTCCCGACAACGGCGCCAAAAACTTGTTAGATCAATTATGTACCGCAAGTGCATGGGTCATTCAAGTAATACAATGAAGAGTAAAGTTCGTTCCCATGAGGATGTTGGCTTCCAAAGCTAAGTATCAACTAATAGCTTAATTAATTCTATTCAAGAACATAAAAATAAGGAAAGTGCAAATAAACTAAATCTAAACTACAAAGCAATAAAGATAATGTTTAGAGTTTTAGAGAATCCTTCTTCACCTCCTACTTTAACTAATGATATGTGTTGGGAATCACGGATATATCATGCAGCGGAAAAACAAAATTCCTACCAAGGATCTATGCGAAAAGACCATAATCTGTGTTTTAAAATTTACCTCTTGAAGTGAGATGAAAACACAAACGATGTGAAATACCAACACCGTAACAGCGACGATATCTCTACGGTATCCACATGAATAGACTCACGAACGTCCAACGTTCGCAAAAGGATTCTCACGCCTCTGACACAGTGCTAGTTGTAAAGAGATGAAAAACCTGTCACTCTCTCACTCACTATTTCTGTAGGTGCGGTTAGGGTTCTGTTATGTGTGCTTAGCAGCCCCTTTAGCAGTACTATTTATAATAGTGACTGCCTTAAGTGAGTGTAAGCAGTGACAGGTTTTGCTGTGTAATCCTAGACTCATCTGTTATGAGCTTGACCCACAATTGAATCCAAGTCCAACTTGGATCCTTATTGCTCCAATTTAATCTTCTCTATATGTGTGACCCTGCAGGTTCTCATAACATTGGCAGTAATATTAAAATCTCATTTTAATATTACAAACAGTTAGTGGTATCTAGCAACACATCGCTGCTAACTAAGTAATGAGAATATTAGTGAATTGACATAACCTTTCCGTGACTAATGTTTCCGTGTAGTTTAGTCCATTTGTTAAGATATCTAGATTGAACACAAAGCATGGAATGTGTCACCTTTGTATAGTTCAATCCTTCGTTTCCTAATAGTCGAGTAGACTCTGTAACAATAAATGAGATCAATATCTCATATTGACTCATTTGAGCATGGCCATGCATTTTGTAGTCTCACTCAATCAGAGGGCCGGAAGATATCACTCCTGTTATTTAGGAGTGACAAATCTCATCTAGGTCACTCATATCCCTCTGCATGATTCGCAGTATGTCCAATAACCAACTTTATAATCACCTTGTTACAGATGACGTTTGATGGCATTAAAACATATAATTTCTCATGTAGGAATCATAGTGATTTCAAGTCAAAGGACCACATACACCATTGTCACTATGAGAATGAATCGCTTATGACACTCACGTAATGATCTATGTAGCGTTCTAATGGCGGGTCAGTCCAGTACATCATTACTCTAATATGTACCCATGTGAAGACTTGATATCTCATATCCAAGACCCGTGAGATATGGTCATCAGTCTACGCACATACTAGTCTTAATGCATTATTGTTGTCCTAATTAACAATAATACTTGACTAGAAACATTTGAGAATAGTGTTCTAATTTTATCCAATAGGATCTCATGATCAAGTCAACCACTTGATGTCCTATGACATCAAACTTACTATTCTAAGGACTTTATTATATTTATCATAAATAACACAATTAATGAAATGCCTCATATATATCAAAAATAGTATAATATAATGTATGTAAGCATTGTTAAAATATATCAGCCTCTAAGACATACACCAACAATATGCAATCCTTACAAGCAACATCAATGAATTGTTAAGTTAGTTTGAGAATCTAATTTAGTTAAAAGCCTATGTCTAGTTCAATCAACCATAGTTTCATTTACCTAATTCACTATGTTTCCATGAGAACTAGCGCAAACTCCACTCATTAAGATCTATTCTCAAACACACGATATGCATGGCTAAGAGGTATATTTCTATCCCATTAGTGAATCAACTTATCTAAGCCAATTGAATGAAATCGAACATGCATCAACCATAGATATGATCTAAAATCCAAATTCCTATGTCTAGGTTCATTAGATTTTAACAAATTACTTAAAAGCTGATCAAACAATCAAGAGCATTAAGATCCATATGATTGAACAAAATCAAATCATGTATATAATCTCAAAGGATTACAAAATCATTCAATATCCATAGGAGGATCCAAAGAAAATCCTAAATACAACTTAGCTAATCATTGAACAAGAAAATATACATCAAAAATCATATTCAAGATAGAAGGAAGAGAGAAAAATGGAAGGAAAGGAAGAAAGCTCATGAGATATGATCTTTGAAGCTTGAATCATCCTCCATGAAGAGGATGTCCTCCAACCTTAGCCTTCCCAGCTTCCCTCAGCCTCCAAACAATGAAACCTAGCCGCAGTTCTCTAAACTATGTAAAGCCTAATTACAAAATATGATAAAACAGTATTTATATGTTGAAAAACAAAGTCACGCCGTGGCGTTCATTGTCCCACGCTGCGGCGCGCATACAAATTAGGTCACCAACGCCGCGGCGTCCATACTTTGCGTTGGGCCGCGCTAGCCTCGGGCCTTTGTATTGAAGCAAGGGATGCTCTATGCCGCGACATTGATATGCCTGCGCCACGGCGTTGAATGCTAGTCTTTACACTTGGCTTTCTCATAGGCTTCCTGGTCCAATGCTAATCCAAATTATTCATATTTATGCTTGATTGGAGCCCTTTTTGTAATAGAGAAATCACTACTTTAATAGCAATTGCAAATGTACTCAATTTTTTAAAGGTTTGAAAATATTTTCTGAAAATCATAGTGGAAGACATCAAGATTAAATCAGATGAATATGATGCTAAAGTCAAATTCATGCATAAAAATAAGGACTAAGCAATCAATATAGTACAAATATAGGGTACAAATAACTACAATTTGTGGAGTTATCATAATACAGGGAGTAAAGTGTTAAAATGCAAATCAAGTGTTGATTTATTGTTTAGTTTTCTTAGGAAAAGAATTAAATCACTTTTAATAAAGACAATTTTTCTAATACCAAAAAAAAAAAACAAAGACAATTTTTCAACTTATTTGTTTGAAACTATTGAAAAATCGCTTTCATTAAAGGTGACTTCTCAACATGGTAAACGACTTTGTTATTTTTAACTAGTACACGTTGAGAAGTGGCCGTTGAAAATAGCTTCTCAAAGTAGGAAAATGTTTTGGCTACTCTATGTCTTGATAAAGGCGTGGACCGTACTGAATTTTTATCAAAGATTGAGAGTGATTGGGGTATAAATTGGTTCAGATAATTCGACCAACCTAGTCAATTCGAACAAAACTAATCTAATTAGTTTGGTTCGAGCAAAATCTAAACCAAATGAGGCTTAATTGATTTGGTTCTCGAATTGAAAGTTTTAAACTCGAGAACCAAACCGAACCAAACCATATATATATATATATATATATATATATATATATATATATATATATATATTCTTCTAACACAATGCACCAAAGTAACAAATCAGAGTGCATGACATCCAATTAACTAACCAATTTATATATATATTGGTACAACCTGATTAAAGAAAGTGCAACATGATTTATTTCATATCATAAGTCAAGGGCTTTTAAGCCTTGACCACAAAATATTAACATGACAACTTAATCCAAAAAAACTTTATAATACATGACAAACAGCAAGTCCAGAAATGTAAGAAAAAAATTCATTCAACTTGAAACTAACCTTCTAAAAGTTGTATTACATGCAGGTTGTTGTTGTGAAACAACTTAATACAAAAATACTTTATAATACATTACAAACAGCAAGTCTAGAAGTATATACCATAATCCACCATTAAAGTCATACAAATTAATCAATTTATACCCTTATTTATATGAGGACTAAATACTTTGCTGAAAATTCTAAAATAAACAGAGTAGCATACATAAGAGATACTAACTGGGTGTATAATCAGTAGATTAGAACAACGTGCTGAACATATAATTTTAGAATTTGTACTTTGTAGTGTGTTTATTGAGATAAGTAGGTTTGATTCTATTTCTAGAAATTTTTTTATAGATTTATTATGTATTTTTTTTGTTTGCTATGAAAAGTTAATTATTTAGCCGATTTTTGTGTAAAAACAAAATGACCAATCCAACCACCTGAATCGAATCAATCTGTAGATGTTCGATTCAATTTGGTTCGAGTTTGGCTATCAAAAACAAAAAAAATAACCAAATCGAATTAATTGATTTTGATTGATTCAGATTTTTTTTTTTTTAAATTAAATTAAACCGACTCAATTACACATCTAGAGAACGAGTGGTTGGATATGGTACGGAGCTTTTTAGGTTTTCAGGGATCTGTGGACCGTTTACACATAGGACCACTACATGAGACCCAATATAAGTAAAATACATAGGACCACAAAAACACATAATTTGCATATCAGCATCACCTCGCACAGAAGCCCATTCCTAGTAGTGAGGGCATCAAATTCTAACTTCACTAGAAACCAGAAAGGGTTGGGTTTTTTTTTTCAGAAAAGATCTTTGAAAGCTAATTACACCCGTAGGGAAAAAGAACCCTCAGAAAGCATATATGTAGGTAGATGATATCTATCTGACCAAACAAAAAAAAAAAAAACAAGGTAGATCATCTCTAGTAAAAGGTCTCGATTTTGATTTGTTAGTAGGTCATTTATAAATACTACTATAAGTTACCATTGAGATTTGTGGCATGTACTAATTTTGGAATGTAACAAGTCCTCCCCTAAACATTTTATTGCCAAAAAAACATCTCCAATGAATGCTGTCATGAATTATGCGTGCTGCTTAGAGACATTTTGGTAGAAAGTTAAACAGACCAGTACAAAGTGCAAGGCTTACAGCCCCATTAAAAACATCATTGAAAGAACTACTATACAAGACAAATGCAAATTAAGATAAGACCTATGATTTTTGCCACAAATTAAGCTTTGTGCTTGTTTGAATTAATTTATCTTGTATTTGAAGAAAAATAATAATCAAAAGCTTTCTCTTAAACATTTTAATTATGTTATTATGAAAATTCAAAAAATAAATAAAAAAGCTAATATAAGAAATTGGCGTCATAGAAGTTTGTAACAAGAAAAAAATCACTTGCCATGTATCATGCTCATTCTCTCGAGCTTACATTGATAAGCAACAAAAATTCACTTAGTGTGAAAAGAATCAATTTTAATTGGATTCATGCTACTTTTATGCAACAATAATGTGAAATTAGATAAGTAAATGTAATCCCATAAATGTTGGCTCAGTTGAAGGGTTATGCAATTCTAAGGATTCGAATACGAGAAAGTACTTATAAAGAAAGACAGTCTCAATATTCTGGGCGAGATTTAGTCTCACATTCAAGTAGTATGTGAGAAAAACTCATAAGTAAAAGAAAAGTTATTAATCAGTGATTATTTGAAGAGATTGAGTCTGACCATTTTGCCAATGACAAGGGCTAACCAAATCCGATTTTCTTAACCACGTGGAATTCACATGGTCGCCATCTATCATTGATATGGGTCTCACCTCACCCTGCACTGACCCCGAAGTGACCCATAACTCTGAAGACTTAGTGTTTGTTTTAATTAACTCAGGTTGAATGGCTATGACTTGGCTTTGTCCTTACTCTCAAGTACTCAAAATCCTCCAGAAGTGGCAAATTCTGTTTTAGATCTGCCTGGTGTTTAGCTAAAAATGAGGATGCCTTGACACTAATTTGAGTTCATTGGTGGGGTTTGCATGAATCAGGTATGCCTGTCTCACTTTGCAATTATTGGGGCTACGACAGGACTAGTCCCCTGTTGAAACATAGTGTATGGGAACGCCTTGCATGGTGATTGCTGCTTAAGTGTTAGGCCTTGTTCCACTTGCAAAGTAGATAGAATATACTGGTTATGTTTAACCACTTGGAAGGAAAAAATAAGGGAAGAAAAGCTAAGCAAGACCTGAGCCAGTCTATATTCCTGTGAAGTTATGTTAGCAAGTGACAAACAAATGCAGTTGATCTGCTAGAGTACTGCTGACGCTGCTTACTTTTTATCAACCAATCCAACATAGGATATGGTTGAAATAACACATCGACAGTAGGGCAGTCGTACTTTACTCATAATAATTCAACTAACGATTGATTGTACAGGAATAATCTAGAATTCTGTACTGTTTTTCTGAAAATTATTGGTGGCGGTTTTATGCCTAAAAAACTGACCAGATGGATGTTTTTCCAGTATACTTCCTCTTAGTGAAGGCATTGATACTTCATAACAATTAGTAGTTAATATATTTCAATGTGTTCCGCTTAAAATACAAATATAACATGTTTTTATATTTATATTTCAATTAAATAGGATACGTAAAAATATTGGCCATTAATCTCTAATGGTACTTGTACCCTCATAAAAACAAAAGGTCCTGAAAAGATCTCCATGTCGAATATATTGAGCTAATAACAAAAATCTGATTCAATTACAAATTACCATCATCAAAGGAGGAACAAAAGCTTAAGCATGCTACTGGTAAGTCAGTATTTCATGGTTAAACCTGAGGTATAATGCCCTGTAACAATTATTGTCCCCCTTCCAACAAAGAAAATACTCACTCACAAAATGAGAAATGCAGTGTGGTTATCACGTCTGAGCTTACTACAGTTTTCCCTGGGCAAAATTGACTCCCATCGCTTTCTTGGTATATCGTGTTGATCTTTCAGGAATAGCAACTGAAATGATCTCTGCAACATGGTCTACGTGGCAATAAAGGTAGTTAAGAAGGCATGATATGACCATTCAAGTCAAAAAACCAGTCCCGGTGCAAAGAAAAATGGCTTAGATATAATCCTAAAAAGATGATGCATGGGGAGCATCAATAAGAGAACAGCTATTTGATTTAGAAAGAGGTAACAAGTCAAGTCATATCAAAGTACCGGGCGAGGGCTTAACATAGCTTCTATGCCCTCGTTCCCAAGTGTAAAATTACATAGGTTTGGATGGGAGGAGGACCAAAACCATGATCTCTTAAAATAAGATGGCAAACCATATAGATATTAATTTTCCTCTTCAAAACAGAGAGAAGACTTAAACTTCACTTTTAATCAGTCTGCAAGTGCTTCTGCGGACGTGTAGGGAACGGCGAAGTTAATAAGAGTTTTAACTAATAATTACCACTGTTAGACATCACAAACAGCGTTCATAACAATCCAAAATTTATATAATTATAGCCACATAACTGGTAGTTCAACTGGCATCGGTCCTAGTCTCAAGATGCGATAATGATGTCGAGGTTTGATCCTTTCAACTTGCCACCTATCTCCCTTACCCGGGTGCCTGCACCTCCTATGTACAAAAAAAGATATACAATTATAAGTACATTAATATATTAGCAGATAACTTTCAGCCGCACATCCATCATGACAAAAGATTTTCTGAATGCTTTAAGCATAGCCAAAATCTTTGCAACCTATCAAATCTGCCACTGTAATTCTGTAATTCTAACTAACATTAGATGTCTCTTAGCAAGTTCTCAAGGTTGAAAACAGTCAGACCATTCGAAACACTGGGACTGTGGACTTTATAAGCTAAACTTGGAAAAAGTTATGAATTATAACTAATACTTACAGAAATATGGTTTACACTCATACACAACGTACAAATGTATTTACTATTTAGTAGAAGTGGTCCTTCTGAATCAAACAGAAGTCTTTCCAACAATTGCATGTCACTGAAAGCATGTCCTATTACAAATTTTAGAATTTCAGCCATTGCTTCTGCGATCCCTAATGAGTAAAAATATATTATTACGTACATTTGTAACCATAAACATTCAATAGATGTATATTTTAATGCTTAGCAGTGACAGTGCCTTAGCAATTGATATGAATGCAGCTTTATCTTCCAAAATTAACAGTGCTTTGGCATCTGAATGCACTGTTGGCGTGCCTTGGGTTAAAGGTTATGGATTTACATACGTGTGCGATCTACTCCCTGAAAGTACTTCATACAGAGACAAAAATATAACAAATAGCAACTTGTCGGTATACATTCCACTCCTCAATTTGCCCACCTGATTAGATTTTGAAAAGGATAGCCAACCACATTGTTGTATCTATCTGATTGTTTTTCTCTATGCAGACATCTATCTTAGACCCTTCTGGCAACTACCTACTTCCAACTCATTAAGAGTCACAATGAAAAGGTCTTTGTGCTTTTTCACTTTATCAATCATAACCTCCCAATCCTAGAGATCCTTTTCCTTGCACATTTATATCTACCAGCGTAATCTGTCAGCTAAGAAGACCTTGGTTATCAAACATCGAGAAAAAAGATCAAAATGAAGGTAAGTCTAAACTCTGCCAATTTAGAATGAAACATTTCTTTCAATCCTTCGGCTTCATCCCCACCTTTTACTTCTTGCAGTTATTTCAATGGGTGCATCGAAAACTTCGGCAGAATAGTATTGATCCTTTCAAGGATTTCACTCTTGGTATTCAGCTGTCCTTATTATCCTTCTCTCTTTTCCTCCAATTTTTCTCTTGCTTTTTTCCTTCATGGGAGTGAGCAAAGGGGAAAGAAGGGAGGTTGGCAATGTAAATGGTCTTTAAGGCATTCAGTGAATGTCAAAAACTGTCATCAGTCACACTTTGACACAACTAAATTGTCTGACTGACTGGTAACTGTCCTTCAATGTAATAGCACAATAATATGTACTACATTGATTTTATTGAGCTGCACCAGTATCTGTGAACAATAATCTAACCAAAACTTTACAAGACTCCGGCTAAAGTAAAAATCAGGTGTTTTGCAGATTAGGTTTTTTAAATAGATCAGGACCACTATTGTGCTTATCCCACTTTTAACAGGTTGGTTGCAACCACTAACCTGCTGCAGATAAAAGGTTGCACTTATATCACTCCCAAGGCCCCTTGACCCCATTTAACTCATCTGATTATTATCCTTTTTTTTTTCCATGTTCCTTTTTCCTCTGAAAGAAATCGTTATTTTTCACCAACAAAGTAATTTCTTTCTGAAACTCCAATTTCAGGAAACCCTTGTGCTTGCCTTACAGTGCAGCCAACACTTGACAACCAATACTCCCATACAAAGCCAAGCTTCAGCTCCATGAATCAACCCAGTTTCTTAAGTCAAACATCTTATTCTGGGTTTGATGACAACAGAGAAGAAGATAAGTCCCAAGAAGAAACACCCGCAATCATCTCTGAGCTCTTTGAAGGCTTCCTGACAATTGGAACTCTTGGAGCAGAAACAGTCACCAATGAGCCAGCAACACCAACATTTGCCATGCCTTTGGAAAACCTAACAATGAGAAATGCAGAGGTGACAGAGAATGACCTGAAGCTCATAAGTTATGAGCTTGAGAAATTCCTTGAGGCTGAAAAAGAAGAAAGTTTCTATGAATCATCAGGAAGAAACAGCCATGTTAGCACTACCACACTTAGTGGAAAGCAAATAGATGGATCCGAAGTAGAAGATTATGGAAATAAAGCTGTATGTCCACTGCAAGGATATTTATTGGGGTCATCAATTGAACTTCCAGAGACAACAGAAGTGAGGAAAGAGAGGGCATCACTTGCCGAGCTATTTCATAGGACAAAGACAACAAGTCAAGACTGTATAGAGACAGGAGTAAGAGGAGAGACACAAGTCAAGCAAACGCATAAGTCTGCCATGCATATTATGAGAAAGATGTTGAATAAGGTCCACAGTTCTTCAAAAAGATGTAACACTTTTGGGGATGATGCTGTTTCTGCTTCAACCAATAAAAAGCTCCATAAGGTTGGTCTCTATTACTAGATCTTCTGCAATAACTTTAACAAAAAATCCCACGGCTGTCCCTATCAAGTATCACCCCTTGCCTTTGATTGTTGCCTTTGCATCTTAACAACAAATAGCCAACGAAAATTCAAATGCATGTTCATTTCTTTAGTCACACAGAAATATAATGAGAAAAATGAGGAAATCAAACACAACCTACACAAACTAGATTGTGTGAATCATCTGATTCTCAGATTTATTAGCCAAGAATTATCAATAAGACAATTAACAATAAATTTACTGGCTGCTTGTTTTCATTGAGAATAAAGTAAAACACTGTACATAGAAGATAGTCAAAAGAAAATTACCATATCATTATTTAAAATTTGTAAAGCAAGCTAAAGACAATTAGCTGGAGGGATTCCACTCAGACTTTCAACAAAATGTAACCGTGTAAAAAAAGGTCATGTGCCAAATGTCACTCCAGGTCTGGAAGTCTCTGCATCTGACAGAATAAGTTTAGCTATCAAAATAAACTACAATTTCAGTATGAATGTTTTGAATCTATTCTAAATCATATTTGGTTCATTCATCTGGATATGCAGGTTCTACGTATGTTTCACAGAAAAGTCTATCCTGATAACACCATGAATGCAAAAGATTTTGTTAAATCCCATAAAGGTAAGATCAAGAATGTTCCTCGTGACTGCTGCCATGAATATGATAATGGAGACCCCACAAACCCAGACAAAGGCAGAAGATTCCATTCAGATACCAAGTCAAGAAAGTGGTCCCAACACTGTAAGACCAACTGCAAACCACCACAACATGGGCTAAGTTGCAGTAGCTCAACTGGAAACAATGAGCACTGGATCAAAACAGATGCAGAGTGTAAGTACTGTATATCTCCAGCATGCAATTACTCACGCACACACCCAAACACGAATTTGATAAAAATCTAATATGAACATCATTAGAAGTATTCATAAAGTCTTATCCCAACTACATAGCATAAGAATATACAATATAAATTGCCAAAATAACGGAATGTCATGTTGATCCTAGAATTATTTACTAAGCAGAATACAAATTACATTAGAAAATCTTGTACTTGATACTTGTCTGAATCAAAAAGTTCTAGCATAATTTCTCTTTCCCACTGCCTTAAAACTGACCTTTCTGAACATTGTAAGGAACCAAACACCCTTTGAACAAACTTTTTTGAGCAAAATGTATTTTCCTTAAAACATAAGTCAACATGACAATGTGCAAACATTGAATGTCATTTAACATGTAACATAAGATAAATCTCAAACTAAATCCTCAGCAGATTTCTAGATTTCGATACAAACTAAAATATCATGGACTATCATAATATATGCAGGATTGCGTTATGATTATTTTATAATTTATATTTATGTATTTTGACCCATGTATAATTGTTGGCTTTGTAGACTTGGTGCTGGAGCTGTAGCAACTTAAGCTGCAAGAAAGTGGTAATAAATTGAGCCTCTATAAGAGAGACTTGTCAAAACTAGTATTTGATACTATGATCATGTTATGTGTGTACTTTTGAGTGGAAAGTGATAATGCATTCAATAAAGCAGTGAGTTTCATGAAAGCTTCATAATAAGTAGACATGTTTTGGTTACTTTTACTAGTTTCTTGTGTATTCTTGAGAATCATTCTTGCACCACAACTCAAGCAAGATCAATCCTAATTAAGGAGTTTGTTCAGCACCTATTTTGTCTGCAGTCTAACTTGACAAAGGTGAATGTATCAATATCGCTACTTTTAACTATGTCAAAGAAGACAAACAAAAATGAAAAAGTAGCCCACAACAAAAGATGCATCATTAACCACCAGAATGGATTTCCAGGATTTGTTATTGGGTCATTATTAAATTCTCTCCTCACTAGGGTTTAAGAGGGCATGCAACTGATCCTCTGATAGACCAAATGAAAAAATTGTACGGGTGACTGGTTAAAATAGAAAAAGCATAATCTACCTTTCAGATGTTATACTCTCCAGAGATCTCACTAGCACAAAGATTCTTATATGCATATTATATAGCTCAGTCACTCACATAGGTAGTATTAAAAGAGAGAAAATAAAAGCATAGAGATTGTGAAACCATGTGTCTCAACTACACGACGAAGAGCTGATTATATGGAACTATGGCAATAAATACAAATAAATACAAAGATTACTGATATGATTTGATTAGCCTATACAAGGAAACTACGTAAATATAAAATATATTTACACGTTTTCAACACTCCCTCTCAAGCTGGAGCATATAAGTCATATGCACCAAACTTGTTACAAATATAGTTTACTCGAGGACCTCTCAAAGACTTAGTAAAAACATCTGTCAGTTGATCATTTGAATTGACAAAGCTAGTGGTGATGTCTCCAGACAAGATCTTCTCTCTAATAAAGTGACAGTCTATCTCAATGTATTTGGTCCTCTCATGAAACACTGGATTGAAAGCAATATGCAATGCAGCTTGGTTATCACAAATAAGAGTCATTTGCAAAACGTTTCCAAACTGAAGCTCTTTAAGAAGCTGTTTTAACCAAATGAGCTCGCAAGTAACTGAGGCCATGGCTCGGTATTCTGCTTCGGCACTTGATCTTGCAACCACATTTTGTTTCTTACTCTTTCAGGATATCAGATTTATCCCCAATGGATACACAATAACCAGAAGTGGATCTCCTATCAGTAGGAGAACCTGCCCAATTAACATCTGAGTATCCAACAATCTGAGTGTGTCCTTTGTCTTCATAAACAAGGCCTTTTCTTGGAACTCCCTTAATATATTTGAGAATACGAATCATTGCATCCCAATGTCCTTCACAAGGTGAGTTTAGAAATTGGCTTACTACACTCACCGCAAAGGAGATATTTGGATGGGTAACAGTAAGATAGGTAAGTTTTCCAACCAATCGTCTATATCCTCCTGGGTCTAAAAGTGGCTCCCCCTGATCCGGTAAAAGTCTAACATTGGGATCCATAGGGGTGTCAACTGGCTTTGCATTCAATAGTCCTGTTTCCTCAAGAATGCCCATAGCATACTTCCTTTGTGAGATAACTATGCCATCCTTGGATTGTGCCACTTCAATTCCCAAGAAATAACGAAGTTTGCCAAAATCTTTGATCTGAAAGTGATGAAAGAGGTGTTGTTTTATCTGAGTTATACCTTGGTGATCGCTGCCTGTGATAACAATGTCGTCCACGATTGGCACTTTGGCCGACGAGTGCAGAAGTATCAACCAGAGCTGAGGCTAGGACAGAATCAGAGGACTGCTTAGCCGGGACCCAGAGCAAAGTAGACCAAGCGGAGGACAGAGTAGGAATAGTAGGCGAACCCAAAATCTGATCACGGTTGACAGAATATTCCGGAGGCTTATACAAGGCTATGAGCATGAAGAAGGTGTTGCATTGCTGGAGTTCTTTCGCTGGCATAGCAGCAGGGGGTAGCAACTCATTGAAATCATGGGAGAGCACTAAGAACCTTTCCCAAGTAAGCAGACATAGGTCGTCCATCAAACTGCCGAGGAGCAATAACACTCATGAGATTGTGACAAACCCCATATAGCCGCTGAGTGTCATTAGTGTAAAGAACTTTGGCCAACTCCCAAACAGAGGCACAAGTGGTCTGAGCACGGAAGATCTGCTAGAGGGACGAGTGAATGGTGGACTTGATGACAACACACAACTGTTTATCAATCTTCTTCCACTTGGGTTGTTCTTCCGCAGGCAAAGAGGCAAGTTTCGTGGTGAGGTGATCTTCATATCCTTGACCCTCAAGCCACAACTTGACGTCTGAAGCCCAAGTATCATAGTTGTTGCCATCTAATTTATCAGCGGAGAGAGGGGATTTGAGGTAACTCGTGAAAACAGGAGGCTCAGCCTTTAGGTTGTCTTTAGAGACATTTGGGGAGGTAGAACTAGCCATGAGTCAGAATACAAAGTGCAAAAAATTGAAACCACAAGGTACCTGAAAGTCCCAACGCAAGTGAACAAGGGGACAAAGATGTCTGATGGAGGATCTGAGGGCAGATCGGTGTAGAGGAGGCGGAGATGAGTCAGGCGAGAGAAGCAGCGGCTAGAGAGGTGGCAGACGCGCCGTCAAGCGCCGGAGAACGGGTCGTGCGGTGGCTATTTGGTAGCAGCTGTAGGCGGCGCGTGGGGGCTCATCCCTGGGGCGTTGGAGCCAGGCTTCTGGGGTTGGGCCGATCGGAGCGAGACGATGTCGTTGGTGTGGTTGTCGGCCGGAAAGGGTGACAGCGAACGGCGGAAAAGGGAGAAAAGAGGCCAGAAAGACGTCACGGCAAGGGAGAAAAGCCAGCAAACCGGAATGGAAACACTGTTGGCCGGAAAAAAATTTCACCGGAGGGCAGTGGACCCACTGGGTGTGCGTGGTTCTAGGATTACCTCTGTTTAGGCTCTAGATACCATGTTAGAGAGAAAACAGAAGCATAGAGATTGTGAAACCGCGTGTCTCAACTACATGATGTCTCAACTACACGATGGAGAGCTGATTATATAAAACTATGGCAATAAATACAAATAAATATAAAGATTACTATTATGATTTGATTAGCCTATACAAGGAAACTACATAAATACAAAATATATTTACACGTTTTCACCAGATAGCATCAACTCATTGCTCTCAAGGACTAAACATCCCAAAAGCTTAAGTTGTTAGCTGAAAGCTTAAGAATGGTTTATAATTATATCTCTAAAATTACCCCTCCTGCAAAAGCCTTTGGCTTGAAACGCGGGCCATAGGCCCACCATAGCATGTGTAGAAATTGTAATTTAATTATAAAAAAACGGGGTGGCAAGGATTGAACTCCTGATCACTTGGTCATAGAGGCCCTAATACCATGTCAAGGACCAAACATCTCAAAAGCTTAAGCTGTTCGGTGATAGCCTATGAATAGTTTATATCTCCAACAATTGCTAAAGCAGTTATTTTCTTTTTTCTTTTAAAAATTTCCAGTCTAAGCATCCAAGGTTCAGTAGAAAATACATCAAGCACTTGAAGCTTAAGGTTCAAACCTCATAGCATGCCATGCTGATTAACAAGGCAATGAATATAAATTATAATGGTAGCAACTCCTCTCTAAGGTTGCCACCCATTTCCATCCTCCATGATCGATCAGCTAGACTTGCGAACTCTCTGAAATCCACATAGGAAGCCCCATAAGTAAAATTAGCAATTCACAAAGTATTATGGGATAGAACAAGAGAAATTTTTTTTTTCTTAATATTAAAAGAGGAATTCAGTAATGGAAGATAAGATTTGCTTCAAAGATACAAACAATGTATAAGGATTAACCTAGGGATCTCCAAGCTATAACACATGCAGTAGTGTAAAGAGCATCTATACTGGCACAGAAAAAGCCTTTAACAATTTTGAGTTCTTGTCAATTAAATAGTTCTAGTTTTTCTTACTATGGTTGTGAAATCATGAATCAAATCGCAAATCGGAAATAGTTTCCTTATTTCCATTTTTATGTACATTAATTACTGGGGTTTGTCCATGGTCTTCTCTTACTCAGCATGATATCTAGAACCTAGCAAGAGAAACCCTATTTTTCTTCAGCTGCCTGTTTTGTTTCTCTCTCCTCCACGGCTGTCCATCTCAGATCTACAAATCTGTGTGTTTCACCTCCCACCGACCCCACCACCATTACCGCTGATGCCAGATTGCCCTACCACTGGAGGCTTGCCGTCAACAGAGCAGCCACGTGCCCCCACGTCCCGATCGCTTGTCCACTGCATCTATCCATCTGGGCAGTATGTGACGACACTTCCAAGCCTATCTTCGGCCACCGTCTTTGCAGACCTCTCTGCCAACAAGATTCCAGCCACACCCAGCCATCACCGCCTGGGTCGTCACCCCACAGTGCCTGTTCTGTATCACCAGACTCGCAGCAGAATCGAGATTCCTGTGATTCCAGCGATTTAGCGTGCGATTCTGATGACAAAAGAAAACTCCACATGGTCTGTATCAATTGGGTGAGGACTCGCATCGAACCGTAAGTCATGAGCGATTCTGACTACCATGTTTCTTACAGCCAGTAAACATCTGAAACATGTTTATCTATGACTGATTACTTTTTTTCATTTCTCCCTTAAGCATTACTAATTTAACAAAAACAAATTCAATCAACCAAGGAAATTTTTAACTAAGATATTTACAAAGTTCAGGATTATATACTTAACAATATCATACTCAATACCGGTGTTCAAACAATTTGAAAAGTTCTTTTTATCTTGTCATATAAGAGAAGTCCAACCACAAGTTGAGGAGGTTCAGTTTTACTTGATAATCACAAATACATTTTTTATATTTAGTGTTGGAATATTGGAAATTAGCAATAGAATTAATGAAGATTCATATATAACAAAGTTCACGTATAGTGTCATAGGAAATAGCCACACTCATTATTTCTGTCTTGTAGATGGTAGATGTATTTAATTTCCTGATATCTATAAATAAGATGCATGCTAGGTGTTCAACACTTAAGCATATTCAGTAAATCTTTTCTTCCTCTAAATTCAAGTTGGTATCAGAGCGGGTTTCGACCCTGCTCTAGTCCGCTATCCCAACCTCGGCCGCGCGTCCTATAGGCCAACCTAGTCTCCATCCTCCGCCGCGCATCCTACCGGCATCTTTTCTGGTGACTGCCATACTTCCAGCATAGGTTCAACCACCTCCGTTGGAGACACAGCCACCATATTCAGGATTGGCGTCCACCGATCTGTCCAATTGTCGAAGTCGCGCCGTCATTGAAGCCGCCACTGTCTGTTAGCACTGTTCACCACCGCCGGCGTGTGAAGGCACGTTCAACGACTTTTTCGACCGCCATTCACCTCGTCTGACTCGCCTCGTCATTTCTGGTCCATCCCTGTTCTCGGTTTCCACTTTGGAGCTACTTCATACCACAAGTCTCCTCCTACGGTGTTTCGGGTCCTCTCTGTTAGACTGTTACTACCCAAGTCTCTTCCTAAGGTGATTCGGGTCCTCTCTGTTGCTACCCAGCAATGAGTTCCTCCTCCTCTGATCAGAAGGAGCAATTCACCCTTTTGAACCTTTCTCTTCCATCCATCCCAAGTAAGAAATTAACAGGTTCTGCCACTTATAAGTCATGGTCATCTTCTATGAAAATATGGTTTGTTGGTCAGGGCAAGTTAGAACACCTTTCAACTTCACCAGAGGATGTTCCCACAGAGAAGTCAGCCAAATGGAAACAAATTGACTCACAATTACTCAGTGTTCTTCTTTCCATTGATCCATCAATTGTGGACCTCTTCTAGCCCTTTGAAACTTGTTATGAAGTATGGCAAGAAGCTTCTAATTGTTATGCAAATGATATCCAGCGTCTTTACTCAATTGTTTTTGACATGATAACTTTGCGACAACAGTTTACCAAAATGGAAACTTTTCTTGGCAAGGCTCGTTCTTTGATGCAGGAATTCTCAGCAATGATGCCTTATGCTAAAAATCAGACTGAGCACAAGAAACAACAAGAAACATTCTTTATGGTTCTGACTTTATCATCTCTTCCATCTGATTTGGAGAATGTCCGATAATAAATTCGGACAAGTGCTGATACTACTACATTATCCCAGACCTTTCGCAGCTTACTGAATATTTCTGATATGGCATATCCTCCTGTTTCTGCCTCCCCAACTATTCCATCAGAATCCCCAGCTCTTGTTTCTCATACTGATAATTCTAGTGGTCGCAGCCGCGGTCGTGGAAGAGGATGTGGAGGTAACAGGCCTATATGCACTTTTTGCAATAAGCTGGGACATTTGGAAGAACGTTGTTGGACAAAACATGGTAAACCTGTTGCTGCCAACTTTGCTCAAATTGAATCAGTTTCACCGCATCCGGCTGTGACTTTCACTCCAGCAGACTATGAGGCCTTCCTTCGCTTTAAGGCCAGCTAACAACCTTCAACATCTACCACAGTGGTTGAACAAACTAGTAATCTTGTCGCTTGTATCTCTCAATCATCTCTTGGACCTTGGGTAATTGATTCCGGTGCTTCTGATCATCTCTGTGGTAATAAAGAACTCCTTACTTCTCTGTCTCTTTACAATTCCTTACCTTCTGTCACACTTGCTAATAGGACCAAAACTCTTGTCCTTGGCATTGGTCAAGCCCAATCATGTCCTCTCTTACCCTTAACTTCTGTTCTTTATGCCCCTGGTTGCCCTTTTAATTTGATATATGTCAACAAATTAATTCGATCCCTTAAGTGTTCAATTACCTTAACTAAAAATTCTGTTCTTGTGCAAGATCCGAATATGGGGAAGACGATTGGAGTAGGCCATGAGTTTAAAGGGCTGTATCATCTAGACATGCCAAATTCCCCAGTAGCATGCACCATAACAGAATCTTCAGCTGTCATTCATAGTCATCTTGGACATCCTGGTCTTTCCAAACTTCAGAAGATGATGCCACATATCTCTAGTTTAAAGTCTTTTAGAGTGTGAATCTTGTCAAAAAAGAAAACATATTCATACCTCTTTTTCTAGTAGTCTTCATAAAAGATGTGAGCATTCTTTTTCCCTTATTCATTCAGATGTTTAGGGACCAAGTCGTGTCAATTCTTGTCTTGGATTCCAGTATTTTGTTACGTTTATCGATGATTTCTCGCGTATGAAAAATCGTTCTGAGTTGCTTTTCATTTTTCAAAAATTGTGCAGAAATTAAAAATCAATTTGGTCAAACCATTCAATTTTTACGAAATGACAATGCACGTGAGTATTTGTTTGATCAATTTCAAGATTTCTTGGCAAAACAAAGTATTTTACATCAAACCACATGTCCTCATACTCCACAGAACGGAGTGGCTGAACGTAAAAATCGTCATTTGATTGAAACAGCCAAGACTTTACTCATTCATATAAATGTTCCTTTACGTTTTTGGGGGATGTTGTCCTTACAGCTTGTTATTTAATTAATCGCATGCCCTCTGCTGTTTTGGATAACAAAATTCCTCACTCTTTATTGTTTCCTAATACTCCAATTTATAATATTCTTCCAAGAATCTTTGGTTGAGGAATTTGAGATCAAATCACTAGGAAGACTGAAATACTTCCTTAGAATTGAGGTTGCTCATTCTAGGCAGGTTATTTTTATCTCCCAACACAAAAATGTTACAAATTTACTCAGAAATAGGTAAGACAGCCTGTAAACCAGCAAGCACACCCATAGATTCGAATATGAAACTTGGAACAGCAGAAGATGCTGCAATGGACAGAGAAATGTTTCAACGTCTGATAGGAAGATTAATTTATTTATCTCACACACAACTAGATATTGCATATACAGTAAGTGTAATCAGTCAATTCATGCATAGCCCGAAAGAAGTTCACCTACAAGCAGCTCATTGGGTACTACAATATCTCAAGGGAACACCCAAGAAATGTATTCTATTTAAGAGAAATGGAGGTTTAGTACTTAAGGCATATACTGATGTTGACTATGTTGGATCACTGATTGATAGAAGATCAACCTCCGAGTATTGTACCTTCCTTGGAAGGAATCTTGTGACATGGAGGAGTAAAAAACAAAATGTGGTAGCACGGTCTAGTGCAGAGGTAAAATTTCGAGCTATGGCACAAGGTGTGTGTGAACTACTTTGGTTAAAGATCATTCTCGAAGATTTGAAGATCAAGTGGGATGGACCAATGAGACTCTATTGTGACAACAAGTCTGCAATCAGCATAGCTCATAACCCAGTACAATATGACAGAACAAAGCATAAGTTAACAGACATTTTATCAAAGAAAAGCTAGAAAGTGGATTGATTTGTACACCCTACGTAACTACACAAGGTTAACTTGCTGATGTACTCACCAAAGGGTTAAGCAATATAGTATTCTAGAATATTGTATCCAAGTTGGGAATGGAAAATACCTATTCACCAACTTGAGGGGAAGTGTTAACAATACATTGAAGTGGTCAGCTCCCACATTTCATTTGGTGGTCAGTTGAAGGTGTTGGTGGTCAGTTCCCTTGGTGGTGGATTGAAAGTGTTGGTGTTCAGTTCCCACGTTTTCTAGGAATTAGTCATGTATCATGTTTTTTAGCAATGTATTAATAGGCCTTGTTTTTAGAGCTTTAATTCTTGCTTTTTCTAGGACTTGATTAGCTTGTTTTCTAGGCCTAGATTAGTGTACACCTATTCCTCTAATTCCCTATATATACTACCATCTTGTAATCATTCAGATTAAGGGAAAAATACAATATTTTCTACATCATATTTTACATTAAAAAGCACTATTTAGAACTCCGTAACTGTAACAGGAACAATGGTTTGGTGCACCTTGTTATGGTTGAGATGGGAGGAAATAAATGCCGTTAGGTCTAGCCGCCTATGCAAAAGGTAAGGAAGCTGCCAACGAGTTGAAGCCACTCCCAAAGACATTAGAAGGATGGTCTGGTAGTTAGATGGAGCCGCCCTTAGGTGGTTGGCCCATCCTAGGAGGAAAGGACTATCAAGGTGGAGCTCCCTAAGATTTTAGTTCTCTCAATGTGTAACCTCAAAAGAAAGGTTTGATATATTATTCATTATTTAGTGGATTTTTATTTTTTTATTTTACAGCGGTTCATGAGTTTCAAAATTACTCTTATGACATGTGAACTTTTGAGAAAAAAATATTTGTGTGCATTTCTTGCTTTTCCTTTCCGTTCATTATGTATTTTATTCCCTCACTAAGTTGGTCGTGGGCTCACCCCAATATTTTACCAGGTTTGCAGGTAGCTAATTGATATAGTCTTGGTCTTGTTGTTCAACCCAGTCGTTCCTGATTCCAGTCTGCAGAAGGGTAGTTGTTTTGGTTGTTAATAAATTTTGATACTTTATTGCTATTAGTGCCTTTTGAATTTGTTTTGAGAATTGTGATATTTTGAAAATTTTGACAGTTGTATGTTTTAGGAAATGTTTTCAAAGTAGGCTTGCCAGGCTAATGGGGTTTAGAGGGTTAGTCTATGGCCTGGTGACAACGTCTGGGGTGGGTTCTGACACATAAATTCTCCTGAAAGTAAATAGCAGAGGGCTTATTGACTGTGATGTACCAAATTTTAAAATAAATTCTCAATCTAATCCACATTTAAAATTAATTTCCACTCTAAGCCACATTACTATAAGTTGCATTTTTTTTTTCCTTTTCTTTGCCCTATGTCGTCGGGTGTTTAAACGACTCAAGGGAGGTTTATCTTTTATAAAAAACATATTTTCTAAGTCACAGGTTACTTGAACAACTATATAAAATTTTATTATTTTAATATTTGATTTATTTGTATTTTGTAAAAATTTATTTTTTATTTTTAAAGTGAGAACCTATGTCATTTACATTTTTCTGTTTTTTCATTATAATATATAATTATATACATGATAAATACTCATTTAATGATAAGTATATCATTATCACTTGTTAAATCTGTCATGCTCTTCTCACAAAGTAGGAACACTCAAACAGATAATGCTAAGTAAAAAGACATTTTATTATTTACCAAAAATGGACATTTTATAAAAATAAAAATTTAAAAAAAAATTGTTATAAAAAAGGTCTAAGACTTGGTGTGGGGAAGGAGAAGGTAGGCAAACCTGGATCGGTGAGATTTGAACCCCGATCAAGCACTCCCCAAATTGACTGGGTGCCACTTGAGCTTCTTAGTTGTCATATTTTTCTAAGTTGTCATCAATTAGTTGGAGGAACATGATTAAAAAAATTGCCAATTTTTTTCTGAGTTGTTACTATTTAATTGGAGGGAAAGGATTAGGGGGAAAAAAGAATAAAAATTTAACTTCTAAAAAGATGGGTAATGTAATTATCTGATCCTAAAAAATTTTAAAAATTACCAAGTAAATAAATATTTACAAATCACAAATAAAGTAAATAATAAAATAAAAAAAATTATAAGTTTTCACATAGCCTACAACTTAGATTTTTTTTTAAAAATAATTAACTTCTTGAGTTGTTTAAACTCGACATAGTGTAAATAACAGATAATAGTATGCCACATATAGTAAAGTGGCAGAGTGAGAATTAATTTCAAATGTGGATCAGATTGGGAATTTATTTTAAAAACCTGGCACATCAGAGTCAAAAAACCATAGGAGAGTAACACTAACTTCATATCTCACCGAAGTATGGAAAGAATAATTCATAGAATCTGAAAAGTGAACTTCCAGAGACTAAAACAAGTTGCATTGACTTGACCTTGGCATCCTATCTATTCCATTTTTTGACAAATAATAACTCCCAATCAGCTTATATCAAAGGGCACGACACGATACTCCTATGAAAATGCAATAACCAGTAATTCAAAAGAGCAATGCTTTTGGACACCAAAATTACTCAGACTTAGACTTCCTCCTTTTTGAGCATACAATATTAATTCCCAATTACCCTAAATTATCCTTTTTACTTTCACCTCTTAAACCAGACCAACAGAAATCTATCATAATCCTCTCAAGTCTATTGGCTATCCAAACTAAATTCCGAACACAAGTAGACAACATAATCCTCTCAAGTCTATCGGCTATCCAAACTAAATTCCCAACACAAGTAGACAACTAATAGACGGGATACTAGAAAAACATGTCTGAATCAAAGTAATGGAAATAAGATGAAATAACCTCTCCAGCCAGCCATCAAGGCGTTCATATATTCTTCAACCACACAATCTTAAAAACCCAAAGAGTATGAATTACACCCTAGAGTCACACCAACACAAGTTCATTGCAATTTCCTCATGACTAAACATAGCCACAAAAGTAGAAAGAACCCAAGATTCCATTCAGCAACTTCCAAGTCCAACTATTTAAATATCATAAAATGTGATTCTTCTGAGTTCATGATATGCACAAACTCAAATAAGTCCACATGTTAGAAGTTGCTACCTAGCCTAAAACCAAGCATCTACACTCAATCACAGAAGTCATATACATATCAGCATCATGTGTTTATCCATCAATATATCAACATCATTATGAAGCTCACATTAATTCTATGTCTTTGTAACAATCAAAGTTAGAATTTCTAAATGACGAGGACAAATCATGAATTAAAGCAAATGACAAACTCGTACATAAGTAGAATGTAATAAGAAATGAACAATAATTATAATTAAAAAGTCAGATAATTTAAAATTAATAGGGAAAATTGAAACAACCTCAAATCATGGCTAACAACTAGCACAGTTAATTCCTTTTTCAGATGCTTCAAAAGCTTCACAACATCCGCACGTGCTTTCCAATCTGATCAGTCAGAAAGTATTAAATACAGCTTAAAAAAATATACTGCAGTTCATTTAAATATATATATATATATATATATATAATGAAGGAACTGAGATTCACATCCTTCAAATTAAATTATTAAAATAACTATAAACATGCCCACAAGCATTAGCTCAAGTGGGAACATCCCTTTGGGGAATACTTGATCCCGTGATTGAATTCCACTGACACCACTTTGCCTCTACTTTAGCCTACCCTCCCCCTGCTCACACTATTTCTTAGACCTCCTTTGTAACAAAAAAAACAAAAACAAAAAAACAAAAAGAAGAAATGCTTAACTTAAGCTGAATTACAAAAATTTTGTAGTTTTTAAAAAACAAAATTGTAGCAAAAGCTGGATTTTATCAAGATCTAATTGACGCCATTTCAATGGTTAACTTAACAAGAAATCAGCAAGTTCATTACGTGCAACAACAAACGGCAAAGCAGAATCAATAAGTCACAGGTTGCATTTTTATACCAAGACCAGCAAGAGGCTCGTCCAATATCAATAAATCAGGGATTTGCACCTGAAAAATACATTTAGAAAAACCATGAAGCCGATTAATGCTTGGTTTACTGACAGCTATAACTTCATAAATAAGATTGCATCAACTATTCAGGAGCCAGTCAGGTGAAGGCATGAAGCAATAACCATCAGGCATATCAGTATCTGTATTTTTAATATAAAAAAATTTCTTACTAATTGTATTGCCAAGGCAAGGCGACGTTTGTAACCACCACTAAGGGAGTGAGGATTTTTATCCAATGGTATCCCACTTAATCCAACCTATAGTAATGAATAAGAAAGAGCATTACAAATGAAATATAGAATAAATTAACAGAGAAGAAAGTCTTAAATATAATAATGAACAAAAATAAAAATACAAATGAGTATGAAAATAAGATAAACTTATATATATAGTATAAGAAGACACTTTGTAATATACAGAGGCATAACTACCCAGTTAATTGCCCTCTGAAGCCCAAGAGCAAGATTCTCCCTCAACTGATAGTTACCCTTTTGCCTTGGCCACCCAAAAGTGACTTCATCAAGCACATTATCAGCCACAAAATACCTAGCTTGCAACATAAATATGTGCAGAACTTTAGAAATGAAAATCTATTAAAAATGAAAAGTGATCAGACAAGATTTACAAAAGGCTAATGGAAGAAATTAGACAATTCAATAACATAAAACTCTGAAGAAAGGGATCAAAAAGGATTTGAGTTAGTATCATGAGACATGTAAAAAGTGTTTAGACATTGTAAATCATCATGAATATTTTGATAAAAGATGAAGATAATTGTCCTTCAAAGTTCAAAAGATTTCAATGAGAACAAAGAAACTACTTAAGACAGATGAAAAGCTCTATCTCTAATCCTACAAAGGTATTGTGCTACCTGTTGGACAAGTGTCTGAAACAGAGATCTGGATAACATTCTTATTTACATGTCAGACAATAATATAATACATTTTTCTGTATTTACATTAAAAAAAAAACATTATTAGAAAGACAAAAAGAAGACGGTGAGCCTGTAAGGTTGCTGCCTCTAGTCGCAGAAACAGCCTCTTCTCCGTACATACGGGTAAGGCTGCGTAAATCTGACCCTCCTCAAATCCAACAATGGTTGGAACCTTGTGCATTGGTCTACCCATTTAAAAAGACAAAAAGAAAGGCGAGACATATGGAGGGATAAGAAATCCTCCATAACAGACCAGAGAAGGACATAATACAAAGACAACAAAGAAAATACATAAATGTAAGGTTCTCCAATCCCTCTGCAAATTTGACAAGGAAATTTCATTACAAAACCTATGTGCTAAACACCAAAAAGAAGCTTGAAAAACAACTCTATCTCATAACAAAGAGATACAGAAACTTGTCTTGAAACAAAAGACCATTCCTAAACAGCACATCTCTATAAAACTTTTCCCTCTTTGATCCTTCCAAATGCTCAAAATAATCAACAGAAATTGAACAAAACTCTGAGGGCACAATCAGATTTCATCAAAAACTCAAGATGATTGGTGTGATTATTATCATTTTGGTACTCATTTCTACATATTGGTTGACATCTAAGTAATGGATTATATTGGTTGTTATCATTATCTGTGTGTCCCTTTCATGTGGACAATTATTTTTTGGAATTTGGTCTGTACCACGCCCATGTCTTTGTTGTATTGCTTCCTGTTTCTATGTCTATGCTTCTTGGGTCGAGCCACATTAAATTTGTAGGAATCCCAACAGTGAAAGAGTATGGTTGATGTAGCTAAAGATTCACAACATAAGATTAAAAGAAACGCAAGTTCCAGAGTAACAAAGTCTCTTACTATATTCAATTAGTTTATGTTTGTACCTCTCAGGAAACTGGAAGACAATACCAACCCTTTCTGGAACCAAGGGCTCAGGAGATTGACTAGGATTTCCCTCGTTCCCATATTTTTGGAAGTAAATGGATCCAGAGGTCGGTTTGCTTATTCCTGCAAGAAGCTAAATGGAGGGAGGACGAGTGATGATAATTATCCAAATAGGAAATTTTATCAAAAAAAAAAAATTCCAAATAGGAAAGTAACATGAATGTCTATGAAACCAGATGCACTAAAGTAAGGAAAAAAGAAAGGGAAGAGAAATGGCATACCTGCAAGAGAGTCGTTTTTCCGCTTCCACTCTGTCCAAAAATTAGACCAAGACTGTGGCAATTGAGTGAAATAAGTTGACAAAACCCTTTTTCTTTTACTACAAAATGTAAAATGCCCAGCACGTGTATGTTTTGTGTGTCACTAGTAAAGTAGCTCAAGTGATTTTAACAGGTAGGAGGTACAATAGCAAGCAGCTTGCATCTTATTAGCTCCAAATGATTATCTAAGATTAACCCAATCCCCCTAACATGAAGTTCTACCTCTTTTAAATTACATACAACCATGCAAGGGAAGATCAAAGAAAGGAAAAAAACATGAGAGATACATTATTAAGGAATACCTAAAAATCCAAAATTCATAGTAAACGGGATGAAATTAAGACACAGACATGTACCTTTTCTCCGGAAGCGAAAAACTAACTGAATTCAAGAGCCTGAGCTGAGTCCCCGGGGGTTGATATCTAACATCTCTAACCTTAAGCAAAAATGATTACATTTCCTTTAGAACGTGCGTTCTTGCACTTTCCACTGTAATGTCCCTATTTATGCATATATAAGCTACTAGTGTTTCAAGAAAAAGCAATTAAGAAAGTGGTTAAATTTGAAAGAAAAACCTCTGCATCTTAAATGCATTTTTATAGAGAAAGCAAAATCGAAATCAATGGAAGATTAAACTTAGGACATTTTTACATAAATTATTGGCATGGTTATTGCTCCAAAAAAATAAATTCTCAACTATAACTTGACGAAAGCATATCAGCATACTTCAAAACAGGAGTAATCACAGTTGATTCTGAGAAGCTGAGTTGTTGGAAACTTCAACCTGCAACCGCGAATTGGGATGGTCAGTGATGCTGAATTTGGGTTACATGTGCAACAGAATGCAATTAAGAGTTAAAGGCGGAGAAAACACGACGATGATGATGCTGGCTTGGAGAGTGATATGGGAGCGGCGGAGAGCGGTGGTGGTTTGAGGAAGCGCAACCCAATCGGTGGTTTTAAAGCAGTGACTGAAGAGGTCGCCATGACGGGTGGCTCGGCGTCGTTAGGGTATGACACTTACATAAATGATAAATAAATCGGTTAGACTCTAAGGTGAAATAAGTTTTTTCAAAAAGTTTAAATCTTAATTTACATAATTAAATAAACTTTTCTAAAACTTTAGTCTTATTTTATAAATAAGGTAAATTTATGTGAATTAAAAATAGGTTAAACCATAAGTTTCTATTAAATTGTCTAACTTATTCTCATCTCTACGTGGAATAGACACTTTTCGGTGTAAATAAATTGGGGGAATATATTAAAAAAAGGGAGATTATTATTATTATTATTATTATTATTATTATTATTATTATTATTATTATTATTATTATTATTATTATTAATTTTTTAAGAATGTACTTTGAAAAAATTAATTTGAGTTTGTTTTAAAGAATCAAACTTGTATTTTACAAATGTATATTTAAATATAATTTTGTAATAATAAATTTGTTTAAATAGCGTTAAGTGAAATTTTTTATTGTGAACATTATTTTTTACTTCATTATTGTTATTTATTGTGAATTAGAGGAATAAGACTAATGTATTGTTTATTTAAATATATGTTTTCTTTTAACTATAATAACTATGTGAATTTGATGAAAAATGCGTTTTGGGCACGGGCACCTAATTTGTTTCTATATATGGAAAAGTCCAATTTTTAAAATATTAAATTTGTCAAAACGCATCCTTATTATCTTTTTTATAATAAAGAAATTGAGAAGTTAAATATATATATATATATATATATATATATATATATATAAATATATGGTGGATTGCATTGAGGAGTCAGTAGAATTCAAAAGTAAAATTAGCTAGGATGAGCCCAAGCCCTATGAGGAAGGTTGAAGCATCTCAACTAGAATCCCTAGGCACATACCCTCAATAGTCCCAAAACCATTTTTGGACGTTCAAAGTTTGATTCGTGTGGTGATATGATAATTGTCGTGCAACCAAGTGATGCATGGGATGGAGAGATAATTTAACATTAGAAATGTTAAGTAAATGAAGAAGTGAACAATATGAAAAATGATTATTTTACACTCTTAAAAAAGAGTGTAAATAGTATTTACATTATTTTTAAGAGATATGATTGAGTGAGAAAAAATAATAAAAAAATATGTATAATAAATGATATTAAATAAAATGTGAAAATGAGTGTATGCACTGTTTGATGTAATAACATAATAATTGAAACAATATAGATTTCACGTTTACTTTCTGTTATATATTAGTGTAGTTACTTCGTGCAACGGTTGGGATAACTTCCTCTATTTGCCACATTCCTTTCACTTTATGTATATAGCTTATGAAATTTGCTTTTCTTTTGATGTATAATGAATTATCAATATATCATATTTTTATAGTTCAATTCCTTAGTTTTTTAAGTTCTTTTTATATTTTTTATTGAACTTTATTTATAAGTTTTGTTATATTTTGAGTATTTCTTAATTGTATTTTTATTATTTATTTTATGTATTTTTGTCAGATAATTGCACATGGAAAAGACTAGACATTCAAAGAAGCACGAAAAAGAGAAATTTTTCATCAGCGTTCAGCGCCTGAGCGGTGAGGAGTAGAGCGCTGGAACGCTCGAAGCGTATGCAGCAGCAGTGATTCAGTGACCTAGCGCCTGAGTGATGGGTGAGGAGTGCTTGAGTGCGCAGAACGTAATGCAGCGCGTCTTGACTTAAGTGGCTCAATGCTTGAGCGCTCATAAGTCAGCTCCTAGGTGCTGATTGTGTAACAGAACACGTTATTTTCTATAAATTAGAAAAGTTACACCAAACTCAACACATGACGAAAACAGGCATTGGAGGACGACTTCGGAGGGAGGATTCAATTCTTGAAGGCTAGAAGATCATAATCACTGTAAAATGGGTTTTGATTTCTCTTTACCTCTAGTTTTCCCCTTTCTTTGGGTTTTCTATCCATGGGTTTGTATTATGATGTGAGTTTGTTTGCATTGAGCATGAGTAGCTAAACTCATAGCTAGGGCTATGAGGGATCTTGTTTTCCTAATTATTTGGGTTTAATTTCTAATTTGATTAAAGTAATTTCCTTTAGGATTTGTCATATTGTTTGCATTCTTCTCATAACTTGATCACTTTTGGTATGTATTAATTCATTGTTTGATAGGTGACCATCCGCATTCAATGAGTGGATCTATATGGTAAGCCTAGGATTAAATTAGTGAATGACCAAACATCAATTTTTCTTACTAATGGAATTGATAGGTATGTTAGTTCATCTCTTAAATTGAAGCTTAATGCATTCCTAATTAATTCAACTAAATGACTAAATATGTGATTTAATTTAGAAATAGAATGTTGTTTCATCCATGGCCATTGGATTCAATAGCAGGTAATAGAATATTAGCAAAAGAATTATCTTACATCATAAATAAAAGAAAATTTGAATAATTAGATTCAAATGAACCTTGCGCCCTAGTCTGTCTCTCTCATTGATTATCTATTCTTTGTTTAATTATTCATTATTTTTCTTTATTTGTTTTCTATTTTTAATTTGAATTTCTCTTCACTTCTGATTGTCTAAATAATAAAGGGTTTTACGAATTTAGTAATTATCATTTATTCCTGTGAGATTGATAATTGAGACTCAAGTCCTATATTACTTAGCAATAGAGTGCACTTGCTCTTAGTGTTTTTTTACGCGCATCAAGTTTTTGGCGCCGTTGCTGGGGGATAAGTTTGGTAATATTAGAAGTGAAAAAACACTAGTTAATTTAGACGTCCTTTTATTTTATTCCTTATTTTATTTTTATTTTTATATTTTATTTTTATTTTTATTTTATTTTTATTTTTATTTCTTATTTTATTTTATTTTTATTTTTAATTAGTTTGTCATTTCATATTTTTTTTGTTTATGCTTACTCGATCTCAGTTTACTGATTTAACATTTAATCCAGAAAATTGAGAGAATAACTCGAAGGTTAAGGAAGCAATCTTATATTAAAGTTGTGACGGAAGATATAAACAAGATAGAGAGACAACCAATAATTGAGGTGAATCGTGAAGAAAAAGCTACCCAGCAGAGCGAACCATGCTTGAGTACTCCATGCCCACTGCTGAAGCCTATGGAGAGAGTATTATAAGACTAGTTATAGCGGCTAACAACTTTGAGATCAAACCAGCATTGATCTCCATGATTCAGAATTCTGTTTCAGTTTAGTGGATTGCCTTCGAATGATCTAAATCAGCATTTGGTCAGGTTCTTGCAGTTGTGTGATACTATAAAGTACAATGGGGTGATATATGATGCAATCTGATTGCGACTCTTTCCTTTCTCTCTTAGGGACAGAGCAAGTCAATGGTTAACGTCACTACCAGGGAGTTCCATTATTACATGGGATCAATTCACACAACAGTTTCAGGCTAAGTATTTTCCTCCTTCTAAATCTGCTAAGTTAAGGAATAACATATCTTCTTTTGTGCAATTTGACATGGACACTCTTTATGAAGCTTGAGAGCGCTTTCAAGAGTTGTTGAGAAGATATCCACATCATGGATTTCCCGTATGGCAGCAGGTACAAACTTTCTACAATGGTTTGTCTCTTGCAAATTGTTCACTCATATGCTACTGCGGGAGGTACAATCTGGAAGAAAACACCTACTGAAAGTCAAGCACTGATTGAAGAAATGACGATGAATAGTTATCAATGGCAAAATAATTGCCAGGTTCCTAAGAAATAAGCGGGTGTGCACGCTGTTGATTTCTCTACTGCCATTCTGAGTCAATTGAAACCATTGACAAAGAAGGTTGAGACTCTTATGGTGACAAATAGTGCAGCCCGACCAATCATATGTGAAGCATGTGGCGGACAGGGACATATAAGTACAACTTGTCAAGTTAGTAGTCCTTTTGTCCCCCGAGCTTGAAGCAGCAAATTTTGTTGGTAATTCCAACCAACAACAGTACAATCCATATTCAAATACGTACAATCCCAGTTGGAGGAACCATCCCAATTTCAAATGGGGAAATCAACAGAGCAATCAGCAATATCAGCAGAGAGCTCCCCAACTACCTCCAAGTTTCCAAGCACCTGAAGAGAAGCAAAGTTTTGAAAACTTTATGATAAAGAACATACAGAATGAAGAGCATGGAGGTTCAGATTAGTCAGTTGGCTACACTGATGATAGCAAAGGCACCAAGGACATTGCCTAGTATTACTAAGACTAATCCAAAGGAACAGGTCAATACAATTACCTTGAGAAGTGACAAGATTTTGGAAGGACAGATGAATGAAGCACCTAGCTCATCAGGAATTGAGACCAAGAAAAATGATGTTCTTACTGAAGATGTCTCAATTCAAGATGTCAATAAAGCATAAGAGGTTGAGAAGAAAGAACCAAAGTGGCAGAGAGCGAAGAAGGATTGTGAGCAGTGCACAATATATGAATTATCACTATATGTCAAGATTTCATTCCCTCAGAGGCTCAAGAACACTAAGCCAGATAAGGAATTACTAAATTCTTAGAGATGTTCAAGAAATTACAAATTAATATTCCGTTCATTGAAGCCATCTCTCAAATGCCCAAGTATGCAAAATTCTTGAAGGAAATACTTACAAAGAAACACAAGCTTGAGGAATTTGAGATGGTATGTCTTAATGAGGAGTGTTCTGCCATCCTTTTGAAGAAGTTACCCCCAAAATTGAAAGATCCAGGGAGTTTTACTATTCCTTGCTCTATTGGTAACTCTTATTTTGAGAAAGCATTATGTGATTTGGGTGCTAGTATTAATTTGATGTCTTTTTCTGTATTTAAAAAATTAGGTATGCAGGAACCAAGCCCACCAATATTTCATTGCTGCTGGTTGAAAGATCCATCACTTACCCTCGTGGTGTATTGGAAGATGTCTTAGTAAATGTGGATAAATTTATTTTTTCGGTTCACTTTATTGTGTTGGATATGGAGGAGAATGACAAGATCTCAATCATACTTGGACGTCCATTCCTCGCCACTAGAAAAGCACTAATTGATGTTCATGATGGGAAGTTGACCTTGCGATTAAATGATGAGGAAGTAATGTTTAATTTTTTAATTTTGTTAAAAATCCTAGTTCCTTTGATTCATGTAATCGTATAGATACTACTGATATTGTGGGTAGTGTTGTGTCTTCATATATACAGGAATATGTGATTGTTGCTATGCTAGAGAAGACCCTGCCCAAGGCTGTTACTGACTTTGAGAATGTCAAGCTCTGCAAGAAAATACCAAAGAAACGGTATGACATGTGTATCAAGCAGCGTGAGTTTAAGATTAGGGATAAAATTCTTGTCGATAACTCATGTCTTCGTCTTCTTCCTAGTAAGTTTTGGTCAAAAGGGTGTGGATCATATGAGATAGTTCGCATCTTATCGTACGGTGTGCTTAAGATAAAGAAAGATGACACACAAACATTCTTGATATATGGCTAGAGCGCGAGGCACTGCTTTGAAAAAGAGAAGGGGTCATCCTATTTTTTGCACTTAAAGCCACCTTGATTTACCTGAATAAAAGGTAATGTCGAGCTAATGATGTTAAATAAGCGCTTCACAGGATGCAACCTGTGTTTCTTTTTTATTTATCTTATTTTAATTACTTTTGTTATTTATGTTATTTTTGTTTTTCTTTTAGATGCTACTCATATGTTTTGAGATTTTTCAGATTCTGTTATTGCGCTAACTCTTGTACTTCTTCTATGCCTGACATTGTATCACTTGTCATCAGGTTGTGTTGCTCTGTTCATTACCCTTTTATTTCTTTTTCTTCCACATTGAGGACAATGTTTATTTTAAGTGTGGGGGGATACTCCTAAAAAAAATTGCACAATTGATGAACACTTGAGTAATGTTGGTAATTAAGCAGGAATTGTGTTAATTGCTTGATTTATTTTGAGCTGATAAAGATATGTTTTAAAAGGGATTTCATTACTCATGAGCTGATAATATAAGAAGTAATCTTTTTTAATTAAGTTAAGTGAAATTTAGCATCTTAGTTAGAAATTAGTCATGTCTGCTTGCTTTTATTCTCTTTATTAACTCTAGCCAAAAAGTAAGTTTTGAGCTTTAATGATTGAATTTTTCATAAATGAAATCCTATTTTTCTTTTACAGTGAGTTTTCTCTTGATTTATGTGCGCTAGAACTTGCTTTAGTATCTTGTTGAGGCTTTAATGATTCACATATAGACTTGAACATGATTAAGGCAATTAGCCTTAATTCTTTCTTGACTTCCAGAGTTGCATTGATGAAATAATCCCTTAGTTGTCCCATTTGAGCCTGAAATTGATTTCTTTGAATACCCAATTAAATAATCAGGTTGAATTCTTTGGAGCATCTGATGTGTTGATTAAAAAGTCTTAAAAGGTTACTTTTGTCTTCAATGGTTGAAAAAAAAGCTTTAAAAAAGGAAAAAAATGAAAAAAAGAAGAAGAAAAAGTTTGTTGGTGAAGAATAATGAGAATATTGGGTTAAAAGTGAGAATGTGTTATATCCTTGTGCATTATGCTCTATTTGTCATCTTTTCAACCTGATTCTGCTTTGTATCAATTTATTCATAAGCATTCTTTACCCTTATCCTTTTTTCTACCTTTTACTATACCATTGGCCTCGTTACAACCAAAGGAAGTCCTTTTGATTCTTGTGCTATATGTGAACTTGGAAGTGGAGATGAGATTGATAAGCAAGCTTATGGTATTACATTTTTCAAGAGAAATTTGAGTGATCTCTTTGCCCTTAAACACTTAAGCGATGGAAAGATGAGTGACCTCAATTGGTTGGTAAAGAGAAAGTTACAAGCTAGACTCAAGCCTCTAATGGTTTTAAGTGTTAAATGATCTTGCTTAATTGGATTTGATTGCTGAACTTGAATTTTGAAATTGTGAATTTTCCCTTGATTCATGTTTCTTGATGTTGAGTTTGATCTTGTTGCTGATTTCTATTCTTTACTTGAGGACAAGCAAAGCTCAAGTGTGGGGGAGTTGATGAACCGTCAATATCTCATATTTTTATGGTTCAATTCCTTGGTTTTTCATGTTCTTTTTATATTTTTTATTGAACTTTGTTTATAAGTTTTGTTATATTTTGAGTATTTCTTAATTGTGCTTTCATTATTTGTTTTATGTGTTTTTGTCAGGTAATTACACATGGAGAAGACTGGACATTTAAAGAAGTAAGGAAAAGAGGAATTTTCATCAGTGTTTAGCGCCTGAGCACTGAGGAGTGGAGCACTAGAGTGCTCGAAGCGTATGTAGCAGCGGTGATTCAGTGATCCAGCGCCTGAGTGCTAGGTGAGGAGCACTTGAGTGTGTAGAACTTAACACAGTGCGTCTTAACTTAAGTGGCTTAGCGCTTGAGCACCCATAAGCCAGTGCCTAGGTGCTGGTTGTGTAACAGAACATGTTATTTTCTATAAATTAGAAAAGTTATGCCAAAGTCAACACATGAGGGAATACACTTGGCATATCATGCAGAAAATCCCTAATCTTGAGAGAGTAGTTTCACAGAAACAGGCTTTGAAGGACGACTTCGAAGGGAGGATTCAATTCTTGAAGGCTAGAAGATCATAATCACTGTAAAATGGGTTTTGATTTCTCTTTACCTCTAATTTTTTCCTTTTTTTTGGTTTTCTTTCCATGGGTTTGTATGCTGATATGAGTTTGTTTGCATTGAATATGATTAGCTAAACCTATAGCTAAGGCTATGGGGGATCTTGTTTTCCTAATTATTTGAGTTTAATTTCTAATTTGATTAATGTAATTTCTTTTAGGGTTTGTCATATTATTTACATTCTTGTTATAACTTGACCACTTTTGGCATGTGTTAATTCATTGTTTGACCGGTGACCATCCGCATTCAATGAATGGATCTATATGGCCTAGGATTAGATTGGAGAATAATCAAACATTAATTTTTTCTACTAATGGAATTAACAAGTATGTTAGTTCATCTCTTAAATTGAGACTTAATATATTATTAATTAATTCAACTAAATGACTAAATAGGTGATTTAATTTAGGAATGAAATATTGTTTTATCTATGTTCATTGGGATCGTAGAATGTAAGAGAACATTGGCAAAAAAATTACCTTACATCAAAAATAAAAGAAAATCTGAATAATTAGATTCAAGTGAACCTTGCGCCCTAGTCTCTCTCTCTCATTGATTATTTATTTTTTGTTTGATTGTTCATTATTTTCCTTTATTTGTTTTATGTTTTTAATTTGAATTTCTCTCCAATTTTGATTGTCTAAATAACAATGTATATCACTTTTTCAATTCTAAATTACAATGGTTGCACAGTTGATATCTGTGGAAATAAGTTTACCCTAAATGGTTTAATATATTATGTTTTGATGATGCCAAATACAAGACAAAAAAAACACTTTGCATATATTATTTGTTGCATCCTTCATAGAGCATATCTATTAGTAATTGATAAATGTCTTATTTGGATATGTCTATGAAAGTCTTATATACATGTTAGACTAACAAGAGTTATACATTTATAAATCATGTATATAAAGATATTGAGTTATGAATTTGGACTAACTATATTTGTTTTAAGTAAGCAATACTTTGTAGAATAGTTCAAGTACCAAGAGTGAGTATTACAACAAGAAAGCAAAAGATCACAATTATGCTCAATTCAAGAAGAATGAAAATGAAAAGATGTTCCAAGCATTTGCAAGTTTTGAAGAGAATATTTTCTTTGGAAGCTTGGATTACATCAAGAATTGATGATGGTAAAAGATCAAGTCCCAAGGTTCTTCAAGAATAGTTTATAGGACTTAGATCTTGTGTAAAGGTAAAAAAAAATCACACTAAACTCAAAATATGTTTTAACATTTTTAAAAGTGTTTCTTAATTGTTTAAAATGCCCAACAAACTGTTTTTGAAAAATTAGTATTGGTGGTAGCTCAAATTTATGGAAAATAGCCAAGTTTATGTTTTGCAAAACTGACATTTGGTTACTCTTTTGATCATAACTTTCAAAATACTTTGAGTTTTGTTCTAAAATTTCATATGAAAATAGACTCAAAGATCTTTCCAATGAGTGGTCATCTGCTTAAAACGGATAAGAAACGAAGAAGTTATGACTATTTAAAATCAGTTTTCAAAACTAGAGTGCAATAACCAATTAAGGATTTTTCCTAACTGATTATTCACCCTATCAGGAGCCATTTTCACATTCTGAAAGCAACTAACTAATTAGGCAATTAGCCTAACTGATTAGTATGATAAATAGGAGCATTTTTCAAGTTTCTAAAGCTCCTAACCGATTAGGCAATTCACCTAATCGGTTAGTGTAAAGGAAAGGAGTATTTTTCAAGGTTTCTAAAAGCTCCTAACCGATTAGGCAATTCACCTAATCAGTTACCATAAAAGAAAGGAGCATTTTTTATGCTTTTATAAAAACTCCTAATCGATTAAGAAATTCTCCTAACCGGTTATTTTAAATGTCAGAGGCCAAATTTTAGAGCTCCTAACCGATTAGGACAATCTCCTAACCGGTTATCTGGGCAACCAGAAAACACATTTCAACGGCTATAAACAGCTAGTTTTCATAATAAATCATTCCTAACCACCACCAACGGCTCTAAAATTCTTTGGGCTATAAATATAAGTGCTTGGGCATCAAAGAAAATAGGGAAAACAATCTGAAAATGATTCTTGAACATTGAACACAAGTTTTACCATCATTTCATCAAATATTCTATTTTGAGCTTAAAAGTGTGATTTCTTGGTACCAATTGATCTTCAATTTGTATTATCCACTCCTGAAGGAGTTTCTATTAATTCTATCCTTGTATTATCTAAAAGAGAGGGTGAGGTATCCCTCAAAGTTGTAAGGGTGAGGTATCCTTTGAAAGTAGAGGCTCAAACACAAAGGGTGAGGTATCTCAAGGTGTGTTGAGTGCTCAAGTTTGTAAAGGTCATCAAGCACCTGTGAAGCTTGAAGAATTGGAGGCTTTAGCACAAGGGTGAGGTATCCCAAGGTGTGAGGAGTGCTCTTATTTGTACAAAGGTTTTCCTAACACCTATGAAGTCTAGGAGATAGTGAAACAAATATCATGTTAAGCTTGGGGACTGGATGTAGGCCACAAGTGGTTGGTGGCTGAACTAGGATAAATTCTTGAGTTTGATTCTCTCTTCCCTACACTCTTTAATTTCAGTATTTGGTGAAATACATTTATTTACTGCATATCTTGTCATCTTGATGTTTTAATTCTCACAACTTGATATCTAGCTTATTCACTTAATTCATCATATATCCCAAGTTATATTTGAGTAATCCATAATAGTTATGCTTTTGTTAGACTTATTCCGTTGCATATGTTAATTAAAAATATCAAAATGCATAATTTCTCAAAGTGGCAATAAAAATTTGTAATCACCCAATTCACCTCCCTCTTGGGTGATGGTTGCCATGGCTAACAATATCTTATCTTTTACAAATTCAATTAAATCCTATAAAAAGGAATTGCTTATTCTGAACCAAAAGTTCATAGCATGGAGCTATGTACATGAAGATTACGTTTGATAAACTTACTAAGCACCTATATCAAATGACACTTCAACTACCAAGTGAAAACCAACCATTATATATGGAGCATAAACTCCTAAAGTTTAGCTACACGAGAACGAACAGAACATTAATGCTAAAAGGTTTGCATTTATCTACAAATTCATTCCTTCTAATTTAATTTAAAAAAATTACGTTTAAAAGAATCCACTACAAATGGATTTAAACACTAAGTTTTATCAAGTTAAATACCTCCAATCAACAGAATGATATACTCCACAACTTTACATTCAAATCCATAAATCCTTAATGTCATGTATAATACAGGATGCCATAATACAATGTAAAAAGCATTGTTGAATACACAAAAAAGCCCACACATACATTAACACTATTCCAACACAATCATAATCAACAAAAGAGGGTTATTGATGATAAAGCATTGCTTCTTTATGTATTCACCACCATTATATTTATGCCAAAAAAAAATACAAATCAAGAAATGAACAAATAAATAAGTTTGCAAATTAAAAGGATTGAAGAAGAAGAAGAATAATGCTTACCTACCTATACTCTCAGGATATTTTCTTTCCCTAGTGGGGGAGTTCACCGCTAGATTTCTCTTACCTTTGGTCCTTTTCATCAGCAAGTTGAGGGGGAGTCCAACTGGTAATGTATAAACTGACAAAAAAAAAATGAAAGGATCAAAGACTTGTTTTTTAATAAGCTAAATCAGAAGAGAAATTTAAAAAATCAGATAAAGAAAGAATAAGAATGAAAGAGAGAGCAAGATCCATACCTGTTGTTGTCGAGACAAAACAAAAACCTATTGTTCATTTTTCATTTATCCCCAAATTCTTCTTCTCCAATCGACCCCAATCTTCAAAAACTGTCTTCCTCCTCCACCAATGAATAAGTTACAACACTCTTTAGAAGTTATAAGAACTTGCTTAAGTTCTTTAAGAACATTATGAGTTTTGATTAATAACAAATTTATACTTAGATTTGAGTATTATAACGTTTCTCTATTAAGTATCATAAGTACAGAAATGTATTCTTTTGGAACTAGCTAAGCTTTCGTGAAATGCTTCGTATCAAGTTCTGATAAATAGAAGACTCTAAGTACCTTCATTGTTTTTGAGTTATGTTCTTGCAAGAAAATTTGATTAAGTCTTTATAACAATTATTCTTCAAGAAAAAAGCTTCAAATGCAACTTTCTAAAATATTGCTTCCAAAGTAAATTAACTCAGAAGCAAGAAGTCTTTTAAGAAGAATTACATTTTCATAAGCTAAACTCAGAAGTAAAGTTCAGTTAAGGAGTATTGGAACTCAAAAGAGATGAATTGCCAAAAATCAGAAGCTACAATGTCTAAAAAGTCTAGAAAGTGCATCACTTATGACTACCTTTGGAAAAAGATAAAGTTTTCAAACTAAAGGTGCTTGAGCACTACAGGACAAGAAAATGGTAACTGTCCTTTTCCTATGTTGCCGTTAAAAAGGACAAGGCTACCCCTTGGAAAGCTATAAATAGCTGAAGACTCAAATAAGAACATATTGATACACACTGTTATATTGCATATCTTCTTATCATTCTTCTGAACTCTATTTCTCGTTTCTGAACTCAATCTCTCATCTGAAATCAGTTTCTGAATTGCTGTCTTAGCAAGAAATTAAGTTCTCTAATTTGTATTTGTCAAGATCCACTCCTTGAGTGATATAAAGACTTCTTACATTCTTTATTTGTACTTGGATAAGAAAATCCACTCTTTGAGTGTTGTGAGAAAAACCAAAACCTTTATCATCTCATAGTAACATGATCCGTTAGTGATTGTTGAAAGGTTCTAGCTTGAAGAGGCTAGTGTTAAACAAAGAATACTTGTATTTCTAGCTTGGAGAAGCTAGTATTGATAAAAGAAAACTCGAAGAAATATAAAATCCTAGTTGCTGACTAGGGATTGGACGTAGGCACGTAGATTTGGTCGAACAAGTATAAACTGATTTATGTGCTGTCTTCTGAAGTCAACTCTTTTCTCATTCTGATATATAGTTTTTATTCTTATTATCAGTTTTCTGAACAAATATCTAAAAGGTTAAAGAACAAAGAAATTGAGTTTGAGTTATAATTGAACTTTCTGTATAAACTCTTGTTAGTACTTCTTATCTTCTAATACTTTTGTGCTAATCTTTTCATTATCCAAGTGAGAAACACCTAAAAAGTTTCTGTTAGTAGAAAAGTTAAGAAAGTTGGAAGCACAATTCAACCCCCTTCTCATGTTGTTGTCACCTTCAATTGGTATCAGAGTTTAGCCTCTGGGTTGAGCGCCTTGACAAGCAAAGAGTAAAGATCCTTAAAGGGAAATGGCAAACTCCAACATATACATTGCTAAGGGACAATCCATTAATCATCCTCCTACATTCATTGGAGAAGATTACCACTATTGGATAGAAAAGAAGAAGATTTTCATTGAATCCACCCATCTTGATCTATGTGATGTAATTGAAAATGGACCTTTCACTCCTATGCATGCATTAGAAGATAGAACTACTATTCTAACTCCATGGAATCAGTAAACAGAAGGTGAAAGGAATCAAGTTCAACTTAATTCCAAAACTAAATATTTTCTTACATGTGCACTCAGCAAGAATGAATATGATGAAATCATTGCTTGTGAAGTATCTAAGGAAGTATGGGATAGACTTGAGATCCTACATGAAGGAACAAGTCAAGTTAAAGAAACAAAGATTAACATGTTAGTTCACCAGTATGAGCTATTCAAAATGATAGAACATGAGATTATTAATGATAATGTTCATGAGATACATGCACATCATAAAACCAATTGAAAGCACTTGGTAGAGTTTACTCTAATCAAGATATGGTGAGAAAGGTTCTGAGAAGTTTACCAAGGGTTTGGAGACCTAAGGTAACAGTAATACAAGAAGCCAAAGACATACTTGAAGTCTTGATGAACTGATGGGTTCTTCAAAAACCCATGAGCAAGAGATGGTAGATGCAAATAAAAGTATCCCCTGAAAAGGGAAAAACTCTAAAGTCTGGTCACAAAGGTTCTGGTCAGAGTTTAGCCTATAAAGCATTAGAAGAATCTGATGAAGAAGATGAAGATGTTGACTTTGAGTTAGAAAGTAATGAGCTTTCTATGCTAACTAGGAAAGTTGCTCGTCTAAGGAGAAAGACAGAGGGTTGGTCACCTTTGTTGACAACTGATAACTCCATGAAATGTAGTTATTTATGCCCCATAATTGTGCTTCATGGCATGCTTAGTCCTTGTTCTTATACATATTTGGAAGGTTTTATGCTTATATTTGTTAAATGTCATTTGGATACATTCCTTTATGTTTTTGAGCAATTTGTGCATATTTGTTGATTGATTAAGTAAATTTGCAATTATATTTAATTTGGTTCTTTCTCTAATGTAGGAAGGGCTCAAAAGAGACAAATTGATGCAAGCCAAGGCCTAGCATTGGAGGAAAGAAGCCAAGGAAGCATTCCAGAGGTCCACGCCGCGGCGCAGAAATGTTCACGCCGCGGCGTGAGGGTCTCGGCCGACCACATACGACGGGACAGACGAGACGGCTCCACGCCGAGGCGTGGGAATTGGCACGCAGCCATGGCGCGCATCGGCGCAGCCGAGCCTATTTATTCTATTTTTCACGCACCCTCTCGCTCTCTCTCGGTTTTCTCTCTTTTAGGTTTTAGGTTTTTAGTTTCTAGGTTAGAGGTGCGGAAATTTGGGCCCTCCATTGGAGGTGGAGATGGAGCTTGGGGAGCTAAGGATGGAGCCTCTTTCCATTGGAGGAGGATCCAGAGCTTCAATGGCGAAATCCATAAGCTTTCTCCTTCTCTCTTTTCTCTTTTCTCTTCCTCATTTCTTGAACATGTATTTTGTAATTTGTTCTCATGTTCATTGTATAGCTGAGCTTTATTTAGGGATGACTTTGAATCCTTTTATTAATATTAATTATTTGTTCTTCTCTGAGTTTGTGTGGATCTTTGATTTTGTTCAATCATATTGTGCTTAATGCTCTTGAGTGTTTGGCCAACATTTGAGTGATTTGATAAAATCTAATGAACCTAGACATAGGGATTTGGGTTTGAGATCGTATGTATGGTTGATGCATGTTCGATTCTATTCCAATGGCGGGATGAGTTGATTCGCTAATGGGATAGACATATACCTCTTAGCCATGCATAGCACGTGTTTGAGAATAGACCTTAAAGAGTGGATTTTGTGTTAGCTCTCAAGGACACTTAGAGAGTTGGGCAAATGACACCATGGTTAGATGACCTAGACATAGGCGTTTAGCTAATGTAGATTCTCAAGCTAACCTAATCATTGCATTCATATTTATGAGGAGGATTGCATGTTGTTGGTTGAAGTAAAAGGTGAAGAAGGATTTCCTAAACTCTAACCGTTTATCCTTATTGCTTTATGTCTTTACTTTCTTTACTTTTATCCATTTTTATGTTCTTGAATAGAATTAGGTAAGTTATCGGTTAATACTTAGCATTGGAAATAAACTTATCCTCGTGGGAACGATCTCTTACTCAGATCACGTATTACTTGTGCGACCGTGCACTTGCGGTTAGCAAATGGGCAAACACGTTTTGACCCTTAACAAGTTTTTGGCGCCGTTCTTGGGATAAGGCATTATTTCCGTATTGCTAATATTGACAATGAGTTTGCTTAGTTCTAATTCAAGTTTTTATGTTTTGTTGTTGTAAATAGTTTTAATTCATGTTTTTATGCTTTTGTTTTTAGTTTGTTTAGATAAGTAGTTATAGTTTGATTTTGTGTTTTTGTTAAGTTTTTGTTGTACATTCTGTGTTTTAAGTTTTTAGACATGTTTTGGAGTAGTTTTTGGAGGTGCTAGGGGCCAAAATGGAGCACCAATTTCAGCGGAGACGAGTTTGCTGCAGAATTCTACAGACTGACCTCTCACGCCGCGGCGTGGGAATGTGCACGCCGCAGCGTGACAGTCTCTGCCTGATCAGGAACGCACCAGAGCGCTCCACGTCGAGGCGTGGAAATGTTCACACCGCGGCGTGACCCCCTGTTTTTGCATTTTTCTGTTGTTTTTCTCTGTTTTCTTTATTTAATAATGCTCAGTTCTAGTTTGGATGCTGTTTTGACTTGCTCAAGTACCCTATAGACCATGAACACCAAGAACACACATTCACTTTGGTTTGGGGGAGTATCATTGCATATTTTCACCCTTAACGCTTAATGTTTACACATGTTTTGATACTTTAAGTATGTGCTAGTGATAGTCATCATGCTTTCATGATTATATCCTGTTTTGGCTATTCTTTGGTAAAGCTGTTGATAAAAGTTTCAATTTTCAACATTCTCTACACGATGTTATGCATGCTTGAATGAAAAATGATAAATCTTTTGAATGCATGATTTGTTGCCATTTGCTTGTGTATGATGGTTGGCCAATGATATAAATGCTTGCAATTGTCCTCGATTCTTTTATGTAACCATTTGCAATCTTGAAGCATGCTTAAGCAATCTTGTTTGTTTTTATGCATGATGTGTTTCTCACTTAGATGCTTGTTTAACTTTGGAAAGATTTAAGTGCTTGTCTAGAGAATGTTTATGGATTGTGCATGTGGATGATTTCTACTATCCTTGAAATTGTTTTGCAACTCTCTTGAGGCGAAATCCTAGTTTGCACATGATTGAAGAAGTGATTAGGGCATTGTTTGGACCGGTTGAGCCTTTCAAGCTTACCTTACATGATTGTATCCCTAGGTCCCCTTTTGAAGCCTTATAATTGTTTGGCCTTCTATGTTCTTCTTTCACCCTCATATTTCCTACCTTGTAACCATTCTAATGCATGCGAAAGCATTGCAATCTTTTCCTTCCCTTAATGTTTGTTGAGTGCATGATATGTTATTTCTTCACTTGAGTCCATTGTTTAGGGTATTTATGTTGTTCAATACAAAAGTGGCTGGAAGGAACCATTTGTTGCACAAAAAGTTGTTTTTGTTAAAGAAAAAGAAAATACAAAAAGAGAAAAAGAAAAAGAAAAGAAAAAACAAAAGAAAGAAAGAAAGCATAAATGAAAAAAAGCATCGAGTGGTTCTGAATAGTGTTATTTGTTTCATTTTGTATACCCTTGTTGTAGTGACTCAAGTCTTGAAATATCATGTTATGTTTCTCAATGTTTGTATGTTTTTCATTCCCCTTTGTTCTTCACCCCATCACCTTGGCCTTACATTATAAGCTATTAAAGTCCCTCTTGATCCTCAATCATGTGTGATTTACATTAGTGGAGAGAGAGTTGTACTACAATTTTGTGGAATCTTGATTTGTATCCATGTGTAGGTTCATAAACTTATCCGAATGAGCATGATTTGAAAAAGATAAGTTGAGCTTGCATGTTTGTGAGAGATGTCAAGTGCATGATTGGAAGCTTGATTGATGGCATGTTAAGGATTGTGTATGTGTTGAGCTTAACATTGAGGCATGAGCATTCTTTGAGAGCCATTATAATCATTGTGCATTGGTTGTGGTTAAAAGAAAATTGAATTTATCATTGTTGAATGCATGTGAGCATGAATTGTCAAAGTCAGTTTTCTTAGTCATACTTTGTGTTGCTCGAGGACTAGCAACATCTTAAGTTTGGGGGTGTGATAACTCCATGAAATGTAGTTATTTATGCCCCATAATTGTGCTTCATGGCATGCTTAGTCCTTGTTCTTATACATATTTGGAAGGTTTTATGCTTATATTTGTTAAATATCATTTGGATACCTTCCTTTATGTTTTTGAGCAATTTGTGCATATTTGTTGATTGATTAAGTAAATTTGCAATTATATTTAATTTGGTTCTTTCTCTAATGTAGGAAGGGCTCAAAAGAGACAAATTGATGCAAGCCAAGGCCTAGCATTGGAGGAAAGAAGCCAAGGAAGCATTCCAGAGGTCCACGCCGCGGCGCAAAAAATGTTCACGCCGCGGCGTGAGGGTCTCGGCCACCACATACCGACAGATGAGACGGCTCCACGCCGAGGCGTGGGAATGTGCACGCCGCGGCGCGCGTCGGCGGTGAGCCTATTTATTCTATTTTTCACGCACCCTCTCGCTCTCTCTTAGTTTTCTCTCTTTTAGGTTTTAGGTTTTTAGTTTCTAGGTTAGAGGTCGCGGTGGGCCCTCCATTGGAGGTGGAGATGGAGCTTGGGGAGCTAAGGATGGAGCCCTCTTTCCATTGGAGGAGGATCCGAGCTTCAATGGCGAAATCCATAAGTTTTCTCCTTCTCTCTTTCCTCTTTTCTCTTCCTCATTTCTTGAACATGTATTTTGTAATTTGTTCTCATGTTCATTGTATAGTGAGCTTTATTTAGGGATGACTTTGAATCCTTTTATTAATATTAATTATTTGTTCTTCTCGAGTTTGTGTGGATCTTTGATTTTGTTCAATCATATTGTGCTTAATGCTCTTGAGTGTTTGGCCAACATTTGAGTGATTTGATAAAATCTAATGAACCTAGACATAGGGATTTGGGTTTGAGATCGTATGTATGGTTGATGCATGTTCGATTCTATTCCAATGGCGGGATGAGTTGATTCGCTAATGGGATAGACATATACCTCTTAGCCATGCATAGCACGTGTTTGAGAATAGACCTTAAAGAGTGGATTTTGTGTTAGCTCTCAAGGACACTTAGAGAGTTGGGCAAATGACACCATGGTTAGATGACCTAGACATAGGCGTTTAGCTAATGTAGATTCTCAAGCTAACCTAATCATTGCATTCATATTTATGAGGAGGATTGCATGTTGTTGGTTGAAGTAAAAGGTGAAGAAGGATTTCCCTAAACTCTAACCGTTTATCCTTATTGCTTTATGTCTTTACTTTCTTTACTTTTATCCATTTTTATGTTCTTGAATAGAATTAGGTAAGCTATCGGTTAATACTTAGCATTGGAAATAAACTTATCCTCGTGGGAACGATCTCTTACTCTGTATCTGTATTACTTGTGCGACCCGTGCACTTGCGGTTAGCAAATGGGCAAACACGTTTTGACCCTAACAAGTTTTTGGCGCCGTTGCCGGGGATAAGGCATTATTTCCGTATTGCTAATATTGACAATGAGTTTGCTTAGTTCTAATTCAAGTTTTTATGTTTTGTTGTTGTAAATAGTTTTAATTCATGTTTTTATGCTTTTGTTTTTGGTTTGTTTAGATAAGTAGTTATAGTTTGATTTTGTGTTTTTGTTAAGTTTTTGTTGTACATTCTGTGTTTTAAGTTTTTAGACATGTTTTGGAGGTGCTAGGGGCCAAAATGGAGCACCAATTTCAGCGGAGACGAGTTTGCTGTAGAATTCTGCAGACTGACCTCTCACGCCGCGGCGTGGGAATGTGCACGCCGCGGCGTGACAGTCTCTGCCTGATCAGGAACGCACCAGAGCGCTCCACGCCGAGGCGTGGAAATGTTCACACCGCGGCGTGACCCCCTGTTTTTGCATTTTTCTGTTGTTTTTCTCTGTTTTCTTTATTTAATAATGCTCAGTTCTAGTTTGGATGCTGTTTTGACTTGCTCAAGTACCCTATAGACCATGAACACCAAGAACACACATTCACTTTGGTTTGGGGGAGTATCATTGCATATTTTCACCCTTAACGCTTAATGTTTACACATGTTTTGATACTTTAAGTATGTGCTAGTGATAGTCATCATGCTTTCATGATTATATCCTGTTTTGGCTATTTGGTAGGTCGTTGATAAAAGTTTCAATTTTCAACATTCTCTACACGATGTTATGCATGCTTGAATGAAAAATGATAAATCTTTTGAATGCATGATTTGTTGCCATTTGCTTGTGTATGATGGTTGGCCAATGATATAAATGCTTGCAATTGTCCTCGATTCTTTTATGTAACCATTTGCAATCTTGAAGCATGCTTAAGCAATCTTGTTTGTTTTTATGCATGATGTGTTTCTCACTTAGATGCTTGTTTAACTTTGGAAAGATTTAAGTGCTTGTCTAGAGAATGTTTATGGATTGTGCATGTGGATGATTTCTACTATCCTTGAAATTGTTTTGCAACTCTCTTGAGGCGAAATCCTAGTTTGCACATGATTGAAGAAGTGATTAGGGCATTGTTTGGACCGGTTGAGCCTTTCAAGCTTACCCTTACATGATTGTATCCCTAGGTCCCCTTTTGAAGCCTTATAATTGTTTGGCCTTCTATGTTCTTCTTTCACCCTCATATTTCCTACCTTGTAACCATTCTAATGCATGCGAAAGCATTGCAATCTTTTCCTTCCCTTAATGTTTGTTGAGTGCATGATATGTTATTTCTTCACTTGAGTCCATTGTTTAGGGTATTTATGTTGTTCAATACAAAAGTGGCTGGAAGGAACCATTTGTTGCACAAAAAGTTGTTTTTGTTAAAGAAAAAGAAAATACAAAAAGAGAAAAAGAAAAAGAAAAGAAAAAACAAAAGAAAGAAAGAAAGCATAAATGAAAAAAAGCATCGAGTGGTTCTGAATAGTGTTATTTGTTTCATTTTGTATACCCTTGTTGTAGTGACTCAAGTCTTGAAATATCATGTTATGTTTCTCAATGTTTGTATGTTTTTCATTCCCCTTTGTTCTTCACCCCATCACCTTGGCCTTACATTATAAGCTATTAAAGTCCCTCTTGATCCTCAATCATGTGTGATTTACATTAGTGGAGAGAGAGTTGTACTACAATTTTGTGGAATCTTGATTTGTATCCATGTGTAGGTTCATAAACTTATCCGAATGAGCATGATTTGAAAAAGATAAGTTGAGCTTGCATGTTTGTGAGAGATGTCAAGTGCATGATTGGAAGCTTGATTGATGGCATGTTAAGGATTGTGTATGTGTTGAGCTTAACATTGAGGCATGAGCATTCTTTGAGAGCCATTATAATCATTGTGCACTGGTTGTGGTTAAAAGAAAATTGAATTTATCATTGTTGAATGCATGTGAGCATGAATTGTCAAAGTCAGTTTTCTTAGTCATACTTTGTGTTGCTCGAGGACTAGCAACATCTTAAGTTTGGGGGTGTGATAACTCCATGAAATGTAGTTATTTATGCCCCATAATTGTGCTTCATGGCATGCTTAGTCCTTGTTCTTATACATATTTGGAAGGTTTTATGCTTATATTTGTTAAATATCATTTGGATACCTTCCTTTATGTTTTTGAGCAATTTGTGCATATTTGTTGATTGATTAAGTAAATTTGCAATTATATTTAATTTGGTTCTTTCTCTAATGTAGGAAGGGCTCAAAAGAGACAAATTGATGCAAGCCAAGGCCTAGCATTGGAGGAAAGAAGCCAAGGAAGCATTCCAGAGGTCCACGCCGCGGCGCAAAAATGTTCACGCCGCGGCGTGAGGGTCTCAGCCAGCCACATACTGACAGGACAGACAGCTCCACGCCGAGGCGTGGGAATTGGCACGCCGCGGCGCGCGTCGGGCGAGCTGAGCCTATTTATTCTATTTTTCACGCACCCTCTCGCTCTCTCTTAGTTTTCTCTCTTTTAGGTTTTAGGTTTTTAGTTTCTAGGTTAGAGGCTGCGGCTGGGCCCTCCATTGGAGGTGGAGATGGAGCTTGGGGAGCTAAGGATGGAGCCCTCTTTCCATTGGAGGAGGATCCGAGCTTCAATGGCGAAATCCATAAGCTTTCTCCTTCTCTCTTTTCTCTTTTCTCTTCCTCATTTCTTGAACATGTATTTTGTAATTTGTTCTCATGTTCATTGTATAGCTGAGCTTTATTTAGGGATGACTTTGAATCCTTTTATTAATATTAATTATTTGTTCTTCTCGAGTTTGTGTGGATCTTTGATTTTGTTCAATCATATTGTGCTAATGCTCTTGAGTGTTTGGCCAACATTTGAGTGATTTGATAAAATCTAATGAACCTAGACATAGGGATTTGGGTTTGAGATCGTATGTATGGTTGATGCATGTTCGATTCTATTCCAATGGCGGGATGAGTTGATTCGCTAATGGGATAGACATATACCTCTTAGCCATGCATAGCACGTGTTTGAGAATAGACCTTAAAGAGTGGATTTTGTGTTAGCTCTCAAGGACACTTAGAGAGTTGGGCAAATGACACCATGGTTAGATGACCTAGACATAGGCGTTTAGCTAATGTAGATTCTCAAGCTAACCTAATCATTGCATTCATATTTATGAGGAGGATTGCATGTTGTTGGTTGAAGTAAAAGGTGAAGAAGGATTTCCTAAACTCTAACCGTTTATCCTTATTGCTTTATGTCTTTACTTTCTTTACTTTTATCCATTTTTATGTTCTTGAATAGAATTAGGTAAGCTATCGGTTAATACTTAGCATTGGAAATAAACTTATCCTCGTGGGAACGATCTCTTACTCAGATCGTATTACTTGTGCGACCCGTGCACTTGCGGTTAGCAAATGGGCAAACACGTTTTGACCCTTAACAAGTTTTTGGCGCCGTTCTTGGGATAAGGCATTATTTCCGTATTGCTAATATTGACAATGAGTTTGCTTAGTTCTAATTCAAGTTTTTATGTTTTGTTGTTGTAAATAGTTTTAATTCATGTTTTTATGCTTTTGTTTTTGGTTTGTTTAGATAAGTAGTTATAGTTTGATTTTGTGTTTTTGTTAAGTTTTTGTTGTACATTCTGTGTTTTAAGTTTTTAGACATGTTTTGGAGGTGCTAGGGGCCAAAATGGAGCACCAATTTCGGCGGAGACGAGTTTGTCAGAGATTCTCGCAGACCGACCTCTCTCACGCCGCGGCGTGGAATGTGCACGCCGCGGCGTGATGATCTCGCCTGATCAGGAACGCACCAGAGCGCTCCACGCCGAGGCGTGGAAATGTTCACACCGCGGCGTGACCCCCTGTTTTTGCATTTTTCTGTTGTTTTTCTCTGTTTTCTTTATTTAATAATGCTCAGTTCTAGTTTGGATGTCGTTTTTGACTTGCTCAAGTACCCTATAGACCATGAACACCAAGAACACACATTCACTTTGGTTTGGGGGAGTATCATTGCATATTTTCACCCTTAACGCTTAATGTTTACACATGTTTTGATACTTTAAGTATGTGCTAGTGATAGTCATCATGCTTTCATGATTATATCCTGTTTTGGCTATTGCTGGTAGGCTGTTGATAAAAGTTTCAATTTTCAACATTCTCTACACGATGTTATGCATGCTTGAATGAAAAATGATAAATCTTTTGAATGCATGATTTGTTGCCATTTGCTTGTGTATGATGGTTGGCCAATGATATAAATGCTTGCAATTGTCCTCGATTCTTTTATGTAACCATTTGCAATCTTGAAGCATGCTTAAGCAATCTTGTTTGTTTTTATGCATGATGTGTTTCTCACTTAGATGCTTGTTTAACTTTGGAAAGATTTAAGTGCTTGTCTAGAGAATGTTTATGGATTGTGCATGTGGATGATTTCTACTATCCTTGAAATTGTTTTGCAACTCTCTTGAGGCGAAATCCTAGTTTGCACATGATTGAAGAAGTGATTAGGGCATTGTTTGGACCGGTTGAGCCTTTCAAGCTTACCCTTACATGATTGTATCCCTAGGTCCCCTTTTGAAGCCTTATAATTGTTTGGCCTTCTATGTTCTTCTTTCACCCTCATATTTCCTACCTTGTAACCATTCTAATGCATGCGAAAGCATTGCAATCTTTTCCTTCCCTTAATGTTTGTTGAGTGCATGATATGTTATTTCTTCACTTGAGTCCATTGTTTAGGGTATTTATGTTGTTCAATACAAAAGTGGCTGGAAGGAACCATTTGTTGCACAAAAAGTTGTTTTTGTTAAAGAAAAAGAAAATACAAAAAGAGAAAAAGAAAAAGAAAAAGAAAAGAAAAAACAAAAGAAAGAAAGAAAGCATAAATGAAAAAAAGCATCGAGTGGTTCTGAATAGTGTTATTTGTTTCATTTTGTATACCCTTGTTGTAGTGACTCAAGTCTTGAAATATCATGTTATGTTTCTCAATGTTTGTATGTTTTTCATTCCCCTTTGTTCTTCACCCCATCACCTTGGCCTTACATTATAAGCTATTAAAGTCCCTCTTGATCCTCAATCATGTGTGATTTACATTAGTGGAGAGAGAGTTGTACTACAATTTTGTGGAATCTTGATTTGTATCCATGTGTAGGTTCATAAACTTATCCGAATGAGCATGATTTGAAAAAGATAAGTTGAGCTTGCATGTTTGTGAGAGATGTCAAGTGCATGATTGGAAGCTTGATTGATGGCATGTTAAGGATTGTGTATGTGTTGAGCTTAACATTGAGGCATGAGCATTCTTTGAGAGCCATTATAATCATTGTGCACTGGTTGTGGTTAAAAGAAAATTGAATTTATCATTGTTGAATGCATGTGAGCATGAATTGTCAAAGTCAGTTTTCTTAGTCATACTTTGTGTTGCTCGAGGACTAGCAACATCTTAATGTTAGTCATGGCAACCATTACCCAAGAGGGGGGTGAATTGGGTATAAAAACTTTTTCAAAAAAGCTCTTAAAATAAATACAAATATTTAAGCTATTTAAATAAAAGCACAGAAGGAGCGTGATGAAGAAAAGAAACTTTAAGAACAGCGGAAAGTAAATGTGCAATAAAATAAATTGCATAAAATAAAGAGATAAAGAGAAGAAGAGCGAGGCACGATATTTATCTGGTTCGACCACCAACCACTTGTGGTCTACGTCCGACCCCAAACACATTCGAGATTTTTCACTATATGTACAAGCTTCAATAGGTGCTTGCAACCGTTACATGAAAGAGCACTTTTCACACACGGGAAACTCTACCCTTGTGCTAAAGTCTCGGCCACAGGATACCTCACCCTTATACAAACCTTGAAGGGATACCTCACCCTTATACAAATCTTGAAGGATACCTCACCCTCAATATAGAAAACAGAAATATAGATGAAGAGAAAACTCTCACAAAGAGTAGATTATACAAATTGAAGCTCTATGAAGCTCTCTAAGGATATCTCAAATTTTGGCGAAAAGAGCACATAAATTTGGTAAAATATGTTTCACAAAATAAAGCAAGAAATAGTTGTTTCAGATAAATGGGTGTGTTTCAAAGATGTCCCAAAAACATGTATTTATAGTGGCATAAGAAAAGAGCCGTTGGGTATCATTTATTTCAACATTAAAAGCATAGAAAATAGCCGTATGCGAGATTTCGATCAGTGTTTATTCGAATAAGCCAAGTCTTATTCGAATAAAACCTTCAAACGATATGTTCCTGAACATCTTTATTCGAATAACAGGTTTACTATTCGAATAACCCTTCAAAAACAAGTTCTGGAACACTTTACGGGTCATGTTATTCGAATAGCCTTTTGGTTATTCGAATAAACCACTAAAAGCTCGGTCTGATATGAATTTTAAGGTGTGTTATTCGAATAACATTTGGTTTATTCGAATAAACCACTCAGCTTTTGAAAACTGACTTTAAACGGTCATAACTTCTTCATTTCTTATCCGTTTAAAGCAAATGACCAGTCATTGGAAAGATCTTTGAGTCTATTTTCAAATGAAAGAAGTTTCAAAACAAAACTCAAAGTATTTTGAAAGTTATGATTAAAAGAGTGACCAAAGGTCAGTTTTACAAAACTCAAACTTTACTATTTTTCATAAATTTGAACTACCACCATAAATAACTTTTCAAAACTTATTTGTTGGGTATTTTAGCATAGGAAAACCATTTGTAAAAACATATTTGAGATATCCATAAGGCTTCGTACATAAAGACACTAAGTCCTATAAGTTATACCATTTAATCTTCCTTTGGACTTGGTCTTTGACATGACTTCGATGTTTATCAATACCTTCATGAAATAGGCATTCACATCCTCCTTGTGTTGAGCTTAATTGAGATCTTTTGCTTTCTTGTTGCAAGCTCACTCTTGGTACTTGGACTATCCTACAAAGTATCACTCACTTAAACAAGCATAGTTAGTCCAAAAACATAATTTAATATCTTCATATGCATGAATCATAAATATATAGCTTTAGTTAGTTTAACATGCATATAAGACATTCATAGACACATCCAAATAAGATATTTATTAAATATTAATGGATATGCTCTATATAGAATGCAACAAAGAGTATAAGCAAGATATTCTTTTTGTCTTGTATTTGTCATCATCAAAACTTAATATATAAAACCATTTGGGGCAAACTTATATCCACAATCTCCCCCTTTTTGATGATGACAAATCACCAAAGAAAAATATATTGAACAATATATAAGAATTGATATTTATGTAAGCATATCAAGCAATTAAACACAAGAACATATTTTTCTTTCTAATTTTCTCTCCCCCTATTTGACATCAACAAAAAGGCTTAGGAAGGAAAGATAATAATTTTCTCTCCCCTTATAGATAAAACTCATGATTCAAAGAGAGATGAAATAAACATGCTTTTAAGATATAGAAGATTATTCATGCAATGCTTGTCATATTTTTTTGTATGTAAACATTTAGCATATGATAGCAGTAAAATACTTTATGTAATCAAACAAGGATGTAAGGCAAGAGATATAAACAACTTCAGAGCTAGGCTCCCCCTCAAAATATGCATATTTATCAAAAATAGTAGATAAAAAAAATATGTATGCGAAGACCATGTAAGCATATCACCTTAAAGAAAAGCAAGGCAAATATACATCTTCTTAATCCTTCAATCAAAAAAGCCATTTTAAAAACTTCTCCCCCTTTCAAAAAGAATTTTACAAGAGCACATTATATTTTCAAAAGCATTTTAGAAAGGTAGAGATATTTTATATAAAAAGCCATATATTCCTTGGAAGCATCTAGTTATTTAAGATTAATTTATCAATAAGTATCATACAATTCATAACATATAGAATACCATAAAAGTTAAGGGATATAGATACTTATTGAATCATATAAAGAGTGATGCTCCTTCTTTATTGGTCCTTTAACTTTGAGCTTTCTTCCTTTGAATTCTACATTTCATTGCACTAGAAGAAAGTCTTCTTTATCTTCCTCTTCAGTTGAATTCCATTCGGCTTTTCTCGTTTATGCTTGTATGTAAAAAAATCGATGGCTATATTTGAAACACATAGAGAGACTTGCAAAGCTAACTTTAAAAGTCCTCTAAAACATAGGTTAGCATCAAATATCATTTAATCTCATTTACAAGCATAAATTAGGTTGATATATAATTTAAAGCATGTATCACATTTTCAACCATGCAATATTAGTTCTAACAAGAATGCATGAAGCACATATGCACTTGAATCCAGAAAAAAAATGTTTAAGCATTTTAAGGCATGATTCAAGTTTATTAAGAAATACATGATTAACATCAAAACTTATATAAGCATTTTGGGGCAAACAGTGATCATGTTAGGCATATAATATCAAGTAATGAATTTTAGTACTCACACATGCTAAGAACAAAAAGTCCCTTATTATAATAAAAGAATTGAAAAGCCATGGAGCTGTAACTTTTGAAATTATTTACTTCTTGTTTTCAAAATTTAACATATCAAACAAGAAGACATGTAACATTTTACTTTCTAATCTCCAAGTAAGTATATAAGACAATTAGGCATCAAAGAGAAGGGATTAGAATGACTTCTGAGAATGTGAATTTTCATATTTAAACAAAGAGAATTGATCACAAGCTTAATAACAAAGATATTACCATAGCATGTCATTCCAAGCAAAAATGTATGCATATCTAGCATGTTAGCATATGTAGAGATACTTTCAAGACATAATGCTAGAAAAGCACAACTTAAAAAATGGTAAGACATAAAAACAAATTTCTACTTATCCAAGTATCACATGATATTCAATAATAGTTTGATATCACCAAAAGTGTATTCTTTGAGTTTTTGTAGATGACTCCCACTTTCACCAACTTCCAAGCTTCAAGCTTTCGTGAGGGAATAGAAATTTTTGCACATCTTTTAAAAGTTAAGTCCTTTTAAGCTTTACTATCCTCAAGTTGAATAAATTCCATTTAAATGCTTGCTTGAGGTAGTTATCAGCCTACAACACAATTCAAAGAATTTTCTTTGGTATCCATCAATTTTGGATCCATAGAGGTTAGTTATTATGCCAAACTTATAAACAAATAAGCATTTAAAGTAATAAATAAGTTCACAATGGCAACAGATATTTCATGATCAATTAAGCAATTACATATGTTCATCAAAAAGAATAGTGAATTACTTTTGATTAAGCATTTGTATTTTTAAAAGGAATTCAGCATATATTAACGAAACATAGTAGAACATTTTGTTTAAAAACGAGCCATGTTTATTGGAATAAAAGAAGAAGATTTAGGTTTTATTCGAATAGAGGATCTGCAACGGCCAAACATTTTGGCCATTTAACAGGTTTCATTCGAATAACCTAGGGGTTATTCGAATAGATGTAAGGCAATCACTCAAGATCGATAAGCCAAGTCTCGGTTATTCGAATAGACTTGATTTTATTCGAATAGACAGAGATCATCAAATAAGATCGATGAAACAAGCCTCAGCTTTATTCGAATAAGCTTAGCTTTATTCGAATAGCAGAGACCAAAAAGAGAAGTCTGTAGTTGCTAAGGGTCAGTTTATTCGAATAAATATAACGTTATTCAAATAATACTAACATGCAACATAATTTTGATCCGATGATTTATCTTTATTCGAATAAACCTAGATTTATTCGAATAAATCTATCAGAAACACAAAGAAGCATACGTTCAAGAATTCAAGACAAAGTATATATTCATATGATTTAAAGATTCCAGAGAGATACAAAAAAATATAGTATTCAAATTAATTATATGTATGATTGATCAAAAAATTCAAGCTCAAGGATATTATCATTTAGACATGTCATTTCAAACCAGAATTATACTTTATCTAGCATATTAACATGTAGAAATATTTTTAAAAAGAAAAGCATAATAAAAGGTTTCACTTATCCGGAAATTGTAAGTCCAAACTTCACGGAGACAAGGAAGAGAGCTTGAAATTATTTCTGGTTTTTGTACTTACAGCAACCACTTTCAAAATGCCAAAGTCAGCTCTTGGCCTTCAAGCACACCTACAACACACTTCAACTTTTGACTTTTGGTACCCAAATTTTCTTGGGTCCTTGTGTGTTAGTTTTTGAATATTAATTTATTATGCTCTTATAAAGATCAATTTTTCATAATATGTAAATTGAGCACAATAAATTAAATAATTATTTTCTATTAAGCATATAATCAATAACATGCTTGCTTTCATGATACATAGACAGTTTTAAAGCATATAAAGCATACATAAGCATTATAGAACTTTATGTACCAAGATATAACAAATTAATGAATTTTAATATAATAAGAATGAACATAATCATGTGTTAAATATAATATTCAAATTTTATCAAATACACATGATTCTATCCTCTACCTAAGGCCTACAAGGAATATACCTCAAATTTATTGACTTTGCATGTAAATGCTCATGAGAGGTAAAAACTGTTGATACCTTGGCCTTGGTAAACAAGGGAACTCTTTTCCTTACCCATTGCTTCTCTTTTGGTGTTTTGAACTTTGCAAGTTCTACATTTTGTACTTGAGAAGCTTTGGTTGAAATCATCTTCCTTCTTTGACTAAAATCTCTTTCATTGGGCTTTGGAAGCACTCTTCGTGATGATTCCTCTTTCCTTTGACCAATAAGTCCATCCTTTTGAGAAATTTTCTGCATAATTGAAACACTAGGAGGACATTTTGGTACCCACTTCATTTTGGGTCCTTGAATGTTAGTATTAGGGCCTTTAGGATTTTTAGGAACCCATACCATACAATTTCTCATATAATGATTTCTTCTATAATTGCATAAATGAGAAATATGTCCTAGATGACCACAAAAATTACAAACAATTGAATTTAATGATGGCTTGATCCTTTGAATATCATTTTTGAAAAACTTAAGCATTTTATTGTTATTATATTCTAAATTATTTTTGCCATAAGTCTTGCTTGAATTTTCACATGTAATAACATTAATTTTATCCTCGTTGACAAACATAGAATTTAGGCAATTACAACTATTTGCTTTGGCAAATTCAGAATATAAGTCCTCAACTTGATTTTCTAAATTAATGCTTTTTTCACCGAGAAGATGAGGTTTCATATTTCAAAGGCATTTCCTCATTAAGAAAAGCATATTCATTTTTCAAAAACTCAATTTTATTTTCAATAAAAGAAATATTTTCCAAACACGATAAGTTTTTCTTTTCTAAATTCAATAAACCATCATACAATTCATTATATGCACTTTGCAACTCATCATAAGAAGGACTATAATATAGTTTAGAATTATTTACCTCAAAGTCCTTTTTAGCTATATAGGAAATAGTCTCAATTTCTAGCATACTTGGCTCTTTAAGGGAATCACCTTCTTCCTCATCAATTTTATTTTGCTTTGCCTCTTCTTCGAATTGAGTACCATCGTCACCAAGAGGCATTTGGCTTGCTTCAGTAGTTTGAACATCTCTTTGAGCATGCGTTTCATGACAGGCTTCCTTCAATGGCTTTTGCTCTTCTTGCTTTCTATATGCAACTTTATGCACAAAATCATCGTTAGCAAGATAAATAGCATTAAGAGCATCCCATATATCTTTAGCACTAGAACAATTTTTAATTTCAGCATAAGCATAATCATTCAAACTACTTCTCAAAATTTGCATAGCTCTAATATTCAAAGAAAAACATTTTTTATCAAAACTATTCCAAGTTTGTTTTGATTTATAAATAAATCCATTTAGCACAACATCCCACAAATCTAAATCAATTGATTGCATATAAAACTCTATTCTAGCTTTCCAATAAACAAAATTCACACCATCAAAGAACGGTGGTTTATCAATTTCAAAACCTTTCATTTTGAAAAACTTTCAAGGTTGCCAACAAGCAAGGATCTTTAACTCTAAGCGGTTAAGCTTTCACCAGAGCACGAAGCTCTGATACCACTTGTTAGTCATGGCAACCATTACCCAAGAGGGGGGTGAATTGGGTATAAAAACTTTTTCAAAAAAGCTCTTAAAATAAATACAAATATTTAAGCTATTTAAATAAAAGCACAGAAGGAGCGTGATGAAGAAAAGAAACTTTAAGAACAGCGGAAAGTAAATGTGCAATAAAATAAATTGCATAAAATAAAGAGATAAAGAGAAGAAGAAGCAGTGCACGATATTTATCCCTGGTTCGACCACCAACCACTTGTGGTCTACGTCCAGTCCCCGAAACACAGTTCGAGATTTTTCACTATATGTACAAGCTTCAATAGGTGCTTGCAACCGTTACATGAAAGAGCACTTTTCACACACAGGGGAAACTCTACCCTTGTGCTAAAGTCTCACTTCGCGAGGATACCTCACCCTTATACAAACCTTGAAGGGATACCTCACCCTTATACAAATCTTGAAGGATACCTCACCCTCAATATAGAAAAACAGAAATATAGATGAAGAGAAAACTCTCACAAAGAGTAGATTATACAAATTGAAGCTCTATGAAGCTCTCTAAGGATATCTCAAATTTTGGCGAAAAGAGCACAGAAATTTGGTAAAATATGTTTCACAAAATAAAGCAAGAAATAGTTGTTTCAGATAAATGGGTGTGTTTCAAAGATGTCCCAAAAACATGTATTTATAGTGGCATAAGAAAAAGAGCCGTTGGGTATCATTTATTTCAACATTAAAAGCATAGAAAATAGCCGTTGCGAGATTCTGACCGTGTTTATTCGAATAAGCCAAGTCTTATTCGAATAAAACCTTCAAACGATATGTTCCTGAACATCTTTATTCGAATAACAGGTTTACTATTCGAATAACCCTTCAAAAACAAGTTCTGGAACACTTTACGGGTCATGTTATTCGAATAGCCTTTTGGTTATTCGAATAAACCACTAAAAGCTCGGTCGATATGAATTTTAAGGTGTGTTATTCGAATAACATTTGGTTTATTCGAATAAACCACTCGCTTTTGAAAACTGACTTTAAACGGTCATAACTTCTTCATTTCTTATCCGTTTAAAGCAAATGACCAGTCATTGGAAAGATCTTTGAGTCTATTTTCAAATGAAAGAAGTTTCAAAACAAAACTCAAAGTATTTTGAAAGTTATGATTAAAAGAGTGACCAAAGGTCAGTTTTACAAAACTCAAACTTTACTATTTTTCATAAATTTGAACTACCACCATAAATAACTTTTCAAAACTTATTTGTTGGGTATTTTAGCATAGGAAAACCATTTGTAAAAACATATTTGAGATATCCATAAGGCTTCGTACATAAAGACACTAAGTCCTATAAGTTATACCATTTAATCTTCCTTTGGACTTGGTCTTTGACATGACTTCGATGTTTATCAATACCTTCATGAAATAGGCATTCACATCCTCCTTGTGTTGAGCTTAATTGAGATCTTTTGCTTTCTTGTTGCAAGCTCACTCTTGGTACTTGGACTATCCTACAAAGTATCACTCACTTAAACAAGCATAGTTAGTCCAAAAACATAATTTAATATCTTCATATGCATGAATCATAAATATATAGCTTTAGTTAGTTTAACATGCATATAAGACATTCATAGACACATCCAAATAAGATATTTATTAAATATTAATGGATATGCTCTATATAGAATGCAACAAAGAGTATAAGCAAGATATTCTTTTTGTCTTGTATTTGTCATCATCAAAACTTAATATATAAAACCATTTGGGGCAAACTTATATCCACACTTAAGTTTGGGGGTGTGATAACTCCATGAAATGTAGTTATTTATGCCCCATAATTGTGCTTCATGGCATGCTTAGTCCTTGTTCTTATACATATTTGGAAGGTTTTATGCTTATATTTGTTAAATATCATTTGGATACCTTCCTTTATGTTTTTGAGCAATTTGTGCATATTTGTTGATTGATTAAGTAAATTTGCAATTATATTTAATTTGGTTCTTTCTCTAATGTAGGAAGGGCTCAAAAGAGACAAATTGATGCAAGCCAAGGCCTAGCATTGGAGGAAAGAAGCCAAGGAAGCATTCCAGAGGTCCACGCCGCGGCGCAAAAATGTTCACGCCGCGGCGTGAGGGTCTCAGCCAGCCACATACTGACAGGACAGACAGCTCCACGCCGAGGCGTGGGAATTGGCACGCCGCGGCGCGCGTCGGCGAGCTGAGCCTATTTATTCTATTTTTCACGCACCCTCTCGCTCTCTCTTAGTTTTCTCTCTTTTAGGTTTTAGGTTTTTAGTTTCTAGGTTAGAGGCTGCGGCTGGGCCCTCCATTGGAGGTGGAGATGGAGCTTGGGGAGCTAAGGATGGAGCCCTCTTTCCATTGGAGGAGGATCCGAGCTTCAATGGCGAAATCCATAAGCTTTCTCCTTCTCTCTTTTCTCTTTTCTCTTCCTCATTTCTTGAACATGTATTTTGTAATTTGTTCTCATGTTCATTGTATAGCTGAGCTTTATTTAGGGATGACTTTGAATCCTTTTATTAATATTAATTATTTGTTCTTCTCTGAGTTTGTGTGGATCTTTGATTTTGTTCAATCATATTGTGCTTAATGCTCTTGAGTGTTTGGCCAACATTTGAGTGATTTGATAAAATCTAATGAACCTAGACATAGGGATTTGGGTTTGAGATCGTATGTATGGTTGATGCATGTTCGATTCTATTCCAATGGCGGGATGAGTTGATTCGCTAATGGGATAGACATATACCTCTTAGCCATGCATAGCACGTGTTTGAGAATAGACCTTAAAGAGTGGATTTTGTGTTAGCTCTCAAGGACACTTAGAGAGTTGGGCAAATGACACCATGGTTAGATGACCTAGACATAGGCGTTTAGCTAATGTAGATTCTCAAGCTAACCTAATCATTGCATTCATATTTATGAGGAGGATTGCATGTTGTTGGTTGAAGTAAAAGGTGAAGAAGGATTTCCCTAAACTCTAACCGTTTATCCTTATTGCTTTATGTCTTTACTTTCTTTACTTTTATCCATTTTTATGTTCTTGAATAGAATTAGGTAAGCTATCGGTTAATACTTAGCATTGGAAATAAACTTATCCTCGTGGGAACGATCTCTTACTCTGTATCTGTATTACTTGTGCGACCCGTGCACTTGCGGTTAGCAAATGGGCAAACACGTTTTGACCCTTAACAACAACTCGAGGTCTAAGATCATTGGAATAGGTAAATGTTGGTAAGGAATCCTCTCCTATTGATCTGTTGATAATTTCAATATCTTAAATGCCTTTTATTTGATCTAATTGGACTCCATATGTGCTCAATTATTGATATTTAGCTAAGTTTATGATATAAAGCTTAATCAGATGTTTATTGTGAAACTATGCTTAAATGTGGTTATAAACACTCATAAATAAATTATGTTTTTTAGGAGATTTTTGAGTGTTTGAGTCCATTAGCATCAATCCAAGCTTGATGACCATTTAAGGAGAGAGATGAATACTTAAGAAGATCAATTTTATCCCTAGAGGCAAAGAAAGAAGAGCATTTGTGAAGAATCAAGGTTGCATTTGAAGAAAGTGAGTGACACGACCCTTGTCATCTGACACGGGGTGGGTCGTGTACTCCTCTGACTATCTCAAGCTGGGGTCAAATTCTATTTTTTGGTTAACACGGCCTGTGTCATATAACACGGGTAGGCCGTGTACATTTCTGTGATTCACAAGGGAATTCAGTTTTAAGCCTTGACCAATAACACAACCCGTGTCACATGACACGGGCTAGGCCGTGTTCTTCTCTGACTTTGAAATTAGCTGGAAGTATGTTATCAGATTCAGACACGGGTAAGGTCGTGTTGTATGACATGGCCCGTGACATCGGTTCAGGAACTTAAATTTGAATTTTGATGCTGAATTAGGTATCCAAACTTATAAATAGGGTTGCCTAAAGCCCCTAAAAGATATATCTAGACTGAGAGCCGTCAAGAGAACTGAAGGAAACACGAAGAACAAGAAAGAGGAAGATTCGATCAAAGATTGGAGTCTCGGGTTCGAGTAATTGGAGATCAATCAACCTTGATAATTGGAAACTAGTTTGATCTTTAGTTTTCTTCTGCACTTTCATTCTGAACTATGTTTTTCTTCTATTTTTCTTGTGATTTTAAATTTGCCATGTGTGGCTAAACTTCTTGATTGGTTAAGGGAAGATGAAACCCTCGTTTTGATTATGTGAATATTGCATATTTATTTATATCAATACAGTTATGTTTTTATTCATATGTTTCTGATCTTAAATCAATATAAAGGTCTTTATATTCTTGCCAAATTTCGAGAGTGGTAAAACTAGGATTGCTATGCGTGGTTGTGGTGGTAAAACTAGTAAAACATATGATCTAAGTAATTTAATCCCGGTGTGTGATTAGATATTAGTGTGATTGATTTTCTAATTCTTAATGCAATTATTAGGTAGGTGTAAGAGCGGTTGCTTTACAAATAACTAATGGTTAGGGTTTGATTTGAGCGGTTGCTGAATTAAGCAAAACTTAAAGAAAATAGGGGATTTATCTCACAATCACATAAGAACATAATTGATCATGTTGGTATAAAGAGTATGTAAGTTAGCATAATCATATAAATCTAATGGTGGATTCCATCTCTTAACCAATATCTTTAATTTAGTAATTCAATTTGCGTTTACTGTTTTTGTTTTAAGTTTAATTTCTATTTTTAATTTTAATTAACAAAACCCCCTTTTTACTTTTTACTATTTTCTTTAGAGTCTAAATTAGGAATCAGTTTATAGTGTCAATTGAATTAGTTCTCTGTGGATCGACCTTTGCTAACTACAACTGGTTGCAATGTTTTTATATTTTTGGTGGAACTTGACAATTATTTTTTATACTAATTTTTAATTGTATTCCACACCACACCACCTATTAACAATGGTGTTCTTCTGGTTGAAAGGTTGAAATATAACTGTCTGAGTATTAGTCAGTTCTATGACAAAGGCTACAAAGTTATGTTTGAATCTTCTCAATGCATAGTGAAGGATTCAAAATTTGATAAAATCCTCCTTACTACCAAGAGATATTTTAACACCTATATTATGTATCTAGATGACCTCTCAAATCAAGATATAAAATGTCTAGCATTTTTTAAAGATAAGAAGTAGCTGTGGCATCAGGAACTTGGTTATATCAATATGAAGACCATTTCTGAACTTATGAAGAACAATTTGGTCAAGGGTTTACCCAAGATAAGATTTGACAAAGACATGATTTATGAAGCATGTCAAAAGGGTACAAACCAAGGATTCGTTTCAAGCCAAAAATATTATCTCAATCACTAGAGCACTCAAGCTTTTACATGTTAATTTGTTTAGACTAACTAGAACTATAAGTCTAGGTGGTAAAAAATATGATTTTGTTATTATGGATGACTTCTCAAAACACACATGGGTACTCTACCTCAACCAAAATAATGAATCTTGTGAGGCCTTCAAAATATTTTGCACAAAGGTACAAAATAAAAAGGGTTTTTGCATTGCTGCTATTAGAAGCGATCATAGAAGGGAGTTTGAAAATCAATCTTTTAAAGAATTTTGTGATGAGAATAGAATTTCTCACAACTTTTTTTCTCCTAGGACACCATAACAAAATGGTGTTGTAGAGAGAAAGAACAAATCCTTACAAGAAATGGCAAGGACTCTCCTTTATGATATCAGTCTACTAAAATATTTTTAGGCGTAAGTAATAAATACTTCTTGCTACATCTAAAACTGTGTTTTCATAAGGCCAATCATTAAGAAAACTCCCTATGAATTATGGAAAGGAAGAAAACTCAACATCTTAATTTTTATACCTTTAGTTTTGAATGCTATATTTTAAACAACAAGGATCAGCTTGGAAGGTTTAATTCTAAAGTTAACAAAGATGTAATTTTGGGTCACTCATATGTTTTTAAAGCTTATCATGTTTATAATACGAAAACTTTTGTTGTTGAAGAATCCATTCACATTTCTTTTAGTGATGCTAATAAATCTTCTTAGCTTAAAGTTTTTGACTTAGAAGAAGACTTTGAAAACATCACTCTAAGAGATATATCAAAGATTGCTTTTGATATGCCACAACCAAAGAAGGAGCCTCATGTTGCTTCTGATGATCTTTCTGAAGATCAACGAAAGAATCAAACGGAAGAACAAATCAAAAGATAATCTCAGTTACCGAGGGAATCTAGAAATTTGTCCTCTCATAATAGAGATCTCATAATTAGTGAACCTTCTCTAGGTATGAAGATTATATCTTCATTAAAAAACAATGTAAACTTAGCTTTTATATCTTAGATTGAGTCCAAGGAAGTTGATGAAGGTCTAAAAGACGAAGGATGGATACTTACTATGAAAGAAGAGCTAAATTAAATTGAAAAAAACCAAGTATGGACATTTGTTCCTGAACTAGAAGATCACACTATTATTGGAACAAAATGGGTGTCTAGAAACAAGCTTGACGAAGTTAGGAATATCATAAAAAACTAAGCAAGGTTAATGGCTCATGGCTACAATCAGCAAGAAGGTATTGATTGAAACTTTCGCTCCTGTTGCTAGACTTGAAGCTGTTAGAATTCTACTTACTTATACTGCTTTCAAAGGATTCATTTTATATCAAATGGATGTTAAACCCGCTTTTTTATAAAGCTTTATTTCTGAAGAAGTTTATGTCAAGCAACCCCTAGTTTTAAATATGAGAAGTTTCCCAATCATGTCTTTAAACTCTCCAAAGCTTTATATGGTTTAAAGCAAGCTCCTATAGCTTAGTAAGAAAAACTTAATTCTTTTCTTTTAAAAAAGGAAAAATTACACCGACCTTCATTGAGGTTTGGCCTAATTACACCTGGCACTTCCCTTGTTTTAGAAATTATACTGGCCTCCCTTGAGGTTTATCTTATCATTACATTAACCTTCCCTTGAAGTTTATATTATCATTACACTTACCTCCCCTATCCATTTATTTTAGGGGAGTGTATAGGTGCAAACAATGGGGGAGGTGGGTGTAATTTCACTAAACCTTAAGGGGGGTGAATGGAATTTGCCCTTTAAAAAATGGTTTTGTAAGAGGCAAAATTAATACAACTCTTTTTACAAAACACCAAAAGAAAGATTTTTTGCTAGTTCAAATTTATATAGATGACAATTTTTGGTTTTACTAATGAACTTTTATGCAAGGAATTTTTTGAGTTAATGCAATGAGAATTTGAAATGAGATTGATAGGAGAACTTAGATTCTTCTTAGGATTACAAATAAAACAATTGAAGAATAGTGTCCTTATACATCAAGAAAATATACGAGGGATCTTCTCAAAAGATTCAAAATGGATTGAGCAAAGAATATGAGCACATCCATGCATCCTTCTCAAGTCTTATACTCTAATGAGAAAAGTAAACCTGTGAGTGAGAAGTTATACAAAGGTATGATTGGTTCTTTTCTGTATCTCACTACAAGTAGACCTAATATTCAATTAAGTGTAGGAATATGTGTTAGGTTTCAAGCAAATCCTAAATAATCTCATCTAAAATCTGTCAAAAGAATCTTTAGATATTTGATTGGAACTTCTAATCTTGGTCTTTGGTATGAGAAGGGTACTTCTCTTGATCTTATAGGTTACTATAATGCTAACTTTGCTGGTGATCGAGTTGAAAGAAAAAGTATGAGTGGTTATTGTAGCTTTCTTGGAAAAGCACTTATCACATGCTCAAGTAAAAAACAAAACTCAATTGCTTTCTTAACTGCTGAAGTTAAGTATGTGTCTGCATCAATTGTTGTTCACAACTTTTGTGGATCAAACATAAGCTTGAGGACTACTCTCTTCGGTTCTCTAAAATTGTTGTCTTCTATGATAATACTAGTGCTATAAATCTAGCTAAAAATCCAATTCAACTTTCTAGATCTAAGTATATAGATATTAAATATCATCTTATTAGGGATCATGTTTAGAAAGATAATATTGAACTTAGATTTGTTAAAACTGATGAACAATGGGCTAATATCGTTACTAAACTGCCATTGAAGATAGATTTTGTTCAATCAAAAATCATCTTAACATTGAGCATAATGCATATTGCATAAGAAGTAGACTAAGAATTAAGCTTAAAAAGTCAATATATAATCAGAAGAAAGTTCAAAAGCTTGTTCACTCAGAAGCTCAATCAGAAATATGATCAGAAGTATACTTTAGAAGAGATATAAGATGTTTTGGTCAGAAATCCTATCAAAAGATGTTTTGAAAGTCAGTTAAGATTTTTGACGAATTTTTATTGTTGTTGACGTAGCACAGCCTAACAGTAATATATTTGTTAGAAGTTGTAAATGTTGAATGACTATCTGATGTCATCCCTCTGTCTTCCTCCAACGGCTAGTGTTTACTAGCTATTTAAATCGCATAATAGTGAACACAAAATCACTTTTGCACCCTACTTCTCTAACCTAAAGATCTCATATGATTCCTTGACCTCTCTAAAATCATCCTCTTTTAAACTCAGAAACTCAAATCACCACAAAAAACATTCATCTTTCATCCTAAACCATGAAGAAATTAGGACGCCTAATTGGTGCCCTTTTTGAGAAAAAAGAAGCCCAAGAAAAAGCTCATTTCCACCTCCTAAGAAACAAAAGAAGAAAGAGATTAGAAAAGAAGATGATATTGAATTATGGAAGTTCCAAACATAACAACACCTTTTCTCTAATGAAGCTGTCAAAGCAAATACAACTCAAGATTCAAAGGAAAACAGATTGTTTAGGGCCGATTTATAAACATTGAGAAGATAGCATAATCGGGCCTCGAGGTATGTGAGCTGATTAACTTCCAACACTACAAAAGTTTTTGAAGATGAATGATGTTATCTTCCCAATATTGGCACGAGTTTTCTATGCAGTAGATCAGATATCCCTTGATCCACTAATGATCACGAGCAAGATAAAAGATGTGAAGATCATTCTTGATAAGGAGCTTTGATCAAAATCACGAAGGTGAAAGCTAGAGGAAATAAGCTTTTTATTGAAGAAGAATGGTGGCTAGAGTATGGAATCATGTTTGAATCAATGCTAAACTCTATTCTAACCAATCCTAGAGAGAATGGAATTATAGCCAAAAACTAGAATCTAGAAGCTAGATTTCTACACTCCCTCATCCAACACGTCGTCCTTCCAAGAGTTGGAAGCTTTAATGTTATTTCTAATGTGGACCTCATGGTCCTTTGCTACCTGAGACATAAGCAGTTTCTGAACCTCCACTACCTCATCTTACACTTCATCACCTTTGCTCTCAATGTCCCCAAGAAAATCGCTGGCTTACCCTGTGGAATGCTCCTAAAAAAGTGTTCCAGTTTTATAGTCTCAACCTTGAAGATGAAGCTACTCTGGATGCTAGCTCAGAGTTAACTAACAAGAATCTGTCAGCTATGGGCATCATCACAAAGCCCAAGCAGAAGAAGAAGAAAGAAGCTAAAAAGTCCTTGTGTCTCCTGCTGAGCGCTTGGAAAAAAAGATCAAAGAAAAAGGAGACTTTTGCCAAAGAAGTTACTGAGAAGAAGAAAACAACAAAGAAAACTCCAAAGCCTGCTACACCATTTGTTTCTAAGAAGCCCAAAGAAAATGAAGAAAATGAGAAAGAAAGACAAGGGGAAAAGAAAAAGAAAGAAGAGAAACCTGAGTTGCTTAAGAAAGAAATAAAGAAAGAAAATATTGAAGAATGTGAGGTTGTAGAGAAAGAAAAGAAAAACAAAGAAAATTAAGAAGAAGAAGAATATCTCGAACATATTCAAGAACAGGATCTAATTCAAATATCGATAAAGAAAGTGAAGAAGAGAAGGAAGTTAAGAAAGATATGGAAATCGAAGGAAAAGAAAAAGAAGCCGAAAAGGAAAAAAAAGAACTAAAAAGAAAAAATTCTGAAGAGAAGATAAATGAAAAAAAAAAAGAGAAAAGGGAAGGAACCAACTGTAAAAGAAGAAAAGAAAGCTGAAGAAGAAGAAGCAGAAGAAGAAATTAATATAGAAGAAGTTGCCAAGATAGATACGGCAACATAAATGGGAAAAAAGGAAGAAGAAAAGGGAGCAGGAGGATTCCAATCTCAGAAATTTAAATTCTTCATCCTTTCCTTCCCTAAACAAAGTGAACTTTTGACAAGCGTGATTGCTGATGCGTTTGAGAAGATTTACAGAAAGTCATCTAAAGAATATAGTTACAACTCATACACCACTTGAACTTCTACACATTAATTTATTTAGTCTAACTAAGTCCACTAGTTTAGGTGGAAAAAGATATAGTTTTGTGATTATTGATGACTACTCAAGGTTCACTTGGGTGATCTTGCTAAGCCACAAGGATGAGTCTTTTGAAGCATTCAAAGTCTTTTGTAAAAAGATTCAAAATGAAAAAGGAATTTGCATTATTACTATAAAGAGTGACCATGAGGAAGAATTTGAAAAGCTTTTGTGATGAAAATGGCATAGTACATAATTTTTCTTGTCCAAGAACTCATTAACAAAATGAAGTTATAGAAGGAAAAATTGTACACTATAAGAAATTGCCAAAACACTTCTTTGTGAGTTTGACCTCCCTAAGTATTTTTGGGCTGAGGCAGTAAACACATCATGTTACATTTTGAACTAAGTTATCATAAGACAAATTCTGAAAAAGACTCTATATGAGTTGTGGAAATGGAGAAGACCAAACATTGCATACTTTCATACCTTTGGATGTGAATGCTATATCTGAAATACTAAAGATCAAATGGGAAAATTTGATCTTAAATCTGATAAAGGAATATTTTAGGATATTAAAAAAACATCCAAAGCATATAGAGTGTATAATACAAAAGCTCTTGTTGTAGAAAAAAGTATGCATGTTGTATTTAATGATGCTAACAATTTTGTTGAGAATAGAGACATTTTAGACCTGGAAAACAATATGCAGCAGCTAAACCTTAATGATAAATCACAATAAAAAAGAATCTGAGAAAGAGTAGATAGAACAAAAGGATGAGCAGGAAGGTCAGCATACTCAAGTCCCTACTCATGAACCTACTCAACTTCCCAAGGAGTGGAAACAACATCTTGCTCATCCTAGTGACCTTATAATTGGAGACACTTCAACTGGTGTAAGGACCAGATCACAGCTAAAGAATCTAGACAACCATCTTGCTCTTCTATACCAAATTGAACCAAAGAATGTGGATGAGGCTTTGGAAGATGAAAGCTAGATTTTCGCCATGTGATTCGAGTGCCGAGCTTAACCAAATAACAAAATTCTAGAGGCAGCGAACCGAGTTGTTTCTTGAGGATCAAGGTACCAATCAAATCAAATCAAGGTCAAACAGGGGGGAATTGTACATGCAGAATGTAAATGTAATAATTAAATGTAAGAAAAATGAAATTGCAAAGTAATTAATCCAAGAAACCGTCAGAAACCTAGTTGGCTTGTCATTGATTACTAAACATGCATCTATATTGAATTAATTAGTTAATCTATGATTAATCAAAATCTTTGCATCAAATGCATAGAACTCAACACTAGATAATCACCTACAATTTAACTAACAAATGATTCATAAACCTGTGATCGTTAGATTCATGCAACCTATGCTAGTTTAACAACCAAAATTCAATTAACCTAGATTAACAAATTTACCAACCTAACCGTCTTCAATTCATGTGACTAAACCATAATTAATCAATTATAATTTAATCACAAATCTCAATTAGGATTAAGGATCCAATCGGATCACATCACACAATGAAAATCTCTAATCATGTAATTCGAATCCAAATCAAGAGAAGAAGAAAAAGATAATTAATTTAATTCAAAATCGAAATTAGGTAAAGAATCTCAATCCCAAATCAGAATTTTCTCAAGATCCTTGGATTGATCTCAAATGTTTAGCTCTCTATGGCTACAACACACGGTTTGCAAAAGAAAGGAGAAAATTCTAGGTAGAAGAATCAAGTAGTACAGATTAGGGCTACTATCTATCTCGGGTCCCCTATTTATGCAAAAATAACTGACTTAAAAATTAAGAATCCTAATTTTCCCTTACATTAAAGTTAATCCTCTACCTCATAGCATTCATTGGCCTTTGAAATCACTTGATTTGGGCTTAAGATGGGAGAGTTATGCCCAAATCACTCTCAAAGGGTCTCTAGACTTGTCAACCGACTTCACAGGGGTAGAACACCATCAAAACGTTGTAGTTTCAATTAGTGGTCTTCGTAAGAGTTTGATCCTTGTGTGTAAGCTTTCCAATGGCACTAGTTTCAGCTCGAAAAGACCCCTACAACCCATGTTATGGACTAATTAGTGCACATTGTTCTGGTTCTAATGATAGCACCCTTGTTCTGACTTTCAAGCCCAATTCGGTCTACTAGATATCTGATTCAGCTCTGGGACTCTTCTTGAAAGTTGTATAGCTCTCTCTTATCTTTCGTACAAGGTAAGATATATAATTTTTAGATATTTATAACTTAAAATATGACTAAAATACAGAAATAGTGTAAAATTATAATAATGCTAGAAAGATCAATTAAGCCTAATTTAAGCACAAACTTACAAAATATGGCCAAGCTCAATCAATTAAATACATAGAGAATGTAAAGAGCTAAAAATGCAAGTTTATTAATATATGAAATTTATGATTATCAAATTTTCTCACACTTAGTTTTTGCACATCCTGGGTAAACTAAAGATTCAAATTAAGGGACAAGGAACTCAAAAACTCAAAAACCAAAACTCAAAGAGATTCACTTTTAAATTACCTTCAAGAATGTAGAAGTTTACAAGTAAGGATAGCAACCAAGAAGTTTAAGAGATCAAAACATTCGTGAAGTGATATTTCTTCATATCTCAAATTAATAAGTAAGGTAATTTCAATTGAAAAGCATAAACTAAGAATGATAGATTCTCACAAAATATAATCTCTCTCCCTCAAGTGTTTTTAGAAATGTTTAGAAGGTAAGTGTTTCACTCAACTCAACTCATGAAAATTTACATTACCGTAAGCTTGCTTATGTTCGACTTCTCCACTATTCTATACACATGCATACAAAAATCAATAGGGCTTTATTCAAGGTTGTAATAGGGGCAAGGTAAGGGATGAGAATGATAAGGATATGATAAGCTAAAAATCAAAGAGAATAAAAGATCATTGGAGATGAATTCTAAAAACCTGCATGAAAGTTTAATGTGATTCCATATGATGCAAATTATTCTCTTCATTTATATTCCCTCTTCCTTTTTTTTTTGAAGTATTGCAACTTTTTTTTTGAAGAACAATTTAGCACAACATTTTCACACCCCTCTATACTTAAACCTTGCTTGTCCTCAAGCAAGACCAAACAACAATAATAATTTAAGATCCCCCTACACTTGTTCATGAGCTCATCCAAGGATAATGCAAATGCTTTCCTATTCCTTAAGGTAAAAGGACAATATAGCTTTCCACTAAGGGTATATAATGAGCTAAGAATAATAAAGAATAGGAAAATAAGCTGAATGAGGTTTATCAATGGGAAATATGTAAGGTTTACTATTTGGCTAAAGTAGCAAATGCAAGGAAAGAATGCCTCAATCATGTTCATGCATGCATGTGAAAATGTAGGCTCAAATAGAATCAAAACAAGTTTTAGAGTGATCAAAATTCATGAGTGAAAATCATACAAGAAGGAAGAGAATGATATAATTACTTAATCCATTCATCAATAAGCTCAAATTCTCACAAGGTATAAGTCTGTTGTTGTGATATTTGGCAAGTGCACCAAATCGCAAAAGTAATAAAGAGTGAACAAAGTATATTTCTCACAAGGATTATGTTACTAATTACTAAGTTCATTAAATTGACACTATTTAAGCTATAAAAAATATGAGAATTGATAAGAATGTAAAATAAAAGAAAACACTGAAAAAAGAAAGTAATTAAAAATATCAAGAATAAAATTAAAGGTGAAAGACAATGGTATCAAAGTGTTAGGGTTCAAATTTTACTTGAACTCTTTTGATGCAAATTCAAAGATTAGTTTAATCAAGTTATATTTTAATGATTCATGGTCAAATTCTTAAAATTAATCAATATCTAATCCTTTAGTATATTAATCTTCTTCACACTATTTAAAGTTAACCAATCCCTTAGTATAACCTCAAATAGAGAAGGCTTTATAAAAAATAAGGGAATTAAAAGCAAGACCACACAACTCACAACATTTATTCCTAGCAATTGTAGAAATTATGGTGTTTATCTTAAGTTCTAGGTTTGTGCACAATTTTCTCAAATCATACCTAAACCTTAAATCATTCCCAAATTGATCAGGTTTAAAAAAGTATTAAGAGAAGAGATAAACACGTAAATCATAAAATAGAAACTTAAATTAAACACAAAATCAAGTTTACATTATCCAAGAACAAGATCCATCATCACCCTAACTAGAGAAACTTAGTTATACATGGAGAAAGAAGAATATAAAGAAGAAATCGCGATAAACTCCATGGAAGATAGGTGGAAAGGATGAAGAAAATTTATAATTTTCAAGCCTGAATGCGCTCACACCAAATTAGAGTTTGTGCCTCCACTTCTCTCTCTAAATTTTAGCTAGATTTCAACCTAAGAACCTAACTTCTTCTATTTATTAGCATTAAAACATGTCATTAAACGTACTAGGCACTTAAGTGCTCAATTTTTGGGCGCTTAGTCACGCTGTGCTTTCCTCTCTATGCTTGACCGATTAATCAGTAAAAAATAAGGTGCTTAAGCGCTTAGCTCCAAGATTTTCTGTTAACTTTTCAATGCCATAAACGGCATGTTGATCTGATCTCTGTAGCCTAAGATATAACTCAATTATTGAGGAATGGTCAGGATGCTGTGGGAATCTGATGAACCTGCAAAAATTTATATTTTTACTATTCAAAATCTTGGGTTTTCATAATCTTTTAATCTTTTTTTATTTAGTTTTGTTCTCGAGTCTTGTTATATTTTTAGTATTTTAATTGTGTTTTTATTACGTGTTTTTATTGTGTTTTAATTAGGTAATTGCACATGGAGAAGACTGGGCATTTGAATAGCAGAAAAAAAAGAAAATCCATTCAGAAGCCCAGCGCCCAACCGCTTGAGCGCGCGTTGCGCGCAGATGGATTCCTGATTAGTGGGCCAACACCTAAGCACTAGAAACTGAGCGCCTGAGCACTTAACGCGTAAACTGCAGCATGAATTTCTTTTAAATAAGAAAGTTTTGTCAAATATAACACACTTTTGACACACTCTTACACACTTGGACAGAATGCAGCAGCTGTCAAGAGGCACAAACCCTAATGTGGTGTGGGCGCAATTAGGCTTGAAGATTAGAAATTTTCTTCAACCTTTTCACCTTTCTTCAATGGAGTTTGTCATATTCTTTCCTTTGTGTTCTTCTTTTTCCATATGTAACTAAACCCTTTTTCGTTAGGGTGATGATGGATCTTGTTCTTGGATGATGTAAATTCTTTTATGGGTTTAATTAATGTTTCTATTTCATGATTTATGTGTTTATTTCTTTTCTTAATGTTTTTTCTAAATCTGGCCAATTTGGGAATGATTTTTGGGTTTATGTATGATTTGAAAAAATCTAGAACTTGTGATAAATACCATAATTTCTGTAATCGCTAAGAATAAACGTTGTGAGTTATATAGTCTTTCTTTTAATTCCCTTGTTCTTGATAATGCTTTTCTATTTGGGATTAGACTAAGGGATTAGTTAATTCTAAATAGTGTAAGAGGATTAATATACTAATGGATTGGATATTGATTAATTTTGAAAATTGATCATGAATCATTGGAATAGGACTTGATTAAATCAATATTTGACTTTGTATTTAAAGAGTTCAAGTGAAATCTGATCCATAACATTTTTATATCATTATTTTCTAACTCAACCTAATTAATTAAATTTGGCTTTTGTTATTTTTTTGTTTATTCTTTCTTTTTATTATTTTTATCAACTCTCTTTTCGTTAACTTAAATAATGTCATTTTCAATGAATTTAGTAATTAATAACTTAATCCTTATGGGACGATATTCTACTCACTCTTTATTACTTTTGTCGATTTGGTGCATTTGCCAATTCTACACCAAGTTTTTGGCGTCGTTGCTAGGGATTATTGTTATTAATATTAAATAGTAGTTGAAAAGACACTAATTTAAGCTTTTTTTTGTTTAATTATTATTAATTTTAATTTTAATTTTAATTTTACTTTTATTTATAGATAATTATTTTTCTTATTTAATTTCATTTTTCTTCATTTAATTTTCTTTTTTTTTTTTATTTTATTTTTCATTTTTTTTTTTTATTTTTATTAGTCATTTATTTTTTATTTTTTATTTCTATTCTTTACTTCACTTTGATTTGCTTGTTTGTTTGTTTATGTAAGGTTCTTTGGAGTCAGAAGAATTACTTTTTGATCTAAAGATAGAGAGAATAGCTAGAGCAAATAGGAAAGCAGCTAGAGAAAGGAAGAAACTTGAAGAAGTAGAAGAAAAGATGACAAAAATAGTTGTAACTGCAGAGCGAAGGCACACATTAGCTGACTATGCAATTCCATCTGCTGAAAATATTTCTACCAATATTGTGCTCCCTGCTATTCAGGCCAAGAACTTTGAGATTAAACCAACACTTCTATAACTGGTGCAGCAGAATCAGTTTTGGGGAGGCTATGCAGAAGATCCAAACTTGCACATTGCCAATTTCTTACAACTCTGCGATACTATTAAGTATAATGGCATTACTGATGATGCCATAAGATTATGACTATTTCCATTTTCTCTCAAAGACAAAGTGAAGAGCTGGCTATAAGCCCAGCCACAATGGAGCATTTCTATTTGGGAGGATCTAGTTGACAAATTTCTCACTCGGTATTTCCCTCCATCAATGATTGTGAAGATGAGGGGTGAAATAACTTGTTTCATTCAAAATCAAGGGGAGTCATTATATGAATCATGGGAGAGATTTAAGGAGCTATTAAGGATATGTCATCACCATGCATTTGAGGTTTGGCAACAGCTGCAAATTTTTTATAATGGTTTAAGTCATCCTACCAGGGCTATGGTGGATATATCTGTAGGTGGATCTTTAAACACAAAAACTCCTGAAGAGACTCAAGAATTATTTAAGACAATGGCCACTAATGAGTATCAGGTTCCTAGTGGAAGAGTTACAGTTAAACAGGGAATGTTAGAGTTTAGTGTTGTTGATACTATACTTGCATAGAATCAAACTATTATGCACCACATTGTCAACCTTAGTTAGTAATTTACAGGTAAATGTAGTTAATCATCAAGGTCTAAGTTGTGATTTTTGTGAAGGCAACCATGTCAATGGTCATGAGGCAGGGAATTCAGGTGTCAACATTCCAGAGCAGGTGAACTGTATGTGAAACTCTTCAAGGCCATAAGGTAATCCTTATTTTAGTACTTACAATCCAGGTTGGAGGAATCATCTCAATTTCTTTTGGAAGAATCAAGCTATACCATTGAAAGTTCGGCCTAAACAGAAGTCTCCTCTTGAGATTGCAATGGAGAAACTTTCTCTGCAGACCTTTGTTTTTGTGCAACAGACTTCAGCTTTTATGGAGGAATCAAGAACTAACTTCAAGAATCATAAGGCCGCTATTAGAAGTCTTGAGAATCAAATGGGGCAAATGGCAAAGCAGCTTCAAGAAAGACTTCTAGGCAATTTGCTAAGTGATACTGTGGTAAATCCAAAGGAGCAATGTCATGCAATCACTTTGAGAAGTGGCAAGACTTTGGAAGAACAAGTTAAAGAAGCACTTGATTAACCAAGAATTAAAAAAAATTGATGTTCCTATTGCGGATGTCTCCACTCAAGAGTGCTATATTGAAGAATCTAAAGAAGAACAATCGAGAGTGCAAAGAAAAAAGAAAGACTTGGAGCTAAAGAAAATAGTTGATCTTTCACTTTATGCTAAACTTCCATACTCTCAAAGATTTAGGAAGGAGATTCAAGAAAAGCAATTTTACAAGTTCTTAGAAGTTTTCAAAAAGCTGTAGATAAACATCCCTTTTGCTGAAGCACTTGAGCAGATGCCCTCCTATGCAAAATTCATGAAGGACTTGCTATCAAAGAAGAGGAAGTTGGAAGAATATGAGACTGTAGCACTCACTAAGGAATGTAGTGCCATTATCTAGAGGAAGCTTCCAACAAAGTTAAGGGATCCAAGAAGTTTTAATATCCTTTGTACAATTGGGAAGTTGAGCATCAATAAGGCCTTATGTGATCTACGTGCTACCATTAATTTGATGTCATTGTCTATCTTGCGTAAGTTGGGAATTGATAAAGTTAAGCCTACAATAGTTTCTTTTCAATTAGCAGATCGATCAATCAAACATCTATATGGTACAATGGAAGATTTGCTAGTGAAGGTTGAAAAATTTATTTTCTTAGCTGATTTTATGATTCTAGATATGGATGAGGATGCTGATATTCCTTTGATTCTTGGAAGACCATTCTTGGCTACTTCAAGAGTGTTGATTGATGTACCAAGAGGTGAGCTTATTTTGAGGGTGGATGGAGATCAGGTGATCATCAACGTTTTGATAAATTTACATTGATATCAAATCTCTATGCTTCTGTTAAATGCATTCAAGATAAGCCTCTACAGGATTTGGCTAGTAAGAACCCTCCCTCATCAATTAATGTGGATCTACCCACTTCTAAGATTATTAATGAAAAGGAGAAATGTTCTCCTATTTCTGATATTGCTGAGACAGAGAAAGGTCCTCCCCTTATCCATGGTTCACTGCAAGCTAATCCCTTACCTATTGAAAAATTGAGACCTCCATGGCCTGATGAGATTTTGTATGCTAAGGTATATTCAGAACAATTAGGTCAAATTCAAAACACCTTTGGAGAGAATTCCAAGGCTAGTGGCAGAGTATAGAAGCAAAGATCTAACAAAAAGAATGTGTCATCTTATTTTTCTTACTTCAAGCCACCTTAACTAGTTGAATAGGCAACATCAAGCTAATGACGTTAAACAAGCGCTTTTTAGGAGACAACCCAAATTTTCTCTCCTTTTCTCTTTTATTTTTATTTTTTTGTTTTAATTTTGTTATTTCTTATTTTCTTGATTAACATTTTTCTATTTTTGTTTTATAGTTAGCTAGTGTTGAGTCGGCTTAAGTGCCTCCCTGAGTTTAGAGCCTTTGTAGAGGGATGTATATTGTTGTCAGCCGCCAAAAAGAGTTTTTCTTTTCCTTTCTTGCATTTATTTCATTTAGTTATTTATTTTTATTGATTTTATTTTACCATCATCACCCTATTGTGTTTTGAGTCATTAACTGTGTATGCCGGTATGTTGAATTGAATATCCAATGATTGTTTGAATTGTGGATTGATCTAATTTCTTAGGATAGTACATGAGAATCCATGAGTTGCATTTATCTCTATTGTCTCAATTGTGTATAGATGTTCTTCCCATCTTTATGTTTGATAGACCTTGGAATTTAAATGCATGTCAAGCTTAGAGAAAGTTTATGGGAATTCATGTGCGTGAATGATTTGCATCTAGAAGCTATTTGATTTTCTCTTGAGGCGAAATCCTAGGCAATGCATGATTAAGGAAATGATAAGGGCCTTCTTTGAACCGTTTGAGCCTTTCAAGCCAACATGTATACACAGTATATCATTAGATCCCTTTTGCAGCATTGTTATTGTTTGGCCTCTATTTCTTTTCTTTACCCACATTTTCCTTTTTTCATACCCACATAAAAAAAATTCCTCTTTTACATAACCTTTGTTGAGTGTATATCTTGTATTATTTTATTATTCAAGTCTTTGTTATTTTTGTGCATGAAGTTTTGTAGAGCTGAAAAAAGAAAAACATTTCAAAAAAAAGGAGAAAGTCCACCCAAAGTATTGTAAAGAAATAAGTTTGGGGGTGGGATTGTTGAAAAAAAAAAAAAAAAAAGAAAAAAAAAGAAAAAGAAAAAGAAAAAGAAAAAGAAAGTGAATGATGTGTTGTTTCTTATGCTCCGTTTTGCACTTGTCTTATATTCTGTGACTTGAATTTTGAAATTTGCATGATTTTGTATCTCAACATTTGCTTTCGTTATCTTCCCTTTCTTTCTTAACCCATACCCTTGGTCTTACATTACAAGCTTTGTAAAGTCCCTTTTGATCCTTGGTTATGTGTTATTTACATTAGTGGAGAAAGAGATGAAAAACAACCCTATGGATGTGGGTTTGATATGCATTTGCAGTTTTATAAACTCATTTGGGCTTACACTTGTCTTTTAATCTTTTTGATTTAGTTTTGTTCTTGAGTCTTGTTATAATTTTTGTATTTTAATTGTGTTTTTATTATGTGTTTTTGTTGTGTTTTTATTAGGTAATTGCACATGGAGAAGATTGGGCATTTGAAGAGCAGAAAAAAAAGAAAATTTATTCAGAAGCCCAGCGCTTGAGCCCTTGGCCATCACCGCTTAAGCGCGCGTTGTGCGCAGATGGATTCCTGATTAGTGGGTCAGTGCCTAAGCACTGGAAACTGAGCGCTGAATGTGTAAACTGCAGCGTGAATTTCTTTTAAATAAGAAAGTTTTGCCAAATACAACACACTTTTGACACACTCTTACACACTTGGACAGAATGCAGCAGCCGTCTAGAGGCATAAACCCTAATGTGGTGTGGGCATAATTAGGCTTGAAGATTAGGAATTTTCTTCAACCTTTCCACCTTTCTACAATGGAGTTTGTCATATTCTTCCCTTTGTGTTCTTCTTTTTCCATGTGTAACTAAACCCTTTTTTGTTAGGGTGATGATGGATCTTATTCTTGGATGATATAAATTATTTTATGGGTTTAATCAATGTTTCTATTTCATGATTTATGTGTTTATCTCTTTTCTTAATGCTTTTCTAAATTTGGCCAATTTGGGAATGATTTTTGGGTTTATGTATGATTTGGAAAATTTGTATGAATCTAGAACTTGTGATAAATACCACAATTTCTGCAATTGCTGGGAATAAACATTGTGGGTTATGTGGTCTTTCTTTTAATTCTCTTATTCTTGATAATGCCTTTCTATTTGGGATTAGACTAAGGGATTAGTTAATTCTAAACAGTGTAAAAGGATTAATATACCAAGGAATTGGATATTGATTGATTTTGGGAATTGACTATGAATCATTGGAATAGGACTTGATTAAATTAATATTTGACTTTGCATTTAAAGAGCTCAAGTGAAATCTAACCCCTAATCTTTTTATATCATTGTTTTCCAACTCAACCCAATTAATTAAATTTGGCTTTTATTATTTCTTTGTTTATTCTTTCTTTTTATTGTTTTTGTCAACTCTGTTTTCGTTAGCTTAAATAGTGTCATTTTCAATGAATTTAGTAATTAATAACTTAATCCTCGTGGGACGATACTCTACTCATTCTTTATTACTTTTGTCAATTTGGTACAGTTACCAATTCCACACCAAGTTTTTGCTCCTTGTTCAGGCATCCAGTCTTCTTTCATGTACAATTACCTAACAAAAACAAATAAAAACACATAATAAGAACAAAGTTTAAGACAAGAAAAATGTAATTAAATTTGAGAACAAAGCTCAATCAAATAGGATTAGGAGAAGATGAAAACCAAGATTTTGAACCATAAAAATATGAGATTTTGGAGGTTCATCATCTATCAACCTTAATTTACTAATTCAATTTCCATTAACAAATAAGTCAAATTCAAGATGAAAGACAATTCATTCATTTATATCATGAACCTCTAATCGTCAATTTGTCCAAACTCATAACTTCACATCTCAAGAGTCATTGGAAAGCAATTAAAAACTAAAAATAAGAAGCACACAATTTTTTTTTTCAAAAACATCAAAATAAAATTTAAAAACAAAACAAAAATAGAATTGAAAAAAAATTGAAAATAGAATTGACATAAAAATAGAAACAACGACAGAAATTAAAACAAAAAATAGAAAAGAGAAAGTAGAAAAAAAAAGAAACAGAAAATAAACAAATAAGGAAAGGAAATTCCTTCTTTTATGTTGGATAAGTAGCATCAAGCAAGGCCACCTCTTCCATGGTATGCTCTTGGAAACCATCATAAAAGTGCTTGAGTTTAAGCCCATTAGCCTTGAAGCTCCTCTTTGTAGTCTCATCATGAAGCTCAATCACACCATAAGGAAAAATGTTAGTAACAATAAAAAGACCTTCCCTCCTAGATCTCAATTTTTCGGTTATCAATTTAAGACGAGAATTATGTAAAACCATTTTTTGACTAATCTCAAATGTTTTTCTCATAATCATCTTATCATGGAAGGCTTTGGTCTTCTCTGTATAAAGTTTGGACCTCTCATATGCCTCCAAGCGAATCTCCTCCAATTCTTGCAACTGCAGCTTTCTCTTCATACCTGCTTGGTCTAGGTCCAAGTTGCACCTCTTCACCACCTAAAATGCGCTATGCTCAATTTCCACCGGCAGGTTACATGCTTTGCCAAAGACAATCTAATAAAGGGACATCCCAATCGGTGTCTTATAGGCAGTTTGGTAAGCTCATAAAGTCCTCTAGTCTTTTCTGTTAGGTTGGATTGTTTTCTGAAATATCTGCTTGATCTCTCTGTTGGAAACCTCGACTTGCCCATTGGTCTGGGGGTGGTAAGGTGTAGAAACTTTGTGCATGACTCCATACTTTTTCATCAAAGCCTCTATGCTTCGATTATAGAAATGTGAACCCTTATCACTGATGATGGCCCTCGGGACTCCAAACCTACAGAAAATCTATGATCTAACAAAATCCACAACAACTTTAGAATCATCAGTCCGAGTGGCTTTTGCCTCCACCCACTTCAATATATAATCAACAACAAGCAAAATGTAAGCAAAACCAAAAGAAATAAGAAAGGGTCCCATAAAATCAATACCCCATGCATAAAAAATCTCACAAAACAGCAAAGGTTTCTGGGGCATCTCATTCTCACGGGAAATGTTCCCTGTTCTCTAATACTATTCACAAGACTTACAAAACAAGTATGCATAATAGAATAAGGTAGGCCAATATAAATCAGAGTCCAAGACTTTCCTAACTATATGTTTAGGTCCAAAATGTCCACCATATGCAAATGCAAGACAAAAGCTAAGAACAGAATCAAACTCATGACCAGGTATGCATCTCCTAATCACTTGGTCACTATAACATCTCCACAGATAAGGATCATCCCACACATAATACTTAGATTCACTCTTTAACTTATCAATCTGAGCCATAGTGAAATATGCAAGCAGTGCACTAGTAACTAAGTAATTAACTAAGTCAGCAAACTAAGGAGAGGTAGTCTCACCTTGCAGCTATAAAAGTTACTTATCTGGGAAGGAGTTATGGATGGCCAAAGGCTCTGAAGCTCTCTCAATTATGCTCAAATGATCAACTACTAGGTTTTCTAATCCACTCTTATCCCGGATTTCAAGATCAAACTCCTGGAGCAGCAACATCCACCTAATTAGTTGTGGTTTTGCTTCAAGTTTTTTTAGAAAAAACTTTAGCACTTTATGATCAGAAAACACAACTAGTTTAGAACCAAGCAGATATGATCTAAATTTGTTAAAGCAAATACAATGGCTAAGAGTTCTTTTTCTATAGTTGTGTAGTTGGCTTGAGTAGCAACCAAAGTTCTAGTAGCATAGTAGATCAGATGAGGATCCTTCCCTACTCTCTGTGCCAAGCATAATTGGAGGCATCACACATAAGCTCAAATGGAAGTGTCCAGTCAGGGAGTTGGATGATGGGATTGCTGGTCAATGCCTTTTTCAAATGATCAAAGGTTTCTTAGCATTTTTGTTCAAAGACGAACTCCACATCCTTTTACTGTAAATTAGATAGTGGAAAGGCGATCTTGCTAAAATCCTGGATGAAACACCTGTAAAAACCTGCATGACCCAAAAAAGAATGCACCTCCCACATGCATGTGAGATATGATATACAAGTAGTGACATCTAATTTAGCAGGATCTACTTAAAATGCCCTTACTGAAGACTAAATGGCCTAAAACTATACTCTGTGCTACCATGAAATGACATTTTTTAAAATTTAAAACAAGGTTAGTTTCAATACATCTGTGCAGTATCTTAGCCAGACTATCCAAATAAGAATCAAAACAAGAGTCATAAATAGTAAAATCATCCATGAATACCTCTATACACTCTTCTAAAAAGTCTGAAAAGATGCTCACCATACATCATTAGAAGGTGTCAGGGCCATTACAGAGGCTTAAGGGCATTTATCTGTAAGCAAAGGTGCCAAAGGATAAGTAAATGTGGTCTTCTCTTGGTCTCAGGTACAATGTGGATCTGGAAGTATCCAGTGTAACCATCTAAGAAATAATAGTGTGACTTACCAGCCAACCACTCCAGCATCTGGTCAATGAATGGAAGAGGGTAATGGTCCTTCGAGTAGCCTGATTGAGCCTTCTGTAATCAATGCAGACTTTTTAACTATTCTGGACTCTGGTAGGAATCAACTCATTCTTCTGATTGGCCACAACAGTCACTCCAGATTTTTTGGGGACAACTTGCATCGGGCTCACCCATTGACTATCAGAGATGGGATAGATCATGCTAGCCTATAGTAGCTTAGTCACCTCTTTCTTCACAACATCCAAAATTAGAGGATTTAGTCTCTTCTGGGGTTGCCTCACTGCTTTAGCTCCATCCTCAAGTAAAATTCTGTGCAAGCATATAGAAAGGATAATGCTAGGAATATCCGCCAGTGTCCATCTGATGGCCCTCTTATTCTCTCTCAAAACCTGTAACAATCTCGCCTTCTGTTCAGCAAGGAGGTTTATGTCTACAATCACTGGAAGATGCTCATTATCTATTAGGTATGCATACTTCAGGTGCTCGGGTAACAGCTTTAGCTCCAATTTCAATGGCTGCATCACATAAGGTAATAATATAATGGGTTACTGTTGCTCTACTTCTGCTGCCTGAACATCTGTATATATATCACCTGTTGTACAATCTATTAACACAGGAACAAATTCATCATATCCCAAAAATGCAAAAATTTCAGAACACACAGAATATAACTTATCACTATCATAACTAGTACACAAATCACCACACATAGAGTCACCAAAATCAGCAATCTCAGGAAATTCATCACATAAGTCAGTATACGAATTATTAACCAAATCATCAATTAAATCAATATGAAAGATAGAATGTTCTTCCATGGGATGTTTCGTAGCATCAAGAATATTAAACCTCATAATGGAATCTCCAAACTCCATGGATCGAACTCCTTCATGCATATCAATCTTTGTCTGTGCTATTTTGAGGAAAGGTTTACCTAGAATAAGGGGAGTCTTATTGGATGATTACTCTTTCTCCATCTCCAAAATATAAAAGTTAGTTGGGAATATCAGTTCATTCACCCAGATCAACACATCCTCCACCAAACCAACTAGGTAAGCATTACTCCTATTAGTAAGCTGGATCACCACACCTGTAGCTTGCAAAGGACCAAGTTCAAGGGAATTAAAAATAGACATAGACATTACATTAATGGAAGCACCTAAGTCTAGCATGACATTTTCAAATTGACAATTTCCTATTATGTAAGGAATTATAAAAGTCCTTAAATCCTTGCACTTCTGTGGCATAGGCTGGATGAGGGCTGAAACATTCTGGCCCATGTTGATTCTCTTATTACTCTTCGACCTCCTTTTGTGTGTACACAGTTCCTTCAAGAACTTGGCATACTTTGGTATCTGCTTGATTGCATCTAGTAATAGGATGTTTACTTCCACTTTCCTAAAAGTCTGAAGCAGCTCTTTGTCTTTCTCAGCCTCTTCTATTTTTCTAGACTGTGTGGCTCTTTATAGAAAATGAAGAGCTATGGCAGGTTGAGGCTTCTGTTTGACTCCAGTGGCTGCTTTATCATCATCATTGCCAGATTTCTAGGCTAGTGCACCAGAATCAAGTGTGGCTACTGCTGATGGCTTGCGCAGTTGTTTGTTCACTACTAGTTGGGAATCCACCTCCACTATTTTTTCAGACCTCAACAAATGGAACTTATATTCCCCTTTGGATTGGGAATTGTTTGGGAAGGGAGTTGGCTATATCCTTGATTATGTAATTGCCTCAGAGTAGAAGCTAATTGTCTAATTTGAGTTTCCAAGTTTTGAATTGAAGCTTCTGTCCTCTATTGAAACTGTATATTGTTGGTGTCCATATGCTTCATTAGATCCTCCAAACTAGGCTCAGATTTTGTAGTTGCAAGACCTTGTGGTTGTTGTTAGAAGGGTGGTCTGCTTGGTCCAGCCTATTGTTGATATTGGTTTTGTCTCATTGGTTGTTGGAAGGACTGCTTGTACTACTGTTATGGTGCTGCATTCCCATATCTTAGGTTAGGATGATCTCTCCATCCAGGATTGTATATGTTAGAGAATGGATCATATCTTTGTTGTTACTTCTAGTATTGTGGTTTACTTGGAAAGACACCTAGTGCAGCAACAGATTGGTCTTGGAATGCAAAACTATCATCCTGAAGTGTAGGGCATACATTTGTGTGGTGTGAAGGACAAGAACAAATACTGCATACTCAAGTAGGTCTTTGCACAGATGGTTGGTGCCTCTCTACTGCCAATTATCTCATCAAAGAGGTCAGCTCATCAAGTTTATGTTCTAGTCTTTGTTGATCAGGCTGGACTGTCTATGTTGCTGTGAGTTATCATTCTAGTACCAAATTGTTGTGAGTTGGCAGTCATGTTTGCAATCAAGTCTCTGGCAACAGTTGGGGTTTTGTCAATTAAGGCACCTTACCTTGCAACATCAACCATGCTTCTATCCATTGGCAGCAAGCCTATATAAAAGTACTGGATCAACAGCTGATCACTAATCTGGTGGTGTGGGCAGCTTGCATATAATTTCTTAAATCTCTCCCAGTATTCATACAAGGTCTCACAACTTATCTATCTAATCCCACATATATCCTTTCTGAATGCAGTAGTTCTTGAGGCAGGGAAAAACTTCTCTAGAAATAGTATCTTTATGTCATTCCAGCAAGTGATAGCTCTTGGTTGCAAGTAGTATAACGAGTCCTTGGCTACGACATCTAATGAAAAGGGAAAGGCTCTCAGCTTAATGTGTTCCTCTGCAATTCCTTGTGGTTTCATGGTTGAATAAATCACATGGAACTCCTTTAAGTGCTTGTGAGGGTCCTCTCCAAGGATGACCTCACGACAATGCTGTAAGCGTTGTTTATTAGGCCACTTTCCTTCAACTGATCAAGTTTTAGCTTATTTTGAGTATGTTTGTCTGTACAAAATTCAGAAAAATGACTTGAAATCACCCGTTTTCGCCTGAAAACCACCAAAACAAAGAATAAAAAGGGTTAGAGGGTTGGTGAAAATCTTAATATGATTAATTAGCACCTAATGATCCCTAGCAAAGGCACCAAATTTGATTCGAGTGACTGGCTCAACCAAATAACAAAATTCTAGTTCTACTAATAACTTGTAGCATAAGGTAGTGAACCGAGTAATTTCTTGAGGATCAAGGTACCAATCAAACCAAATCAAGGTCAAACAATGGGGAATTATGTATGCAGAATGTAAACGTAATAATTAAATATAAGAAAAATCAAATTGCAAAGTAACCAGTCCAAGAAACCATTAGAACCTAGTTGACTTGTCATCGATCACCAAACATGCATATGGATTGAATTAATTGGTGAATCTATGATTGATCAAAATCTCTACATCAAACACATAGAATTTAACACTAGATAATTGCCAAGAATTTAACTAACAAATGATTCATAAACTTGCGATCGCTAGATTCATGCAACCTATGCTAGTTTAACAACCAGAATTCAATTAACCTAGATTAACAAATCTGCTAACCTAACCATCTTCAATTCATGTGACTAAATCATAATTAATCAATTAAAATTTAATCACAAATCTTAATTAGGATTAAGGATCCAATCGGATCACATTATACAACAAAAATATCTAATCATGCAATTCGAATCCAAATCAAGAGAAGAAGAAGATAATTAATTTAATTCAAAATCAAAATTAGGTACAGAATCTCAAAGCCAAACTAGAAATTCCTCAAGATCCTTGGAATAATCTCAAATGTTTAGCTCTTTGTGGCTACAACACATGGCTTGCAAAAGAAATGAGAAAATTCTAGGTAGAATAATCAAGTAGTACGGATTAGGGCTACTATCTACCTCGGTTCCCCTATTTATACAAAAATAACTAACTTAAAAATTAAAAATCCTAATTTTGCTCTAAGTTAAAGTTTATCCTTTGCCTCATAGCTTTCCTTGGCCACCAAAATCACTTGATTTGGGCTTAAGATGAGAGCGTTATGCCCAAATCACTCTCACTGGGTCTCTGGACTCGTCAACCGACTTCACAAGGGTAGAACACCATCAAAATGTTGTAGTTTCAATTAGTGGTCTTCATAAGAGTTTGATCTTTGTGTGTAACCTTTCTAATAGCACCAGTTTCAGCTCTAAAAAACCCCTATGACCTATTTATGGACTAATTAATGCACGTTACTCGGGGTTCTAATGACAACACCCTTGTTATGACTTCCCAACCTAATTCGGTCCACTAGATATCTGATTCAGCTTTGGAGCTCTTCAAGAAAGTTATGGAGATATCTCTTATCTTTATGACAAGGAAAGATACATAATTTTTAGATGTATAGAACTCAATATATAGTCGAAATACAGAAATAGTGTAAAATCCTAAGAATGCTAGAAAGATCAATTAAGCTCAATTTGGGCCCAAACTTACAAAACATGGTGAAACTCAATCAATTAAGTATATAGAGATTGTAAATGACTAAAAATGGGGGTTTATTAATGTATGAAATCTATGAGTATCACCATGCAAGAGGAGTTAAACCAGTTTGAAAGAAGCAATGTATAGACACTGGTTCCTGCACTTAAAGATCATACTCATAGGCACAAAATGTGGCATTCAAGAATAAGTTAGATGAAAATGGGAATGTGGTAAGAAACAAAGCAAGACTAGTTACTCAAGGGTATAACCAACAAGAAAGTATAGATAATGATGAAACTTATGCCTTTGTAGCTAGGCTTGAAGCTATTCAAATTCTACTTGCCTTTGCAGTTTATAAAGATTTTAAACTTTTTCAAATGAATGTAAAAAATGCATTTTTAAATGGATTTATAAATGAGGAAGTTTATGTACTTTAGCCTCTTAGTTTTGAAAATGAGGAATTTCCAAACCATGTTTTCAAACTCTCCAAAGCTCTTTATGGACTTAAGCAAGCTCCAAGAACTTGGTATGAGAGGCAAACTAGTATTCTACTTGAAAATGGTTTTAGAAAAGGAAAAATGGATACTACATTATTTAGAAAACATCTTGAAAATAATATGCTAGTTGTGCAAATATGTGTGGATGATATAGTATTTGGTTCAACTAATGAAGCTCTTTGTAAGGAATTTCATGATCTCATGAAGAGTGAGTTTGAGATAAGTATGATGGGGGAGCTAAAGTTCTTTCTTTGATTACAAATTAAACAACATAAGTTTGAGATTTTCATTCATCAAGAAAAATACACAAGAGATTTAGAAGGTTTAAAATGGAAGGAGCCAAGCCAATGTCCACCCCTATGTGTCCATCATTTGTGCTAGACAAAGATGAGCAAGGTAAGTATGTGTGTGAGAAGACTTACAGAGGTATGGTAGGTTCTCTACTTTACTTAATTGCTAGTAGGGAAAACATAGTCTTTAGCATTGGATTATGTGCTCGGTTCCAAGCATATCCCAAAGAATCTCATCTTAAGATAGTAAAGATAATCTTTAGGTTTTTGTTGGGAACATCTAACCTTGGTTTATGGTACAAAAGATGCAAAGACTTTAATTTATCAAGTTATTGTGATGCTGATTATGCTGTTGATATAGTGGAAAGAAAGAGTATAAGTGAAGGATGCCACTTTCTTGGAGAATCCTTAATGACTTGGTCATCAAGGAAGCAAAGCTCCATTGCTCTATCTACAGTAGAAGCTGAATACATGGTTGCAACAAGCTGCTACTCTCAGTTATTATGGAACAAATATCATCTTGAAGACTACTCAATAAGCTATAATCACATTCCTATATACTGTGACAACACCAGTGGCATAAATCTATCAAAGAATCTAATCCAACACTCTAGATCAAAGCATATTGAAATAAGGTATCACTTTATTAGAGATAATGTTCAAAATGGCCATTTTGAATTAAAATTTGTGGACACTACTCACCAATGGGCTAACATCTTTACCAAACCCCTAAATGAAGAAATGTTCAATTTTATCAAAAATAATTTGCATATGTCTTATGTAGATTGATAATGTCATGATAATTGCGTGTTGATTACTGATAATTGACTATCTATATTTAGCCTTTAGCAAGTGTTGTAATCTGAGATGACTTATTAAGTTCGAGTTCCATGAGCAGTTACCTAAAATAAGTAGACTGATGAGTAGACACAATGACACACACAACTCATCTGACACTGTGATTAAACATATGTCTTTGAAGAATGGTTTTGATGATAATAAACATGAAGACAAAAAAATGAAGATGATGGAAGACCAAGTCCAAGATCTTTTAAGAATAGCTTTTGGACTTAGAGTCATTTGTACGGAGCTCTCTTAATATCTCACTGTTTTTGCAAGAAAAGAGAAAAATGGTTTTAATGATTTAACAAATAAATCTAAAAGTTTTTAGAAAGTTTAAAACTGTTTTTCAAACATAAGTTATTCGAATAAAGGCAAAGTTATTCGAATAAAGCAGGCCAAGTCTTTTTGTTTGCAACAGAACTATTCGAATAACACTGAGTTATTCGAATAGAGTTTGTAAATCTTCCCTGCGCGCCTCTGTTCTTCAAAGGTGCTATTCGAATAACACATTAGCTATTCAAATAACAAGGTCTTTCAAAAAAGCTTTTATAAGAAAGCTATTCGAATAACATAAGGTTATTTGAATAGACCTGTTTTCACAAAACACAGTTTTTATTTGTGTTATTCGAATAACATATATTATTCGAATAACTTCTTTTAAAAGTGTTTTTCACGAGAACGTGTTATTCGAATAACACGAAGGTTATTCGAATAACCCCTGTTTCTGAAATACAATTAGAAGCTCATATACATCTTCATAATGAGCATATATTACATCCAACAACTATTTTGATTGAATTTCTCTATAAATAGAGGCTTTGGGTCATTTCTAAAATTGCCTAACATTCTGAATCATTTTCTACTTGCACTAACTCGTGAATTATATTTTCTATGCCCCTTTTTTATCAAAACTTTGAGATATTCTGTGTGAGCTCTATTAGCACTTCAATTTGTATTATTTACTCTTAAAGAGAGTCACTTTTCATCTATTTTTTCTGCTCTATTGTAAAGGGGGTGAGGTATCCCTCAAAGGTTTGTATAAGGGTGAGGTATCCCTGCAGACTGAGACTTTAGCACAATGGTAGAGTTTTCCTATGTATGAAAAGTGCTCTATTTTGTAACGATAGCAAGCACCTATTTAAACTTGTATACATAGTGAAAAATCTCAGATAGCTTTACGAGGACTGGACGTAGACCACAAGTGGGTTAGTGGTCGAATCAGGATAAATATTGTGCCTACTCTTTTTCTCTTTATCTCTTTATTTAACGTAATTTAATTTTATTACATATTTATTTATTTGCTTTTCTTAAAGCTCTTCTTCTTCATCTCTCAATTTCTCCTTTTATTTAATAGCTTCTATACTTGTGTTTATTTTAAAAGTATTTGTGAAAAAATTTTCAACTCAATTCACCCCCCTCTTGAGTACTGGAAGCCACTTAGTAATAAGTGGTATCAGAGCTAGACTCTTGTATAAAAAGCTTAGCAGCTTCAAGAGAACATGGCTTCCTCAGATGATTTTTCAAAAGAATTTTCCATAAACCGACCACCATTTTTCAATGGGGATGGTTATGCATATTGGAAGGAAAGAATGAAAATCTTCATCGAAGCTATTGATCTAGATGTATGGGATGCTGTCGAAAATGGTGCATTTATACCTACGCATGATGTTGATGGTGTAAGGACCGAAACACTAAGGAGTAAATAGTCTGATGAGGATAAAAGAAAAGTTCAACATAATTTAAAAGCCAAAAACATTATTACCACTACTTTGGGATATGATGAGTTTTTTAGAATTTCTAATTGCAAAACTGCTAAAGAAATGTGAGACAATTTACAAGTTACCCCTGAGGGTACTAGTGAAGTAAAGAGGTCGAGAATTAATTCTCTAACTCGTGAATATGAATTATTCAGAATGAACCAAGGAGAAAGCATTCAGGAAATGCAAAAGAGGTTCACCCACATCGTAAATCATCTTGCATCATTAGATAAGATTTTTTCTAATGAAGGTTTGATTAACAAAGTTCTAAGATGTCTAAGTAGGATTTGGTAACCTAAGATAACAGCCATATCAGAATCGAGGGATTTGTCGACAATGACACTAGCTACCCTCTTTGGAAAACTTCATGAGCACGAACTAGAACTAAGCAGATTAAGTTAAAGTGAAGAGCACGATAAAAAGAAAAAGAGGATAGCGCTCAAAGCCACTTCCTCAACAATTGATAATGATAATGAAGAAGATGAAGAAGGCTCATAAAACATCGAGGTAAATGAAGAAAACCTTAGTCTTTTAGTTAAAAGATTTAGAAAATTTCTCAGGAAGAAGGGAACATAAAGAAGACTTCTTTTCCCCCCCAAAGAAAACCCATCACAAAGGGGAAGGAGCATCGTTAACTCCAACTTGCTATAAATGTGGCAAACCGGGTCACATGAAAATAGAGTGCCCAATTTACCAAAAGAAGATGGAGAAATTTGAAAAGAAACCCTTCAAGGAAAGAAAAGGAAGAAAAGCCTACATAGCATGCGACGACAACGATATAGACTCAACTGACAGCTCAGATAGCGAGAAAGCCCATCTATGTCTTATGGCCAAAGGAGAAGAAGAAGAAAGTGAAAATGAGGTAAGTTCCAATACTACTTTATTGCCTTCTTACGATGAATTACAAGATGCCTTTGAAGAATTGCATGACGAATCTTTAAAGCTCAAAAAATTAATTTCTTCATCTATGAAAACGATTTCGTCTTTAGAAAACCAAATTCTTATTTTAAATAAAGAAATTGAAGAATTAAAAATTAAAAATGAAACTTTGGGAATTATTAATGCATGCACCACTCATTCTTCACATGCTTCTACATCCTCATCTTGTTCTTTATATCATATGCTTGAAAAAGAAATTAAAGATTTAAAGAACACTCTTTCTAAATTCACTTTTGGAAAGGACAATTTGAATATTTTATTAGAAAAACAAATAGTGGTTTTTCAAAAGGCTGAGATAGGTTATAACCCGAAAAATCAACAAAAATTGTATAAAAATTTCTTTATGCATTCAAGTACTTCAAGTAGTCTTTTTATTAAATGTTTCTATTGTGAAAAGAAAGGACACAACGCATCGACATGTAATGCAAGGAAAAATATTAACACTAAAATTAGGATAAAAATGGTTTGGGTTCCTAAGGGTACTATGCCTAAAACTGACACACAAGGACCCAAGAAAATTTGGGTACCAAAAGTTAAAATTTGAATTTGCGTTGTAAGTGTTCTTGAAGGTCAATAGCTCAAATTGGTATCTCGATAGTGGCTGCTCAAAACACATGACCAGAGACGACTCCAAATTCTCATTCCTTGTTCCTAAAACTCATGGGCATGTAACTTATGGAGATAACAATAAAGGAAATATTCTTGGAGTCGGCAAATTTAGACTTTGTTGATGATGTTGTAGAAATCTTAGCGGAAAAACATTTGGACAGCAAAGAAAGAGAAGTTAAGGAGCAAGAGAGAACTCAAGAAGATAAGCAAAGACAAGAGGATTCACAAGTCTTGGACATTCCCAAAGAATGGCAGACTTCAAAATATCATTCTCTTGATCAAATTATAAGTGATGTGTCTAAAGGTGTAAGTACTCACAATTCCCTTAGAAATGTATGTAATCACTTAGCCTTTATTTCTCAAATTGAACCTAAAGATATAATTGAAGCTTTTGATGATGAACATTGAATTTTAGCTATGCAAGAGGAATTAAATCAATTTGAAAGGAATCAAGTTTGAGAATTAGTTCCTAGGCCTAACAATCATCCTATAATTGGCACTAAATGGGTTTTTAGAAATAAACTTGATGAAAATGGATTAATAACAAGAAACAAAGCTAGGTTGGTCGTAAAGGATATAATCAAGAAGAAGGAATAGATTATGAAGAAACATATGCACCTGTAGCTATATTAGAAGCTATTAGAATGTTACTTGCATATGCTTGCATTATGGATTTTAAATTATATCAAATGGATGTTAAAAGTGCTTTTCTAAATAATTTTATTCAAGAGGAGGTATACGTTGAACAACCTCCAGGTTTTGAAAATCATGAACTACCCAACCATGTTTTTAAACTCAAAAAGGCCTTGTATGACTTAAAACAAGCTCCTAGAGCTTGATATGAAAGGTTGAGTAAGTTTCTTTAGAAACTAATTTTTCAAGAGAAAAAATCGATACTACCCTTTTTATAAAAAATAAAAAGCATGATATTCTTCTTGTACAAGTATATGTGGATGATATTATTTTTGGTGCTACTAATGAATCCCTTTACAAGGAATTTACTAAGACAATGCAGAATGAATTTGAAATATCTATGATGGGAGAGCTTAATTTCTTCCTCGGACTTCAAATCAAATAAACAAAGGACGGGACCTTCATAAGTCAAACCAAATACTACAAGGAACTGCTCAAAAAGTTCAAAATGAACAGTGCTAAACATATGGCCACTTCAATGGGCACTTCTTGCTATTTGGACAAAGATAAATGGGGTAAATCCGTAGAAATAATGTAATATAAAGGTATGATTAGATTTATCCTCTATCTTACTGCTAGTAGGCCAGATATTATGTTTAGTGTATGTATGTGTGTTAGACATCAGGCTAACCTTAAGGAATCTTATGTAAGTGCTGTTAAACGTATAATGAAGTACCTAGTAGGTACTTCACAAATGGGGTTGTGGTACCCTAAGGGTGCCTTATGTAGCCTAATAGGCTATTCTGACTCTGATTTTGCAAGATGCAAAATGGATAGGAAGAGTACTAGTGGGACATGCCACTTGCTTGGTAGTTCTTTAGTTTCTTGGTATAGCAAGAAACAAAATAGTGTGACTTTGTCTACAGTTGAGGCTGAATATTTGTTGTGCTCAAATCCTATGGATGAAGCAACAACTTCTAGACTATGGTCTTCAGCTTGATCACATCCTGATAAGATGTGACAACACTAGTACAATAAATCTCTCTAAGAATCCCATTTTGCATTCTAGAACAAAGCATATAGAGATAAGACATCATTTTATAAAGATCACGTCCAAAAAGGGGATTGCATTCTTGAATTTGTTGAAACGTCTAAGCAACTTGCAGATATTTTCACTGCACCCCTAGCAAAAAAAGCACTCTTTTATATTAGAGGAGAAGTGTCATAATTGATCAATCCAACATATAAATGCTTATAATTATTACTTAATTATGGATTTATCATTCTTGAATTATTACTGACTTGAGCATTGGAGATATCCCAAATCTTGTTTTTGCAGGTATTTCATCATTGGGTTAGTTTTCCTCTCTTGTTTTTCATTCATGGACGTGTGTTTTACTATTTTTCTGAGGGATTATTCGAATAAATCTAAGTTTATTCGAATAAAAATCAGCCAGCTGCTCAAAAACGGTGTTGTGTATTAGTGTTATTTGAATAACACTTCATTTATTCGAATAAACTGACGTTTAGCAACTACAGTTCTTTCATTTGGTTTCTGTATTATTCGAATAAAGCTTAGCTTATTCGAATAAACTGACTTCTATGTTAGTTTTCTATATACTATAGTTTCATCTCTATTCGAATAAAGCTTAGCTTATTCGAATAAACTGTAACTCGTTTATGCAGTTCTTAGCTCCTGTTCTCTGCCTTATTCAAATAACATTAGTTTTATTCGAATAAAACCTGCTAAAAAGCGACAATGTTTAGCTTTCCATGCCTCTCTATTCGAATAAATCATCAGCTATTCGAATGAACCCTAGCTGGAATCCCATGACTTTTGAGTTTCCACGAAGGGTTATTCGAATAACCCCATTAGTTATTTGAATAATTTTGGGCTTCTTTTTTAAGCCTACACTGCGTGTTCAAGCTGTTTCATTCTCCATTTCTCTCTGTTTCTTCACTCTACTCATTTCTTCCTTGCCCACACCGCCACCATCTCTTTGCTCACCTCCACCATTGTTGTCTCTCTGTCTATCTCTTTTCCAAACCTCCGATCACCATGGCTTCCTCTTCCCCTCGTGGAAAGCGTCCTCGCACGAAGAATGCCCCCTGCAACAATCCACTCGACTTGCGAAGGCTCTCCACTAATGAAGAACAATGAGGCCGCTTTATCACACACTTTTGGGAGCGAAATCTTGTCCTGCCCAAATATCTTCAGCTCTCTTTTTTCCAGCAGAACGGAGGCTTTTGATTTTCTAACCTTGCTGCAAAATCAGGGAGTTCTGTAGCTCTGTTCTCACCAGGCTGTCCTCTACCCTGCTATGGTTAAGATGTTTTACTACAATCTGGCAATTGTTGGCCAAGACATTCTCTCTGAAGTCTGCGATCAGGACTGGGAGACAATGTTTGGGTTGTAGTTCGCCGTCATACCCATTGAAGAAGATGACAACCCTCTCCTTCATGAGTTCGACAGAAATTGGGCAATTGAAGACTTGCTGAAGTCTGGTCTTGCCTTGCCATACAAGGGCCTTAAGGGAGGGATACTAAAGAGCCAAGATAGGCTCCTGCATTATGTTTATGCATATATCCTGGCTCCACATGGTAGGAATTATGCCTATCTTAGAGAAGATGACATCTTCATGCTTTGGATCCTGAAGAGTGGTTATAAAATCAACTAGCATGTGTTCATCATGAAGCATATGATGAAGGCCAAAGGCAAGGAAAAATCTGAATTGCCCTATGGCATTCTCATCACTACCTTGCTTAGCAAGTATCCTCAGGTGTTGGAGACTGAGCGCGCCATCGCCTTGACTCATCACAATGTCATCGGAGCCCACACTTTACGCAAAATGAAGATGATCAAGACTGATGAAGCCTGGGTGTACCCAGATGGGGTTGCTAATGATGAGTTTGACTTAGAGGACCCTGATGCACCTGCTGCCCCTGTTCCAGTCACTTTGGAGCAGATCATGGCTACCTTGAACGATAACCGTGCCTATATGGAACACACCTTCTCTATTCTTTTTGACAGAATAGAAGGTGTTGAATGTGAGGTTGCTGCTTTATGAGCTACATCACCTGCTCCTGCACCCGATTCCCCACCTCTGCCTTTAGATGCTTATTTCTAAGAGATTTAGATCTTAGGATCTTTATTTTTGCTCTGTTTTACTTATTTGCCATTGTACTTGCATCACCTTTGATAAATGAATAAATGATGTTTTATGGCCTATCGAAATATGATTTACAATTCTTCATTTGATTTATTCACTGTACTTATATTTGGCTATTTATCTGTGGGACTTACCCCTCTTTTTTGCTCATGACGAAAGGGGGAGAAAATTTTGAATTTATTTGAGAAAAGACAGGTAAAATTAACAAGAGAAATTGGATTCCAAAAGTAAGGGGGAGCTGCGCACATCTCTGATATACGTTACCTCTTATAATTAAAGAGAGGGAGTAAGCTATTAATATTGAATTCCAATTATATGCACTAACTTTTTTCTCAATGATAGTTTGTCATCATCAAAAAGGGAGAGAATGTGATTGAACATATGTCTTTGAAGAATGGTTTTGATGATAACAAACATGAAGACAAAAAAATGAAGATGATGGAAGACCAAGTCCAAGATCTTTTAAGGATAGCTTTAGGACTTAGAGTCTTTGTACAAAGCTCTCTTAGTATCTCACTATTTTTGCAAGAAAAGAGAAAAATGGTTTTAATGATTTAACAAATAAATCTGAAAGTTTTTAGAAAGTTTAAAATTGTTTTTCAAACATAAGTTATTCTAATAAAGGCAACATTATTCGAATAAAGTAAGCCAAGATCTTTTTGTTTGCAACAAAACTATTCGAATAACAATGAGTTATTTGAATAGAGTTTTTAAATCTTCCCTACGCGCCTCTGTTCTTCAAAAGTGCTATTCGAATAACACATTAGCTATTCGAATAACAAGGTCTTTTAGATAAGCTTTTATAAGAAAGCTATTCGAATAACACAAGGTTATTCGAATAGACCTGTTTTCACATAACACAATTTTTATCTGTGTTATTTGAATAACACATATGTTATTTGAATAACCTCTTTTAAAAGTGTTTTTCACGAGAACGTGTTATTCGAATAATACGAAGGTTATTCGAATAACCCTTGTTTCTAAAATAGAATCAAAAGCTCATATACGTCTTCATAATGAGCATTTATTACACCCAACGACTATTTTGATTGAATTTCTCTATAAATAGAGGCTTTGGGTTATTTCTAAAATCGCCTAATATTTTGAATCATTTTCTACTTGCACTAACTCGTGAATTATATTTTCTACACTCCTTTTCGATCAAAACTTTGAGATATTCTGTGTGAGCTCCATTAGCACTTCAATTTATATTATTTACTCTTAAAGAGAGTCTTTTTTCATCTATTTTTTCTGCTCTATTGTAAAGGGGGTGAGGTATCCCTCAAAGGTTTGTATAAAGGTGAGGTATCCCTACAGGCTGAGACTTTAGCCCAAGGGTAGAGTTTCCCTATATATGAAAAGTGCTCTATTTTGTAACAGTAGCAAGCACCTATTGAAGCTTGTATATATAGTGAAAAATCTCAGATAGTTTTTCGAGGACTGGATGTAGACCACAAGTAGGTTAGTGGTCGAACCAGAATAAATATTGTGCCTGCTCTTCTTCTCTTTATCTCTTTATTTAACGCAATTTAATTTTATTACATATTTATTTATTTGCTTTTCTTAAAGCTTTTCTTCTTCATCTCGCAATTTTTCCTTTTATTTAATAGCTTTTATACTTGTGTTTATTTTAAAAGTATTTGCAAAAAAATTTTCAACTCAATTCACCTCCCTCTTGAATATTGGAAGCCACTTGGTAACAGACACACTCATTTAATGGGCAACGCCTAGTTTCTTCTGAAACTTTACTTTCTTACCCACCGCTATATTTTTTATAAATGCAGCAACTATGAAAATGTTAGGATGAGGTCCAACGATAATTTCCTGAAATAACTTTGCTTTTCTCTCTCAAATTGATACATGTATATATTCATATCTTCCATTTCAAATTTTATCTCTAACTCACAAAACCCAAACCATCTTATTTCTCTTTATTTCTTCGTTCTCTTACTCCAAGTCCTAACCATTCACCATAAAAACTCCAAATCACTCTCTCTTTCTTCGATTTCACCCTACTACCAACATGAGAATTAAGACCACTACTCAGAAATTACTAAAGGGAATTGTAGAATCCTCATTAGATGATGAGGTTAGGGTTGTGTCCTCTACCTAAGACTCAGACAGAGAAGTCACCCATTTACCCCCAATTACATTTGCTCTAAGGGTGCCTAGTACTGAAACAAGAAGAAGACCTCAACAAATTGTATCAGATGAGGTGAAGGTTGAACTAGTATAGAAGAAGGCCAAGGTAGCCTCTACTTCTAAAGCACCAAATAAGAAGAAGGCCTCCAACTCTTCATCTCAAACATCTCTTTTCAAGTCAACAGATATTAAAGCTCAATTTAAGGAGAGATTCAAAGAGAAAACTCTAGTATAGATGTGAAACCACACGTGAAGCACCAAAAGTGAAGAGGTTATTCAAAATCAATGAGAGGGTATATATAAGAATGGTGAGATCTTTCTATGCTGTTACTAAAATAAAAAAGGATCCCCTGTCTCTGTCTTATACCTTAAAATGAGCAAAAATAACTTTGGATGAAGTTACTGTTGCTGAAATTATGGGTATCAAGGTCAGAGGCAAAAGAATCTAAAATGATAAAAAATGGGAGAAAAAGTATGAAAAAAGCTAAAATAATGTGTTGGCAGCCTTGTTCTTTGACACCAAACCTCCACACCTTAGCAACAAGCCAATTGGCTTGTCAAGGGTACTTCACTCTCTATGCTATCATTTCATTACTCCAAGAGCAGACAGTTTTGAAAAAGTAACTAATAAGGATATTATGATCATATACCATTTTAGAATGATGAGGCATCTAAACCTACCCTTCGTTATCTTAAGTTACATGAAGGCTGCAATCAACAATAGAAAAATCACCTCAAGTGTTCCTTATGGAATGCTTATGACATTGGTTTTTAAGCATTTTGAAGTTGACCTGTTTAATAAGGAATCTAAACCTGAGGGCGCACTTTACACTAGTAAGAACATTAAGTTGATGAGGCTCGTTGGAAGAGTACAAGTTGACCAAGGTCAAGAGATAAGGACCAAGAGGTTTCATGATAGATCCTCAAGGTTTAAAGACTCTGAAAAGGAGAAAGTTCAGCACAAGAAAAAAGCTGATAAGGGGAAGAAGAAAATAGAGGAGGTAGTAGAAGAAGAAGAAAAAGTCAATTCTAAAGAAAAGAAGGAGGAAGAAGTTGTATACCAAGATGAAGAAAGCGATGAAGAAGAAAAAGAAAAAGATCAGTTGATGGAGGAAGATGAACCCCAATCCGCTCATCCTACTAGCAAGCCTACTCATTAATAGGACCTGTCTATTCATCTTGTTGATGAATATACTTAACTTGCAATAGAACTAGTTCTATCCCCTGACCAATCAGAGCATTTCTATGATGCACATGATATTCTACCTGAGCCCACAAATGAAGAGGAGTCCTATCAAAATTTGACTATACTTGTTGAGCCATCCATTGCTAACACCATCTAACCAACTGATATAACCATTGCAACCATCATGACCCAACTATCTAAAGAACACTACATTCCCTCCTCTAGACCACTCTACTCACCCACACATCAGACCACTAAAGTTGTTAAATCTCCATCACCAGAAAAGCAAAAGCTTGATGGTAATGAAGAAGCACAAGATGAAAATGTTGGGGTTAAACTACCAAAATTCTCTACAACACAAGGTCCTAGTGTTGAGGTTGCCCCCACTGAACCTGAACCTTAGTAGTCTATTGAGTAGCCTACTCAAGTCTGTACTACAAAAATCTAAGAGTTAGCTCATGCTGATTCTCTAATACTTGATGCTACAGGGCCTGGTTTGGCTGAACTTGAAGAAAGTCATAAGGAATTGGTCTTGAAGAGTTGGACGCTGACCTTGGCACTATATCTATGAAGGGATGTTCCATTGGATCATTTTTGAACTAGTTGGAGCTAGAAAAGACTAAAGCTATGTAGTAGCCTACGCAAACTAGGACTTTTGAGCAAAGTGATACTCAACAAGGTTATACTCAAGATGCTCATGCTGCCACACAATATCAACCCTCTTCACCATCCCATCTTTCTCCCAAGTCTAAGCTCAAGTTGCTTAGAGTTGAAGTCAAGCAACTTAGATATGAAAATCAAGTTATGAAGACGAATTAACTCAAGCTTTATCAAGGAGTTAAGGAGGTTTATAATACTATTCACGAGCTGATGGATCATTTCTTCATGTTTGAGGAATGGTGGCTAGACAAGTATCATAATGAACTTAACTGAGATACCATTCGTCATCCCCATTACCCATATCCTACTCACAGACCTATCCCTGAACCTTCATCTACTTCTTTTGAATCCTCAACCGCTTTTGGTTCTCCTTCTCAAACCTCTATGATGGTCTACCCGATTTTTTTTGCTTGTTGACAAAGGGAGAGAAGATAAAATGCAAATTTTGGGCTTTTTATTTTGAAAATTATGATGTTTAGGGTAGAAGATACAATGCATGTTTCTCTAGTAAGTATTGTTACTGATGTTTGATGTTGATATTTAGTTTCTTTGAATTTACTGATGTTGAGTGTTATTCTTAGGAAAAGCTATTAGACTAGTTGCATGATGCATGGTAAATGATATTTTTTAGATAAATATTAGTCTTAAGGGGAGCCTTTGATGGCCTTTGATTATTTTGGAATGCATCTGACCCTATTGCAAATTGATTCATGAATTAATGGAAATACTTTAAGAATTTTCAATTTCCAATATCGACTACTATGATATTATGTAGTTTATATGTTATTATTTGCCTAATTTGTTCACAAGTTAATAGTTTGAGGGGGACCTTGAATCAATTATATAGAAATGGTAAAATCACAAACCCTCATCATATAATTTTCAAATAAAGTTTGTCATCATAAAAAATGAGGAGAATGTTAGATCCAATTTCCTTTTATGATGAGTTTTGATGAGTAACAAACCATATTTCAGAACATGATCTCATATTGATAAGATAAACAAACATAATTTGTGGTTAGTTTGTAGTTGATCTATAAATTCTATGCTTAATTAGTCCTTAAAGAGAAATCATCAAAGATTAAACATTTGACTTGTTATAAAGTAAAGAAGATTCAAGGGAGTCTTGAGAAAACTCAATGAAGATATGAGAAGACTTGAGGAAGCTAAAAGAAGTCTCAATATAGTTATGAACAATCATAAGAAGACTCTGAAGTTTCATGAGTAGACTGATCAATATCAGAAATTTGAAGTTAAGCAAACACGCCTTACACAACTCCAAGAAAATTCACTAAGATTGAAAGACACATTCAAGAACCCTCTTTATCAGTGCTTTCATTATGGACAGTCCATCATTCTATGATGTTAAATCAGAAAGAGTCGTTTATAAAGTTTGGAGAAGTTTGGGTATGTATCAAGAGTTGAGTAGACTCATTAAACTCAGCCTACTCATTGCGCTACATCACAAAACAACACCAGACACTAAAAATTTGCATCAATAATGACTAAGTTTGCTTTTTCTGCATTTGTAATAATGAAAACGCAATGGTTAGTTTAAGGAAGGCTATAAAAGAACTTCATAATGAAGATTGAAGGTTTAGAACAATGATTAATCAATATTTCCAGTGCAAGTATTCTATCTGCTTATCAAAGCTTTCTTAATCTACTCAACTGTTCCTGCCTACCAAGCATTCTAATATATCTTGTTGTAGTTGTTATTCTCTGAGCTTTCATTGAGTTTATCCACTTTAAGAGTGTCATGAGAGATAAATTTTGTCTAAATATTGTTGTCTATAAACTTGTACCTTAGTAGGGAGTGTGGTGAGGTAGTGGTGTATACTAGTGAAAAGTAAGTTTAGTAGCCAAGAGTGGCTGTGTAAGCAATGAATACTTGAATTTGAAGCCAGGAGTGGTTGTGTGAACAAAGAGTACTCGGGTTTGTAGCTAGGAGTGGTTGTATGAGCAAAGAATACTTAGATTGTAGCTGGGAGCAACAGTAGTGTACAAAGAATACTAAAATATAATGAAGAAAATCCTAGCAATAGTTGGGGATTAGATGTAGCCTCAAGTGGTTAGAGGTGAACCAGGATAAACCTTTGTGTTCAGCTTTTCTCTCCCTATTTCTCTGATTTAAGTTTATGCAATTATTTTAACACTTAAGTTAGAAAAATCAATTTCTATTCATCTTTAACAAGCCTTGAGATAACCCCTCTGAAGCATTCCATAGAAAAGCCACTAAAGAAACACTTTATGATAAACTCAACTTAAAGTGCTTTTCACACATCTAGAGCTTATCATCCTTAAAACGTTTGCACATTTTGCTTAGTTGCTGCACTGAACCATTACTATATTAATCTCACTTGAAGTTCAAAAAATTCATTTTAGGATATAAGATTGACAACTGATATCATCATTCTATCCATCATAATCATTTGTCTTATACATTTATATTAGCACTAAGTCTTCTCATCATTTCTATGAAGTTGTTGTGAGTCTACTCAGTACCAAGTTCTAAACTTGAGTAAGAGTTGACCAGACTTAGTTACTAAATTTCAAGAACTACTTATTCTACAAAAGAAGACCACAATTCATTCCTTTTTTGGTTGGTGCCAACTTCAGTTGGTTCATTAATATGAACTCTTTAAAATGTATGAACATGAGGCTATTGATCAAATGTTTAGAAGATTCCAAACTATTGTCAATGGTTTGAAATCTCTTGAAAGAATCTATGATAATCAAGATCATGTTAGAGAAATTATAAGAAGTCTTCCAAAAATATGGAGACCTAAAGTGACTGCAATCTAAGAAACTAAAGACCCGAGCTCTCTCATATTAGATGAGTTACTTGGATATCTCAAAACATATCAGTTGGAACTTGTTGAAGTTGATGAGGGCTTACCAAAGAGAAGGAAGTCTATAGCCCTTAAGGTCAAACATAAAAGTGGAAAATCTTTATCTCAATCCACTACATTTAATGCTACTGAAGATTCAGAAGACTCTGATGAATCAGAACATGAAAATTCTTGTGATGATGAACTTTCCTTCATCTCAAGGAAGATAAAAAAGATGTGGAGAAAATGAGGCAAGTTAAGAAAATGACTCCCAACAAAGAAAGGCAATCCGAAAAGAGAATCTAGTGGCCAAGTCAAAAATCAAGTAATCTGCTATGAATGCAAGAAACCTAGTCACATCTGAATAGAATGTCCTCTGCTCAAGAAGTCTGCTAAGAAGTTTAAGAAGGAAAGAAGCATGATGATAACCTGGGAAGATTTGGATGAGTCAACATCAGAAAGTGAAGATAAGAACACTGAATTTGCTCACTTATGCTTAGTTGCAAATGCTGATAGTGAGGAAGATAAGGTATATGATTTTGACCTATCTTTTTTAGAACCTCAAGAAGCTTTTGATGATCTTCTATGTGATTCTAAGCTTCTCTCTTCAAAGTATTCTTCTCTCAAGAAAAGCTTTCTGAAGTTTATTAAAGATTTTGAAAAATAGAAACTTGAGAAATAAGCCTTAAAAGTTGAGAATAATGAGTTAAGAGAAGAGAATAGTCAACTAAAATTACTTTTGAAAGTAACTTAGTAGATCTCTCTTATGATGACTCTGAGAAACATTTCACAAAAATTTTCTGAGCTCACCTCAGATCTGGAAAAGTTTGTCAATAGCATAAAAAATTTGGAAATAATGTTAGAAAAACAATAGCGCACATTTGAAAAAGTTGGACTAGGATACAGAAAGCATCACAAACAGAAGTATCTCAAGAACTTCTTTGGTAAAGCATCCTTAAAGCATGAGAAAACCTATACTTACTATCATAACATGGTAATACTATTTCTGCATGCTTTAAGAGAAAGAAAGCTTTTAGTCATAAAAAAACTAACAAGAAAGGACCCAACTTGGTATGTGTGCTTAAACAATCAGTAACTTCCACTGTAGGTCTGCTTGAGAAGCAAGAAACACAAAAAGAAATGGTATTTGGATAGTGGATGTTCAAGGCACATGATAGGAGACCCATCTATGTTTCTCAACTTGAAACCTAAGAATGGAAGAATTATCAGCTTTGGAGATAACTTCAAGGGAAAAATCATTGGCATTGGTAAGATTGGTAATAATTCTTCACCTTCTATCAATAATGTACTGTTATTTGATTGTTTGAAACTTAATCTACTTAACATAAGTCAATTATGTGATAGTAGACACAATATTTTTTTGATAAAGCTTTCTGTGCTATGAAAGATTCTAAGAATGACTCTACTCTCTTTATTGCCAAGAAGTATGACAACCCTTATAAGGTTGATCTACAAGAGTTAAATAGTCAAAATTTAATATGTCAAGTTTCTATGAATGATGAAAAAATGGTTTAGAGTAAGAAACTTGGACACACTAACATGAAACTGCTTTCTAAACTTGTGAAAAATGGTCTTGTAAGGGGACTCCCTAAAATCAAATTTGAAAAAGACTTGTTTTGTGAAGCATGTCAAAGAGGAAAGTAAACTAAAACATATTCTCAATCTAAAAATGTGTTTACTACCATAAGACCCCTTGAGCAGTTAAATATTGATCTATTTAGTCCTACTAGGACTACAAATATTGGTGGTAAGAAATATGGTTTGGTCATTGTAGATGATTTCTTTAGATTCACATGGGTACTCTATCTAACCCACAAGGATGATTCTTTTGATACCTTTAAAGTATTCTGTAAAAAGGTCCAGAATGTGAAAGGATTCTACATTTTTGCTATAAGGAATGACCATGGAGAAGAATTCAAGAATCAAGCATTCAAGCTTTTATGTGATGAGAACAACATCACTCATAACTTTTCATCTCCTAGAACACTCTAGGAAATGGCAAGAACATTATTATGCGAAAGCTCCCTATCTAAGTAAAGTTGGTAGCAACACAAGAAGGGGGAGGTTGAATTGTGTTATCATTTTTCCTAAAAATTAACATTTTTACACCTTTCTCAAGTTTGTGCACTAGGAGATGAGAAGGTTACGACTCAAAGTAGATGGTTAGTGAGAAGCTTTAGAAAAGAAACTAACAGACCAAGGTGAGAAGGTTCGTGAGAAACTTTGATGGTTAAGTGAAAACAACCTTCTCACCATTTCAACTCCTTTTTTCTGAAAGAATTTGGGTCTTTTAACTATTGATGAATTGTTTTCTTAATTCAAATACTTTAGATTTAGTTAATAAATTAGATTTAACTTATGAACTTATTTAAAAATATATTTAAAGAACTTTATCAAGAACACTCTCAACTTTTAAACTTTAAAGTGGTTGAACATCCAAGTAAAAAATGAGAGATGAAGGAGATGAAGATTACACCAGAGATTTATATTAGCTCACCTCGAAACCACATGGGGCTACATCTAGTACTTAGTAAAACACTAGGATTTTCACTATGTGAATATTCTTTAAGCACCCATGCCTCTCTAGGTTTATTTACAAGTATTCTTTGCTAATAGCCTCTTTAGGCTAACTACAAGTATTTTTGACAACATCCTCTTCAGGCTAAATCCCAAGTATTCTTCTACAACCTTTTCAGGCCAGCTGATAGCTGCAAAGACTATTAAATTATATCAATTTGTAAGTCGATTCACCAAATTACTTGTAGTATAAGGTACAACTGGTTCGAGCCCTTAGATCACTCAAATTAAGCAGTCAAATTAAGAAGTTAACAAAGGGGGGAGAAATGTTGTAGAATTAATTAAACGAAAGCAATTAAAAATTGTAAACAAAATTAGGTAAACAACAATTCCAAGAAAATCAACTAATCTTGAATTTAATCCATCATTGATCACTAAGAATCCATTCAATTACTAACCAAGTTCTTAGCTTTAGATCACATCAAGGAGCATAAAGATGATCAACGAATTCTCTACTAGATAAGAATCTAGAATGTAATTAATCAAGGTTAAATGAATTACGTACTCATCTAATCTTAAATTAACCTAAAACCCAGAATTCAACAAAGTTTAACAATCCATCAAACACCTTTAATGTATTATTTAATCTCTATAATCCTCATTAAACACATGGTAATTATGCAATTATCACATCAACATCCAAATCAAATTAAGCAATTCAATCCAAATTTAACAAAATCAAAAGAGGTAAAAGAGAAACTTGATTAACAATTAAATGTAAAACAATCAAAACAAGAGCTTAGAATAAAACATTAAGATTGTCAATCCCTAGGATTGATTAAGAAGGGTCTAGCCCTCTATGGATGGAAGGGAAGAAAAATAAAAAAGAAAGAAACCTAGAGAAAAGGGAGAGGAAAAGAGATAAAGAGAGAAAGTGCAAGCAAGAGTGACTAGGAGAAAATTAGGGTTATGTTCAGGGTTACTGCTATTGCTTAAATTGTTAGTGTATTCCCTAGAGGCTAATACATTTTGTCTATATTTACATATATTCTATTATACTAATTTTAATATATGAGGCATTTCATTTATTGTGTTCTTTTTAATAAACATAATAAAGTCCTTAGAATAGTAAGTTTGATGCCATAGGACATCAAGTGATTGACTTGATCTTGAGGTCCTATTGGATAAAATTAGAACACTATTATAAATGTCCTTAGTCAAGTATTATTGTTAATTAGGACAACAATAATGCATTGAGACTAGTATGTGCGTAGACTGATGACCACATCTCATGGGTCATAGATATGAGATATCAAGTATTCATATAGGTACATATTAGAGTAATGATGTACTGGACTGACCCGCCATGAGAACGCTACATGGATCATTATGTGAGTGTCATAAGTGATTCTCATAGTGACAATGGTGTCTGTGGTCCTTTGACCTGAAATCACTACGATTCCTACATGAGGAGTTGTGTGTTTTAATGCCATCAAACATCATTTGTAACAAGGTGATTATAAAGTTGGTTATTGGACATACCGCAAATCATGTAGAGGGATGTGAGTGACCTAGATGAGATTTGTCACTCCTACATAATAGGAGTGATATCTTCGAGCCCCATAATTGAGTGTGACTACGAAATGCATGGCCATACTCGAATGAGTCAATATGAGATATTGATTTCATTTGTTATTACAAAGTCTACTCGAGTATCAGGAAATGAAGGATTGAACTATACAAGGGTGATGCATTCCATGCCTTGTGTTTAATCTAGATATCTTGACAAAGGGACTAAATGACACGGAAACATTAGTCGTGGAAAGGTTATGTCAAATCACTGACATTCTCATTACTTGGGTAGCAGCGATGTATTGCTAGATACTGCTCACTGCTTATAATATTAAAATGGTATTTTAATATTATTAACAATGTAATGAGAACTTGCAGGGTCACACACTTAAAGCAGACTAAAATTGGAGCAATAGATCCAAGTTGGACTCGGATTCAAATATGGGCCAGACTCATAATAGATGAGTCTAGGGTTACACAGCTTATCTTGCTGCTGCTCACATTCACTTAAGGCAGTCACTATTATAAATAATACTACTGAGGGGGCTGCTAACACATGTATAACTAACCCTAGCCGCACTTGGCAGAAATAGTGAGTGAGAGAGTGACAGGTTCTTCTATTCTCTTTGCAGCTAGCACTTTGTGAAAGACGTGAGGCTTCTTCTGCAGACATGAGTCTATTCATATAGATACCATGGAGACATCGTCGCTGTTACGATGTTGGTGATTCATGTCACTTCCTTTTGATCACGCTTCAAGAGGTAAATAATTTTTAAAACTCGGATTATGGCTTTTTCGCATGGATCCTTGGTGGGAATTCTGTTTCTGCTGCGTGATGTATATGCGATTCCCAATAGTAATTATCTCTAAAATTAAAAATTCAAGTTTACCCTTAACTTAGGGTTAATCCTCTTCCTCTTAACTTTAATTAGACACCTAATTTGGCTAATTTGGACTTAGGATAAGAGAATTCAGAATATTCTTAATACCTTTCTAGACTCGTTAGCTGATTTAAAGGGTGAGAACACATCAAAACGTTATAGTTTTGATAAGGAGTCTTCATAAGAGTTGAATATTTGTGTCTCATCATTCCAATGGCACTAGTCTCAGCTCCATTACAACTCATACAACCCTAATTATGACCTAATCTCTGCATATTATCTAAGTTCAAGCAACAACATGGCTATTCTAACTTCCAAGCCGAATCTGATCCATTAGACATCTGATTGATCCTTTGATCTCTTCATTAAGTTGTAGAGCTTTCTCTCGGCTTTCTGACAAGGTAAAATTCATAATTCTAAGATGTCTAGAAATCAAGTTATGCCCAAAATACAAAAATAGTATAAAATTCTCAATAATGCTGAAAATACAATTAAACCCGAACTTATAAAATGAGACTAAGATCAATCAATTAAGCACATAAGAGGTCTGAGAGACTAAATATGAGGATTAACTAATATATGAAAATTGTGTTTATCAAACTCCCTCACACTTAGCTTTTGCACTCTAAGGCAAAACTAGAAATTCAACACTATAGAACAGGGAACAACAACACAAACTAAAAAGTTAAAAGCTCTAAAAGACTTACTTTCTAATGATGTTCAAGAATGCAAAAGTCTATAAATAAGAAGAGCAACCACAACTTCAAGGAATTAAAATATTCATGAAGTAACACTTCTTTACATCTCAAACTAACAAGAAAAATAACTTCAATTGAAAAGCATAAATTAAGAATGATAGAACCTCACAAGATACACTCTCAATTCCTCAAGTGTTTAGAAAGTAAGTTTTCACTCAATTCAACCCATGAACACTTGCATTACCATAAGCATGCTTATCTTCTACTTCTCTACTACTCAAAACACATGCACACCCAAATCAAGAGGACTTAATGCAATGTTATAATGGGGTCAAGGTAAGGAAGGGGAATAATATTGAGATGATAAGTTAAATACCAAAAAAATAAAAGAATATTGGGGATAAGTTCAAATAACAAGCATGGAAGTTTAACCCAAATTCATGTAATACGAATTCTTTTTACATATTCTTTTTCCTTTTTTTCTTTTTTTTTATTTGTCAATTTTTTTTATTTTTATTTTTTTGATTGGCCACTCTTTCCTTTTTCACTAAACATTTTGCACAGTAATTAGTACACTCCCACACTTGTTTAAGACCTCTTCCAATGACAATGCCAATGTTCTCCTATTCCCTAAGGTTAGGTAAAAACATAATTTTGCATTTAAGACATGTAATGAGCTAAAAACAAGAAATGATCAAATAAGCTCAAGGGGGCTAATCAAAGGAAAATATGCTAGGTTGACTATTTGACTAAAGCTGTAACATCCCGATTTTTTATTTTTCTTGAAATAAATGAGTTTTATAATATTTATGAATATTTATGAATATTTGAGAATTTTTAATTATTTTGAATATTTTAATATTATTTTGATATTTTAATATTATCTTGAAAACTGTATATCCGAATTTAGTTTTTTCTGAAAATATATAAGTTTTATAATTTTTATGATTTTTGTAAATTTTTGTAGAACTTTCCGAGTCTATGATTATTTTAGTATTATTTTGAGTTGTGCGTAGGCCCGGCGTGGACCCGAGACAGGTCCCGAAAAATAAAATTTTTTCTTAAACCAGAAAGTTCTGGACTATCAAGGCGATATTGGGAGATCTCACTAAACCCGAAACCGAGAATAGTTGACAGGAATTTTCTATATCTGAGTTTTCCATTACCCATTATGTAATAATAGCAGTAGCTGTTATCCATTGGGTAATACCTGTTAGAAAAATATCTTGATAACTCAGTTGAGCACTACGACTCACCATACTGACTCAGCTATTCTAGAAGATTCTATGATGACTCACCTAGTAAATATCTAAGAAATAAATATCTAGCTATAAATATCTAAGGATAAATATCTAGGTAAAAATATCTAAACAGAAAATATTTAAGCTAAATATCTTAAGTGTAATTATGAAAGCAGAAAATATCTAAAAGTAATGATGAGCCATCATTACATAGCTTTTTGGCTAACCAATGAGAATTGGTCAAACATAGTGGCTGGACTTCGTTGTGAGCCGTTGGATGGAGATCTTGATTAAGAAGCCTTAGATTCTCACTGTTGATCCAATCAATGGTGTGAAAGAAATCTTGCTAAAGAAGCTTATGATATCAACCTTAGATTTAATCAATGGTTAGGAGATGGAGTTGGTTTTAATGGTTAGGATTTAGTCAATAAAAGTGGCTAGATTGATTAGTTACTAATTAACTAGATAATCTAACTTAATTATCTTAATAGTTTAATTAACTAAGTGAACTAGTTTAATTGCTTAATAATTAGAAGATAATTACTAGATAAATATTTATTATCTAGAAACATGACATGACCATAATAATGTAATTAACTAATTAAAATATGATTAAAAATCCTAATTAAATTAGTTTAAGAGAAACTAAATGAATTAATTATTTAATTAAGGTGTAATTAGGAACTAAAATAAAAGCAAAGCTTAGTTAATTTCCCCTATGACTCCCACGGCCACAAAGCCTTCTCCAAGGTTCTTGAATGGTTTTTTATGACCAATGGATGACACCAAGTGACATAAGCCATGTGAAGACCATGTGCATGCATGTGATAGCTTTCTATTTTGCTAAACAAATTACTATCTCTCCATTCTCTCACTCCCACGGCTGCACCCTTAGAGAAATAACTTATTTCATTTCATTTCATATCAACTTTAACACTTAAACCATTCTCTCTCTTCTCTCTCTTCCAATTATTCAAGAACACCAAGAACAAACACCAAAAACTCCATTCTTGCTCTCCTTTGAAGGATTCGGCCTCCACCCGCCAAACCAACCTCTTCACTTCTATAATTTTATCCAACCTGACTTTCTAAACCCAAACCTTATTCTAAACATCTTTCCTTTTGTGAGTTTTACCTAAATCCTACTCTAAGTGCTTCAAAAAGCAAGCTTTGATTTCTTACATCCAAGGTAATCTCTTGATTCTTTGGTTCTAAGTTGAGTTTCTAATTTTCTAGACCATGATTGATCCGTGGTTTCTTATCCCTAAGCTTTGTTTATGACTTTATGATTTGTTTAAGGTTTTAGGAAATTATTTGGGTGATTCACGAAATTTAGAGGAGAAGGACTTAAAGAGTTTTACAAAAAAAGCTAGGAGGACATCAACCAGGTAAGAGGGAGATTAACCTCATCGGCCATATATGGCGGTGAAGGAATGGATTTGTTTGTGTTTGTGAGTGAAAAATCCATGTGAGGATTTATTCACTTAATTGTATAATTATTGGTTTGTGCTTGTTAGATTGTATTGTGTGATTGTTTTATTGCTTTGATAAGTATGCATGATTTGTATATATGTTTGATATTCTTATAGCTTTGATGGTATATTTGCCTATGTGAATTTGGAAGCATGATGATGCTTGTGTAATTTAAGATATGATTCACATGATGAGAAAATCTGTATGAGGACTCCAAAGAGTCTAGAGGCATACGACCTTGTTGCTATCAAGAGGATTACGGATTCTAAATTATTTTTCAAAATTGAGGTTTAAATTATTTTATGACAAGAAATTCAATTAAGTAATTTTATAAGGATTTAAAGTGTTAGAAAATGATTTATCTATTAATTTTGAAGCAATCTATAAATTTGGCCAATATGCCAATTTTTGATGATCAAGAACCAAAATTATTTTACTGAGTGTAAACTTAGGTGTTTTAATAGTAAGAACTCAATTTGGTAGGTTTTGAAATTTAAATGAAAGTAATTTTAATTAATTAAGATATGTAGTAAAATAAAAGTCAATACTTGAAATTTACTGACGTATAGCTCACCTTATGGGTTTTGAAGCGCGTTAGGAAATTTTGAGCTGTAATATCCAAAGTAAAACTATGAAACATAATTTTTTGGGAAACAATAGAAATATTGACTTTTAGAGGGACTGCATTGGAAATTATATTTTTACAGGGACCATATTGAAAAGTATATTTTTAGAGGGACTATATTGCAAATATTATTTCAAAATGGACTATTTTGTAAATATTATATAAAGAGGGACTATTTTGAAAATATTTCTTAAAGAGGGACTATTATGTAAATATTATTTTATAGAAGGACTATTATGTAAATAATGAAAACAAAGTCAAATTTTGGTATTAAATGAGAAAATCGTATTTTGGATTTAAAACATGTTAGAAGTATTTTACGAGATTGAAAATACGTTGAAAAATCTTTACGTGACTCAAAAACAGTGATTTTTAGCTACGCGATTGAGAAAATGTTTTAAAATCTATACGCAATTGAGAAAATGTTGAAAAATATTTATGCAATTTGAAAACGTAACAAAAGTGTTACGCGATTGTGAAAATGCGATAAAATTGCTATGCGATTGAGAGGAACAACGAGTTTTGCTGTAAAGCCAACATTTTGAAAAGAATTTGTGAAACTAAAGTATTGGACCCGAGTGGATCTTTGGTATTATCGATTGTATGGGTGGTTATATAATACTATAGATACTAATGGTATTGGATAATCTGTATGTGCATGTGCGGTTGAGTTAGTATTATTGGGAATAGTATAATGGTACTCTATTTTGAACAAAAATGTTTTGAACATTATACTATGATATAGCCATATGATGGCATGTGAATAAGAAATAATATGTGATCAATGACAGTATATGATTGAATCATTTATCATGCATTCACGTAATTTGTTGTGGCGTTTTATGCCTAAGGAGTGGACGAAAACTTACAGGATAGTGGGAGGAATCCTGGGGGACGTTAGGGTACGGTGATTCACTTGTTGACAATAAGTCAGATACAAATATATATATAAACCCCTGGCTATGATCACTGATTGCAACGCACTGACATCCCGACAAACACTATTGCTTTTCATTATCCAACATAGACTGTCTTGTTTCTATTCTTATTAAGGGGGGACAGATCTACTGGGCGTTTATCTCCGAATTTGAGTAAACTCTATGAAGAAGGAACCAATTGCGTTGAGCATATGCATAGTTAGCATTTACGCTGTTGTGATATATTATGATTGTGGTATTATCATTATGTCTATTTTTGTGCTGCAAGTTTCTTGGATTGTTCACCTATTAAATATTCTGAATATATCTACTAATTTTATGATAATCTATGAATTGTATATGTGGAACGACATTGTTGTTCACATCATTTCTTTATTGTCATATTGGTATACGATATAGGGATCTCATCTCTTTGCTGTATTGTTCTATCTATGTCTAATTTTATGTCTACGTTTGTAAAGACTGCAATGGCGACAAGGAGGAATCAACTAGACTTCTTTAGACTACAATTTCTTGAAGGCGCTGCTGCTTGGCATGTCTATTGGGACACAGGGCACATAGAGTATTGTGGTGACATTACTCTATCAGTAAGTAGGACTCGCCATGGGATCGTTACTTCTTTTTATACGGTTGCTTATGTAGAGGTTATTTTACCTATTGGGGAGTTGTGGAATGAATTTCACTATACTCCTAGAGAGAACTTCGATATATCTTTGGGTCGAATTTCTATCGATCGAGACATTCCTGGCTAGGGAATTTGTCTTCTGATAAGGGCTCATATGTTAGATATTATGTTTTTGGCTATGTAAAGGTAATGAATGTACAATTGTAGTAAACTCTGTTTAAATGAAAAATATTTTATTCAGTTTTTATATCCTGAGTTACTTTAATTGGATTATTTGATGTTTTCCGTAAAAAAGAAATTTTGAAATCTGTATTTAAATGAAATTAAATATTTTATAACTTGGGTAATTAATTATTTATAAGGAGTTAGTATGAATGTGATACTCTTCGGAGGGGGTGTTACATTAGTTGTATGTATGTCCCAGGGCTGACGAGGGTGAGGAGTGATCACCGGTGCAATGAAGCACGGACAAGGAGCAGCTTCTGGTAAGCTTCTAGGCGAAGGGTCACATGAATAAACTGAATACGCACCGGAATGAGAGGGATTCAGAGACTATGCAGGTATGGGACTGCATAGTTGAGGATGGCTTAAAGGAATTAATTTGGCGTAGCCATATCAACAAGTTGTAACTTCTTTTCAGGAGCCTAGAATATAAGAACTCCATGGTTAAGTGTGCTTAACTTGGAGCAATTGTGGGATGAGTGACCTCCTAGGAAGTTTCCTAGGATGCGTGTGAGTGAGGACAAAAGCACGCTGAAAAGACCCGTGTTGGTTTGTGGAGACACTCGTCAATCCTGCAGGCAGTCTCGGGTCGTTACAAAAGCAGCTAATTCAAGAAAGAAGTCTCAATCATGTTCATGTATACATGTGAAAATGTAGCCTAAAAAAGTATTAAAGCAAGTTCTAGAGTAACAAATTCCATGAGTGAAAATCACACAAGAAAGAAGAGAATGATATAAATGCTCAATTATTCATTAAAAGGCTCAAAGTTTCATAAGGTATGCTTCTATCAAACTCAATCTACCAATTTGATTTCCATTACCAAACTAGTTAATCTCAAGATGAAAGACAATTTATTCACTTATGTTATAAACCTTTAACTTCAATTGATGCATGCTCACAACTTTCACAAATCTCAAAATTCCATTGGAAAGTAATTAAAAACACACTTCCTTATATATATATATATATATATATATATATATATATATATATATATATATTTCAAAACAAAAAAAAAAACAAAATAGAATCATAATTTGAAAATAGAAAAATATATTTTGAAACAAAATAGAAAATAACAACAAATAAAAATAAAAATAGAAATAGTAATTGTAAAATTAAAATAAAAAATAGAATTTAAAACAAAAATAGTAAATAGACTATAAATTCCTTCCTCACACTTCAATTCTACATTATCTTCAATGTAAAGCCTATAAAACATCAAATCATTAATATTCCATAAATATCATCAACAAATTTAGGACAAGTAAAATAAAGAAGTGGACCTCCTCCATTATGTCCTCTTAAGCTCCCGCATAGAATTGCTTAAGGCGATGTCCTTTGACTTTGAAAACTTTGTTAGTTGCCTCATTTGTGATCTCCACTGCACCATAAGAAAAAACCTTAGTAACTATAAAAGGACCTAGCCACTTAGAACAGAGCTTGCCGAGCATGAGCTTGAGGCGAGAATTGTAAAGGAGAACTTTTTGACCAATCATAAATTCTTTTCTTGCAATCATATTATCATTGAAGGATTTAGTCTTCTCTTTATAGATCCGGGAGTTCTCATAAGCTTCCAACTAAATCTCTTCAAGTTCTTGGAGTTAGGGTTTTCTTTGGGATTCGACTTGGTTCAGGTCAAGGTTGCACTTCTTTACCGCCCAATAAGCCTTGTGCTCAATCTCCATCGAAAGGTAGCATGCCTTACCAAAGACTATTCTATAAGGAGATATACTTAAATGAGTCTTGAAGGCAATCCTATATGCTCACAATGCATCCTCAAGCCTCTTGCTCCAATCTTTTCTATTCGGTTGGACTATTTTTTCCAAGATTTGTTTCAACTCCTTATTCGAAACTTTGGCTAGCCGATTGGTTTGTGGATGGTAGGGAGTCGAAACCTTATGCATCACATCATATTTCTTCAACAATGCCTCCATGTTTTTATTACAAAAATGAGAGCCCTAGTCACTGATTATGGCACTTAAAACTCCAAACCTACAGAAAATGTGAGACCTAACAAAGTCTTAAACAATATGAAAATCATCAGTCCGAGTGACCTTTGCCTCCACCCACTTAGATATATAATCAATAACTAATAGAATGTAAACAAAACTAAAGGGATTAAAAGGGACCCATGAAAATGCCCCACACATCAAATATCTCACAAAACAATAATGGTTGTTGAGGCATCTCAGTCCTACAAGAAATGTTACTTGTCTATTGGCATTGCTTATAATTCTTATAATAACTGTAAGCATCATGAAATAAGGTGGAATAATACAAATCAGGGTCTAAAATCTTCCTAGTAGTGCGTTGCGGTCCAAAGTGACCACCACATGCAAGGGTATGACAAAAAGGTAGAATAAACTGAAACTTACAATCAGGCACACAACGTCTAATCACTTGGTCACTACATAGTCTCCACAGATAAGGATTATCTTATACATAATATTTAGTCTCACTCTTAAGCTTATCAATTTGATGCTTCTTAAAATGAGCAAGTGATTCAGGTGCAACTAAATAATTCAATAAATCAGCATACCAAGGGTCCTTACCTCGTAGCTAAAAAAACTACTCATTTAGGAAGGTCTCTCGGATAAGAAGAGTATCCACTGCCTATGGGATCCAGCTCAGATGAATTACCACCAAGTTTTTTGCTCCACTCTTATCTCGTATCTCAATGTCAAACTCTTGGAGCATCAACATCCACCTAATCAACAGTGGCTTGGTCTCAAGTTTCTTCAGGAGAAACTTCATAGCTGCATGATCAGAAAACACCACAGCTTTAGAACCAAGTAGATATGATCTAAACTTATCTAATGCAAAAACAATGGATAAAAGCTCATTTTCTGTAGTTGTGTAATTTGCTTGAGAATATTCCAAAGTCCTCAAATTATAATAAATCACATGAGGCACTTTGCCCACTCTCTGTGCTAAAACAACTCCCACTGCATAATTTGAAGCATCACACATCAGCTCGAAAAGGAAGTGTCTAATTAGGTGGCTGGATGATTAGGGTCCTAGTCAAAGCCTGCTTCAATTAGTTGAAAGCTTCCTTGCATTTCTGATCAAAATCAAACTCCACATCATTTTGTAAAAGGTTAGCCAGTGGAAGGGCTATCTTGTCGAAATCTCTAATAAAGCGCCTATAGAAACCTACATGACTAAGAAAAGAACGAACTTCTCATACACATGTGGGGTAAGATAAAGAATAAATCACATATATTTTTGCAGGTTCTACCTCAATGCCCATGCTGGACATTATATGACCTAAAACTATGCATTGCTCTACCATGGAATGACATTTTTCAAAATTCAAAACAAGATTAGTCTCAATGCACCTATACAATACTCTAGCCAAGGTATCTAAACAAGAATCAAAAGAAGAACTATAGACAGTAAAATTATCCATATATACTTCCATGCACTTTTCTAAAGATCAAAGAAAATACTCACCATGCACTGCTAAAAAGTGCCAGGGGCATTGTAGAGGTCGAAGGGCATCCGTCTGTAAGCAAAAGTGCCGAAAGGATAAGTAAAAGTGGTCTTCTTTTGATCTTCTGGTGCAATATGGATATGAAAATAACCAGTGTAGCCATCTAGAAAATAGTAATGCAATTTCCCAACCAATCTCTCTAACATCTGATCAATAAAAGGCAAGGGGTAATGATCCTCTCGGGTGGTTTGGATGAGCTTCCTATAATCTATGCTAACTCTCCAACTATTCTGCACCTTGGTAGAAATAAGCTCAATATTTTGATTTGTTACTATTGTAACCCTGGATTTCTTCAGAATGACATGCACCGGGCTCACCCATTTACTGTCAAATATGGGGTATATAATGTTAACTTGTAGTAGCTTGGTCACTTTCTTCTTCACCACATCCAGAATCAGTGGATTCAATCTTCTTTGGGGCTGCCTCACTAGTTTCGCTCCCTCCTCAAGTAAGATTCGATGCATGCAAGTAGAAGAACTAATACCAGGAATGTTTGCAAGTGTCCATCCAATGGCTTTCTTATGCTTTCTCAAAATCTGTAGCAATTTCTTCTTGTTTAGCATGGAGGTTCTTAGCTACAATCATTGGAAGCTTCTCATCATCTTCCAAACATGCATATTTAAGATGCATAGGTAGAGGCTTCAACTCTATTTTGGGTGGCTGCACTATGGAGGGAAGCAATCTGGTGGTGGAAACTATTTTTGCAGACTTAATTTTTGCATAATTAACAACTGTTGCATAATCTGTGAAAACAGACACATCATTTTTTAAAAATGCAAAAATTTTAGCACACACAGTACACATTACAGCACTATCACAACTAGTACATGAGTGACAATAAACAAAATCATGAAAATTAGGAAAATCAAGAAATTCAACACATAACTCATCAGAAATATCCTTAACTAATTCAACAAACAAATCTATGTGAAAAATAAAATGTTCCTCCATGGGATACTTCATTGCATAAAAAATGTTAAAATGCACTAAAATATCTCCAAACTCCATGGAAAGAGTTCCAACATGCACATTTATTTTGGTCCTTGCAATCTTGAGGAATGGCCTCCCTAAAATCATTAGAGCCTTGTTGGATGATGACTCTTCCTCCATATCTAGAATGTAAAAATCTGCAGGAAAGATTAGTTCATAAACTCTCACTAAAACATCTTCTATCAAGCCTGCTAGGTATACATTGCTCCAATTTGCTAGTTGAATCACAACACCTTTTACTTGCAAAGGTCCTAGCCCAAGAGAATTAAAAACTGATATAGGCATCATATTTATTAAAGCTCCTAGATCTAACATGGCATTCTCAAATTTGCATTTGCTTATAATACATGGAATTGTAAATGTTTCTGGATCCTTGCATTTTTGAGGAATTGGTTGAATGAGGGGTTGAAATATTCGGCCCAATATTGATTCTTTCATTACCCTTTATCCTCTTCTTGTGTATGTATAACTCCTTCAGAAACTTAGCATATTTCGGAATCTACTTGATTGCATCTAGCAGTGGAATATTCATTTCCACTTTTTTGAAGGTCCTAAGAAGTTCATTATCTTTCTTTGCCACATCTACTTTTCTGGACTGAAGGGCCTTCTTTGGAAATGGAAGAGGTATTGCATGATCGGATTTCTAGTCTGCACTAGTCTTATGTTCTACAAAATCTAATTCTTCTGCTTCATCAAATTTCTCTGTTGATTTCTACTTCTATTGCTTGCTTGCTAGTTGAGGGTCATATGGCATTTGCATAAGCTTGCTAGTTCTCAACATAATGGAACTAACATTTCCTTTTGAGTTTGGAATTGTTTGAGAAGGAAGTTGGTCAGAGTTTTGTGCTTTTAACTAACTCAATGAAGAAGCCAATTGTCCAATTTGAGTTTCCAAGTTCTGTATGGTGGCTTCTGTTCTTCGTTGAAACTAGATGTTATTGGTCACTATTTGCTTCACCAAGTCCTCCAATGTAGGCTTGGATTGAGTACCTACTAGACCTTGTTAGTGCATAGGTGGCTGTTATATCTACTGTCTAGTCTGCTGTTGAAATTATTGCCTACTTGGTCTAGAATTCTGCTGAAATTGTTGTTTCCTAGCTAGTTGTTGGTATTGCTGCTGATACTATTATGGCATTGCTGCATTCCTATATCTGAGATTCTGATGATTCCTCTATCTAGGGTTATAAGTGTTGGAGTAAGGATCATATCTAGGCTGTTGTTGTTGTTGATACTAAGGTTTACCAGGAAAAATGCCTGATGCAGCAGTAGGATTAGCTTGGGGTGCAGAATTATCTTCTTGAAGTGTAGCACATGCATCTGTAGGATGAGATAGAAAAGAACAAACACCATACAACCTTGCAAGCCCTTGTATAGGTATTTGTTGTTGTCCCATTGCCAATTGCCTTACTAAGGAAGTTAACTTGTCAAGTCTGTGATCTATTTTTTATTGGTCAGTATGAGACACATGAACATTATTCACTTCTCTGGTGGAAGTAATCATCCTAGTGCTAAATTGTTGGGAGTTGGAAGCCATGTTAGCAGTTAAATCTCCGGCAGCAACTAGAGTTTTATCAATTAAGGAACCTTCACTAGCAGCATCAATCATGCTCTTATCCATAGGCAACAATCCCCTATAAAAATACTGAATCAAGAGTTGGTCACTTATCTGATGGTGTGGATAGCTTGAACACAATTTCTTGAATCTTTCCCAATACTCATACAGAGTTTCTCCTGATATCTGCCTTAGGCTATGTATATTTTTCCTAATGGCAGCAACTTTAGATGCAGGGAAGAACTTCTTTAGGAAAAATCTCTTCATATCATTCCAACCTATCATGGAGCCAGGTGGAAGGTAGTAGAGCCAATCCTTGGCTGCATTAGCAAAGGAGAATGGAAATGCTCTAAGCTTGATGTATTCTTCAGGAATGCCTTATAGTTTCATGGTGGACCATACCACATAGAACTTATTCAAGTGCTTGTATGGGTCCTCACCTGCAAGTCCATGAAACTTTGATAGCAAGTGTATCAATCTATATTTCAATTCAAAATTAGCATTTAAGTCAGGATATTGAATGCACAAAGGCTGGTAATTCATATCAGGTGTTGTTAGTTCCTTAAGAGTCCTATTATGCATATTATCAGTCATGTTTATAGTGTTATTTGTATTCTTAGGTTCAATTTCAGTATTATTAGTCATAGTTGCAGTGTTACTTATATTCTCAAGTTTAGTTTTAATTTCAATGTCACTTTCAATTTCAAAAGCTATCCTTTCACTAGCCTATGAGCTCTATTAAGTGTATGCAAGGCCCTCTCAATATCAGGATCAATGTCAAGCAAATGATTACTAGAAGACTTGGTCAAGCAATATGCAAAAGTGTAGAAACACAAGATATGCAAAATGGACTATACAACACTAAAATTCCACCAAAATAATACTAGTTACCCTATTTATACAATTTTAAAAATTATGGGACTACCACAGGGTGAAAACTACTAAAAAAAGTAATAAAAAATCTTTAAAAAATAGAAAAATGGTCTAAACGGTGGAATTTGGCTGTGATAGGGTCTTATAGAAAAATAGTGAGCCTTGTAGAACACATAATTTTCTTTCAACTGACCAATTTTCAGGCCATTCTGAGATGGTTTGCCCATACAAAAATTTGAAAAATAGCCTAATTCTATTGAAAACGACCGAAAAACAAAGTAGACAAGGGTGTTAGGGATTAGGTAAGGTCTTGATATGATCAAATAACATCAAAAGACATCCAATAATGTACTCTACTTGCCTACCAAAATGCAACTCAATCAGAGATTGTTTGGGTTGTACACTTATTCTTGCACTTGCAGACAACAATAAGCTAAAAACTACCAGAAACAAGGGAAACATGGGCTAGTGAAGGGTTAGTAGTTAATTATACTCCTAATATGATTAATTAAAGTTATAATGATCCTCGACAATGGCCCAAAATTTGATAGCTGCCAAAATTATCAAATTATATTAATTTGTAAGCTAATTCACCAAATTACTTGTAGTATAAGGCACAACCTAGTTGAGCCCTTGTATCACTCTAATTAAGCAATCAGATTAAGAAGTTAACAAAGGGGGGAGAAAGGTTGTAGAATTAATTAAATGAAAGCAATTAAAAACTATAAAAAGAATCAAGTAAACAATTAATCCAAGGAAATCAACTAATCCTGAATTTAATTCATCCTTGATCTCTAAGAATCCATTCAATTGATAGCCAAGTTCTTGCCTTTAGATCACATCAAGAAACCTTAAGATGATCAATGATTTCTCTACTAGATAAGCATCCAGAATTTAATTAATCAAGGTTAAATGAATTAAGCACCTATCTAATCCTAAATTAACCTAAAACCCAAAATTCAACCAAGATTAACAATCCATCAAATACCTTTGATGCATTGTTTAGTCTCTGTAATCCTCATTAAACACGTGGTAATTATGTAATTATCACATCAACATCCAAATCAAATTAAGCAATTCAATCCAGATTTAACAAAATCAAAAGAGGTAAAAGAGAAACTGGATTAACAATTAAATGTAAAACAATCAAAACAATATCTCAAAATTAAATATTAAGATTGTCAATCCCTAGAATTGATTAAATAAGGTCTAGCCCTCCATGGATGGAATGAAAGAAAAACATAAAAGAAAGAAACCTAGAGAGAAGGGAGAAGAAGAGAGATGAAGAGAAAATGCAAGCAAGTGCGCTAGGAGAAAATTAGGGTTTTGTTTGGGGTTGCTGCTACTACTTAAATAACTATTTCTAAAATTAAAAATCTATATTTTTCCTTAGCTTAAGGTTAATCCTCTTCATTCTAACTATAATTGGACACTTAATTTGCCTAACTTGGGCTTAGAATGAGAGAATTATGTCCAGAATATTCTTAACAGCTCTGTAGACCTGTTAGCTGACTTAAAAGGGCTAGAACACCATCAAAACATCATATTTTTTATAAGTGGTTGATAATCACATATTTTATACATTAACAAACTCTCATTTTTGGTCATTTACACTCTCAATATACTTAATTGATTAGACTTGATCATATTTTATAAGTTTGGGCTCAAATTGGGCTTAATTGATTTTTCTAGCATCATTGAGGTTTGATACTATTTCTGTATTTTGGCCATATCTTGAGTTCTAGATGTCTAAAAATTATGTATTTTAACTTGTAGGGAATAAGAGAGAGAGCTCTACAACTTTCATAAAGAGTTCCAGGGCAAAATAAAACATCTAATGGAGCTAATTGGGTCTGGAAGTCAGAACACGAGTTCAGAGACCCTTTGAGAATGTTTTGTCCATAACTTGAGTTGTAGACCTCCAAATGACATGGGTTTGGGCCCAATTATTCATAATGGATCCATCTTTGTATCTAATGAGGTTCTAATGATGTGAGGCCAAAATGGGAGTTAGTTTATAGCTATACAAGCAGAAATCTGAGATCAATTTTTTATTCCACATTTTTCTCACCTTTTCTCCCTAGATCTATATCTTTCTCTTTTCTTCTTTCTTCTTCCCTCAAGCTCTTTCATGGTGATGGCTATGGAGAGCTAAAATTATGTAATCAATTCAGAGATTCTTGAAGAAATTACGGTTTGGATTCTTGAGATATTGGTTCTGTTTTTATATTTAAATTGCATTTGGATTCCTCTTTTTCTTCCTCTTCTTCTTGATCTTGAATGCATGAATGATGATTTTATTTATATTTGATCTGATTAGATCTTGATTTAATATTGAGAATTATGATGAATTTAGGATTGATTGATCTGAATTAATCATGGAATTAAAGAGGTTAGGTTACTGATTTGTGCTTAGATTGATTGAATTCAAAGATCAAATTAACATAGATTCTAACATGAATTGTGCGATTGCAAATTTGTGTGTCAATTGTTAATTGAATTCTAGATGATTGTCTAGTATAAATTCTGGATTTGATGCAAATATTTTAGTTGAATGCAAATTAACCATTCAAATGCACTTCAAATGTTTGTTAAAAAATCTATGATAGAATCAACCCAATTTCGGATAGATTTCTGAATTGATTGCTCTTTTAATTGAATTTTTCTCACTTGAATTTTGTTATTTACATATTCTGAATTCTCAAATCCCTTCCCCCAATTTTGACTTAATTTGATCAAAGTGCATTTATAATCCTTGAGAGACGATCTGGTGTTAATTCCTATACTATAATCTATAGGCATAACTCGGTTACAATTTTGATTGAGTTCGGCGCTCGTCAGTGGTCTTCATAAGAGTTGAAGATCTATGTCACAAATTTCCAGTGGAACTAGTCTCAATTCCATATGACTCCTACAGCTCAAATTATGGCACAATCTCAACATATTGTCCAAGTTCCAGCGATAGTATCTCTGTTTTAACTTCTAGGCCCAATCTGACCCACTAGATATTTGATTCAGCTCTTGAGCTCTACGTCAAAGTTGTAGATATTTCTATCATCTTTCCTACAAGGAAAAATTCATGAATTTTAGAAGTTTAAAACTCAAGTTATGGCCAAAATACAATCAATTAAGCACATAAGAGGTCTAAGAGACTGAATATGAAGGTTAAATAATATCTAAAAATTGTGTTTATTACTAACAAACTCAGAATCAAGTAGCTTGGGCAACCTTACAAGCTCGCTCACTACAAGGCAGAATCAGAGGTTGAGAGAAGTGTTTGTTTAACATGTCTAGCTCTCGAAATCACTCTAGGAGTGGATGCAAACACTTACACAGATCAGTAACAACACCTACTAATGAATTTACACAGATCAGGTTCAAGTAGGTTCAAGTAGGTATAAGTCTGAAAGTTCAACTCTTGTCTACTTGTTAGAAAATTTTTCAGCAAAGTTCTATAGCTGATCTTCAAGCTTGATATTTTTTATAGGCTTTGAAATGTGACTGTTGGGTACTGCAAATAATGATTGTCATTGTTGGTTACAGGTGGCTATTATTTTGTCCTTTTCCTAGACACATTAGCATTCTGCTGTATAGTGAGAAGGTTCACTAGAAACTTTCCCAAGGTCTACTTTCTCACTGAGTCTTCTAAGTTTAAAGCTTCTTAAGTACTTTCTTACCAGCTTTCTCACCTAACCTTCTTATGCCTGAAGACTTAAACTCTCAGTTTTAATTTTCACCATCATAATGATAAACCTTCATTCTTCTTGAAGGTTAAGATGGTATGAGCTTCTTCCAATGAAGTAAACACTTGTGGGAGTTCTGATTTGGACAATCCTTCAATCTTCTCAGGACATTCTCATAGTGAACTTTCTTATGTTCTTTAGGAAGCTTCTCAAGACACACTTGAACTTTCTTAAGTCAAAATTTTATTTTTTCAAGTTGTTTTAGGTGACTAGAATGCTTCTTGACACTTCTGTTTTAGTCCTGAAAAGCTTAATAACACATAAAACACTACACACAAATTAAGTCTAAATGGATCAAGAAGTGAGAAAATTAAAACCATATTTTCAACATAGTTGTTATCATCAAAACAAATTATACATTGTTAAGCACTAAAAGGGCTTTGGAGCTTACATTCTCTTCCATTTTGATGATGACAAACTATTTGAAAATTTTTAAGAGTGAACTTGTGAAATTATAGTCTTTACCATTTCTACACAATTGGTGAGAAGGTTCAAATTTGCTCCGCTTAACTTAACACTCATTTCAAAGGTTAGTAGAAATATTGAACTTAATGTAATTCATGATATTGCAAGTAAAGAATATAGTATAACCAGGATATGAAACTAAATAATATACTCATTTATTGATTATAAAGCAACTTGCATTCAAAATATTTTAAGAGTCTTGAAGACTCCCCTTAAGTACATGCTAGAGTATGAAAAAAAAGTACAAAAATTCAATTTCTTCCTACTCCCCATTTTGTCATCAACAAAAAAAAATTAGGGGGATAGAGGTAGTGCTTCTTCCTACTCCCCTTTTTTTGTGGGTTGGATAGAGGTAGTGCTACTTCCTAGTTGTACCAAGGATGACTTCTTCTTCTATTTTGTGCACTATCCATTTTTCAAACATAAGAAAACAATCTATGAAGGCATGTAGGGTTGAGTGAAGTTCCTTCTGTCCAGTATTTAACTTTCTCACCCTTCTTCTAAGCTTCTTGTTGTATGCTCTTAACTACTTTAATTCCTATATGGCAAACTCATAAGTCTTCTTGACAATAAGTTTAGATAAAGTGGGCTTAACTTAAGTGAATCCTTGGCGAGTCTCACTCCCTTCCATTCTTTGACCTTGTTGAGGGGCAAATTTTTCTCTAGCTTACTCTTCAACCAAAATATTCATGTAAGACCCAAAAAAGACTAACTTTCTTAATGAGTCCAGGGTTTAAGTTGGTACAGTAGGCATGGGTGGAGTTTTAGGGCTTGATTCCCTTGGGATAGGAAGTGCAGTATGTAACACCCCAATTTCTTTTCTTTCTTGCTTGTTAGTTATTTGTGATTTTTGTGAAGTTTTGTGAATTATTTGACTTATTTTGATTATTTTAATATTATTTTTAAAAAAATTTGGACTATTGAAACGGAATCGGGGGATCTTACTAAACCTGAAACTAGAGACACTTTTTGAAATTTTCTTTGTCTGAGATTTTATCTGAAAAAATAAAATTTGGGTATGTTTTATTATCCATTGGACAATAGATACTAGTTTTGTTAACTGTAACTTTTGTCCATTGGATAATAGCTTGTAGTAAAGATCTAGTAGATGGTTCTAGATAGGGGGAGGAATGGCAGTGGCAATCGTTTTCAGCAAAATCCGTATTCGAGGCCATCGGAGAATCAATATCAGTAACAATCACATGGAGGAGGTTCTAGTAGCCACAAGTTTGGTCAGACCATGGCATCGTCACCAAAATGCTTCAAGTATGGAAAGGACCACTTAACGAAGGAGTGCGCAATCAAGGGGATCATCTGTTTTAGATGCGAGAAGCCCGGACACATCTCAAAGGATTGCAATCAACCCAAGGCGGAGTCCTTTGTTAACAATATACGTGTTGCAAGACCTCAGGTGGGAGGAAGGGTTTACACTATGAGTGGAGCAGAAGCCTCCCAATCCGAAGATCTGATTAAGGGAGATTGTGTCATAGGAGGTAATCTTTTAACTGTACTGTATGACTCAAGGGCGACCTACTCTTTTATTGCCTATGATTGTGTGCACTGTTTAGGATTATCCGTGTCTTCCTTACCTTTTAATTTGAATATTTCTACTCCTACTACTAGACCTGTTGTTACTGCTCGAGTTTGTTTGAACTGTCTTATTTTTATGGAAGGACAAACTTTTTCAGTCGATTTGATTTGTTTGCCTCTTTCTCAAATAGACGTTATTCTAGGAATGGATTGGTTATCTTCTAACCATATCCTATTACACTATTCTAATAAAACCTTAGTATTTCCTGATTTTGAGATTTCTGGATTTATAACTGCTAACCAATTCAAAACATTCTTGAGGGAAGAAGCTCAAGGATATATGCTTTTGTCTTCCTTAGAGATCAATGGTGAGACCAGTATGAATGCTATTCCTGTGGTTAATGAGTTTCCTGAAGTCTTTTCTTATGATATACCTGGATTACGACCGGAAAGAGAGGTAGAATTTTTTATCGATCTTGTGCTAGGATCTGGTTCTATATCTATGGCACCATATCCAATGTCACCATCAGAGTTAGCCGAACTTAAGAAACAGTTAGAGGAACTGTTAGAGAAGAAGTTTGTGAGACCTAGTGTTTCACCGTGGGAGACCCTAGTGCTATTAGTTAAGAAGAAGGATGAAACTTCTTGGTTATGTATAGACTATCGTCAGTTAAATAAGATTACAATCAAGAACAAGTATCCACTTCCGAGGATAGATGATTTGATGAATCAGCTGAAGGGAGCCGCTGTTTTCTCCAATATTGATTTATGTTCTGGCTATCATCAGATTCGTGTGAAAGTAGAAGACACTCCTAAGATGGCTTTTTAGATGCGTTATGGGCTTTATGAGTATCTTGTGATGCCGTTCGGAGTAACAAATCCTCTTACTGTATTCATGAATTTCATGAATAGGATCTTACGTCCTTATCTGGATAGATTTGTTGTTGTCTTTATTGATGATATTTTGATCTATTCTCAAAGTCAGGAGGAACATGCTAAGCATCTCAATGTGGTTATTCAGATTTTGAGGGAGAACAAGTTATACACTAAGCTGTCCAAGTGTGAGTTTTCGTTAAGCGAAGTTCAGTTTTTAGGTCACGTGATTTCAAAGGAAGGGATTGAAGTAGATGCGTCAAAAGTTGAAGCAGTTCTTCAATGGGAAAGGCCAAAGACGATATCATCCATAGTTTTCTCGGATTAGCCGATTACTATTGAAGGTTTATTGAAGAGTTTTCCAAGATAGCAGGACCTCTCACCTAGCTTACACGAAAGAATCAAATTTTTGCATGGACAGATGCGTGTGAGAAGAGTTTTCAAGAGTTGAAGAGAAGATTGATGAATTCGCCAGTGCTGATTCTACTTGATCCCAATGAACCTTTTGAGTTGTATTGTGACGCTTCATATCAAGGTCTAGGTTATGTGCTTATGCAAAACCGAAAGGTCGTGGCATATGCTTTGAGACAATTAAAAGTGCATGAGAGGAATTACCCTACTCATGACTTGGAGTTAGCTGCTGTTGTGTTTGCGTTGAAGATCTGGAGGCATTTTCTTTATGGAGCAACATTTAACATCTACAGTAATCACAAGAGCCTGAAATACCTGTTTGATCAGAAGGAGTTGAATATGAGGCAAAGGCGGTAGTTAGAGTTTTTGAAAGACTACGATTTCTAACTTCAATATCATCTCAGAGAGGCAAACGTCATAGCAGATGCTTTGAGTAGGAAGATGCTTAATGTTTCTGCTATGTTTCTCAAGGAAAGTGAGTTAATAGAACAGTTTAGGGATATGCAGTTGTTTGTGGAGTCGACACCGGGAAGAATGTGCTTGAATATGATCACTATTTCAAGTGGATTGACGGAAGAAATTCGAGAGAAGCAAGGAAGTGACTCATACTTATAGAATGAGAAGGAGCTGGTGAAGCAAGGCACTATATCTGAATTCACGGAAGGACCGGATGGGATCCTAAAATTCAAAAATAGAGTTTGTGTACCGAGTGATTCTGAGCTTAGGAAGATGATTCTTGGTGAAACCCATAAGAGCAAGTTGAGTATGGACCCAGGAACTACTAAGATGTACCAAGATATGAAACGATTATATTGGTGGCAAAGAATAAAGAAGGAGGTTACCAAGTATGTGTCATCTTATTTAGTTTGCTAAAAAGTCAAAGTGGAATACCAAAAGCCTTCCGGAACGCTACAACCTTTGACTATTCTAGAATGGAAATGGGATAACATTGCAATGGATTTTATCGGTGGACTGCCAAAGACTAGGAAGAGGTATGATTCAATATGGGTAATTATTGATCGACTTACAAAGTTAGCACACTTCTTGCTAATTAACATAAGCTATTCGATGGAGAGATTGACTCAAGTATTATTGGAGAACAAAACATAAGCACACTTCTCCAATATTGCCCTTGAGTATTATTTCTGATAGAGACCCAAGGTTTACATCAAGATTTTGGCAGAGTTTGCAAGGAGCCATCAGAATGAAGCTTCATCTAAGTTCTGCATATCACTCACAAATAGATGGTCAGCCAGAAAGGATAATCCAATCATTGAAAGATCTGTTAAGAGCTTGTGTCTTAGAATAGACTGGGAGTTAGGATGAATTCTTGCCTTTGATAGAGTTCACCTATAATAATATTTTCCACGCAAACATTGGGATGACACCCTATAAGGCGTTGTATGGGCAACGGTGTAGAATACCCTTATGTTAGTATTAGTATGGTGAAAGTTTTGTGGTAGGACCTGACTTTGTACGACAAATAATTGGAAAAGTTAAGATGATTCTGGAAAGAATGAGAGCAACTTAGAGCCGACAGAAAAGCTATGCCGACAAGAGACAGTGACCTCTTGAATTTGAGGAAGGTGAGCGTGTGTTTTTTAGAGTTACACTTATGACTAGCGTTGGAAAGGTTATTAAGTCCAGAAAATTTACTTCTAAATTCATCGGACCATATCAAATTCTTTGTCGGATAGGTCCGGTAGCCTACCGAATAGCTTTACCACATTTTCTTTCTAAATTTTATAATGTCTTCCATGTATCACAATTATGAAAGTATATTCCTGATCTAGCCTATGTCATAGAACCAGATACAGTACAAAACATTTCCTATTAAGATTGAGGATAGGAGAGTGAAGCAACTCAGAGGCAAGGAAATTGTATTGGTAAAAGTGGTTTGGAATAATGTAACTGGAGATGCAACATGGGAGCAAGAAGACAAAATGAAAGAGCAATATCCGTATTTGCTCTAAGGTATGATGAATTTCAAGGATAAAATTCTTTTTAGAAGGAGAGAGTTGTAAGACCCCAATTTCTTTTCTTTCTTACTTTTCAGTTATTTGTGATTTTTGTGAATTTTTGTAGATTTTTATGAATTATTTGACTTATTTTGATTATTTTAATATTATTTTCAAAAAAATTTAGACTGTTGAAATGGGGCTGGGGGATCTTACTAAACCCGAAATCGGAGACAGTTTTCAAAGTTTTCTTTGTCTGAGATTTTATCTGGCAAAATAAAATTTGGGTACGTTCTATTATCCATTGGACAATAGATACTGATTTTGCTAACTGTAACTTTTATCCATTGGATAATAGCTTGTAGTAAAGATCTAGTAGATGGTTCTAGATATAATACTAGTCACCTTTTTTTAGAGGTTTCTCTTTATGACATCACCTTTAGGACCCACACCTTTATGACATCACTATTTGACTTTTCTCTTTTAGACCAATAGGAAGGAAGCTTCCTAAGGAAACTTTGAGGAAGTTTGTTGAAAAAGCTTTGGACACCTTCCCAAGAAGAGAAGTGCACGGCTAAGGGGGAGCCAAAAGGCTTCTAGAGTAAGCTTTCATTTAACTCATTTTTATCATTTTCCATTCATCTTTCAACAACCAAAAAGCTACACACTTTTCTCTCTCACATTTTCCTCTTATTTTCTCTCTATCAAGCTCACGGCCACACCACAAAAACCACCCTCCACTCTTCTTTAATTTCAACTAGCCACATTTCTTGAATCAAAACCTCATTCTAAGACACTTTGATGTTGTGATCTTAACTTTGTTCATCCATTTTCAAGTGCTTCTTCAAGTTAGGGTTTGAAAGCTTTCAAGGTGAAATTCCTCCATCTTCATCTTTCTTTTCATTTTTACTTTCTAAAACCATGATTTTGATCCATGGTCATTCTATTTCAAGCCTTAGATATTGAGCTTTTTGTATGTGATTTCGTTTTCAATAGCCTCTTGGAAGAGAAAGTTTGATTCAAGAAGGCACCCAAGAAGTGGTTGATCATCTTCTAAGGTAAGAGGGAGATTACTTTCATCAACCTTTCATGGTGGTGAGAAACGAATTGATGTATTGAAAATGAAAAATTCATGTAAGGGTTGTTCATTTGATTGTATTGACTTTTGGTGATTTTGTAATAATTTGCCCTATATGATTTTATGGCTTAATATTGTGCATAATCTTGGTAGAATAGAAAATTTTGATGATTGAAATATGTTGTTTGCTTGGAATCATGTTGTTGAAGATGAAAATTTTGAGGTCTAAAGACCTTAGGGCTCACGGCCAAGTGACCCTAAATAAGGTATCCAAGACAAATCTTTTGTGTTGATTTGGAACTTAGATGCTTAAGTGAAAAAGGAATTGGATTAAGGATTTGTAAGAAAATGAAGGAGTGATAAAAATAAGATTTGGTCATTTAATAAGAGAGGGATTTCGACCTTGAGCGGAAAAAAAAAAGCTTGAGAGAGAGATAATGAAAACTTAAGGTACTTTTAGGGTTTAGGGATAGGAAAAGAATTTATAAGATTAAGATAATGTGGTTTCCTTTTTACGTTCTTCGTGAAAAATATTAGGAGGTATTACCTAGAGGAGCCTAGCTAGAAGAGTATTGGAACTAAAGTTAATTTCTATATTAAGCCTTGAAAGTTCAAAAAAAAATTAAGCTTAAAAGTGAAATAAAAGTTTTACATGTTAGAAAAATTTGTGATGATGTTTCATCTAATTTAAAAATGATGATTCCTGAATTTATGCGATAAAGATACTTTGTGACTGAAAATAACAGCAGTGTGCTGTCAGGATCTCGAACGGGACCCGAAAATGTTGATGACTGGTTTGGCTCATAAGTAGCTCATGTTTATGGAAAATTATGATATTAATATGTGCGCATGCATTGAGTCATTGATCATGCATTATACTGACGGTGTTGGTTGAGGCTTTTGCCTAGGAGTTGAATTATACCTTAGTGTGGGTGCGAATTACATAGTGTGGTTCACTTGTTGAACTTGGAGGCATCGGGGCTCGGGTATCCCACAAGTGGCCAATTGGTAGCTCCATTGGGCCGTGGTGACTGAGCAACGCACCGACGATTTCGACCAGACACTATTCTATTCACGATCTGGTGTAGACTATCTTGTATAAGTTGTGATGCGCAAATTGAGAAACTATAGCACTTGACTTGAGGCTGAAGAGATATAGACATGTCTTTTAGATCATTCTCTCCGAATTTGTGTTTAGCTCCATGGAGTAGGAATTGGTCCATTGTACATATGCATAGTCTATCTACATATCATCGTGATATTTTATATCTGCTAAATTATCTGATACATGATGCCATAATTGTAATTACTATTCTTTATTGTTTCTATACTGCCATGTTGGTATTGATGTAGGGAATCTCACCTCTTTGTTATGTTATTTTGCTTAATGTGTACACGTGATAAAGACTGAAAGGAAGATGAAGAAGATTACAACTTTCCTATTGTTTTGTTTTTTGTGATGGCGACTAGAAGAGAGTTTGTTGGTTTTGTTAGAGTTTAGTTCCATGGAGGTACGGATGCTTGGTGTATCGACTGGGATACTGAACGAGTTAGATATGTAGGAGATGTGACCCTATCTGTTCATAGGACCCACGATGGGGATCCTTTCTTTTCTCTTGACATCTCAGTACGTCTGGAGTTCGTTATGCCGATCAGGGAGTTGTGGGGTGATTTGCATTACACCCCGAGGGAGGATTAGGACTCTATAGTGTCATTTGCTAGGACACCTGTCTGCGAGATCTTACCCCAGCTGAGGGATCTGTCTAGTGAGGAGTCTGAGGAGGAGGACCCAATGGAGGATCCAACAGAGGATCCAGTGGAGGACCCTACTCCTAGGCATATAAACTTGGGCTAGTTTATGTTTTGTCAAATAGTTGTATTTGTCTTGTGAGTACGAACCTTGTGTATTTTGGGTGGACTGTGATCCATGCCACTTATGTATATATTCCTTTTGATGTGTAATATTCAGTAATTATATCTTGTGCTATTTGTGTTTTGTTTAAGTTTATGCCTTTGAGAAAGAAAATTTGAAATTCGTATTTTTCAAGTTAAACCTTTACTGCTTTTTGTTAAGTTTTTGATGTTTTAGTGTGTAAATGTGGCACCCTAAGGAGGGTGTTACATAGTAGCATCATAGATGGTTGAGAGAAAGGTTGGTGAAGTCAGGGGAGTTAGAGAGATGAGGATTTGGGGTTATTCAATACTCACATTTTTAGATGGGTGAAAAGATTCAGTAGAGGGAAGTTTCTCAATATGTTGACAAGCTTCAGAGTCGATCTTCTTAGTATGAGTTGGGATCTCTTGAGGCTCAAGTGTTTTCTCCTTTTGTCCTTCTTTTCTTCCTTGTCCTCTTCCTTCTTCTTTTTTCTTCTTCTTTACCTTTTTCATATTGCAAAACATCAGCTTCTGTGGGGTGAGAAGATTGGACTTCCTCTAGGTGGCCTTCTGGAAATAATAGGGTCAGGATTTTTACAATTGTGACCCTTGGATAAAAAATTGTGTATTTAGCAGTAGGATCAACATCATGTTTCTCAAGGCTAACTTCTTCTAGTGTAGGGGATATCTCAACAGTCAAGTATTCCTCCGCAGCCTGAAGGTCTTCAATAGTTGGTTCCTTCTCATACTGTGAGAGGTTTCTCAAGAAACTTCGGCAGCTTGATAAGAAGTTTCATTAGGGTGAAAAGGTTTATCCTCGGCAACCTTCTCAGCCTCTTATTCTATTCTTTCTCCTTAACTTTTCTTTTCTTTTTCTCATCATTCTCATTCTCATTCTTTTCTTTTTCTTCTTGTTCTTCTCTTTCTCTTCTTCTCTTTTCCTTCTTGCTCTCTACGTTCTCAACAATGGTCTCTTAAGAGTCTTTATCTGACTCTTCCTTCTCAAATTATTCTTCAATGATATTTTCTTTACCCTTTCTAGGGCTTTTTGTCTTAGATGGGCAATTCCTTAACTCAGAGCCTTTATCAGTAGGTTCCATATTCTCTAGATGCATTTGCTTCAAGTTCCTTTTTGAGAAGGTAGGACCTTCCTTCTCAACCTTCTTTTTGGAAAGGTCCACCTTGAAATGCTTAAAGATCTTGGTGAGAAGCATTCTGTATGACAGGCTTACTGCCATTTTAGTGTTCTCAATTGCAGAAATCATATATCTCAGAATGATAAAATGGAGATTGAGAGGCTTTCTTTCCCTTACATGAAGTATCACTATTTTGTCAACCTCGTGGATTTTCTCAATGCTTCCTATTCTTGGCATGACGAAATGGCAGAAGAGTGAATGGATGAACTTGGTAGTAGAGTTAAGGTCACTAGCCAATTTGGATTATTCTTCTTCTTTGAACAGTGTGTCCAGAACTTCTACATGGGGACCATACCCAATGTGCCATCCTCCTTGGTCATATGTAAACAGTCCTTGGTCGGGTGCACAAGTGATTTTGGCAAGTGTGGCCATGTCTAACTTGATCACAGTCACTTTCATGGAAGAAACGATGATTGCAGGGTCTATGGTGTAGGCTGCACCAACATAGAACTTTTGGATTTTAAATTATTCTAAATGGATGTCAAAAGTGTATCTTTAAATAGATTCATTGATGAAGAAATATATGTCAAATAGCCTTCTAGTTTTGAGGATGATTCTCATCCACATCATGCTTTCAAACTCTCAAAAGCATTGTATAGTTTGAAACAAGCTCCAAGAGCAAGAAAGACTAAGTTCTTTTCTTATTAAAAATGGTCTTATAAGAGGCAAATTTGATATTACTATCTTCACCAAGAATTCAAAAAATGGTTTTCTTATAGTTCAAATATATGTAGATGATATCATATTTGCATCAACTAATGAGAGTTTGTGCAAAGAATTTTCTAAGTTAATGAAAGGTCAATTTGAAATGAGCATGATAGGTGAACTCAAGTTCTTTCTTGGGTTACAAGTGAAATAAGAGAAATATGGTATATTGAATCATCAACAAAAGTATACCAAAGATCTATTCAAAAAGTTCAAGATAAATGATTCCAAGCCCATAAGCACACCTATGGATCCTTTTGTTGTGTTGAACAAGGATGAGAATGGTAAATCAGTATCAGAAAGTCTACAGAGGTATGATAAGTTCTCTTTTATACCTTATTGCTATTAACCTAATATCATGTTTAGTATATGCTTATGTGCTTGATTCCAAGCTAATCCTAAGGAATCACATCTTAAAGCTATTAAAAGAGTTTTCAAATATTTGCTTGGAACCACTAACTGCAGTTTATAGTATGAGAAAACTCCAAATCTTGAGTTAGTAGGTTTCTGTGATAATAACTATGTTGGAGATTGTGTGTAAAGAAAAAACACTAGTGGACGATGTAACTTCATTGGAAAATCTCTAATCTCTTAATCAAGCAAGAAGTAAAACTCTATTGCCTTATCAACTACTTAAGTTAAGTACATTTCTACTTCAATTTGCTGTTCATAACTATTATGGGCAAAGTACCAATTACAAGATTACTCTTTAAACTTCAATGTTATACTTGTTTTATGTGATAACACAATTGCTATAAACTTATCTAAGAATCCTATTCAACACTCAAGAGCAAAGCATATTGTGATCAGAAACCATTTTATAAGAGACTATATTCAGAAGGGTGTTTTTGAACTTAAGTTTATAGACACTGATCATCAGTAGGCTAACATTTTGACCAAACCCCTTCATGAAGATAGATTTCTTTTATAAGAGATAATATAAATATATTTGGATCAAGACTAAAACCATGAGTTCGAATGTTTTTTGGTTACTTTATGGTTCTTAGACTGCATGCCATAGTTTTCTATTCATCATAATACATTGAGAATAATATCAGAATAGTATCAGAAAATCTATTGAGAAAATTAAACCCTGAGTCACGATTAGAATCACCATTAGAAAACTCCTTAGTAAAAATATGATCATTACAGTATACTAGTAATTCAAAAATATAACCATTGGACCCACTTTTTCTCTGTCGGTAAATGTCAAATGATAACTTTCTTTGTTTCTAACAGTTAGAAAAGGCTGAGACCCCATAAATACATGTTCTCACATGTTTCTCAATACTTTGAAACCTTTTCTCAACTCTTTCAAATCACTCTCAAACTGTAAATCTTTTTCTCAAAAGCTCTCAAACACCTTCATTCTTTCTCACTTACCTTCAACATGACTAAGTCTATAAGTACTTCTAAAGCCTCAAAGAAACATGCCCAACCTACTTGAAGCTCATCTTGCCAAGCTTCTATGGAAAGAAAAAGCAAGAAAGATCATACACCATAATCCAAACCTTTTGAATAGGAGAGGACAATATTTATTAGTTCATAAGAAGATGTTCCCAAGAGATCTTTTTTTATCTCCAAGATCCAAAAGAAGGTCTTTGATGACTGGTTTAGCATAAAACTAATTGTTATTGGAAGGAGAATCAACCTAGTGGAAATGTCTACATATAGGATGGACATGTATGAAGAAATCAGAAAACAAAGATAGGAAAGCTTCCTTAAGCTTTCTGAATGAGTCTACCCAGTTCTTGTTCACACTTTGTTTGTTGGAGCAATTAAAGAAGAGGATAGACTAATTGGTAGTCTCTATGGAGAAGAAATCATTATCTACCTAGAGGTACTAGCCGAAGTCACTAGAACCAAGAACAAAGGATTCAAGTCCTACAATAGTATGGATTGGAAAAATGAGAAAAATCTAGTAAGAGTTGAGGTTTTTGACTTAATCACTGAAGAAGTTGATGAAGAAAGTCTGATTATTGATATACTGCTGAACAAAGCAAGGTTTCTTCATGCCATGCTTGTTCATTTTATCCTATTGTCTGTTGGAAGCAAATAAAAGGTCACCAATGCTTACATCACTATGTTGTACCACCTGCTTGCAAGGAAGAGATGAGTTATTCCCTACCAAATTCTAAAACACATGGCTAGTGCTCTCAACGCCCCTAAGATGACTACTTGCATTCCTTATGGGATGTTGATGACCAAAATCTTCAGAGCTATGGTCTGAATTTGGATCATGAAGTCTTTGATCCCTCTAGTCCAGAATTCATATAAAATAACTTGAAGTTGATGCACCTTGACCTGAATCCAGTTCTGAAAATGGATGCTTAGAAAATAACAAAGAGAAAAGTTGAGAAAGAAAAAGAAGTTGAAAAAGAAAAAGAGAAAGAAGTGGAAAAAGAAAAGAAAAAGAGATGATGATGATGATGATGCACCATATGCACTTGCTCCAAAGTAAAAAAAAATTATTGATGTTTTGACTAAAGAATCAAGAGAAAGAAGAACCAAGAGAGCATTTAATATTGAAGCTCCAAAACCAAATACTGTTGATGTACTGACTCAAAAGGCCAGGGAAAGGAGAACTAATAGGAGACTTAATCCTCTCTTCGAAGCTGGTTTCAATGAAGAGTTCCTTATTCCTACTCCTACCCCATCTTCTGTAACCTCTTAACAAATTAGTTTTGATGATTTTGTTGTTGCTACCATTCAAAGCTTACCTAAACCTGAAGTTGAAGAAGAAGAATATACAGAAGCCAAAAATGAGCTAGTTGAAATAGAAGAAAAAAAAAAGAGGAAGAAGATAAAACATAATCTAAAACTTCTAAAGAAAAGAGAAAAAGCAAAAGGAAGAGTGTGGCTAAAGAAATCCCTACAGTGCAAGAAGAAGAAGAACCCCAAGTCTTCATAAAGATGATCTGAGAAATTGATTTGAATATGGAAGCCTAGAATTTAAGGGAAGAAAAAGCTGCAAAAGGTGTTGGATCTTTTTATGATCCTAACCTTTCTAGAAGTCTTGGGCAAGCTTTTGCCTCAATTGTTGAAGCAATACTTAGAACACCTTCTGCATCATCTTTGAAGTCACCACACTTTGATGCAACCCAAATTGAATTGCCTACACCAACACCTGCAACTGTTCAGAAAACCATTGCTGAACTTTTCAACTCCACCCTTGCTGAAAATTTAAGTTTGTGCTGATCAATCTACCAACCTTCTCTCCATCTTTGCTTCTGTCTAAAGAATAAACTACTGTTGTGATCCCTGCATAACCAACAAAATGCTCTGATGCTGATCAGACCTTTCTCAACTTGAAAAGTCTATACCTTTGGCACTTGAATATGCTCATATGCCTTCTTTAAACATTGTTCCTTATCATTCTACAAGTTCTGAACAACTATAATCGTCAAGGTCTTTTGAAATGGACATCAGAAAGCTGAACCTAAAAATGAAGAAGCTGAAGAGGAATCAGAAAGCTATCAAAAAGGAAGTAAATAAAAAATTTGAAGTTATTCTCAACTCTTTGGAGGATCTCAAAGATAGAACTTTTAATATTGAGAGATTGTGGTTGGCCTTTCAACCTAAGCCCACACCTGCCAGTTCTAAACCTTGACCTTCTAAGCCTATTCCCAAAACACCTTATGATACTAGTTCTGATTCTGATTCTAACTAGTTCATATTTTTAATTTTTGTGATGACAAAAGGGGAGTAAGAAAGAAAACATCATTTCTGAAACCTATTTGTAGTCTTTTGCTTTAAGTTAAATGAAAATATAAAGTTATTCAGTATAATTCCTTAAGTTTATTGATAATAAATGCTATATATTGTTTTCTTTTCTCAAGTATGTTCTGATACTCTGATGTTCTATTACATATCATGCTCTGATACATATTGAACAAGAAAATAATACTTTGATAAAATGATAGAATAATGCTCTGAAAGATATACGACTTGAATTTAAATAACCTCTATTTCTTGTGACTAACATTTGCTGAATGCATAAGTTAAGGGAGAGTCTCTCAATTGAACCTTTATTAGAAAACCTCCTGACCAGAAAAGTCACTTCATCAAAGAAATGTTATTTTCAAATTTTTCCTTTCAGTTGCTCTAATCTAAATAGCTATTTCAGAAAAGAATGGTTTGTCATCATAAAAAAGGAAGAGAATGTTAACTCCAAAATCTTAAGACCCCTTTGTATGCCTAAGTTTTTTTACTTAGAGTTAAGTTTTGATGAGTAAGAAACAAATACTTTTCTAAGTATATCTTAAGTAACTATCAGAAAACTCACTCACTACTCTCTTAAATTTTTAATCACTCATAGTCAGTAAATTTTTTTATCTTATGAACTTTACTAATATGTGTGTTGAAGTGTATTAGAGCTTGAAACTCAATTTGGATATGAGAAACAATGGCTACAAACACTTGACTCTTCAAAAATTTCATGAGAAAACTTCTCAAAAAGACATGAGAAAACCAAAATAAAAAACTCGTCAGAAAGTATATCAGAAAATTGATGCAGATTAAAAGTTACAAAACCAAGTGCAGGTTGTTTCAAGTAATAAATTCTCGGGAGTCCGAGGTCGATCCACAGGGAATTGATGAAGAAAAATTTATTTGACGTAAGGAAAATATTTTGTCATAACAATAAAAGTGATAAAACTTAGTCACAAATAAAAAAAATTTACTTTGGTTAGGAGATTCACTCTTGGTAAATAAAATAAGGACAAGCATTCATTGTGCCAACCTCTTGTCTATAATGAATCAAGATCTTCACTTTACAAGGAGGGTTTCTAAATTAATTGAAAACAAAATATAACACGTATAATGACCACTTGAAAATATATCATTAAGCACAAGAAAGAAATGAATTTAACCTTATTTCATTACCAAGAGCTTCACCCTTTCACCCAAGTAAAATGAAACTTAGTTACTCATAAAAAAGAAGAAAGAAAGAGAGAAACTTAGTTACAATTTAATGAAGACCACATTTCATTGAATATGTCAAAATATTGAAATGTGGTCTTCATTAAATTGTAGCTTTTGTCTTAGCTTTCAAATGCCACCAGAATCACCTCAAAAGGTCACCTACAACTCAAGATATGACCCAATTACTACACAGTGTTCAGGCCCGGTTATAGCTCCTCTATTCTGACTTCCAAGCCCAATATGACCTCCAAGGAGTTCAGATTGAGTCTTGTGTTCTTCATGAAAGTTGTAGATATGGGTCTTAACTTGCAGATGCCAAAATTTTAGCCTAACATAGATCTTACAGCCCAAGTTATGCTCTGATTACTGCACACTATTCAGGTTCCAATCATAAAACTTGTATTCTAACTTCCAAGCCCAATTAGCTCTACTAGATGTCTGAATTTGACCTAGAGCTCTTCATGAAAGTTGTAGAGATCTCTCTTATCTTTCTAACAAGGTGAAATTCATAATTACTAGACATCTAAAACTCAAGATATGGCTAAAATACAGAAATAGTATAAGACATAAATCATGCTAAAAAAATCAATTAAGTCCAATTTGAGTTTAAACTTACAAAACATAACAAAACTCAATCAATTAAGTACATGGAGAGTGTAAATGACTAAAAATGAGGGTTTATTAATGTATAAAATATGTGATTATCAAATTCTCCCACACTTAGCTTTTTGCACTCCTGGGCAAGACACACAAGACTAAAACTAGGAAAAAAAACGACATAGATTCAAAAGCTAAACACTCTAAAAGATTCAATATCTAATAATATTTAAGAATGAAGAGAAACTAATTATTCAAGAGATCAAATCATTTATGAGGTAACATTTTTTCACATCTCAAACTAACAAGTAAGGAAACTTCAATTAAAAAGCATGAGTCAAGAATGATAGATCTTCACAAGATTCACTCTCAATCCCTCAAGTGTTTAAAAAGTAGGTATTTCACTCAATTCAACCCATGAAAATTGCACTACCATAAGCTTGCTTATCTTCTACTTCTCCACTACTTAGAACATATGCACACACAAATCATAAGGACTTTATTCAAGGTTGTAATAGGGTCAAGGTAAAGGAGAAGGTAATATGGATATGACAAGTTAAATACCAAAGAGAATAAAAGAGCATGAAAGTTGAGTTCAATTAACAAGCATGAAAGTTCATCCCAACTCCACCTAATACAAATTCCCTTTACATATTCTTTTCCTTTCCTTTATTGCCTTGTTGGCCCTTATTTACACTTTTTTTATTGTTTTCTGATTTTTTTTAAGAAAAAGAACATAATATATTTTTTTAAGTAAACATTTTTTTTCAACCATTCTGCACAAACACCCCTACACTTGTTCAAGAACTCATCCAATGACAAAGCTAATATTCTCTTATTCCCTAAGGCCGGGTAAGAACATGATTTTTTATTTAAGGCACATAATGAGTTCGAAACAAAGAATGATCAAATAAGCATAAATGGGTTAAGCAAAGGGAAATAGGTCATTTCCAATGCTTTACGTTGGCAAGAATCAGAGAATTTTCAAGAAGCCATAAGAATGCTTGATATCATATTGAGACAATATGCTGCTGAGCAAGGCTTCCTATTTGTGCGCTAGTCATTCTTGGCTATTTGGTTAAAGTAGCTATTTCAAGAAAAATGCCTCAATCATATTTATGTATGCATGTGAAAATGTAGTCTCAAAAAGAATCAAAATAAGTTCTAGAGTAACAATTCTATGAGTGAAAATCATAGAAGAAAGAAGAGAATGGTACAAATATTCAATCCATTCATCAATAGGCTCAAAATCTCACAAGGTATATTTCTATCATTCTTAGTTCACCAATTCAACATCCATAACCAAGCATGTAATTTTTAAGAAAGAAGACAATTTACTCAATCATGCAAATTTCCCTGAATTTGAATTACTACTTCCACACAACAAAGTTATCTACCTAGTTACTACTTACTATGTCACCAATTTTGATGCGTCTCAAGAGTAAATAATTTACTCCTTACTCTGCCATCCTTAATTAGTTTTGCTATTAGTAAGTTACTAACAAACATATAAACACAACAAACATATTAATACACATACTTCTTAATTTTTTTTAGGTTTTTCTTCTTTTTTTTTACACAACTATCCTCCCCTAATCAGATCACAACATTGTCCTCAATGTCAAAACATAGTTAGGTAAATGATAGAAGATATTACCTATTGTTGCAATTACTGAAAAGAGAGACCTGACACAATTTTAAACAGAAACAAAGTACAATAAATAAAACTTTATAATTATTTAAATAGTTGGAGTGTCTGATCTGGCTTGCTTTTCATACTGTTTCCCTCACCGCTTCCTTCTGACCAATCTATCTGAGCTATTACCGGATCAGGTTCATAAACAAAAGCTTCTAATTTATCAATCAACTCATCAACAGTAGAAGCAAAAATAAGGAGTCATCTTGTCGAATGTGTGATAAATTTCTGTACCACAGCATGATCAAGAAAAAATAACAAAAGATCAAATAAATTATTAACATTCAACAAACCTATGGGTTTATGGTGGATGTTCAGCTGGGTCTAAGAGATAATTTAAAAAACTTCTTCCAAAGTACCAAAACCACCTGGTAAGGCAATGAATGCATCAGAGTTTTCAAGCATTGCCTTCATTCGTCCATACATAGATGATCAGTGACCATAGCCAGTGGACCTACACTCAAGAACCCAATAAATCAATACTAGGAATTGAGCTCAGAGGCATTGTCACGCGAGAATGCAAACACAGGATGCTTCTATCTGTCCATCAGTAAGTAGAGCCTATAGTTAAAACCTGGGAATACTTGCGCAGCTCTCTACAGAGCATGGTACACGAACCTTATTTATGGACCGGCATGCGAAGGTCCACCCGAGTCAATGACGGGTCTGCCACTGACAGGGGTTCCTAATCTAATTAAAGACCAAGTACAACTGAAGTTTCGCCTCTCTTTTTTTTCTTTTCTTCTTTTTTTTTTTTTTTTTTTTTTTTTTTTTTTTGAAGATGTACAAGATAATATATATATTATGATTGTAACTCACATCTTCCTCTAGTTTTATGTCCGGTAATGGCTTAAACATCTTCTATGAGTCGAGGATAAGCTTCCCATCCAATTTTCTTATAAATTGGCAAACAGGGTCTTTTTGAGTTAGATTCCCAAGACTGTAACGCTCTTACTCGTCCCTGAAAAAATTCCACAAATTAATAAGTTCACGATGCACAACTCCATAAGAATGCATCTCAAGAGTCAATAAGATATCATCTAATGACTCCTTACTCAGTCCATTCTTAATGAAGAATATTTTATCTTCTCTGTTTACGAAAATCATCTCCAAAGAACGACATCGCTTGTTATAAGAAAATTGACAATATAGCAAACTAAGACGTGAAATTGACATAAATAAAAATTCATCGGGAAAATAATCATTGATAGGTGTGATATCAAAAGGTGAGTCTGTTATAAGTATGGACAAATGATCTGCAACAACATTTTCGGCTTCTTTCTTATCTTTTATTGTGATGTTGAATTCTTAAAGCAACAAAATCCACAGTATTAACCTAGGTTTGCAAAAACTTGTTGAGAAAATCGACAAGTGCACCGAATTGTCAAAGTAATAAAGTTGACGATTAAGAGGGGAAAAAAACTAAAACACACGAAATTAAGAGGGAAAAGAGAGAACAAAGTACATGAATACAAAACACATTAAGGATGTAAACACATGAAATTAAAACACTAGGGATCTGACTTCACTTGATTCAATAATCTATCATAGACAATAGAGTAACTGTGGGACCTTCATTCTAATTAATTTCTAATTATTCAATTGATGGGGAAAATCCAATAATCAATTAAAACTTAATTCATTGGTCTAAACTTTAACTCTTAAATGCATGACCTTTACTCTATGGATTCTCATGGAAAATACCACAATTCTCCCACACAACCTATATCCTGAATTCCTGGATGATTATAAATCATGACACTTATTATTTATGGTCTAAGTCATATGCAAACATTCTGATTCTACATACCTCACTAGATCAATTTATGAGTGACCAATTCATAAAAGCATTAAGAATCATAATAAGCATTCAAATTGAATAAAAAAGAAATTAATTAAAATTCTAATCTTAATACATGTCGATTGAATCAAGTTACATCTTCACCCTAGAAACACACGAATTTAACTACACATGACAAAAGAGAAGAAGAAATAGGAAGAATAAAATAAAAATATATATAGCTCAACCTTCCAAAAAAAAATATTAACAAGTAGGCGGTAAACCTGTCATTAAATATTAACAAGGATGTGGTATAAATCAGCTACTAGATAAATATTACAAGGGTGTGGTATAAACCGACCACCAAATATATATTCACAAGGGTGTGGTATAAACTAACCACTAAATAAGTTAATAAGCTGATAAATTAAAAAGTTCGTAAGTGATAAATTAAAAAGTTAGTAACAAGTAAATTAAAATGTTAGAAGTAGGTAAATTAAGCTGTTAGAAGCAAGTAAATTAAAATGTTAGAAGTAGGTAAAGTAAACTGTTAGAAAGTTAGAAGGTTAGAAAGTTAGTAAAAGAGTTAGATAGTTAGTTAGTAAGCAAGAAAATTAAAAGGTTAGTAGGTTAGTTAAGTTAGAAAAAATACAGAAAATAAAATGCAGAAAGTAAAATATAGAAAATAAAGTACGAAAAGTAAAGTGCAGAAAGTAAATTTAAAATATGAAAATCAAGAATCGGCAAAGCCGATTTTTTGCTCGACGAGAGAAAAGAAGAAGAAAGCTTATTTCATTAATAATTAAAAATTACAGAGAGATAAGGGAGAGTTTCCCTACTAAGTTAGTATGTTAGTAAGTAAAAAGTAAAAAAAATTAAAAGAGAAAAAAAATATATATATATATATATATATATATATATACAAAATATTTACACTATAAATTTGTTCTTCAAATCAAGTCCCCAGTAACGTCGTAAAAAACTTGATGCAGATTAAAAGTTACAAACTCAAGTGCAGGTTATTTCAAGTAATAAATTATCGGGAGTCTGAGGTCGATCCACAGGGAATTGATGAAGAAAAATTTATTTGACGTAAGGAAAATATTTTGTTACAACAATAAAAGTGATAAAACTTGGTCACAAATAAAAAAGATTTACTTGGATTAGGAGATCTACTCTTAGTAAATAAAATAAGGACAATATTAATTTTTTTATAACTCAATTAGAATTCACATATAATGGAGGTTCCAATTAAAAAATACAACAATCAAAATTCATTAAAAATTATATACATAATTATATTATGATTCCTTGAATTATTTATTAACACCACCACTTATAAATGAGTTCAAGCATTTATTGTGCTAACCTCTTGTCTACAATGAATCAAGATCTCCACTTTACAAGGAGGGTTTCTAAATTGATTGGAAACAAAATACAACACATATAATGACCACTTGAAAAGATATCATTTAATCACAATAAAGAAACGAATCTAACCTTATTTTATTGCTAAGAGTTTCACTCTTTCACCTAAGTAAAATGAAATTTAGTTACTCATAGACAAGAAGAAAGAAAGAGAGAATAAGAAGAAGAAGAACATGACTTCAATTTAGAACAAAGGAAAATTACAACAAGAAAATCAAATAATACAATAGCATGATCTTGATATCTAACACCAAGACCCTTCAAATGATCAGCCAAGGCTCCCTTTTATAGAAGATTAGGGATACAAAATGATAATGGGGTTGATTCATGAGTGAGTGGATGAGTGAAAAATGAATGAAAAATGCCAAATGACTTTTGATGAGTGGAAAATTATGGAGATTCTTTGTCTCTGAAATCATTCAGTTCTGAAGTCATTGAATACGTTAGAATATTGAAATGTGATCTTCATTAAAGTTGTATATTTTTGTCTTAGCTTTCAAATGCTACCAGAATTACCTCAGAAGGCCACATACAGCTCGAGATATGGCCCAATTATTGTACAGTATTCAGGCCCAATTATAGCTCCTCTATTCTGACTTTCAAGCCCAATATGATCTCCAAGAAGTCTAGATTGAGTCTTGTGTTCTCCATGAAAGTTGTAAATATGAGTTTTAACTTGCAGATACCAAAATTTCAGCCCAATCCAGATCTTACAGCCCAAGTTATACTCTGATTACTGCACACTATTCAAGTTCCAATCACAAAACCAGTATTCTGACTTCCAAGCCCAATTAGCTCCACTAGATGTCTGAATTTGACCTAAAGCTCTCATAAAATTGTAGAGCTCTCTCTTATCTTTCCAATAAGGTAAATTTCATAATTAGTAGACATCTAAAACTCAAGATATGGCCAAAATACAGAAACAGTGTAAGACATAAATCATGCTAAAAAAATTAATTAAGTCTAATTTGAGTTCAAACTTACAAAACATAACCAAACTCAATCAATTAAGTACATGCAGAGTGTAAATGACTAAAAATGAGAGTTTATTAATATATAAAATATGTGATTATCAAAAACCATCAGAAAATTGCAATCAGAAAACTATTTCAAGGTCAAATGTCAAAGACATACTGTCTATTTTATACTTAGTCTTGTAACCAAACAACCTTCCTAGTCACAATGAGAACATTGGAAAGCTGCCAAAAAGCTTATCAGAAGAAGACAAAATAATGACTAGTTTCCTAATGCACCATAAGAGCTACCAGACGCATTAAATGTGTTTTCAATTACTAGAATTCATCTAAGGCTATAAATTGAAGGTCATTTGAAGCATTTAAGGTTGGAACACTTGGTTGTTGAAGCAAATTTATTGTTAAGAAAAATTTTGCTGCTGTTTATTGATAGTATTCTCAACTTCTTAGTACCTTTTTGATCTACAGAAGACTCGTCTACTCATACTCTCTTGTATATTCTTAGTAGAAGAAGTGTAGTTTGCTCTGATTACATTTGTAATATTCACTCTTAGAGTGTTAGTGAGCTCAAACACAAACTTAAACATTATCCCTTTGTAACCTAACCCATTAGAGGTCTGGGTGTTGAGCCTGGAGAGGCTTAGTGAGAAAAGAATACTCGATTGAGCCTGGAGAAGCTAGGTGTGAAAAGAATACTAATTTGTATTTAGCCTGGAGAGGTTATGTTCAAAAGAATACTCTAATAGTGAAAGTCCTGGTGTTCTATTGGGGACTGGAAGTAGGCAAGTAGTTGGTCGAACCGATATAAATCTTGTGTGTACTACTTCTCTATCATTTCTCTTTATTTTCAAAGTTGGCAGCTAAACTAGTTTTTGAAATCCGTGCTTAACAAGTTTTCTGAACTGCTAAAGCTCTTTCTGATAAAAAGAAAAGTTTGTGAAAACTGTTTTCTGATCAAAGGATATATCAGTAAAAGTTTTTCAAACTACTAAGAGAAGTCTTCTTAAGCATTCTCAAATTATTTTTTGAACCCTGCTACCTTTTTTTATTACTGCTTACTAATTTTCTGCTTTGATCATCCAAGTGAGCTAATTTAAGTTTTAGAAAGAGTTCAAAAAAAGTTTTCAACAAGTCACAATTCAACCTCCTTTCTTGTGCACTCTACCACCTTCAAGACCCACTATTTTATTTCTGAACGTGGGACCCTTGATTTATATATCTTATGTTTTATTGACTTTTATAATAATAAGTTGTACTTTAGGTTTATTTTTTTTTGTAAATTGTAGTTTCCAAATTTCCAGTTATAAACAACTGTTAATACTTTGGATAGCAGCTTTTGTTGCATGGGCTATGCTTTGGGGTTTAGGTCTTCCTTGATGTTTTATTGGTTTGATTGTTAATAGGTTGGATTTTTACTTATGATTGTTGAGTTGTTTTATTGTTAACTATATGTTGAGCAACGATTGGATTTTTTTTTTTTTTGGTATTTTTCTTTGTGTTGTTCTTTGTTGCTTTTACATTCTTAGTTTTGATGACTACGTGTTTCTCATTGTATTCGCGTATGTTTTCTTCTTTTAAGCTGATGCATTGGTTTTGTGAAGCAAATTTGTTGTGTATTATTGTCAGGCTATATATCCTATGTTGAGTTTATATATTGTTTTAGGTTGTGCTTTATTTTGGGTGAATGGTATGATATTTGTTTTAAAGTTTAGTTTTCTGGGTAAATGATATGATATTTATTTTAAGTTGTTTAAGATTTTGGCAAAATGTTGTGATATAATGGAGGCTACTATTTGAAGAGAGAGAAGGAGACTGATTCTTAAAGCTAAGCGAAAAAGACAAAATAATGCTTTGAGAGGTAAATGAGTGACACTTATGTGCTATTTTTTTTAAAAGCAAATTGTGATTTGGTTTGTGATGTTTTATTTTAAATTTGTTTGCAAATAGTTCAAGTTGTGGTGTTTCTTCACGTGTTGGCAATGGTGAAATGAAATTAAGAGATGTTCATAATCTGAAACATTTTCGTGAGGCTTAAACTATTTGCAGTCTAGAAGAGTTTTTGGGGATCTGAGCAATTTTGAATTGAATTTATTAGAAAGATTCAACATAGTGAATAAATTTGGTAAGATGATTTTAATTATATCTGTGTTCACTGTTTATTTATCTTGTTGTAATAATTAATTTGGTTTTTTTGTTGATTAGGTGAGAACTTTGCTACTGAATGCTCTATAAGTGATATTGGTAGTGTTAGGAGGAAGCTTAGTAAGAAGGAACAAATTTCGCCTGCAATTCAGAATATTGAATTTATGACACCTCCGATGGGTAGTATTTTGGCGACAGGAAAACATTTGACAATTGATGATAGGGCAGTCGGACAAAAGGTTTAGTGATGATAATGTGGTAGAACTTTTAGGTGGAGGGATGACTTTGCAACGAGGTACAAGAGTTTTTCAAAATCTGAGAAATTGTGCATTGAATTTGTCAAAAAAATTTAATTCAGTGAAGAAATTCTGTTAATGCATCTTACTCACAGCTTTTTGGATGTGTTTATATTTTAGTTTTTGCCATTCATTTATTATTGGTGCAGGTGTTGTTATAAACTTTTTATTTTTTTTATTTTTTTGGTTAGGTGCAATGATGTTTATGGATGTTCTTGCAATAATATTGTTTATGAAATATCCTCCCTTTTAACTTGCTTGTATAATTGTTATAGAAGCCTTTAGACTATTATTTAACTTATCTGCTAGTTTTCCTGCATGTATGTGCTTGTACGTGCATGTTGATAGTTGCTCATTGTGTAAGTTAAACTTAAAAAATAGTTAGAATAATTATAAAAATTAGTAAATAAGCATAAATAGTAATTAAAAAATTGTAATTATGTTGTCAATAAATAAAATGAATTGTGGTAATTTTTGATAATTTAAATAATTTAATTTAGTAATTTTACTAATAAAATAGCGTGTAATATGCATTAATTAATTTATAATTACAAAAAAATAATTTAATTAGTTAAATAATTATTTTAAGCAAAAATGGTAAATTATGTAATCACTTATGAACTAATAAAAATGTATATGAATGAATTTAATTATTTATGTGAGCTTAAATTAGTTTATAAATTTTTTTTAGAGTAATCATTATTCAATAACCAATGAGAATTCATGCAAAAATAGAAAACCACTTAGCTTAAACCTTATTGGTTCCATGTCAAACCTTATTGCATGCATGTAAGTCACTTGCACATTAAGTTAACAACACATTGGTAAGAATTAGAACCCAATGAGTGTCAAATAGCTTACACTAAGTCCTAAATTAATCCTAGAAATTTCCAAAAATATCTATAGAAGCTAGAAACTTGAAAATGGAAGATCAAAACATTCCTAGGAGCCTAGCACTCATCCTCAATGCCCTTACACTCAACAACTTAGAAACTAAGTTGCTATTCACTTCTTCTTCACTTCACTCACATGACACAAGTAAATACACCACACACTCTCATTTTTTCTTTCTCAGCTACAACAAGAAGAAGCAAAGGGAGAGATCTCCACCGCCTATAACACAACCTTGCATGGTGGTCAATCCTACCTTGAATCCTCAAGCTCTAGTAGAAGAAAATCATCTCCCCTTCCTCCTCTTCCCATTGGTGCAACCAATTCCTCCATCAACACAACTTCATCTTCTCCTCTCCCTCTTCACCGCGAGGAAAGGGCGCCCAAGTAGGAGTCTTTGTTCTCTCTTCTTGCTCTAACTTTTTCTTACATGCTGAAAACTGATTTTTATGCTTAGTTGTGATCATATTAAGTGGAATGATGGTATCTATGGGGGTAATTCTCAAGTTTCTCAAGTCATGAGGGTTGAAAAGGTTCATAACTTCTTCTATATGATTTTTGCTCTTGATGATGCATGAATCTTGTTTAGATGCTTGAGTATTGAGAAATTGAAAGTTGCTTGATGGTGTTTATTGGGATAGGGTCACGAACTCACCAAGGGATGGGTGTTTGAGAATTGATCTTTGTTTTCTTGTTTCATTCTTCTTTCCCCTCAATTTTTTAATTAGTTAAAGATGGCTAAATTGTGTTTGATTTTGTGTGCATAAGAATCTTGTAAAGGACTAATTCAGTTGAGTCTTTTCCTAAAATGAATAAGACTAACTTTGATGTTAATTATGTTGGATGAGTTGATTTATATGGTACTAACTCATCTTGTTAGTAGAAATCTAGAAATCGAACTTGAAGAAAATAAGGGGAGCTATTTTTATGTTGTTGGCCACATATGAGGAGTAAGGAATTTTCTTCAATTGTTGTTTAATTGCATATTATATTGTGGTTTACTAATTTTAAAATGAATAATTGGATGCTTTGGGTTAGTAATTGAGATTAAGAGGCTTGGAAATGAATTTGGCTATGAGATAGGCTAAGTGGCCAAGATCCATATTTGGGTAATCTCTTGAGGATTATTTGTGATAAATCCCAATTGATGTTATTTGTGAGATTTTCCATGCTAATAGGATCAAAAGTTGATTTCCCTCTCATCCATGGATGAGAGGAAAGAGAAACATAAAAGAAAGAAACCTAGAGAGAAGGGAGAAGAAGAAAGATGAAGAGAGAAAGTGCAAGTAAGAGAGGTTAGGAGAAAATTAGGGAACAAGGAACAACAGCACAAACTCAAAAGTTAAAAAATCTAAAAGACTCACTTTCCAATGATGTTTAAGAATGCAAAAGTTTATAAGTAAGAAGATCAAACAAAGTTTCAAGGAATTAAAGCATTCATGAAGTAACATTTCTTTATATTTCAAATCAATAAATAAGGTAACTTCAATTGAAAAGCATAAACCAAGAATGATATAACATCACAAAACACATTCTCAATCCCTCAAGTGTTTAGAAGGTAAGTGTTTTACTCAATTTAACTCATGAAAATTTGCACTACCATAAGTTTGCTTATCTTCTATTTCTCCACTACTCAAAACACATGCACATACAAATCAATAGGACTTTATGCAAGGTTGTAATGGGGTCAAGGTAAGGGAGGGGAATAATATGAAGATGACAACTTAAATACCAAAGAGAACAAAAGAACATTAGAGATGAGTTCAAATAATATGCATGAAAGTTTATCCCAACTCCATGTAATGTAAATTCTCTTTACATATTCTTCCCCCCCTTTTTTCAACCATTTCCTTTGTTTTCTTTTTTTTTTTCCAATTTTTTTTTCAATTGGCCACTCTTTCCTTTTCACCAAACACTTTACACACTAATTAGCACATCCCCACACTTGTTCAAGAACTCTTCCAATAACAATGTTAATGTCGAGACTATCAAATTATATTAATTTATAAATTGATTCACCATAATACTTGTAGTATAAGGCACAACCGAGTCGAACCCTTGGATCACTCTAATTAAGCAATCAGATTAAGAGGTTAATAGGGAAAAAGTTGCAAAATCAACTAACAGAAAGTAACTAAAAACTGTAAACATAATTAAGTAAACAATCAATCTAAGGAAATCAACTATTCTTAAGTTTAATCCATTATTGATCACTAAGAATCCATTCAATTGCAACCAAGTTCTTGGCTTTAGATCACATCAAGAAACCTTAAAATGATCAATGAATTAACTACTAGATAAGCATCTAGAATTTAATAAATCAAGATTAAATGAATTAAGCACCCATTTTATCCTAAATTAACTTAAAATCCATAATTCAACCAAGCTAAACAATCCATCAAACACCTTTGATACATTATTTAATCTTTTCCATTCAATTGCTAATCAGATTCTTGGTCTTAGATCGCATCAAGAAGTCTTAAGATGATCCATGAATTCTCTATTAGATAAGCATTTATAATTCAATTAATGAAGGTTAAATGAATTAAGCACCCATATAATCCTAAATTAATCTAAAACCCAAAATTCAACCAAGCTTAACAATCAACATTCAAGAAGCCTTTGATGCATTGTTTAGTCTCTGTAATCCTCATTAACATGTGGTAATTATACAATTTTTACATTAACATCCAAATCAAATTAAGCAATTCAATTCAGATTTAACAAAATCAAAAGAGGTAAAGAGAAATTTTTTTAACAAATAAAAATGAAACTTGATTAACAAATAAAGAGAAATTTGATCAACAATTAAATGTAAAACAATCAAAATAAAATCTCAAAATTAAACATCAAGATTGTTAATTCCTATGATCGATTAAAAGGTTTTTCCCTCTCATCCATGGATGAGAGGGAAGAGAAACATAAAAGAAAGAAACCTAGAGAGAAGGGAGAAGAAGAAAGATGAAGAGAGAAAGTGCAAGTAAGAGAGGTTAGGAGAAAATTAGGATTGAGTTTCATGGTTGCAGCTGCTGCTTAAATAACTATCTCTAAAATTAAAAATCTAAGTTTTCCCTCAGTTTAGGATTAACCCTCTTCCTCTTAACTTTAATTGGACACCTAATTTGTATGATTTGCGTTTAGGATGAGAGAGTTATGCCCAAAACATTCTTAATAGCTCTCTGAACCCGTCAGTTGACTTCAAAGGGTGAACACACCATCAAAACACCATAATTTTGATAAGTGGTCTCATAAGAAGTGAAGATATATTTCTTAGATTTCAAATAGCACTGGTTTCAGGTTCATATCACACCTACAGCCCAAATTATGACTCAATCTTTGCACATCATTCAGGTTCCCGTGATAACATCTCTATTCTAACTTCGTGGCCCAATATGACCCACTAAGCATCCAGTTTAGCCTTCAAACTCTCATTAAAGTTGTAGAGATTTCTCTCAGATTTCCTACAAGTTTAAATTCATAATTTTTAGATGTTAATAACTCAAGTTATGTTCAAAATACAGAAATAATGTAAAATTTTTAATAATACTAAAAAATACAATTAAGTCAAATTTGAACTCAAACTTATAAAATATGGTCAAAACCAATCAATTAAGCATATAAGAGGTTTAAGAGACTAAATATGAGGGTTAACTAATATATAAAATTGTTTTTATCACCTATGATTTGTCAATAGAATCTTCAATTTGATGTCAATTCTTTAAGTATAGATAATGAATCTGTCTCTATAACTTTTTGTTTTTATTGCATGTTTTATTAGGTATAGATGATGATTTCTTTTAATTAGATGTTTTGCTAATTTCTTAAGTTGTGTTGTTCTTTTGGTTTGGTTATCTTTTCAAAGGAGGATGTGAATGGGTTTTCTAGGCAAGCTAATCAACAAAAGAATCATAGAGAAGAAGTACATTAAGTTACAGATTTAGGCAGTTTATCTATGAATATAAATAGCTCACATGAGGTTCAGAATGTATGTGTTGAGCCTGTTATCTGTCAACAAAATCTTCGATATGATATCAATTCTTTAGGTGTAGTTGATAAATATGTTTCTGTAATTTTTGGTTTTTATTTCATGTTTTGTTGATATCTTAATTTGTGTTGTTCTTTTTGTCTCGTTATATTTTTAGAAGAAGATATGGATGGATTTTCAGGACAAATATCTGGTGTAGATTATCATAATATCTCTGTTTATTGTGTTTAAATTTTGTACTTTTTAAGCTTTGTTATAATCTTTGAATTTTCTTTTTTGGTTGTCATGGCGCATAATGTTAGTGACGAGCCTTTGATTTGTCAACATAATCTTAAATGTGATATCAATTCTTTAGGTATAGTTAATAAATCTCTTTCAGTAATTTTTTCTTTTAATTAGATGTTTTCATAATTTCTTAAGTTGTGTTGTTCTATTTGTTTGGTTACCTTTTCAGAGGCAGATGTGGGTGGATTTTCTGGACAACCTAATAAACAAAGGAATCATAGAGAATAAGTAGAGGAAGTTATCTATAGGCAGTTTATCTATTAATATAAGTAGCTCACATGAGGCTTAGAATGCATATGTTGAGCCTGTGAGTTATCAACAGGATGCTCAATTTGATATCAATTCTAAAGGTATAGTCAATAAGTCTATTTATGTAATATTTTGTTTTTATTAGTTGTTTTTGGAATTTCTGAAGTTATGTTGTTCTTATTTTTGGTAATCCTTTCAGAAGAAGATGTGGATGGATATTCAGGACAGTTATCTGATGCGGGTTTATGGTAATATCTGTGTTTGTTGTGTTTAAATTTAGTACTTTATAAACCTTCGTTAAATGGATATTCTATTTTTAGTTTCTTTTTTGGGTTAGGTTATGTTGATCTTGGTGATGCTGTCTATACATGTTCAATGTGTGGAGCCAAATTTTGGTATACTGAAAGCATAAGACAAGGAAATATTCAATCAAATCCAATATTTTCTTTTTGTTGTTCTAAAGGCAAAGTACAATTGCCATTATTGGTTGATCCTCCTGAAGAATTGCATAAGCTTTTTTTTTTTTATAGTGACTGTGATGATTCCGAACACTTTTTGGAGCATCTTAGAGCTTACAATACTTGTTTTGCTTTCACTTCTATGGGAGGAAAGGTTGACAGGACTATCAATGATGGCAATGGTAGATATGTATTCCGACTGTTTGGCCATAATCATCATAGGATTAATAATTTGTTGCCTATTGAAGGCGAATCTCTAAAATTTGCATAGTTATACATCTATGATAAAACCAATGAAGTGAATAATAGAATGAATGTGCTACAGTTAGAATTTGTTATGCTTGCCTATTGTGAATGATTTTTTGGTGTCCAATCTAAGTATTAATCTTCTTTTTGTATTCTTATTATTGGAGCAGTAATGGTGGTTCTCTGCTGGATTATCATAATCCTTTGGCGCAGTCCAAACATAATGCATGTATTGAAAGAGATGGTGGACTGTCATAATCCTTTGGTGCAGTCCTTTAGAATGATGGCAAGAGATAGATTTCAAGCAGGTGAATTTAACAATGTCAAGCTACGATTGGTGCAAAACAGGAATAAAGATGCTAGAACTTACAATCTTCCAACTACTGCAGAAGTAGCTACTCTAATTGTTGGAGATTTTGACATGTCAAATGCTCAAAGCGATATTGTTATTGAGACTCAATCTGGTCAACTTCAAAGAACAAATGAACTTCATCCTTCTTATTTATCATTGCAATATCCTCATATATTTCCTTTTTGGTTAAGATGAATTTGCAACTAACACTAGTCATAGTGAGATTTCTGACCCCGATGCACGAAAAAGATCAAAGTTAACAATGAGGGAGTTCTTTGCATTCAGACTGCTAGAAAGAGAAAATGAGAATGATGTTATTCTAATATATAAATGAGAATGTGAAGTAGTGAAATCAATCAAGTGCTATCAAGTATCTGTTCAAATATATAAATAAGGGTAGTGATCGAGTTACAACTATGTTATATGAAAGTAATAATAGTGGTTCTGCAATAGATGAAATTAGGATGTATCTTGAATGTCGGTATATTTCAGCATTTGAAGCATCCTGGTGAATATATGGGACTGACATTCAGTACAGGCAGCCTGTTGTGATGAGATTGTGCATGGACTTACATGATGAACAATCTATTATTTATGAAGATACTGATTATCTGGTTCTGTTTTGAATGAAGTTCGTCGGGACCGGGCAACGAGAGCAGCTAAAAAAGGAATTTGAAAAAAAAATGAAAAATAGAATCATCACTAATTTTATTTAAATTTAAAAAAAAATAAAAAAAACATTTTTAAAAAAAAAATAATCTTTAAAATCATATTGAATTTAAGAGTCAATTGTGCAAAAAAAAAAGGTGAAAAGTAAATTTCAAAACATTCTCAATAAACTTGTTCTTAAACAATTATCCTAAATCAATTATGTAAATTCTTGATAATTTTTAAAAATATTTATTTTATCTCATTTTCATCTTTTTTATTATTATTTAAACACTTATCACTAAAAGTAAAAAATACAATATTAAAATAAAATAACAACCGCACTCTAAAATTAACATCATATCATGTCACTAAGCAGTAAGCACATTTAACATACATATATAATTAAACTAATTTTAAGCAACACAAACAAAAGAAAATCATGATATTTCTTTTTTCATTTTTTTTTGGTGGTTTTGTCTATTAATTCCTAAAGCCTCTTTTTTCTTCTTCTTAAATTACATATTTTTTAGTTTTTATTTTATTTTTATTATTATTATTTTTACTACTTTTTTTTCTAATTGTTAACAACTTATACCATCAAAGACAAAAAAAACTCTAACCTTAGTCTACTAAAGACAAAACTAGCACTAACTAGACTTATTTAATTAGGTCCAAAATGAAGAGTAACCCTTAGTCTAAATCTTCATCAAACTTCAACAGATTTTTTTCTTTTTATTAAAAGACTACTTAAACATAACATAATAATAATAAATAAATAAAGTTAAAATCCTTCCCTCCTTCGCCTTTTTTGGGCGGTGCAGCCTGCAAACAGAGAGGATAGAGCAGCTAATAGAGAAGCATAGACTATCATTTCTTCCTCCCCAAAAAGCAAAGAGCCATCCCTAGCATCGCTAAAAAGAAAACAAAGACCCATCCCAAACACCCTGAGAACATTACACCTTGTTTCTGCATCCACAATCCAAACGAGCTCCCTGCAAACTACCACTTTCACCATCTTCAACTCCTAAATCCACTTCTTCATCAACAATCACCCATCATCACAGCCGCTGCCTTTCGCACCCAGTCACCCCGAGCCTCCACCCAAACAACCACCAAAAGCCCCTCACCTATCATGAACAACCCACAGCCACGACCTCTGTGAGCCAACTCCGAAACACCCTCTTCCTCTTGCGTATTTTTAATTATTATTATCATGTCAATATGAAACTTAATAACAACTTCTATATTTACATGTTATTATGCATTCAGGATCTGCTCATAGATTTTGAGCATGTTTGGGACGGATTATTTCTGTCCCAACATACGTTCATTTATCCAAAAATGTTGTTTAGATAATGTAAGAGAAAAAATCAACAGCTTTTTTATTGAGATAAAAACCTGTTGAAAAATAAGTAGAACATTGAGTATTATTTTAAAGAGTTGTTTTGATTATTCTTAATAGTGATATGTAAATATTATTATTTTTTAATTAAATAATTTTTTTAATTAATTAATTAATTTTTTTAATTATTTTATAATATTTTAATAATTTGATATATAAAAATATTTACCATTTAAATGAAATAAATTAGTTTAAAATTATTTTTTAACTAACAAATCTAAATATAAAACTTTTTTCTTATAATCGATTATAACAAAAAAAATTATATAATAATCGAGTATTGAAATAATCAAATTTTTATAATTATCTCAAATACACACTTTTTCAAAAAATATTTACAAGAAATGAAAGACATTTGTCTTCTGCAGGATCGCAAAGGAGAAGATTTTTTATGCTGAGTTTTGATTGGCCCAACACCAAATGAAAAGAAGATTGAGTTTGGTTGGTCCAGATTCCGCAACAAGCACAACCTTCAGGAAGGAGATGCATCACTTTCCAAATTTGTAGCAAAAATGCAAAAATTCTCTATGTAACAATAGAGAGGGAGACACAATCAAGAAAATACATGTTGGTTTATTGTTTTGGATTTTAGTAATATGAGTAGAACACTATTATTTCTTATATAATGGAATTTTTTGTTTATATTAATTATAAGCTTATTTATGAGAAGCACATGATATATTATTAAAGTATGCAACAGATTATTCTTCCCTAAGTTTGCTTTGAGTACATGAATTAATATTAAATTTATATAAGTAATTCTTCACTTATACAATGACAAATAAATTTTTATTTATTATCAAAATAGGTAATTTCAACTTATGATGAAAGTTCTTTGAACAAAGTTTCTATTCAAACTGTGAAACAGTGCAATAATGCAAACAATTATTGTACTTTAATATTATTTTTTTAAAATTATATATTTGAGATTGGACATATTAATTTTGTAATTAGTTTTGTATTGTAGAGTAGAAAAAATTAACTTTTAATGGCAAAAAATTATTTATTCAACAAACTTTAATTGAAATTTAGTTTTTATGACAATAGATAAAAAAAATTGATTTTAGTTATTATAATTAAGTTATCAAAAAATGATCTATGAAATTCTAAGACTAAAAATATTATGACAATAAAGGAACATTTCTGATAAACTAAAAAAAATATGTGGGTGTTAATTTGAAAGATATTGAGATCTATAAACATTTTTTGGGCTATTGGTGCTTTCCCTTGAATGTTAGTGCTTGTCCTACTGGACAGATTCGTTTTCAACAATTGGATTTTATTAACTTTGTAATCCGATAAAACCACATATCTTTCATTTATTTTCAACTTTTAGGACAAAATACTGACAGGCTAGGTTTCATCTTATATTAATTTGCTGGGTTTGGCCTAATTTTGTAAACATTACTAAATCTCTTTTATGACCAACAGAACCAAGAGCAATTTGTTGAAAACCAACAGCACGCTCAGTCAGATACCAGAACAAAGAGAGGTCCGAACACGAGAACATGGCATCTTCTTCGTAGTCAATTTGTTGTCTCTTTCTGTACTATTGCTGTGTCACTGTTTCAGTTTGAGATTTTGTCGTCTACAATGGCTCCATAGGTATATATTCTGCATTATTAATCGTTTTCCCTCTTACTGTAGTTGGTTAGGTTTTCGGAAGTAAATTGTAAATCGATATTTAGAGGTTGTTTATTTTCTAAGTTTATTTAAACAGTAATTCGTTTTAGAATATTGTAATTTTTAGCTTTGAAATATTGAACATTTTAATTTACATGTTATATTTTTTTCTTTCCTGCATTATAATTTCTATTTGTATTCTTTGTTATGTATTTGCTATTTTAGTTCTTATTTTTTGTGTATTGTTGATTGTATTTCTATTATTAATATCCATCGTTCGTAACTGTGTTTGATTTAGGGTTTGTTGGATCCCGTGACTTGCAATGAATTAAAACAGTAAAACACTGAAGCCTGAGGCATGCGAAGTACTGTCTTCAAGGATTATTTCGGTTTAATCAAAAATTCTTGAGGGTACAACAGAGTCTTCCTGACATGTCAATGTTTCAAGAACTGCAAGAGAGTAATTATTCTGTAACTCAATAGAGAGAAAAGAGAATAACAGAGGAGAAGATGAAGAACGAGAACGTGATTAAAAATTGAATTAGTATATGGTTTTATAAAAAACAGAAGGGAAAGCTGTTAGCAGAATTTGCACGTTAGAGACTTGTTCTGCACGTTGGAAGACCAAGTCAAAATCAATTTTTATTTTTGTTCTTATTTTTTGTGCATTAGTGTATTTCTATAACTAATATCCATCGTTCATAATTGTGTTTGATTTAGGGTTTGTTGGATCCTGTGACTTGCAATGAATTGAAACAGTAAAACACTGAAGCCTAAAGTATGCGAAGCACTGTACTCAAGGATTATTTTAATTTAATAAAAAATTCTCCAGGGTATAGCAGGGTCTTCCTGACATGTCAATGTTTCAAGAACTGCAAGAGAGTAATTATTCTGTAACCCAGCAGAGAGAAGAGAGAAGAGTAGAGGAGAAGATGAAGAAGGAGAATGTGATTAAAAACTGAATTAGTGAATGATTTTTATAAAGAATAGAAGGGAAAGCCGTTAGCAGAATTTGCACGTTAGAGACTTGTTATGCACGTTGGAAGACCAAGTCGATCAAATCAATTTTTTGCACATTAGAGGAAGAGCAGACCGAGTCAAAAAACGAGGATAAGACCAAGTCATTTTAAACCTCTTAAAAAATACTCATTTTTGGGTAAGCTCATAAAAAATAATTAAATTTTTCACAAAAATTTTATGGTCTCATGTTATCACGTACAAGTGGGTCACTAGCCACAAGCCTTTGGCCAATTTTTGTGCACACGAGCCCACCCCTAATTTGTTTTTTACCAAGCCCAAGTCACAAGTTGATATATAAACTCTTCCAAAGTCTTACTTGTAACTAACGTGAGACTTTATTCTTTTAAAATAGGAAAATGTTTCTAGTCCAACTAAATACTCCAACTTTTGTCCACCATATGCTTCTGTACGTATGTTTGTTGACTTTTTTGTATGCCAATATTTTCATTTCAAGTTTCTCATTTCCCGCTTCTTGGATTCACCAGAAACTAATATAGATTAACCACCTATTTCTAATGTATTAACCATTTAATTTCTCGCTTCTCATTTCTCGCTTATTGGATTCACTAGAAACTGATATAGATTAACTACTTATTTCTAATGTATTAACCAGTCCAGTTCTTGGATTCACCAGAAACTGATATAGATTAACTATTTATTTCTAATGTATTAACTAGTTAATTTAGATTCACCAATTAATGAGATTCACCAGAAACTTATAGTGATTAACCACTTTTACGTAATGTATTAACTAATTATTCATTATTGAGAACTCTTTCTTGGATTCACCAGAAACTGATATAGATTAACCACTTATTTCTAATGTATTAACCAGTTAATTTGAATTCACTAATTAATGAGATTCACCAGAAACCTATAGTTATTAACAACTTTTACGTAATGTATTAACCAGTTATTTATTATTGAGAACTCTTTCTTGGATTCACCAGAAATTGATATAGGTTAACAACTTATTTCTAATATATTAACCAGTTAATTTCTCGCTTCTCATTTTCCGGTTCTTGGATTCACCAGAAACTGATATAGATTAACCACTTGTTTCTAATGTATTAACTAGTTAATTTAGATTCACCAATTAATGAGATTCACCAGAAACTTATAGTGATTAACTACTTTTATGTAATGCATTAACTAATTATTCATTATTGGGAACTCTTTCTTGGATTCACTAGAAACTGATATAGATTAACCATTATTTCTAATGTATTAACCAGTTAATTTGAATTCACCAATTAATGAGATTCACTAGAAACCTATAGTGATTAACTACTTTTATGTAATGTATTAATCAGTTATTCATTATTGTGAGCTCTTTCTTGAATTCACCAAAAACTGATATAGATTAACTACTTATTTCTAATGTATTAACCAGTTAATTTAGATTCACTAATTAATGAGATTTACCAGAAACCTATAGTGATTAAATACTTTTACGTAATGTATTAACTAATTATTCATTATTAAGAACTCTTTCTTGAATTCACCAGAAACGAAACTGATATAGATTAACTACTTATTTCTAATGTATTAACTAGTTAATTTGGCTTTCACCAATTAATGAGATTCACCATAAAATTATATATTGACATACGGTACGGTGAACAATAGTTGAAGTCTTTTGAATGAACGAATAGCATGACCATTTGAAATATTACTCTTTTCACAACAGGGTTTAGGGTTTGATTTACTGTCTCTTTTTCCATATATCAATTTCTAAGATATAGAATTGATATCCTTACTGATACATATAGATATATAGCAAAATTAGTACCTATTAGATTATTAAAAATATATTTCTAATTTTTTTCTGCTGAGAAAAATATGTTTCTCTACTCCCTGAACGAATACTTGATTTATTTTTTTTGTTTGGTGCATACTTTCACTCTTGATTCTACAAGAAATCAATGGATGCTCATCAATGTTCTTACAAACTTGGAGGTGATAGAAGTCATTTTGTGCCAATTAACACTGCTAAGCTATGCTTTGCAGTAGTTATTTATAGCTATACTTTATATACTCAAATTTTCAATTTGTCAATAGCTTATGTTATTCATTCTCAATGAATTATGTTCTATATTTATTTATGGACTACGCAGTTCAATAGGATGTTGGAGAAATTCCTCTGAGGTTTTTGAAGGATTTCGGTCATGAGATATAAGACAAGGTATATCTGATAGATGGTAAAAAGAACTACTCCAAGGTGGGATTTCAGATACGTGCAACACAAGTCTATTCGTCATTGTCTGAGATAGTTCATTTTTATAAGTTGTATGACCACTGTTCCCTTCGTTTGAGGTACATTCGAAATAGTCAGTTTAGAATGGTTGTATATATATATATATAATGAATTGCTGTATGATTTAACTTTTCCAACTGACCCCTCTAGTTTTGTTGGATGTAGACTCTGAAAATGAACAAGAAAATGTTCATGTTAATCCTGCTCCTGCTGATCAGCAACTAGTGGACTGAATGAAGAAGCAAGATATGATATTTCAACAATTGGAACTGAACAACATAACTCTACGAATTAAGGTATCACTAATTATTAAACTTTTGTTACGCATGTCCCCCCTGTTGTTGCAAATGAATCCTTCCTTAAAACACTGACGGAGTATGAAGCAACCCGAAGCCAGTTGGTATGTTATTTAGCTTAAATTTATCTATCTGTTTGTTTTTATTGAAGATAGATAACTTTGACCATTTCTTTTAGACGAAGTTATGTTTGAACTGTTTAAATATTTTCTTTTCTTATTTTTGTAGATTCTGCCTTCCAAATTTGCACAAAAGATTCTTAAATTTCCAAAAAGTGATTGGAAATTAAGGACTTCAAAACGTGTTGAATTCAAATGCACATTTCTTTCTTTAAGAAAGAGTCAAGCGAAATTTGTTAGTGGTTGGATAGAATTTTGCAAAGCACATGACTTGAAGAAGATTGATACCTACTCTTTCAAAATTTCTCAAACAGAACTTCGAGTAGTAGATGTCATTATTAATCGCTGTTAATGTGGAAATTTTGGGTGTTATCTGATGAACAATTGTATTACATTTAGTTTTTCTTTTCTTCCTGTAGCTTGGACAAGTTGTAGATACTAATGTTATCACAAGCCTTGAAATTAAATAAGGGGTCATGGGCTAGTTTTAAAAATAAGGGGACGAAGACTATAATTAAGCCTTAGAAAAAATTGTAAAACAACTAGTACTTGTCTAACCTAATTGCAGCCTTTAACATAATAATAGTTCTACTGTCCTAACATATTAAATTACCTAATTTCTGAAATAACAATTTTATGCTTTCTGTTGTCGCCTTCAAAGCAATGTTTTTGCAAGTTAAGTCATTATCAAGTAAATATTGACTTGCAGTTTCACTAAACAAATTAACGGAAAAATGTAATTAAACAGTGCGCTTAATCCATAAACATTTACGGTTTTCTAAAAGTTATGCAATTGCATGGATGGGGGAGACAGAAACAAATGGGTGTGATAACAAATTCCATTCTGAAATTGTTCACTTCATCATTATGTTAAGAAAAATGTCAAAAAAGAAAAGTCTTTATGTAATCCTTTTGAGATTATTATTTACTAAAAGAAAGATTTTCGAAATTTTCAGTATTTTTTCTTCATTAGTCGGTGTTAAGATAAGATGCCACCCCTTTGAATGTCGATCAAGTTGAAAACGCTTCAAGGATATTATGCTTTTTAGGCTTTTAGTTACCTTTTTAAATGTCAGATTATTGTGCTGATTTTAGCGTAATTAGCAGCTGCAAAACAAGACCTTTTTTTTGTCTAAATGCATGTAGCACGCTGGTTTGGCACAAAATTGAAGAAGACGACCTTTTTTTTTTTTTTTTTGTCTAATCACGTTTTTCTCTTTTCAAATTCCAAATGATTGTTGATGGAATTCCTTTGCTTATGTGTCTGTTCTTTGGCTGGTTCCATCCATCTTACCCGTTGCACAATGTTGAGGTACATCTCAGAACTTAGTACGGGCAAGTCTCATGATGTTATACTCATAAATATTACTAATTCTTTTTAATGTTGATTTATGAGATTATTCATCAAATTAATGGGAATAAAAGGAGAGCTTTCTTCTTTTTTATGAGAGTATTTATTAAGTTAGGGGGAGCAAAGGGATATCATTTGGTATATTTGGTACGGTAATTGAGTTTCACCCACTTTTTATACTATTTATGTGAGGGTTAAGAGTATTTGGCCCCGCCCAAATTCTTATAAATACTTTGTTAGTCATTGATATATAGTGCACCTTAAAATAAAAATCAATTAGTGCTTGCTCACAAATTTGTAATTCACCTATATATATTAAATTAGAGTACTGATTTAAGTAATATAAGGACTACTAAAAAAATATATTATAAGAATTATTATGAAAATGTTTTTTTGAAGATATTACTCTATTTGTCTTTTAAGATTATTGTATAATAATTACAAAAATATTAAATTTATTTGCAAACAAAAAAGAACATCAAATAGGTTCAATTATAAGAGTGTGTGATTGCATTTGATTAATTTTTTTATTAAAATGTAAAAAAAAAATACCATTCAAGATATTCAGAGATAAAATTGAAAAAAAAATTAATACTTTTTGAATTTTTTAAAACGACCAATAATTTAAAATAAAATAAATTTTCTAAATCAATAAATATTAAAAAAAAATAGTAGCTTTTAATGGATTGAAAAAAAGAGAGCTTTTGTTGTCAGCTTTTTTTTTTTTTAATGTGATTAATGCCAGCTTTTAGAAAATATATGAGGACACCCCGAAATAATCTCAACTCATACTATTTCCTTTGAAATGATCATGTCCTTTTTACTCTGTTTAAATTTCCTCTCATTCCATATTAATTTCTTAGCTTGGATCTTCTTATTCTTTCTAATGAGTTTACTGCTATTGAAATGTTTTCAGTTCTTACTTACAAAAAATGTCAATTTCTTAAGTAATAACTTTGTGAATCTCATAATCTTGATATGAATGACTTGTCTTTGACTAAATTGAAGAAATAAATTAGTCGAGGTGTGTGGAAGATAACCCAGTGCAATTACAAATTTTCAACTCATGTATGAAAGAATTTCAATAGAGCTTTAATATTATTAATACAGTTTATATAGAATGCTCAATATCATATGTGAATAATTTTGGTATATTGCTATGTAAAATGTAAAGTTTAGAAAAGCATATTGTTTTGGACCTATATTCTGGATCCAACCCCAACACGAGTAGATTCACCTTGATTGACCCAATTGTAGTTCCTCGCTGGCGTGGTCTTCATGGGTAGTTACTTCCTCACTAAGTTAAGCGCATCTTATATTAACTAAATCTCTCTTAAATAAGGAAGTTTTTATGAACTTATCCTCTCATAATTACTAATCATAATAATATCTAAACAGTATCTCCTTAGATATTACGTACCCTACCAGTAAACACACTCTATAAATATAGGTTTAAGCCATTTAGGGTTGCATCTACATTAATATACTCCTTTCTCTTAGTGCGCAACCCTAAGTTGAACATCAGAGTGCCTTGCAGGTATACCACCACCCTCCTCGCTGCCGTGCAAGGAGGAAACCACCATCTCCAACCTTCAACAACCATTTAGGAACATGGTTAGGTACACACCTCTGATTCTAGTTCTAATCACTGGCACCATATGTGAGAACACTAAATTTCTACTCCTATATCTACCATGGTTAACACAAGAAAACAAGTTGCCACTGACCAGAATCAGTGGTGGGATGGAGTAGGGGCCTCCCTTTCAAATTAGAATTAGGCCAACTGCCCACCGACGTAGAACCATGGAAGCAAGTTGCTTTGTCGTTAGAATCCCTTCCTGGAAAGCAGTATCCCTTGCGATAAGGATCGCCCTCCATTGCTAGAAGAATCGGCTCATCACGAACCCTCGAACTAGGAACTAATGGATGTCATCCGGCGTCAGAACCAAAAGATGGAGGATCAAGCAAGGCAGATTGCAGAGCTTTCAGAAGGCAATCCATTCTGAGCAAGAGGATGAGAACAATCCTAACCGCAATGATTAGATCCTTCCACACAACGCAAAGAAAGAAAGGAACCTGTCAATCAGCTGCCACTCATTGTACCCGTGATGTCAAAACCCTCAAATCAACACGACAAGTCGTGCTAGTTCAACCACCCTTTCTCAGACTTCATCATGGGAGTCTAGATTCCAAAGGGGTTCAGATTTTCAATAAACATTGACTCGTATGACATCATAACGGACCTCCAAGAACTCATAGACACCTTCATGTTGTCCATGCTATTCTAGGGGGGAACTGACCCTATATTGTGCCAAGTCTTTCCTTTAACTTTAAAGAAGGTTGACCTAAGGTGGTTCTCCACCTTGCCTCCGAAGTCTGTTAGCCGGTTTAGTGAGCTAGCTTCAAAGTTTTTGTTGCACTTCACAACAAGAAAAATGCAGTTGAAAACTTCATGCAACCTCATCAACTTTAGGCAGGGACAAGATAAGCCACTCTGAGATTTCATGGCTAGGTTTAACAAAGAGTTGCTGATGATAAAGGACTTAGACAAGGTGGTTGTCATGCATGTGATTATAGCCGACCTCTGCCCTGGGTCTTTTGCCTCTTCCATTTCCAAGAAAACTCCTAAAGACTTGAATTAGCTTAAAAATTAGTTTGAGAAATACATAAACATGGAAGAGATGAATAGGGCTAAAAAGGAACTCAAAAGGAACGAGGACCCTCAACTGAAAAAGATCCAGGAACAGCAACCATCTCAAACCCCCTCCAAAGGACATCTTAAAGGAAAATATGAAGAATATACTCATCTCAAGGTCCTTAGGAGCCATACTTATTAAGAGGTCTACCACACTGAATTCTGTGATATCCCCAAGTTGCATCCATTGAAGAAACACATGCAAAAGGATAAGTCCAAGCACTGTGACTATCACGATGGCTACGGACATACTACGAAAGATTGTGTGTGGCTTCGTGACACCATCGAGTCTCTCATCTATGATGGGTGCCTTGGACAATATATCCGCCAATCCTGAAATGGAAACTCTCAGCGTGGATCCCAAAATTATAGGAAAATGAGCTTTAGCTCTCGCAAGAGCCTGTCCCTTTACCAACAAAGACAGATACCACCCAAGGATGATCAATGAAAGGAAAGCCCACCCCGGGATACAAGGCAAAACTGGGAAAGTAGAGCACCTCGTCATCTGTCCTCTCATAACAATGACTGCTGCCATACTAAAGTCACACGAATCATCAACACTATACATGGTGGCTTCGCTAATGGTGGTGAGACAAATTCAGCTAGAAAATGACACCTGAGAATAGTCCTAAGCGTGGCCTCCCTCCTTATCTCCAAAAAGGGACATGGATTTAAGAAAATGCCACCAATTTCCTGCTCGGATGAAAATTATGAAAATACTATCTTGGATCATGGCGACCCACTACTTATATCTAGGATATTAGCCAACGTTGAGGTATGAAGAATCTTTATAGACTAAGGAAGCTTAGCCGACATCATGTTTATGGACCTATTCAAGAAGCTAGAACTCCCAAAACATGACCTAATCCCTCACGCTGCGGAGATAATTGATTTTATTAGTGAGCTATACGTTGGGAATCACGGATACATCACGCAGCAGAAAAATAAAAATTTTCACCAAGGATCCATACGAAAAAATCATAATCCGTGTTTTAAAGTTTACCTCTTGAAGCGAGATGAAAATGCAAACGACGTGAATCACCAACACCGTAACAGAGACGATGTCTTTGCGGTATCCACACGAACAGACTCACGAACCTCTAACGTCCACAGAAGGAGCCTCACGTCTCTCACACAGTGCTAACTGCAAAGAGAAGAGAAGAAACCTGTCACTCACTCTTTCTGTAGGTGCAACTAAGGTTCTATTATGTGTGCTTAGCAGCTCCTTAGCAGTACTATTTATAATAATGACTACCTTAAGTGAGTGTGAGCAGCAGCAAGGTAAGCTGGGTAACCCTAGACTCATTTGTTATGAGTTCAGCCCACATTTGAATCTGAGTCCAACTTGGATCTATTGCTCCAATTTAGTCTGCTCTATGTGTGTGACCCTATAGGTTCTCATAACGTTAGCAGTAATATTAAAATCTCATTTTAATATTACAAGCAGTGAGCGGTATCTAGCAACACATTGCTGCTACCCAAGTAATGAGAATGTCAATGATTTGACATAACCTTTCCACGATTAATTTTTTTGTGTCGTTTAGTCCATTTGTCAAGATATCTAGATTGAACACAAGGCATGTAATGCGTCACCCTTGTATAGTTCAATCCTTCGTTTCTTGATACTCGAGTAGACTTTGTAACAACAAATGAGATCAATATCTCATATTGACTCATTTGAGCATGGTCATGCATTTCGCAATCTCACTCAATCAGGGGGCCCGAAGATATCACTCCTGTTATGTACGAGTGACAAATCCCATCTAGGTCACTCACATCCCTCTGCATGATTCGCGGTATATCCAATAACTAACTTTATAATCACATTGTTACAGATGACGTTTGATAGCATTAAAACACATAACTCCTTATGTAAGAATCGTAGTGATTTCAGGTCAAAGGACCACAGACACCATTGTCACTATGAGAATTGCTTATGGCATTCACGTAACGATCCATGTAGCGTTCTCATGGCGGATCAGTTCAATACATCATTACTCTAATATGTACCCAAGTGAAAACTTGATATCTCATATCCATGACCTGTGAGATGTGCTCATCAGTCTACGCATATACTAGTCTGAATGTATTGTTGTTGTCCTAATTAATAATAATACTTGACAATGGACATTTAAGAATAGTGTTCTAATTTTATCCAATAGGATCTCACGATCAAGTCATCCACTTGAAGTCCTATGACATCAAACTTACTATTCTAAGGATTTTATTATCTTTATCATATATAACACAATAAATGAAATGCCTTATATATTAAAAAATAGCATAATACAATATATATAAGTATTGTCAAAATATATCGGCCTCTAGGGCATACACCAACACTACACCCCAGAAAGGTATATTGAGCTGCACTTAATGCTTGGAACTGAACCTTTGTTCATAATAGTCAAGGTAATGTTCTTAGTCATGGACTGCCCCTCCACATACAACATAGTCTTGGGGTGCCCTTCCTTGAATGCACTAGAAGCCGTGGTGTCTACCCCATACTTGGCCATGAAATTCTTGTCCAAGGACATTGAGATAATCATCATCAAGGGAGATCAAGCCGTTGTGTAAACTTACTACAACACCAGCCTTAAAATTGGAAAAGCCTCAAGAAAAGTCATACCACAAAAACCCAACCAAGCCACTACAGACCACCCAAATGTCCTCTTGGTTGAGTTGGATGTAAGTAAAGAGATCCGGGATACACAACCCCAACTAAAAGGCGAACTCGTACCCTTGTAACTTAGTGATAAGCTAGATCAGGTCATCAAGGTTGGCAATCATCTCACTACGGTAGAAAAGGATCAGTTAACTATGTTCTTAAAAGAAAATAGAGACCTTTTCACCCGAAGCTCAAATGATATACCTAGGATAGACCCCAATTTTATCTCACAATAGCTATGCATTCATCCAAAAGCTAAGCTTGCATTTTAGCGAAAGTGAAAAGTCTAAGAGATACAATATCATCGAGATTCAAGTCAAAGAGCTCCCGGTGCTGGTTTCATCAGAAAGGTGGCCTACACTACTTGGCTCTCGAATGTGGTCTTGGTTAAGAAAGCCAATAGGAAGTGGCGTATATGTGTGGATTACATAGATCTAACCAAAGTGTGACCAAAGGACCCTTAGCCAATTCCCAACATTGACAAATTGGATGATAACTCTTTTTGTTTCCAATTTCTCTCCTACATGGACTCCTATTTCGGGTATAACCAAATCCCAATGCACCTAGATAATGAAGATAAAATGGTGTTTATAATGGAGAGAGCTAGTTATTGTTATCGCATCATGCCCTTTGGCCTAAAAAATGTTAGAGCAACATATCAACTCATGATGAACAAAGTTTTGGAAGAACAGATTGACAGGATGCTAGAAGTCTACATTAACAACATGATCATCAAAACCCCCTCTATACGCAACCACATCTAGGATCTCGTCGAAGTATTCCAGCAACTCTGGAAGCACAATATAAGGCGTAACCTGAAAAAAAATGTTCCTTTAGCATTCAAGCAGGCAAGTTCCTAGGGTTCATGTTGACACACCACATCAAAAAAGGTTAACCCAGATAAATGCCAAGTTGTCATCAATATGTAAAGATGCCAAACATTCAAGGAGGTCTAATAGCAAACTAGACAGGTTGTAGCCCTTACTCAATTCATGGAAAAAGTCACCTATAAATCTCTTCCCTTTTTCAAACTCCTTAAGAAGGGGAAAGATTTCTGATGGACCTCAGAATACAAAACAGCTTTTACAGACTTAAAAACCTGTCTAGCTTCTCCTTGTATCTTGAACTGAACGAAACCTGATGAGACTCTCTATGTCCACCTCTCTGTCAATGAAGAAGCCATCAATTCCATTTTGGTAAAAGAAACAAATGAAGAGTAGAAGCCAATTTACTATGTTAGTAAAGTCCTTCGAGGGCCCAAGATTCATTATTAAAAAATAGAAAAGATAGCACTGTCGCTCCTCATAACGACCCACAGACAAAGGTAATACTTTCAATGTCATCCTGTTATTGTAAGGATGAACTAACTAATTTAGCAAATTCTATATAAGTCGGACCTTGCCGAATGCATAATTGCTTGGTCAGTAGAGCTTTCTGAGTTTGGAATCATATACGAGCATTGTCAAGCAATCAAAGCCCAAGTCTTGTCCAACTTCATTGTCAAGGTAACACAAGACCCTAACCCTTGTAAGGGAAATACGTGGACCATCTACGTTGATGGCTCCTCGAACCCCAAAGGAAGAGGTGTCAGGGTTATACTAGAAAATGGCAAAGGCGTAACTATTGAACACTCCCTGAAGTTCGAGTTCCTACCTTGAATAACCAGATAGAGTCTAAAGCTTGCATTGTTGGACTTACAATGGCAAAGGACCTAGGAGCTGCCGAGATCACCCTTTGTAGTGACTCACAACTAGTACCCAGGTCCTCGAAGAATATCAAGCCAAGGAACTTTTGCAACAAAAATATTTGGTTAGAGTAAAGGAGCTCCTTAATGGCTTTACTGAAGTCAAAGTCGAGCACATCCCTAGGGAGCAAAACTCTCGTGCTGACATCCTCTCCAAACTTGTAAGCACCAAGATCCAGGGAAACAATGGGTCCATTATCCAAGAAACCTTAGCAGCCTCAAGCATAGTAGATATCGAGGTTGTGATACTGGTTGATGAGAATGATGATTAGATCAAACCCATCACCATCTACTTATGAGACAGGATCCTTCCTGACTATCCTAATGAAGCTAAGAAGCTAATCCAAACCTCATCCTAGTATACACTATACAATAGCCAGCTATACCATATAAGGTTTTCCTCCCCCCTTCTCAAATATCTCAGACCTGAGCAAGCATTTTACACCTTGGTCGAGATCCACAAGGGAAACTATAGACATCACCTAGAAGGAAAATATCTTGCCTAGAAGGCATTGTGAGCTAGATTCTATTGGCCTATTATGGAAGTAGATACCATGAAACACACCTAGAAGTGTGACAAATGTCAATAGTTCACAGATATCTATTCCGCCCCACTTGAGGAATTGATACTTATCTTGGTTCCCTAGCCCTTCTACAGGTGGGGGATGGATATCCTAGGCCCATTCCTATTAGTCCCTGGTCAACTCAAGTACCTAATAGTAGCTATCAACTACTTAACAAAGTGGATCAAAGTAGAGCCACTATCCACAATCACCTCAACTCGAGGTCAAAAGTTCACGTACAGAAAAATTATTTATCGCTTTGGGACCTCAGAGTCTATAGTCATGGACAACGACACCTAGTTCACTGAAAATAACTCACAAAAGCTTCTATTCGACCTCCATATTAAACAACACTTCACCTCGGTTAAGCACCTACAGATGAATGGATAGGCGAAAGTCGCTAATAGGGTCATCCTCTGAGGTTTGAAGAAGAGGTTAGATGACACTAAGAGGGACTAGGTAGAATAGCTCAGCCACATATTGTGGGCATATTAGGCCACTCCCCACTCTACTGCTAGAGAAACTCTATTTAGGCATACCTACGGATGTGAGGCCATGATCCAAGTAGAAATTGGGGAACCTAGTTGGCAGAAGTAGTACTTTTCTGAAGAATCCAATGAGGAGCTCATCCGGTAGAACCTCGACTTGCTAGAAGAATAAACGGACATAACCTACGTTTGAGATGTCACTCTCAAACTCAAAATGTCAAACCAGTACAACTCTAAAGTCATACCATGAAGTTTGAAACCCAGAGATCTAGTCCTTAAGAGGGTGGACATAAGTGAAAAGAATGTTTCCCAAGGAAAGCTGGCCTCTAACTAGGAAGGTCCATATCGGATAATGTCCATGCCGGATAATGGAGCTAAAAATTTGAGACCCTCACTAGGAAGGAAATTCCAAGACACTAGAACACTACCAATCTCTGTAGATATTATAGCAAGTTTTACACTTAGCTTTAAATTCCAAGCTTTGTTATTTATATATCTAATTGATGTACGAACATCAGCCACTCGATTATTTGAAATAAAATTTACAAGCATAATTTAGCAAAACTTGTCACATTTATATCTACACCAACCCACAAGGCCATCTCTAGATGCCTTGACGAGGTTTCAAGGATCAACATCCCAAAAAATATGTGCTCACCTAACTACACAACCCATAAGGCCATCTGTGGCTGCTTTGGCAAAGTTCAAGGGATCAACATCCCAAACATATGCCTGCAATCAAATAGGCAACCCTTAAGGTTGTTTATGGCAACCTTGTTGCAATTATCAAGGTGTTCACCTCAACATAAGACCAACCTAACTAACCCTCAAAGTTATTTGTGGTCGCATTACTGTAGTTAACAATTCACTTTGTCAAAAACACCTACGAGTGCAATCCCAAGGCCATTAAGACCGCCTTGTTGAGACCTATAGGGTATAAGCCATATCATCATTGTCTTTGGGAGGCTCAAGTTACACAACCAATATTTCTGAGGAATTATTTAAGTAACCCCCTCCGAGGCTTACCCATACATCATAAAGAAACTCTAAACAAGGGAAAATTCTCTTAGTGTTGAGACATACTATAAACCAAAAGTCATTCTTTTTGCAAGATCCACGATCCCAAGAGCTATAGCAGCCTACTAAAACTCCTAAAACTTTCCAAGTCCCACGATGTTACCACGTGACTTCAAACTTAAGAGAGGGGTAAATTGAGTTTGTAAAATATTTTTACAAACTTTTAAAAACACTTACCTTTCAATCTTTGTTGAAGCTATTAATTATTAAAAATGAGTAGATAGATGAGGATGAACACTTCTCACACCAAGAAAATAGCCAAGAAGTAAAGTATTCAAGAAAGCATATAGCAAAGAATGCACAAATATAAAAGAGGTAGGGTAAAGAGAAGTAAACTCCAAGAATTATACTAGTTCAACAACTTCTTATGACCTGTGTCCAGTCATCAAGTGATATACCTAACATTTTTTTATCTTTGTTGAAGCTATTGATTATTAAAAATGGGTAGATAGATGAGGATGAACACTTCTCACACTAAGAAAATAGCTAAGAAGTAAAGTATTCAAGAAAGTATATAGCAAATAATGCACAAATATAAAAGAGATAGGGTAAAGAGAAGTAAACTCCAAGAATTATACTAGTTCAACAACTTCTTATGACCTGTGTCCAATCGTCAAGTGATATACCTAAGATTTTTTCATTAATCTTCAAGCTTCAACATGTGCTTGTAACCTTCACAACAAATAGCACCCACAACACTCGTGGGATACCTCACCTTTAGTGTTTGAGTCTCACAACAAGGAATACGTCACCCTTTTGACCTCACTAGGGATACCTTACACATATACAATGAATTTCAGATGAAGAAAAATGTAACGGCCCCTTTCTCAAGAGGAGGAGAGGACGTCATACCAAACGGACGAAATTCAAAAGAAAATTATTTAGACCCGGTTATTATATTATTTATAGGTATTATCCTGTTCATCAATGAAATGTCCTAACATAAATGATTTCTTTCATATACATATATTTTTTTTTGTAAGCGAAAAACATAAAGATCAACTTTACATTCATGCAAAAGATACATATTATATATATATATATATATATATATATATATATATATATATATATATATATATATATGTATATATATATATATATATATATATATATATATATATATATATATATATGTTTAAATACAGACTATAAGTCATTAATTACATTAAGGCTCATCGAAAAGAAGCCGAAGCTTTACATGCCCCAAAAATTATCATGTACAATTAGCCATCAAGACTACAAAAAAATATCAAGGCCCCAACAACTACTGAGAAGGAACCTCAGTTGGATCCTCCTCAGGCTCCTCCATGGGATCATCCTCAAAAGAAGAAATCCTCACAGGAGCAACCGACTCACGAGCAGGAGCTCGTGCAGAAGACAGGAAAAAGTCCTTGTGTGGAGTGTACTCACGATCACCCCACACATCGCGTATCGGCATGTAGAACTCCAGCGATACATAAACGTCCAATGAAAAGAATGGTGGATCGTAGCGACCCCAAGCCAATGATACTGTCACCTCTCCTACATAGACACAGCGCTCAGTGATCACATCAACGTGCCAGCAATCCATGCCTCCATGGAACCTCAACCTGGCATACCCTAGGAAGCCTCGTTGGGATACCATGGTCAAGCAGATAACTAGTTCATTCCAAAATTAGGAAACTCAGACTCTTCCTCGCCTTGGTCTTTTAAAAGACATAGAAAAATACAGAATAACAGAATACAAAAAGAGGTGAGATATCCAACTTCATTACCAATTATGGCAGTAAGAAACAGAAATGGCGCAAGGCACCTTACAGCATAGTATACATAATAAACAACATCAAAGTACAAATAGTAAACAATTTAATAGTACAGATAGTCATACTTGTCATTAAAAAAAGCATTCTCATAATCACATTTATTTATACCAAATGAATATGTTGACAGACTATGCATGTGTACAATGGTACCAAATTCCTACTTCATGGAGCTAGACACAACATCAGAGAGAATGATCAGGAGACATGTATGTGACTCGGCTGCCGCAGCCAATCAAGTACTATAATTTATCATTTTATCAACGTGCACATCAAGGCATTGCACAAGACATTCTACACTAGATCGCGATATAGGACAGTGTCTCGATCTGGATCATCGGTGCATTTGAATCGGTCTGCCCCACAGACAGAAGAGCTACCAACTGCCCATTGTGAGGTACCCGCACCCCGACGCCCCCAAGGTCAACCAATGACCTACACTTGTCTACTCGCACCCGCACATAGGTGTGATTCATCTCCTAGGCATACAACCTTTCAAACATAGTCCAACGAACTTTCTCAATGCATGTTTCAATCATGTTCATCATGTTAGACTTTCTCAATCATGCCTTAATGCAGGTGTATTCAATGCATACATATATACATATATAGATTCACAATAATAGCACAACTTGTCCAAAATCACATGCCAAATCAAGCCCAATCATTTATCGACAATCCTTGGTCCCATTCTCGAACCCACAACAAGTTATACTTTTTAAAGTCGATAAGATTGTCACGCTCCAATTTCATTATATTCTTCGTTAACCATTCTAGGGAAATTTGCCAGTACTTTTCATCCAACCTTTATCACTCTTAATTACATAGGTCATTTCCTATGTTTTAGATCAAGCTCACTTAAATTAAATATCTTAAGTTCTTCACAACCTCGATCACACTCATATTCTTTCTTTATCCAATGACCATTCAAAGCTATAGGTTAAAGGCTTATCCTTTATCCTTTACATTTTATGAAATCCTAATTATATGTCTAATCGATCCATTAACTAAGTTTTAACTTAGCACAAAAGCCTCATATCGAGTGTCCAAGGAGACCGTGAGCCTCCAAAGAAACTAGAAAACCCACAATTTTTCATCACCCACATTACACGGCCGTGTCAAATTACACTCCCTGGCCTACACGATCATGTCACATTACACGGCCTAAGCCGTGTATTCCTCTGGAATACAGCACCATTTCCATTTTAGTTCACTAATTGTCACAGCCTGTCACATTACACGGCCGTGTACCCTTACACGGCCTAGGCCGTGTAACCCACTAGAAGTGCAGAAAAACTCCAAACAACTCCAAACATATCAAGCATTCAAGCATTTCAAATCTACCAAGTTATGTAACAACATATATTAGAATCATACCACACAATCAACCACAACACTACAAAAAATCACAATCAAATAAGTAACCCCCATATGGGTTCCTCACCATTACCACAAAAAAAGTGTTCCTCACCACCAAGATAGGTTGAAGAGAATGTCCTCCTTCTTACCTTAAGAGACAACAAAGAAAGCAAGCTCTTTTCAAGATTTTCATCCACTACCAACAAGAAAATCCTAAGATGGTAAACTCACAAAATCAACCACCAAAACTTGAAAAGAAGAGTCCTTGATCACAATGGTGACCAAGGACCACGAAAATGAGAAGGAAAATGGAAGAAAATCAAGATCTTTACCTCAAAGTCTCAAGCTTTAGGGCTTGATAGAAAATGATGAAGATGGAGGAATCAAGAGGTGTCCACCAAGGAAGAAAGCTTCAAGATGATGAGGGGAATCAAAAGCCTAGGTTGGCTTGATCAAACAAGCCTGAAGGGCCTCCAATGTGGTGTAGCCGTGTGGAAGAAGAGGGGAAGAGAGGAGAGAGCGTGAAGGTGCGAAGGAAAAAAGAGAGAGAGAGAGAAAAGTGAAATATGTTTGAAATGAAAAGTGATACGAAAAATGGGAAAAGATGATGACTTTGGTCATCTTTTCCCTCTAACCGTGGAGCCAAAGTGAGAGGAGAGAGTGTGTGATGCTTGGTAGGAAGCTTCCTTGAAGTTTCCTTGAATCTTCCTTGAGAAGCTTTACACGTTTTTCGATAAAGTGAATGGTGATGATGTCACTTAAATGATATCATAAAAGTAACTAGATGAAAATAATCTATTAAATTTTTATTATGAGTTATTATCCAATGGATAATAGTCACAGTTGACAGAGTCAGTATCCATTGTCTAACGGATAATAAAAAATACCGCGATTCTATTTATCAGATAAAATCTTAAAAAATAAAAATCTTGTAAACTGTACCCAGTCTCGGATTTAGTAAGATCCTCTGTCGACGTTTCTACAGTCCAAAGTTTTTCGGCTTTAGGAAAATATTTCATTTTTTCGGTCTCGCTCAGCACGCATGCAAATCGAGAAATATATTAAAATAATTAAATAATTTGAAAATTCTAGAAATTTTTTCAAAATTCACAAATATTATAAAATGAACATATATTACGAAATAAGTAATTTTTGGGGTGTTACAAAAAGGATTAGAAATTCTCTCAAGAGAAAATGAAATAAATTGAAGTCTAGGAGGTAGCAAGATGATCACACACTTAAGCTAAAAAAACAAAGAAATATGAATGAGGGTTGTTATAATTTGCAATAAATGCTCAAAAAGGTTTTTCAGAGTGATATCCAACTCTACTTGAGTCCCTAATGCTCTTTGTATTTAAAGCACAAGTCATTAAAGAGTTATTAGGAGTGAGTTGGGAACATTTAATGCGAGCTACTAGCCGTTATTACTGATTTTAGAAACCTAGATAATCGATTATTGGATGCCCATAATCAATTATTTGTGAGATAGTACAAAAAAGATAAGTTTTAGGATCAGTGATATTATTGTTAAATCAATTTGGGCGCGCATGAACAAAATTGATCAGTAATCGATTATTGTCATGCAATAATCAACTATTTCTTCATTGAATCAAAAGCTTGGCTTACTTACTTTTGTTATTTGAATATGGCAAGCCCATATTCGATTATGAGCATTAAAAAAGCTTAGCTAGTATGAGCTTGATGCACTAAATTGTTCCAAAACACTTTTAAATATTTAAAAAACCATTTTGCTTGATTCTCAAAGAATTTTTAGCAACATAAAAACTCATTTTTTCACTAAGTGCTATCTTGGTATTTGAAAAATGAATTTAGAGCTTAGTGTGAACTCTTTTTACCTTTACATAATATTTAAGCCCTATAACTAATCTTGAAGGATCTTGGACTTGATTTTGCATATATCTTCTTATTTGTGATAATCAAAACCATTGTCAATTGTCAATTACATTCTTCCCCTTTTTTATGATGATAAACAACTATTGAGAAAAGAGTTAGTTCAAATAAATAGGAATTATCAAAGAGCGTTAGAGAGCTTTACTCCCCCTCTATGTTGTAAGAGATGATTAAATCAGAGATGTGCAGCTCTCCCTTAATTTTGGAATCCTAAGATCATTTTTTTTTACCTTTTTCCAATTTTTCCTTTCTTTTCTCAATACCAAGAATCAAATACCTTTCTCCCCATTTTGTCATGATAAAAAATATGTGCAAGAAAGAACATAGCAAAACCATTGCCATAATACAAACAAAATATTAACAGCACATCCATTCAAGATATCCATCAATCAAAAACTAATAAAAAAACCAACAAGATATTCAAATTTGCACTATAACTAATATTTTAACCAGTATATTTAATATCCACTAAAACCAACTATGCATATCCAAAAGATAAGCCTAATTTTGGTTAAATTAGCATGATATATACCAAACATAACTAGCAAAGTTCAAACGAAAGCAAATTAAACAACCAAAACAAAGTCAAATAGCAACACTAAACATCCAATGACTAAGTCCCATGGTCCTACAATGGAGGTGGTGGAAGGTGTAACATCCTAATACAGATATCTAAGTATATCATAGATACACAAAGATATACAACACTAGAAACGTCACTTCCACATAACTAACTAACATATATCTATAATCACAACTGAGTAATTATAGAAAGCCTTGAGAGATTGCGAAAAAACTTAAACTCATACATATATATACAATACTTGCCACAAAAGGGCATATTGTAAAACATACTACTTAAAACATACAAAGCAAATATAAACTTTATACATCAGCTTTATCTACTAAAGCATATAAAAACTATACTAGTCTTCATGCTTTATCTTTATTTCCTTAACAAGGTCTATACTTGGATTTATATAGAAGAACAATTGGGGTGATAATTACAATTCTTAGTAAAAGCAATTCCAATACCAGCTAGCTATAACATTGTATAACAAATATAACAATTGCTATAACTACTAACATAGGAGTTTCCTCCACTAATTCTCATAATTGCACACTACCAAGTAGTGTGGTCTAAACCGATAGCCTATATACCATTAGATATAAACAACTACCCATACAATTATAAATACTAATAGCAACAGATAATGCTCATATAACTGTCTGTAAGTGTAATGAGAATGATACGCAATATAATTATGCTTAAGAAAGATCCTAAAGATATGCTTGTGTAATGTTTTGTTTTGAAATACATGCAGAGGTTTATTTTGAAAACTAAGAAATTTATTAGGAACTGGTTCAGTATATTATCCTGTGGTAAATAGAGGGAAAGCTCATCCTCACATCACATGTATCCTGGCAAGCTGAGAAGTTCGGGCTGAATCCTTGTTCAAAAGAACCTTACGGACTCCCTACTTATCTCCCTTGGCCTTGGCACTATCAAAATATTAGGGTTATGTCCTTACTCAAAAGAGTCTTTTGGACACCTATCTATTTCCCTTGGCCTTCATGAATGGGCATCAGGATACTCACTAAGATCAATACTACTAGACCATTTCCATTTGTATACATACATACTTATATCTAAACACCACCTCATCACTCATAACTCTTAAGTGACTTCTATACAACACTATGTTGTTGAGGTGTTAGATACTCACCTATGGCAAACCATTACTCTTGGTTGCACTAAGGTTCTCTTAGCTTTCACATATAAGTTAGATTAACTAACTAGTGTGTAAAAAACGTATTGTTATGCTTACCTCTTACATAAACACCATCTTAACTTTCCTATAGACTCAACTCATCCTAGTGAAAGAGTCTATCTTAGATAATGCCTTATTCAACTTTGCCTAAGGAAATAAATGAGCATTTCTCTAGAACTTTGCTTACTTAATGAATGTGAGAAGCTTACTAGTCTACATTCATCCTTTTGTGTATTCTACAACACATAAGGTCCCGTTTAACTAGAGACTTAGTACATAACATTCCCTCTTCGGAACTAAATACACAACCTTATCTCCACTCAAGTGAATCCAACTCAAAATGGTTCTTACTTGTAACTCTTTATTGCTTAAGGTTCTAGGTATCTTCCCAAGGTAATCCACTACTCTTGGATATCCTAAGGCTCATACCTTCTTTATTCTTACTAGAGTGAACTCTACAATCCATCCTAGTATACTCATCTCCATTGCACCATCTCATCACATCTTGAGTGATATCTAATGCAACACTAGGTTGCCTAAGGTGCTATGTCCTTACTTAGGGCAATCCTTCACTTTTAAATGCTAAGGCTTAACATTTCTCATACTTACTGGATGACAATTCTCCTTATAAACTATCCCCATTTATGTCTTAACACATCTTAGGAAATGCATACTAATGATCCCATCTAGTTAAGAACTTGAAAACATCATAATGACATTTTTTAAGATTCTGGCCTCAGACACGGCCCTCCCCGTGTCTTGCTCTGTTAGTATAGAGACCCCTCCCTCGCGTGTCTTCAGACACGGGCCATGTCTCTTAACCAGACATACTGCAGAACCATGATACTATTTTATTGGTTCTTTTCTTGGATTTTGGCCATCTCAATCCAGTTTCTAGGTAATCTTAGTTTCTTAAATAGTTCTTAAACACATAAGAACCATCAAACACCAGCTAAAACCTCTTAATTTGGATTATGGATCAAAATCACATATAGCTTGACCTAACCCCTCTTTTGGGCATCAATGGCCTAAATGAGATGTTCTAAGCTTCTAGCCTTAACTTATGTTATGAACAAGTCATAAATGACCAAAGAAACACAAACATACAAGCCAAATACATCAAACACCTCTAGAATACAAAAATGACTCATTGAATACCAAAGTGCATCAATGGTGAAAAGAGTGAAAAGAAGTGAAGATGAGCATAAAACTCCTACCTTAGTAGCTGTGAAGATGATTCAAACTTTGTTGAATCCTCAAGCCTTAACTTTATCTTTGACTTTCCTTTTTCTCTCTTCCTGTTCCTTGGTCTTTGCTTCCTCTTCTTTCCTCCCTTCTCTTATGTTTTCTATTTCTATTTTTGGTGTAGAGAAAGAGTCGTGAATGAGGCTTATAAAGAGGGAACTAAAGACTCATATGACCTTTAGGCCAAAACTGATAAATCTTGATCTACTAAAAGCACTCAGATTTAGCTAATTCAAGATTTCCAACTTCCAACAATTTTAAAATAAATACTAGGATTCATATAAAAAGTCGTTTCACCATTATCTGATATTTCCATATCTGCTACTGGTCAATTTGGCTATAAATAGACAACTAGTATGCCTAAAAATACCAAACTAATTCAGTTTACCTTGAAACTTTAACTATAACTTATTTCATACATTTGTGACGTAGATTTAAATTATCCACATTTATTTCCCTTGTCTAAGCAATTTATGCTATTATCTGAGTCATTCTAAGCTACTTTTCATACTCCGGGTTGCAACTAAGAACCTAAACTAACTCAGATTATCACAAAACTTTACAGGCATGTTAAACAAGTCATATGCTACATTTTGAACACATAAACAAGTCTAACATATTACTAAGGGTATTACAAAAGGCAGCGCTCAATAGCATCGAGGCGATTATAGACAATCCTATAATTATGCTCCATGTAGGCTCGAAGATCAACAATCGCAGTCAAGACTCGGTCTTCATTCATAGGTGGAGCAACCAACATATCCACTTCAGTAGGGGTAGCCTCATCCTTATCCACAGCATCATCATCTCCTATCGCGACCTCATCTTCATCGTCTGCTTTAGCCTCTTCATCTCTATATATCCACACACCATGTTCCTTCTTCATATGCATCTGATTGAAAGTACTAAAGCCAAACTTATTGTGACCTTGGTTGCTTCCTCAATCTCCACAATAGCAGGATATTTCTCAAATATTTTGGAGATGAGAAAAGCATAAGGGAGATCTATGTTGTTCCTACTTTGCACTTTTATCATGTGATGCATGATAAAGTAGGGCCAGTTAATATGCAATCTTTATTTAGCATTCCAAAGAATGAAGATGCCACCCTCTCCTAAGTAGGCATAGTTACCTCCTTGAGGAGAAAGAATATGTGCATATGCATAGTGCAGTAGATGATCTTGACCTGTAAGCTTTCTAAGAACCTTCATGGACGGATTAACCTGGTTTGATCATTAATCGGATCGCTATGGTGCGGTTGTAGCCTTCCCAAACCTTGTAGGTATTCTCAGAGAACCTTTTCCTAGTGTGATGCAGACCAAACAACTCCAACTAGCCATGGGGCTTTACCACAATCTTATGCCCTCTTACTTCAGTAACCAAATCATCATCAATAATCTAAAGGTTGTAGTAGAATACCTTTATTAAATCAGGATAGAATTTTTAGTGGTGAATACAGAGTTGCAAAACCCACAGGTGGTCAAGAAGGTGGGTGAATTGGAAACCTTATCTATGGAAGAAATCAAGGTCCATGTACTTGGATTGGCCTAAGTTTCTCCACAGATAATGGCTCTTAAAGTTGTTCATTTGAGAGTTTTCAGAGATCAGCTGCCTAAGATCCAATGGACTAATAGAATTGACATCACCAAGAGCATTCTTTGTGCGGGCTCGCTTTGGGTGAGAGTTGGAAGCTATTATTGGAGATTAGGTCGTAGATCGGTGAGGGCTATGGGTTTTGGGTGAAAATTGGGGAAATTGGAGAGGGAAAAAAGGAAGATGGGTCATGGTTTATATAGGGGAGGAGTTTGGGTGGTTGGTTTTGGGTGTTTGGTGGTGGATTGTGGTGGTTTGAGGGTGGAGAAGCTTAGCGCTTAGAGAGAGGGAGGAGAAGAAGGCTAAAAAAAGAGAAGGAAAATTTTGAGATAGGGAAGAAGGCGCTAAAACTTCTGATATAAACTTATAGCTAATCGATTATTGAGCTTCAATAATCAATTATTTGTGTCCTTCATATAATCTGATAATTCCAGATAATCGATTACGACCATCTCATAATCAATTATCTCTTGAGCAAAAAGAGAGCTTCTACCACGATAATTATCATTATGGACCATCCATAATTGATTATTTTTTAAAAGAAAACATTTCTAAGCCTTCTGATATGATGATAATTGATTATCTATCCAAGATAATCAATTATTCTCTGTTGAAAACATAATTCTGAGCTACTATGACACTTCATAATCAAATATCTTTAACCAATAATTAATTATTGAGCACCACAAACATCATCAACTCATATGCAACAAGTGCAGTTAAACATTTTGAAATTGGGGGACTTAGTCATGAATCAAGTACTTGTAAAAAAAATTTGGGAAAACCTCCGACACTCAAGTCAATAATGGATTTAAATAAAAAAAAATGCATCAAGCACAAACATTCACTCAAATGCATGATTGATCAATTATTCCTAGCTCTCCTCTAATATAAAAGCAGCTTTCTTTCGCCAAAGGTTTTGTAAAGATATCAACTAGTTATTTTGTTGTTTCTATAAACTCAAGCACACAATCTCCTTTTTATGCATGATCTCTTATAAAGTGGTTCCTAATTTCAATATGCTTAGTCCTAGAGTGCAAGATTAGGTTCTTAGTTAGATTGATTACACTAGTGTTATCACATCTTATAGGGATGTGATTAAGCTGGAGTCCATAATCTAGAACTTGTTACTTAATCTAAAGGATTTGAGCACAACAACTTCCGACTGCAACATACTCTGCTTTAGCCATGGACAATGTCACACTATTTTGTTTCTCACTATACCAAGAAACTAAAGAGCTTTCAAGCAAGTGGCATGTCCTACTAGTTTTTTTCTTATCCATCTTGCATCCGACAAAGTCAGAATTAGAATAACCTATCAAACTATATGAGGCACCCTTGGGGTATCCTAAGCACATTTGTGTTATGCCAACAAGATATTTCATTATCCTTTTTACAATACTTAGGTGAGATTCTTTAGGACAAGCTTGATATCTAACACGCATGCATACACTAAACATTATATCCAATCTACTTACGGCAAGGTAAATGAGTGAGCCAATCATACCTCTATATTTAGTGATTTCTATGAGTCTATCTCATTTATCCTTGTCCAAATAGCAATAGGTGCTAATTGGGGTAGCCATTTCTTTAGCATTATCCATTTCAAACTTCTTGAGCAACTCCTTGCTATACTTAATTTGACTTATGGATGGTCCATCCTCAATTTTTTTGATTTGAAGTCTAAGAAAGAAGTTAAGCTCACCCATCATTGACATTTTAAATTCACTTTGAATAAGACTAGCAAACTCCTTACACAAGGATTCATTAGTATTACCAAATATAATATCATCAACATAAATTTACACAAGGAGAATGTCATGCTTTTTATTTTTAATAAAAAGTGTTGTATCAACCTTTCCTCTTAAAAAATCTTTTTCTAAAAGGAACTTAGTCAACTTTTTATACTAAGCTCTAGAAGCTTGCTTTAAGATACACAAGACTTTTTTTAATTTTAAAACATGGTTAGGCAACTTATAGCTTTTAAAACTAGGAGGTTGTTCCACATACACTTCTTATTGAATAAAATCATTTAGAAAAGTACTTTTTACATCTATTTGGTAAAGCTTGAAATCCATGATGCAAGCAAAAATAAGTAATATTTTAATAGCTTCTGATCTAGCAAAGCGAGCATAAGTTTCTTCATAATCAATTCCTTCTTCTTGATTCTAACTTTTAGCAACATGCCTAGCTTTATTTCTTATTATTATCTTCATTTCATCAAATTTGCTCCTAAAATCCCATTTTGTGCCAATTATTGGATGATCATTGGGCCTTGGAACAAGTTCCCAAACTTGATTCCTTTCAAATTGATTTAACTTTTCTTGCATGGCCAAGATCGAATGTTCATCAATAATAACTTCATTTAGGTCTTTAGGTTTAATTTGAGAAACAAATACCATGTGAATGCATGCATCTCTAAGAGAGTTTTGAATTATTACCCCTTTTGATACACCATCAATTACTTTGTCAAGAGGATGATGTCTTGAAGTCCTCCATTCCTTGGAAAGATCCATCATTTATGATTCCTTTTGCTTTGGGGGATCAACTTGATTCTCTTCTTTCTTCTTTTCTTTTTTCTCCTTGTCATCCAAGTGTGTTTTAACCAAAATTTCTGCAACATCATCAACAAATTCCTTTCTCAGTCCATTAGCATTAATCTCATTAAATGCAACTTGTGTGAACTCTTTTATGGTCATAGTTCTTTTGTTGTAAACTCTAAAAACTTTACTATGACTAGAATAACCAAGAAATATACTCTCATTTGATTTTGTATCAAATTTTCCTAAGTTGTCCTTACCATTATTTAAGACAAATCATTTACATATAAATATATGAAGATAGGTGATGAGTGTACGAAAGTGTTTTATAAATACCCTATTATTGGACTAAAATGTTAGAATGTGAATAGAAATCATTAGAATTAATATGTATTTATAAATTGAATTTTTATTTACTTTAAAATATTTTGAAATAGATTTTTATGTTTAATTTCAGAGTTTATAAAGAGCAAGTCAAAGCCCAATCAAATTCAAAAGAGGATTCAAAGTCCAAATAAGAAAAAGGAAACAATGCAAATAAATAAATTTTAAAAAAAGAAAAACTTGATTCTAAAAGCTGCTTGCAGCAGCTTATAAAAAGGGCTGCTAGAGACGTGAGGGAGGGCTACACCATAGTCAAAATAGAGAGAAAAGAAATAAGAGCCAGCATTACACGAAGCACGAAGTGAGAGAGAAAAAAAGGAGAAAGTGAAGCTACTGCGCCGTGAAACAACACAAAGAAGGAGAAAAGAAGTTGAATTGCACGTCGTCCGAGTAGTAGTTGATTTTTATCTAGCACGACACACAAAAAGGAGAGAGAAGAAATAAATTGAAAAAAAAATAGGGCAACAATAGCGCTGCACAGTGAGAAAAGAACAGTGGCAGCAATGTTGTGTAGAAAACTTTTGTGCAATGGAGAATATTAGTGAGATAGTTGTTATGTTATAATTTTATTATGTCTTACTAAATTCTCTGTACTAAGGGAATGATGAAACCTTGATTATTTTGGCATTACTATGTTGAATTATTTTTTTACCCAATTTTAAGATTTGATGCCTATTGATTCTATTTTCCTATCAGATTATATGAATGAATTTTATGATGAGTTCAATCATGTTTTTCTCATGCTTTATAATTTATTTGTGTTATCTGAATGTTAGTAGTAATTGTTGGATATCAATTGTGGTTTCTTATTAGGGATACAATTGATGATTTAATAATTACTATTAATTAGGAAAATTTTATCATACATGTGATTATTATTTTTAATGCTTTATTGATATATTTTTGGTGAGCACATGTTTGTCGCGAGATATTCATGAGTTAAATTATGCGAGTAAAATAATTTGACATAATTAATGTTAAAATTAATCTTGGTGGATTCTGAATGTTAGTCATCTTACATCAAGTAGAAACCAAATTTGTTTTACTTTCTTTACTTAATTTTGCATTTAAATTCATCTTTATTTGCTTTTAATTATTTAATATTTTTCTTTAATTTCTTTGTTTTTTTAGCCATTCTTTTAATTTGTCTCTCTGTGGATTTGACACCCCAAAGCTGTGCTACGATTACTGCATTACTCTTTGGGCGTAATCAGTAGGGGATATTTGGTTTCCTTCCTTTGTATAATTTATAAGGGGTTTTCTTTAAAATTAGGCTTATTAGGTCCCTATTCATTACATAACAAGCAGAAAAGTTATGGAGTTCTAGTGGTGGAAAAGTTATGCTCAATGCCATTTTTATTGCAAAAGCTTTTAAACTCTTGATTTTCAAATTCTCCACCATGATCACTTCTAATAGATGCAATGTTAGAACTCTTTTCATTTTGAATAACTTTGGAAAGACTTCTAAAAGCTTAAAAAGAATAACTTTTATGAGGTAAAAACAATGCCCATGTGAACCTAGAATAACCATCCACTATCTCAAGTGCATAGTAATTTTCACAAAAACTCATAATTCTTGAGGGTCCAAAAATATCCATGTGCAAAAGTTGTAAAGGTCTAGAGGTAGAAATATTTTTAGCTTTAAAAGAGACTTTTACTTGTTTTCCCTTTTAACATGCATCACAAAACTTATCTCTTTCAAATTTGAGTTTACGTAGTCCAATTACTATCTCCTTAGAAACTAACTAATTCAAGTGATCCATGTGAATGTGTGCAATTCTTATATGCCAAAGCCATGACTCATCTTCTTTACTTATAAGACATTTTGTAACATTTGAGGATATATCATCAAGACTAATCATATATATGTTATTCACTGTATGACTAACAAACTTAACTTGCTTGTCATTTACTCCTTCAATTATGTAACAATTTGAATCAAATATGACTTTATTCCCTTTGTCACATAATTGACTAATACTAAGCAAGTTATGCTTGATTCCTTCAACAAACATTATCAAATGAAAAGGAAGAAGTTTTACTAACTTTACCAACACCAAGAATCTTTCCTTTGTTGTTGTCTCCATAGGTTACATGTCTATGCTTCTTTGGGACTAGGAAAGAGAACTTAAAGGCATCTCCATTCATGTGCTTAGAGCAACCACTATCAAGATACCAATTTGACCTCTTGGCCTTCAAGTACACCTACAACACATACTTAATTTTTAACCTTTGGCACCCAAATTTTCTTAGGTCCTTGTGTGTTAGTTTTGGACAAGGTGCCCTTTGGAACCTAAATCATCCTAGAGCCTACTTTGGTGTTCTTTTTTGTATTGCATGTGGATGCACTATATCATTTCTTACCACAATAAATTTTTTTTATGAAAGGAGTACTTGATATGCTTAATGGAACAAAGAAATTCCTATAGAGCTTTTGTTGTGTTTTGGAATTATACCCCAAACTAGCCTTTTCAAACACATATTTGTTTCCTAAGCAATATATTCAAGTTGTCCCTTCCAAGGGTAAACTTAGAGAGGCTATTTTTCAAGTCCCTAATCTTTTTTTCAAAAAACTTTGCATGAAGGGCAAGAAGAGGATGTAGATGCAATCTCATGAGAAGAGCAAGTCATGCATGAAGAATTAGGATCAATTAATCCAAGAGTTTTATTTTCAATCTTGAGTTCCTCAATTTCTTTGATCAAGATGGAAATTTTGTTTTCTAAAGAGGAAATAGTTTCCTTGGAAGAGGAAACAAGTTTAGCAAGCCTCATGAACTCATCATGCAATTCTTCAAAAGCATCTTGTAATTCATTATAAGAAGGGGAAGAGTCAATGTTTAAGGATACTACTTCCATGTCATCTTCATCTTCCTTTTCTTCTCTAACCATGAGACAAAGGTGAGCTTCCTCATTGTCAGAGCTATCCATTGATTCCATATCATTGTCATCTCATGCTATATAGGTTCTCCTACCTTTCTAGTTCGTTGAAGGCATCTTCTCAAAATCCTCCACTTTCTTTTAGTAAATTAGACACTCCATTTTCATGTGTCTCAATTTTTCACATTCATAGCATGTGAGAGTCTCCTATTTGATGAGTCTTCTTTGGAGCGAAGGGAGGTCTCCTTTGATTTTCCTTTTTCTTAAGGAATTTCCTAAACTTCTTCACGAGAAGGCTAAGGTTCTTATCATTAAGTTCAAGATTCTCCGATCCATCTCCATCATCTTCATCTTCATTATCAAGTATAGATGAGGTAGCCTTAAGAGCAATTCCTTTCTTCTTCTTTTCAAGTTCCTCATGTTGATTGAGTCTATTCAACTCCAATTCATGCTCTTGAAGCTTTCCAAAAAGTATGTCAAGGGTCATGGTAGAAAGATTCCTTGATTCCGCAATAGTCGTCATCTTTGGTTGCCAATGGCTACTTAAACATCTCAACATTTTGTTAATAAGATCTTCATTGGGAAATGTCTTTCCCAGTGAAGCAAGATGGTTAACAATATGAGTGAATCTTTTTTGCATTTCTTGAGTGCTTTCACATTGATTCATTCTAAACAGCTCATATTCATGTGTGAGAGTGTTGATTCTTGACCTCTTCACTTCACCAGTGCCCTCATGGGTGACTTGTAAAGTGTCTCACATTTCTTGAGCTATTTTATAATTTGAGATCCTAAAGAATTCTTCATATCCCAAGGCTATGGTGATGATATTTTTAGCTTTCAAATTGTATTGTACCTTTTTCTTATTGTCATTATTTCATTCACTTCTAGGTGTATTAACTCTTACACCATTAACAAGATGTGTAGAGATAAAAGGATAATTTCCTACATTATCCCACATATCTAAATTAATAGCTTCAATAAAAATTTTCATTTTTTCCTTCCAATAAGTATATCCATCACCATGGAAAAAATGAGTCTATTGATGGAAGCACCCTCCGATGAAAAAAAATTTGAAGAAGCCATCTCTCCTCTCGAAGTTATTAAGCTCTTTACACAAGAGTTGAGCTTTAATACCACTTGTTACCAAGTGGCTTCAAACTCGAGGGGGTGAATTGAGTTTGTAAAAGATTTTCACAAACTTTTCAAAAACACTTTCCTATCAATCTTTGTTGAAGATATTAATTATTAGAAATGAGTAGATAAATGAGGATGGACACTTCTCACACTAAGAAAACACCCAAGAAGTAAAGTATTCAAGAAAGCATATAGCAAAGAATGCACAAATATAAAAGAGATAGGGTAAAGAGAAGTAAACTCCAAGAATTATACTAGTTCAACCACTTTTTATAACCTACGTCTAGTCCTCAAGTGATATACCTAAGAGTTTTTCACTAATCTTCAAGCTTCAATAGGTGCTTGCAACCTTCATAACAAAGAGCATAACACTCTTGGGATATCTTATTTTTAGTGTTTGAGCCTCACAACAAGGGATACTTTGATCTCACTAGGGATACCTCACCCTTATACATTGAATTTCACATGAAGAAAATGAATAGAAATTCTCTCAAGAGCAAATGATACAAATTAAAATCTAAGAGGTAGCAAGATGATCACACACTTAATCTCAAAATAGAGAAGTATGAATGAGGGCTATTATAATTCACAACAAATGCTCAAGAAGGTTTTTTAGAGTGATATCTAACTCTACTTGAGTCCCCAATGCTTTGTATTTGAAGCCCAAGTCATTAAAGAGCTATTAGGAGTGAGTTAGGAGCATTTAATGCGAGCTACTAGCTGTTATTATTGATTTTAGAAACCCAGATAATTGATTATTGGAAGCCAATAATCGATTATTTACGAGATAGTACAAAAATATAAGTTTTAGGATTGGTGACAATCGATTATTGTAAAACAATAATCGATTATTACTATTAAATCAATTTGGGTGTGCATGAACAAAATTGATCAATAATCAATTATTGTCGTGTAATAATTGATTATTGCTTCAATGAATCAAAAGCTTGGCTTTCTAACAATAATCGACTATTGCTCATTGAATCAAAAGCTTGGCTTACAAACTTTTGTTATTTGAATATGGCAAGCCCATATTCGATTATCAACATTGAAAACCTTAGCCAGTATAATCTTGATGCACCAAATTGTTCCAAAACACTTTTAAACATTTAAAAAACCATTTTTCTTGATTCTTAAAGAATTTTTAGCAACTTAAAAACTCATTATTTCACAAAGTGCTATATTGGGTATTTGAAAAATGAATTTAGAGCTTAGTGTGAACTCTTTTTATCTTTACATGAGATCTAAGTCTTATAACTAGTCTTAAAGGATCTTGGACTTGATTTTGCATATATTTTTTTATTTGTGATCATCAAAACTATTACAATTTCCAATTACACACGAGTCTTCACAAACTTGGATTTAGGTGTTGGACCACAAGTATTTTGTAAATTTGGGTTCGAGCATTGGACCCATGGCGGACTACGGAAGTAGTATATAGCATATTAGACGCAAGCAAAATAGATAGCATTATAAATTAAATAAATGCCCAAAATAGGACTTGTTCATACAACCCTAGAAACCCTATGCATAGGGGTAATCAACAACCCTATCTACCGAGCCGGGGTGCCATCATGATCTTCGCTATCCTCGACTTCGACCTTATCCTTGTTCCCCTCAGCTTGTTGCTCATTAGCTAGTGGGGCAAGAGCCTGAATCACATCAATTATCTTGCTGCCTTCCACACAGTGACGCAACCCTATCCTTTCTGTTTGGAGGTCAGGATTGAGGAGTGAGAGCTACTCCACAGCATTGGCAAAGGATTTGTCAACAAAATGTGCCTATTTGAACTTGATATCCTCCACCTCGACCTCTAGTTTATCCTTTGCCTTCTCTAGGTCCTCAACTAGGGCCCAAAGTCCACCAACCACCACCTCGAATGACTTAACCTTTTCAAACAACCCGATTACCTACTATTTAAATTTTTTATCTTCGTCTCCAATAGTCTTAGCTTTGTCTTCTACTCTATTTATTGGGGTTATTTGGGTGGCAAGATCCTCCTCCAATTTGGCCTTGGCAGTCCAGAGCCCTTCCAATTCCTCTCTGTAACTCATTAAGTTTGAAGCATTAACTTGCCAATGAATTGAAATAAAGAGGCATTTTGGAGGCACCAAATTTTTGCCATCAAGAGCTAATAGGCTACATCCTCCTCTGACAGCTTTTCAATATCAGATTCGGTGAGGAGGGCTTGATCAATGAGTTCATTGGTAGGGAAATTTTGACCCTATATGTAGGACTATGAGAATCGAATTGGAGCATTGGGAAAAAGGTCATTATCTTGGCCATGAATCATTCGAGGATGAGGCCGAATGCAGAAATACTCCTCTTTAGACGACTCTAACCACCTTGGGAAGTTAACTTCCTCTTGTTCCCTTATAACCCAGTGCCTTGTCCAGAAGACTAGGAGTTGAGCTCCTGAAACTAGACCACAAGCTCTGGTTAACTCAAACCCACGTTGCCTGCCACCTTCTTTGTAGTTCTTTCTACTATACGCCATTGAAGCTCTGAGAGGTTCCTAGCCAGTGCCATACTCTCTACAATGAAAAAATTACAAAGCATTAGTCACTATGCAATATATAAAGATCATTTGTGGAAATCAACATAGATCCCTACACCTACCTAAGATCCTACCTAAAATGGCACGAAGTTTGAATTCTACTATGTTGATGACATCCCTTGATTGGATGTTACCTTTTTTAGTGACCCACTCAATGAGGAAGGTGGTCACATCAACTTTGTCTTCTAACAGGTCCTTATCTGAGGTTTCAATATCCTTGACTTTGATATCTAAGTGCCATTGCGACTAGTACAACTAGATAGACGATTTCCCTTCTGTCGTTAAGAAGAATGGCTTAGTTCTTGGAGCTGCTTCAACTCGTAAGAAGTCCTTTTTAAATTATTTGTAAGACTCCTGGCATGGTTAGAACACCTTGCAACTGACTTGGACCTACAAAGACATCCTAGCTTTGGTGCGCCCCTCACTCAAAGATAGGACCACGGTGAAAAGCCAAAAGAATAGCCACACGGTGCAGGATAGGCCCAGATGCTGGCATAATAGCTCATAAGCTCGTACAACAAGTGCAATTGCGTCGGCGCTACCCTCAAGTGGCATTAAACCCTTATCACTACAAGAAATTCATGTATTACTAGTAGTCATATCCGCCAGTAATTGGCCCTGTAAAAAATTTTGATTTTCAACAAATTTTGGTCGGCTGGTAAAACCTTTGCAGGAAACTATTTTCGGCAAAAAATTTGCCAAAAATTTCTAGCAACTAAATACCAACAGAATACCTGCCAATAATTTTTTGATGGAATATCTACTAGAAATTTGTTGTGGATAATCATCACTTGAAAAAAAAGCATTGATTGTTGAAAAAGTTTTCGACAAATAAATTTGCCAAAAATAATGTACTTATTTTAATTAAAAATTAGTAAAAATAATTTTTATATAAATTAATATTATTTAATTTATATAAATTTAATAATTAAAGATAATAACACTAAAAAACCAACAACATTATAAAATATTGAATAAAAATGCATTATTAAATATAAAAAAAATTATTCAAATCCCAACATGAAAATATAATAACATAAAAATCTAAAAATCATATTCCTATATAAAATTGTTCAATACATGAATTAAAAAATGTCTAATCCTCCTACATCTCATCATCTTGATCATCACCATCCTGTAGAATATGTGTAGGATCCTGGGAGGGTTTCTGTTGGTGGTGCTGAGAATTGGGATAGTGTTGGTAAGGGAGCGGCTAGTAAGGGTGCTGCATAGGTGGTTGAGATGGGTGCTAGAACTACTACTCATAAGGTGGGTGCTGGAGTGACTACTGCTCTGGAGATCGGTGCTGGATCAATTGTTGATCATATAGAGACGAGTACTACAACAACTGAGGAGTCTGCTGGATTAGCTGCAAAGGCAGCTGATGAGGAGACAAGTACTGGTGTGGTTGCAAAGGCAACTAAGGAGACATCCGCTGGAGTGGCTGGCCATGAACAAGTGGCTGAAGAGACGAGTGTTATTGTTTCTAAGACATATGTTGCAATGGCTAGGAGGGCATCGCCATAGGAGAAAACCTCATCATGGACTGTATGTCAATGCCCATGCCTATGCCCATCCCCATAGGGGATTGCATTCCTATGCCCATGCCCATCCCCATGGGGTTTTGCATCCCTATCCCAATCCCTCTTTGTGTGCCCATTAATGCCTGTTGCATGGCAATTTGGCCCCAAACCTGCTGCAATGTCTGCATCATGTCTTGTCTCATCTCCTGCCTTATCCGTGTCTGAGCGTTAGAAATCCTCTGCTCCATATTCTCCCCCATATGTGCTCTGATTCACTCCTCTAACTCAGTAGTGTTAATCGATGAATGACTCTGAGCGTTGCATGATAACTCCATAGTTTCCTGGGATGCAAGGCCATAAATGCAACCTCTCTTCTTTTCCCTAGCCGCATCAATCTACAATTGTCTAATTCTCTCCTAGACAATTGCGTCCCCTTAGAATTCTTGGTCGCCCGCTATTCCTTTTCATTATAAGATTCATACAAAAATAATATATAATTATCTTAAATAAACTATACTTATATGTATATACAAATTTATGTATATAAAAATAAATTGTTCTTTAAACTAAAAAATAATAAATGACATTTACATACAACAATGAAGCGAGTCCTAGTCTTGACCCATCTATTAACCTCTAGCTTAAAGTGTAAGCACCTAAATAGGTCTACATCTTTGGCGATGCACTCAGCTCTTGTGCTTGTTAAAACTTGATGTATATAAATAAAATCATAACCTCACAAAGTATCAACTACTAAGATAAACTAAGAAAATTTAATACAATTAAGTAAAATTAAGAAAAATAACCATTTTTTCTCGGTGGGTCCCATGACAATCATGACTTTTCAACCCAAGAAAATGCAACTGATTTATATTCATGCATCTAGCCAAATCAGAAGTATAATCGTAAGGTATTTTCAATTCCTTAACCCATTCAAAGATCAATGTCCTCTGCTCCCTATTAAGCACATAATTTGCCTTAGGTTTCAACAATTTACCATTTCCCATACCAACAAGTTCTAGTTCAAGGCATTTGCAATACTCTTTCACATCTATTTGCGCCTTCTCATTATCTTTTGTTTTGCCTTTGATATCCATTACAGTATTAAACACGTTGTCAAAGAAATTTTTTTCAATATGCATAACATCCAAGTTGTTCCTTATCATGTTATGCTTCCAATACGACAACTCCCAAAAAATACTTTGTTTTGTCCAGTTATGATTAACACCATATTCAGGCAATCTACTTCCATCACCCGTTTCTATTACCTTTGGCAAGGTACTGACAATTTCCAATATAGCTTGTCCAAATAATCTGCTTGGAGGGGAATCATGATCAACAATTCTCCTCTTAAAGGCATCCTTATTCCTTCTAAACATATAATCAGCATCCAAAAATTGGCAATGATAATCAAACCTCGAATTCTTCCTATCATGCTTTAAGGTAAACACCTTTGATTGTTCCATGCTATATAGACATGCTAGTTTACCATAAGTCATCCAACCAGACAACATACCATACATAGGAAAATTATTAATCACCTACATAAATGCGGCTTTCATAATAAAATTTTGTTTCATTGACACATCATAAGTTTTAACACCACATTACAAAATTTTCAACTTATCTATCAACGATTGCAAGTAAATATCAATCTTGTGTTTCAAATTACAAGGACTAGGAATAACGCATGTCAAAAACATATATGGCCTCATTTTACACATTTTTGGTTGAAGGTTATATAGGGTGACAATGACAAGCCAAATAGATTAAGGTGTGGATAACCGACTAAGTGGATTAAACCCATCAGAACACAAACCAAGTCTAACATTTTGGGGGTCACATGCAAAATCTTGATGTATCTTAATGGCTGTTGAGGCTACCAAATTAAATGATATTTGTTAACCGATTCACCAAAACTTGTAGTATGTGGTGTAATCGAGTTAAACCCTTAGATCACTCTAATTATTCAATTATATTGAGGGGTTAACAGGGGGTTTGGTTTAAAAGACAGTAATCAAAATGCTGTAAAATGTTGTAAACATAATGAGGAAAAATAATCAATCTAAGAAAATCAATAACTCTAGAGTTTAATATATTCTTAACCACTATAGACTTATTCACATGCTAACCAGATTGTTGGTATGCTATACTAGATAAGCATCTAGCATTCATTTAATCAACGTTAGATGAAGTTAGCATCCATTCAACCCTAAATCAACCTAAAACTCAGTATTCAACTAAGTTAGGCATATCATCAAACACCTTTGGTGCATTACTTAATCTCATGTGAAATCCTCATCCAAGCATGAATTCTCTTAAGTAAGCACTTAGGACTTGGTTAATTAACAAAAAATGGATTAAGCATCCATCTAACCCTAAATCAACCTCATTCTAGAATTTATGCTAGATACATCAAACACCTTTGATGAACTATCTAGTTTCTACAAACATGTAATAGTTAAGAAACCATCACATGAACACCTAAACTGAGTTAAGCACTCATTGAAGATGCAACAAAATCAAGAGAAGGAGGAGATAAATTATTTAACAACAAGGATGTAAACATTCATCACAAGGTCTCAAAATTAAACATTAAGAGTGTTTCAATCCCAAGGATTGATTACAAAGCTTTAGCTCTCATGAATGGAAAGCACAAACAAAAAGGTAGAAGTACAAAATGTAAAAGAGCATAAACATAAAAGAGAAGTAAGAAGAGAGGAGAGGGAAGGGGAGAGAAGAGCAAAAGGGAAAGTGAAGAGAGAAAGTTTAGGGTTTATTTCGTCGTGGCTATTGAGACTCAAATAACTATTTTGTGGTGGTTATTGTTGCTGCTACTGTAGTTTAAGGTTAATCCTCTTCCTTTTAGCTTTAATTAAACACTTAATTTGCATAATTTGAGCTTAAGATGAAACATTTATGCTCAAAACATTCTTAACAATTCTTTAAACCTGTCAGCCGACTTCAAAGGGTGAAAACACCATCAAAACGTCACAGTTTGATAAGTGGTGATAATCACAAATTTTATATATTAATAAACCCTTATTTTTAGTCATTTATACTCTTCATGTACTTAATTTATTGAACTTGGTCATATTTTGTAAGTTTGTGCTCAAATTGGGCTTGATTGATTTTTCTAACATTATTAAGATTTTATACTATTTTTGTATTTCGGCCATATCTTAAGTTCTAGATATCAAAAAATTATGTATCTTGCCTTATAGGAAATATAATAGAGAGCTATACAATTTTCATAAGAGCCCCAGAGTTGAATCAGATATCTAGTGGACCGAATTGGGCTTAGAAGTCAGAGCACGGGTGCTATCGCTGGAACTCGAGCAGTGTGCACTAATTGGTCCATCATTTCGGCTGTAGGTGTAATATGGACCTAAAACTAGTGACATTTAAAATATAAGACATATATCTTCAATTCTTATTAGTACCACTTATTCAAACTATGACGTTTTGATAGTGTTTTCATCCTTTTACATCGGATGACAGGATCAGAGACCCGTTGAGAGTGATTTAGGCATAACTCTTTCATCTTAAGCCCAAATCAAGTGATTTTAGTGGCCAAGGAAAGCTAAGAGGCCGAGGATTAACTTTAACTTAAGGGAAAATTAGGATTATGAATTTTAAGTTAGTTATTTTTGTATAAATATGGGATCTGATACTTGATTCTTCTACCTAGAATTTTCTCCTTTCTTTTACAAACTGTGTGTTGCAGCCATGGAGAGCTAAACATTCGAGATCAATCAAAGGATCTTGAGGAAATTCTAGTTTGGCTTTGAGATTATGGTTTAATTCTGAATTAATTATCTTCTTCTTCTCTTGATTTGGATTTTGAATTACATGATTAGAGATTTATGTTATGTGATGTGATCCGATTAGATCCTTAATCCTAATTAAGATTTGTGATTAAATTATGATTGATTAATTATGGTTTAGTCACATGAATTGAAGATGGTTAGGTTGGCAAATTTGTTAATCTAGGTTAATTGAATTTTGTTTGTTAAATTAGCATAGGTTGCATGAATCTAGTGATTGCAAGTTTATGAATCATTTGTTAATTAAATTCTAGATGATTATCTACTATTGAATTATATGTGTTTGATACAGAGATTTCGGTCAATCATAGATTAACTAATTAATTTAATCCAGAAGCATGTTTAGTGATCGATGACAAGCCAACTAGGTTTCTGACAATTTCTTAGATTGGTTGCTTTACAATTTTATTTTCTTTTTTACATTTAATTATTATGTTTACATTCTGTATACACAATCTTTCCCCTGTTTGACCTTGATTTGGTTTGATTGGTACCTTGATCCTCGAGAAATGACTCGGTTCACTGCCTTATGCTGCAAGTTATAGGTAGAGCTAGAATTTTGTTATTTAGTTAAGCTCAGCACTCGGCGCTGTTGCCAGGGATCATTAGGTGCTAATTAATTATATCAAGACTTTCACAACCCCCTAACCCCTGTTCTTCTTTGCTTTGGTGGTTTTCAGGTGAAAACAGGTGATTTTGGGTGATTTTCTGAAAAATGTACAGACAAACATGCTTAGAATGAGCTTAAACTTGTTCAGTTGAAAGAAAATGGCCTAATAAACAAGGTTGTAGGGGTTCCATGTAGCAAGAGAGGACCTTCACTAACACTTAAAGGAGTTCCATGTAGTCTGTTCTACCATGAAACCATAAGGAGTTACAGGGGAACACATCAAGCTGAGAGCATTTCCCTTTTCATTAGATTGTGTATCCAAGGACTGGTTATACTACTTGTAACCAAGAACTATCACTTCCTGGAATGACATAAAGAAACTATTTCTGGAGAAGTTTTTCCCTACCTCGAGAGTTGCTACAATTAGAAAGGATATATGCAGGAACAGACAGATGAGTGGTGAGACCTTGTATGAATACTGGGAGAGATTCAAGAAATTATGCGCAAGCTGCCAACACCACCAGATTAATGATCAATTGTTGATCCAATACTTTTATAAAACCTTACTACCAATGGACAGAAGCATGGTGGATGTTGTGAGTGGAGGTGCCTTAGTTGACAAAACTCCAGCTGCTGCCAGAGACTTGATTGCAAACATAGCTGCCAACTCATAATAATTTGGTAACAGAATGATAACTCTAGCCAGAGGAGTCAATGAAGTCCAACTTTCTAATGCTGGTCAATAAAGGCTAGAACATAGACTTGATGAGCTGACCTCTTTGATGAGACAATTGGCAGTGGAGAGGAACCAACCATCTGTGCAAGGACCTACTCGAATGTGCAGTATTTGTTCTTGTCCTTCACACCCCACAGATGCATGCCCTATACTCCAAGATGATAGTTCTGCATTCCAAGATCAATCTGTTGTTATAATAGGTGTCTTTCTTGGTAAACCACAATTCTAGCAACAGCAACAAAGATATGACCCATTCTCCAACACATATAATCCTGGCTGGAGAGATCATCCCAACATGAGATATGGGAATGCAACACCATAACAAAAGTACAAGAAGCCCTTCTAATAGCTAATGAGACAACAACAATTTCAATAACAGGCTGGACCAAGCAGACTACCTTTCCAGCAACAACCACAAGGTCCTACAACTACAAAATCTGAGCCTACTTTGGAGGATCTAATGAAGCAGATGACCACAAAAAATATACAGTTTCAATAGAGGATAGAAGCTTCAATTCAAAACTTAGAAACTCAAATTAGACAATTAGCTTCCACTCTGAGTCAATTGTAGAATCAAGGATCTGGTCAACTCCTTTCCCAAACAATTCCCAATCCAAAGGGGAATGTGAGTTCCATTATGCTGATGTCTGGAGAAACAGTGAAGGTGGATTCCTAACTAGCAGTGAGGAAATAACTGCACAAGCCATCAGCATTAGGCACACCTGATTCTGGTGCACCAGCCCAGAAATATGGTAATGATGATGAGAAAGCAGCAACTGGAGCCAAACAAAAGCCTCAATCTGCCATAGCTCTTCCTTTTCCATAAAGAGCCACACAGTCTAGAAAAATAGAATAGGTTGAGAAATACAAAGAGCTACTTGAGACTTTTAGGAAAGTGGAAGTAAATATCCCACTATTGGATGCAATCAAGCAAATACCAAAGTATGCCAACTTCTTGAAGGAACTGTGTACACACAAAAGGAGGTTGAAGGGCAATAAGTGAATTAACATGGGACAGAATGTTTTAGCCCTAATCAAGCCTATGCCACAATAGTATAAGGATTTAGGGACTTTTATAATTCCTTGCATAATAGGAAATTGTAGATTTGAGAATGCCATGCTTGACTTAGGTGCTTTCATTAATGTAATGCCTATGTCTATTTTTAATTCCCTTGAACTTGGTCCTTTGCAGATTACAGGTGTGGTGATCCAGCTAGCTAATAAGAGTAATACTTACCCAACTGGTTTGGTGGAAGATGTGCTAGTTCAGGTGAATGAGCTTATATTCCTAGCTAATTTTTATATTTTGGAGATGGAGGGAGAGTCATCATCCAACAAGACTCCCCTTATTCTAGGGAGACCTTTCCTCAAAATAGCATGGACAAAGATTGATGTGCATGTAGGAGTTCTATCCATGGAGTTTAGAGATTCCATTGTAAGGTTTAACATTCTTGATGTTATGAAACATTCCATGGAAGAACATTTTGTCTTTCATATTGATTTAATTGATGATTTGGTTAATAATTCATATGCTGACTTGTGTAAGGAGTTTCATGAGATTGCTTATTTTGGTGACTCTATGTGCGGTGATTTATGCGTTAGTTGTGATGGTGATAAGTTATGTTTTGTGTGCTCTGAAATTTCTGCATTTTTGGGATATGATGAATTTATTCCTATGTTAGCAGATTGTACAACATGTAATATATATGCAGAGGTTCAGGCAACAAAAGTAGAATAGCAGCAACCCACTAGATTATTACTTTCTATAGTGCAGCCACCAAAATTGGAGTTGAAGTCGTTACCCGAGCACCTGAAGTATGCATACTTGGCAGATAATGAGCAACTTTCAGTGATTGTAGCTAGAAACCTCCTTTCTAAATAGGAGGTGAGATTATTATAGGTTTTGAGAGAGAATAAGAGGGTCATCGGATGGATTGGTGTGACTACTGCATTGTGAATAAAATAAGATTAAAATCAGTTGTCAAGTTCCACAAAAAATATAAAAATCTTACAATCAGTTGTAGTTAGTAAGGGTCGATTCACAGAGAACTAATTCAATTAACACTATAAATCGATTCCTAAATTAAACTCTAAAGAACAAATAACAGAAAAAGAGATTTTGTTTGTTAAAACTAAGAATAGAAATTGAATCTAAAGCAAAAACAATAAACACGATTTGAATTATCAATTTAAAGAGATTGGTTAAAAGATGGAATCTACCATTAGATTTACATGATAATGCTAACCTATATATCCTTTATCCCAACATGATCAATTATGTCTTTATGCAATTCTGACATTAATTCTCTGTTTTCCTTATGTTTTGGTTAATTTAGCAACTACTCAAATTAATCCCTAATCACTAGTTAGCTATAAAGCAACCGCTCTTATATCTACCTAATGATAGCATTAAGATTTAGAAAACCAATCACACTAAGGTCCAATCACACACCAGGATTGAATTACTTAGATCATATGTCTCACTAGTCCTACCACCGCAACTGCGTATAGCAATCCTAGTTTTACCACTTTCGTAATTGGCAAAGAATATAAAGACCTTTATATTAAATTAAGATTAAGAACATATGAATAAAAACACAACTATATTGAAATAAAGAAGTATGTAGGATTCACAAATTCAAAACTAAGGTTTCATCTTCCCTTAACCAAATAAGAAACTTAGCCGCACATGGAAAATTCAAAATCAGAAGAAAAATGAAAGACAAACATTGTCAAGAATACAAGTGCAAAAGAAAATTAAAGATCAAACTAATTTCCAATGATTGAGGTTGATTGATCGTCGATGGTTCGAACCCGAATCTCCAATCTTTGATCGAATCCCCCTCTCTCTTATTCTTCGTATTCTCCTTAGTTCTTTGGCGGCTTCTATCTCAGACTCCCCCTCTTTGAACCCTAAGCAATCCTATTTATAGCTTTCAATACCTAGCTCCTCATTCAAACTCAAAATTAATTTCCTGATACGCAGACACGAGCCATGTCTAATTACACCTTCCCCCCACCCGTGTTTAAGTCTGCCAGTGTAGGTTCCACAGGATTGAAAGTCAGAGAGAAACACAGCCTACCCCATGTCTTAATATAGTAGTTGTGTCTTTGGGCAACTCAAAACTAGATCCAATTTGTGATTCCAGAGAAGGACACGGCCCCCTTGTGTCTAGGGACATGGGCCATGTCACTTAGCTTCTTCATATCCAGCCCTGATTCTTCACATATTATTTCTCTCTTTACTTCTAAGGGTGATGTTGATCTCCTTGAGTCTTTAGCTCTCTACTAAAGTGCATAGCAAGCTTAGTTTGATGCTAATGGACTCCGTCACTCAAAGATCTCCTGAAAAATATAATACAATTATGAGTGCTTATAAATACACTTAAGCATAGTTTCACAATAAGGATCCAATTAATCTTCATATCTAGAAACTTAGCTAAAAGTCAACAATTAAGTATATATAGGGTCTAATTAAATCAAAGACAAGGCATTCAAGATATAGAAATAATCAACAGATCAAATACCCCCACACTTAGCCTTTTATACTCTTGGGCAAAAATATAAAATGAAGCACATGTGTCCTAACAAGTAATGAAAGTGCAGAACAATGAGTAAAGACCTACACACCTTAATCTTTTCAAGGGATCTAAGCAATCAGGAATTTCCTCCCTTGACAATCCAAACCAGCAAGTAAAGTTAATCAAATTCCAGGGTTAATTCAACATGAAAAATCCTCACTAAAATGCTCTTTCACTCAAGTGCTTTAGGGCTTGTGTTTACTCTCAACCTACTCATGAAAACATGCCCTACTATAGGCTTGGCAAGCCTCTACTTCTCTACCATCTAGGCCACATACACACAAAGATTAAAAGGTCTTTAATTAGGTTGTAATGGGGTCAGGGTTAAGGTAGGATACATCAAGGATCAGTAAAGTTAGACCATAGGAATTAGAAGAGCAAAGGGGAATATATTCAATCATTATAATGAAAATCACCCAAGCACTCTTTAACCTCAATTTTCTTTTTGTATCTTTTCCTTTTTCTTGCCTTTCTCCATACAACAGTCAAATATTTTCTTTTCTTCTTCATTTCTTTCTTTTTCACTTTTGAGCTCTCTTTTATATATACACACACACACACATCTTGCATTACATTATTAAATTCCCCTCACACTTATTCAAAACTAATACCCAACACAACTAACCTCGTCTACTTCCTAAGGTAGGATAGCATGATGGTTTTTTGCTTTTAGGCTTATATTGAGCTATAAATGAAGAAAAAATCAATTAGACTCAAAGGGGGTAGCAATGGATAATATACAAGGACAGTTGTTTGGTCAGTAGTTATTTGAAAGAAATGCCTTCTTCATTTCAAATGTGTGCAGTGGTCATTTGCAGCTTAAAAGAGAGTCAAGACAAGTTCTGAAGAACACTTAGTCATGAGTGGAATCACACAACAAAGAACCAAAATGGCCTAATATTATCCATTCACATCAAAGCCCAAAATCTCTCTAGGTCTCAATTTATCACATTTGAATTAACCTCTCAATTTTTCAAAACCTCACCTGACAGATTTAAAAGCAAGAAAATCTACTCCTTCAATTTTTTTTTATTTTTTTTTAAATGGATCTTTTACTCACCATTCAATTCACTCTAAAACCCATTAGAGAGACATGCACCATAAATTCAACATGCACTATAAATTCAACTAAGATCATTACTCCCCCCACACTTAAAGCAGACATTGTCCCTAATGTCAAGGCATACACACATCAGAGAAAATAAACTCAAGTAAACCAACAGTGCATATTCAAGGACATTAAGAAAGAAATTGAATCCAAAACCAGTAATCATAATTCATATCCAAAATAAGATCCAATACAATGCTAAAAGATCAATTCAAATTCAAATCAGAATCCCAATACAAAAAGCAAATGTAATACATCAAGATAGGGTGGGGGATAAGACGCTTTCTAAAGCAAAGCATCGAGTTTGCTATCAATGGTATCCATCCTCTTAGCAGTGAAGTCCTCCAGCTGTTGGAATCGGTTGTCCAAATGCCAGAATCGGATGGCATGATCTGATTTCAGTCGGTCAATGCGGGCCATGATCTCCTCATATGAAACCGCTCGAGTGGAAGGCCCTGCATATGCTGTAAAATGGGGAGCATGCTCCAAAGGGGCTGATGCATCAACGTGCTCCTATGGCTCAAGCATCGAAGCTCTCCCGGGTAAGACATGACCATCTTCTCCGACCAAGTGGAGGGCACCATTCTAGTTCACACACATGTCCAACCAGAATAGATCCATCAACAGCACTAGGACTCCTTACAGCGTCCTCCTCCAGTAACAAGTCCAAATCAATTCCACAATGCTCCGCAATAGCAGTAATGTAACCTCCAAGTAATATTCGTCCAGCTCTAGTGGAGTCGGCATGCTTGAAATGGTTACACAGCCAGTAACTGCCATTCATAGGTTGCCCATTGACCATGCAGTGAAGGAAAAATAATTCAAGCCTACTAAGGGTCCCCTGGCTTTTCCCCTAGCACAAATGGTATTTGCTAACCACTTTTGGAGGTATCAGTGGATAGGGGATCAGAGTTTGGAGGCCTTAGAGGATTAGGGTTCATAACGACCAGACTCAGCATTAATCAGATTAGACCAAACACACTCCTGCTGAAACTCATGGGGAATGCAATTGTGCCCCACAGGAAAAACAAAAATTTCATTAAAATGATGAATGTTTAATGTATGAGGTGTTCCTAACAGTTTAAAAGTAATCTCACTAGGCCACTCAGTTTGATCACTCAGAGGCTATAATTTACAAGTAAAAGTAAAAAGGAACTCTCTAGTTAAATCAGCATAGGTAAGCCTACGCATGTTGGCAAACTCAACCCATCTTATTCTACCCAATAAATTATAGACCTCCCAATATAAATCAATGGCTTTTAGTATCTCCTCATCTAGATACCTAGTGGGTATTATTTCCTTCCTATCAAGAGGATTCATAGGTACCTGTGGAGATGGCTTTGCAGGTGGAGGTGGGGAAGGTGCCTTTTCCCTTCTGGCCGTGTGCTTCATTCGTTTCCTTGGAGGCATTGGAGGTGAAACTCAAAAAAATGGAGATGGGTATCAAGGAGAAGATGAAAGGAGAAGAGTTGGAGGCTTTTGGGCATAGATTTGGAAGAAAAGGGAAGTGTGTGGTGCTTAGGAATAGATGGAAGGAGGAAATAGGAGCTTGATTAGTGTTTGAATGGAAGAAACTTAGTAAAGGAGCTGGTGGATATGTGGAATGGCGCAAAAGAAGGAGAAATTGAGGCTGAAAGTGGCAAATAAAACCCTAAGTGAAGGTTTTAATTGAACTGTCATGTAAAAGACACAGCCCCTTCCATGTAAGGCTCTGAGAGAGAAATGGGGGCCTCTGCGTATGCAAACATGGGCCGTGTCATAAGATATGGCTCACACCATGTTTGGCTCTGGGGGTAGTAATGGCTCCCTCATTCGAAGACACGAGCCGTGTCTTATTACACAACCTCCCCCGTCTAAGCTTCTGTGACCAACTGGGGCTTTTTGTCATGAGAACATAGGTCGTGTCAGATGACACCCCCTGGTGTACTGCTCTATGAGCAATTGGGGCTTCTGCTAGCTAGGGATATGGGGTATGTCTTGAAACACACCCCTAATGTTTTCCTCTAACTTGGCAACTCAGAAAACCACACTAATACCCCCACGGAATTAATAATTTCCAAGGTTTCTCATCCATCTAAAACTCTTATAATGAGTCCATACACTCATCAAACAATCAAATTAGGTATTCAATCATAAATCTAACATTCCAAAACACAAAGATATCTAGCGATTCTTGGGCAATCATTCAAGAGACACACCAAAAACCTACTTTACCTAAGAAACTAATCAAGAAAACAATAAAGAAACATAAAATAAAAGGGATAAAAAAAATCTGATTTTCTTGATGATGGGTTGCCTCCCATTAAGCGCTTAGTTTATTATCCTCAGTCCAACATTATGCCACTATTTAGCATTTTTCATAATGTGGATAGAGTAAGGTCATCTCTTCCACTTCTTCATTATCAGGAAGCTCATAGTACGACTTAAGGTGGTGTTTATTAACTTTGAATATTTTTCCAGACGCCTTATTCACTATCTCCAGTCTCTGAAATATCCTTGGTGCATTGCAAAGTCCAAATGGCATTCGCCTATATGCAAAGGTGCCAAATGGACAAGTGAGAGTGGTATTGTCCTGATCTTCTAGAGCATTAGCAATCTGATTATAACCTAAAAATCCATCCAGAAAATAGTAGTGAGAATGACAAGCTAATCTCTCCAATATTTGATCAATAAAAATCAAAAGAAAATGGTCTTTTCTAGTGGCAGTATTTAATTTTCTAGAGTTTATACAAACACACCACCCTATTTGTAGCCGAGTGGGAATAAGCTTATTTTTAGCATTCCTTACCCTAATGATTCCAGATTTCTTTAGTACTATCTGGATCGGGCTTACCCACTTACTATCAAAAAATAGGGTAGAACACCCCCACACTTAGGAGCTTTAGTATCTCCTTCTTCATAACTTCTATCATAGGAGGATTCAACCTCCTCTGGGGATCTCTCACTGGTTTAGCCCCATCCTCTATTAAGATTCTGTGCATACAAATGGAGGGGCTAATACCCTTAATGTCTACTATAGTCCAACTAGTGGCCATCTTGTGCTCCTTCAAAATAGGTACCAATTTCTCCTCTTGTTCTTAGGTGAGTGACTTAGCAATTATCACTAAAAATGTGTCATTCTCTCCTAAGAATATATATTTGAGATGATCAAGTAATTCCTTTAGTTCCAACTCTGGTGCTTGCATAACAGAAAGTTTAGGTGCATCATTAGTAATTGGTAACTCAACATAAAAAACCTCATGTCCTTCTGAAGTCGAAGAGAGCTCATGCAAGGCTGCTACTACATCATGAATATCTTCACTCCATGGCTCTCTTTCATCATCCCTCTTCTTTTCCTGTAAATCTAAGCTATGAGTCAATATAGTATCAAGAGCATCAAAATGATTAGACTCATAAGCTATAGTAATTAAAGAATCAAAAGTATCAAAGGAGTCAATCAAACAGGCAGAGTGCACATCACTCGAGTATCTCATAGCCTCAAAAATGTTGAATCGGATCATTTCCCCATCAAATTCCATGGCCAACGTCCCTTAGTGAACATCAATCTTTATCCGTTCAGTTTTCAAGAATGGTCTTCCCAACAAAATAAGAGCAGAGTTAGGGGATTTATCCTCCTCCATGTCCAGCACATAGAAGTATACCAGAAATACTATTTCATTCACTTGCACCAACACATCTTCAACAATGCCCTTTGGGTATACGTTAGATCTATTAACCAATTGAATAGTAACTCCAGTTAGCTTTAAAGGACCTAGATATAAAGATGCATAAATAGAATAAGGCATGACATTTATTGATGCACCTAAATCTAACATTGCCCTCTCAAACCTTGTGCTACCTAATCATTTCACTTCGTTGGGAGTTTCTTTTTAATTACTGTTGAAACATTCACTCCCACTTGGACCCTCTCATTACCTTTTAACTTTCTTTTGTTAGTGCATAATTCCTTTAAGAACTTAGTATACCTAGGCACTTAGTTAATGACATCTAACAAAGGAATGTTAACTTTCACTCTCCTAAAGGTCTCTAAGATCTCTTTATCTACTTCATCTTTCTTATTCTTAACTAGCCTACTAGGAAAAGGGGCCTTAGTGACATACTTAGGAAATGGTTCAGGAATACTTACCTTTAGGGCCTTAGGGTTTTGTCCCTCCTCATTTACCTCTTTAGGCTCTTGATCTTTCTCTTTAGTGACTTATGGATAAGATGTAAATTAATCTAACGTCTTCCCACTTCGCAAGGTGATAGCGCTAGCATTTTCCCTTGGATTCATTTCAGGTTGTGAGGGAAGTCTCCCTAAAAGTTAGCTCTGAACCTTGTTAAGGTCTATGGCTAACTACCCTACTTGGTTCTGTAGGTTACTGATAGTGGCCCTTGTTTCTTGTTGGAAGCTTTGCATAGTAGCCTTTTGCTCTTACTGAAATTGAATGCTACTAGTGGCCATTGGCCTCATTAACTCCTCCAATAAAGGCTCAAGTTGCCTAGGAGCTTGAGCCTGTTGTTGTCTTTGAGGGAAAAGTGCTTAGCTTTGTTGAAATCCTGGAGGTCTATAGGCTGGAGGTTGATTCTGGGGCTGCTTTCCATAGCTCAAATTAGGATGATCCCTTCATCCCGGATTATATGTATTAGAGTAGGGGTTGTAGTTTTTGGAAGGTCCAGAATATCCCTCTGCTGCCTTTACCTCCTTGCTTGTATCCTCTTGTAGAATGGGACACATATCAGTGGGATGTCCTGAAGAGCAACAAATCCCACAAGCTTTTACCAGCGCTTTCCCATTATCCAATAACCGTTGAACCATGGTAGTTAACTGGGTCATTTGTTGCTACAAACTGGCTATTTCTACCATTTTAACTACTCTCACTCCAAAATCATTCCTGGTGAAGAATTATTGAGTATTTGCAGCCATCCTTAATATCAAGTTCGTAGTTTCTTGAGGAGTTTTATCAACCAAAGCTCCTCCACTAGCAGCATCAATCATGTTGCGGTCCATCACTAGCAAACCCTCATAAAAATATTGAATCAAAAGTTGTTCACTGATTTGATGTTGAGGGCATCTAGCACACATTCTCTTAAACTTCTCCCAGTAGTCATGAAGTGATTCCCCAAGCCTTTGTTAGATGCTGCAAATTTCTTTTCAGATGGTTGCAGCCTTTGAGGCAGGGAATATCTATCCAGGAAAGCTTGAGTCATGTCTTGCCATGAACTGATAGATCCGGATGGCAAATAGTAGAGCCATTCCTTTGTAGAATCTTTTAGTGAGAATGGAAAAGCTCTCAGCTTGACTTATTCTACTGGAATTCCTGTTGGCTTCAAGTTAGAACAAACCACATGGATCTCCTTCAAATACTTGTTGGGATCCTCCCCAGCTAATCCATTGAAAGATGGCAAAAGATGGATTAAGCCAGACTTTAACTCAAATGCCTCCTCATTTTCAAGAATCTCTATGTACAGAGGTTATTGGTCCAAGTTTGGAGCACCCAATGCCCTTAGAGTATTTTTTGCCATCTCCTCCTCTTCAGATGTCTCAGAATATCAAAGATCAATATGACGGGCAGCTTCAATGTTAGCAGGTGTGAATTAGAAATTAGATGGATGGAAGAGAAACTGAGGATGTGAGCTGATTTGATCAATGTAGTGCCTTAAATCCCTCACTTTCTCATCTAATTCTTCAATGGACATAGACACTTGCAAAATAGTAAAAAAGAACTAATTAAAGTAAAAAAAATTAAAAAATATAGTGAAAATAGGAAACAAATTAATAGCACAATTAGAAAATTAGTTCCCCAACAACAGTGCCAAAATTTGGTGCGACTGCTAGATTATGAATAAAATAAGATTAAAATCATTTGTCAAGTTCCACTAGAAAATTAAAACCTTACAACCAATTATAGTTAGTAAGGGTCGATCCACAGAGAACTAAATCAATTAACACTATAAATTGATTCCTAAATTAAACTGTAAAGAATAAATAATAGAAAAAGAGGATTTTGTTTGTTAAAACTAAGAATAGAAATTGAATCTAAAGCAACGACAATAAACACAATTTGAATTACCAATTTAAAGAGATTAGTTAAGATATGGAATCCACCATCAGATTTACATGATAATGCTAACCTATATATCCTTTATCCCAACATGATCAATTATGTCTTTATACAATTGTGAGATTAATTCTCTGTTTTTCTTAGGTCTTAGTTAATTTAACAACCGCTCAAATTAATCTCTAATCACTAGTTAGCTATAAAGCAACCGCTCTTATATCTACCTAATGATAGCATTAAGATTTAGAAAACCAATCACACTACGGTCCAATCACACACTGGGATTGAATTACTTAGATCATATGTCTCATTAGTCCTACCACCGCAACTGCGTATAGCAATCCTAGTTTTATCACTTTCGTAATTGGCTAAGAATATAAAGACCTTTATATTAAATTAAGATCAAGAACATATGAATAAAAACATAACTGTATTGAAATAAAGAAGTATGTAGGATTCACAAAATCAAAACTAAGGTTTCATCTTCCCTTAACCAAATAAAAAACTTAGACGCACATGGCAAATTCAAAATCAAAAGAAAAATGAAAGAAAAATATTGTCAAGAATACAAGCACAAAAGAAAACTGAAGATCAAACTAGTTTCTAATGATTGAGGTTGATTGATCGTCGATGGTTCGAACCCAAATCTCCAATCTTTGATCGAATCCCCCTCTCTCTTGTTCTTCGTATTCTCCTCAGTTCTTTGGCGGCTTCTATCTCAGACTCCCCCTCTTTGAACCCTAAGCAATCCTATTTATAGCTTTCAATACCTAGCTCCTCATTCAAACTCAAAACTAATCTCCTGATATGCAGACACGAGCCATGTCTAATTACACCTCCCGCCCACTCGTGTTTAAGTCTGCCAGCGTAAGTTCCACAGGATTGGAAGTCAAAGAGAAACACGGCCTACCCCGTGTCTTAATACACTGGCCGTGTCTTTGGGCAACTCAGAACTGGATCCAATTTGTGATGCCAGAGAAGGACACGGCCCCCCTTGTGTCTAGGGACACGGGCCATGTCACTTAGCTTCTTCATATCCAGCCCTGATTCTTCACATATTGTTTCTCTCTTTGCTTATAAGGGTGATGTTGATCTCCTTGAGTCTTTAGCTCTCTACTAAAGTGCATAGCAAGCTTGGTTTAATGCTAATGGACTCCGTCACTCAAAGATCTCCTGAAAAACATAATGCAATTATTAGTGCTTATAAACACACTTAAGAATAGTTTCATAATAAGGATCCAATTAATCTTCACATCTAGAAACTTAGCTAAAAGTCAACAATTAAGCATACATAGGGTCCATTTAGATCAAAGACAAGGCATTCAAGATATAGAAATAATCAACAACTCATGGATACTAGCACATATTCCTAGCATTAGCCCTTTTACATGCATGCATGTAATTTTACTTGAGGATGGAGCTAAACCTATGAGGCAGCCCCAAAGGAGACAAAATTCTCTAATTTTGGATGTGATGAAGAAAAAGGTGACCAAGCTATTGTAGACTGGAATTATTTATCCCATATATGACGGTCAATGGGTGAGCCCGGTGCAGGTTGTCCCCAAGAAATCTGGAATGATTGTTGTGGCCAACCAAAAGAATGAAATGATTTCTACCAAAGTACAGAATAGTTGGAGAGTCTGTATTGATTACTGAAGACTCAATCAGGCTAGTCGGAAGGACCATTACCCCTATCTATTCATTGCCCAGATGCTGGAGCAGTTGGCTGGGAAGTCACATTATTGCTTCTTGGACAGTTAAATTGTATACTTCTAGATTTACATTGCACCAGAAGACTAAGAAAATACCACAATTACCTATTCCTTCGGCATCTTCGCTTACAGATGGATGCCATTTGGCCTCTATAATGCCTCTGGCACCTTCCAGCGGTATATGGTGAGCATCTTTTCAGACTTTTTAGAAGAGTGCATGGAGGTATTCATGGATGATTTAACTGTTTATGGCTCTTCTTTTGATTCTTGTTTGGATAGTCTAGCTAAGGTACTATATAGATACATTGAAACTAACCTTGTTTTAAATTTTGAAAAATGTCATTTCATGGTAGCATAGGGTATAGTTTTAGGCCACGTAGTCTCCAGTAAGGGCATTGAAGTAGATCTTGCTGAAATAGATGTCATTACTTATTTATCTTATCCCACAATGCGTGCGAGAGATGCATTCTCTTTTGGGACATGCAGGTTTTTATAGGTGCATCATCCAAGATTTTAACAAGATCGCCCTTCCGCTATCTAATTTGCTGCAAAAGGATGTGAAGTTCGTCTTTCACCAGAAATGCCAAGAAGTCTTTGTTCATTTGAAGAAGACATTGACCAGCACTGCCATCATCCAGCCCCCTAAATGGACACTTTCATTTGAGCATATGTTCGATGCCTCCAATTATGCAATGAGAGTTGTCTTAGCACAGAGAGTAGGGAAGGATCCTTATATGATCTACTATGCCTCCAGAACTTTGGATGCTACTCAAGCCAACTACACAACTATAGAAAAAGAACTCTTAGCCATTGTATTTCCTTTTGACAAATTTAGATCATATATATTTGGTTCTAAAGTAGTTGTGTTTTCTGATCATACAACGCTAAAGTTTCTTCCGAAGAAATTCAAAGCAAAACCACGACTAATTAGGTGGATGTTGCTACTCCAGGAGTTTGATCTTGAAATTTGAGATAAAAGTGGAGCATAAAACCTGGTGGCTAATCATTTGAGCATAATTGAGAGAACTTTAGAGCCTTTGGCCATCCATGACTCCTTCCTAGATGAGCAGCTTTTACAGCTGCAAGGTAAGACTACATCTCCTTAGTTTATTGACTTAGTTAATTACTTGGTTGCTGGTACACTGCTTGCATATTTCACTAGGGCTCAGATTGTAAGTTAAAGAGTGAGTCTAAGTATTATATGTCAGATGATCCTTATCTGTGGAGATTTTGTAGTGACCAAATGACTAGGAGATGCATACCTGATCATGAGTTTGATTCTGTTCTTAGCTTTTGTCATGCATTTACATGTGGTGGACATTTTGGACCTAAATATACAACTAGGAAAGTCTTGGACTCTGGTTTGTATTGGCCTACCTTATTCTATGACGCATACTTGTTCTATAAGTCTTGTGAATAGTTCCAAAGAATAGGGAATATTTCTCACAGGAATAAGATGCTCCAGAAACCTTTGCTATTTTGTGAGATTTTTATGTATAGGTATTGATGTTATAGGACCATTTCTTATTTCTTTTGGTTTTGTTTACATTTTGTTGGCTATTGATTATGTATCTAAGTGGGTGGAGGCAAAAGCCACTCAGACTGATGAATCCAAAATTTTTGTGAATTTTGTTAGATCACAGATTTTTTGGAAGTTTGGAGTCTCGAGGGCCATCATTAGTGATCAGGGTTCATATTTCTGTAATCGAAGTATGGAGGCTTTGATGAAGTAGTATAGGGTCATGCACAAAGTTTCTACACTTTACCACCCTCAGACCAATGGGCAAGCCGAGGTTTCCAACAGAAAGATCAAGCAGATACTTCAGAAGGCAATCTAACCTAACAGAAGGACTAGAACAAGAGGCTTGAGGGTGCTTTATAGGCTAATCAGACTGCCTATAAGACACCGATTGGGATGTCCCATTATCGAATTGTCTTTGGAAAGGCATGTCACCTGCCGGTGGGAATTGAGCATCGTGCATTTTGGACAGTGAAGAGGTGCAACCTCGACCTAGACTAAGTAGGCGTGGAGAGGAAGCTACAGTTGCAAGAATTGGAGGAGATCCACTTAGAGGCATATGAGAGTTCCAAACTTTATAAAGAGAAGATCAAAGCCTTCCATGATAAGATGATTATGAGAAAAACATTTGAGATTAGTCAAAAAGTATTTTTATATAATTCTCATCTTAAATTGATGCCCAAAAAATTGAGATCTAGGTGGGAAGATCCTTTTGTTGTTACTAATATTTTTCCTTATGGGGTAGTTGAGCTTCAAGATGTGACTACAAAGAGGAGCTTCAAGGCTAATGGGCATAGACTCAAGCACTTTTATGATAATTTTCAAGAACATACCATGGAGGAGGTGGCCTTGCTTGATGCTACTTATCTAACATGAAAGAGGTAGTTTTCTTTCCTTACTTGTTTATTTTCTGTTTTAGTTTTTCTATTTCTAATTTACTTTTCTATTTTTCTATCTATTTATATTTTTGTCATTGTTTCTATTTTTTTGTCAATTCTGTTTTCTATTTTTCTATTTTTCAATTTTGTTTTTTTTTTTTTTTAAATTTCTATTTTGATGTTTTTGAAAAAAAACGTGCTTCTTGTTTTTAGTTTTTAATTGCTTTCTAATGGCTCTTGAGATGTGTGGAAGTTGTGAATTTTGGACAAATTAAGGATTAGAGGTTCATGACATAAGTGAATGAATTGTCTTTTATCTTGAATTTGACTTGTTTGGTAATGGAAATTGAATTAGTAAATTAAGTTTGATAGATTTATACCTTGTGAGAATTTGAGCTTATTGACGAATGGATTAAGTAATTATGTCATTCTCTTCCTTCTTGTGTGATTTTCACTCATTTATTTTGATCATTCTAAACTTGCTTTGATTCTTTTTTAGGCTACATTTTCATATGCATGCATGAACATGATTGAGGCATTCTTTCCTTGCATTAACTACTTTAGCCAAATAGCCAACTTTACCCATTTCCCTTTGATTAACCATCTTGAGCTTATTTTCTTATTCTTTGTTGTTCTTAACTCATTATGTACCCTTAGTAAAAACCCATGTTGTCCCTTTACCTTAGGGAATAGGAGAGCATTGTCATTATCTTTGGATGAGCTCATGAACAAGTGTAAGAAAATCTTAAATTGTTATTATTGTTTGGTCTTGCTTGAGGACAAGCAAGGTTTAAGTGTGGGGGGTGTGAAAATGTTGCGTTAAGTTGTTATTGAAAAAAAGTTGCAATACTTAAAAAAAAAGGGAATAGGGAATATATATGAAGAGAATAATTTGCATCATATGGAATCACATTGAACTTTTATGCTTGTTCTTAGAATTCATCTCCAATGTTTTTTTATTCTCTTTGGTTTTTGGCTTGTCATATCCTAATCATTCTCATCCCTTACCTTGGCCCCATTATAACCTTGAATAAAGCTCACTTGATTTGTGTATGCATGTATACAGAATAGTGGAGAAGTAGAAAATGAGCAAACTTATGGTAGTGTAAATTTTCATGAGTTAAGTTGAGTTAAACATTTACCTTCTAGACATTTCTAACACTAAACACTTAAGGGAGTGAGAGTATATCTTGTGAGAATCTATCATTCTTGGTTTATATTTTTCAATTGAAATTACCTTACTTATTGATTTAAGATGTAAAAAAATGTCACTTCATGAATGTTTTGATTCCTTAAACTTCTTGGTTGCTATCTTTACTTGTAAACTTTTACATTCTTGAAGGTCATTAGAAAGTGAATCTCTTTGAGTTTTGTTTTGTTGTTTTTTTTTTCAGTTTTTTGTGTTCCTTGTCCCTTAGTTTGAATCTTTAGCTTGCCCGAGACGTGCAAAAGCTAAGTGTGAGAGAATTTGATAATCACAAATTTCATATATTAACAAACCCCTATTTTTAGTCCTTTACACTCTTCATGTACTTGATTGATTGAGTTTGGTCATGTTTTGTAAGTTTAGGCTCAAATTGGGCTTAATTGATTTTTCTAGCATTATTAAGATTTTAACACTATTTTTATATTTCAGTCATATCTTGAGTTCTAAATATCTAAAAATTATGTATCTTATCTTGTAAGAAATATAAGAGAGAGCTCTACAATTTTCATAAAGAGCCCTAGAGTTGAATCGCATTTCTAATAGACCTAATTAGGTTTGGAAGTCAGAACACGAGTGCTGCCATTGGAACCAGAGTAGCATGCACTAATTGGTCCATAATACGGGTTGTAAGTATGATATGGACCTGAAACTGGTGGCATTTGAAAGTTAAGACATAGATATTCAATTCTTATTAATACCACTTATTCAAACTATGGCGGTTTGATAGTATTTTCATCCTTTTACATCGGCTGAGGAGATTAGAGACCTGTTGAGAGTGATTTAGGCGTAACTCTCTCATCTTAAGCCCAAATCAAGTGATTTCGATGGCCAAGGAAAGCTAAGAGGCCGAGGATTAACTTTAATTAATGAAAAAATTAGGATTCTTAATTTTAAGTCAGTTATTTTTGTATAAATATAGGACCCTAATTCGTATTACTTGATTCTTCTACTAGAATTTTCTTCTTTCTTTTGAAAACTGTGTTGTAGCCATACAGAGCTAAACATTCTAGATCAGTCTAAGGATCTTGAGGAAATTCTCGTTTGGCTTTGAGATTCTAGTTTGAAATTTTAGTTTGATTTTGAATTAATTATCTTTTTTTTCTCTTGATTTGGATTTCGAATTGCATAATTAAGGATTTCTGTTGTGTAAAGTGATCTGATTGGATCCTTAATCCTAATTGAGATTTGTGATTAAATTATGATTGATTAATTGTGATTTAGTCACATGAATTGAAGACGGTTAGGTTGGCAAATTTGATAATCTAGGTTAATTGAATTATGGTTGTTAAATTAGCATAGGTTGCATGAATCTAGCGATTGCGGGTTTATGAATCGTTTGTTAGTTAAATTCTAAGTGATTATCTAGTGTTGAATTCTATGTGTTTGATGCAGAGATTTCGGTCAATCATAGATTAACCAATTAATTCAACCTAGAAGCATGTTTAGTGGTTGATGATAAGCTAACTAGGTTTCTGACTATTTCTTGGATTGGTTGCTTTGAAGTTTGATTTTCTTTCTTACATTTAATTATTACGTTTACATTCTGCATACACAATCCCTCCCCTGTTTGACCTTGATTTGGTTTGATTGGTACCTTGATCCTCGAGAAATGACTTAATTTGTTGCCTTGTGCTACAAGTTATTGGTAGAACTAGAATTTTGTTATTTGGTTGAAATCAACACTCGAGTCAAGTGGTCTTCATAATAATTGAATATTTGTGTCTTAAATTTCAAATGGCATCGATTTCAGCTCCAAATGACACCTACAGCTTGAATTAGGCCCAATCTTTAAACATCGTCCAGATTCCAGTGACAGCATCTTTATTCTGACTTCGTGGCCCAATCTAACTCACTAGACATTCGATTCAACCTTCTAGCTCTTCATCAAAGTTGTAGAGATTTCTCACAGCTTTCCTAAAAGGCAAATTTCATGACTTCTAGATTCTAAAACTCAAGTTATGCCCAAAATACAGAAATAGTATAAAATTGTCACAATGTTGAGAAATATAATTAAGCCCATTTTGAACCCAAACTTATTGGTGGCCAAAACCAATCAATTAAGCACATGAGAGGTCTAAAATGCTAAATACGAGGGATTACTAATATATAAAAATGGTGTTTATCAGATCTCATCGAACCATTTCCATGCCTCTCTGTCTGATGGGTGACATAGGACCCTATCTTGTCTCCAATTTATTTAACGCCACCTCATGTGTTCAGCAGAACTTATAGAAGCATATAGTCTTAAGCTTAGGAATTAGAAGCAAATAACGCACTCTTCGCTTAAGAACACCTTTTTTTTTTATTTTTGTTTGTAATTGTACAAGGCTTATACCGTTCAGTACCACAAAATTTACACTACCTCAATTGTTTATCTTCATCAGTGTAGAATATCAAGCATCCATTAACACAACAATCATATTCATCTGATTTAATCCCTAATTTAATAACTAATTTCTTTGTCATATATAAATTATCAGGAACAAGTAACCTAGTAAGATTTGTTTCCTTCATTAATCTCATTACATCATTATAAGCATTCTTAGACAAGTTATGGTCAGATTTAATGCTCAACATCTAAAGAGCAACGAATAATTGGGAGTGTCTTTCGCACCCAGTCACAAAGATTGTGTTTCAGCATTTAATAAGTTATAAAACTGTCGGGTTTCATCATTTAGGGGTTCATAAGGAACAACTGAGTCGAGCCCTTGGATCACTCTAATTAAGCAATTAGATTAATAATTTAATAAGGGGGAAGGTTGCATAATTAATTAATAGAAAGTAATTATAAACTGTAAACATAATTAAGCTAAACAATTCAACCAAGCTAAACAATTCATCAAACACCTTTGATGCATTATTTAATCTCTTACATTCAATTGCTAATCAGATTATCAGTCTTAGATCATATCAAGAATCTTTAAGATGATTCGTGAATGCTCTACTAGATAAGCACCCAGAATTTAATTAATCAAGGTTAAATGAATTAAGCATCCATCTAATCCTAAATTAATCTAAAACCCAGAATTTAACCAAGCTTAACAAACAACATTCAATAAGCATTTGATGCCTTGTTTAGTTTCTGCAAACACGTGATAGTTAAGCAACCATCTCATGAACACCCAAACTGAATTAAACACTCAGTGAAGATGCAGCAGAATCAAGAGAAGGACGAGAGAAATTTGATTAACAATAAGAATGTAAATATTCATTGCAATGTCTCAAAATTAAACACCAAGAATATTTCAATCCCTAGGATTGATTAAAAGGTTCTTCCCTCTCTTCCAAGAGGATGAGAGGGAAGAGAAACATAAGAGAAAGAAACCTAGAGAGAAGGGAAAAGAAGAAAGATGAAAAGAGAAAGTGTAAGCAAGAGTGGCTAGGAGAAAATTAGGATTACATTTCGTGGTGGTTGCTGCTGCTTAAATAACTATATCTGAAATTAAAAATTCAAGTTTTCCCTCAGCTTAGGGCTAATCCTCTTCATTTTAGCTTTAATTGGACACCTAATTTGCATAATTTGGGCTTAAGATGAGAGAGTTATGCCCAAAACATTCTTAACAGCTCTTTAAACCCATCAGCCGACTTCAAATAGTGAAAACACCATCAAAACATCATAGTTTTGATAAGTGTTCTTCATAGAATTGAACATTTGTGTCTCAGATTTTAAATGGAACTAGTTTCAACTCCAAATGACACTTACAGCCAAAATTATGGCCTAATCTTTGCACATCGTCCAGGTTCCAGTGATAACATCTCTGTTCTGATTTCATGGCCCAATCTGACCTACTAGACATTTGATTTAGATTTTGAGATCTTCATCAAAGTTGTATATCTTTCTCTTATCTTTCCTACAAGGTAAATTTTATAATTTTTAGATGTCTAGAACTCAAGTTATGCCTAAAATACAGAAACAATGTAAAATTCTCAATCATGTTAAAAAATACAATTAAATCCAACTTGAATTCAAACTTATAAAATGTGACTAAAATCAATCAATTAAGCATATAAGAGGTCTAAAAAACAAAATATGAAGGTTAAATAATATATAAAAATTGTGTTTATCAACCACTAAAGCTAGGAATTTCTGATCTAGCAGCATTGTATACTGGCTACTGCTAGTCATTAACTACATTTTCAATACTGACTTCAAGGGTAGTAGAAGTACCAACACCAACATTGTACTAAAATAGAAGCACAATTGGGTCAAACTCCCCATGATCTAACCAATACCAATAATTTGGTTGGAATCCTTTCTTATACAAATGTAACCTAACCATGTCAGGGTCTATTAGGTTTCCACTACAACATTTCACCCATGAACACCTAATTGTCCCCTCAGTTTCATACTGTGAAGATCGACAAGCAAAATTAACGAATTCTTCAACCCCATCAAAAAATTATTGTACAAAACCCTTCGTACCAGGAAGAAGCCTAGTATACATCCATCGCCAATTTTGAAGGATATCCATCTTGTATAATTCACAATGAAATTCTAATTTAACCATAAACCCATGGAGGTCTAAACCAAAACATCTAACATTCAATTTAATGGAATCAAAAGCACACACCACCACTAGCCATCGTCCAACCATCACACAACAACTAATCAAACTCACCATCATCCTAATGTTATGTTTGGGAGGATGACAATGGAAGGAATGACATCGAATGGAATGGCAAAACTTAATGAAAGTGTGTTTATGAGTTATTTTAAAGGAGGGAGTGAAATGGCAAAGGAGGGTCAAGGAGTCCCTCCCTTGCCACTCATAGCCTCCAATTTTTGTCCTTCTAATTTGGGGGGTCAAGGAAGGAATGACTTATGCAACATTCTCTCTAACCTAATGATCCTAATCAGGGTTATAGTAGCTCAATAAAATTGATGGAAGTTATTTAATAATTTAGGTAATGATTTGGATTAATTTCAGCATAAATCTATAACATTGAAATTGAGAAATAGCCTAGAAATTAGTCTAAACAGCTGAGAAGATAGAAATAAATATGGAACATTTATTTCTAAATCATAAAGAATTGGAATGAGTTGTATTAAATTCTAAAAGATCAAATAAATTAGTTTGGCATTTTTAATAACACTGAGATAGTGTACAAAAACCAAATTAAATAGACAAGTAGCTCAGAAAAACATAAAATTATGAGCAAATGTAAAATAAAGGATGAAAATTAATCTAAGAATGGAAACAAATTGGATTGAACACTTGAAAGCTTTTTAGTTTAATTCTATAAGGTTTAACTTAACCAAGGGATGAATAGTGAAGCTTAGTGACTGGTAAAAATATATAATGAGATATATGGAAATATAAAGCTGGGAAATAAAGAAAACCCTAGAATTTTCTACGATACCTATGAAGGTTAAAGAATTCATTTCTGAAAAATTAAAGTGTTCTTAGTAGATAAAATGTTTCTAGTGGGATTTCACTTTTTTCCATTTCTTTCTTTTCCTCCACCACCCTTCTCCCTCGTTTTTATCCTTTTATTTTAACTTTTCTCTCACATTCTCTCACTTTTACATCCAGCCATCAGAAAAGAAAAGGGAAAGAAAGAGAAAAGAGAGAGAGAAGAAGAAATCAATCAAGGAGGAAGAAAGGAGAACCAAGAAGAAAGAAAAAAGGATCAAGTGGAAGAAGATAGGAAAGGAAAGAAGAAAATAGTTCCAAGTTGAGGTAAGGGGTTTTCTTTACCTTTTCTTTTCTTCCTTTGTTTTCCAAAGTTTTGGAAACTTGTGATTTGGATGATGATTTTGAAATGGTAAAGATGATTGTGTGTTGATTATGATTTGATAACTTGATTCCTTGATTTGATTCATGATGAGTTTTGAGATTTGAAAAATGGGTTTCATACCCATATTGAGATTTGCTGTTTTATGAGTGTTTTGGATGCATATTTGTGATGGTTTGGTGATGATGTTGATGTTTATTGGTTTGGTTTGGGTTGGAATAGAATGGCTTAAAAGCTCTATTTTTTATAGGATTCGAAGTGGTAATCGATTACCATGAGTTGGAAATCGATTACCAAGCTTTTGAAGCTGCGAAATAAGTTTCTGAGCAGTTGGTAATCGATTATCCAGCCCTGGTAATCGATTACTAAGCTTCTAGATGAGTGGTAATCAATTACCGCACATTGGTAATCGATTACCAGGGTTCTGCCAAGCTGGTAATCGATTACCAAGGCCTGGTAATCGATTACCAAGCCCTTACTAGGCCCCTAAATTGAGGTTTTTAGGCTGAAAATGATGGAAATGGTGTTCTTTATCCCAGTAACTTAAATACAAACATTAAAGCTTAAATTGAAATATTATGATTCATTTGCATGTGATATGATTATGCATCAAACAGATTTGAAAAATGGTCTTTATCATGTTATTGAATCAACTGAGATTGAATAATGGATTTGATTACCTATGATGAGAAAAACTTTCATATGCATACTATTGCATGTTTGATGAAATATTGAGGCTTTATGTCGTGATATGAGATTATGAGATGAATATCCTAGTGTATAATTGATTTGATATTTATACATGATATTATGATATGAGATAATATGATAAGATTAATGATTGAGATGAATAACTCAAAATAATATTTTATTTTCATGAGTAACCCATTATCTAGGATATCTTTGGTCCTAGGGTGAGACTTGGAAATGGTGGTTGAGGATGAATATTCCCTTACCACCTGAGTTATTGTGGTTGAGGATGGATAATTCCCTCCCTCTTTACCTGAGCTCTCCCTGGATAAAATGTAGTTGAGGGCGAATAATTCCCTCTCTACTTGAGGTATTCTTGCATTAGAGATAGTATGAGGAATGATGATACCCTCCCTATCAAAGTAGTTGAGGATGGATAATTTCCTCACTACTCACAACTCTCAACTCTGGAATAAGGACGGATAATTCCCTCATAAGTTGTGGATTGATTTAGGTTACTCGAAGTAGTTCTGTGTGGCAAATAGATCATCATAAATAGGTTGAAGTGCACCAACCTAAAAGCAGAGTACTACCAGGTGATTATTATTGTGAGGACAGAAAATTCCAGTTCATACTATTTTGATAAGAGATGAATTATGATTATTGATGATTTATAAATGATGATTTTTTATGGATGACCATTATGAGATAGCTTATTGCATAAGTTTATCTTGAATGGATTTTTGAATATGATTTTGAGATTTTGATAAGATTTGATGATTGATTTGATTATCCAAACGATTTTTGATAAAGGATATAAAATGAACCTCTGTTTCGAGAAAAGAAAGGACTTGACTTGGCTTTCGCCACCTTTTTACTGATTTGATTATAAAGATTTGAAATGACTTTTTCTTCGAAATAGCTGAAATTGTTGTGATGGCACAATTTTGATAAACTACTGAGAATTTCATAATTTTCACCCCTACTTCTATGATTTTCCATGATGATTACAGGTAGGACCTAGGCAGCCAAGAAAGATGGAGTTTTGGCATGGAGAATTAGTTTAGTTCTTTTGTTTAGATATTTTGGAATTAGTTATATCGATTTTGTGCCATGAGGCAATCTATGTGTATAATGTATAGTGATGTACAATTTGTATAAAATTCCTTTCATGATATATGTGGTATGCTTCCGTGAAAGGCTCATATTTTGATATTTATTCAAATTTTATGTATATGAAAATTTGATGATATTTGTAAGTGATGTACCAATTCCTTATTATTGATGCGTAAACCAAATACGTTATTAGTACTAGTATTTGTGATGTTACAACTTAAGTAAAACCACTTCCCTCCCTCATTAAACTCATTAAACATCCAAATAATGGAGTGACATTTTCTATTCTATTTTATTCCTTACCTTTCCATTCCATTCCATTATGACCTACTCCCTTCCACCCCTTTTAAAACTCTCAAATATAGCTTAAAGCTTGCATTAATGATGACCTCGGATTTAAGTTTAAAACTAATAATGAAATTCTTTAAATTTTCCAACATTCACATCACAACTAATATTTAATAATAAAAAATCCATATTGACAGGCACGACAGAAAATTACTAACTTAAATCATAGAATGCACAACAAACCTATACAAAAATTGAATCTAATAGCAACTTACATTTTTTATTTATGTCAATTAGTAACTTAAATCATGCAACTAAATTTCTAAATTAGAAAATAGTAAAGATCAAAGCATAAGAACCTACCTGTGAGGGAGAGCAGAGTATATGTAGAGGAAGAGGTGAAGAGTGTAACACCCTAGCTCTGACACCAACTAATGTAACACCCTAGCTAGGGCATCACATTTCTGACTTCCGACTCATAATCTGAAAATAAGTTTGCACAAAGTTTGAGTTATAAAAGATGGGTTTCAAAATTTCTTCTTCACTGAAACGTAAATTTACTGAAAATATTAGGTAATATTGAAAATCATATTTCAACTATTCATTATGCAATATTGACACTAATTAATAACACAATTTAAAGAGAAATATAAAATTAACAGACTTATTTTTTTTTTTGACAGTAGCAAACCCCATGACGGATCCTACTTAATAGCACGGTACAACACTAATAAGAAACTTTAACATACTTATTCCTTTTTCTGTTCATCTTGATGCATCAGACATCTGTTCCTTTGTCAACACTGCACACCTTCGAGTCCTGAATGTCCACTCCTTATTGTTGTCACCAATCTCAGAGTATTTATCGCCCGTTATGTCTAAGACAACTCGATCCTTCTATTGTTTGATTTTAACAATACAAACACAGCAAAACAACATAACAAAGAGGTGAGATCACCTACACCAATACCAACATGGCAGCACAGAGATAACACACAGCCAACAATATCATACAGACAGATCATGCCATAATCATGCTATCAGCATTAATCAACTATCATCATCTAATCATTTATCAGTTCAATCATCATCCAATCATTTATCAATTCAATTATCATAACCAATAACCAATATTCCTCAATTAATATATCACATGATATAAATGCTCGATTTATGCATATGTACAAAGACTCAATTTTTCAAAAACAACTCCATGGAGGTTTTCACAATTTCGAGAAGAATGCTCTGGTCAATTGTCAGCCTTAGCCCAAAGACAATCTCCCAGTTGTTGAAAAGAATCGTGTTCTTATTGGGTATCGTCAATACGTTGCAACGGACTGCATCGCCAAGTGGTACAGGGTACTCGCCAACTGTCCACTGGTCGACCGCCGCGCCTTGACGCCCCCAAGATCCATCATAGACCTCACTATCAATTCTCATTCCCTCTTCAACCACAAGGGCCATAATAGCTATTAGCTATATTTTATACAATGCACGAATATATCAGTAAAAGTCCAACCCCAAAGGGCCAAATCTTTTCAATTTCATTTGTTCAATTTATATCATAAGCTTCAACGCATACTTTTCTAATGCATGTACAATGCACCAAATCCATTCACAGACATCTCTTTCCAATGCATACAAAATGCATCAAATACCAGTCATAGGCAAAACATGTCATTTTCTCATACAGTGTCCATACACTGGTTCAACAGTAATTATACTATATTTTCAACACGAAATCATGTTATCATGTTTTCATAGTTATAAAACACTTTCGCCGTGTTTTCACAAAATTGCGTAACATTTCCATTATGTTTTCACAATTCCAAAATGTTTCTGTTACATTTTCAAAATTCTGAAACATTTCTGTTATATTTTCACAATACTGTAACACTTTTGTTACGTTTTCAAAATGCCACAGCTCTTCTGTTGCACTTTTAAATCACATATTAATTTTTTAATGTCTTTCTCAATTGCATAAAAATATACGTTTCTCAAATCGCATATTATTTTTCCACTGTTTCAAAATTGCGTATATTTTTCAATAATATTTTCAATAGTGTAAAATATTTAAACGCTTTCCAAATCTCATAACAATTTTTCACCAATTTTCTACCATTTTTCATAATCGCGTAAAAATGTTTTATCGTTTGTTCAATCACGTAGTGATTTTTTAACAATATTTCAAATCATGTAAAATATTTAAGCTTACATAAAATATTTAAACGTAATTCAAATCACGTAGAAATATTTTAACATATTTCAAATTGCGTAGAAATATTTTACTATATTTTAAATCATTTTTAAGATACGTAAATCATTTTTCACCATTTTACAATCATGTAAAATATTCCTCAATATTCCAAACATTATTTTGGACTTTCAAATAAGTCAATATCATTTTCAACACATTTTTAAGATACGTAAATAATTTTTCACCATAAAAAATATTTCTCAACCTTCAAAAATTCCATTTCATCTTTTCTCAAAATATTATGACTTTGTATTTCATTTTTCACATTTTCTTACTTAAGAAAATCTTTTTCCACGCTTTCTTTACTCAAGAAATTCTTTTTCAAATATAATCCACAAAATTACTTTTCCATTGATATAAATTAATGTTTCAAATCTTAAAATTTTCATACATATTTTAAAACTTGAAAATAAGTTATACTTTAGTAAATTCTTAAATCACCATTATATTCTCCATTTTTCTCAAAGCATTTCCAAACACAACCTTCTTCAAAATAAATTGAAGTTCGAAAACATTCTTGTTTACAAAAATTTAATTCTCAAGTGATAAATGCTCTAATTCCATTTCTAAATTCTTGTATTAACTCAAGTTACGTTTCTACTTTGAAAATCACTTTGTTCATAAAAATCAAAGCATTACAAGCCTTTAAAAAATGTGGACATGACTATTGAAATCATTAAATATTTTTTCTTTTAAATTGATATGGTTTTACCCAAACAAAATCGTTAAAATTTTATTTTCAAAACCGAAGTACCGATGGTTATAAAAACCAAACCCATTTGTTCAAATTCATTTTTACTTTCTTACAATTCCTTTTTCACTTTCTTTGCAAATCCTTAAAATCAATGTTTGTCTATTTCATTCAAAACTCATATTTAGAAAAAATACTTAGGATCTTTTTATACAAAATAAATCAATAAAAATTCCTCTAAAATCGTATTTTTGTTCTCTTAAAAAAAACAAACCCTTTGTTTATTTTCAATACTCTTCAAATCATCCATTACCATTCTTCATGAAAATATTAATTTAAAGATACGTAAAACATTTGTTCTAAATTTATCAAAATCTTATAAATGGCCATTGGAACCATGAAATATTTTTCTTCTAACTTAAATAAATTCCATTCTTGTTTCTACACAAAATAAATCAATAAAATTTCATTCTAAAATTTGTGTTCATGTTTTCTTAAAAAAAAAATAAACCTTTAGTTCATTTTCCATACTCCTCAAATCAATCTAATTTTATTCTTCCATAAACATATTAATTTGTAGACACCTATTTTGAGGTGTCTTGGCCGAAATTCTCATTGTTCTAGGGATCAAAATTTAATTTCCTTGTTCTTGAAAATTTTCAACATTGACCCTCATCAAGGGCATCAAAACCGTAGCTCTTCCTTGGCCATTGGAACCAAGATCAATTTTCTTTCCATCCACACATCATGGCATACATATATATATTTCATCATAAATATCACAAACATGCCATATACTTATCATGCATATTATAAGTATACTATCAAAGTCATAAAATCATGCAAAGCATATTAAGCATAGACAAAAATAATCAAAGCACAAGAAAATAAAGCAAAGCTCATAAACACACAATTAATTATTACATGACCATGGATTGGAATTCTCACATGAATTCACAATCCATCAAATATAAGACCATCTCCCACCACCATAATTGGTTGGTGAGATGGATCTCCCTCTTACTTCTTGAAGATCCTCAAAAACTCTTTGTTTTGCTTCTCTTTCCAAGTCCTTCACCACCAAGGGCTTTTCAAATACAAAACAAAAATACATAGAAATTAGTATACTAAGCTTGATTAAGAGGAACCATGGATCAAACATGGTTTAGATCATGAAAAAGAAAAGAATAAATGAAATTTCCTTACACTTCATCAACAAGAACTCTAGAACTTGATCTTAGTAAAAGTCCTTTAAGATGGAAAATTTAGAGAAAGTCTTCAACATGAAAGTTGTTTAGAATAAGGTAAGGATTCAAGATCTATGGTTGGATTAAATTAAACAAACCATGGAACAATCATGGCTTAGAAAATCATACACATGAATTTAAACCATAAAAACCAAAGTTTATCTCTAGGAAAGTAAGGTAAAAGTGGGATTTTGAAGCACTTAGAATGGGATTTTGGGAAAACTTTCTAAATGAAAAGTGTTTAGAATGGTGTTTAGCTTTCGGAAATGATGAGAGTGAAAATTATAGGTGATGGATAGTGTATTTGGGTGTAGAGACCGAACTAATGGAGAGAAAATGGAAGGAAAAATAGTTGCTTGGTTCTTGGGATTTTGAGAGAATAAGATGGAGGCTTTTTTGGTGAAGTAGAAAAATGAATATGGAGAGTGTGACCAAAGGTGCTGCTGCCGTGGGAGTGAAAGAATGGAGAGATATGAATTCATTTGGCATAATTGAAGGCTATCACGTGATGCACAAAGTCTTCCACTTTGTCATCTTTTTCTTTGGCCTAAAAAGGCTATACAAGCATGTCTAAACATGTCTCCTCCTTCCTAACACTCCAAAACCGTCCCCCCTTCATCATGCACTCCAAAGTTGTCATAATTACTTGCTAATTGATTAGTTAATTCATTAGATTAAGTTTCCTAATCAATCTTAACTAATTTTTTAATTACATAACTAATTAATTAGACATATTATTTCATATATTATAATCTCTAATTAAAATTAGGATATCTAATTAAGAATTAGATTATAACAATTTAACATTTAATTTAGTTTACTTGGCTTGTTAATTAGGCCATTATTTGAAGCATTTCTAGCCATTGATTAATTCAATGGTTAGGATTTAGGTAGACTTTTAATTTTTAGAAGACTAAATCTAAGTCATTGGATCTTTCTCCTTTAGATTCTAGCCATTAGATGTGTCTCCAAAATTAAGGGTCAAGATTGCTCCTTCAAACTTTAAATCCAAGGGTTATAATTAGTCATAGCCTTTTTAGAAGACCAAATCTCCACCCTTGATTAATTCTTCATCCAATGGTCATAAATGGTCCTTGTTACTTTACAAGACCAAATCTCCACCCTTGATTAATTCTAAATCCAATGGTTGTAAATGGTCACTTTATATAATTAATTTTACACCATTGATTAAATCTACGGTTGATATTGAAGCTTGCCTAATTAAGTTTATTCTCACACCATTGATTAAATCAATGATGATTATTTTATGTTTCTTTATTAAATTTATTTCTTAACCATTAATTGAATCAATAGTGGATATCCAAACCACCAGTGTTGACTTAAGCAATATAATTTCTATTTTTATCTACTAAAAATCTCACGAAAGAATATATTTACTGTATTTTTATCTTCCGATAAATAAATACAGTACAAAACAAATTTTTTAAAACTGTTTCCGGATTCAAGTTTAGTAAGATCCCCTGTCTCCGTCTAAATAGTACAAATTTTTCTATGCGTAAAATTTTTTTTCACTTTGTGGGACCCACCTGGGCCCACGTATGGTCACCTGGGCCCACGTATGGTCACCTGGGCCCACAAACACCTCGTGAGGCCCACAAACAGAAAAAAATTCAAAATCACACATAAAATCACAAAAATTAGAAAATGTATGAAAATCAAATCAGATTGTTAAAAATAATTAACAGTCAAGAGAAATAAATACAGAAAGATTTTTTCCGGCCCGAAAATTATTATTTTCCTGACACGGAGTAAATCACTCAAAACAATCAAATACGCTGATGGAATAAACAAAATAATTTTACAGTATCCAGAAATTACTAAACAGTAAAATTCTGTTAGCTGTCAAAATTACTGTTTATAGGATAGGAAATTTTGGGGTGTTACAATTCTCTCCCTCTAAAAAGAAATTTCGTCCTCGAAATTTCATGACCATGATTTCACATCCTCGGAATAAATACGAATATGGTGCTTTCATCTTATTTTCCAATTCTCATGAAGCTTCCTTTCTTATGTCTTGCTATACTATTCTAATCCCACAAAATCTATTTGCTGATGTTCAACTTCTCCTAATCAAACAGATATCTCAGACTCCTATCATAGAGATTTTGTTGGTTATTACTGAAGATGTTGAATGTTACTCCAGAAAGAAAGAATTTCCATATCTCTGATATCAATATAACAACAACCGATCTTCATTCATGCCTAGAATAATTTTTCTCAGATAACTTCTAACTAATGTAATGTAATGTTTAGCTAATGTAATGTATTACTTAAAATTTCCTTATCTTCGTATCACTACATATTCTAGATTTTTGCTTTTAACAGGAAATGTCTCACTAACTGAGTTCTTCTTTCCACAGCACTATACCAGATACTTCCGTAAATTATAGTTTTTCATTACCGTCTTAAATTTTTTCATAGAAGAATTGTTCCAATCTTTTGAAGAATTCACCACGCTTCTGCTGCGTTACTCAGATACGTTAACACGGATATAAATATAGAATATCCTTTCTTGCAAGATATTCCTTCAGTTGCAGGAGATGAAAGAAAACATCATGGAAGATAACAAAACGAATCGAACCTGTTATCGAACATATCCAGCAAAGAATTGGATGTAACCCGATTTTCAAAAATGAATTTTCTCTGGATTACTCACAGTCTGTTGAAATAATCTCATTGGATATGGTTGGAAAATAACCAATCCATTTTCAAAGACCACGTCTGTTTATGAAACAGATCAAACTAACACAAAAATTTTGAACAACAGATCAAACTAATACAAAGATTTGATCTATAACAACAATTTGAATAACTTGAATAGCTCGATTAGCTAAGAATAGAAACAGAAGTAAACAAATCAGAGGATAACGAATAACTCTAACATATAATTGATCTACTCAATCATATGTCATAAAGAATAAGTTATTCACAGAAATATTCAGTATGGTTTATAGGATTAGCTCCAATGACGCAATCTCCATTGATTAAATTTTTCGCTCAGAACACTCCCGTTCCATTCAGCGTAACAACTTTCCTTACTATCTAAAATTTTTACTAATAGAAAACTCTATTTTCAAAGAACACATCAGAGATTATACTCTTTGGAAATGTGTCCAACTTTTTTGCAAATTATTTTCTTGACGTACATTCCTTCATTTAAGTACTTTCTTTCACATCACTTACTGCTTTTGGTTTCCTCAATGGTTGTAAATTCATCTTTCGTCGAAATCAATTACTTTCTCAATATCCTAAAAAATACCAGGTTCCAAAATTATGAAATCTTATATTCCAAGACTGTTTCTCTTCCATCAGATCCTAAACTTCAACTTCCAGTTTCCACTGAACATCGGTCCTTTGTTCGTGCAGTCATCTTTCCACATTGCTCACGTTGCTCCCGTAGCTACAACTGCATTACTAGTAACATGTTTCACTTCCACACAAGTATAACTATCCCGAGCCATTCCCCCCCCTTTTTTTTTTTTTTTTGAGGCGTGCGGATCGAAATACAATGGATCTAATATCCATTATAAACAACATTATTTCCTTTCGGAAACAAACACACTGAGAACACAACACAAGCAAAATAGACCTAACCACAAACCCCAAAAGACTCAAACCGTGCTCTGATACCAACTAATGTAACACCCTAGCTCTGACACCAACTAATGTAACACCCTAGCTAGGGCATCACATTTCTAACTTCCGACTCATAATCTGAAAATAAGTTCGCACAAAGTTTGAGTTATAAAAGATGGGTTTCAAAATTTCTTCTTTACTGAAACGTAAATTTACTGAAAATATTAGGTAATATTAAAAATTATATTTCAACTATTCATTATGCAATATTGACACCAATTAATAACACAATTTAAAGAGAAATATAAAATTAATAGACTTATTTTTTTTTTGACAGTAGCAAACCCCATGACGGGTCCTACTTAATAGCAAGGTACAACACTAACAAGAAACTTTAACATACTTATTCCTTTTTCTGTTCATCTTGATGCATCAGACATCTGTTCCTTTGTCAATACTGCACACCTTCGAGTCCTGAATGTCCACTCCTTATTGTTGTCACCAATCTCAGAGTATTTATCACCCGTTATATCTAAGACAACTCGATCCTTCTATTGTTTGATTTTAACAATACAAACACAACAAAACAACATAACAAAGAGGTGAGATCACCTACACCAATACCAACATGGCAGCACAGAGATAACACACAGCCAACAATATCATACAGACAGATCATGCCATAATCATGCTATCAGCATTAATCAACTATCATCATCTAATCATTTATCAGTTCAATCATCATCCAATCATTTATCAATTCAATTATCATAACCAATAACCAATATTCCTCAATTAATATATCGCACAGATATAAATGCTCAGATTTATGCATATGTACAAAGACTCAATTTTTCAAAAACAACTCCACGGAGGTTTTCACAATTTCGAGAAGAATGCTCTGGTCAATTGTCAGCCTTAGCCCAAAGACAATCTCCCAGTTGTTGAAAAGAATCGTGTTCTTGTCGGGTATCGTCAATGCGTTGCAACGGATCGCATCGCCAAGTGGTACGGTGGTACTCGCTTAACCGCCCACTGGTCGACCGCCGCGCCTTGACGCCCCAAGATCCATCATAGACCTCACTATCAATTCTCATTCCCTCTTCAACCACAAGGGCCATAATAGCTATTAGCTATATTTTATACAATGCACGAATATATCAGTGCAAGTCCAACCCCAAAGGGCCAAATCTTTTCAATTTCATTTGTTCAATTTATATCATATGCTTCAACGCATACTTTTCCAATGCATGTATAATGCACCAAATCCATTCACAGCATCTCTTTCCAATGCATACAAAATGCATCAAATACCAGTCATAGGTAAAACACGTCATTTTCTCATACAGTGTCCATACACTGGTTCAACAGTAATTATACTATATTTTCAACACGAAATCATGTTATCATGTTTTCATAGTTATAAAACACTTTCGCCGTGTTTTCACAAAATTGAGTAACATTTCCATTATGTTTTCACAATTCCAAAATGTTTTGTTACATTTTCAAAATTAAACATTTACGTTATATTTTCACAATATTGTAACACTTTTGTTACGTTTTCAAAATGTCGCAGCCTCTTCATTGCACTTTTAAATCACATATTAATTTTTAATGTCTTTTTCAATTGCGTAAAAATATACGTTTCTCAAATCGCATATTATTTTTCCTTTGTTTCAAAATTGCGTATATTTTTCAATAATATTTTCAATAGTGTAAAATATTTAAACGCTTTCCAAATCTCATAACAAATTTTCACCAATTTTCTACCATTTTTCATAATTGCGTAAAAATGTTTTATCGTTTGTTCAATCACGTAGTGATTTTTTAACAATATTTCAAATCATGTAAAATATTTAAGCTTACATAAAATATTTAAACGTAATTCAAATCACGTAGAAATATTTTAACATATTTCAAATTGCGTAGAAATATTTTACTATATTTTAAATCATTTTTAAGATACGTAAATCATTTTTCACCATTTTACAATCATGTAAAATATTCCTCAATATTCCAAACATTATTTTGGACTTTCAAATAAGTCAATATCATTTTCAACACATTTTTAAGATACGTAAATAATTTTTCACCATAAAAAATATTTCTCAACCTTCAAAAATTCCATTTCATCTTTTCTCAAAATATTATGACTTTGTATTTCATTTTTCACATTTTCTTACTTAAGAAAATCTTTTTCCACATTTCTTTACTCAAGAAATTCTTTTTCAAATATAATCCACAAAATTACTTTTTCATTGATATAAATTAATGTTTCAAATCTTAAAATTTTCACACATATTTTAAAACTTGAAAATAAGTTATACTTTAGTAAATTCTTAAATCACCATTATATTCTCCATTTTTCTCGAAGCATTTCCAAACACAACCTTCTTCAAAATAAATTGAAGTTCGAAAATATTCTTGTTTACAAAAATTTAATTCTCAAGTGATAAATGCTCTAATTCCATTTCTAAATTCTTGTATTAACTCAAGTTACGTTTCCACTTTGAAAATCACTTTGTTCATAAAAATCAAAGCATTACAAGCCTTTAAAAAGTGTGGACATGACTATTGAAATCATCAAATATTTTTCCTTTTAAATTGATATGGTTTTACCCAAACAAAATCGTTAAAATTTTATTTTCAAAACCGAAGTACCGATGGTTATAAAAACCAAACCCATTTGTTCAAATTCATTTTTACTTTCTTCCAATTCCTTTTTCACTTTCTTTACAAATCCTTAAAATCAATGTTTGTCCATTTCATTCAAAACTCATATTTAGAAAAAATACTTAGGATCTTTTTATACAAAATAAATCAATAAAAATTCCTCTAAAATCGTATTTTTGTTCTCTTAAAAAAATAAACCCTTTGTTTATTTTCAATACTCTTCAAATCATCCATTATCATTCTTCATGAAAATATTAATTTAAAGATACGTAAAACATTTGTTCTAAATTTATCAAAATCTTATAAATGGCCATTGGAACCATGAAATATTTTTCTTCTAACTTAAATAAATTCCATTCTTGTTTCTACACAAAATAAATCAATAAAATTTCATTCTAAAATTTGTGTTCATGTTTTCTTAAAAAAGAAAACAAACCTTTAGTTCATTTTTCATACTCCTCAAATCAATCAATTTTATTCTTCTGTAAATATATTAATTTGTAAACACCTATTTTGAGGTGTCTTGGCCGAAATTCTCATTGTTCTAGGGATCAAAATTTAATTTCCTTGTTCTTGAAAATTTTCAACATTGACCCTCATCAAGGGCATCAAAACCGTAGCTCTTCCTTGGCCATTGGAACCAAGATCAATTTTCTTTCCATCCACACATCATGACATACATATATATATTTCATCATAAATATCACAAACATGCCATATACTTATCATGCATATTATAAGTATACTATCAAAGTCATAAAATCATGCAAAGCATATTAAGCATAGACAAAAATAATTAAAGCACAAGAAAATAAAGCAAAGCTCATAAACACACAATTAATTATTACATGACCATGGATTGGAATTCTTACATGGATTCACAATCCATCAAATATAAGACCATCTCCCATCACCATAATTGGTTGGTGAGATGGATCTCCCTCTTACTTCTTGAAGATCCTCAAAAACTCTTTGTTTTGCTTCTCTTTCCAAGTCCTTCACCACTAAGGGCTTTTCAAATACAAAACAAAATACATATAAATTAGTATACTAAGCTTGATTAAGAGGAACCATGGATCAAACATGGTTTAGATCATGAAAAAGAAAAGAATAAATGAAGTTTCCTTACACTTCATCAACAAGAACTCTAGAACTTGATCTTAGTAAAAGTCCTTTAAGATGGAAAATTTAGAGAAAGTCTTCAACATGAAAGTTGTTTAGAATAAGGTAAGGATTCAAGATCTATGGTTGGATTAAATTAAACAAACCATGGAACAATCATGGCTTAGAAAATCATAAACATGAATTTAAACCATAAAAACCAAAGTTTATCTCTAGGAAAGTAAGGTAAAAGTGGGATTTTGAAGCACTTAGAGTGGGATTTTGGGAAAACTTTCTAAATGAAAAGTGTTTAGAATGGTGTTTAGCTTTCGGAAATGATGAGAGTGAAAATTATAGGTGATGGATAGTGTATTTGGGTGTAGAGACCGAACTAATGGAGAAAAAATGGAAGGAAAAATAGTTGCTTGGTTCTTGGGATTTTGAGAGAATAAGATGGAGGCTTTTTTGGTGAAGTAGAAAAATGAATATGGAGAGTGTGACCAAAGGTGCTGCTGACGTGGGAGTGAAAAAATGGAGAGATATGAATTCATTTGGCATAATTGAAGGCTATCACGTGATGCACAAAGTCTTCCACTTTGTCATCTTTTTCTTTGGCCTAAAAAGGCTATACAAGCATGTCTAAACATGTCTCCTCCTTCCTAACACTCCAAAACCATCCCCCCATTCATCATGCACTCCAAAGTTGTCATAATTACTTGCTAATTGATTAGTTAATTCATTAGATTAAGTTTCCTAATCAATCTTAACTAATTTTCTAATTACATAACTAATTAATTAGACATATTATTTCATATATTATAATCTCTAATTAAAATTAGGATATCTAATTAAGAATTAGATTATAACAATTTAACATTTAATTTAGTTTACTTGGCTTGTTAATTAGGCCATTATTTGAAGCATTTCTAGCCATTGATTAATTCAATGGTTAGGATTTAGGTAGACTTTTAATTTTTAGAAGACTAAATCTAAGCCATTGGATCTTTCTCCTTTAGATTCTAGCCATTAGATGTGTCTCCAAAATTAAGGGTCAAGATTGCTCCTTCAAACTTTAAATCCAAGGGTTATAATTAGTCATAGCCTTTTTAGAAGACCAAATCTCCACCCTTGATTAATTCTTCATCCAATGGTCATAAATGGTCCTTGTTACTTTACAAGACCAAATCTCCACCCTTGATTAATTCTAAATCCAATGGTTGTAAATGGTCAATTTATATAATTAATTTTACACCGTTGATTAAATCTACGGTTGATATTGAAGCTTGCCTAATTAAGTTTATTCTCACTCCATTGATTAAATCAATGATGATTATCTTATGTTTCTTTATTAAATTTATTTCTTAACCATTAATTGAATCAATAGTGGATATCCAAACCACCAGTGTTGACTTAAGTAATATAATTTCTATTTTTATCTACTAAAAATCCCACGAAAGAATATATTTACTGTATTTTTATCTTTCGATAAATAAATACAGTACAAAACAAATTTTCTAAAACTGTTTCCGGATTCAGGTTTAGTAAGATCCCCTGTCTCCGTCTAAACAGTACAAATTTTTCTATGCGTAAAACATTTTTTCACCTTGTGGGACCCACCTGGGCCCACGTATGGTCACCTGGGCCCACAAACACCTCGTGAGGCCCACAAATAGAAAAAATTCAAAATCACACATAAAATCACAAAAATTAGAAAATGTATGAAAATCAAGTCAGATTGTTAAAAATAATTAACAAAGTCAAGAGAAATAAATACGAGAAAGATTTTTTTACCGAAAATTATTATTTTCCGACACGGAGTAAATCACTCAAAACGATCAAATACGCTGATGGAATAAACAAAATAATTTTACAAGATATCAGAAATTACTAAACAGTAAAATTCTGTTAGCTGTCAAAATTACTGTTTATAGGATAGGAAATTTTGGGGTGTTACAATTCTCCCCTTCTAAAAAGAAATTTCGTCCTCGAAATTTCATGACCATGATTTCACATCCTCGGAATAAATACGAATATGGTGCTTTCATCTTATTTTTCAATTCTCATGAAGCTTCCTTTCTTACGTCTTGCTATACTATTCTAATCCCACAAAATCTATTTGCTGATGTTCAACTTCTCCTAATCAAACAGATATCTCAGACTCCTATCATAGAGATTTTGTTGGTTATTACTGAAGATGTTGAATGTTACTCCAGAAAGAAAGAATTTTCATATCTCTGATATCAATATAACAACAACCGATCTTCATTCATGCCTAGAATAATTTTTCTCAGATAACTTCTAACTAATGTAATGTAATGTTTAGCTAATGTAATGTATTACTTAAAATTTCCTTATCTTCGTATCACTACATATTCTAGATTTTTGCTTTTAACAGGAAATGTCTCACTAACTGAGTTCTTCTTTCCACAGCACTATATCAGATACTTCCGTAAATTACAGTTTTTCATTACCGTCTTAAATTTTTTCATAGAAGAATTGTTCTAATCTTTTGAAGAATTCACCACGCTTCTTGCGTTACTCGATACGTTAACACGGATATAAATATAGAATATCCTTTCTTGCAAGATATTCCTTCAGTTGCAGGAGATGAAAGAAAACATCATGGAAGATAACAAAACGAATCGAACCTGTTATCGAACATATCCAGCAAAGAATTGGATGTAACCCGATTTTCAAAAATGAATTTTCTCTGGATTACTCACAGTCTGTTGAAATAATCTCATTGGATATGGTTGGAAAATAACCAATCCATTTTCAAAGACCACGTCTGTTTATGAAACAGATTAAACTAACACAAAAATTTTGAACAACAGATCAAACTAATACAAAGATTTGATCTATAACAACAATTTGAATAACTTGAATAACTCGATTAGCTAAGAATAGAAACAGAAGTAAACAAATCAGAGGATAACGAATAACTCTAACATATAATTGATCTACTCAATCATATGTCATAAAGAATAGGTTATTCACAGAAATATTCAGTATGGTTTATAGGATTAGCTCCAATGACGCAATCTCCATTGATTAAATCTTCGCTCGAGAACACTCCGTTCCATTGAGTAACAACTTTCCTTACTATCTAAAATTTTTACTAATAGAAAACTCTATTTTCAAAGAACACATCAGAGATTATACTCTTTGGAAATGTGTCCAACTTTTTCGCAAATTATTTTCTTGACGTACATTCCTTCATTTAAGTACTTTCTTTCACATCACTTACTGCTTTTGGTTTCCTCAATGGTTGTATATTCATCTTTCGTCGAAATCAATTACTTTCTCAATATCCTAAAAAATACCAGGTTCCAAAATTACGAAATCTTATATTCCAAGACTGTTTCTCTTCCATCAGATCCTAAACTTCAACTTCCAGTTTCCACTGAACAGCGGTCCTTTGTTCGTGCAGTCATCTTTCCACATTGCTCACGTTGCTCCCGTAGCTACATCTGCATTACTAGTAACATGTTTCACTTCCACACAAGTATAACTATCCCGAGCCATTCCCCCCCCCCTTTTTTTTTCGAGGCGTGCGGATCGAAATACAATGGATCTAATATCCATTATAAACAACATTATTTCCCTTCAGGAAACAAACACATAGAGAACATAACACAAGCAAAATAGACCTAACCACAAACCCCAAAAGACTCAAACCGTGCTCTGATACCAACTAATGTAACACCCTAACTCTGACACCAACTAATGTAACACCCTAGCTAGGGCATCACATTTCAGATTTCCGACTCATAATCAGAAAATAAGTTCGCACAAAGTTTGAGTTATAAAAGATGGGTTTCAAAATTTCTTCTTTACTGAAACGTAAATTTACTGAAAATATTAGGTAATATTAAAAATCATATTTCAACTATTCATTATGCAATATTGACACCAATTAATAACACAATTTAAAGAGAAATATAAAATTAATAGACTTATTTTTTTTTTGACAGTAGCAAACCCCATGACGGGTCCTACTTAATAGCACGGTACAACACTAACAAGAAACTTTAACATACTTATTCCTTTTTCTGTTCATCTTGATGCATCAGACATCTGTTCCTTTGTCAACACTGCACACCTTCGAGTCCTGAATGTCCACTCCTTATTGTTGTCACCAATCTCAGAGTATTTATCGCCCGTTATGTCTAAGACAACTCGATCCTTCTATTGTTTGATTTTAACAATACAAACACAGCAAAACAACATAACAAAGAGGTGAGATCACCTACACCAATACCAACATGGCAGCACAGAGATAACACACAGCCAACAATATCATACAGACAGATCATGCCATAATCATGCTATCAGCATTAATCAACTATCATCATCTAATCATTTATCAATTCAATCATCATCCAATCATTTATCAATTCAATTATCATAACCAATAACTAATATTCCTCAATTAATATATCACACAGATATAAATGCTCAGATTTATGCATATGTACAAAGACTCAATTTTTCAAAAACAACTCCATGGAGGTTTTCATAATTTCGAGAAGAATGCTATGTTCAATTGTCAGCCTTAACCCAAAGACAATCTCCCAGTTGTTGAAAAGAATCGTGTTCTTGTCAAGTATCATCAATGCGTTGCAACGGACTGCATCGCCATGTGGTACAAGGTACTCGCCAACCGTCCACTGGTCGACCGCCGCGCCTTGACGCCCCCAAGATCCATCATAGACCTCACTATCAATTCTCATTCCCTCTTCAACCACAAGGGGCATAATAGCTATTAGCTATATTTTATACAATGCACGAATATATCAGTGCAAGTCCAACCCCAAAGGACTAAATCTTTTCAATTTCATTTGTTCAATTTATATCATATGCTTCAACGCATACTTTTCCAATGCATGTACAATGCACCAAATCCATTCACAGGCATCTCTTTCCAATGCATACAAAATGCATCAAATACCAGTCATAGGTAAAACACGTCATTTTCTCATACGATTGTCCATATTAATCGGTTCAACAAGATAATTATACTATATTTTCAACACGAAATCATGTTATCATGTTTTCATAGTTATAAAACACTTTCGCCGTGTTTTCACAAAATTGAGTAACATTTCCATTATGTTTTCACAATTCCAAAATGTTTCTATTACATTTTCAAAATTCTGAAACGTTTCTGTTATATTTTCACAATACTGTAACACTTTTGTTACGTTTTCAAAATGTCGCAGCTCTTCTGTTGCACTTTTAAATCACGTATTAATTTTTTAATGTCTTTTTCAATTGCGTAAAAATATACGTTTCTCAAATCGCATATTATTTTTCCACTGTTTCAAAATTGCGTATATTTTTCAATAATATTTTCAATAGTGTAAAATATTTAAACGCTTTCCAAATCTCATAACAATTTTTCACCAATTTTCTACCATTTTTCATAATCGCGTAAAAATGTTTTATCATTTGTTCAATCACGTAGTGATTTTTCAACAATATTTCAAATCATGTAAAATATTTAAGCTTACATAAAATATTTAAAACGTAATTCAAATCACGTAGAAATATTTTAACATATTTCAAATTGCGTAGAAATATTTTACTATATTTTAAATCATTTTTAAGATACGTAAATCATTTTTCACCATTTTACAATCATGTAAAATATTCCTCAATATTCCAAACATTATTTTGGACTTTCAAATAAGTCAATATCATTTTCAACACATTTTTAAGATACGTAAATAATTTTTCACCGTAAAAAATTATTTCTCAACCTTCAAAAATTTCATTTCATCTTTTCTCAAAATATTATGATTTTGTATTTCATTTTTCACATTTTCTTACTCAAGAAAATCTTTTTCCACGTTTCTTTACTCAAGAAATTCTTTTTCAAATATAATCCACAAAATTACTTTTCCATTGATATAAATTAATGTTTCAAATCTTAAAATTTCCACACATATTTTAAAACTTGAAAATAAGTTATACTTTAGTAAATTCTTAAATCACCATTATATTCTCCATTTTCTCAAAGCATTTCCAAACACAACCTTCTTCAAAATAAATTAAAGTTCGAAAACATTCTTGTTTACAAAAATTTAATTCTCAAGTGATAAATGCTCTAATTCCATTTCTAAATTCTTGTATTAACTCAAGTTACGTTTCCACTTTGAAAATCACTTTGTTCATAAAAATCAAAGCATTACAAGCCTTCAAAAATGTGGACATGACTATTGAAATCATCAAATATTTTTCCTTTTAAATTGATATGGTTTTACCCAAACAAAATTGTTAAAATTTTATTTTCAAAACCGAAGTACCGATGGTTATAAAAATCAAACTCATTTGTTCAAATTCATTTTCACTTTCTTACAATTCCTTTTTCACTTTCTTTGCAAATCCTTAAAATCAATGTTTGTCCATTTCATTCAAAACTCATATTTAGAAAAAATACTTAGGATCTTTTTACACAAAATAAATCAATAAAAATTCCTCTAAAATTGTATTTTTGTTCTCTTAAAAAAAACCCTTTGTTTGTTTTCCATACTCTTCAAATCATCCATTATCATTCTTCCTGAAAATATTAATTTAAAGATACGTAAAACATTTGTTCTAAATTTATCAAAATCTTATAAATGGCCATTGGAACCAAGAAATATTTTTCTTCTAACTTAAATAAATTCCATTCTTGTTTCTACACAAAATAAATCAATAAAATTTCATTCTAAAATTTGTGTTCATGTTTTCTTAAAAAAACAAACAAACCTTTAGTTTATTTTCCACACTCCTCAAATCAATCTAATTTTATTCTTCCATAAACATATTAATTTGTAAACACCTATTTTGAGGTGTCTTGGCCGAAATTCTCATTGTTCTAGGGATCAAAATTTAATTTCCTTGTTCTTGAAAATTTTCAACATTGACCCTCATCAAGGGCATCAAAGCCGTAGCTCTTCCTTGACCATTGGAACCAAGATCAATTTTCTTTCCATCCACACATCATGGCATACATATATATATTTCATCATAAATATCACAAACATGCCATATACTCATCATGCATATTATAAGTATACTATCAAAGCCATAAAATCATGCAAAGCATATTAAGCATAGACAAAAATAATCAAAGCACAAGAAAATAAAGCAAAGCTCATAAACACACAATTAATTATTACATGACCATGGATTGAAATTCTCACATGAATTCACAATCCATCAAATATAAGACCATCTCCCACCACCATAATTGGTTGGTGAGATGGATCTCCCTCTTACCTCTTGAAGATCATCAAAAACTCTTTGTTTTGCTTCTCTTTCCAAGTCTTTCACTACCAAGGGCTTTTCAAATACAAAACAAAATACATAGAAATTAGTATACTAAGCTTGATTAAGAGGAACCATGGATCAAACATGATTTAGATCATGAAAAAGAAAAGAATAAATGAAGTTTCCTTACACTTCATCAACAAGAACTCTAGAACTTGATCTTAGTAAAAGTCCTTCAAGATGAAAAATTTAGAGAAAGTCCTCAACATGAAAGTTGTTTAGAATAAGGTAAGGATTCAAGATCTATGGTTGGATTAAATTAAACAAACCATGGAACAATCATGGCTTATAAAATCATAAACATGAATTTAAACCATAAAAACCAAAGTTTATCTCTAGGAAAGTAAGGTAAAAGTGGGATTTTGAAGCACTTAGAGTGGGATTTTGGGAAAACTTTCTAAATGAAAAGTGTTTAGAATGGTGTTTAGCTTTAGGAAATGATGAGAGTGAAAACTATAGGTGATGGATAGTGTATTTGGGTGTAGAGACCGAACCAATGGAGAGAAAATGGAAGGAAAAATGGTTGCTTGGTTCTTGGGATTTTGAGAGAATAAGATGGAGGCTTTTTTGGTGAAGTAGAAAAATGAATATGGAGAGTGTGACCAAAGGTGCTGCTGCCGTGGGAGTGAAAGAATGGAGAGATATGAATTCATTTGGCATAATTGAAGGCTATCACATGATGCACAAAGTCTTCCACTTTGTCATCTTTTTCTTTGGCCTAAAAAGGCTATACAAGCATGTCTAAACATGTCTCCTCCTTCCTAACACTCCAAAACCGTCCCCCCCTTCATCATGCACTCCAAAGTTGTCATAATTACTTGCTAATTGTTTAGTTAATTCATTAGATTAAGTTTCCTAATCAATCTTAACTAATTTTCTAATTACATAACTAATTAATTAGACATATTATTTCATATATTATAATCTCTAATTAAAATTAGGATATCTAATTAAGAATTAGATTATAACAATTTAACATTTAATTTAGTTTACTTGGCTTGTTAATTAGGCCATTATTTGAAGCATTTCTAGCCATTGATTAATTCAATGGTTAGGATTTAGGTAGACTTTTAATTTTTAGAAGACTAAATCTAAGCCATTGGATCTTTCTCCTTTAGATTCTAGCCATTAGATGTGTCTCCAAAATTAAGGGTCAAGATTGCTCCTTCAAACTTTAAATCGAAGGGTTATAATCAGTCATAGCCTTTTTAGAAGACCAAATCTCCACCCTTGATTAATTCTTCATCCAATGGTCATAAATGGCCCTTGTTACTTTACAAGACCAAATCTCCACCCTTGATTAATTCTAAATCCAATGGTTGTAAATGGTCACTTTATATAATTAATTTTACACCGTTGATTAAATCTACGGTTGATATTGAAACTTGCCTAATTAAGTTTATTCTCACACCATTGATTAAATCAATGATGATTATCTTATGTTTCTTTATTAAATTTATTTCTTAACCGTTAATTGAATCAATAGTGGATATCCAAACCACCAGTGTTGACTTAAGCAATATAATTTCTATTTTTATCTACTAAAAATCCCACGAAAGAATATATTTACTGTATTTTTATCTTTCGATAAATAAATACAGTACAAAATAAAATTTCTAAAACTGTTTCCGGATTCAGGTTTAGTAAGATCCCCTGTCTCCGTCTAAACAGTACAAATTTTTCTATGCGTAAAAAAAATTTTCACTTTGCGGGACCCACCTGGACCCACGTATGGTCACCTGGGCCCACAAACACCTCGTGGGGCCCACAAACAGAAAAAAATTTAAAATCACACATAAAATCACAAAAATTGGAAAATGTATGAAAATCAAGTCAGATTGTTAAAAATAATTAACAGTCAAGAGAAATAAATACAGAAAGATTTTTCCTGGTCCAGAAATTATTATTTTCCTGACACGGAGTAAATCACTCAAAACGATCAAATACGCTGACGGAATAAACAAAATAATTTTACAGTATCCAGAAATTACTAAACAGTAAAATTCTGTTAGCTGTCAAAATTACTGTTTATAGGATAGAAAATTTTGGAGTGTTACAAAGAGCAGTGTGAGGGAGGGCGGCAGTGCAAGGGAGAGCAGCAGCGATAAGAGAAGGGAGATTGAGAGAGAATCAGGAAAGCTGAGAGTGGAGAGGGAGACAACAGGAAATAGGGGAGGGGGAGGCCGGTTGCACAAATAATTAGTTCACTTTCTGGTGCCAAAAATTATTTTCGATGAGATTTTTAAACTTTGTCCAAAATTCCATCGCGAATAAGGCACACGAGCCTTACCTTGGTTTTACTAAAAACATTTCCAGAGAAAAATTTGTGGGAAATTAAAATAATATTTTTAATAAATAATTTTTAAATTTTTTAAAAAAAAATTGGCGAAATTTTTTGCCAAAAAGTAAAATTCTAGAGGACTAATCAACAGACACTATTAATTTTTTAATTTATTTTTAAAAATTTTTCTAATAGATTCTTCTGCCATAAATTAATTAAATAATGAATGCTTCATTTTTATTGATTGGAAATTAATATAATATTTTTTAAAAAATTTCCTTTTTTCTTATATTTTTTATTTAAATATTTCTAGTGGAATAGAATTTCAAAATTCTTGCAAACTAATCAATAGGCATCATTAATATTTTTTAATTATTTAAATTTCTTATTATTTGTTTTTTATTTTTCCAAAAAAGTTTCTGGTGGATTTGCCACCAGAAATTAATTAATTTCATTTTTTTGGTGAATTAATTCTCTAGAAATATTTTCCCTCGCCGAAAATGTAATAATTATTGGGGGATAAATATCTATTGATAATATACAAATTTCTTGTAGTGTATCTCAAATTCAGTAGAAAGAAGTCAGACACTGAGAAGCATGAGCATTGTCTCGTAGAGGTACATGAAGTGTTTTGTACCCTAATGTCTGGGTCAAGCAAACCCTTTCCTGGTCTCCCAGTAGGTGTACTTCAAACTCCTCATCCAGGATCCCATCCACCATTAATTGGAGACAGGACTGTAAATTTGCCATCGCTTCATTTGTATCCAATCTAGAAAGTGTGCCCAACACCTCCTTGTCCACCTATTTATACAAGTGCACGTCCTGAGATGCCAGATACGCACTAGATAAGGCTATGATAACTTTTTGCCTCCTCATCTTTGTGACCTGTATCCTAGAAGAAACACCCACAAAGGCCGAGCTTTTGGCCTCTAAACTTGAGCTACTAAAGGGACCAAATCGGTGTCCCAACCCCGCAATGATCTCAGAAGCCGGACGAAGTTCTCCACACGGTATCGGGCACTGGGATGCCTCTATTCGTCTCGCGATCTTATCTAGGATCTCAACCCAAGAATGCGGCCTTTGTGCCTTCACGGGGTTGCCACCCTTTTGGGACCACAGTCGCTGCTTATAGCACAGTGGGGTTAGGGGTTCTAACAGGATCTCAAGGGAGCTTCCCTCCTCCCTATCGCTCCCAATCTTTTTAGCTTTTGCCATTCTCAGTGAAATGAAAGAGAAAATAAGGCAACGGGTAGGGAAATACCTTGGAAGTGAAGTAGATTGTGAAGAAACTAGGGAAAGATGATGGAAACAGATTCTACAACTACTTCTGTTGCTATCACTGTTATGCGCCATATTGAAACTCTCCATTGGAAATCGTCTACTTACTAAAAAAACTCAAAGAAGAGAGAGATGAGAGAGTAAAAATGATCTACTCTTTGCCTCATTTCCCTTTTATGGGGAACCCAACGTCTCAAATGCCACCATTAATCAAGGGTGCATTGGTCATTTCGCCTGCATTTGAAATGATTGTAGTGCGAAAACCAAAGGGCGGTTACCACTCTCTGAGTGCCACAAATCATTGAACATTGTCAACAGTAGGCAAAACGACCTCAGTCCCAGATGAAAATGTCTCAAGTAAGCCAAGCGTCAATTATCCTAAATGCATAACAATATTCCAAATCCCGGTTCACTAGAGTCACCTAAGATACAGGACCCCAACAAATGGCAAGTTCTAGTTACCTAAGATTGTCTCGTCTCAGCACCACGAATCAAGGCATGATTTGAAACCTATGTTGCTACAGATGCAAGATCCTAGTGGAAATCACATGCCCACTCTAGGTGAATCTCGGCATAAGCGCCATAACAAGTCTTGACAGTAGGGGCTTTGTGGCTCTACACAGTGGATCCCAGATGGTAACTGCAATGCATCCCTTCACGAAGAGGACCTTGGCTTTGATGCCTCGAGACGGATCCCTGTGCATGAGGGCATATAACGCTCCTATTGGTCTCTTTATGAGTACCTTGGCACTCTACTGTCACATCAAAGCACCGAACTTGTGGCAATTGTTCTGGACTCGTATCTCGAATCTAGGCCCAACACAAGCAAGCCTACCTTAGCTGGCCCAATCGCAGCCCCTTGTTGGCATGACCCTCATGGGTAGTTACTTATTCACTAAGTTGAGCATCTTATCTTAACTGAATCCCTCTTAAACGAAGAAGTTTGGAGAACTTATCCCCTTATAACTACCAATCTTGATCATATCTAAACAGTATCTTCTCAAATACTATTTATCTTGTAAGTAAACACACTCTATAAATATGAATTTAAATAACTCAGGTATGCATATATTCTAATATACTCATCTTTTCTTGTGCTCAATACTAACTTAAGTGTCAAAATATTTTGCAGGTACATCATTCTCCTTTCTACCATCTCTACCGTACAAGAAGAAAACCATCATCGGTCTCTAACTTGTAACAACCATTTTAAACACGATTAAGTACACATCTTAGATTTCAGTTCTGAACACATAATTTAAAAAAATAAAAAAACCAAAGGTAAACGACAAAACAAATGAGAACAAATTAATTAAGCTGTACGCAGCCTTGAATGCCAACGTATATTGCGTACCTCACTGTGTGTGCGTGGAAGTTATGTAAGTTCACGATAAAATTCAACTTCACTCTTGGCAAATACCGCTTTTCATTACGTACTATGTGTAACCATTGAAAAAAATAAAAAATAAAAACCTAAAAAATAAATCAATACAGCAACAATTTTCATTAGATTTGAATGGTATTTTGCTAATTAACGAGGGCTGTTTTAGTACATATCTGTAAAATTGATTCGATTCAAAATATAAGAATAAATTATTGGGGTTATGTTATGATGTAATGTATAATGATATCTACGGTGGCGGAGTTAAACTAGAAAAATATAGCTGACAAGGGCCATAAGAAGAAAAAAAAATTAAAAAAATTGGGGGGGGGGGGGGGGGTGTTAGCCCTCCTATAGCATGTGTGAGGCGCCGCCCATGGATATCTGGAATTGAAAATGATGGAAATAAAAGCATGAAATATGTAACAAAAAATTTGCTTGCGTGCCTATAGTTTAAGTTGACGTTATAGACTCAAGCAGTTTTCGAACGGAATTACTAGAACTTATGGAAATCACTGTTTTTATGCACAAATCATCCTGACATAAAGCAGGGCAAAAGATTCTGTCAGAGTCACAGACACATTCTGTGTGTTAACCTCGCTAACAAACACCTTCTGTCGTACAAAGTATCAAGAAAAGTAGTCGACAAGAAGATAAATTACCCATTGGTCTGAGTTTAAATTTCTCCGAAAGTAGAAAGAAGGATTTTTTATTTTTGATAAAGGAGAACAATAAAAGAGTATGAAATAAGTTGAAGCAGAAACAGTAAAAGCTCGTGAGCAAGATTGGATTAATTCTATGGACGTCACTGCTGACGGCTGCTACAAAGTCGCTTTTATTGATTTCTAATAGGAAAAACATCTTTGGGATTGGGATAATAATAAAAAAATTGGAGAAGATTTAATTCATTGAACTCAAAATTTTAAATAATAAAATATTAAAAATAAATATAATATAATAATTTTTAATGGTGAGATTAATAATTGAATCTCTCTGTAATTTTTTTTTAACTGCAGAAGATCTCAATCTACATCTTTGACACATTTTAAAAAATATTAGATTTAATGAAAAAAATAAGAATAAAAAATAATATTAAAAAATATAAATATATATATATATATATATGATAAAAATATCATAACTGCTTCTAATATAGGGAGATGGGTCACAAGCTCACATGAACAAATAGAAGAAAACAGAGGAAAATAATAATAATAAAAGAAACTCATGAGATCATCAATGGCACTAGCTTAGCTAGCCATGCAGTTCCTGCAACGACAAGGCATTGCAGGAAAGGACCATGCGAAAAGCCACGCCATAATGCTACCGTTATAGCGGCGTACGTTTTGCTTTGCTGTTCAAATTTGATGATGCAGAAGTTAAACGGCAATGTTTTGTGGACAGCTTTCTCGGCGCACAAACATCGCAAAAACTCCTGTTGATTTATGGGGAAAAGTGGGATCGTGAGAGAAAGAAATAGAAAAATAAATAGTGAGAATTTGGTTTCTAACTTTCTATAAAGTCTGTTAAAAATTGTATGTGTATGTAACATTAGCGGAAGTTAAAATCCTGTTCTTCAATTAATGTCTGTCCTACTACGAACTGTTTATATGAATAAGAAAGGGAAACGGATCGCCTGCAATTCATTATAAACTGCAGGTGATCTTAGCTGTGTCATTTGGTTTGTAGAATGGTAAGATATTAATAAAAAATATAATTTAAAAAATTTTATCCATTAGATTAGGAATTGCATCGAGTGCAGTTATATTCACAAATGTAGAGCATCTCAATCCATAAAAAAGAAACCTGGCACCGGCTAGAACTTGGTTGATTTAAGCTATAACTGTAATTGTAATTGTATATATATATTATTACTTTGAATGTAAATTTCTAAGCTATGATCATATAGATAGATAGCTTTTATTAGGGTGCGCTTAATTAGGGTTAATTGATCAATCCTACAGATGAAAGATGTTGGGCGTGGTTGCGGGTATTCAGATAGAGGCTAGGGCCTAGCTAGAGCTAACAATCAAACTGTTCCATCCCAGTGATTCCGGTCCAGTTGAGGGTAGTTGTATATCAGCTTCCAAGCTCATGGGGAGGGGACTCGGAAAACACGGTAAACACTTTGAAACTCACGTCAGTATGAGAAGGAGTGTAGAGAAAACCGAGAACTAATTTTTATATGGTGTCTAGTTATTATATATTGATGGCATTATATAATAAATTAAATATTTTTAATTTGAAATTTTATATATTGATGGCATTATATAAGGTTACTTGAGAAAAGTAATATGTGGTGGATTCCTCTAAAGTGCAGCAATGACTGCCAGTGAAGTAAGGGGTGAGTGCCTGCAAAAGGTATTCCGATACTCAAGTCAGTAGTTACACAAGGAGGATAGTGTGTAATAAAATTCAAGCATTATATTTGTCCTATTGTTTAACCTTTATATATAGACGTATGAGGGTGCAAAGAATGTGGGAGGATCTGAGCAATTCAGTGCATTTTGTATGTTGTCTCCATGGAGTACGTAAAATCTCTATTCTGTATGGTCTGTCCCCTCTCTTCGAGTGGAGTGGTGTCCCCTCTTTTTTGTCGGGAGAGCGGCATGCTTAATGGGTGAGCTGCTTCATGCGCTTGACACTTCTGGATACCAACCTGGAGGGTTGGTTGCTCTAGTTCTATGGGTCTGTGACACGATCTAGAACAGTTGCCCCCAACTTGACACTTAGATAAGATAGTTAAGTATCAATGTACAAATTTCACTGGAGCACATGACATGCAATGGACAAAGGGATCCGTGTCATAGTGTTTATGTCGGATCTCGTGATGTTCTCTCAAAGGGTCGGGGTTTGTGATGTATCATAGTGAACATCCCAGGATACACGAGCAAGGCTGGGATATGGGATGGATCGCTTTGTTTAAGTCATCACTCTGTGGTTTGGGGTTCAAAGTTGGTTGCCCCCATGTAGTTTTTGAGGATCGAGATCTAGCTTTGAGATGAGATCTGTGGTGTTCTCATACAGTGGTATCTCGTTGTAGGCTCGTGGTCTAAGGTAGGGTGCACTCAGATGCCATGCGTCGTTTCAATTTTGAACGTCTTGGGCATTGTCCTTTTGATTGCCTTTCCTCAGTGATTCATAGCAGTATGCGCTTGCTTAAAAAACATTGCTTCGCATTTATTGGGAATTAAGCCACTTTAATAGCTATAGTTATTTCGTGTTATTTCCCAACTATCTATTGCCTTCACGACCAATCATAGGGGAGGAGTAATTAAATGTGGTCTTAAACATGCACTAGTTCACCTTTCTGGGCCAGTTAGAACGCATTATTCCTTCTGTAAATTAGGAATGTTTGTTGTGAGGTTATCACCTGTGTCTTTCATTTTTTAGTTGCACTTAAGAATGGGTCTTTTCAAGAGAATGGGCCCATTTCTGCTTCTTCTGAGCGTGTGGAGGGTCGTGCCCCCTTCCAAGATCATCTCCCTGTTCTTCCCCAAATTCTCAAAGGTGCTCCTTTCCCCCTACATATTCCTTTGGTGGAGGCCTTTCTTTCCTGGCCTAAAGGTTTAGTCAATGCACCCCCAAACAGTAGAAGCCTTTCTCTCCCAACGTACATAGGATTGCGAAAACTTCCTACTCCCGCCGGGAGGGTCCACGGCTTCTATTGCAAGTCCTGTAGGGTGTGGAGAAGTTTCACTAATGTCCCCCATTTGCTCCTCTATCTTCCTTCCATGGTGTTTTCCATGCCTTGGGTGCGCGGATGTGTAGTTGGATGTGAAGAAGTCTCTTAGAGTGAAGCAATCTCCTCATGTTGGCCAAGAGTGCACACGTATGGAAGAGCTGCGGAGGCGGTCAGTGTTTGATCATTAGCATCGTCACATTAGGCTTCCTTTCTGTTTTCTTCCAGCAGGCACTTTTTTTATTAGAGTAGTTTATAGGCCCTTTCTTGAAAAAGAATAGCTTCCTAGGCCTCCTTGTAAAATTCCCTTATTAAGTAGACGATATTTGGAATGAGAATAAAGATTTATTTTCCTGAATGTTTTGCTTTCCGTTGTATTTTGCTTTTGTACCCTCAAGGTCGATCCAACATCGGATCTCAGTTTTTATTCTGTACTTAGTGATCAGCTTGTGTAGTTCCAAGATAGGTCCAACGTCAGATCTCGATATTTGCTTGCTGGATGAATGCTCGCTTCACTAGTCTGAGATGAATGCGAAACTTGACCTCAACAGTAGAGTTCGTTTAGTTGGCTGAACATTCGCTTCACCTGACTGGGATAAGTGCAAAGCTTGATCTCGGAGGTAAGGTTCATTTAGTTGGACGAACACTTGCTTCACCTGACCGAAATGAGTGCAAAGCTTGATCACGGAGGTAAGGTTTGTTTAGAGTGACGCAGTAGCATCATGGTGTGCGGTCCACTATCCCAGGCTATGGTTAGTTATGCTTAACCACTGTAAACTATGGTGGGTTTATGGGTTAAGGTACAGCTCAAAAGGGCACATGTTAGAACCCTTGAATACTCTGCTTGACCCTAAGGAGTGTTCAAGTGGATTCCCTAATTTGGTTGTCTTACGTATGTATCGAAATATCTTATCCTTTTCGGACCTTGTATTCCTTAAACCTTGCCAAGGTACGGTAACCTTGGGGGTTATGTCATGCTATGGTACTCGGGAACTCGAGGTCACGCTCGATATACTGGCTTGGATGGAGTTGGGCCAAGGTAGTTGGGGACTCGAGGTCACGCTCGATATACTGGTTTTGATGAAGTTTGGGCCAAGGTATTCGAGAACTCGAGGTCATGCCTGATATACTGGATTTAATGAACAAGTCGAAGTGCTTGGGGGTCCATGGTCTCAGCCAGGGTATTGGCTTTAGATGAAACGATAGTTGTACAAAGAACCGATTCATTGATATCCAAGAGTTTTTACACTGTGGAACTAACAATAGTCAACTATAGTATTTCCTCAATTTGTTTGCATTCTAGAAGTTTTTTATGGCTTTTCCTGATAGGGTTTCCAAGGTGTAGGCTCCCGTGTTGGTGGTGGACGTGACTCCGTATGGTCCTTCCCAATTAGGAGCTAGCTTTCCATCTCTCGTATTTTTTCCTCTAATATCCACCCTTTGAAGCACAAGATCGCCAATGTTGAACCTGTTGATGTATGCCCTAGAGGCTGATACATTTGTCTGTATTTACATACATTCTACTATACTAATTTTAATATATGAGACAATTCATTTATTGTGTTTTTTTTAATAAACATAATAAAGTCCTTAGAATAGTAAGTTTGATGCCATAGGATATCAAGTGGTTAACTTGATCGTGAGATCCTATTAGATAAAATTAGAACACTATTCTTAAATGTCCCTAGTTAAGTATTATTGTTAACTAGTACAACAATAATGCATTGAGACTAGTATGTACATAAACTGATGACCACATCTCACGGGTCATGGATATGAGATATCAAGTCTTCACATGGACACATATTAGAGTAATGATGTACTGGACTGACCCGCCATGAGAACGCTACATGGATCGTTACATGAGTGTCAGAAGCAATTCTCATAGTAACAATGGTGTCTGTGGTCCTTTGACCTGAAATCACTACGATTCTTACATGAGGAGTTGTGTATTTTAATACCATCAAACGTCATCTATAACAAAGTGATTATAAAGTTAGTTATTGGACATATCGCGAATCATGCAGAGGAATATGAGTGACCTAGATAGGATTTGTCACTCCTACATAACAGGAGCGATATCTTCGGGCCCCCTAATTGAGTGAGACTGCGAAATGCATGGTCATGCTCAAATGAGTGAATATGAGATATTGATTTCATTTGTTGTTACAAAGTCTACTCGAGTATCAGGAAACGAATGATTGGACTATACAAGGGTGACGTATTCCATGCCTTGTGTTCAATCTAGATATCTTGACAAAAGGACTAAATGACACAGAAACATTGGTCACGAAAAGATTATGTCAAATCACTGACATTCTTATTACTTAGGTAGCAGCGATGTGTTACTAGATACCGCTCACTGGTTGTAATATTAAAATGGAATTTTAATATTACTGCCAACGTAATGAGAACTTGCAGGGTCACACACATAGAGCAGACTAAAATCGGAGTAATAAATCCAAGTTAGACTCAGACTCAATTATGGGCTAGACTCATTACAAATGAGTCTAGGATTGCACAGCTTACCTTACTGCTGCTGCTCACACTCACTTAAGGCAGTCACTATTATAAATAGTACTGCTAAGGGGCTGCTAAGACACACATATTACAGAACTTTAGCCGCACCTACAGAAAAAGTGAGTGAGCGACATGTTTCTTTTCTTCTCTTCGCAGCTAGCACTGTGTGAGAGACGTGAGGCTCCTCTTTGCGGACGTTGGACGTTCGTGAGTCTGTTTGTGTGGATACCGCAGAGACATCATTGCTATTACGGTGTTGATGATTCATATCACTTCCTTTTGATCACGCTTCAAGAGGTAAATATTTTAAAACTCGGATTATGACTTTTCTTATAGATCCTTGGTGGGAATCCTATTTTTTCGCTGCGTGATGTATCTGCAATTCCCAACAGAACCGTCATGGAATCACCTTGGAATTGTACCATGCGATGATCTTCTACATAAGGACTACTTCCTAGATATGGGCAATACAACGTTGCTCCTCTAGCAGGTCGAGCTCCTGGCGAATGAGGTCCGAATTAGTTTCTTCAAAGAAGCTTTTCTTCCTCCAACTCAACTCTCCTATTTCAACCAAGATCATAGAATCACAATTATAAGTCAACTTAAAGGGGGTTTCTCCAGTGGAAGAGTGTGGTGTGGTTCGATATACCCATAGGATATGATCGAGTTGTTCCACCCAGTTTAATTTCTATCTAAGAATTACTTGGTTAACGACTTCAGCTTTCTTGTTGGTTTTTGAATGCTCCACTAAGGTGAAGTGTTACTTAATCTTGAGTCCGGCTAGGAGGTTCTTGAAATTCTTATTAATGAACTAGGTCCTATTGTCCGTGAAAATTGATTCTGGGACTTCAAACCTACTAATGATATTCTTATAAGTGAACTTCTAGATCCGTACGGAGGTGATTGTGGCCAATGATTCTGCCTCAATTCATTTAGTGAAATAGTCGATACCTACCACCAAGTATTTAACTTATCTTGGTGCTTAAGGAAAAGGGACTAAGATGTCCATTCCCCATCGGTAAAATGGCCAGGGGACAGATATCATTGAGTTCTTTTGATGGTGCTGAGTAAACGTCTAAACGATGCTGGCATCAGTCACATTTTTGCATATGTTCCATGCTATCAACTTTTATGGTGGGCTAGTAGTATCCGGCCCTCAACACCTTCCACGCCAAGGATTTGCCCCCTAGATGGTACCTTAAGCTTCCTTCGTGAATCTCGGCCAAGATATACTCTGCTTCTTGGGAACCGAGACACTTAAGGAGGGGGGAAGGGAATCCTCAACGATACAGCTGATGGTCATAAAATGGTGTATCAGGTCACAGTCCGTATCACCTTTAGGGCTTCTTTGTGGTTCTCTGGCAGTGAGTCATTGCAGCGGTAGGCAAGTATAGGTGTCATCTAGGTTTCTTCATCTCCCAATAAGAGGACTTCATTGTCTATGATACTAGGAGTGAATAGGATATCCTGGATCACAGACTTGTTATTGCAGAGGATTTTTGTGCTAGCCAATTTTGATAGGATGTCGACTCTGGAGTTTTATTCCCTTGGGATGTGCTCCACCCTAACACTGTCAAAAATTTCTATAAGCTTTTTAACTCTAGCTAAGTACTTCTGTAATAGGGGCTACTTAGCCTGGTATTCCTTTTTTATCTAAGACGTTGCCAACTATAAGTCACTGCATAGGACTATATCTTTAGATCCCATCTCCTTGGCCATGTTAATTCCTGCTATACATGTTTCATACTCGGCTTGGTTATTGGATGTGGGGAACTCAAACCTCAATGAATGTTATAGTACGAGATTGGCTTTGTTTTCTAACATGACCCCAACTCCACTCCATTTGGGATTCGAGGATCCATCGACATAGATGGTCCAAGAATGCACTCTAGGGTGGCCAGAGTCCGATAGGAGTTCAATAAGGAAGTTGGATAATACTTGAGCCTTTATAGTTTATCTTAGCTCATAGGTGATTCCGAACTCAGAGAGCTCTATTGACTAAGCAATCATTCTGCCAATGAGATATAGCTTGAGTAGTATTTGCCTGATTGGCTAGTCCGTTCTCACTACAATAGGGTAACATCTAAAGTATTGTCTCAACCTTCTCATAATGATTACCAGAGCCAGAGCCAGCTTCTTGATTTTTGGTAATGGATCTCAAGACTATGGAGGACTTTTATGATGAAGTAAACTAGCCTTTGACATTCATCTATCTTTTTTATTAGAACTGAATTGATTGCTTCGTTGCTGATAAAAGGTAGGTGTAAGGCGTTTTGTCGAGGTCCGATCTTGTCAAAATTAGTGGAGTAGACAACATCTTCGTTAACTCTTGGAATGCTGCCTCACATTCTAGGGTCCACTCGAAGTTCTTTCCTTTTTTTAAAGTTTCGAAAAGGGGAAAGATTTCTAAGCAGTTTTAGCCAAGAAACGTGTGAGGGTGGCAATCCAAACTGTCAGCTGCTGCATTTTCTTAATCGACTAACGACTACACATGTCAAGTATGGCTTGGCATTTCTCCGTGTTGGCTTCAATGTCTCAATTTGTCAATAAGACCCCTAGAAATTTACCAGCCTATACCCCAAATGCACATTTCTCTAGGTTTAGCTGCATATTGTACTTCTATATCTCAACAAATACCTCTTCTGAGTCTTTAACATAGTTATCGATGTCTACCATCTTTACTATCATGTCATCGATATATACTTCTAACATTTTGCTAATTTATCTCTTAAAGATCTTATTCATCATATGCTGGTAGGTTGCCCTTACATTTTTTAGTTCGAACAGCATGACCCAGTAACAGTAGCTCCCCATCTTGGTTATGAAGGTGGACTTGTCTTCATCTTCTAGGTTCATAAGGATCTGGTTGTATCCAGAATAAGCATCCATGAAGGAAAATAGCCTGAAATCGGATGAGTTATCCACGAGCTTGTCAATGTTAAGAAGTGGGTAGGGGTCTTTTGGACACGACTTATTGAGGTTAGTGTAATCGACGCATATACGCTACTTCCCATTAGCCTTCTTAACCAGAACCACGTTAGAGAGACAAGTGGTGTATGAGACCTCTCTAATGAACTCGGCGTCCAGTATCTCCTTCACTTGTTTCTGGATCACCTCTTGCCTTTTTGGGCCCACTTTTCTTTTGCGTTGGGCCACCAATTTCGCATTCTTCATAACAAAAAAATGGTGGTAGATGAATTCTAGATCTAGGTCTGGCATGTTTGCTGAAGTCCAAGTGAATAGATCTTGGTTTTTTTTTTTTTCAGAATCTTGGATAGCCAGGCTTTCTCTTCTTGATTAAGTTGTTCCCCAATCTTGGTTACCTGGCCTAGCTTAGCGCCAAGTTGAAGGGATTCGAGCTCTCCATCAAGTTGGGGATGTGTACCATAAATCTCTTCGCGCATGTCTAACTTGGTCACGAGGATGTTGACGGAGTCCATGGTGACCGGAGTCGAATCATGGCATCGGTTCACTGTACGTGGTCTTTTGGCAATTTTTAGACTCTCGTTGTAGCACTTTCTTGCCATGACTTGGTCTTCCTTTACTGTCACGACTCTGTTTTGGAGGTTTAAAAGCTTCATGGCTAGGTGGGGTGTGGAAATCACAGCCCCAAAGGTGTTGAACGAAGGGCGACCTAGAAGAACATTATAGGAAGAAAGGGCAGTCAACCACTAGAAACCCGACCTTAACAGTATTAAAGAGGGGATCTTTCCCCAGAGTAAGGTGAGTCTCAATATTCCTAACTAGGGTTATCATGTCCCCTGTAAACCCAATCAGCTCACCGACGTAGGGGGTGAGCTCTTCCTTCGACAGTCTCAACTTGTTGAATAGGTCCAGGAACATTATATCTGCTCAGCTTCCCTGATCCACGAACATTCCTTGGATCTCAATGTTTACAATTATTTCAAAAATGACCATGGGATCATCATGATCTGAAATGGTGTTTCCATAGTCATCATTAGAAAACGAGATTAGAGGGGTTTGCCTTAACTCACTTCTTAATTTGGGTTCTTTGAGGAAGGCACACTTATCATAGCTCGCAGGGCCCTCTTCTTGGAGTTTCCCGACTCGCCGCCAGCCGTGAATCCTCTGAAGATGGTATTTATCACTTGGGTTAGTTTGGCGCGGCGATGGCCATCTTTGTCTGCTCGATCCTTAAAACATAGTGGGGTAGGTGTTCTCTATCTAGAATTTCTAGGAGGCGCTCTTAAGGGGCCTAGGAGTTGTCTCCCGAAACTCGAGAGGAAGGAGGGGGAGATTTTCTCCTGAGGAGGGAGTCTCCACCTTATCCTGCTATAGTTCCAAATGAGCCACGATTAGCTCCGAAAAAGGTTTGCAAGGAGTAGGGGCCAGCATTTCGTTTTGATGTGATCACTAAGGCGTTGTAGCGCTGACATTCACAGTCCAGCGTCCTCCGAGGGTGCCCTTTGTGGACCAAAACACTGCCTTGCTTGAACTCTCATGGGAGGGGGGAGATTATCTACTATGAAAGACTTCTACCCATCCTGCCTGGGTTCCAGTAGGGCAGCGACTGATCTCAAGATAAGCTCATCGACAATAGGGTTGGTGTAACATCCTAATACCATTACTTTAGTATACACGTTAGATTCATAATAACTATATACGTTATAATAAAGAGCCAAAAGGGAAAGAAAAGATCATATTTATATAACATTAGCCTTCAAATTGCATAGTGTAATACATAAACCTTTATACAAATCAGAACAAATATAATAAAATACAAGCTTTGTTCAAAAGCAAATAAAAGCTATCTATTCTATTCGCTTCTTCTTCTTCCCCTTGGAAGAGTCTCTACTTGGATTTATCATGGAAAACAACAAACAATGTGAGAATTCATAATTGTCTGTAGTAAATACACAAATATGACATCATGATAACTCCAGCTGCTTCGGGGAAAAACTAGTTATAAACCTCAACTTATACTTTAGAAAGGTGGAAAAAGCCAAAAATTATTCCTTTATCTTCTTGAGGCAGAACTTTCAATTTTTTTATATCTATGGTACAATTATCACATAATTAAGCATTCACAATAATTAAATTGAACAACAAAAGATTAAGATCGTAACAGGTAAATGAGCCAGTACTCACTACCATAGGAACATTAACATACTCTCTCTATGCAACATTCACAAAGCAATCCATAATCCTTAAACGTAGCTAATAATGATAAACAACTTCCCTTACGATTGTAAGATATCATTTTTCCTTAGCAAAGGTTTTTCTCACTCCTTTACACGAGAAAGAGTCTTACTTACTCTTATTGCCTCTACTAGAGAGCTTTTTTCACTTTTTTACTACGACAATGTGCTTTTCTCACTCCATTGTCTCACATATCCATCCTTAGCAAAGTGAAAACTCCTTTGTTTTAGGATAGATTGTGTTATGGCTCAACTCTAACTAGTAAAGGAGCCATCCTTAACAAACATGCAATTTTAGCTCAACTTTATCACATAAAGGAGTAATTCATGTTTCTAGGTTACCCTCACAGCTCAAGCTTAGCAAATAAGGGAAACAACTACCATTTATGTATCTTTAGCTCTACTTTCATCATAAAGGAGTAATTCATGCAATATGACAAGTAACTATTGCCAAACTAACTCAATATACTTACATCTAGTACACCACATCATCACATCACAAGTGATATTAAGTGCAACATCATTGCTCTTCTATGATTAGCAACTTACCTATGTCAATCCACTATCATTGGATGTACAAAAACCTATTCTTTTATACATATGCTAGGTAGATATTGCCTTCATGAAATATCCATAATAGTATCTTATCTCACACTAAAAAGCATATATAAAAGATTCTAACAAGTAAGGAACTTCAATTCGTCAAAATATAAAGCTTGGAAGGTTCTGTATCTGGGCGCTTAAGCGCTCACTCTCTAAGCGCTTAGGTGCTCCATGACAGTAAACCTCCCTTATTTCATCTGTCATTAGGCACTTACGTGCCCAACTTCTGAGTGATCAAGCGCTCAGCACTAAAGCTTTCTAGTCTTGCGCGCTTAAGTGCTCACTCTTGGGGCACTTAGGCGCCCAACATGCTGAAACTCTCTGGCCATGGGCGATTAAGCACCTAACTTCTAGGTGCTTAAGCACCCAGCATCAAACTCAGATGCTTTGTTCTAATGAGTTTTTAACCAATCCTTGACTCTTAAACACAAGTTTTAGATGGTTTTCAACTTTATACATGGTCTCTAAACATACTAAAACTCTCATACATATTCTCAAATCACCCAACTAGTGACACAAGAACAAGTACGTTAAATCTCTCATCCTAATACCCATTTTTCTCAACACATGATAATGGAGCTCTATGGATGCTTACATGCTCTAAGTCATAACCATACATATACTAACTCAATACAAACCACATCTCAAGTTCCTAATGAGTTCACCCAACTCAAACCCTTGAGAAACACCTGAAAACCCATTTTCTAACCAATCAAGCATACACCATGTATCAAAAGAGTGTAGAAAAGGATATAACTACACCAAGTCTCTAAGGATGATGCTTGAACTTGGTCTTCTTGCCTTTCCTTGGTTCTTCCTCCTCTTCCTTCTTCATTTCCTTCTTCTCTTCTTTCTTTCTTTTCCTTTTTCTCTGCTCTTTCCTTTACTGCCCAACATGAGAAATGAGATAAAATGAAAGAGAAAAGTCAAAGATAAAGGTTGAAAGTTAAAAGGCGGTGGAGAGATAAGGATGGAGTAGATATTTAGCTAGAAACTTTATATCTTTTAGGAATACTTTGATCTTACAAATTCAAGTTTCCTAAATTTCTTAAGTGTTATGAAAAATCCTAGGATTCATCTCAATCATATTCTCATCGTTACTTTATTGTTCACACAACTAAAATTGTCACTTAAGTTCTATTACTCTTCCTTAAGTTACATTAAACCTAGGGAAATAAGCTAATAAGCTTACAAGTATCTACTTTAACATGTTCTCATTACTAGAAAATTCTCCATTCTTTATTTGATATCCTCTCAAATTCTCATAATTTTCCAAGACATTTGCCTAGTGAATCTGGTCTTTAAACACTCACTCAGTATTACTAAAAATACTAAACTAACTAAGTTAATTTTTCAAAATTAATCACATCACATTCTATTTATTTGTGACCTAGAAATAAATCCTCCATATTTACTTCTCTCATTCTAACAATTTATGCTACTCTTTGGGCTATTAATAACTATTTTTTCACATCTAGTGTTATAGCAAAATAACTCAACTAACTTAAAAATGTTACTAAAGTTAATAGGTAACTCTTACAATAGCTACTAAACTTCTATAAGCATGATTAAGACTAACTGGTTAGGGAAGATGTTATAGTTAGGGCATTGGGCATTGATCCGCAAATAGAGGGTTGCACGCAGCAGAGGCGCAGTTTGGGTTGGTTGAGGCTCACCTCCTCCTCATGTTCACCATGATTATGGTTGTTCTTTGAGAGTATTAAAGGTGGCAGTGGGAGTAGAAATTTATGATTCCCACATACTGCGCCAATGTTCAGAACTGAGTTCTGAAGGTTACCTAATAAAGTAGTATGCAATGGATTCCTCCGAAGAGCAGCAATGACCGCCGGTGGAATAAGGGGGTGGGTACTTGCAAAAAACATTTTGATGCTCAAGTCAGTAGCTGCACAAGAAGGATAGTGTGTAATGAAATTCAGCCATACATTTGTCCTCTTGTCTAGCTTTTAAAAAGTGTGGAAGGATCTTAGCAATTCAGTGTATTTTGTACGTTGTCCCCTTGGAGTACGAAAAATCTCTATTCCATATGTTCTGTCCACTCCCTCCGACTGAAGTGATGTCTCTTCTTTTTTGTCAAAAGAGGGACATGTTTAGTGGATGAGCTACTTCATGCACATGACACTTCCAGGTACTAACTTGGCGAGTTGGACTACTCTAGTTCTATGAGCTCATGACCTAGTCCAGAACAAATCTATATACTTAATTAAAGACAAACACATAATTAACGAATATTTATGCTTTGAATAAATATCATGAAACTACTCTCTAACTAAATGTGCAGGTATGTAACTAACCTAACTGTTAGAGGTTGAAATAACCTCAGCTGCATATGAATAGTTCAAGGCTCAATTCTATTTTTGGCTTAAAAGCTCATAAATAAATAAGCTGAACAAACTGAAATATATGTCTTATATAAAATATGAATTGGGCATGAACTAGAAGGTATTGGTTTAAGTATATTTCAATACTTATATGTCATTATTATAATTAAATAATTATGTAATTTTACATCAAGAAAAAAGATAATGATTACATAAAGTCGTGGTGTCAATTTCTCTGTTAATTTGCATGGCCTGTCAACTTTCTTTTTCTTCTCATTTCTTCTTCTTTGCGGTTTGTTTTGCACAAGACAAATTAACTTATTGCAAGAGCAAATTAAGCTTATGGCCGGGGGGTTAAGCATAATTTAGCATTTGATTGGGATGTGCCCCATCATAATCCTACATCGGTAATATAATTGTGGATTCTCACCTAACATCTGCTATTGACTTACTTAAACCTATCTATTTGGTTACCAAAGATTTACCATATACTCCGAAATTCCTCATGTGAGACTTAAGCTTAGTTAGCTAATTTCCTTTCTCAGAGATTACCATTCTACTGGCTAGTGGTTCTTTAACTGGGACTTGGAGTAGAGCTAGTTTCAATGGCAAAGCCCGAGTTTGGTCCCAATTAGTTAGCCTAAGTTAGTTGTATGACCCCCGCTTAAGTGGTTGCATATTTTCTCATAACTAGGTTTAAATTTTGGGAAAATTATTCTTTCGTGTCAATACTGATTACTCTAGTTTGGTGGTTGACACGACGTGTCACATTTTTTTAAGCATTATTTTTTACAACAAATCTTCTTCCCAATATGGTTTTTTTTTTTTTTGTCTTCATTGTGATATGTTGGTCCATTCTTTGTTTTTGGATTGGGGGTTGCTGCTTTTATCATTCAGCGGTAGTCTTATCCGCGTCTTTTTTTAAACTTTTGTAGTTATTTTTTAATAAATTTGTTTAAATCTTTTAAATATATGATCATTTCGATAGATATAAAGCATTTACCTGAGTTTCTTATATCTGCCTTTTATGATAAATCTAAATTTTTAGCATTAGTTATTTTAAATAGTTGCATTTCTTATTCTTGCGAAATAGTAAAACCTTCAATGTATTGAGATAAGAGATATTATCTTCAAATAGCAATACTTTATGTGTTAGTTTCCACTCTCCATATTAAAAAATATATTCTCATGAATAGTCTAAAAATCAAGAATAAAACTATATATCATGAGTTAAATTTAGGTGAAGATTGTATCTATTTTATTCTTTTAATACAACTATTTTTTCTTTTACTAGTTTAATGAATCTTGATTTATGGTTAAAAAAAAAATTCTTCATAGCAAATAATGATCATAACCTATAAAGCATGGACACGCGTCTGTGTGGAACACATGAGGACACCCGTATGATACACGTATCCGACGTGTCTGAATGTGTCTAATTAAAAAAAAAATTAGTTTAGACACGTATCGGACATGCTTAGAAACGTTTAGGACATGGCTTGGACATGACTCATTAATATTTTTTTTAAAATAAAAAGATAGTTTCTATGACTAACATTCAATTAGTAAGTCCGTAACCAACCCAAGTTTAATTACATGATTGATGTCCTAAACCACTATTTTCACATAATAATATTTTAAGTTTTATCTTTTCACACATTACTATTAAACTTTTAAGTTTTATCTTTTCATACACTACTATTTTTATCTGCTTCTTCTACCTCTATTCGTACCAAGCTGTCCACTTTGTCGTTATTGAAGCTTGTCTCATACCAATGTTTTCTCTAGTTAATTTTTTTATGCACATGTAATTATACATTGTTAGTTCTATTAGGAGAAATTAGTTTAAATTTTTTTTCAGAAAATGTCAATAGATATTATGCTTTATATTTTTTAATAGGAACTTACTAAGTAGTAAATATTGACACAAATGACATATATTAAGATATTATAAATTTTTAAGCTTATAGAAATGATATTAATGAATTATGAATCTTTTTTCTTAAATTTTGTAATTATATATATAAACTAAGTTCTTTAATTTACTTTGATATTAATTTATATATATATGTCGTGTTTGTATTCTACAAGGTTTTGAATTTCATGTGTTCTTGTATTTATATCCGTGTCATGTCCTGTATCTGTATTCATGTTTGTGCTTCATAGATCATAACAAATGGTACGACCATTTTGTTTACTATTTGTTATGATTTCTACTATTCTTTCTGGTTTTTATGTTTAATGAAATAACCATACTTCATAACATAATATAATAATATATAAGTAGTCAAAAAAAATAACGTAATAATTCTTTTTTTTTTTGCGATTATTTCGTTGAGCGGTTATTCAGTGAGAAATTTGAAGAAAAATGCTAACACTAAAGAAGGCTAGGAAGGATATCTAATACGAAACCTATGAGTAATTCTCCCTTAAATCTTTGGCGGAGTTTAAATCAAACTACCTAGGGAAAATTACTTATGAGTCTGTATTGGGATGATATTCCACTTTTGGCACACGAATTTTTATTTATTTTTAACGAAATAGCCCCACACATTTTACTAAGGTGTTCATAGATTGGGTTGAATTGATTTTAAAGGAAGAAAAAAATCAACCAGTTAAATATAATCGATTTTCTCATATTATTAAGTTGGATCAGTTTTTCAGTTTTTGTTAGATTTTTTTAAAATACACATTCATCAAAATACGTAAATTTAAAATCACTAAAATATAAAAACACAACTCAAAATTAGTTCATAAGAAAAATTACATCAAACTACAAATCTAAATTCAAAATAGAAGTTTAAACTAATTATCAATCCTACAATATATGTCCAAACTATGAAACTAGAAAAGGAATTAAGTTTGGCTTGGAGTATAATAGAAAAATTCTTAAATAAGTATGAGCAACATAGTAATTCATTAGGTAAAATATTACTTTAAAAATATATATATAAGAACTTTTGATTTGAATTGAATTTGATTAATTTTCAAAATTAGAATAAAAAACTAATTCAATCCAATTTATTCTTTTAGTTTTTTATTATTTTTAGTTTTATAATATTTTGATTTATTAGAATTTTTTGTTTTTTTGGTTCAATTTTTTCAATATTAATTAGATTGGTTTAGTTTTAAACACCCAAAACTTCACAACATAATAACCATAACTTTTGCTGCGATTATTATATTGTGAAAAACGGTTGTTTGGAAAGTAATTTTGACAAAAATAAAAAAGGGATTGCAAATTTTCAATTCACATTATCAATAAGTCTCTCAAATAAATGAAATAATTATTTGAATATATATATATATAAAATAAATTAGAGTACAATTTTTTAAGAATTTTCCTTCAAGAATGACTAGTTTTTTTTAAATTCTAAATTTTAATTATTTTTTTAATTAATTATATATATCTTTTTTATAATTTTAAATATTTTTTCTCTTTTAATCTATATTTACTTAGATTCTTTCTAATTTTTAAAAACTCATGTAATGTACAGATACTTATTAGTGTGTGTATATATATATAAGAGGGATCAGCTTGCACCAGTGTAAATCTTTTTTCTCTCACATTCATTTTTAACCGTTAGTTTCACTTTCATCTAATAATTGAGAATATTTCATTAAAGATAACTATTAGATGAAAGTAAAATTAGCGGTTAAAAATGAGTGTAAGAAAAAAAAGACTTATACTAATATAAGTTTATCCTCTCTCATATATATATATATAAATCTATACATTAATCAGAAACGGACAGCGCTTATGGTATTATCTATATATTGCTAAGAATTAATCTAAAAAAGTCACATTATATTGGTCTTCTTGTTCCATCTCGCCACAAAATCACATCCTTATACTTTTCAAACTTTGAATGTGGTTATAGAAAGAGTTACTTAACATTTATATCTTAAAATATATCGTCATCAATGACTTTTTCATGATCCTAGAGAGACATATTTGATGGCCACATTTTCGATGATCCATGAATTTGTAACTTATATATATATATATATATATATATATATATATATATATATATATATATATATATATATATATATATATATATATATATATATATATATATAATAAGAAATATTTATTATAATAAGTAAAAAGAATAAATTTTTATCATTAAATTTTATATAAATGATCAATATTAGAACATAAATATATTTGACTTTTTTAAATGATCACATTTTAAGTAACTTTTAATCTTGATAATCTATATATAATTGTATGGTCAAGATTTATCACTCTCACTCTCACAAAAAAACTACTCTCACTAGGGCTCCATATATATATATATATATATATGGTTGTATGGTGTAGAGAATGTATTTAATGAGAGAAGTGTTTATTATAAAAGATGAGAGAAATGAATCTTGACAATTGAATTTTATATGAATAATTAATATTAGAATATAAATACCTGTGATTTTTTTAAGTAGTTATATGACATTTAAGTAACTTAATTTTGATCATTTATATATAATTGTATAGTCAAAATTTACTTATCTCACTCTCTCATAATAAAATATTGTCTCACTAGATATGTATATATATATATATATATATATATATATATATATATATATATATAAAGTATGTTAACTACTCAAGTTCCTTCTTCTTAATTATGCTTTCTAATTTAAAAACTTACATAAAAATTTTGCAATAAAATTATGATAATGACATTTAATTAATCTTTTTTTAAGATAGGTGGTTTTATAATAAAATGTGTTTATTATATTGTAATTTTATACAACAATAACAACCCTTTTCCCACTATATTATAGTTTTATATATATTTGAAATTACGAGAGATAATATTTTTAGTTTTCTACGATTTTTGAGAAATGTGATATTTTGTAAGCTAAAAAGGATAAATTTTCTGAATAAATATATAAAACTAAAGGGCTTATGCACTTTCTTTTGGTGATCAAGAGCTTATGCTCTTTGAGAGTATTACATGAGCCCATTAAAATCATAATTTTTTGCGTGACATAATCAAGCATGTCATTGAATTAAATTTAAAAGCTAAATTTCAACTGTCAAAGAGCTTTTATCTCAAAGTATTGGTCAATTTAGTATATAAAAATTGAGTAAAATACTCAGGAATCAATTTTATCAATAAAATTATATTAAAAACTAATCATAAAATTTTCACCCATTTTTATTCGCATATCAAGTTAAATTAAATAAATAAATAAATAAATCTCCTCGCATAGGCCATAGGCGCTATACTTGTCTCCACGTGGATCCCTAATGATATGTACACCAATGGGAGTCTACCATTGTACGGATCTTTAATTACGAGTTGCGACTAATAACAATTTTATCTGTTACACAAGAGAAATATTTTGGTAACCCTTATCTATTTAATTGTGTGAATTAAATTAATTAATATATTTAATAATTTTGATAAATTTTTGTATTATATAATTATTTTATATTAAAAATAATAATATGTCATTTTAATTAATTTAGTTAACATAATTTACATAAAAAAGATTTATATAAATATTTCTTCTTAGCCACATATGTACCAGAAACTAGAGCCGTGCAATTGGATGAAGAGTTTTTCAATCTACTCACAACAACAGTGATCTTTGTTCGTATGCATTTTGAAATTCAATTCACTCCATATTTTAATATATAAGAGCAACACAGGCGAGACGATTTCAAGTTTATTCCTTCTGGATTTTACAAATTTGAAACGAACTAGAAGTCTAGAACACATGGTCAAATTAATGCTCTAATATTATTGTTTCAGCATGTAAAAAACTGCTTTTAGGGCTAACCACTTCGTACGAACTCGGCCTAATCAAAGCAACAGAGATGAAAAACAATAATTTGGCTCAACAAATTGAATACATCAATATATATAACTGGCAAGGTTACCTCATGAGACTCCATATCAAATTCCACCCTGAATGGTGGCACACAGAACGCGGGGAGAAGGTGGACCAAATGCAAAGAAAATAATTGATCTTAACTTGGAATTTTCTCTGCTCTTGCGTAAGATTAGTGACCATTTCGGGGAAACTTGATCGTGATGTTTGAAAAGAGAACTGATGGGAAGTAACGAATCATAGAGGTTAATTGGGTCCTTTACCACCTACAAAACAAGAAGAATATTGTGGTATGTGACCATGCATTTGACGTTTCAAAATGAGTTTGAATAATCTGCTGTTTGCAGCCTGCTTTTCAAAAGTATTATGAGAGGAAGAAAAGAGGCTGCGCGGACCTAACTCCTATTTATATTTTAAAATCTGCACTCCTCCTTTTTTTCAAACTTCAAACCCACATGCTTTTCTTGTCCTTATCACCCCACGTACAGTATGAATCCACACATGTATATACGGTCATACTCTCTCTCTCTCTAAGATACAAATCTGGCTTAACAAGATATTTAGATTCTTAAAACAAAACAAACAAATAAAAGTGGAGACAAATTTATGTTTTAATTGTCTTTGGTATATGATATTTGGTAGAAATAGAAATAGAAATAGAAATAGAAATAGAGAGATAAATATTAATATATTATGTATATATATGAATGATTGAATACATAAAGACTAATTTCTATTCAACTCTTATATTTTTATATCACTTTTTAATATTATTTTTTATACACTTGATTAATGATATACAAATTTGTAGTTAATCACGTGTACTGATTGGTTAATGAATAAATTCAAGTTTCAACCTTAAACTATGGATTTACTCATTAATCAACTAATATACGTGATTAATCATGAATTTATGTATCATTATTCAAGTGTAGAAAGTGATATTAAAAAGTTATGTAACATGATTATTTCTCATATCTATTTGTACATGAAGACTGTTGTACAGAAAAGAAAAATAATAAAATATAATTATGTATTAAATTAATCTAATGCTGTACTATATTAATTATAATCATCTCTAAAATTAATCATGATAAATCATAATCTTAATTATAATTAATCACGTTAACATCTCCCTTCAAATTCAAGTGGGCATAGAAGAAACTAACTTGAATTTAGAAATCAGAGTGTGGAATCAGTCAAGATGATGATTGAGTCTGGAGTCTGGAGTCTGGAGTTTGGAATCTATGACGAAGTTTGAAGTCTGGAATCTAGGACGGAGTCTGGAATCTAAGACGAAATTTGAATTCTGAAGTTTGGAATCTAAGACGAAGTCTAAAGTCTGAAGTTTAGAATATGAAGTCTAGAATCTATGACAAAGTCTGGAGTCTAGAGTCTGAAATCTAAGATTGGATCTAGAGTCTAGACACTCTAATACCAAGTTAAAAATTCTCCTTAAGGTAGATACTATATATGACTCTAATAATATGTTAAAAATAGAAATAAAGAGATAAGTATTGATAAATTGTGTATATATCTAAATGATCGAATGTATGAGGATTAACTTATTTATATAATAAGATCTGTTATATAATAAAAAAATAAAAAAATATAATTATATACTAAATTAATATAATTTTATATTAAATTAATTATAATAATTATATTTAAAATTAATTATAATTAATTATAATCTCAATTATAATTAATTATGATAACAATAGTCAATCGTGGCTGACAGGGAAAACACGGAAATTAAATATTTAGTGACAAAGATGGGAATTTTCACTTTGGGTCCTTTTCGCCAATTCTTGACCAGTCGACTATGTCTGGATTTTGCGATTTAATGACAGATTTAAGTCACGCTCAATTATGAGTCAGCGTGTTCTAAAAGTATTCTTCACAAACCTGCCGATGGAAGCAACCTCAAAGCAGAATTTATGCTCTTCACGTTTATACATGATCTAAACTCGGGTGATTTTGGTTATCTTGTAATTATAAAAATTACAAACAATAATAAAAAAATGCAGTTGATACGACTAGAATTGCAACTATATTAAGAATACTTCTCAAATTGTAATATTACATTCGTAATTATGGTTACAAAATACAATTTAAAACCCTCATACGAACTCTAAGAAAAACAATATCAACTTTAATTCAAAAGAAAAAATACCTTGAGAAATAATATCATGAAATATTTATGTAATATAATGAGCAAGTATGCATCTAATTTATGTATGAATATGGCATATATTTATATGCTTATATGTCAGCGTGTGTATGAGAGAAGTACACAACGTTGTTGTTGTTGTTGTTTATTTTTCTTTTATGTCTATACTGTATTGTGCTATAGTGTTTGCCTAAGGTTGCCTCTGGATGAAAATGTGTTCAGGATTTTTATTTTGTTTTTAAAATAAATCTAATAGTAAAATGAGAAATTTTTAGATGTTTTTAAAGTAAAAAAAAATATTACTTTGTACAGTTTAATGTACGTCACTTTAATTATATAGGTTATCATTGTTGTGAAAAATGCTTTATTTCAAAAGAATAAATGTTTCACATTGGTTGAAAAATAAGTTTTTGAGAGATATATAGAAAGAACTTCCTCTTCATTATTCTCTACTTCTATTCTCTTTCTCAATTGGGTTACGTGACTTAAATCTCTTGTAGTTCTTGAAGCCCTGTCAAACAGGAAGAACTGCAGTAGATTCTCAGGGGATTTTCGTCTATACCGAAATAATTCTTGAGGGCAGTGCTTTGCACGCTACAGGTTTCACGATTTTGCTGTTTCATTTATTTGCAGGTTTCGATTAAGGCTGCACGGGAGAAAACAATCTACAACAATCTCAAGGATTATTGCTGCACATCAATATTATCCATGCAATGTTTAATTTTACCCGTTCGTATATTATTTTATTTTTCCTACAATCTCTGTGATACTAATATAACTTATTTAAATGTGAGGTTTTTATGAGGAAATGAGTAACACAATGGAAAGGGAAAGAGAAGCTCGTGGTTTTGGACGTAGGGGCAGAGGTGCAAACGGCGTTACGTGGGTTCACGCGCTGGTTTTGGGTGGTGTTTGCTGTTGTGGTGCTTAGAGGCCACGGGTTACAACAATCAATGTATCTTTCTTGGTTCACGTAAATAATTTTAGTAATTTTTAATTCAGCACATATTTCACATTTGTTTAAGCATGTATCACTAAAACTAGAAATTATCACATTTGCCATCTTTTGAAATTTTGTCCTCCGAACATTTCGATCTTGGAAACATCTGGGAATGGTTTGGCATATGTAACTGCAGCAGCAAGAGGAGGTGGGTTTTGTGGGGTACCATTCTCAGACCCGTTGTTGGCTGAGAGAGCGGCCTTGTTAGCTGCGTTTTGTGGTTCCATTTTTTTTCTTCTTTTTCACAATAGTCATTAAAGGTGTATTCACCACCTCTATCTGATCTAACTCTTTTAATTCTTTTATTTAATTGATTCTCTATTGATATGTGGCATGCAAGATTAGGACATGTTAGTACTGTTTATATTAAGAAAATGATATTATATTAGTAGTTTGATTGTGTTAATATATGACTTGGTATAAATATCTTAAAGTGTGGGGGTGTCTATCTAAAATTCTTTCACCTGAACCAAGGAAGAGATAATGTGATACTTCTAATTTTGTGAAATAATTTTTAGAAAGATATTTTCTTTTGTTAGATGTGGTGTGTATAACAAGTGAGAATTTTCTCAAATATGTATAATGTGGTGCATCACAATATGAATATGCTCAAATATTGGTACCTGTTATGTAATTGATTTTGCATGTGTTATAATTTGATTGATTAAGTAAATACATACACATAATCCTTATAATGGTTTGTGTAGAGTTTGAAAATTAAAATAGAGCATTGAGTGCTTCATATAATGTCTTACATTGTATCTCATATACCCTTGTTATCTTTGAGTTACTATTTAACTTGGTTATGTGACATGCATAGTTATATATGTATAGAGTGTGATAATTATGATCTAGATGTACATGATCAAGTATTTGATAATGTTTGCATAAATGAATTCCATGTCCCTATTGCACTATGAGATTAGTTGAGATTGATGAGACTATGGACCAAGAGCCATGGTGTTGAATTTGAAGTGTGGACATGATAATCATAATGTTAAATAAATCATTGATTCAAATGAGATTAAATCCACTAGTGATTTATTTTTAGCCTCAATTGAAGTGATGTCGCGTGGAAGTCATCTAAGTAGACCTGTATAGCCAGATCTAAAATTGAGGTCAAGTTTATTAACTTGGTAAGATCTGAGGTTGAGTGGCTAAGAAATCTCTTAGCAGATATTCCTTTAATGGAAGAAACCTGAAGACATAGATTCTTCAGAGTCTGTGATTGCCAAAATGGCAAATAGTAAGAGCAAACAAAATTGTGTATAATGAAAAGTGACATATATGTATACGTCACAATTCTGTGAAGCATATGCTAAAAGATGGAATTAAATCTATTAATTATGTGAAGTGGAAATTTGGCCAATCCTCTGACAAAATCTCTGTGTAGAAAATGAATAAATACCACATCGAGGGGAATGAGACTTAAGCCAATTTGAAATAGACAGTGATGGTAACCCGACTTTTATGAGTGGAGATCCCATGAAAAAAGTTCATATGGGTAATAACAAGTCACTTGTTAGTTCTGCTAGCACTGTGTTTGTCCCTTCCTATGGTGTGAGAAGCATGAGAAGTGCTAGACTGCATTTAATGTGAGGATAAGGTAAATGCTTTTAATGAATTTCATATCCCTTATGGGTGGTGTATAAAGTGCAGTATACACTTGATGAAATCACCTATATGAGTGTGGAGTGGGGCCGCTTCTATGAGATAATGGCATAGTCTTTAGAGCACTCATGAACAACCAGGCACGCACATGGCCGAAAAGTGCAAAACTGCGTTAACAGCAAGAGATAAATGAGGGTGTAAATGTGATCAAGTGGGATTCTAATTTACACGAAAAATGTTTTGGTTCATAGAAGTTTAAACTTCACCAATTACATTGTAAGTTAAAATCCTATTTATCTAGGTTTGGTTCATAGTCCAGAAGACACCAGATTCGAAACGTTTGCACTCATGATGTAACCCATATTCTGTTTTTAAAATTATTGATTTGATTTAATATTCTTTTGAAATATGTGGGGGATTGTTGTGAAAAATGCTTTATTTCAAAAGAATAAATGTTCCACATTGGTTGAAAAATAAGTTTTTGAGAGATATATAGAGAGAACTTCCTCTTCATTATTCTCTACTTCTATTCTCTTTCTCTACTGGGTTACGTGACTTAAATCTCTTGTAGTTCTTGAAGCCCTGTCAAACAGGAAGAACCTGCAGTACCCTGGGGGATTTTCGTCTATACCGAAATAATCCTTGAGGGCAGTGCTTTGCACGCTACAGGTTTCACGATTTTGCTGTTTCATTTATTTGCAGGTTTCGATTAAGGCTGCACGGGAGAAAACAATCTACAACAATCATTATCTCCCTCTATAACAATATTTTTAATGTTATAATTAAGATAATATTGAAATATAATAAATGGTACATAATAAGAACTTTTTCTTTTTTTCTTTGTGAGATTCTAAGAATTTCTTTAGTAAAATTCCATTTCGACAGTTTACAAATATTATAAATATGATCAGTTTAGTTTTTAATAAATAAATTTAGCTAGTTAAAACTCAAGATTTTAAATTCATATCATCATTAACCATTTGTTTGTCTGTACCTATATCCAAGCAAACAATATTATTGATATTTTCTTGATATGTGCCATCGTTAAGGAGCTAGCCCTTCATTTTCTTGACCATAAGAAGCCTTTATTTTTCATTTTGGACACAATATTTCAAATAAATTGTATCTTTCTATCTCCAATAGAACACTCTTATGCTATTCCAGTAACAGGAGATAATCTTGATATGATATAATTATGAACCAATAATTAGTAAGTACAAAAAAGAATGTGATATTAATAGCATTTTGTTGATGCACAGTGGTACAAGAATGAAGAGAGCATGAGGCTTGATCTAATGAAGAGTGGTAATACATACAAAAGAGATTTTTGGAAGGACTTATATTTGATTAGGAGATTACTAAAAATTTAATCATTGTTTTGAAAACCAGACTAGACCTAGTATGAAGCTTTGATCTAAAGAAAAGTGGTAACACATATGAAGAGACAAAGTTCTTGGAAAAAGGACTTACATTTGATGAAGAGACAAAGTTCATGGCTTCCGTCTAAGCAGGAGTAAGACAGAGTATATGAAATGTAAGTTCAGTAAGAAGCGTGCTAATACTAGTTTAGCCGTGAAAATTAGAGATCATACCATATTACAAGTCACTCGGTTTAGGCATCTTGAATCTATCATACAAAATATAATAGAGAGATAGAGGGAGATGTAAACCATAGGATTCAAGCTGGATGGATGAAATGAGGAGTGCTTCAAAAATTATTTGTGATAAAAAAGTGTCTCTCAAACTTAAGGAAAATTTTGTTCGCACAACTATAAGACTCGTGATGTTGTATAGTACTGAATGTTAGACGGTTAAAAGCTAGCAAGAGCATAAAATCAGTGTCGTTGAGATGAGGATGTTGCACTGAATGTGTGGCCATACAAGACAAGATAGGATTAAGAATGAATGCATTAGAGAGATAGGGGTAACATCTATTGTGAAAAAGATAAAAAAATCTCACCTTAGATGGTTTGAACATGTAAGGAGAAAACACTTAGAAGCCCTTGTAAGAAGAGTAGATCAGGTGAAGGTTAACTCAATAGCTAAAGGTAGATGGAAACTAAGAAAGACTATAGGTGAAATGATTAAAAAAGATTTAAATTTGTATGACATTTTTAAAAACTTAATTTATGATATAGCATAATTGAGTCGTTTGATTTATGTACCCGACTCCACCTAATGAAAAAATGCACTAGTTTAATCAGACAATAAACAATCTAATCCAATTCGAACTTGTACCATCTCAAAAAGCAACATGTTAGCTTACCAGTCCACCAATGGTTCTATTGATGACTATGCTTGCATTATTTATTATATACTCAATATTTTGAGTTGTAAATTACATGCATAAGTAAAATCGCACCGCCCAGGAATTGAACTTGTCTACTATAGATAAATTGTAATATCTAGGCATGTTAAAATGGTCCAAGCTTCATGTGTTAGTTTGAATAACCTGATAAAATGTGCAAGTTGAATTGAAAAAATTGAAGTTTGAATGTATTTTGACTTGATTGGGCAGGCACTATTTTGGCCCGACCTGAAATGGGTTGGGCCAATCTGCTGGCTCAATATTTAATTATTTAATTAATAATTTTTATGATATATAAAGAATTTTACCCTTATTTTTTTCAATATAAATTAATATTTGTATCACAAAAATAATTTTATTTGATGTTTATTAGTATTTAAAGTATGCAAAAGAAAAATATAGTGATAAAGCATAAAGATAAATTTTTAAGTGTTAAAAATATAAGAGATTTTTTTTTTTTAAAAATGATAATTTGGACTAACGACTTGGCTTGACCTAACCTGCATAGGCATGCTAGCCCACTTTGGCCTGACCCAATCCAGCCCGAAAATTGTTTTGACTTGTATAGAACGATCTGTTTTGACACCTCTAGTAATATCTTACCAGTAGACCACAACTCCATATGGATTGGTAAACTCATATATGCAAGTATACAAGTTAAAAAAATGTTATATTTTTTAAATATACATGTATATACAAAGTCCTTGGCTACAATTGAAACTCGATTTGACCTAACCTTGAGCTTCTTCCATCATCAATTCAGTGATCGATATTCAGTTTTTAAAACATTAAATTAAGTGTGAGTGAGATGTAGATGAAGAAGTCCAACATTGATAAGGAATGGACGAAGTAAATATCATATAAGTAGAAAGACATATAGACCTAATACTTTAAGGATGTTGACAAAAAAATGTGACATCAAGCGTGGGGACAATGACTGTTTCGAATAAGGGTGTTTATATCCAATCTAGACTAAACAAAACCAATTGAAACCATAAAGCTTTTGGTTTTGTTTTGTTTTGTTTTTTTTTTTAGAAATTGATTGGTTCAGTTCGATTTTTAGTTTCATTTTTTGAAATTAAACCAAATCAAACCAAATTGATAAAATATTACTTATATACATTTAATGTTTTAATTATGAAGTTGCCCTTGTATCCTTAACCCTAACACATAACCTAACCCTCTTCCTCTTGTTGGCTATATATATATTTGGTCAGCGTCTCTCTTAGAATTCAATGGGCTTAACACCCCAACGAATAACGTTTGTAATAGGTTGAACCCCTCAAACTAGACGCGATTATGAGAAGTTTTAAGGAAATAAAGTTACATCATTACCAATATCTATAGCTTTTCACCTAGTGGTAAATACTTGATCTAACAAATGGTATCAGAGCAAGGTCATGGGTTCGTATTCCCCTGGGTGACACTAGGGGGCAGATTGTTGACTTTATTTAGTTCATGTCTCCCTTAGGATTTGATTGGCTTAACATCGCAGCCCGCTTAACATCCCAGCCCATAGCACTTGTAACAGGTGTAGCCACTCAAGCTAAATGTGGTTCTGAGAAGCTTTATTGCACCCTTGCCAATAGCCAAAGTTTTAAATCTTAGACTGGAACACCTATCGCAGCTACCACATTTTAGTTGTGGTGACCTCTGCAACCGCATCACACTTCTATTACAATCCGCATCGGCCCACATTAGTCTGCTTCAGACCACAACAACCGCAATGCGACTTGGACCGCAGCGCGATCACAACTGCAATTTAAAACCTTGTCAATTGCTATAGCTTTTGGTATAGTAATAAGCGCTTAATCCAACAACTCTCTCCTATCCCTACCCACCCCTCTCTCTCACACTATTTCACTTATTCTCTTCTTTTTCTCTCATTCACTCTATCACAACCATTATACCCTAAATGGGAGAGGAAGATGACGAAGCCACAACAAATTCTTAGTCCCTGAAGCTAAAATATGGAAGGTAGGGCTTGGTTGAAGTTGCTTTCCATGCACCTCAACAATGACAATGATTGGGTGTCACGGTAGTCTATCTCCCAACCTCTGCTCACTCACGCTGTTCACCATGTCTAAGATATGTCCCCTTTCCTCCTTTGAATCAATTTATGAATGATTGGACGATTATGTCTATACTGATCAAAATCTAAATGGTGAAAGTGAGAGGAAGAGAATGGTGGTTCTCTCCTCTATTTCATGTCAAAAATAGAGAAGTCAAAAATAGAGAAGCTAAATCGAACCAAATTGATTGAAACTGGCTTAGTTTGGTTTGGTTCTCTAGTAGAAACTAAACGAAATGGTTGACAAGAAGAGTAAGCCAATTGGTTTGATTTGGTTGAGATTATTTTTTTCTTCCAAAAATCAAACTAAATTGGACCGTAAACGTACCCCTTAATTTTTAAAAAGTCAAGCTAGTATATTTTGGTCATACTAATGACATATGTCACTTGAAATACAATAAAACAAATATTGTTAGTACAGTGACTAATAAAATGAGTTTAATTTTAATTTTGTATTATCATTTAATTATATATTATCACATCATTAAAAAATTATGACTTTTGAAATAGTTATTATTTTTTAATAATATGATAATGCATAATTGAGTGATAATATAAAAAATATTTTTATATTAAAAATAAATCAAAATTAAATGTTGATAAAATATTCTGCTTAATGACTTTAATTAGTCATACATATAGAGAAAACACTCTCTGACCGGCCTGAGGCTAACTTGCGATGTTCTAAATATTAGGTGCAAGCCTATAAAAAGCATGTGGAAGAAGCCACTTGAGTGTTCTAGTGAATAGTTTTACAACAGGTTAGCCTCCTATAAATTTTATTTGCTTTTAGGAAAACATTTAAATGAGATAAAGATTTTTTTTTTAAAATCTAAGCATAACGATGAATTTTAAAAACTTGTTCTTTATTCTCTTTGTATATAGCTGGCATTTTGATAGGCACTGCGTATCTCTCAATCCGCATTTTTTATTTTTAGTTAAGATTAAAAAAACACAAGTCAAAGTGTATTATGAAAAAGGAAAACAAAAACTGTAATTATAGTGTGAGAAGTTAAGAAGTATTTGAAAGTAGTTATAATTGAAAAAATAAGAAGTGTTTACAATTTTATCTCTTTAATATTTAAGTTTCATCAAATAATAATGATATTTTACTAACAAGTGTTAGGTGCAGTAATAAGTGAATTGTACTTCTAAAAAGAAGATTAAAACTTAAATCATGAAAAAAGTAATTATTGAGAGGACTTTCTAATCTCGACAATGCTAACAATGCTTGTGGGGAAATAAAATTGTGATGAAATGAGAAATATTTTCTTTTATACTAGTATAAATATATATAAACAACAATAGTATAAATAAACCAATAGTTGTAATTCTACATGATCAGCACGGAATGTTGAAACAATAGTTTGAAAATTTCACCACAACCACTTAGAGCTTATAAAAACTCCCTTTTAAGAGAAAAATTTCAGCTTAGCCATTTTTTTTTTCATTTTGCATGATATGTACCTTATATTTAGAGTCTGTTTGGCATGTAAAATTTGGGTGAAAAGAAAAGGAAGGGAGAAGAAAGGATTGCTTCCTTGTTTGGTATGTCAGAATAAAGGGTTGAACTTTGTTATATCTTCCTAAAACATCTTTTTAATAATCCTCCTAATACTTAATAAAGAAATTATTAAATAAAAAATTAAATATAATTAATATCTTGAAAAAATAAAAAATATTTAATACTTTCTTTATTTAGTAATTAAGAAGATTATTAAGAGGATAAGTTAAGATAATTTATTGGATGAATGCATTTTCCTTCATGAAACCAAACGAAAAAAAAAAATTCCTTCTTTTTCATTAAATGATACTAAACAAAAATGTGATGTTTCTTTCGCTTCTCTCTTTGTTTTATTTTTTCTTTTCTTTTCTAATATATTCTTTTTTTTTTCCTTTCCCTCTATCATACCAAACATACCCTTAGCAAGCACTATGTCGAAAACACACTCCCATCACTATAGTTTTTCATGTTCGCATACATGCCTCACATAAGTCATTTCCTCCACATTTTTCAATATATTATCTCAATAGTGGCATTAATCCATAAATATAAAACAAACCATGATCTATTGTTTTATACGCATCTTATTCTTAATATCACCCTAGAGTAATATTCCAACTCTTTTACATCATCCTCTTTCATCAATGATATGAATTAGAACTCATCTGCAAGAACACAACCAGATATGATATATTCATTCGCCTGTCTCTCGCACAAATACTTGAAGGCATTACTTGATGGTGTAAAAATATAAGTAGCCTAGCCAATATGGCTAGCTTTTGCACTCGCATCATTACTTCTTAAGTTACTATATTTCTTAATATTAACTCATTGTATGAACTCATCGTCACTTCTTTATTCTATGCTGTAACTTTAGGAGCACATATACTCAACTAGTTAATATATACAGTTTGAGTAATGATACTGGTACAAATTTACTCTTACACACAATTCTTACATACTATAATGTAATTCATTGAATAGCACCATACGTCCTACTTTAACGTGTTTTTGAATAGTTTAGATTGTGCACATACATCACAAATAACTTTAAGATACTTCTCTTTGAGGTTTCTAATTGGCAAATTCTAAGTTTTATTTAGAAATACAATCCAACTTCTGATGTCCTAATCATTCAAATTTAAAGATTATTTCCTTAAGAAAGCTAAATTTGAAGAATCTAGTTGACACTTTAATTTTTTTTTTTGGTATGTCAATTTTGAAGAATTTAATAATACCTTTACCCGTAAAACTTTTGGTCAAGTTCCACCACTACAATAATAAATTTAAACCTTTAAATAAATATAAAAAATTTGCACATTAATGATAACAAATTTGGTCTTTTTTTCCTTATGAAAACTGTTGCTCACTCAAGATTGCAATTACAACGGCAAAAAGCTAACGCACTGTTTGATGCGAGTTTAAATAGCTTATTTAACATTTTCTTGTAAGTAGCATTACTTTATTGATTTTACATATATACAAAGTAGAACTTTTTCTAAAATATAATACTTTTCTTTTTGTTATATAAAAAACAAAATCAAATATATCTGCCTTTCATTCAATGTTCATCTACCTAAATCACGTGTTAGACCTAGATGTAACTCCTATAAATATAATGCTGGAGGCCAACTTTCTTAATTAGGCCTAGAGTTCGCGCAATTATCGTATCCGCCACAACCTAGTTATTTCATGGAAGCTGCGATGTTCCGCAGACATTCACTACCAGAACGTTGCGCCCACCGACCCTCTCTCCTCACCAAAATCTTTATTACATTAAATTACCTTATACAGTATACACGTGCGACGTGTGACCATAATAACTCACATATTGATTTATATATGAAAGAAAACTGCTTCTAGTCTTCGCCAAGACTACCACGAACAAAACACAAATCACAGTTTTCACAAACGATGACCACTGACCGTCATCTGCAAGGATTTGAAATCTTAATTAATATTATTATCTCGTAATTATAATTAGCCCACTAACACAGACATCGTCATCCTCTTATATATACACAGATATTCAAATTTAAAATCATAATCTATATAGCTGATTGGCTATGGTATCTGAAATACACACAAAATACAGTAATGTCTTTATCCTAATCATGTAGCCGCCTCACAATTCCACCTTAGACTATTAGAGCCCTTTTAATTCCAATTGAACTCCCCACGCTGCCGATAAAAAATGAAACTCAGTTGTCACAACACAACACTCTTTGGACAATTTTCGTGCCGTCTACGACACTACGGCACTGTTATATATACCCCCTTTGGACTTTCTTTTCTCTTTCCTCACATTCGGTGTATGTATCCATTATATGAGCCACAGCAACATTAAGCGCCGCCCCCACCATTTATATTAGCTCTTTTCTTCATCTTTTTACCATAGAAATATTTCTTCACTTTTCCTACCTCTTCCTCGGTTCCTCTTTCTTTCAAGCTATAAGCACATATTCATAAATATATATAGTGAGAAAGAATATTGGAGTTGGGTTATTTTCAATGGAGAATTATTCCATGTTGTTTCCTTGTCCGTCTTCTTCGAGCTACCCGATTTCAACGAGTGCTGTGGGAAGCTCTCAGCATGTTTTTAGTGGTTTGAGTGGTCAGAGCTCCAATGCATTCCTGGGTTTGAGGCCTACTGAAGAAAGTATTGATCATGATCAGCAGTTGCAGAAGAGAGCAGAAGCTGCTAGAGATGGCATATTGTCTCAGATCAGTAGTGGGAGCATTAATGTGACTGATCAGCTAGGTGGTTCAGGTAATAATAAAAAGAAAGGGGAGAAAAAGGTTAGGAAGCCTAGATATGCTTTCCAAACGAGGAGTCAGGTTGATATACTTGATGATGGGTATAGATGGAGGAAATATGGCCAAAAAGCTGTTAAAAACAACAAATTTCCCAGGTTAGTTGTTCAATTTTCATATATCTAGACCTATTCTCTTGCATCTTCTTCGTCTTGTTTTTCAGGCGATTACATGTGGCAATGGCGCCTGCCAAGTTTGACTTTGTATATACGTGCTTAATTGTACTAACTACTAAAAATATAACAAGACCCCACCATAGAGTTCTTACCCCTTTCAATTCTGAATTAAAAAACGAGGTTCCTGTTGAGTTCATACTAGGTATAAGAAAAGACTATTCTAGAAGTACTGGTTCAATTATTTCGTTAGGATTGTTGGCTGAGGGTAGTCTCCAACCAAGAAATGGAAACATTTACTTACTTGATCTTCAATTTATTCTCTCAGCTGGGGTTGGTTTTCTGCTTCACTCATCCACCCCCTTTGTCTTTATCCTTTAATGTGCTGACATATGTGTACGGTCAAATCGAAAGAGAAAGGGATAGAACGGAAACGAATCATATGTATGCATCCCAGCGTGCACGCAATATAGTGTTTAGTCTTATTTATAGCTATTATCCGATCATGCAGAGCTCATAAACCCTGAAAGGGGCCCATACGAGATAACTGGATGTGATGGCGTTGCTTTAAATTTTCTGTAAACTTGGTTTGATGATTTTCTAATAATAATTCAATCCAAACTTGAAGAAACTATATGGTAGATGATGATGAATGAAATAATAAACAAAAATCCGTAAACTTTTGTCTATCACTTGCAGTTTATATCAGGATAATGATTCTATGCCATATCTGCATCTGGTTTTCTTCCATCATTAGGATCACTTGTGTTTTGTGTGATTTTGTTTTGCTTCATTTTTATTTTATTGGTTTTTCCATTGCTTGCTTTTCATATATTCATGAATCATGACCGTAAATGAATGATGCCGTATATCATACATGTAAAGGCGCTCGTCTATAATTAACACGACCTTGCTGTTCAATGTCAAAACAAGTTCGAACTGTAATTATGCATATGATATGAATTTTATATTTCAGTGAATTACCATAAAAAGTTCTCGTTCTTCTTTATCTTAAGTACGTGGTGATATTATTCAAATACATGGACTAAACAAATGTATTGATTCCGTTGTTTTTATTTGCAGGAGCTACTACCGGTGCACACATCAAGGGTGCAATGTGAAGAAGCAAGTCCAACGCCTAACCAAAGACGAGGGTGTAGTGGTGACCACTTATGAGGGAGTGCACACCCACCCAATTGAGAAGACAACAGACAACTTTGAGCACATTTTGAGTCAGATGCAAATATACACTCCCTTTTGAAGTTTCTTTTCAACATAAAAGGGAAGAATCTGGCTTATGAATGTTTTCTGATAGATTCTTAAGTGTTGGTAAAGTAGGAAATTTCTCTTACTTTATATTGTTGAATATGTGATACATCAGCTATAGCATACAAAATGTAATTAAAATAAAATATAATAATAACTCACAAAGCTGATGTGATACACATTCAATAATAAAGAATAAGAGAAATCTTTTACTTTGAGAACATTCAAGAATTTATCATGATTTTTGGCCAGTTAGATCAATATGGGACTTTTTAGTTTTTTTTCCACCTTTGATACAAAATAAAAATTGTGTCAATAGAAGTAAACTCTAGTTTGGGTAAACTCTTCTTAGACAATCTCCTTTCTCCTTTTTATTGCAATATATTGCAATATTAGGTTATGTAAATTGAGCTGTGAAGTTCCATACTGCTGAAAATATATACAGGTAATTTATTCCTTTTCTATTGGTGATTATTGTAAAGTTGGAATACAAGCTAGTAGAAACCAACGCAGCTTTTGTGCTTTGAGGAGATTGAGATAAAATCTAACAAGCAGGATCATCAAAAACAGTAAAAGAAGCAGTTTTCTTCTGTTACATCCAACATATATGTTGGGCAAGCGTTTGCCTTTAATCGTATGTTTCAAAACTGTTGATAGTCAGTCACCTATTCTCATGAAATAGCCATGTTAGCCTTCAACAACTTTGTAAGGCTACTATTTTTGTGATTCCGAAACATGCATTATTTATCAAATTCTAGCGGTTGGCTTGCAAACTACATGGACAAAATAAGTAACTTGAACAAAATATATATGTAAGCGAACTTCTTAAAAAATAGTTTGTATATAACATTTACAAAAAATGATATTAATTTTTGAGTCATGCTATGTATACAGAAACTTATGTTCGCAGATTTTTCTTTCTCAGTTATTTTATCAACCATCTTGATTTTTTCTCAATTATATACACTATGTATGCACAAATTTACTTACGCTACTACATCTTTGAAAAGTTGAGTTCATCATCTATATAACCAGGATTTGAATTTTCAGTCTGCAATTAAAATTATAGCCATAATATTGTAATTTTGAGAGTCATCTGACACACTTCATTTTTCTTTTATATATGTTTTATCTGTGCGACAAACTCTTCTCATAGCTTTTGTTCATAAACATGCTAGTTTTGAAAACTTATTATCATACCTTTAGAAAGTTACTAACATATTATATATTTTACAAAAGTTAAAAATGTTTATGAATGGTTTGTGTTATTTATATATTGTGTAACTAAATTACTCCTGTCATAATTGATCTAAATGGGATTTAGATGATTACTTGAACGAAGTTGACGAATGTAACGCCCCTTTTTGGGAGGGAAAGTCACATTGTCATTTACAATGCAGAAAATAAAAATAAATGTTAAGACCCGGTTCTTTATATAAATATAAATTTACTTAGTTGTAATCGTATGATTAAATTAGCGAGTATATATATTTTTGTTATAATTAATAAAAATAGTGATAAGACGTAGTTGCAATAAATAGTAAAATAGAAATAAAGCATACATCAAACCAATATACATGAACAACGATATATCATTATATTAAACTTGTTTGATTACAGCGCCTGAATATACAAAAAGCAAAATTATACATGTATGCCCCAAGAGATCATAAATACACAACCCACCAAAATAGTGAAACATTAGGCCCCCAAAATGTACACTGATAGCCATCAGTAGCTATCAATAGTATCAGTCCCTGAGATGAGGAGGAATCGTGTCAGGATCCTCCTCGGGATCCTCCTCAGGATCTTCCTCATCCGAGGAAACCTCCATAAGAGCCACCGAGTTACGGGTCGGAGCCCGAGCAGTGGAATCAAAAGAATTCTCCTGTGGGGTGTAATAATGATCACCCCACATCTCCTTGATGGGCAGATAAAACTCTAAACGTAAACTAACGCTGCAAGTGAAGATCGACGGTTCATGACGCCCCCAAGCCAATGAAATCGACACGTCTCCCAGGTAGACACAGCAATTGGAGTTTAGGTTGATGTGCCAGTAGTCTGGCCCTCCAAGGAAGGTCAAACGCACATCACCTAAAAATTCGCGTGAGTGTGCCGCCATGATCCAACAGTAGGTGCTAGTCGCGGTCGGGTCAGAAGCCGGGAAATTCGGGAGCTTCACCCTCCTTACCGACGTCTTCGATGAAACATATTTATAAATAGGCAGAAATAATAAAAACACAGGAAAGAGGTAAGACATCCTACTATCATTACCAATTATGGCAGTAGAGAAACAAAACGGCGCAAAACGCCCACATAACATCTCAAGAGGTAATAATAATCAACATTAAATAACAGCAATAAACAGTTAACCAGTTCTAGGCAATTATACATCAGTACAATGACAGTTCTAATATATCATAAGAATTAAAATGCCAGATAATATATGGACTCATTGTGCACATGCATACAACACCAAAATCCTACTCCATGGAGCTAGACACAAATAGTCGGAGAGAAAGATTAGGAGACATGTCTGTAACTCGGCTGCCACGGCCAAAGTGCTATAATTCATTAGTTTATCCACGTGCACATCAAGGCATTGTACAGACATTCTACGCTAGATCACGATATAGGACAGTGTCTCGGTTCGGATCGTCGATGCGTTTGCATCGGTCTACCCCACGGACAGAAGAGCTACCAACTGTCCATTGCAAGATACCCGCACCCCGACGTCCCAAGGTCAACAATGTGACCTACACTAGTCTACTCGTACCCGCACAAAAGTGTATTCAATCTCCTAGACAACATGGCCTTAACAACAGTCCAACAGACTTTCACAATGCATGATGACTCAATGCATGTATACAATGTATATTCAGCAAAATATGCTCTTCATAACATGCCATATTTCGGCTAAGATAAGCATCAACATATTCTGGGTCAACTTATGGACCCGAAATCAATATAATTAAACCCTTAAATAGTAAATTACATTTTTAGGATATATATTATGGAATTATTTAACACTCTTACTCACACTCTCTTGTTCTTTCTTTAATTAAAATTACTCTAAGTCTTATGGTAAAAATTTCATTCTTGGTTCCTTCTAACTTACGAAATCCTAAGTTAATTCCTAATTGCGCAAATTAATTAAGTTTTACTTAAAGAATTATTTCTAAGTCTTACCAAGTCTCACACATCCTCATTTGTTCTTAAAGTTCAAAGAGTTCTATTTGGTTACCTAATTAATTTCCTTCCATCACATAATCCTCTTATTTATTTACTTGATTAATTAAATATCATAGTTGTATGAAGTTACATGGTTAGGCCATTATTAACCCTAGAAGCCGTGAGCCTCACTAAGTTTTAGGATTCTAAATTTTCAATCCATTAATTACATGTTATCCACTTGATTAGCTATGTCTTCCACTTGTTATAAATTTTCACCAAGAACCCTAATTTTGGCCCCAAAACCGTGAGCCCCCTAGAGGAAATCTAAGTCATTTTCTTCCATTTCAAGTGTTCCAATCCATCCAAGTATATCAATATACATAACCAATATATCAAATAACTTAAACAAATTAACAACAACATATAATCATACAAATCATACAAACAAAGAATAACCCTCAATAGGGTTTTCTTATAATCAATCACAAAACAAGATTCCTCACTACAAAGAGAGGTTGAGGAGTTGTATCTTCCTCTTACCAAAGAGAAGAAAACAAGAGAACCCTCCTAGAAGCTCCTTGCAATTTTCGGATTTGACATCTTCAAGAATCCTAAAATTTATAACTTCATCAAATCAACAAGAAGACTTGAAAAAGAATGGATCAATGGTCATAAGAAAGACCTTGAACTCGAAAATGAAGAGAAAAGGGTGAGGAGTCAAGAACCTTACCCAAAAGCCCTAACTTGAAGCTTGAAGAAAGTGGTTAAGATGAAAGCTTTTTCAAGAATCACTAACTAGAGAAGTGTTTAGATGATGGAGGGGATTAAGAAAATGGGGTTGGTTGAAATTTTTGTGATCTTTGGTGTGTGGGGAGTGAGGAGGCCGTGAGCTTTCTAGAGAGAAGGAGGAGAAAATATTTTGTGAAGGAAAGAGATGAAGCTTAGAGAGAGAAGTTGATAGTAGAAAGTGAAAGATGCATTTAGGGTTTTTGAAAATTAGAATAGGTTAATTAATTAAATTGAAGCACAATTTTGGCTCCAAAATGGGTGCAGCAGCTGTGAGGTAGAGGGAGGAGAGAGAGAAAAATGGTTAGCTTCCTTGAGAAGCTTGGATGCATTTTCAATAAAGAAGATGTGATTAGACATAAAACAGATTACCTTTAGATAAGATAATGTGATTTAATAGTTAAAACAATATGGTAATTAGGATTTTACTACAAGCTATTACCCAATGGATAATTGTTACAGTGCATAATGCCAGTATTAATTATCTAATGAATAATAGAGCGTACTGCAAAATTTTAATTAACAGTGCGTACAGAGATTTTATTTATCAGATAAAATCTTAAAAAATATAAACCTCGTAAATTGTGCCCGACCTTGGGTTTAGTAAGATCCCCCGATGACACGTCGACAGTTCAAGGTTTACCAGCCTCAGGGAAAACATTTCGTTATCCCGGCTCCGCTCAGTGCGCATGCAAAACGAAGAATACACTAAAATATTCGACGTTTTCAGAAAAATCCACAAAAATTCTCAAAAATAAAAAATATTAAAAAATGGTTATTCATCATGAAACAAACAATTTTTCGGGGCGTTTCACTGACTCTGCTCAGTGTGCACACAAAATGAGAAATATATTAAAATATTCAGTGTTTCTGAATTCTAGAAAAATTTTTAAAAATCACGAATATTGGAAAATGTCTATTTATGATGAAACAAACAATCTCCGGGGTGTTACACTGACTCTACTTAGTGTGCACATAAAATGAAAAATATATTAAAATATTTGACGTTTCGGAAAAAATTCACAGAAATTTATGAAAATCATAAATATTATAAAATGATGATTAATGATAAAATAAATAATTTTCGGGGTGTTACAATGAAGATGGTTTCCTCCGATATATGGTAGTAAGGGTGTAAGTGGGTGGTTTGGTTTGGTTTTTGAGGGAAAATAAATCCGAACCAATCAAAATCAATTAGTTTGGTTTGGTTCGATTTTTGTATTTTTTGATAGTCAAATCCGAACTAAACCGAATCGAACATCTATGGATTGGTTTGGTTCGGGTGATCGGATTGACTTTTTTTTAATGTAAAAATTAACTAAATAATTAGTTTTTCATAAAAAAAATACAAAATAAACTAATGAAAAAATTTCTAGAAATAGAATTAAACTTATTGATTTGAACACTAATAATTATTTCATATTTCAGAATGTGTATTAAAAGGTTCATAAAGAGGGAACAAAGAAACATATTGATATTTGTATTAAGAAATTATATTTGAATAAGTTAAAAAATTCTTCAAGAGCGATTTAACTTGGCAAGTTGTATACTACTACTATTCAATTGAGAGAAAGTTGTGACGCTACTAACCTGGAGGTATATATGTAACTAACTGAACTCTTAAGGACATGGGTGGAGCTAATGAAAACTTGATTAGTTGAACTTTGAATCAGCAACCTAGCAAATCTAAAGTCTCTAACCTTTGCAGTCATATTTTCATCTAAGAGAATGTTGTTAGGCTTCAAATTACAATGCACAATAGGAACTTCACTATCATTGTGCAGGTAATCCACTGCACAAGCAGCATCAATATCTATATTCAGTCTCCCCAAAAGGTTCAACTCATTTTCATTTGCATGCTTTCTCTTCCCCTTAATCCAATCTTCCAAGCTCCCATTACTTAAGTACTCATAAACTAGAGTCAGAAATTCATTTTTTTTAAAGTCAATACTAGAGCATTTAAAGTCAATTCATCGTTTCCAAACTTTCAAGTTTAGATGATGTTGTTGCTGTTACTTTCACTTTTCTGTTCTTTATGTATAGTAGCAAGCAAATTGTCAGACATAGTATCAGTGTTACCACTGTGACTATGATGATGCAATGTCTGACATACTTTCTTCCATGATCATGAGGCTCACGTGCAAAATACAAGCAAAGTTTTTTATTACATTCTAAATGGACAGTAGAAAGATTTTGGAAAACTTTACCATTAAGAATGGTTCCTTCTAAATCATTATAAGAGAGATTCAAAAGCTGAATGACATGTAGATTTTGAAGTTCAATAGGAATGGATCCAGAGAGTTGGTTGAAGGAAAGATTTAAAGTTTTCAAGCCTCTCAGCTCTCCAAGAGTTTTTAGAATAGCACATGATAGCATATTCTTGACCAGAACTGCAGTACCGGTGAGCAGAACCAAACATTTTGGCAGAGAAGTTTTCTAACTTTCTGTGTTGAACGAAAACGATGTTTTAGGAGTTAGAAACTGAGAAAGTATTGCAAAAAATAAAGAAAAACAAGTAGTAGCCAAAAAATGTTGTAGCATAATTTTTTTAAAAATAAAATATATAAATATATAGTTTGGTTTGGTTCGGGTTGGTTCGGTTTTGAAATTTCAAATCCGAGAACCGAACCAATTAAGCTTTAATTGGTTTGGATTTTACCCGAACCAATCAATATACCCAAACCAAACCGAACCAATTTAATTGGTTTGGTTTGGATTAATCGGGTTGGTCGGTTATCCGAACCAATTTACACCCCTATATGGTAATTGCGATGGTGGTGCAAGGAATGAGTACTTGCAAAAGACATTCTGACTCTCAAGTTGGACTATGCACAATGTGGATAGAGTGTTTGGAATTAGATGCATACCTTTGCTACCTTGTGTGATATTTATAGTAACGTCTTAGTAGATAAGAATCATATTTAAATCTATATTAATGGATAAAAAATGCTATTAATTAGGATAAAATTATAATAAGATCATTATCACTTATAATTGATTCCTCTATTTATGAATGATTCTATAAGATATTTACTCATCATAAATAGGCATATTTACTTATCTAATAGCACTCATAAATATTTGAGATCCAATTCTAGCGAGCCGGGTTGCTATTAAATTATTTGTGAATGCTTATGTCTCTAAGGCATGTCAAATGGTTTTTGATGATAACAAAGACAAAAGCGAAGATCAAGTGCAATAGTGAAGATCAAGCGCAAAAGAAAAAATCAAGATCAAAGAAAGAAGACAAGAAGGTTTATTTAGTTATAAGACTAAGGACACTAATGTTAAATGCTCTCAAGATTTCTCAAATGGTTTTTCAAATATATGATTTCAAAATAAATAGGAAATTTCAAAGATAAACATGACTTTCAAGAAAACTTGTGTTTCAATCTTAAAACTAACACTCTTAAAAAGATTCATGTTTAAACATTTGTCTCAAGGTGTTAGAAATGACTTACAAGCTTCATTGGACTTGAAAAATGTGTTCAATGGCCAATGTAATCGATCACACGATGTTTGTAATCGATTACACAGCAAACAGAAGGCATGTAATCGATTACATGAGCAATGTAATCGATTACAAGCAAGTCAGAGGCCATGTAATCGATTACACAATATATGTAATCGATTACATCAAGCCCAAAAAAGCATGAACACATTCAAAGAGTCATGTAATCGATTACATGGATATTGTAATCGATTACACAGTAAGTCAGAAGTCATGTAATCGATTACACGATATTGTAATCGATTACACACAAGTCGAAGCCATGTAATCGATTACATAAGGAATGTAATCGATTACACATGTGAGCCCGTGAAAGTTAAGAACACGTTGGAATAACATATGTAATCGATTACCTGAGCTGAGTAATCGATTACAATAATCCTGATAACGTCCAACAGCTATATTTAATGCATTTAATGCGTGCCCAGAAAACCCCAACGGCTCTATTAAATGAGAAACTTATAAATACCAAAGTTGGGTCTTTATTTGAGGTGGATCTTGAACCAAAAACTGATTACCAATACGTCCAAATGTGAATCAATCCTCAAATCATTTTCTTGCTCTGTTTTCTGTCAAAAACGTGAAAAATATTTGAGAGCATATTAGAACTTCAATTTGTATTCATTTGCTCTATTGAGAGCTTCATTCTATCTATCATTATTGCTTTGTAAAGAGGGTGAGGCATCCCTCCAAAAGTGTAAAGGGTGAGGTATCCCTTAGTTGAAGAGACTCAAGCTCCAAGGGTGAGGTATCCCAAAAGGGTTGAGTGCTCAAGGTTGTAGTGGTTGTCAAGCACCCATTGAAGCTTGAAGATATAGTGGAAAATCTCAAGTTGTTGCTTGGGGACTGGACGTAGAGCACAAGTGGATTGGTGATCGAACCAGGATAAACAACTGTGTTTATTATCTCTAAACCCTCCTCTGTTTATTTTGTATACTGTTTTATTGATTTTCTTAGATACTATCTCCGTAGACTATTTCTGTTATAAGTAAAAGTGTTTATCTCGTCCTTCCAATTATTTCTAATCATTCAATAGCTTCAACAAAAATAAGTTATCAAACGATTTATGAAAGATTTGCGAACTTAGTTTTCATACTCAATTCACCCCCTCTTGAGTATTGACGCCACTTGGTAACAAGTGGTATCAGAGCTAGACTCTTGTATAAAGAGCTTAGCAGCTTCAAGAGAAGTAATGGCTTCAAATGGTTTTTCAAATGAAGGTTCTTCTATAAACAGACCTCCTTATTTCAATGGGGATGGTTATGCCTATTGGAAAGAAAGGATGAAAATTTTTATTGAAGCTATTGACTTAGATGTGTGGGACGCCGTTGAAAATGGTGCTTTTGTCCCAACACAAACTAAAGATAGTGTGAAAATTAATACACCTAGAAATGAATGGACCGATGATGATAAAAAGAAGGTTCAATACAACTTGAGAGCCAAGAACATCATCACCACATCTTTGGGGTATGATGAATTCTTTAGGGTGTCAAATTGTAAAACCGCAAAAGAAATGTGGGATACTCTACAAGTAACTTATGAAGGTACTAGTGAGGTAAAACGATCTCGAATAAACACTCTTACTCATGAATATGAATTGTTTAGAATGAACCAAGGTGAGAGTATTCAAGATATGCAAAAGAGGTTTACTCATATTGTCAATCATCTTATCTCATTGGGAAATACATTTCCTAATGCAGATCTTATTAACAAAGTGTTGAGATGTCTAAGCAGGAATTAGCAACCCAAAGTGACGGCGATTGCGGAATCAAGAGATTTATCAACAATGTCTCTAGCCACCTTATTTGGAAAGCTTCAAGAACATGATCTGGAACTAAATAGGCTCAACCAAAATGAAGAGAATGACAAAAAGAAGAAGAGAATCACACTCAAAGCTATTTCCTCTACAATTGAAGATGATGATGAAGATGGTGAAGAGGATGGTGAAAGTGGGGAGCTAAGTGAGGAGAATCTTAGTCTCCTTGTGAGAAAGTTTGGAAGATTCCTAAAGAACAAGGGATTTCAAAGAAGGCCACCCTTTCCTCAAAAGAAAGCATATCACAAAGGAGAATGATCCTCTACTCCTCCAAAATGCTATGAATGTGGAAAATCGGGACACATGAAAATGGAGTGTCCTATGTATCTCAAGAAGATGGAGAAGTTTGAGAAAAGGCCTTCCAAGGAAAGGAAAGGAAGAAGAGCATATATAGCTTGGGAGGACAATGACTTAAGCTCTTCCGACGATTCGGAGAATGAAGAAGCCCATCTTTGCCTCATGGCTCAAGGAGAAGAAAGTGGAGAAAGCGATACCGAGGTAACTTCTTCTAGCCTAGAACCTCCACCTTCTTATGATGAATTGCAAGATGCCTTTCAAGAATTGCATGATGAATCTTTGAGACTCACAAAAATGATTTTGACTTCCAATAAAACAATCTCCCTATTGACAAACAAAGTTTCTACCTTAACTAAGGAGTTAAATGAACTTAAAATTGAAAATGAGACCTTAGGACTCATAGATGCTAATTTGTTATGTATGACTTGTTCCTCACATGATAATGCATTCATATCATTACCTTGTTTGTCATGTAAAGCTTTTGAAAAAGAAATTGAAGACTTGAACAACACTATTGCAAAATTCACTTTTGGAAGAGACAACTTGAATGTGTTGTTAAGGAGACAAAAATGTGTTTTTCAAAAAGTCAGTTTGGGTTTTAATCCAAACAACCATCAAAAGTCTTATAAGAACTTCTTTGTTTCCTCAAAAACTTCAAGTAGTCCCTTTGTCAAATGTTTTCATTGTGGTAGGAAAGGGCATAGTGCATCAACTTGCAATGTTAGAAAGAACATAAACACTAAAGTTAGAATAAAAAGAGTTTGGGTTCCTAAAGGTACCATGCCTAACTCTAACACACAAGGACCCAAGACAATTTGGGTACCAAAGGTTAAAACATGAATGTGTGTTGTAGGTGTGCTTGAAGACCAAGAGCTCAAGTTGGTATCTTGATAGTGGTTGCTCCAAGCATATGACCGGTGATGGCTCCAAGTTCTCCTCCTTTACACACAAGAAACATGGTCATGTCATATATGGTGACAACAACAAAGGGAAGATTCTTGGAATTAGCAAAGTTGGTAAGATTCCTTCATCATCTATTGATAATATTTTGCTTGTTGAAGGACTTAAACATAATTTGCTTAGTATTAGTCAATTATGTGATAAAGGCAATAGAGTTATATTTGATTCCTCTTGTTGCATAATTGAGGGAAAGGATGATAAGCAAGTTAAATTTGTTGGTCATAGAGTCAATAATATATATATGATTAGTCTAGATGATATCTCCTCAAATGATGCTAAATGCCTTATGAGTAAAGAAAATGATTCATGGTTATGGCATAGAAGAATTGCTCACATTCACATAGATCACTTAAACAAATTAGTTTCTAAAGAACTAGTAATTGGTCTTCCAAAGCTCAAATTTGAAAAAGACAAACTTTGTGATGCATGTCAAAAGGGAAAACAAGTAAAGGTCTCTTTTAAAGCTAAAAACATAGTTTCAACTTCTAGACCTTTACAACTTTTGCACATGGATCTCTTTGGTCCCTCTAGAACTATGAGCTTTGGTAGAAATTACTATGCATTAGTGATTGTGGATGATTTTTCTAGATTTACATGGACACTATTCTTAGCCCACAAAAATAATGCTTTTCAATCATTTAGAAAACTTGCCAAAGTTATCCAAAACGAAAAAGGTTTTTGTATTGCATCCATAAGAAGTGACCATGGTGGTGAATTTGAAAATCATGATTTTGAAACGTTTTGTGATGAACATGGCATTGAGCATAATTTTTCTGCCCCTAGAACACCACAACAAAATGGTGTTGTAGAAAGGAAAAATCGATCTTTAGAGGAAATGGCAAGAACTATGCTCAATGAGGCCAACCTTCCTAAGTACTTTTGGGCGGATGCGGTTAACACCGCTTGTTATGTTATGAATAGAGCCCTAATAAGGCCAATTTTAAAGAAAACCCCATATGAATTGTACAAAGGAAGGAAACCTAATGTGTCACATTTTCATGTCTTTGGATGTAAATGCTTTGTCTTGAATAATGGAAAAGATAACTTGGAAAAGTTTGATGCAAAATCTAATGAGGGAATATTCATTGGTTATTCTATTCATAATAAGGCCTTTAGAGTCTATAATAAACGAACTATGACCATAGAAGAGTCCATACATGTTGCATTTGATGAAACTAACCCAAATGAGCCGAGAAAGGAGCTTGTTGATGATGTTGCAGAAATCTTGGAAAAGACGCACTTGGAAAATCAAGAGAAAAAGTCCAAGAAGGAAGAAGAGAGACTCCTTGATCACTCATGGCAAAAAGATTCAGAAATCTTGGATCTACCCAATGAATGGAGGACTTCAAGATATCATCCTCTCGACAAGGTGATAGGTGATGTATCAAAAGGGGTAATCACTCGAAACTCACTTAGAGATGCATGTAATCACCTAGCCTTTGTCTCTCAAGTTGAACCTAAAGACATAAATGAGGCCATTAATGATGAGCATTGGATCTTAGCCATGCAAGAAGAACTAAACCAATTTGAGAGAAATCAAGTTTGGGAATTAGTTCCAAGGTCCAATGATCATCCAATAATTGGCACCAAATGGGTCTTTAGGAACAAGCTCGATGAAACGAGCCTAATAATAAGAAATAAAGCTAGGCTTGTAGCTAAGGGTTATAATCAAGAAGAAGACATAGACTATGAAGAAACTTATGCTCCCGTAGCTAGATTAGAGGCCATTAGAATGTTACTTGCATATGCTTGCATCATGGATTTCAAACTCTATCAAATGGATGTCAAAAGTGCCTTTTTAAATGGTTTTATACAAGAAGAGGTGTATGTGGAACAACCTCCTGGTTTTAAGGATTTTAAAATGCCCAACCATGTTTTTAAACTGAAAAAGACCTTGTATGGCTTGAAACAAGCTCCTAGAGCTTGGTATGAAAGGTTGAGTAAATTTCTTTTAGAAAAAGGTTTTTCTAGAGGCAAGGTTGACACTACCCTTTTCATAAAACATAAAATGCATGACATACTTCTAGTTCAAATCTATGTTGATGACATTATATTTGGAGCTACTAACAACTCTCTTTGTAAAGAATTTTCAAATATTATGCAAAGTGAGTTTGAGATGTCTATGATGGGTGAACTCAACTTCTTCCTTGGTCTCCAAATCAAGCAAACAAGAGAAGGATCATTCATAAGCCAATCCAAGTATTGCAAGGAGCTGCTCAAGAAGTTTAGAATGGACAATGCCAAGCATATGGCTACTCTTATGGGCACCTTTTGCTATTTGGACAAGGATGAAGGAGGTAAATCAGTAGAAATTACAAAATATAGAGGTATGGTTGGCTCACTCCTTTATCTTACTGCAAGTAGGCCTGATATAATGTTTAGTGTATGCATGTGTGCTAGATATCAAGCTAATCCTAAAGAATCACACCTAAGTGCTTTTAAAAGAATAATGAAATATCTAATAGGCACATCACAAATAGGTTTATGGTACCCTAAAGGTGCCTCATGTAGTCTTATTGGGTATTCTGATTCTGATTTTGCTAGGTGCAAAATGGATCGAAAGAGCACTAGTGAGACATGCTACTTGCTTGGAAGCTCACTAGTTTCTTGGCATAGCAAGAAGCAAAATAGTGTGGCATTATCTACAGCTGAAGCTGAATATATTGCAGCTGAGAGTTGTTGTTCTCAAATCCTTTGGATGAAACAACAACTCTTGGACTATGGTCTTGAACTTGATCACATCCCCATAAGATGTGATAATACTAGTGCAATCAACTTGTCTAAAAATCCTATTTTGCATTCTAGGACTAAACATATTGAAATAAGACATCATTTCATTAGTGACCATGTTCAAAAGGGTGACTGTATGCTTGAGTTTGTAGAAACCACTAAGCAACTAGCTGACATTTTCACTAAACCCCTAGCAAAAGAAGCATTTTTCTACATAAGAAATGAACTTGGTATATTGGATCATTCATGCATAAATTAAACCGCTGCATAATCTGAATCTAATGCATAACCTTGCATTTTTTCTGAATAATCACGCCAAATTGCTGCATAATCTCTAAATTTTTCATTATATTTGAATCCAATACTGACTTGAGCGTCGGAGATTTCCCCTAAGTTGTTTTGCAGGTGCTCCCTCATGACCAAGACTCACAAGCAACTCACCATCCTCAAAATTTCACCAAAAATGGTAAAAATCTTGGTAAAAATAGTAAATTTTGATAAATTATGTGAGTTGAATCATAATATGATTAGATTATATGGTTGAATGATGCTTTGAATTGATCTAAGCTGTTTTGAAACTAATTTGGATTGATTAAAGTTGATTATATCTTTGTCTGGAATGCAAAATCTAAGTTAAAGAGTACTGGTAATCGATTACAATGCCTTTGTAATCGATTACACAGGTTCTGTCACGCATGTAATCGATTACACACCTTTTGTAATCGATTACAATCAACTCAGAACTCAGGTAATCGATTACAATATTCAAGTAATCGATTACAAGGTTCCAAGAAGGCATGTAATCGATTACACCAAAATGTAATCGATTACACACCCACCAGAATGCATGTAATCGATTACACACTCAATGTAATCGATTACACAAAGTGTTTTAAAAAGGTTTTTGATGTGCGTAGAACTCATTTTTTTTAGAACCTGTTCATCTTCTTCGTCCTCCTTCTCTGCTCCCACGCACCCTAAACCTCTCAAACCTCAAAATCTCTCATTTCTCACTCAAATCTCCATCAAAATCCCTCATTTTACCTCTCTCAATCTCAGAAATCCCCTCTCCACACAACTCATCTCTCAAAATCTCCTCACATCCCTCACCCAAATCTCCCCACCTTCTCTCATGAACCCCATCTCCATTTCTCTAACCTAATTTCGTTCCTTTCACTCTCCTCACTCATCCCCAACCATTTCCACTCCTCTCACTCCACTCCTACTCCTCAATGGCTGAATCTTCTCATCGTTCAAAGCGCCCAAGAATAGGGGCTGCCATTGCAGGGTCTTCTAGTGGTTCTTCATGTAACATATCCGGCCTGGACCTTACAAGGCACTTCTCCACTGTGAAGCGAGCTGAATTGTTTCGGAAGAACTTCCAGCTTCGCAAGATCATCTCTCCCAGGTATCTACCCATCACCTTCTACGAGAGTGAACCATTAGAAAGCTTCAGGACAATAGAAAACTTAGGCTTGCTGGGATTCCTGAGCATAGAGAAAGCCATCTACCCCAATCTTGTACGTGTCTTTTATGCGAACCTGAAGGTTGAGGGTAACTATATCATTTCTGAAGTGAAAAAGCAACAAATCAGGTTATCAATGGCAGAGTGGTATAGGCTGACAAAGCTCACTCCAGATGGAGCTCAATTCTGTGGGAATGCCAACGTATGGGGACATGAGTTTGAGCACAAGACTGCTCTTCTCTCCTTGATTAGGACTGGCTACCACCCCCCGAGTGATCCTAAACGAAGAATTATGGCTACTGGCCTCACCATGGAGAACAGGGTTCTCCACTATCTTTTGGTCCGTGGCTTGATTCCCAGGGGAGGGAATTACTCCCAAGTCCTCAAGGATGATGTGATTGCATTATGGGCAATGACTACAGGGAGGCCTATTAACTGGGGTTATTATATCTTAGAGCACATGCTGGACGTCAAGAAAAAGAAGAACTCTGCTCTCCCCTTCGCTATGTTGGTAACCACTATACTTGAGCACTGTCGTATTTCGCTGGCTGAAGAGTCTAAGGACACCAGCTCCAAGGGACCACACTCAATTGGGCTGCATACTCTGAGGAAGCTCCAGCTCTATAAGGTGGATGACAGATGGCATTACATCACTCATGGCACTTTTGGCCATATCCATCACGACCCAGATAGTGACGAGGATGCGGAGGCTCAACATCCTGCTCCTGCCCCTGCTCCAGCTCCCATTCCTACTACTCTTGATCTCCTGCTCCAAGAAATGCGTAACCTGAGCGCTAATGTAAACACATGCATGGATCATATCGAGCAGAAGATTGACCATCTTGAGCTGAGGATGAACTACTCTAATCAGGAGCTTGCCTCCATCCGATCTCTCCTGGGTGGACCTCCTATTCCTCAGAGCGCTGCTGCTGCACCTCGCACATCCCCTGCCTCTCTGGTTCCCCTCTCCTTCGCTGGCCCATCTGGCGTTCCTGCTGATGATGAGGAGCCTTTGGACTCTGACGATGATCTTATGCCCAGCGATGACAATGATGATAACGATGATACTGCTGCGGATCCAGAGGGTGATGTCTTTTGTGACAGCGAGGCCACTAACAGTGATCATGGCTCCTTGCCTTGATATTTGTTTTGATAAACACCATGTATTTATTTTGTTTTGACTCTGATTATATTTCATTGGTATACATTTATGGTGTTCTTTGATTATTGGGTATACTGGCTGTGAAAACATTACTTTTTCCATGGTTGATTAATAAAATATGAACTTGTTTCCGCTTTGAATGTTTGGCTGTTTGTCAATATTGCATGAACTAATTGATATCCTTGGCATTGTTGTTCTGGCAAAATTTAGGGAATCATGAACTATAGTATGTTATGTTTGTTTTTTTTTAAATGCTTATGTCTTTTTGATAATGCCAACGGGGGAGAAAATAAAGAAAGTAAGGAAAAATAAAATAAAGGTTGCATGAGTAATTAAGGCTGCATGAGTACGGGGGAGTTATTGAGCTTTTGCACTCTTAAGCCTTTTATATGAAATCTAACCCAATATCATGCATAAACTCCGGGGGAGCATTGCGCCTAAATGTCTATTATATAAAATTGCAAAAATTCTTTCTTTTTCCTATGATCAGTTTGTCATCATCAAAAAGGGAGAGAATGTGAATGCTTATGTCTCTAAGGCATGTCAAATGGTTTTTGATAATAACAAAGACAAAAGTGAAGATTAAGTGCAATAGTGAAGATCAAGCGCAAAAGGAAAAATCAAGATCAAAGAAAGAAGACAAGAAGGTTTATTTAGTTATAAGACTAAGGACACTAATGTTAAATGCTCTCAAGATTTCTCAAATGGTTTTTCAAATATATGATTTCAAAATAAATGGGAAATTTCAAAGATAAACATGACTTTCAAGAAAACTTGTGTTTCAATCTTAAAACTAATACTCTTAAAAAGATTCATGTTTAAACATTTGTCTCAAGGTGTTAGAAATGACTTACAAGCTTCATTGGACTTGAAAAATGTGTTCAATGGCCAATGTAATCGATTACACGACGTTTGTAACGATTACACAAGAAACAGAAGGCATGTAATCGATTACATGAGTAATGTAATCGATTACAAGCAAGTCAGAGGCCATGTAATCGATTACATAATATATGTAACCGATTACATCAAGCCCAGAAAAGCATGAACACGTTCAAAGAGTCATGTAATCGATTACATGGATATTATAATTGATTACACAGCAAGTTAGAAGTCATGTAATCGATTACATAGATATTGTAATTGATTACACAGTAAGTCAGAAGTCATGTAATCGATTACACAGATATTGTAATCGATTACACACAAGTCAGAAGCCATGTAATCGATTACATAAGGAATGTAATCGATTACACAGAGCCCAGAAAGTCAAGAACACGTTGGAATAACATATGTAATCGATTACCTGAGCTGAGTAATCGATTACAATAATCCTGACAACGTCCAACGGCTATATTTAATGCATTTAATGCGTGCCCAGAAAACCCCAACGGCTCTATTAAATGAGAAACTTATAAATACCAAAGTTGGGTCTTTATTTGAGGTGGATCTTGAACCAAAAACTGATTACCAATACGTCCAAACGTGAATCAATCCTCAAATCATTTTCTTGCTCTGTTTTTTGTCAAAAACGTGAAAAATATTTGAGAGCATATTAGAACTTCAATTTGTATTCATTTGCTCTATTGAGAGCTTCATTCTATCTGTCATTATTATTTTGTAAAGAGGGTGAGGCATCCCTCCAAAAGTGTAAAGGGTGAGGTATCCCTTAGTTGAAGAGACTCAAGCTCCAAGGGTGAGGTATCCCAAAAGGGTTGAGTGCTCAAGGTTGTAGTGGTTGTCAAGCACCCATTGAATCTTGAAGATATAGTGGAAAATCTCAAGTTGTTGCTTGGGGACTGGACGTAGATCACAAGTAGATTGGTGATCGAACCAGGATAAACAACTGTGTTTGTTATCTCTAAACCCTCCTCTGTTTATTTTGTATACTGTTTTATTGATTTTCTTGGATACTGTCTCCGTAGACTATTTCTGTTATAAGTAAAAGTGTTTATCTCATCCTTCCAATTATTTCTAATCATTCAATAGCTTCAACAAAAATAAGTTATCAAACGATTTGTGAAAGATTTGTGAACTTAGTTTTCATACTCAATTCACCCCCCCTCTTGAGTATTGAGGCCACTTGGTAACATTGTTAACCTAGATCTCCCAGTCTAGAACAATTGCTTCCAGCTTGATGCTCAAACGTGACAACTAATTGTCAAGATATCCAAGATTATCATATGCAAATGACACACATAGGACAAAGGGATCTAAGTCATGATGTAGATGTTGGATCTCGCAATGTCTCTAACAAAGGGTTGAAGTCCGTAATGAAAAATTAAAACTTGGATACCCCTATTATTGATGAATTAAGTCAAAATTTGGTATAGACCACTCTGCCTTATAGTCGCTACACTGTTTTCTAGAATTCATACTGAGTTGCCCCCATACCAATTTTGGCTATGGGGTCTAATTAAGAATTATGATTTTCTTAAATTGAAACTTGTGATTCTCATTAGGAACTTATAGTGACATCATGGTGTTAGTCTGTGACTCAGCATGGATATCATCTTACTCTATCATGAGTTGCTTCAATTCTGATCGCAATCCTTTCAGTTGCTGCATCAGGTTCGTACTGCCACATAGGGAAATATTAGTGGAAGCCATCGTTTGATCTTCATGCCGTCATGATTGTCGTTTTTAAATTTAATGTGGAATTTCAAATTTAATATGGAAAGACCATTTTGCCCATGCGCGTGGTAGTTGTTGGGGGTTACCCCCGCGTTTATAAATAGGAGTAAGGGATTTTATCCTGACTTTCTCTTAAATTTAATGCAAAAGACCATTTTACCCCTATGCGTGGTGGTTGTTGGGGTTTACCCCCGCACTTATAAATAGGAGTGGGGGATTTTTTTCCCTCACTTTCTCTTTCTCCTTCATTTTTGCGCTTTTCCTACGAGGAAACCAGGTGATTTCTAGTGAGTCTCCAGTGGCTATTTTCTTGCATTTTCAACCTCTCAACACCCTTTCCCTCCTCATACACAAGGTATTTCCCTTCTTTTTCCTTTCTTAAAAACATGGTGAGAGTGAGGGTGTTAAGCAATAGTAATAGGGAGAGCAATTCTCTGGAGATTTTGAGTGCTCCGCTGTCTTCGCCACCTCAGCTGTGGCAGAGACGGTCTCCTCCCAGTAGAGGTACTAGTAGGGGACAGAGGCTACTATCCAGGGTGGATATCCTAGAAATGATACAGAGGGCGGATAGAGTAAGGGAACTTGCAAGGCAAAGACCATCACGTCTACTCTCTGTACTCATGTAGGAGTTTGAGAGTTATAATTGAACATCTTCTAATTCTGACATAAGTACGACCTCTGTAGGTAACGCTAGTAATTCAGATATGTGATGGCAGAGGGCGGTGACATCAGAGCTAAAAGAATATATATTCCCCAGGGATATCAGCTTGTATCAGTGGGTTGATCACGAAGTTCTGGGTACTCCATCCAATGTGGAGACCTCAGAGGATGCCAGGGGTAAGCAAGAATACATCCATCTCACAGAAGGTTGGCATCTCGTCACAACGAGTTCGTGATCCGGGCTTCGACGGGTTAGGAGCGGGTCTGCTTGACCAGAACGAAGGGCGACCATTTTGTATATATGTATGAAGCTTTTTTTACTCATATTAGTGTCTGCTTACCATTTTTCAATTTTGAAATTGGGGTTTTAAATCATCTGTAGGTGGATCCAACATAACTTCTTCCCAACGCATAGGGCTTCATCTGAACTTATGAGTTGATATGTAAAGTTTTTGGTTGGTCGTACTCAGTGGAAGCTTTCTTTTTTCTTTTCATCTAGTTTTAACGCTTCGAGAACAATTTCCAAAAAGGGTGGATCACCTTACGCGTTCAGGCAGGGTGAAAAGTGTTCAAGCTGTATCAGGAATCTTTCAAGAAATTTAAGAAAAAGTTCTTCAGAAAAGAGGGGGCTCTAGGGACGACGCCTTTGTATGCTACCCCAAAGGATGCGCCATGATTGTACTTGTACTGAACACAAGTAGTATGGGAGCGGAGTTAGGAAGAAATCGAGGCTCCGTTATCCGTTTTGACTGAAGGCGAGGCCAACGTCCTAAATTTCTTTGTTGAGTGGGCCAACAAGAATTGGGCCATATACTGCAAAGATATTTTGGATGAGCCCTCCGATTCTTTAAGACCATTTTTAGGTATACCGATTTGAATATGTTGATAACTTTTATACTTCATGATTTTTCTAAGTGTAATAACATTGTTTGTTTCCTTTTTGTAGAGAGTATGGCGCCTCCCGGTGGACTTGAAGCTCTTCTGCTCAACTACTCCAACCACAAAAGAGGAAGGGAGATGGACAACGGGAGCCAAAGGGAAAAAGGCCAATGATCGAGGTGGCACTGGTGGACCTTATTGTTGGCCAGGAGTCTGAAATCCTGGAGGGCACCCCTCTTTAGTTTGTTGCCAGGTCCATTTAGGGCTAGGTGGTCGACCCTGGGCAGATCATCGACAATGCCTTCCTGACCTAGGCTTATCAAGATATCCTGATCGAGCAGGACTTAGTTGAAATAATTTGGGATGCACAGGTCTGAGCTCTTTGCAACGCCACTATCCTCCAATTCTTGGAGTTTGTTTTTGAGTTTGTTTATCAAACTCGTAGTTTAGAAAATGAGCTAGATAAGAAAGAGCTTGAGTTGGTGGTGGCCCAGAAGGATGGGCAGTTAGCTCAAGTCAACATGGATCTCGGTCTGCGGAAGGCCGACATCACCAACCTCCAGAAGAAGGTGGAAGAGACCGAAGCTCGGGAAAAGGTCTTGAAAGATCAAATCTCTTCCACTGAGTCAAGCTTGATCACACTTCGTATAGAGAATGAGATTCTCAAGCAATTCGAGGCTAAGCTGAAGAACAACGTATTATATCTTGAGGATGAGTGGGCTACTTCAGTGGACGACTCCTTTGCCAACGCGCTCGCCTAACTACGGCTCTTGAAGCCTGACATTTTTACCAATGGGGCCGGTTCACGGAAGGTGGCCCGTGATGGTTGCATCGTGGATGCCATCTCTGAGGCCACTCCGATGAGTTAGGTTCCTGCTACGGATGGCGGCGAGGAGGATGGCTAGGCAGAAGAAGTCGAGGTAGAGGTGGTTGACTAGTAAGAGCCTAATTCAGATGTCTGATTTCATTCTTTTTTTCTTTTTATTTACCCCTTGTGTGGGGTTAATTTTAAATATGTATGGAGAAGTCCTATATTTTGGGTATTTTCTAAATTTAAATACTTAGAATATTTTCTGTCATTTCTTGTATATTCTTATTGCCTTTTTTGTTTGACTAATATGGGTCCAACGCTCAATCTCTATGGTTTTCGTAATTGAAACTTAATGAATTTTTCTTGTTTGATTGTGTACTAGCCTGTCTTCTGGGTTTCGCTTAAGTTGTCTACCGTATTATGGTTCTTGTTCTTCGTTGGAGTTTTTGACACACTAAATTTCTAAGTGTAAAACTCTTAAATGTGATTTTGACACAGAAGCCTTTTGGGATGGTATCCTTTGTTGGACCCCGACAAATGTTATTGTCTTATCTCGGACATCAGTCTGATACTCTTAACCTCTTTAAACTTGCTTTAAGTTTATGGGTTAAGGTCAGGCTCATCAAGGCATTAGTTAAAATCCTTGAACTCATTTCTTGACCACGTAGTATGGTCAAGTGGGTTGCCCTTTTTGACCTTCATTTGTGCATCGGAATATCTGATCTGAGTTGGACCTTGTATTCCTTAGACCTCTCCAAGGTGTGATAACATTGTGGGTTACAATAGTTGTAAATGTGTAAAATAACCAAGTGCAGGAAATATAATCACCAATTTATTCATATTAAAACTCATCGCTTACATGATAAAAATATAAATTAACGACAATTAGTTATAATATTTTATGAGTTTGTTAGCATTTCAAAAATTCTTAATGCTTTTGCCAAATAGGGTTTCTAGGGTATAGGCTCTAGTGTTTTTCTTGGAAGTGATCCGATATGATCCTTCCCAATTAGGAGCTAGTTTTCCTTCCTTCGCATTTTTGCCTCTGATATCCACTCTACGCAAAAAGAGATCATCAGGAACAAACCTTCGTGGAATCACTTTGAAATTGTACTCGGCTATAATCCTCTGTTTGACAGTGGCTTCACGAATGTGGGCAATGCGGCGTTGTTCTTCTAACAAATCTAAGTTATAGCGAATGAGATTTGGGTTCGCCTTTTTAGAGAAATTCTTATTCCTCCAGCTCGGTTCTCCTATCTCAACCAAAATCATAACCTCGCAACCATGGGCTAACTTGAAGGGAGTTTCCCCTATTGAGGAATGAGGTGTGATCTGATATGCCCATAGGATGTGATCAAGTTGTTCCACCTAATTCTCTTTAACTTCATTGAGCCTCTTTTTGATCCCATGAAGTATAACCTGGTTGGCGGCCTCAGCTTGCCCATAAGCCTTCGGGTGCTCTACTGAGGTAAAATGCTATTTAATCTTGAGCCTGGCTAAGAGGTCCCTAAACTTTTAGTCAGTAAACTATGTTCTGTTATCTGTAACAATGGATTCCGGAACACCAAATCTACTGATAATGTTTTTATAGGTGAACTTCTGTATCCACGCTAAGGTGATAGTGGACAATGGTTCTGCCTCAATCCACTTGGTGAAGTAGTCCATAGCTACCACTAAGTACTTAATTTATCTTGGACATTAGGGAAAAGGACCTAGGATATCCATCCCCCACTAATAAAAAGGTCAAGGAATAGACATCGTAGATAGCTCTTCTAGTAGGGCTGCATAGATGTCTAAGAATCGTTGACGTTTGTCACATTTCTAAAAATGTTCCATACTATATGCTTCCATGTTAGGCCAATAGTACCCATCCCTCAGCGCTTTTCATGCCAATGACTTTCCTCCGAGGTGATGGCCATAACTTCCTTTATGGATTTTGGCCAAAACATACTCTGCTTCTTTTGGACCGAGGAACTTGAGGAGAGGAGAATAAAACTCGTGACAGTATAGCTGGTTATCTATGATGGTATACCATGCTGTTGTCCGTACTATTTTTTTTTGGGCTTCCTTTTGGTTTTCAGGAAATGTGTCATTACGGAGATAGGCAACAATGGGCATGATCTAGGTTTCATCATCTTTCAGTAGGAGGACTTTAGAGTCTGTAATACTAGATGCAAGTAGTGTTTCTTGGATTACGAACCTATTGTTGCGAGGCTTTTGGTACTAGCGAGTTTTGACAGAATGTCGGCTCTTAAGTTCTATTCTCTGGGGATGTGCTCGACCTTAATGTTATTGAAGCTCTCAATTAGCTTTTTTTTTACCTTGGCTAGGTACTTTTACAGTAGGGGTTCTTTATCTTGGTATATAATCACCACATATTTGGTATATCACTAGTTATGAATCACTGCAAAGGACTACATCTATGCCCCCCATCTCTTTTGCCATTATGAAACCTGCTATACATGTTTCGTACTCTGCCTGGTTATCTGAAGTTGGGAACTCAAACCTTAAAGAATGTTCCAAAGTGAGCCCGAATCTATTTTTTAATATGACCCTGACACTACTCATTTTGGGATTTGAGGGTCCATCAACGTAGATGGTCTAAGAATTCACTCTAGGATGGCCGAAATCTAGTGTAAGCTCCACCAAAAAGTCGGATAAAACTTAAGCCTTTACGATTTGTCTTGGCTCATAAGTGATACTGAATTCAGATAGCTCCACTAACTAAGTGATTATCCTCCCGGCGAGGTTCAGCTTGTGCAACACTTGGGGGGATTGGCTGATCCGTCTTAACCATCATAAGATGACATTGAAAGTATTGTCGTAATCGTCTAGCAGTGGTTAACAGCGCTAGATCCAGTTTCTCGATTTTTTGATATCGGAGGTCGGGGTCTTATAGGACCTTACCCATAAAATAAATTAGCCTTTGACCTTCATCAGTGTCCCTTATTAAGATTGAACTGATCGCTTCGTTGCTAACTGAGAGGTATACATATAAAATATCTCCGAGATTTGGTCTCGTTAGGATTGGCGGTGTTGCTAGCATCTTCTTCAACTCCTAAAATGCGGCTTCACACTCTAGGGTTTACTGAATATTTTTCCTTTTTTTTTAGATTTTTGAAAAAGGGAAAGGACTTTTGAGCGGCCTTGGCTAGGAAGCGAGTGAGGACCACTATCCGTCCTATTAGTTGTTATATTTCTTTAATGGATTATGGACTAGCATATCAAGAATGATCTGACATTTCTTAGAGTTGGCTTTAATGCCTCGATTTGTCAATAAAAACCTAAACAATTTACTGGCCCGTACCCCAAAAATGCATTTTTTTTTTGGATTCAATCTCATATTATGCTTTTGTATTTAGGTGAGCACTTCTTCCAAGTCTTTCACACAGTTCTAGTCTTCATTGTCTTGACAATCATGTCATCCATATAAACTTCCAGCATCTTTCTGATCTGTTCTAAAAAAATTTATTCATCATTCGCTAGTAAGTTGCGCCTGCGCTTCTTTTAACCTGAATAGCATTACACGATAGCAATAGCTTCCCATATCGGTTATAAACACAATCTTGTCTTCATCATCCAGGTTCATAGGAATTTAGTTGTATCCGGAATAGGCATCTATAAAAGAGAGAGGCCGAAATTTGGATGAATTATCCACTAGCTTATCAATATTGGGGAGCGGGTAAGGGTTTTTTAGACATGCCTTATTTAGGTTAGTATAGTCAACGCATATCTGCCACTTCCTATTTGCCTTCTTTACTAGGATCACATTAGACAACCAAGTGGTATAAGAAACTTCTCTGATGAACTTGGCATCCAAAAGCTCTTTGGCTTGCTTCGATTACCTCCTGCCTCTCTGGTCTGACTTTTCTTTTTCTTTGTGCCACCGGTTTCACATCTATTTTGATAGAAAAGTGGAAAATAAACTCGGGGTCCAACCCTAGTATATCGATAGATATCCACGCGAAGAGATCCTTATTTTTCTTAATGGATTTGATTAGCTAGGATCTTTCAACTTGATCTAACTACCCTCCAATATTGGTTACCTGATCTGGCTTGGTGCCAAGTTAAAGGGGGTGGATTTCTCTATCAGGTTGGAGACGCATATCACGAATCTCCTCGTGAACATCCAGTTCAGTTAAAAGGATGTTGATGCGGTCCATAGTGACTGAGGTTGAATTATTTTGTTGGTCCATTATCTACGATCTCTTTGCGATCTTCAAGCTCTAATTGTAACATTTTTGAGTTGTTGCATAGTCTCCTTTAACCGTGATGACCTTGTCGTGCTAGTCTATGAACTTCATAGTGAAATGGGGTGTGAATATCATAGCCCTAAAAACATTTAGTGAAGGGCAGCCTAGGATAATGCTATAGGTAGAAGGGCAATCCACAACAAGAAATTTGACCCTAAGTGTTTTAAACAAAGGATCCTTCCCCAAAGTCAAATGGGTTTTAATGTATCCTACCAGGGTGATCTTATCTCCTGTGAATCCGATCAACTCACCGATGTACAGGATCAAGTCCTTCCTTGAGAGTCCTAGTTTCTTGAAGAGATCTAGGAATATAATGTCTTCCAAGCTTCATTGGTCAACAAATATACATCGTACTTCAGCGTTGGTTATTATCCTAGAGATCACAATGGGATCATCGTGATCCGGGATAGTGCTGCCATAGTCTTTGTCTAAAAAAGAAATTAATGGGGTCTTCTTAGGTCCGTCGTCTGCCTTTGATCCCGAATAGGAAGCTACTCCTAACACAACCCATAGTGCTTTCTTTCTTACATTCCCTGATTCACCGCCACCCGCAAAGCCCCCTGAAAATGGTGTTGATTGTTCGGGTTACTTCTACATGATGATGTTCATTGTCCTGATCAGGATTATCCTAGGGTTGTTCTATTTATTGATTTTATGCGTTATCTCGAGAATGACCTGCTCCAAGATTTTCATTTCTCATGGGTGAGCGTCTTCTCTAATACGGTGAAGATGGGCTTCTCTGAGGACTGTAGCTCCTCTTTCTATAATTCCTTCCTCCTTCTGATTGTCATTCTAGGATTAACAATCATATCGGCCTAGACAACCATCTCGGATTAGGGACTCGATGGTATCTTGGAGGTTGATGCAGTCCTCAGTGTTATGTCCGTAACCTTCGTGAAACACACAGTGCTTAGACTTATCTTTTTGTGTATGTTTTCTCAATGGAGGAGGTTTTTGCACATCTCTAAACTCTGAGTTAATCACTTTCTCCTTTAATGGTGGCCTCGGATTCTTGGTTCGCTAGGGAGCTTGTCCGGGTTTAGATTTGACATCTTCTCCTTTCTTAAGATGCTTTCTGGCCCAGATAACGTCCTCCACATTGGTATATTTGTTAGCTCTAGCCTGGAACTCATCCATCGTCTTTGGCTCTATTTTAACTAGTGAAAAGGAAGTGGATATCGTCCCTCATGTAATGTAGGCCAAGTCTTTCATTCCAGTCATGAATATTTACTACTTCTTTGTTGAACCAGGATATATAATCTTGGAGGGACTCCTCTTTTCCTTGCTTAATATGAGAGAGACATGAAATGAATTTCGGTTGCACCTTACTAGTGGTGAAGTGCAGCAAAAATCTTGAGGACAAGTTTTTCTAATCAACAACGGATTTAGGAGTCAAGGTGGTGAACCATCTTAGGGCAGCTTTCTTCGAGGAAAGAGGAAAAACATGACACATGAATGGAATATCCCTCCAACAAATAGTAAAGCAGAAACATAAGCATCTAGGTGCTCTTGAGGGTTCGTGGTGTAACATCCTCCCTAACTTGTTAGCCTTAATAATGGTTATAGTAGCTTATTAACCCTTGTGTAAGTCACCTGTTAATTCTGGTGATTTTTTTGAGTTAATTTAAGTATAACACTATAGCACAGAACATGGAAAATAACCTAGAAATTAGCATAGAATGCTTAAATAACAAAAATAAATATGAAAAATTTGTTTCTAGGTTATAAATAATTAGAATGAATTATAATTTTTGGGAAATTAAATAAATTAGTTTGGTACTTTTAATAAATAGAATAAGTGTTTAAAGACCAAAATTAAATAAGAGAGTAGCTCAAAAAATTATGAAAATTTGTGGAGCTGTTAAATAGAGGATGAACTTTATTTTTAAAATGATTATGGGTTAAGGCAGATGCCTGTAAACAAATGTGGGTTAGAGTAAATACATATTAGTTACTTTCTTAAAATTATATTAACTTGAGGAAAAGTAATAGAACCTAATAGCTATAAAATAATGTGTATAGAACTTAATGGGATCCTAAAATTTTCTACAACACTTAGGAAAGTTAGAAAAATTCATTAGTAAAAAATCAAAGTATCTCTAAAAGATAAATCTCTCAAAATCAAGGACAACCACATCTTTGATTTTTATCTCTTTCTCTCTCTCTCTCACCATAACCATATACAATCGATGGCAACAAATTAAAAAGAAAAAGGAAACAAAGAAAGAGAAGAAAAAAAATGAAAAATAGAGGGAGAAGGAGGTGGACAGAGAGAGAGAGAGAGAGAGAGAGAGAGAGAGAGAGAGAGAGCGTGGGTTTACTGAGAGAAGGATCTCCATTGCCAACCTAGGATGATTACCATCACTGCACACACTGAATTTTGGTGAGGAAGGAGTTTTACCACCCTCCTCTTCATCGTGACCAAGCTTGCTCCACTAGCTTCTTACCCTCTATCTCTCCCGCGAGCTTCACCAGAGAACAAGTAGGGGTTCTTACTCTTATCCTCCACTTTTCTACTTTGCTCCTAAACTGTGGTTGTTGTTTGGGTGATGGTTGATTGTTTAGGAATATTTTTAGTGCCTTAAACATCATGGATGGCCTTGGAAGGCCACCTATGACGGCGACCTTATTGGCAACAAGGATGAGCCGAGGTGGCCTTTGGGGCCGCAGGATGACTATAGGGAGGAGAGGTAGGATTATTTTGTGTTTTGAAGGAGGGAAAGTGGAGGAAACCACTGCCCCTTGGTGGTGGCGTTATAGAACTCGTGGTGTTGTCATCACCCAAAGAGGAAACTTGAACCTTTAAACATGTGGTTTGTCTTAGTGCTATTCTAAAGGATTGAACAGTGACCTATGGTGGCTAAAAACTCGACCATGGAATGGTGGTGGGCCACCATATAACCACCACCCTTAGAACTTCTAATTTGGATGGTTGTTAGAGGAAATTGGCCAAATGAATCAAAGAAGGAATCATCTCTAATCTTGATGTTAAGTATTGATAGATAAGTTGATTGGTGATGTTATTTGTGAGATTTTCCATGCTAATTGGATCATAAGTTAATGATTTATTTATGCACGCATGTTGGCTTGAAAGAAAATGATGATATTGGATTGAGGTTGATGGATTAAATCTTATTGGTTAAGTTTTTGTATCGTACCTTGTGAATTTTCAGCTTGAGAATACATAGAGATTAGATTGAGTTACATTGTTGTGTACATAATTTACGTGATAATTGATGATAAAGTGAAATTAGTTTACTTATGAAATATTGGAATTGTGCACTAGATAAGCTTGCAAAGTAGCGATATTGTACACATATTTTATTGATGATATAATGATAAGATGATATTGTGCACTTAGTATTTTTGTGTACTTTGTATAACTTGAGATATACACTTGTTATTAATATGAAGTGTACTAGAAATTGAATTACTCCTTTAAGATGTTAAAGTTGAGTAGCATTTGAGATAGAACGTATACTATAGTTTGAAGAGTTGAAAGTTTGAATGACAAAGGATATGATCCTCGTACTTGGTGGTGATCCTAGATATTTGGGTAAACTGAGGAGGTGATATTGCCCTCACTACCTATGAATTCATAGTTTTGATATTGGACATGATACTCGTACATGGAGTTGATCCTAGATTTGATACTGAATGATAGATTATGAGAATAATCCTTGTACTTGGAGGAGATATTATGAGAATGATCCTCGTACCTAGAGGATATGTTATAGAGATAATCCTCGTACCTAGAGGAGATATTATGAGTATGATCCTTGTACCTGGAAGAAATCTTAGACTTGATATTGGAAATAAATCTTGTACCTGGGAGTGATCCTAGATCTAATAATGAGTGATAGATTGTGAAAGTAATGTTACCAAGTGGCTTCAAACTCAAGAGGGGGTGAATTGAGTTTATATAATATTTTCGTAAATCTTTTTAAAAAGAACAAACACAAGAATTTATTCTAGTTCAGACACCCCTTGTGACCTACGTCTAGTCTTCAAGTGAACCACATAAGATTTTCCACTAAACCTTCAAGCTTGAACAGGTGCTTGAAACTTTTACAACATAGAGCACTCAATACACCTCTAAGATACCTCACCCTTTGTGCTTGAGCCACAAAATAGGGATACCTCACCTTTTACAACCTTTGAGGGATACCTCACCCTTTTAACAATCAAGGAATACCTTATCCTTTTCTCTAAAGGGATAACTTACCCTCTTTACAGTAAATCAAAGTGTATAAGAAAGATAAACTCTCAAAAGAGTATATTACACAAGTTGAAGCTCAATGGGTAAAAGGATATTCACACTTTTAGCTCATAAAAAGAGAAATAAAGATTAAGGTTGAATGAAATCGTATTAATGCTCAACAACTCTTTTTAGATTCATTTCTAACTTGTCTTTAATGCCCAACAACTTGTATTTATAGCCCATTAAACTTTAGATCCGTTGGGGGGGGGGTTAGTTGGAGCATTAAATGCCATCAACTAGTTGTTTATTTCTGCTTCTAGCATTCGTTGTTATTCGAATAACACATATATTATTCAAATAACACTTCAAATAGCACACTGATAAATGGTTCTGTAATATATTATTCGAATAACCATATGGTTATTCGAATAAGGCCCTTTTTAAAATAATTTTTAGAAAACCTTGTTATTCGAATAACAAACATGTTATTCTAATAAAACTTTTAAAACTGAAGGCGTGTAACCTGTTTTTAAGCTATTATTTGAATAACACCCTGTGTTGTTCGAATAAAGCTTGATCAAAAGGAAAACTTGGTTCTCCAACTTTTATTATTTGAATAAGATAACCCTTATTCGAATAAACCTATTTGAAATCATTTTTAAACATCTTTTAAAACTTGTCAATTGTTTCCTAAAGATCCAATAACCTTTTAAGCACTTAAATGCTATTTCTTAGGAAACCAAAAGCCATTTTGAAGCATTGAAATCATGTGTGCTATTTGGGTTCTTTCAAAAACAAGTTTAGAGCTTAAGTGTGAACCCCTTTTTACCTTTACATAATGATATAAGTCCTAAAGCTATTTTTGACAGTCTTAGACTTGATCTTGCCATCATCTTTAAGTTTGTTATTATCAAAATAATTTTTCAATGGCCAATAGCCAATTACATTCTCCCCCTTCTTGATGATGACAAATAAACATTGAGGAAAAAGTTAGTTTAATTAAATTGAAATCCATAAATTCATTGGAGAGATTTACTGCCTCTTTTTTTTCATAAGAGATGATTTATATGAAAGATGTGTGCAACTCCCCCTTACTTTTGGAATCCCAAAATCCATTTTAGTTTTACCTATCTTTTGTCAAACAAAGAACTCAAGCTTTTTCTCCCCCTTTTGCATGATAAAAAAGATGGGGCAAGATAAAAACGTAGAGCTTAAGCAATAAACAGGTAAATCCAACATATTATTTTTATATGAGGTAGCAAATTGATCAGTCAAGAACAAGGCCAAACATTGTGCCAAACAAATAAGCATTCAAAGTAGTAAGTCACAATAGCAATGTCCAATTCAATAAATTCAATAAGTTCAAAATCTCATTCATTCATTATGGCAGCCAATTACATTTGGTAAATCATTTGTATATACATCATCAAATTTTTATCAATAGCCAAAACAATAAAAAACAAATATCCTAGGTCTAAGGACCCTAAAACTAGTTTTACGGCAGTGATGGAGGGAAGTGTCTCCTCATGTCATCCAAAGATCTCTGCATAGCTGCTTGATGTTCCCTCATGGCTGCTTGGTGCTGACGCATCTTTGCTTGGTGTTGCCTTATAGCTATTTGCTTTCGCTCTATGGCTTCCATTTTATCATACATGGCACCTATGGTGTTCTCCATGTATGCTTTCAAGTCAACCATAGTTGCCATGAACTGTCTATTGGAGACCTTAGTAGCAGGTTTGCCTTCCTCATCCTCAACTTCAGCCTTAGTTGCTACTATCTCATCACCATAAACCCAGATGCCTTCTTCATCCTTCTTCATCTTCATATGCTTAAGCGTTAAGGTTCCAAAGATGTTATGATGAGTTAGCTTTGATAAGAACTCCAGATATCAACAGATCATAAGGCAGATCCATTTTAACATCTTTGCCATTTACTCTCATCATGTGGTGCACGATGAAGTATGGCCAGTTTATCAAGATCCTCTCCTTCAGTGCCCAAACCATGAAGATGTCATCTTCACTCAAGTATGCGTAATTACCTCCTCGTGGAGCAAGGATATGTGCATAGGCGTAGTGTAACAACCTATCCTGATAATTCATTTTCCCAGCGGAGAAGGCTGCTACAAATTGATCGGGTTTGAGCATCCCATTAACCGCGTCAGAGCGCTTGAAATCTTCCCAATTTTTCCAATTGTTCTCAATAAAATGATTGCCTCAGTACACCAACCCGCAGTACTCTTCCCGGTTTTGAGGAGTAACTAAAATTTTGATTCCTTTTACCTCAGACACGATATTGTCATCCTCGAGCTCAAGATTGCAGTAGAACATTTGAACAAGATCAGGGTACAAATTGCTTCTATAGGTGTAGAAGTTGGAAACCCCTTGGTGCTCTAAAAGAGGCACAAATAGGAAGCCTTCATTGCTGAAGAATGCCAAGTCCATATATTTTGGTTGCACAAGATCTATGGATTGGAAGAACTACTTGAACTTGTTCATCTAGTCATTGGTTGTGGCCAAACATCTCAGGTCTAGAGGGTTGTCAGTAGTCTAGAGGGTTGTCAGTAGGAGCGGTCTTTATTTTGGCACCTTTGAGGTTGGAGGAAGAAGCTATGGTATGAGCTTGGAGGCATGAGTAAGGTGTTTGGACAGAGGGAGGTGCAGAGATGGGAGGAATGGAGAAGATGGAGCAAAAATAGTGGATTTTAAGAGATTTAGGGTTTGCAAAAAGTGTTGCGCGCAAAGAGATGTGGCTGCGTGAGAAAGAACTGTGAATGCTTATGTCATGAAGGATATCGATGAAGTTTTTGATGATAACAAAGTCAAGAGGAAGACTAAGTTCAAAAGAGGTATATTTGGTATAGGTTATAAGTCTGAAAATCTTGATGTAAAATACGCTTAATATATCTTAATATATCTCAAAATGGTTTTTTGAAAGGTCATTTTAAATCAACTTAGTTGAATGATATTGTTTGAAAGAAAAATTATTTTTAATCTTGATTTTTGTAAGGGTGAGGCATCCCTTAGAATTGAGCCTCAAGCACAAAGGGTGAGGTATCTCAAGGTGTGATGAGTACTCTATTGTGTAAAGGTTACAAGCACTTGTTGAAACTTAAAGATATAGCGAAAAATTTTAACTGATTGGTGGTTGAACCAGGATAAACCTTGTGTTTGATCTTCTAAACTCAACTCCTTTACATTTGTTTTTATTTTATATGCTTGCTTGAATACTCTCTATTTTGGTCTGTTCATTTGTGAGTGAAAGTATTCAGTCTTCTCTATCCATTTATCTCTATCAATTAATAGCTTCAACGAAAATTGATAATCAATTGTTTTGTAAAAGATTTGTGAAAATATTTTATAAACTCAATTTACCCCCTCTTGAGTATTGAGGCCACTTGGTAACAAGTGGTATTAGAGTTAGACTCTTGTGTAAAGAGCTTAGCAGCTTTAAGAGAAGTGATGACTTCAAATGGTTTTTCTTTCGAAAGTTCTTCTATAAATAGACTCCCTATTTCAATAGGGATGGTTATGCCTATTGAAAAAAAAAGATGAAGATTTTTATTGAAGCTATTGATCTTGATGTATGTGATGTCGTTGAAAATGGTGCCTTTGTTCCCACATGTATGGTTGATGGTATAAGAACTAATACACCATGAAATGAATGGACCAAAGAGGATAAAAAGAAGTTTCAATACAATTTGAGAGTCAAAAACATCATTACCACATCCTTGGGGTATGATGAATTCTTTAGGGTGTCAAATTCTAAGATTGCCTAAGAAATGTGGGATACCTTACAAGTAACCCATGAGGCACAAGTGAGGTAAAACGATCAAGAATAAACACTCTCACTCATGAATATGAACTGTTCAGAATGAAACAAGGAGAAAGTATTCAAGAAATACAAAAGAGGTTCACTTATATTATAAATCATCTTACTTCATTGGGAAAAACTTTTCCTAATGAGGATCTTATTAACAAAGTTTTGATGTGTTTGAATAAGAATTGATAACCTAAAGTGACGGCTATTGCGGAGTCAATGAATCTATCAACAATGAGACTAGCCACTCTATTTGGGCAGCTCCAAGAGCATGAATTAGAGTTAAATAGGCTCAATCAAAATAAGGAGCATGACAAGAAGAAAAATGGAATTGCACTCAAAGCCACCTCCATGACAATTGAAGATGATGATGAGGATGATGGAGATGGAAAAGAGAACCTTGAGCTAAATGAGGAGAATCTTAGTTTCCTTGTATGAAAGTTTGAAAGATTCCTAAAAAAGAAAAGAACTCAAAGAAGGCCATCTTTCCTTCTTAAGAAGACCTATCATAGAGGGGAAGGTACATCATCTACTCCAACATGCTATGAATGCGGTAAATCGAGACACATGAAGATGAATTGTCTCGTGTATCTAAAGAAGATGAAAAAGTTTGAGAAAATACATTCTAAAGAAAAGAAAGGAAGGAGAGCCTACATAGCATGAGAGGACAATGATATGGATTCTACTGATAGTTCAGAAAAGGAAAAAGCTCATCCATGTCTCATGGCTAAAGGAAAAGAAGAAGAAGAGAGTGACACCGAGGTAACTTCTTCTAACCTAGACTTTTCACTTTCCTATAGTGAATTACAATATGCTTTTGAAGAATTACATGATGAATCCATGAGGCTCATAAAAATAGTTTTATCTTCCAACAAAATAATCTCCTTATTGGTAAACAAAATTTCTATTTTAAACAAGGAGATTAATGAACTCAAAATTGAGAATGAGACTCTAGGACTTATTGATGTTAACTCATCATGCATGATTTGCTCTTCACATGATAATGCACCCACACCTTCATCTTGCTCATCATGTAAAGCATTTGAAAATGAAATTGAAGATTTGAAAAATACTCTTGCAAAATTTAATTTTGGAAGAAACAACTTGAATGTGTTACTAGGGAAACAAAGATGTATTTTGCAAAAGGCCGGTTTAAGGTATAATCCTAATAACCAACAAAAGTTTCTCAAAAATCTCTTTGTTTCCTCAAGTATATCAAGTAGCCCATTTATCAAATGCTTTCATTGTAGAAGGAAATGGCATAGTGCCTTAACATGTAATGTTAGGAAGAACATAAATACCAAGGTTGGGACTAAAATGGTTTGGGTCCCTAAGGGCACCTTGCCTAAATCTAACATACAACACAAGGACCCAAGAAAATTTAGGTACCAAAGGTTAAAATCTGAATATGTGTTGTAGGTGTGCTTGAAGGGTAAGAGCTCAAATTGGTATCTTGATAGTAGTTGCTCCAAGCACATGACCAGTGATAACTCTAAGTTTTCCTTCCTTGTCCCCAAGAAGAATGGACATGTAACATATGGTGATAACAACAAAGGAAAGATCCTTAGAGTTAGCAAAGTTAGTAAAATCTCATCTTCTTCTATTGATAATGTTTTACTTGTTGAAGGGCTTAAACATAATTTGCTTAGCATTAGTCAATTATGTGATAAAGAAAATAGAGTTATATTTGATTCTAATTATTGCATAATTGAAGAAAAAGATTATAAGCAAATTAAGTTTGTTGGTCATAGGGTCAATAACATATACATGATTAGCCTTGATGATATATCCTCAAATGATGCTAAATACTTTATGAGTAAAGAAGATGATTCATGGTTATGACATAGAAGGATTGCTCATATTCACACGAATCCCTTAAATAAGTTGGTCTCAAAAGAACTAGTAATTAAACTTTCAAAGCTCAAATTTGAAAAAGATAAACTTTGTGATGTATGTTAAAAGGGAAAGCAAGTAAAAGTCTCATTTAAAGCTAAAAATGTGATTTCAACTTCTAGACCTTTACAACTTTTACACATAGATATTTTTGGTCCCTCTAGAATTATGAGCTTTGGTGGGGATTACTGTGTATTAGTAATTGTGGATGATTTCTCTAGGTTTACATGGACATTATTCTTATCTCACAAAAATGATGCTTTTCCATCTTTTAAAAGATTTACAAAAGTTATCCAAAATGAAAAAAGTTTTTGCATTGCATCCATAAGAAGTGATCATGGTGGTGAGTTTGAAAATCATGATTTTGAAACCTTTTGTGATGAACTTGGCATTAAGCATAATTTTTCTGCCCCTAGAACTCCACAACAAAATGGGGTTGTAGAAAAGAAAAATCTATCTTTAGAAGAAATGACAAAAACTATGCTCAATGAGGCCAACCTTTCTAAGTACTTTTGGGTGGATGCGGTAAATACTACTTTTTATGTTATGAATAAGATCATAATAGGGCAAATTTTAAAAAAAAACCCTATGAGTTATACAAAGGAAGGAAGCCAAATATTTCACATTTTCAGGTTTTCGGATGCAAATGCTTTGTTTTGAACAATAGAAATGATAACTTGGGGAAGTTTGATGCTAAGTCTGATGAAGGAATATTTCTTGGATATTCCATGCATAGTAAAACTTTTAGAGTTTATAATAAAAGAACTATGACTATAGAAGAGTCCATCATGTTACTTTTGATGAAACTAACTTAAATGACCCGAGAAAGGATTTGGTTGATGATGTTGTAGAAATCTTGGCAAAAACACACTTGGAAAGCAAGAATAAAGAAGCCAAAAAGTAAGAAGAGAGTCCATTTGATTCCCCATGGCAAGAGGATTCACAAATCATGGACCTTCCCATGGAATGCAAGACATCAAGATATCATCCTCTTGACAAGGTGATATGTGATATATCAAAAGGGGTAACCACTTGAAACTCTCTTAGAGATGCCTGCAACCATATGGCTTTTGTCTCTCAAATTGAATCTAAAGACATAAATGAAGCCATTAATGATGAGCATTAGATCTTAGCCATGCAAGATGAACTAAACCAATTTGAGAGAAATCAAGTTTGGGAATTAGTTTTAAGGCCCAATTATCATCCCATAATTGACACCAAATGAGTCTTCTAGAGCAAACTTGATGAAATGAGCGTAATAATAAAAAATAAAGTTAGGTTTGTTGCTAAAGGTTTTAATCAAGAAGAAGGAATAGATTATGAGGAAACATATGCTCTTGTAGCTACATTAGAGGCCATAAGAATGCTACTTGCATATGCATGTATCATGGATATCAAACTTTATTAAATGGATGTTAAAAGTGTTTTCTTAAATGGTTTTATACAAGAAGAGGTGTATGTGGAACAACCTCCTGGTTTTGAAAACTTTGAACTACTTAACCATGTTTTTAAATTAGAAAAAGGCCTTGTATGGCTTAAAACAAGCTCCTAGAGCTTGGTATGAAAGGTTGAGCAAGTTATTTTTAGAAAAAGACTTCTCTACAGGAAAGGTTGACACTACTTTCTTCATCAAGCATAAAAAGCATGACATACTTCTTATTCAAATATATGTTGATGATATTATATTTGGTGCTACTAATAAGTCTCTTTGCAAGGAGTTTGCTAACAATATGCAAAATGAGTTTGAGATGTCTATGATGGGTGAGCTCAACTTCTTCCTTGATCTCCAAATCAAGCAAACAAAGGATGAGACTTTCATAAGTCAATCCAAATATTGCAAGAAGCTGCTCAGAAAGTTTGGAATGAAAAATGCCAAGCATATGGCTAACCAATGGGCACCTCTTGTTATTTGGACAAGGATGAAAGAGGTAAATTTGTAGAAATCTCAAAATATAGAGGTATGATTAGCTCACTCCTTTATCTTATAGTAAGTAGACTGGATATTATGTTTAACATGTGCATGTGTACTAGATTTCAAGCAAATCCTATAGAATCACACCTAAGTGCTGTCAAAAGAATTATGAAATATCTAATAGGCACTCCACAAATGGGTTTGTGGTACCTTAAGGGTACCTCATGTAGCCTAATTGGTTATTCTAATTCGAATTTTGCTGGATGCAAAATGGATAGGAGAAGCACTAGTGAGACATGCCACTTGCTTGGAAGCTCATTGGTTTCTTGGCATAGCAAGAAACAAAATAATGTGACATTGTCTACAACTGAAGCTGAATATGTTGTAGTTGGGAGTTGTTGTGCTCAAATCCTTTGAATGAAGCAATAACTTTTAGACTATGATATTGAGCTTGATCACATCCCTATAAGGTATAAGGTATGACAACACTAGTGCAATCAATTTATCTAAAAATCTAATTTTGTACTTAAGAACAAAGCACATAGAAATAAGACATCATTTCATAAGACATCATGTGCAAAAAGGTGATTACTTGCTTGAATTTGTTGAAACCACTAAACAACTAGCTGATATCTTTACTAAGCCTTTTAATAAAGAAGTATTCTTTTATATAAGAGGAGAACTTGGCATATTGGATCAATTATGGATCTAACTTTTCTTGTATAATTTGTCATTTTGTTAAATAATTTGTCATTGTGCTGCATAATATGTCATTTTGCTGTATAATTTGTCACTTTGCTGTAAAATTGATATTTTGCTGCATAATTATATTCCTTGCATAATTACCTTGCTTTAGTTATTTTTGAATCCAATACTGACTTGAGCGTTAGAAGCTCTCCTAAGTTTTTTTTTTGCAGGTACTCCATCATGACTAAGTCCTCCAAATAGCTCAACATTCTCCAACTCAGTTAAAGTGGTTTGATCCTTGATAAAGATGGTGATTTTACAAGAACATGTGTTTTGGTTGAAGAACTGATCAGTTTTTATGCTTACATGATGCTTAGAGTTGGTTTGGAAAGTTTTGGAAGTAGTTTGGATGGTTTGGAATTGGTCCTCTAGTGTTTGAAGTGCTAAATCCAAGATCAGTAGGCTTGTAATCGATTACAGGACCTTTGTAATCAATTACAAAGGCTCTGCTAAGCGTCCCAAGCAAAGTCAGAATGCTTGTAATCGATTGCACATACTATATAATCGATTACACCCATTTCAGAAAACATGTAATCGATTACACCCACTTTGTAATCGATTACAAAGAACCCAGAACATGTGTAATCGATTACAACCCTAATGTAATTGATTAAAGGGGGTTTAAAAGAGGCTCAGACACGCGAAGAAGTCATTTTCTTCTGCAACTTCTTTCTTTCTCTACAAACTCACAAACCCTCTCCCAACCATTTCCCTATTTCTCTCTCAATTCTTGCCCAAATCACACCATTTCATTTCCTGATGCGCGTAAAATACACTAAGAGCAAGTGCACTCTATTGCTAAGTAATATAGGACTTAAGTCCCAATTATCGATCCCACGATGAATAATTGGTAATTACTAGATTCGCTAAACTCTTTGTTATTCAGACAATCTAAAGTGTATGAAGAAATTTAAAATGAAATTAAAGTAAACAAATAAAGAAAAGCAATGAGCAATCAAACAAAAAATAAATAATCAATGAGAAAGAGATTAGGGCGCAAGGTTCACTTGAATCCAATTATTCAATTTTTTTTTTCATTTATGAAGTAGGGTAATTCTTTTGCCAATATTCTTTTACCTGCTATTGAATCCCAATGGTCATGGATGAAACAATATTTTATTCCTAATTTAAATCACCTATTTGGTCATTTAGTTGAATTAATTAGGAATACATTAAGCTTCAATTCAAGAGATGAATTAATATACCTGTCAATTCCATTGGTAGGAAAATTGATGTTTAATCATTCACCAATCTAATCTTAGGCTCACCATATAGATCCACTCATTGAATGCAGATGGTCACTGGTCAAACAATGAATTAACACATGCCAAAAGTGATCAAGTTATGACAAGAATGCAAGCAATATGATAAATCCTAAAGAAATTACCTTAATCAAATTAGAAATCAAACCCAAATAATTATGGAAACAAGATCCCCCATAGCCCTAGCTATGGGTTTAGCTACTCATGTTCAATACAAACAAGCCCATATCAAAATACTAACCCATGAAAAGAAAACCCAAAGAAAAAAGGAAATTAAAAAGAAAAAGAAATCAAAATCCCTTTAATGGAGATTAAGATCTTCAAGCCTTTAAGAATCCTCCTTCAAGCCTTCCTCTAAGGTCTGCTGCCACAAAACAACTCTCAGGATTAGGGATTTTCTATGTAATGTGCTCAATGTGTTGTCTTTATTGAATTTGACATAATTTTTTTCATTTTATTGAAAATCACATGTTCTGTTACGCAATGGGCGCTTAAGCGCTCAGTTTTGAGCGCTCAAGCGCTCAGTCACTTACTCTTGGGCGCTCAGGTGCTAAAATCTCACCGCTCAAGCACTCCGGGCGCTCAAGCGCTATGACTTTGAGCGCTCAAGCGCTAGTGATTGATGCAAAAAAAATTTTCTTCTTTTTTTTTTCTTGGAACATTCAGTCTTCTCCATGAATAATTACTTGACAAAAACACACAAAACACTAAATAAAAACATAATCAAACAATACTAAAAATATAACAAAATGTACAAACAAAATTCATTAAAAATAAATAAAAAGAATATGAAAAACCAAGGAATTGAACCGTAAAAATATGACATGTTGACAGTTCATCAACTCCCCCACACTTGAGCTTTGCTTGTCCTCAAGTAAAGAATAGTAATTAACAACAAGATCAAACTCAACATCAAGAAATATGAATCAAAGGAAAATTCCACAATTAAAAGAAATTCAAGTTTAGCAATTAAATACAATCAAGCAAGATCATTTAGCACTTAAACAATTAGAGGCTTGAGTCAAACTTGCAACTGTTCTCTTCACCAAGCATATGAGATCACTCATCTTACCATCCCTCAAATGTTTAAAGGACAAAGAGATCACTCAAATTTCTCTTAAAAAATGCAATACCATAGGCTTGCTTATCAATCTCATCTCCACTTTCAAGTTCACATACAACACAAGAATCAAAAGGACTTTCCTTTGGTTGTAACGGGGTCAAGAGTATAAAGAAAGGTAAGAAGAAAGGATAAAATAGGGGTAAAGAATACTCATGAATAAATCAATACAAAGCATAATCAGGTTGAAAAGATGACAGATAGAGCATGATGCACAAGAATATAACAATTTCTCACTTTCAACCTAATATTTTCATTATTCTTCACTAACAATTCTTTTGTTTTCTTTATTTTTCATTTTTTTCTTTTTTTTTCCAAACTTTCTTTTTTTTTCTTTTTTTTTTCAACCCTTGAAGACAAAAACAGCCTTTTAAGACTTTTCAATCAACACATCAATTGTTCCAAAGAATTCAACCTGATTATTCAATTGGGTATTCAAAGAAATCAATTTCAGGTTCAAATGGGGCAACTAAGGGGTTATTTAATCAATGCAACTCTGGAAGTCAAGAAAGAATTAAGCTAATTGCCTTAATCATGTTCAAGTCTATATGTGAATTATTAAAGCCTCAACAAGTTATCAAAGCAAGTTCTAGTGCACATCAATAAAGAGAAAACTCACTCTAGAAGAAAAATAGGATTTCATTTATGAAAAATCCAATCATTTAAACTCAAAACTCACTTGCTGGCTAAGTTGACAAAGAGAACAAAAGCAAGCAGACATGGCTAATTTCCAACTAAGATGCTAAATTTCACTTTTCTTCATTGAAAGAGATTGCTTCACACATTATCAGCTCATGATCAATGGAATCTCCTTCAAAACATATCTGCATCAGCTTAGAATAAATCAAGAAATCAACACACAATTCCAACTTAATTACCAACATTACTCAAGTGCTTCAACAAAAATTTTTTTTTGACAAAAATTATAAAAGTACCCCCCCACACTTAAGATAAACATTGTCCTCAATGTGGAAAGAAAAATAAAGGGGGTAAAGAAAAGAATAACACAACCTGATGGACAATGACACAATGTCAGGCAAAGGAGAAGCACAAGAGTCAGCGCAACAACACAATCTGAAAAATAAAATCCCATAACACATGAGTAGAATCTAAAAGAAAAACAAAAATAACAAAACAACTAAAATAAAATAAAGAAAGAAGAAACACAGGTTGCCTCCTGTGAAGCACTTGTTTAACGTTATTAGCTCGACGTTACCTTTTTCTGATGAATCAAGGTGGCTTAAAGCAAGAGAAATAGGAGGATGCCTTTTTCTTTTCAAAATAGTTCTTCCTCCCTTCAACAATGGCTTTGGGACTGCTTCCAACAGAATTGTGAACTTGACAAGAGCTGACTGTCCCAATTGTGCCTTGACTCCACTAGGCCATGGTGGTCACACTCGATCAACAGATGAAGGACCAATCTGTGAAGAAGCATGGATCTTAGGAGGACCTTTATCTATTTCAGTAGCTTGACATTCCAACAGATCAACATCAACATTATATGATGGCGGGGGGTCTTTAATAACTAAGGTTTATGCTTTTCAGCTTGAACAAAATTGATAGGAGCATGGAGATTTGACATTGGGGAAGATTTAGCCTCCCTAAAGACATTAATGATCACATGATCTCCATCCACTCTCAAGATGAGCTCACCCCGAGGTACATCAATCACAGCTTCAGAAGTGGCCAAAAATGGTTTTCCAAGAATGAGAGGAATATCAACATCCTCTTCCATATCTAGCACCATAAAATCAACTGGGAATATGAATTTGCACATCCTCCACCACACTGCATGGGTAAGCGAAGGATCTATCAGCCAATTGTAGTGAAATGTTGGTGGGTTTCGGTTCATACATTCCTAATTTCTTAAACACCGAGAAAGGCATCAAATTAATACTAGCTCCCAAATCACATAATGCCTTATCAAAATAAGAGTTACCAATAGTGCAAGGAATAGTAAAATTATCTGGATCTTTGAATTTTGGGGGTAACTTCTTTAAAAGAATGGTAGAACACTCCTTAGTAAGACATACAGTCTCAAATTCCTCAAGCATACGTTTCTTTGTAAGTATTTCCTTCAAAAAATTTGCATACTTGGGTATTTGAGAGATGACTTCAATGAACAGAATATTGATTTGTAATTTCTTGAATATCTCCAAGAATTTGGCAAATTGCTGATCTGGCTGATTGTTCTTGAGCCTCTGAGGGAATAGGATCGTGACATATAGGGATGGTTCATAAACTGCACTCTGTTCACGATCCTTCTTCGCTCTCTACCACTTTGATGCTTTCTTCTCAATCTCTCTTTCTTGATTGACATCTTCAGTAAGGACATCTTCAGTTGCCTTCTCTTCATCATGCATAGACTTAATAAGAGTATCTCCAAGCTCTGACATTTCCTTCTTTTGAGATGACTCCTCAAGTTTCTTACCACTTCTAAGGAAAATTGCATGGGCCTATTCCCTTGGATTAGTCTCAGTAGTGTGTTTGGATGTATACCTTTGAAGACTTATTTTGATGATAACAAACGTGAAGACTAAATGAAGATGATAAATAGACTAAGTCCAAGTTTATATTTGATTAGCATTAGGACTTAGGTTTTGTTGTACGGAGCTCACTTTGATATCTTTCTATTTTTGAAAGAAAAGATAAAACTTGTTTTAAAAGAAACTTAGTGTCATTGAAAACATCTTTTCCAAAACGGTTTTGCATTGATTTATTCGAATAGAGCTTAGTCTATTCAAATAAACACCTTCACGAGGGTCTGTTTTTAAAAGGTGCTATTCGAATAACTATCTTGTTATTCGAATAACTAAGGTTTTCATAACTGTGTTTCTAAGTGAGTTATTCGAATAGCTCAAACGTTATTCGAATAAAACCCCTTCTGTCTAAACTTTTTTTTAACAACATTATTCGGATATTTTAGCTGCTATTCGAATAACCTCTTCGTTTTAGAACTTTGGTTTTAACAGAGTTATTCGAATAACACATTGGTTATTCGAATAACCCATATCAGATGGCCTTTCACGTTGGTTTTTCAGAAACAGTGTTATTCAAATAAACTTTCTTCTATTCGAATAAACACGAAGCTTACGATCACGTATATGGAAACAGACAGGTTTTCAAATTGGTTTTAAATGCTTTTAATTATACCCAAATGGCTATCTCCGTGTTTTTCCCTATAAATAGGAACCTTGGGTCACGAATATTTTTGCCCATAACTCTGAACTATTTTCTGCTTGCTCTAATCTGTGAAAATTATTTTCTACGCTCTTTTTGATTAAAAACTTTGAGATATTTCTGTGAGAGCTCCATTAGCACTTCAATTTGTATTACCTACTCTGAGTGAGAGTTTCTCTTCATCTACTTTCTGATATTCTGTATCGAGGGTGAGGTATCCCTCAAGGTTTGTATAAGGGTGAGGTATCCCTACAGGCTGAGGCTTTAGCACAAGGGTAGAGTTTCCCTGTGTGTGAAAAATGCTCTTTTGTGTAATGGTAGCAAGCACCTATTGAAGCTTGTATACTTAGTGAAAAATCTCGGCTTTCAAGGACTGGACGTAGACCACAAGTGGGTTAGTGGTCGAACCAGGATAAATACTGTGCCTGCTTCTCTATTCTTAATCTCTTTATTTTATGCAATTTTAATTTATTGCATATTTATTTTTCACTGCTTTTATTGTTTCTTTTCTTCTTCTCATTCCTTCTGTGCATTTATTTATTAAGGTTTTAATATTTGTTTTTGATAAAAAGAGGTTTTGAGAAAAAATTTTATACTTAATTCACCCCATCTTGAGTACTGGAAGCCACTTGGTAACAAGTGGTATCAGAGTTAGACTCTTGTATAAAGAGCTTAGCAGCTTCAAGAGAATATGGCTTCTTCAAATGGTTTTTCAGAAGGATCTTCCATAAACCGACCACCATTTTTCAATGGGGATGGTTATGCATATTGGAAGGAAAGAATGAAAATCTTCATCGAAGCTATTGATCTAGATGTATGGGATGCTGTCGAAAACGATGCTTTTATACCCACACATGAGGTCGATGGTGTAAGGACCGAAACACCACGAAAAAAATGGTCTGATGAAGAGAAAAGAAAAGTTCAATTTAATTTAAAAGCCAAAAATATTATTACTACTACTTTGGGATATGATGAGTTTTTTAGAATTTCAAATTACAAAACTGCTAAAGAAATGTGGGACACTTTGCAAGTTACCCATGAGGGTACTAGTGAAGTTAAGAGGTCGAGAATTAATTCTCTAACTTGTGAATATGAATTGTTCAGAATGAACTAAGGAGAAAGCATTCAAGAAATGCAAAAGAGGTTCACCCACATAATTAATCATCTTGTATCTTTAGGCAAAAATTTTTCTAACGAAGATTTGGTTAACAAAGTATTGAGATGTCTTAGCAGGATTTGGCAACCTAAGGTAAAAGCTATTTCAGAATCGAAGGACTTGTCCACAATGACTCTAGCTACCCTCTTTGGAAAACTTCATGAGCACGAACTGGAACTGAGCAGATTAAGTCAAAGCGAAGAAAATGATAAAAAGAAAAAGGGGATAGTGCTCAAAGCCACTTCCTCAACATTCGACAATGATGATGAAGAAAATGAAGAAAGCTCAGAGAACATCGAGGTAAGCAAATAAAATCTTAGTTTGTTAGTTAAAAAGTTTAATAATTTCTCAGGAAAAAGGGAACGTAAAGAAAACCTCCCTTCCCTCTGAAAAAGACTCATTATAAAGGCGAAGGAGCTTCATCGACTCCAACTTGCTATGAATGTGGCAAACCTGGTCACATGAAAATGGAGTGCCCAGTTTACCAAAAGAAGAAGGAGAAATTTGAAAAGAAGCCCTTTAAGGAAAGAAAAAGAAGAAAAGCCTATATAGCATGGGATAAAAAAGACATGAATTCAACTGACAGCTCAGATAGCGAGGAAGCTCAACTATGTCTCATGGCCAAAGGAGATGAAGAAGAAAGCAAAAATGAGGTAAGTTCTAATACTACTTTATTGCCTTCTTACGATGAGTTACAAGATGCTTTTGAAGAATTACATGAAGAATCCTTAAAATTCACAAAAATTATTTCTTCTTCTAAGAAAACAATATCTTCTTTAGAAAATCAAATTCTTGTTTTAAATAAAGAAATAGAAGAATTAAAAATTGAAAATGAAACTTTGGGAATCATTGATGCATGCACAAATCATTTTTCACATACTTCTACTTCTTCATCTTGTTCTACATGTCATATGCTTGAAAAAGAAATTGAAGACTTAAATAACACTCTTTCTAAATTCACCTTTGGAAGGGATAACTTAAATATTTTGTTAGGAAGAGAAAGAGTGGTTTTTCAAAAAGTCGGGATAGGTTATAACCTGAAAAATCAACAAAAACTCTATAAAAATTTCTTTGTGCATTCTAATGTCTCAAGTAGTCCTTTTATTAAATGTTTTTACTGCGGAAGAAAACGACATAGTGCATCAACATATAATGCTAGGAAAAACATAAATACAAAAATTAGAATAAAAATGGTTTGGGTTCCCAAGGGTACTATACCCAAAACTGACACACAAGGACCCAAGAAAGTTTGGGTACCAAAGGTTAAAAACTAAACATATGTTGTAGGTGTGCTTGAAAGCTAGGAGTTTAATTTGGTATCTCGATAGTGGCTGCTCCAAGCACATAACTGGGGACGACTCGAAATTCACCATGCTTATTTTCAAGAATCATGGACACGTTACTTATGATGATAACAACAAAGGAAAAATCCTTGGAATCGGCAAAGTCGGTAAGAACCCTAACTCCTCTATTGAAAATGTGCTGCTTGTTGAAGGCTTGAAACATAACCTGCTTAGTATTATTCAGTTATGTGATAAAGGAAATAGGGTAATATTTGATTCAAACTGTTGCATAATTGAAGATAAAAATGATAAGCATGTTAAATTCATTGGTCATAGAGTAAACAACATCTATATGATTAGTCTTGATGATATATCTTCAAATGATGCGAAATGCCTTTTAAGTAAGAATGATGATTCATGGTTATGGCATAGGAGAATTACACACATTCACATGGATCACTTAAAGAAGTTGGTCTCTAAAGAGCTAGTAATTGGACTACCCAAGCTTAATTTTATAAAAGATAAGTTATGTGATGCATGTTAAAAGGGTAAACAAATAAAGGTCTCTTTTAAAGCAAAAAATATAGTTTCAACTACTAGACCTTTACAACTTTTGCACATGGATCTATTTAGACCTTCTAGAATTATAAGCTTTGGTGGGAATTACTATGCTTTAGTGATTGTGGATGATTTTTCTAGGTTTACATGGACTTTATTTCTTACAAATAAAAATGATGCATTTCTACCTTTTAAAAGACTTGCCAAAGTTATTCAAAATGAAAAAGGTTTTCAAATCTCTTCTATAAGAAGTGATCATGGTGGCGAATTTGAAAACAATATTTTTGAAAATTACTGTGATGAACATGACATTAATCATAATTTTTCTGCCCCTAGAACTCCGCAACAAAACGGAGTTATAGAAAGGAAAAACCGTTCTTTAGAAGAAATGGCGAGAACTATGCTTAATAAGGCTGCTCTTCCTAAATACTTTTGGGTGGATGCTGTAAGTACAACTTTGTTATGTAATGAACAGGGCCCTTATAAGGCCTATTTTAAAGAAAACCCCATATGAATTGTATAAGGGAAAAAAGCCTAATGTCTCACATTTTTATGTTTTTGGTTGCAAATGTTTTGTTTTAAATAATGAAAAAGATAACTTAGGCAAGTTTGATGCTAAGTCTGATGAGGGTATATTTCTTGGTTATTCAAATCATAGTAAAGCTTTTCGTATATATAATAAAAGAACTATGACTATTGAAAAATCTATACATGTTGCATTTGATGAAACTGACCCAAATGGATCGAGAAAGGATCTTGTTATTGATGATGTTGTAGAGGTCTTGGCGGAAACACATTTGGATAGTAAAGAAAAAGAAATCAAGGAGCAAGAGGATAAATAAAGACAAGAAGATTCGGAAGCTTTGGAACTTCCCAAAGAATGGCGAACTTCAAAATATCATTCCCTTGATCAAATTATCGGTGATGTATCTAAAGGTGTAAGTACTCGCAATTCTCTTAGAAATGCTTGTAATGACTTAGCTTTTGTTTCTCAAATTGAACCTAAGGATTTAATTAAAGCTTTTGATGATGAACATTGGATCTTAGCTATGCATGAGGAATTAAATCAGTTTGAAAGAAATCAAGTTTGGGAATTAGTTGCTAGACCTAATAATCACCCTATAATTGGCACTAAATGGATTTTTAGAAACAAACTTAATGAAAATGGGTTAATAACTAGAAACAAAGTTAGGCTGGTTGCTAAAGAATATAATCAAGAAGAAGGTATAGATTATGAAGAAACCTATGCACCTGTACCTAGATTAGAAGCTATTAGAATGTTACTTGTGTATGCTTGCATCATGGATTTCAAATTATATCAAATGGATGTTAAAAGTGCTTTTCTAAATGGTTTTATTCAAGAAGAGGTATACGTTGAACAACCTCCAGGTTTTGAAAATCATGAACTACCCAACCATGTTTTTAAACTTAAAAAGGCTTTATACGGTTTAAAGCAAGTTCCTAGAGCTTGGTATGAAAGGTTGAGTAAGTTCCTTTTAGAAAATGGTTTCTCAAGAGGAAAAGTTGATACTACCCTTTTTATTAAAAATAAAAAGCATGATATTCTTCTTGTGCAAGTGCATATTGATGATATCATCTTTGGTGCTACTAATGAATCCCTGTGCAAAGAATTTACTAAGACAATGCAGAATGAATTTGAAATGTCGATGATGGGAGAGTTAAATTTCTTCCTCGGACTTCAAATCAAACAAACAAATGAAGGGACATTCATAAATCAAACCAAATACTGCAAGGAATTGCTCAAGAGATTCGAAATGAAAAATACTAAACACATGGCCACTTCGATGGGCACTTCTTGCTACTTGGACAAAGATGAAAGAGGTAAATCAGTAGAAATAACGAAATATAGAGGTATGATTGGATCTCTCCTTTATCTTACTGCTAGTAGGCCAGATATAATGTTTAGTATATGCATGTGTGCTAGATATCAGGCAAACCCTAAGGAATCTCATTTAAGTACTATTAAACGAATAATGAAATACCTAATAGGCACTTCACAAATGGGCTTGTGGTACCCTAAGGGTGCCTCTTGTAGCCTAATAGGCTATTCTGACTCTGATTTTGCTGGGTATAAATTGGACAGAAAGAGTACTAGTGAGACATGTCACTTGCTGGTAGTTCTTTAGTTTCTTGGCATAGCAAGAAACAAAATAGTGTGGCTTTGTCTATCGCTGAGGCTGAATATGTTGCAGCCAGGAGTTGTTGTGCTCAAATCCTATGGATGAAGCAATAACTTTTAGACTACGGTCTTCAGCTTGATCACATCCTAATAAGATGTGATAACACTAGTGCAATAAATATCTCTAAGAATCCCATACTGCATTCCAAAACAAAGCATATAGAGATAAGACATCACTTTATCAGAGATCATGTACAAAAAGGGGATTGCATTCTTGAGTTTGTTGAAACATCTAAGCAACTTGCAGATATTTTCACTAAACCCTTAGCAAAAGAAGCATTCTTTTATATTCGAGAAGAATTGGGCATAATTGATCAATCAAATATATAAATTGCATGTTTTATTGCTGAATATTATCACATGAATATATGCTTTGAATTTCATGAACGTATGCTTTTCTATGTTTCTTTGTTAGTTTTATTCGAATAAGCAAGCTTTTATTCGAATAAACTTCTTTACTGCATGTGTTGAATATTAGTTTTATTCGAATAAAACTTCGTTTATTCGAATAAACTGGCTCCTGTGTTACAACCTGTTTGTTTATCATCTCTATTTATTCGAATAAATCCCTCCTTATTCGAATAACCAGACTCCTTAGTTTATCAGTCTTTGTCTTTGCTTTCTGTTTATTCGAATAAATATCTGTCTATTCGAATAACCAAAAGCCTTCGTTTATCAGTTTTAATATCTGCCCTCTGCTTATTCGAATAGACCTCAGGCTATTCGAATAGCCAGAACCTGTTTTTATCAGTCTTGACTGATAGCCCTTAGTCTATTCGAATAACTCCTACAGTTATTCGAATAAACACTGTCAATTGGCCAAAACGCTTAGCTTTCCCAGATGATCTATTCAAATAAAACTCCCTATTCGAATAAACCTTAGCAGAAACACCTTTTCAACACCTTTCAGTTTCCTGCGCGCCTGTCCTTTCAGTTTCTAAGCAAGGTTTATTCGAATAAACCTCTGTTTATTCGAATAAACACGGGCCTTCCTTTAAATAACCCCTGTGCACCCAAACGTTTTCACTCTCTGTTTTCTCCTTTGCTCTTCACGCCTCTATAGCCCCTGCGCTCTCAAACTTGTTTTTTTTCTCTCTCTCTTTCTTTCGCACCTTCTCTCACCATGGCCTCCTCCTCCAGCAAGCGACCACGCACGAAGATTACTCCATGCAACAATCCTCTTGACTTGAGAAGGCTCTCATCTAATGAAGAACATCGTGCCCACTTCATTACGCACTTCTGGGAGCGTAACTTGGTCCAACCCAAGTACCTTGACCTCTTTTTCTTCCAGCAACACCGTGGTTTCGACTTTCTGACCCTGCTGCAAAACTAGGGAGTTCTTCAGCCCTGCTCTCACCGGGCCACTCTTTATCCAGCTCTGGTGAAGATGTTCTTTTGCAATCTGGCATTTGATGGCTAGAACCTTCTCTCCGAGGTCTGTGATCAGAACATTGTAATCACACCACAAGACTGGCTGACTTTGTTTGGATTGTAGTTTACTGGTGCCCTTGCTGAAGATGGTGACACCTCTTTTCTTGAAGAGTTCAATAAGTTTCAGGTGATTGAGGACTTGCTGAAGCCTGGTCTAGCTTTGCCTGACAAGGGTCTCAAGGGTGGTATGCTGAAAAGCCAAGATAGGCTTCTGCATTACGCCTTTACTCACATCTTGGCTCCCCGCGGTGGAAACTACGCCTACCTCAGCGAAGAAGACATCTTCATGCTTTGGTTTCTGAAGAATGGGCATCAGATCAATTGGCCTGTGTTTATCATGAGACACATGATGAGGGCCAAGAGCAAGGAAAAATCAAACTTGCCTTATGGCATTCTCGTCACTACCTTGCTGAGCAAGTATCCTCAAGTCTTGGAGACTGAGCGAGCCTTTGCCCTGATGCATCACAACCTCTTTGGCACCCACACCTTACGTAAAATGAAGATGATCCAAACCGATGAAGGCTGGGTGTACCCAGATGAGGTTGCTAAGGATGAGCTTGACCCTGCTGACGCCCCTATTGCCCCCGCTGATGTACCTGCAGCTGTTCCTGCTCCTGTCACCTTAGAACAGATCATGGCCACCTTGCATGATAACAGAGCTTATATAGAACATACCTTCTCTATTCTTTTCGATAGAATAGAAGGTGTTGAACGTGAGGTTGCTGCCCTCCGATCTGCTTCACCTGCTCCTGCACTAGCTTCTTCACCACCACCTCCGGATACTTATTTCTAGGAACTTTAGTTCTTAGGCTATCTGTTTTTGCCTTCGTGTTATTTATTTCTGGCTTTTATAATTGAATCTTTTTTATTAATGCATAAACGCTGTTTCTTGATGATCTATTGATATGAGTATGCTTCCTTTTATGCACTTATACTTAGATATATGTTTATGGGACTTACCCCTCCTTTTTGCTCATGACAAAAGGGTGAGAAAAATTTGAATTTGATTATTTGAATGTAATTGAGAAAAGACAGGTAAACTTAAAATGAGATTGGATTCAAATTGAAAGGGGGAGCTGCGCACATATCTGATATACATTACCTCTTATAACTAAAGAGGGGGAGTAAGCTTTTATACCTCTTTGTGAATTCCAATTATATGCACTAACTCTTTTCTCATTGATAGTTTGTCATCATCAAAAATGGGGAGAATGTGTTTGGATGTATACCTTTGAAGACTTGTTTTGATAATAACAAACGTGAAGACAAAATGAAGATGATAAATAGACCAAGTCCAAGTTTATATTTGATTAGCATTAGGACTTAGGTTTTGCTGTACAGAGCTCATTTTGATATCTCTCTGTTTTTGAAAGAAAAGATAAAACTTGTTTTAAAAGAAACTTAGTGTCTTTGAAAACATCTTTTCCAAAACGATTTTGCATTGATTTATTCGAATAGAGCTTAGTCTATTCGAATAAACACCTTCACGAGGGTCTGTTTTTAAAAGGTGCTATTCAAATAACTATCCTGTTATTCGAATAACTAAGGTTTTCAGAACTGTATTTCTAAGTGAGTTATTCGAATAGCTCAAACGTTATTCGAATAAAACCCCTTCTGTCTGAACTTTTTTTTAACAACATTATTCAGATATTTCAGCTGCTATTCGAATAACCTCTTCATTTTAGAACTCTGGTTTTAACAAAGTTATTCGAGTAACACATTGGTTATTCGAATAACTCATATCAAATGGCCTTTCATGTTGGTTTTTCAGAAACAGTGTTATTCAAATAAACTTTGTTCTATTCGAACAAACACGAAGCTTACGATCACGTATATGGAAACAGACAGGTTTTCAAATTGGTTTTAAATGCTTTTAATTATACCCAAACGGCTATCTCCATGTTTTTCCCTATAAATAGCAACCTTGGGTCACGAATATTTTTGCCCATAACTCTGAACTATTTTCTGCTTGCTCTAATCTGTGAAAATTATTTTCTACGCTCTTTTTGATTAAAAACTTTGAGATATTTCTGTGAGAGCTCCATTAGCACTTCAATTTGTATTACCTACTCTGAGTGAGAGTTTCTCTTCATCTACTTTCTGATATTCTGTATCGAGGGTGAGGTATCCCTGCAGGCTGAGGCTTTAGCACAAGGGTAGAGTTTTCCCTGTGTGTGAAAAGTGCTCTTTTGTGTAACGGTAGCAAGCACCTATTGAAGCTTGTATACTTAGTGAAAAATCTCAGCTTTCGAGGTCTGAACGTAGACCACAAGTGGGTTAGTGGTCGAATCAGGATAAATACTGTGCCTGCTTCTCTTTTCTTAATCTCTTTATTTTATGCTATTTTAATTTACTGCATATTTATTTTTCACTGCTTTTATTGTTTCTTTTCTTCTTCTCATTCCTTCTGTGCATTTATTTATTAAGTTTTTAATATTTATTTTTGATAAAAAGAGATTTTGAGAAAAAAAGTTTTATACTCAATTCACCCCCCTCTTGAGTACTGGAAGCCACTTGGTAACAAGTAGTGCTAGGCAATGTCCATGGTGCGCTCGCTTTCATTAATATAGTTAGCTGACTGATCTGAGTCTCCATATTCTTCATTCTGGCATCAGAATTCTGCATGTACTTTATAACTAGATCTTCAAAACTTGATTTCTCTGTAGGTGCTTGGAAACCTGGAGGTGGTGGTGGAACTCTCTGCTGATTTTGCTGATAGTCTTGTTGATTTCCCTATTTAAAATTCAGGTGGTCCCTCCAACTAGGATTGTACGTATTTGAATATGGATTGTACTACTGCTGGTTGGAATTACTAACAAAATTAACTCCTTCAGGCTCGGGGGCAAAAGGAATACTAACTTGACAATTTGCACTTGTATGACCCTGTCCTCCATATGCCTTACAAATGATAGGTGGGGTTGCACTATTTGTCACCATTAAAGTCTTCACTTTCTTCGTCAAAGCTTCTAATTGACTCAGAATTGCTGTAGAAGAATCAACAGCATGTACACCTGCTTGTTTCTTAGGAGCCTAGCGCTCATTTTGCCACTGATAACTATTTAGCACCATTTCTTCAATCAATGCTTGGCTCTCAGTAGGTGTTTTCCTCCATATTGTACCTCTCATAGCAGTATCAATGAGTGAACGATTTGCAGGTGATAAACCATTATAAAAAGTCTGAACCTGCTGCCATACGAGAAATCCATGATGTGGACATCGCCTCAACAACTCCTGAAAGCGCTCCCAAGCTTCATAAAGAGTGTCCATTTCAAACTGCACAAAAGAAGATATATCATTTCTTAACTTAGCAAATTTAGAAGGAGGAAAATACTTAGCCAAAAATTGTTATGTCAATTGATCCCATGTAGTGATGGAACCCCTCGATAGTGACGTTAACCATTGGCTTGCTCTGTCCCTAAGAGAGAAAGGAAAGAGTCGTAATCGGATCGCATCATCTGTCGCACCATTGTACTTGATAGTATCACACAACTGCAAGAACCTGGCCAAATACTGATTAGGATCATCCGAAGGCAATCCACCAAACTGAACTGAATTCTGAATCATGGAGATTAGTGCTGGTTTGATCTCAAAATTATTAGCCGCCACAGCTGGTCTTATAATACTTCCTCCATACCCTTCAGTAGTGGGCATAGAGTACTCAAACATGGTTCGCTCTGCTGGGATAACTCTTTCTTCACGGTTGGCCTCAGCAATTGGTTGCCTTTCCATCCTGTTTATGTCTTCTGCCACAGCTGCAATAAAAGTCTGCTTCTTTAACCTGCGAGCTATTTTCTCAATTTTTGGATCAAATGCCAAATCAGGAAATTGAGATCGAGTAAGCATAAATAAGAAATAAGAAGTGAAAAATTAAAATAAAATAAAATAAAATAAAATAAAAATTAAAATAAGATATAAATAAAAAAATGAAAAATAAAATAAAATAAAAATAAAAAAAATAAAAATAAAAATAAAAAATAAAAAATAAAAATAAAAATAAAAATAAAAATAAAATAAAGAATAAAGAAAAGATGCGTCTAAATTAACTAGAGTTTTTCGCTTCTAATATTACCAAACTTATTTCCCAGCAACGGCGCTAAAAACTTGATACGCATAAAATACACTAAGAGCAAGTGCACTCTATCGCCAAGTAATATAGGACTTGAGTCCCAATTATCGATCCCACGAGGAATAATTAGTAATTACTAGATTCACTAAACTCTTTGTTATTCAGACAATCGAAAGTGTATGAAAAAATTCAAAATGAAATTAAAGTAAACAAACAAAGAAAAGCAATGAGCAATCAAACAAAAAATAGATAATCAATGAGAAAGACTAGGGTGCAAGGTTCACTTGAATCCAATTATTCAGAATTTTCTTTCATTTATGAAGTAGGATAATTCTTTTGCCAATATTCTTTTACCTGTTATTGAATCCCAATGGTCATGGATGAAACAATATTATATTCCTAAATTAAATCACCTATTTGGTCATTTAGTTGAATTAATTAGGAATACATTAAGCTTCAATTCAAGAGATGAATTAACATACCTATCAATTCCATTGGTAGAAAAAATTGATGTTTGGTCATTCACCAATTTAATCCTAGGCTTACTATATAGATCCATTCATTGAATGCGGATGGTCACCAGTCAAACAATGAATTAACACATGCCAAAAGTGATCAAGTTATGACAAGAATGCAAGCAATATGATAAATCCTAAAGAAATTACCTTAATCAAATTAGAAAACTCAAATAATTATGGAAACAAGATCCCCCATAGCCCTAGCTATAGGTTTAGCTACTCATGTTCAATACAAACAAACTCATATCAAAATACAAACTCATGAAAAGAAAACCCAAAGAAAAAGGGAAACTAAAAAGAAAGAGAAATCAAAACCTCTTTAATGGAGATTAAGATCTTCAAGCCTTCAAGAATCCTTCTTTAAGCCTTCCTCTAAGGTCTGCTGCCGCAAAACAACTCTCAGGATTATGGATTTTCTGTGTAAAGTGCTCAATGTGTTGTCTCTGTTGAATTTGGCATAATTTTTCCCATTTTATTGAAAATCATGTGTTCGGTTATGCAACGGGCGCTTAAGCGCTCAATCATTTACTCCTGGGCGCTCAGGCGCTAAAATCTCACTGCTCAGGCGCTCAGGGCGCTCAAGCGCTATGACTCTAAGCGCTCAACCACTGACGACTGATGAAATTTTTTTTTTCTTTGAACATTCAGTCTTCTCCATGAATTATCTGACAAAAACACATAAAATACTAAATAAAAACACAATCAAACAATACTAAAAATATAACAAAACTTACGAACAAAATTCATTATAAACAAATAAAAAGAATATGAAAAACTAATGAATTGAACCGTAAAAATATGACATGTTGATAGTTCATCATTTCCATATAACTTAAAATCTTCCTCTCTACCAAACCCCCAAACTAATTTCCAACAAAAAGCCCAAAATTCTTCCCCCCATCTCCTCTCACATACGTCCTTTCTCTCTCTAGCCCTAACCCATGATTTTCCATATTTTCTCACCAACTGCTCTTCCATTACCAAAGTCCAAGGAAACACCTTCCCTCCACCTTCCTTATATCATTTTCCTCTTATTTCACTATAATGACAGAATCTTCAAAGCGCACAAAGAGACCAAGAACAGGGTTCCCAGTGGGAACGTCTTCTAGTGCTCCTCCACTCACCATTTTCAGGTTGGACCTCATGCAACACTTCAACACCACCAAGAAAGCTGGCTTCTTTCGCAAGAACTTTCAACTAAGGAAGATTATCTCACCCAGGTATCTCATAAAGGACTTCTACTCTAGTGAACCCTTAGAAAGTTTTAGAATGGTGGAGAGGCTTAGTTTGATTGACTTCCTAAGTATTAAGAAAGACATATACCCGAATTTAGTTAAGGTATTTTATGCCAATTTGAAATATGAGGATGATTGCCTAATTTCTGAGGTTAAAAAGAAACAGATAATTATCACTAAGGACTTATGGTTTAGATTGACTAAGCTGTCTTTTGATGGTGTAAACTTCTATGGTCTTGAAAATGTATAGGGAGATGAGTATGAATACAAGGCTGCTTTGATTTCATTGCTGAGAGTTGGATATGATATTCGTAAAGGAAAATAAAGGGTGATGGCCACTATACTAACCATGGAGAATAGGGTGCTCCATTACCTGGTGGCTAGGGGCTTGGTTCCCAGGGGAAGTAACTACTCCCAAGTTTTCAAGGATGATATGTTGACTTTGTGGGCTATGAACACTGATAGGCCAATCAACTGGCCCTACTATGTTATTCAACATATGTTGAAAGCCAAAAAGAAAAAAACATGCTTTGCCTTATGCCATGGTCATTACAGCCACTTTAGAGCACTTTCACATTTCTTTGTTTGGGGAGGCTAAGGATACTAGTTCTAAAGGGCCACAGTCTATTGGTCTGCATACTCTGCAAAATCTTCAGCTAAGGAAGTTTGACGACAAATAGTACTATCTCTTTCATGGAAGCTATGGGCACATTCCTCAAGAGGCTGAGGAAGATAATAAAGAAGAATGCCAATAGCAATGTCCAATTTAATAGATCCAATTAGTTCAAAAACTCATTCTTTCATTATGGCAGCCAATTACATTTGGTAAAACATTTGCATATACATCATAAAATTTTTATCAATCGCCAAAATAATAAAAAACAAGGATCCTAGGTCCAAGGATCCTAAAACTAGTTTTGGGACGATGATGGAGGGAAGTGTCTCCTCATGTCATCCAAAGATCTCTGCATAGCCGCTTGATATTCCCTCATGGCTGCTTGGTGTTGCCACATCTCTGCTTGGTGTTGCCTTATGGCTACATGCTCTCATTCTATGGCTTCCATTTTATCATACATGGCACCCATGGTGTTCTCCATGTATGCTTTCAAGTCAACCATAGTTTCCATGAGCTGTTTGTTGGAGACCTTAGTAGCAGGTTCGCCTTCCTCATCCTCAACTTCAGCCTCAATTGCTACTATCTCATCAGCATAGACCCAGATGCTTTCTTCATCCTTCTTTATCTTCATATGCTTAAGCGTTAAGGTTCCAAAGACGTTGTGATGAGTTAGCTTTGTTGACTCCTCAGTTGCCACAACAACATAATAACGCAAAAGAACTCTAGATATCAACAGAGCATAAGGCAGATCCGTTTTAACATCTTTGCCTTTTACTTTCATCATGTAGTGCATGATGAAGTATGGCCAGTTTATCAAGATCCTCTCCTTCAATGCCTAAACCATGAAGATGTTGTCTTCACTCAAGTATGCATAATTGCCTCCTAGTGAAGCAAGGATATGTGCATAGGCGTAGTGTAACAGCCTATCCTGATAATTCATTTTCCCAGCGGAGAAGGTTGTTGCAGTTTGACCGAGTCTGAGCATCCCATCAATCGCGTCAGAGTGCTTGAAATCTTCGCAAGTTTTCTAGCTGTTCTCAATAAACTGATTGCCTTGGTACACTAACCTGAAGTACTCTTCCCAGTTTTGAGGAGTAACCACAATTTTGATTCCTTTTACCTCAGACACGAGATTATCGCCCTTGAGCTCAAGATTATAGTAGAACATTTGCACAAGGTTAGGGTACAACTTGCTTCTATAGGTGCAGAAGTTGGCAACCCCTTGGTGCTCTAATAGAGGCATGAACAAGATTCCTTCATTGCTAAAGAATGCCAAGTCCATGTATTTTGGCTGCACAAGATCTATGGATTGGAAGAACTGCTTGAACTTATTCATCTGGTCATTGGTTATGGCCAAACGTCTCAGGTCCAGAGGGTGTCAGCAGGAGTGGTCTTTGTTGTGGAACATTTGAGGTTGGAGGAAGTAGCTATGGTATGAGCTTGGAGGCATGGGTAAGGTGTTTGGACAGAGGAAGGCAAAGAGATGGGAGGAGTGGAGAAGAAGGGGCAAAAATGTGGATTTTGGGAGAGTTAGGGTTTGCAAAGAGCATTGCGCATAAGGAGATCGGGTTGCGTGAGGAAGAACTATGAATGTTTATGTCATAAAGCATATCAATGAAGTTTTTGATGATAACAAAGTCAAGGTGAAGACCAAGTTCAAAAGAGGTATATTCGGTATAGGTTACAAGTCTTAGAATCTTGATGTAAAATGCTTTCAATATATCTGAAAATGGTTTTTTGAAAGGTTCTTTTAAATCAACTCAAAGTTGAATGATATTGTTTGAAAGAAATATTGTTTTTAATCTCAATTTTTGCAACTCAAGTTTATATCTTAATAAATCCAAGTATTTTCTAAGTTGGAAATGGTAATCAAGCTTAATTAGGCCTGGAAAATATGTTTAAGGGTAATTGTAATCGATTACACAAGTGTTGTAATCGATTACATGTGTGGCAGAGACCTTGTAATCGATTACATCTCTGGTAGAGGCTCTGTAATCAATTACTTGAGGTCTGTAATCGATTACATCTTATCCTGAAAGCCAAGAACACATTCTAAGAGCCATGTAATCAATTACAACAAGTCTGACAGTAGCTAATGACTACTTTCTTGGCATTTAATGCTGCCATTAAATGTACCCAACAACTTCTTTGATCAAAAACACTATAAATACATGCTTGGGTCATCATTAATGGCTAACCAACAACTGAAAACATATTTCTATTGCTCTAATTTGAGAATCAATCTTTCAATCCATTTGTGTTTTATTTTTGGCATAAATTTGAGATATTCTTGAAGAGCATTATAGGGCTTCAATTTGTATTACATACTCTTGTGAGAGTTTCATCTTATATATACTTCAATTTTTTGTAAAGAGGGTGAGGTATCCTAAAGTGTGGTGAGTGCTCTGTTATGTAAAAGTTTCAAGCACCTATTAAAGCTTGAATATATAATGGAAAATCTCAAGTGATTGCTTGAGAACTGGACGTAGGCCACAAGTGGATTGGTGGTTGAATTAGGATAAACCTTGTATTTGATCTTCTAAACTCAACTCCCTTACATTTGTGTTTACTTTATATGCTTGCTTGAACACTCTCTGTTTTGGTTTGTTCATTTGTGAGTGAAAGTATTCAATCTTCTCTATCCATTCATCTCTATCAATCAACAGCTTTAACAAAGATTGATAATAAAGTATTTTGTGAAAGATTTACGAAAATATTTTATAAACTCTATTCACCTCCCTTTGAGTACTAACTCTATTCACCTCCCTTTGAGTACTAAGGCCACTTGGTAACAAGAATGAGAGTGAGAGAGTGAGAGAGAGTGAGTGTGAGTGAGTGAGTGAAAAATGGAAATGAAGGAGGAGGGAGCACTGATCCTTTTAAGGACTTCGAATAAGCGTTTCTCTATTTGAATAAACTTGTGAGAAGATCAACGGACTTGGCTTTCTACCAAGCATTAACCATTTAGTTTTTCGAATAAAACCAGTGAGGAACTATTTTAAAACGCTTCTACCAAGCGTTATTCGAATAAGGATTTCCCTTATTCGAATAAAACATTCAGAAAAACAGATTCAAAGGCTACTGTGTTCTGTTATTTGAATAGTGATAGCAATATATTTTATCCATTTAATAACCCTCTCAGTGGGATTCTTAAGGTTCAATTAGGCTTAATTAAGTTGTTTTATCATATTTTATGATATTGGGCCTAATTGGATCATTGAAGGAATTATTGCACGAATTAGTCTTAATTTGTCTATTTGGCAGCGTTCAGTAAATTAGTTATAATCTGAGTTGAAAATATTTGATTGATGTGATTCTGCTCTTGTAGAAAAGCTAAGATAATTCTCTACAAGTTTCATGAAGACTCAAGAAATGAGTCACATGTTTGGATAATTTAAATTGAAGTGGAAGTAAGAGTCAGAATTCTGATATTGACAACTTGGCTTATGCGCACTCATCAGTCCATTTCTTGAGCTAGAGAAGTTCAATTGACACCAAACTAAGCCCAAATAAAATCTAATACTCAAATCTACAACTTTCATGAAGAACACAAGAGTTGAATCGGATGTCTAGTAGGTCATATTGGACCTAGAAGTTAGAATAGAGGTGCTATTGCTGGAACCAGAACACTATGAAAAGATTAGGCCATATCGTGGGTTATAGGGGTCAGATTGTGCTGAAACTAGTGAAATTGGAAATTTGAGACAAAATCCTTCAACTTTTATGAAAACCACTTATGAAATAGGTGACATTATGATAGAGTTATAGTCGTGTGAAGATAGCTAAATTAGTTGAGCGAGGAGACAAGCATGACAATAATTTTCCACTCATCCACCCACTCATTAAACAACTCTATTATCATTTTCTACTCATCCACCCACTCATTAAACAACTACCTTGTCATTGTGTGGCCTTCATGCCCTATAAACGGGCACCATTGGTTGCTCATTAGAATCATCTTAGTTTAGAGATCAAGATCTTGTTCTTATATTAGTTGTTTCTCTTGTTGTAGTTTTCTTTTGTTCTAAATAGAAATTATGTTCATCTCCTTCTTCTCTCTTTCTTTCTACTTATTTATGAGTAACTAATTCTCATTTTGCTTGGGTGAAAGGGTGAAGCTTTTGGTAATGAAATACAGTTAGATTAATTTCTTTCTTGTGCTTGAATGATATATTATCAAGTGATCATTATATGTGCTGTATTTTGTTTTCAATCAATTTAGAAACCCTCCTTGTAAGGTGGAGATCTTGATTTGTTGTAGATAAGAGATTGACACAATGAATGCTTGAGCCCATTTATAAGTGTTAGCGTTATTAACCCTCATTGTAAAGTGGAGATCTTGATTTGTTGTAGACAAGAGATTAGTATAATGAATGCTTGAACCCATTTACAAGTGTTGGCGTTAGTAGATAATTAAAGGAACCATAATATAATTACATATATATTCTTAAATGAACTTTGAATGCTATATTTTTCAATTGGAACCTCCGTTATGTGTGAATTTTAATTGAGTTATAAAAAGAATTAATTTTGTCCTTAATTTACTTACCAAGAGTGGATCTCCTAGCTTAAGCAAATCCTTTTCATTTATGAATAATTTTCATTACCTTTATTGTTGTGACAAATTCTTTCCTTACCTCAAAATTTTTTTCTTCATCAATTCCCTGTGGATTGACCTCGGACTCCCAAGAATTTATTACTTGAGACAACCTGCACTTGGGTTTGTAACATATCAATTCACATCAAATAGAAAGTCTCTTATTCGAATAAAATCATAAAAAGACTCATTTAGCATGTTTAAAGGATTAAAAAATGTCAAGCAACAATTAAGCACTCATTTTAACATGCATTCATGACAATCAAACTAATTAGGAACAAAAAGAAATGGTCACTAAATTCTAATTCTTAAGGGCATTTTACAAACAAAGGTCAAGTTAGATAAAGATAAAAACAAGATAAAACACATTCATTTTAAGATATGATTAATCAAGTATTTTAGGAATATAGATATCATCATTAAACATGTCATTTCAAACAAGAAGTATACTTATCTAGTATGTAGAGATATTTTCAAGATATAAGGCTAGAAAAGCATAGGATAAATCTCCACTTATACAAAGATTGCAAGTCTAAGCTTCTTGGAGACAAGGAAGAGAACTTGGAGTATTTTCTAGTTTTGTGCTTGCAGCAGCCACTTTCAAGATTTTGAAGTCAGCTCTTGGCCTCTAAGCACACCTACAACACATTTCAATATTTGACTTTTGGTACCCAAATTTTCTTGGATCCTTGTGTGTTAGTTTTTGGAAAAGTGCCTTTGGAGACCCAAAACATTTTAGTCCCTATCTTGTTATTGACATTTTTCCTTACATTACAAGTTGATGCACTATGTCCTTTCTTGCTATAATGGAAACTCTTTATGAAAGGACTTGTTAATGTGCTTGAGAGAATAAAGAAATTCTTGTAGATTTTTTGTTAGTTTTTGGGATTGTCTCCTAAACCATCTTTTTGAAAAACACATTTTGTTTCCCAAGTAATATGTTCAAGTTATCTCTTTTAAAGGTAAATTTTGAAAGAGTATTTTTCAAATCTTCAATTTCCTTTTCAAAAGTTTTTCATGATAAGCAAGAAAAGGATGTAGATGCATTTTCATGTGAAGAACATGTTATGCACGAAGAATTTGCATCAATCAACATAAGAGTTTCATTTTCAATTTTGAGTTCCTCAATCTCCTTATTTAAAATAGAAATTTTGTTTTCCAAAGAGGAGATTGTTTTCTTGGATGATGAAACAAGTTTTACAAGACTTGTGGATTCATTATGCAATTTTTAAATGCATCTTGCAATTCATTATAAGAAGGGGAAGAGTCAAAGTTTGAGTATGTTACCTCCATGTCATCTTCATCTTCCTCTTCTCCTCTAGCCATGAGACATAGATTGACTTTCTCATTGTCCAAGATATCAGTAGAATTCATGTCATTGTCATCCCAAACTATGTAAGCTCTTCTTTCTTTCTTGTCCTTTGAGGACCTCTTCTTATATTTTTTAACTTTCCTTTGATAGATTAGACATTCCATCTTTATGTGTCCTGATTCTCCACATTCATAGCATTTAGGAGTGAATGAGGTTCCTTCCCCTTTATGATAAACATTCTTTTGGGAAAAGGAATGTCTTTTTTGAGCTTTATTCTTCTTGAAAAATCTTTTAAATTTCTTTACGAGAAGACTAAGATTCTCCTCTTTTATTTCCAAGTCATCTCCATCATCTTCATCATTATTGACCATGGAAGAGGTGGCCTTAAGAGCAATTCCTTTCTTTTTCTTGTCAAGCTCCTCATTTTGGTTGAGCCTATTTAACTCAAATTCATGTTCTTGGAGCTTACCAAAAAGTGTGGCTAGGGTCTTGGTTGAGAGATTTCTTGACTCCGTAATAGCCGTCACTTTGGGTTACCAATGCCTACTCAAACATCCCAAAACTTTGTTAATAAGTTCTTTATTAAGAAAAGTCTTTCCCAATGAAGCAAGATGATTTAGAATATGTGTGAACCGTTTTTACATTTATTAAATGCTTTCACATTGGTTCATTCTAAAAAATTCATACTCATGAGTGAGAGTATTAATCATTGATCTTTTCACTTCACTAGTACCCTCATGGGTTACTTGTCAAGTGTCCTACATTTCTTGGGCATATTTACAATTTGATACTCTAAAGAACTCATCATGCCCTAAAGCTATGGTAATGATGTTTTTGGCTCTTAAATTGTATTGGACCTTTTTCTTATCATCATTGGTCCATTCACTTCTTGGTGTGTTAACTCTTACACCATTAACAACTTGTGTAGGGACAAAAGGATCATTTTCAACAGCATCCCACACATCTAAGCCAATAGCTTCAATAAAAATTTTCATTTGTTCTTTCCAATAAGCATAATCATCCCCATTGAAAAAGGGAGGTCTATAAAAGAAGAACTTTCTAAAAAATCATTTGAAGAAACCATCACCTTCTCTTGAAGCTGTTAAGCTCTTTACAGAAGAGTCTAGCTTTGATGCCACTTGTTACTAAGTGGCTTCAAACTTAAGAGGGGGGTGAATTTAGTATATAAAATATTTTTGCAAATCTTTTACAAAATGGTTGAATATAAATTTTTATTGAAACTATTGATAGATTGAAGTGAATAGATAAATGAAATTGAATAAATTCATTCACAAATAAACAAGCCAAGATGAATAATATTCAAGCAAACAAATAACAGTAAAGCATCAAAGTAAAGAGATAGAGTTGAGAAGAGCAAACACAAGATTTATCCTTGTTCAACCACCTCTTGTGACCTACGTCCAGTCCTCAAGAGAACCACCTAAGATTTTCTGCTACACCTTCAAGCTTGAACAAGTGCTTGAAACCTTTACAGCATAGAGCATTCAACATACCTCTAGGATACCTCACCTTTTGTGCTTGAGCCTCAAAATAGGGATACCTCACCCTTTTCTCTAGAGGGATACCTTACCTTCTTTATAGAAAATCAAAGTGTATAAGAAATATAAAGTATCAAAAGAGCATATTACACAAGTTGAAGCTCAATGGGTAGAAGGATATTCACATTTTTAGCTCATAAATAGAGAAATAAAGATTAAGGCTAGATGAACTCATATTAATGCTCAACAATTCTTTTCAAATTGATTTCCAACTTGTCTTTAATGCCCAACAACTTATATTTATAGCCCATTAAACTTTAGAACCATTGGGGGGTTGGTTGGAGAATTAAATCTCATCAACTAGCTGTTTAGTTCTGCTTCTAGCATTCGTGTTTATTCGAATAACACATATGTTATTCAAATAACACTTCAAATAGCATACTGATAAATGGTTATGTAATATGTTATTCGAATAACCATATGGTTATTCAAATAAGGCCCTTTTAAAATAGTTTTTGGAAAATCTTGTTATTCTAATAAAAAACATGCTATTTGAATAATAAACACGTTATTCGAATAAACCTTTTAAAACTGAAGGCGTGTAACCTATTTTTAAGTTGTTATTCGAATAACACCATGTGTTATTCAAATAAAGCTTGATCAAAAGAAAAACTTGGCTCTCTGACTTTTGTTATTCGAATAAGATAACCTTTATTCAAATAAACCTATTTGAAATCATTTTTAAACATCTTTTAAAGCTTTCCAATTGTTTCCTAAAGATCTAACAAGCTTTTAAGCACTTAAATGCTATTTCTTAGGAAACCAAAAACCATTTTGAACCACTGAAATCATGTGTACTATTTAGGTTCTTTCAAAAACAAGTTTAGAGCTTAAGTATAACCCCATTTTTACATTTACATAATGATCTAAGTCCTAAAACTATTCTTGAAGGTCTTGGACTTGATCTTGCCATCATCTTCAAGTTTGTTATCATCAAAACAATTCTTCAATGGCCAATAGCCAATTGCAAGTAATCCTTGTATCTGAGGATGACTTAAAACTTGGCATTGGAAATATATTTCCATGGAAATGTACTTAGTAGATGGCAGTTAAAGAGTATTATTGATGGTTTTATACTTGAATAAGTATATTTTACATCATCATAAAGATGTTAGTTATATAAATCATGAAATTGTTAATGAATGTTTGCATTATGAGAAAGTGTAAATATTCTAGAATTAATGAATTATAACTCATACTTGATATATTTTGATGTAATTTATGATTTATGGATGAGGTGTTGAAATTATATATATTGTTTGGATATATATCATTAAATATTTATAAAGGATAAATATGAAATTTTCTACCTCGAGAAGAGAAAGGAACTATTTTGGCTTTAGCCACCCTTTCTATATGATATTTTAAATATATTTAATACCCCGAAGCAGCTGAAGTTATCATGATGTCACTTTATGTGTTAGAACTACTGAGAATTTCTAGAATTCTCACCCTTTGTTTTGTTTTCCATGATAATTCCAACACAAGGTTCATCTACGGAGTAGACGAGAAGATGTTGTAGAATTGAATTACTTTCATTTTGACCATTGCCTTGTACTTACATTTATGCAATGGATTGTATATACTTTATGTGTACAATTGCCTATATAGGCTTAGTTTGTATCATATGAACACTAATGTTCTAGATTTAATAGGCTATTAGTATCAGTACAAATTAAACTTTTTTTATTTATATTTGTACTTTGAGATATTATTATCCCTCACAAGGCTCAAAATATTTTATGAAATTGGTGTATTTATTTATCAAGATATGTTAATAGTTTAGTCGTGACATGCCTAATTCTAAGTATTCTGTGTAATCCGAATATACTAGGAGTATTAGTTTTGGGATGTTACATTATGATATCAGGGCAGTTCATCTTACTGAGTCTTGGGTATGGACTAGCTATGCTTATAGCATATTAGAAGTTCCTATTTTATGTTATGCATTATAGTTTTCTTGTCTTTGATGGAGAGATGTATAGTTAGTTTAGATATGCATAATTGCCTTAAGTGTGATTGTAGAAGGTTACTGTCACGCTGTTTACATGATATTGAGATTGATAAACTCAATATGTATTGTTCTATGTGCCAGAAGCCAATACCATCCACCAGGCATACTTTTGCCAACAATGAAGTGGCAGAACTTATGGGAACCTTTAGGGAAGTGATTGTGAATGATAAATTCTAATTGCTTTGTACCATGTAGTTGAATTTGAATTGGAACTTATATGCATGAAGGCTATTTGGTTTTGGTTGAAATCTATACGTTAAATGTTATGTGTTGCTACTACGTCTTGGCTAGGAATGCTATAAAAAGTGCTGCCCTATTTTGTTGAGATCTCTTAAGCACTAATTTATTGTGTACGTGTTCTTATATGGTAAGTTCAAAGTCCTTTGTTAGACAATGAGTTGTTAAGTATTGCTTAGTTTCCTAGTGTTGTTTGTGCTTAACAAAGTTGCTAGAATTTTGCTAACATGATAGAATTGCTTGTGTGCCATAGTTGGTGCAATTCTTAGATGTTTACTATACTTGAATGATAGTTGTTTCTTGGTAGAATTCGTTTGAACTATGGTTGCCATGCTATGAACAAGCCTTCATCATTTGAATGCTTTACTTAGTAGTGAATGCTAATCTAATAGGATCAAATAGGTTGAGTACTATAGGATAAATTAGATGGCTTAAGGTGGACTAGAACCTAATAAAAGGACGCTGCCCTATTTATCTGGATTTGAATGTATATAAGTTAGAAATTAACTTCCTAATATAGAAGTAAAATGGGCAAGGCCAAGGCCTAAATGACTGTATGCCCTGACTATGATCATGGCTACTCAAAGAACAAGATAGGTGTAACAATAATGAGGGAACTTAGCAAGGAAGGGATTCATGACTGTTAAGTTGGTCTAAGTGAAAGGGATAAGTATGCATATGGTAGTAAAGTTAAAAATTATGCAAAAAAACTCACCCTTGGCAGCATGTAGTTAGAGATACATATCTTGAACTATAGGAGTTTAAATTAGGTACTACTTGCTCCATTTGAATGCTAAGATGTAAGGATTCATGTAGTAAAATTTTTAGGATTTTATCACTCTCCAAAGAGTCCCAATTCGGAAGTGAAGATAGGTCAAATTCTACAGAATCACATTCTGTTGTCATGAACTAGTAGTTCAGAGAGTTTATCGTATAACTTGGTCTATAGGAACATAAAAATCATGAAACTAGTCACATTTGAAAGCTAACACATAAGGCTTCTTGCAGTAATAATTTCATATTTTTAGGACCACCCAAGTAGCACCTATTTCTATTTGAATTTAAGGTAAATTATGCAGAAACGAGCAGACTGACACTTGTTAAACTAGATCATATAACTTTTTTCTCTGAAGTATGAAATACATGAGACCAGTGACATTTTAAAGCTAACATATAAGGGAATAAGTGGTAAAAATCTCAGGAATTTCTCATTCTTCATGAATTTCCAGTTTTAGTTTAAAATAAGGTCAAATTATGATAAAATGGCTAGTTGCCTTGTTACAACTTCTACATTTTGTTGCATAACTTAAGTTATACTAAGTCAAATGAAGTTAGTTTATTTCATTTGAAAGATATGAGACGAGGGTATTTCGATATAAAATTTCAAAAAAATTTATGCTAAGACTTATTTTTGGTACATTCATGAAAATAAGCCTTTTGAGTAAAATTGAGGTTCTGACAGCCTTGGTTTTCTTAAGTTAAAATGAAACTCAAGTTGGCATCCTACCTCAAAACACATTTATTAGTAACTCATACATCTTTATATGCTATTTAAAGTCAGGTGTTGCATTTGGAATGTATGAGATTTTGTTATGCTTTCTCATTCTAAACTTATGAAGTAAAAATTTTACTAGGAATAATAAAGCTTACTTAAACATCCATTAGTTTGTTGAGGAAATTTTGAAAGTGCTATTTGAAATTTGCCAATGAATTGCTGCTCATGTGTATGTTATATATGTTTGTTAACAATTGCATTTGTATTCTTGTGTTTTAAGACTTGTATGAGCTTATAGTTAGGGTCATCTTGATACACTTGATCATTGGTAAGTGAAAGTTTTTACTTGAAATTCTCATTTTCTCCTCTCTTACAACTTGATCTTGATTGAGAAAAACTTAAATGATAAAAAATAAATCCAATATGCTGAGAATCATGTTTAGGAATAAAGCGTAGTGGAAGTCTAATATGGGAATTTAAATATAGATTGGAAGAACCCCATTTTATATTTTTATCTTGCTAGTCTATTAGTTTTGATTGGTAACATGATTTTTTTGATGATATTTTTTTAGTTTGATTATATGTTGAGAATGATGGTTTAGGATTTGAAGGGAGCCAAATAGCATAGAATGAGATACCAAGCTTTAATCTATATTAGTTCCATGTCATGTTGATGATTGATTGTTAGACAATACACTAGTATCGTTAAATGTCAATATGAGTATTCTCATTACTATTAGGTGAAAGCTTTGACCAAGTTGGAAGTAAAAAGGACCAGTAGTATTATAGACTATAATATTATTAATCGCTCAAAGAAAAACTGTTACAGATAATATGAAATGATTGATGACTAGTCTAATTTCTAGTAATGAATATGAATTTAAATTTCTTTTATGTAGCAACTTACCAAACATTGATTTGGAATAAGTTCATATTAGAGATTAGTTCAAATTATACTAATAATAAGTGTAACCAAGACTATGGAATAGGAAAAGTAAAGTAGTATCCAAAATTACACTCACCAAGTAACTAAATTTCGAGGACAAAATTTTTAAAAGGAGTGAGGAATTGTAACATTCTTCCTAACATATTAACCTTAATAATGGTTATAGTAGCTTATTAACCCTTGCGTGAGTTACTTGTTAATTTTGATAATTTTCTAAGTTTGTTTGAGCATAATGCTATAATATAGGACATTGAAAAAGCCTAGAAATTAGCATAAAATGCTTAAATAATGGAAATAAATATGAAAAACTTATTTTTAGGTTATAAATAATTAGAATGAATTATGATAATTTTTGGGGAATTAAATAAATTACTTTGGTATTTTTAATAAATAGAATAAGTGTTTAAAGACCAAAATTAAATAAGAGAGTAGCTCAAAAATTATGAAAAATTGTAGAGCTGTTAAATAGAGGATGAACTTATTTTAAAAATGATTACAAGTTAAGGCAGGTACCTGTCAACAAATACGGGTTAGAGCAAATACGTATTAGTTACTTCTTTAAGGTTACATTAACTTGAGGAAAAGTAATATAACCTAATAAGTATCAAATAATGTGTATATGAATTTAATGGGATCCTAAAATTTTCTACAACACTTATGGAAGCTAGAAAAATTCATTAGTGAAAGATTAAACCATCCCTAAGAGATAAATCTCTCACAATCAAAGACAACCACATCTTTGATTCTCATCTCTTACTTTTTCTCACCACAACCACATATAATTGGTGGCAAAAAATTAAAAAGAAAAAGGAAACAAAGAAAGAGAAGGAAAAAATGAAAAACAGAGGGAGAGAGAGGTAGACGAGAGATAGAGACATGTGGGTTTAGTGAGATAAGGATCTCCATTGCCAGCCTAGGATGATTACCATCACTGCATGCACCAGATTTTAGCAAGGAAGGAGTCGCACCACCCTTCTCTTCATCATGATCAAGCTTGCTCCACTGGCTTCTTAACCCCCATCTCACTCGCGAGCTTCACCAGAGAACAAGTAGGGGTTCTTACTCTTATCCTCCATTTTTTTTACTTTGCTCCTAAATTATGGTTGTTGTTTAGGTGAGGATTGATGGTTTAGGAAGATTTTTAGTGCCTTAAACATCATGGATGGCCTTGGAAGGCCACCTATAACCTCGACCTTAATGGAAAGGATAAGCCAAGGTGGCTCTTGGGACTACGGTGATGACTCTAAGGAGAAGGGGTAGCACTATTTTGTGTTTTCAAGGGGGGAAAATAGAGGAAACCGCCACCCTTTGGTGGTGGTGATGTAGAATTCGTGGTGTGGTCACCACCGAAAGAGGAAACTTGAACCTTTAAGCTTGTGGGTTGTCTTGATGCTATTCTGAAGGATTGAACAACCACCTATGGTGGTTGAAAACTCGGCCATGGAATGGTGGTGGTAGCCACCAAGGGCCACCACATGAACCACCACCCTTAGAACTTCTAATTTGGATGGTTGTTAGAGGAAATTGGCCAAATGAATCAAAGAAGGAATTATCTCCAATCTCAATGTTAATTATTAATAGATAAGTTGATTGGTGATGTTATTTGTGAGATTTTCCATGCTAATTGGATCATAAGTTGATGATTTAGTTATGCATGTGTGTTGGCTTGAAAGAAAATGATGATACTGGATTGAGGTTAATGGATTAAGTCTTATTGGTTGAGTTTTGGTATCGTTCCTTGTGAATTTTCAGCTTGAGAATACATAGAGATTAGATTGAGTTACATTGTAAATTGACTTATACTTACGTATGTACATTTGGTATACTTGAGAATTATTAATTTGTGCTCATAGTAAACATATGAAACAAAGATTTTGTGCACAAGATATGTCTATGTGATGAAATTTGAATATATTCACTAAGTAAAGCAATTTATATTATGAATGTACACTTGGTGTACTTGTGGTTGATACTATTGTTTACATACTTTACTTGATAAATGATGATAATGTGAACTTTGTTTACTTGTGAAATATTGGAATTGTGCACCAGATAAGCTTGCGAAGTAGAGATATTGTGCACATATTTTATTGATGATAAGATGATAAGATGATATTGTGCACTTAGTATAACTTGAGATATAAACTTGTTATGAATATGAAGTGTACTAGAAATTGAATTACTCCTTTAAGATGTTAAAGTTGAGTAGCATTTGAGATAGAACGTATACTATATTTTGAAGTGTTGAAAGTTTGAATGATAATGGATATGATTCTCGTACCTAGTGGTGATCCTAGATATTTGGGTAAATTAAGGAGGTGATATTGCCCTCACTACCTATGAATTCCTAGTTTTGATATTGGACATGATACTCGTACCTGGAGTTTATCTTTGATTTGATACTGAAAGATAGATTATGAGAAAAATCCTCATACTTGGAGGATATATTATATAGATAATCCTCATACTTTATGGAGATATTATGAGAATGATCATCGTACTTGAAGGATATGTTTTAGAGATAATCCTCATACTTAGAGGAAATATTATGAGAATGATCCTTGTACCTAGAGGAAACCTTAGACTTGATATTAGAAATGAATCTCGTACTTGAGAGTGATCCTAGATCTAATAATGATTGATAGATTATTAAAGTAATCCTTGTACCTAAGGATGACTTAAAACTTGGCCATGGAAATATATTTCTTTGGAAATGTACTTAGTAGATGGTAGTTAAAGAGTATCAATGAAAGTTTTATACTTGAATAAGTATATTTTACATCATCATAAAGATGTTAGTTATATAGATCATGGAATTGTTAATGATTTTTTGCGTTATGAAAAAATGTAAATATTGTAGAATTAAAGAATTATAACTCATACTTGATATATTTTGATGTAATTCATGATCTATGGATTATGTGTTGAAATTATATGTATTGTTTGGATATATGTTTATTCTGAAGTGAATTCAGAGGGTACCTGAGATAGGCACGTAACGATAGTTTTTTCCTTGAACAACAGCAGCCAAGCATGTAGGAACAGGGGAGTGGGTACCTGCAAAGGGACTCCAATGCTCAAGTCAGGTTGTGTACAAGTAGGCAGTGTATATTGAGTAATTTACTGATACTTGATTAAGGCTACTTAGCTTGGAATTTATAGAGCGTGTATAGAATCCTCATGCAATCTGTATTGAATGCAGGTATTTAAGATTAGTATCCTAATAAAGATTGTAACGCCCTAATTTTTTATTTTTTTTTATATTTATGAATTTTATAATATTTGTGAATTTTTGGAAATTTTTAATTTATTTTGATTATTTTAATATTATTTTGAGCTGTATGTGTGTATGGGCGAGCCCGAAAAAATAAAAATTTTTCCCTGACCGGAAAGTTTCGGACTGCTAATGCGAGGCTGAGGGAACTTACTAAACTCGAAACTGAGAACAGTTGACTAAAATTTTCTATATCTGAGTTTTCTATTATCCATGGGATAATGTTATTATCCATTGGATAATATTATTGTTTATTGGATAATGCTATTATCCGTTGTGTAATGTTATTATTCATTGGGTAATAATAGTAGTAGTTATTATCCATTGAGTAATAATTTTTAAAAATATTTAGAAAATATCTAAGCTTTTGGAAAATATTTTTTGAAAAATATCTTGGGATTAGTCAACCAAAGAGGCTATCACTTTTATGATGGACTAATAGAAAACAAGCTTGGAGGAGAAGCTTTGCATATCCATCATTGATCTAATCAATGGTTGTGAAGGCAAGCATAGTGAGGAAGTTTTGGATGTCTACCCTTGATCTAATCAATGGTGGTGAAGGCAAGCTTAGTGAGGAAGATTAGGATATCTACCTTTGATATAATCAATAGATGAGATGAGTTGAGTGTAAACTTAGTGAAGAAGTTTTGGATATCTACCTTTGATTTAACCAATGGTTGTGATGGCTTGTAGCAAAACAAAATATCTCTCTTTGCCTCATAGAAGCCCACGACCATTTAGCTCTAAAAGTGACTAAGTTCATTTTTCTATCATATTCTAAAATCTATCATCTTTTTTTTCAAAGCTAAACACCATTTTCTCTCATTTTCTCTCCACTAGCTCACGACCTTGGTGCCTAAAATCACTTTCCAATCACTTATAGTTTAAACCAACCACACCTCTTGATTCTAAACACCATTTCAAGCAACTTTCATGTTGTGATCAAGACCTAATTCCATCATCTTCAAGCTTGATTTTTGGATTCAAGTTCTAGGGTTTCAAGGTAAAGATCTTGAAACTTGATTTCTTATTTGATTCTTGAGATTCTAAAACCATATTTGATCTATGGTTACCTTAATTAAGCTTTAAATGTTAATTTTTATGTGTTTGTTTGGATTCAAGAGATTACTTGGTGGTGGAAGTTGATACAAAGAGTTATACAAGGAGCTTAGGAGGCTACATCCAAGGTAAGAGGGAGATTAACCTCATCAACCAATTATGGTGGTGAGGAACAAAATATTTGTGTTTGTGAGTGAAAAATTCATGTGAGGATTTATTTACTTGATTGTGTGATTATTGGTTATGTTTGTTAGATTTTGTATAATTATATGATGTTGATTGTATGCATGAAATTACCATGATTATTTATTGATTATATGTGCTTTTATTTGCTTTGATATTATGCATGAACTTGTTTAAGTAGGATTTTGATGCTTTATGTTGTATTGTATGCTATAAATTGTAATTGAGAGGAAACAATTTTTGGTTCCAAAGACCATGAGGCTCACGGCCTCTATGCCCACAAATGGGTAATCCAATGCAAAATATTTTATTAAATGTTAACCTAGAGGATTAGTGATAAGAAAGATAATTAAGGGATTACAAAATAAAAGTGGATATGAATATATTTTTATTACTAATTAAAAAGTGATATTTGGCTAATATAGTGAAATCAGGACTAAGAAGTAATTTGAAGATTTAAAGTATTTTATTTAATAGAGTTTTAGTTGGAAAGATGAAAATGATTTATAAATTGTGAATTTAGTGGTTTAATGTTAAGAAATTTAATTAAGGATTTCTAAGATAATAATGGAAATGAATAAATTTTATCATTAAGCAAAAGAGTGATTTTCGGCTATGATATTGGGAACTAGGATTGAGAATTAAGTTTAAAACTTAAAGTATTTTATTTAAGAGGATTTTTAATAAGGAATATGAAAAATGTTTTATTAAATTAAAATAAATATGGGTTTTGGAAAGGATATTAGAAAACATTATTTAGAGGAGTTTCAACAAAGAAATAAATTTTAATGATAGTTTGGAATTTAAAATATTTTATTTAATAAAGTTTTTTAAAAGTAAAGAACAAAGATTTTGAGATATCTTGAATTAATTTAAATGATATAAGTTTTGTGAAAAACGTTAGGAAATATTACTTGGAGGAGGTTTAGTGAGAAAATGTTAGAAATATTATTTAAATATGATTTATTAAGGAAATATTGGATTTGAAGTTTAATTTTTATATTAAATGAGAAAAGTTTTAATTTGAGCTTAGAATATTGAGAAAATGTTTTATGCGATTGAAAATACGTAGAAAAAATCTTAGCAATTTAAAAATGATAATTTTTAGCTATGAGATTGAGAAAACATTTTAAAATCTTTACGTGATTGAGAAAATGTTGAAAAACTGTTACGTGATTTGAAAACGTAACAAAAGTGTTATGCGATTGTGAAAATGTGATAAAAATGCTACGCGATTGAGAAATACAGTAATTTGCTGTCAGGCTAATATATTGAACCCAGATATATCAATGTATGGTTATAGCCGGTAAAGGTTTGTAATATGCATAGAGTCATTAATCATGCATTATTTGTCAGTCAGTGTCTGTTAAGGCTATTGTTGCCTAGGAGTTGAATTACACCTCATGCGGGTGCGAATTGCGTAGTGAAGGTCTATAATGGATCTTGGAGGCGTCGGGGTACGGTAATTCCATAGGTGGCCATTTAAATAGAGCTACTGTGCCGTGGTTTCCGATGCAAACGCACAAACGATCTCGACGGGATACTATTCCTATGCCCGATCTGGTGTAGAATATCTTGTATAATGCCGTAACGCGTACATTGAGAAATTATAGAACTTGGTTTGAGGCGGCCGATTTGTAAACATATCTTCTGGATCATTCTCTCCGAATTTGTGTTTAGCTCCATGGAGTAGGAAATTGGTGCATTGTGCATAAGAGGGGTCAATTCATTATGCATAAGCATGGTCTGTATACTTATTTTATGTTATGATCAATATTCTTATGTGTGATATATATATTGTTAAATTATCTATTAGTTGATAACATGATTATATCTGTTATTCTGTGATATTATTTTATATGAATGACATTATTGTCATTATTATTTCTTTGCTGCCATGATGGTATTAAGTAGGGGATCCCACATCTTTATTGTATTGTTCTGCCTATTTCTGTTTTATGCTTACGTCTGTGAAGACTGCGATGGCGGCAAGGAAGGATCGACTAGGTTTGTTTAGACTACAGTTCTTCGAAGGCGCTAATGCTTGGCGTGTCCATTGGGACACAGAGCATATAGAGTATTGTGGTGACATTACTCTATCTGTAAATAGGACTCGTCATGGAGTCACTACTTCTTCTTTTATTGTTGCATACGTAGAGTTTGTTTTACCTATCAGGGAGTTGTGGAATGATCTTCACTATACTCCTAGGGAGGACTCCGAGATATCTTTTGCTCGGATTTCTATCCGTCGAGACATTCCCGACTAGGGAATTTGTCTTCTGATGAGGACTCTTTTCTTTAGATGTGCTGAATTTGGATCAATCTAGGTTGGTTATGTTAGACGTTTTACTCTTGGGTATGTAAGTGTAATGTACATATGGTTGTAGTAAACTTTGTTTATATGTAAAGTATATTATTCAGTTCTTATGTTTGGTGTTTCTAAAATTCGGTAAGTTTATGTAATCCGCGAAAAAGAAATTTTGAAACCTGTATTAAAATAATATAAAATATTTTATAACTTGGGTAAAGAATTAAAAGAAGTTGGTTTGAAATGTAATGCCCTAAAGGGGGTGTTATATTAGTTGGTATCAGAGCCCAAGTTTAGAGTCTTTAGGTTTGTGGGTAGGTTTATCTTGTTTGTGCTGTGTGTTTCTCTTACACCGAATACAAAGATGTATTGTTTGGTTTCCGAAAGGAGACAACCTTGTTTAAAATGGTTATATTTAGTTTTCATTGTATTGTGTTAGTTCGATGTTGAAGAAAGGAGATAGTGTGTGGTAGACATACGCGTGTGGCTCGTGGTAAACAAATGAAGGTGGATGCGAGATGTGACAATGATGATGTGGTTGCAGCTGCGATAGCAATGCAAAAGATAGCTGCGATAGCAATGCAAAAGATGGCTGACGTGATTGTATAACAAAATCAAAGGGCTGCTCAGTAGCAAGAAGTGATAGCCGAGACTCAAAATCTATTAAAGTTGAATCAATCTCGGGATGCGAGACTTCGTAACTTTGGACCATATAGGTTCCAAAAAGGAAGAAAATATAAGGTCAATCAATTCCAGCAGAAATCATATTTACGATCATCGGGGAATCAACAACAACAATGAACAAATGGAGGAAGTACTTGTGGCAACAGATTTAGTCAGACTGTAGCATCGACATCAAAATGTTAGAAATGTGGAAAGGCTCACTTGACAAAGTAGTGTACGATCAAAGGATTTATCTGTTTCAGATGCGGGAAGCCCAGACACTTTTATAGAGACTATACACAACTGAAGATGGAACCTTTCGTGAGTAATGAACGTGCGATAAGACCTCAAGCAGAAGGAAGAGTCTATATGTTGAGCGGAGCAGAAGCCTCCTAATCTGAAGATCTTATGAAGTGAGATTGTACCATAGGAAGTAAGCCTTTAAATTGTACTATATAACTCACGAGGCAACCTATTCTTTTATGGCCTGTGACTGTGTGAACCATTTGGGTTTAGTTGTGTTTTCATTTCCTTTTGACTTGAATATTGCTACTTCTAAACTTGCTCTTACTATTCAAGCTTGTTTAAAACTATCCTATTATTATTCGAGATTGGAGCTTTTCTGTTGATTTGATTCGTATACTTCTTTCACAAATAGACAAAATCTTAAGGATGAATTAGTTACTTTCTAACCATATCCTGTTATAATGTTTCAATAAAACTTTAGTGTTCCCTAAGACTGAAATTTTTGGATTTGAATCCAAAAAGTTTACTCCTAAATTTATTGGAAAATATCAAATGCTTTGTTGGATAGGTCCGGTAATCTACCGAGTAGTCTTATCACTTTTCTTTCTAACCTTCATAGTGTCATCCATATATATTTCAATTGTGAAAATATATTCCTGATTCAACCCATGTCATAGTACAAAATGCAGTATGAATTAAAAAAGAACTTGACTTATGAGACATTTCCTGTTAAGATTAAGGATAGGCGAGTGAAATAACTCAGAGAAATTGCCTTGGTGAAGGTAATCTAGAACAAAGTGATGGGAGATACAACATGGGAACTAGAAGACCAAATGAAGGGAGCTGCTATTTTCTCTAAGATCGATTTTCATTCTGGTTGTCATCAGATTCTCGTGAAAGTAGAAGATCTTCCAAAAATAGGTTTTTCGGACGTGTTATGGGCACTATGGGTATTTAGTAATGTTGTTTGGGGTAATGAATGCTCCTGCGATATTCATGAATTACAAGAATAGAATCTTTCGTCCCTATTTAGACAGATTTGTCGTTGTCCTCATTGACGACATTATGACCTATTCTTGAAATCCAGAAGAACATGTTGAACATCTCAGTGTGGTTCTTCAGATTCTGAAGGAGAAGAAGTTATACGTTAAGCCGTCCAAATGCAAATTCTGGTTAAAGGAAGTTCAACTTTTGGGTTTAGGTTATGTGTTGATGCAAAATAGAAAGGTTGTGGCATATGCTTCAAGGCAGTTGAAAGTGCATGAGAAGAATTATCCTACTCGTGATTTGGAATTTGTGATAGTCATTTTTGCGTTGAAGATCTGGAGACATTTTCTTTATGGAGTAACCTGCAATGCCTACAATGATTACATGATCCTGATGTACCTGTTTGATCAGAAGGAGTCGAATATGAGGCAGAGACGATAGTTAGAATTCCTGAAAGGCTATGATTTTCAACTTCAGTATCATTCCGGAAGCGTGAATGTCATGGCGGATGCCTGGAGTAGAAAAGTGCTTAGTGTATCTACTATGAAGGCCAATCAGCGAGGGTAATTCAGTCGCTAGAAGATTTGTTAAGGGTTTGTGTATTAGAACAATTAGGAGGTTGGGATGAATTCTTATCTATGATAAAATTCACCTACAATAACAGTTACTACTCAAGTATAGGAATGGTACCCTATGAGGCGTTGTATGGACGACAATGCAAAACACTTTTGTGTTGGTATCAAGATGGGAAAAATTTTGCGTTAGGACCTGAGCTTATACAACAAACGACGGAGAAAGTAAAGATGATTTAAGAAAAGATGTTAATAACTCAGTCTCGGCAAAAGAGCTATTCTGATAAATGAAGGAGTAATATCCACAATTGTTCTAAAAATGTAAGAGAAATTTTGAGGACGAAATTTTTATTAGAAGGGGAGAGTTGTAACCCCCCGATTTTTTGTTTTTCTTGATATTTATGAGTTTTATAATATTTTAAAAATTTTATGAATTTTTAATTTATTTTGATTATTTTAATATTATTTTGAGCTGTATGTTTGTTTGAGACGGGTCCGAAAAAATAATTTTTTTTCTCGGACCTGAAAGTTTCAAACTGTTAACGCGGGGTCAATGGAACTTACTAAACCCAAAACCAAGAACAGTTGACTAAAATTTTCTGTATCTGAATTTTTTATTATCCACGGGATAATGTTATTATCCATTGGATAATATTATTGTTTATTGGATAATGCTATGATCCGTTGTGTAATGTTATTATCCATTGGGTAATACTAATAGTAGCAATTATATATTGGGTAATAATTTCTGAAAATATCTGGAAAATATCTAAGCTTTTAGAAAATATCTTGGGATTAGTCAACTAAAGAGGGTATGACTTTTATGATGGACCAATAAAAAACAAACTTGGAGGAGAAGCTTTGCATATCCACCATTGATCTAATCAATGGTTGTGAGGGCAAGCTTAGTGAGGAAGCTTTGGATGTCCACCCATGATCTAATCAATGGTGGTGAGGGCATGCTTAGTGAGGAAACTTAGGATATCTACCCTTGATCTAATTAATGGATGAGATGAGTTGAGTGTAAACTTAGTGGAGAAGGTTTGGTTATCTACCTTTGATTTAACCAATGGTTGTGATGACTTGTGGCAAAAAAATTTATCTCTCTTTCCCTCATAGAAGCCCACAGCCATTTAGCTCTAAAGGTGACTAAGTTCATTTTTCTATCACATTCTAAAAGCTATCATATTTTCTCTCAAATCTAAACACCATTTTCTCTCACTTTCTCTCATTTTCTCTCCACTAGCTCACGGCCTTGGTGCCTAAAATCATTTTCTAATCACTTATAATTTAAACCAACCGTACTTCTTGATCCTAAACACTATTTTAAGCAACTTTCATGTTGTGATCAAGACCTAATTCCATCATCTTCAAGCTTGATTTTTGGATTCAAGTTTTAGGGTTTCAAGGTAAAGATCTTGAAACTTGATTTCTTATTTGATTCTTGAGATTCTAAAACCATATTTGATCTATGGTTACCTTAATCAAGCTTTAAATGTTAATTTTTATGTGTTTGTTTGGATTTCAAGAGATTACTTGGTGGTGAAAGTTGATACAAATAGCTATACAAGGAGCTTTGGAGGCTACATCCAAGGTAAAAGGGAGATGAACCTCATCAACTAATTATGGTGGTGAGGAACGAAATATTTGTGTTTGTGAGTAAAAAATTCATGTGAGGATTTATTCACTCGATTGTGTGATTATTGGTTATGTTTGTTAGATTTTGTATAATTATATGATGTTGATTGTATGCATGAAATTACCATGATTGTTTATTGATTATATGTGCTTTTATTTGCTTTGACATTATGCATGAACTTGTTTAAGTAGGATTTTGATGCTTTATGTAGTATTGTATGCTATAAATTGTAATTGAGAAGAAACAATTTTTGGTTCCAAAGACCATGAGGCTCACGGCCTCTATGCCCACAAATGGGTAATCCAATGAAAAATATTTTATTAAATGTTAACCTAGATGATTAGTGATAAGAAAGCTAATTAAGGGAATACAAAATAAAAATGGAAATGAATATATTTTTATTACTAATTAAAAAGTGATTTTTGGGTAATATAGTGAAATCAGGACTAAGAAGTAATTTGGAGATTTAAAGTATTTTATTTAATAGAGTTTTAGTTGGAAAGATGAAAATGATTTATAAATTGTGAATTTAGTGGTTTAATGTTAAGAAATTTAATTAAGGATTTCTAAGATAAGAATGGAAATAAATAAAGTTTATTATTAAGCAAAAGAGTGATTTTTGGCCTTCATATTGGGAAACAGGATTGAGAATTAAGTTTGAAACTTAAAGTATTTTATTTAAGAGGATTTTTAATCAGGATGATGGAAAAGGCTTTATTAAATTAAAATAAATGCGGGTTTTGGAAAGGATATTAGAAAATATTATTTAGAGGAGTTTCAACAAGGAAATAAATTTTAATGATAGTTTGGAGTTTAAAATATTTTATTTAAGAAAGTTTTATTAAGAGTAAAGAACAAAGATTTTGAGATATATTGAATTAATTTAAATGGTATAAGTTTTATGAAAAACGTTAGGAAATATTATTTGGAGAAGGTTTAGTGATAAAATGTTAGGAATATTATTTAAAGGTGATTTATTAAGGAAATATTGGAATTGAAGTTCAATTTTTATATTAAATGATAAAAGTTTTAATTTGAGCTTTGAATATTGAGAAAATGTTTTACGCGATTGAAAATACATAGAAAAACTCTTAGCGATTTAAAAATGATGATTTTTAGCTACGAGATTGAGAAAACATTTTAAAATCTATACACGATTGAGAAAATGTTGAAAAACTATTATGTGATTTGAAAACTTAACAAAAGTGTTACGCGATTGTGAAAATGCGATAAAAATGCTACGCGATTGAGAAATACAGTAATTTACTGTCGGGCTAATATATTGAACCCAGATATATCAACATATGATTATAGCTGGTAAATGTTTGTAATATTTATAGAGTCATTGATCATGCATTATTTGTCAGTCGGTGTCTGCTAAGGCTATTATTGCTTGGGAGTTGAATTACACATTGTGTGGGTGCGAATTGCGTAGAGAAGGTCCATAATGGATCTTGGGGGTGCGGTAATTCCATAAGTGGCCAGTTAAATAGCGCTACTGTGTCGTGGTTTCCGATGCAAATGCACCAACGATCTCAACGGGATACTATTCCTATTCCCGATCTGGCGTAGAATGTCTTGTATAATGCCATAACGCGTACATTGAGAAATTATAGCACTTGATTTGAGGTGGCCGATTTTCAGATATATCTTCTGGACCATTCTCTCCGAATTTGTGTTTAGCTCCATAGAGTAGGAAATGAGTGCATTGTGCATAAGATGTTAGCCATGGCAACCATTACCCAAGAGGGGGGGTGAATTGGGTGATGCCTAGTTTTAATGCAACTTTGACAAATTATGCATTTTGAATAACTCAATTAATAAATGCAGCGGAATAAGTCTAATAAATGTACAACTATTGAGGATTATCAAATACAACTTGGGATATATGATGAACTAAGTGAATAAGTTAGATATCAAGTTGTAATAATCAAAACATCAAGATATGCAATAGATAAATATATTCTACCAAATACTGAATTTAAAGAGTGTAGGAAGAGATAATCAAACTCAAGAATTTATCCTGGTTCACCACCAACCACTTGTGGCCTACATATCCTCAAGCTTAACTTGAGATTTTCTTCACTATCTCCTAGATATTGCTAGAAAAACCTTTGTACATACAAGAACTCCTCACATGGGATACCTCACCCTTGTGCTAGAGCCTCCAATTCTTCAAGCTTCACAGTGCTTGATGACCTTTACAATGAAGAGCACTCATGACACCTTTGGGATACCTCACCCTTTGTGTTTGAGTCTCACTACAAGGATACCTCACCCTTTTCTCTTTTGAGGGATACCTCACCCTCTTACAATGATTTCAAGGTGAATAGAAAGAATATAAACTCTCTTGAAGAGTGGATATACAAATTGAAGAACAAAGTATAGATGATAGAAAACTCTCTCAAGAGTGGATAATACAAGTTGAAGCTCAATGGGTATAAAGGATTTACACACTTAGCTCAAAACAAAGAATTTAGAGAAAAAGATGATGAATTTCGTTTTCAATGCTCAAGGGTAATTTTCAGAATGTTCTCCAACTTGTTTTTGATGCCCAAACACTTTTATTTATAGCCCAATGAGTTTTAGAGCCGTTGGAGGTGTTTAGAAATGATTTTCTATGAAAACTAGCCGTTTATAGCCGTTAGAAATGGGCACTTTGTAATCGATTACAAGCTTCATGTAATCGATTAAAGCTTCTAAGCACTTTGTAATCGATTACAAGCTTCATGTAATCGATTACAAGTGAGCACTTTGTAATCGATTACATACTGTGTAATCGAGGACTCAACGTTGTAATCGAGTACATGACTTGTGTAATCGATTACACCATTTCTGGTTTTCAAAACCGACTTTAAAAGGTCATAACTTCTTCATTTCTTATCCAATTAAAGCAAATGACCACTCATTGGAAAGCTCTTTGAGTCTATTTTCATATGAAAGAAGTTTCAAAACAAAACTCAAAGTATTTTGAAAGATATGATCAAAATAGTAACCAAAGGTCATATTTTCAAAACTCAAACTTTAATTGGTCATAACTTTTTCGTTTATTATCCGTTTAAAGCAAATGACCAGTCATTGGAAAGATCTTTGAGTCTATTTTCAAATGAGATAAGTTTCAAAGTAAAACTCAAAGTATTTTAAAAGTTATGATCAAAATAGTAAGTATATGTCAGTTTTGCAAAACACAAACTTGACTATTTTTCATAGATTTGAAATACCACCAAGACTAGCTTTCCAAAAATAGTTTGTTGGGCATTTAACATTTTAGAAACACTTATAAATATGTTTAAAACTTGTTTGAGCTTAGTGTGATTCCTTTTTACCTTTACACAAGATCTAAGTCCTATAAGCTAATCTTGAAGATGTTGGACTAGATCTTTTGCCACCATCACTTCTTGATGTAATCCAAGCTTCCAAAGAAAATCTTCTCTTCAAAACTTGTAAATGCTTGGAACATCTTTTCATTTTCATTCTCCTTGAGTTGAGCATAGTTGTGTTCTTTTGCTTTCTTGTTGCAATGCTTACTTTTGGTACTTGGACTATCCTACAAAGTATTACTCACTTAACCAAACATAGTTAGTCCAAATTCATAACTCAATATCTTCATATGCATGATTCATAAATGTATAACTCTAGTTAGTCTAACATGCATACAAGACTTTCATAGACATATCCAATATTAATTCATTTATAACTCATATAAAATATTATTGGATATATTATATGATAAAATATATCTCATTAAACACATTTATGTAACATGATCAACATTCTTTTGTGATGCATTTGTCATTTATTAAGCACAACTATAAAGCATAAGCATCATTCTTTTTGTCTTGTATTTGTCATCATCAAAACTTAACATATTAATTCATTGGGGCAAACCTATTTCCACATAAGAGGGGTCAATTCATTGTGCATAAGCATGGTCTATATACTTATTTTGTGTTATGATCAATATTCTTATGTGTGATATATATATTGTTAAATTATCTGTTAGTTGATAACATGATTATATCTGTTATTATGTGATATTGTTTTATATGAATGACATTATTGTCATTATTGTTTCTTTGCTGCCATGATAGTATTGATGTATGGGATCTCACCTCTTTATTGTATTGTTCTGCCTGTTTCTGTTTTATGCTTACGTCTGTGAAGACTGCGATTGTGGCAAGGAGGGATCAGCTAGGTTTGTTTAGACTACAGTTCCTCAAAGGCGCTAATGCTTGGCGTGTCCATTGGGAAACAGAGCATATAGAGTATTGTGGTGACATTACTCTGTCCGTAAGTAGGACTCACCATGGAGTCACTACTTCTTCTTTTATTGTTGCATACGTTGAGTTTGTTTTACCTATTAGGGAGTTGTGGAATGATCTTCACTATACTCCTAGGGAGGACTCCGAGATATCTTTTGCTTGGATTTCTATCCGTCGAGACATTGCCGGCTAGGGAATTTGTCTTCTGAATAGGACTCTTTTCTTTAGATGTGGTGAATTTGGGCCAGTCTAGGTTGGTTATGCTAGATGTTTTACTTTTGGGTATGTAAGTATAATGTACGTATGGTTGTAGTAAACTTTGTTTATATGTAAAGTATATTATTTAGTTCTTATGTTTGATGTTTCTAAAATTTAGTAAGTTTATGTAATCTGCGAAAAAGAAATTGTGAAACCTGTATTAAAATAATATAAAATATTTTATAACTTGGGTAAAGAATTAAAAGAAGTTTGTCTAAAATGTAATGTCCTAAAGAGGGTGTTATAAAGATTACCTTCCCATTATTATTGGGGTGAACCCCTATAAGTTAAGAACTCTTGATATAAGAGCCACTTATCAATCTGAGGTAGTTATGGGTCCTATAATATCGTAAGGAGATAACTACGGATATTTAGAGATATATCCTCTACATGAATCTAGCGATCTTGATATCATGGCCCATTGTCGCTCGATGTGCATGGCTTCAAGGTCCTGACAGCCTTCAAGGCCTTAGCTTCGTCGTGCAGGGCAAAGTACAGTTATGTGTGTGCCAGGTTGATCCAACTAAACAGGATCCCAGATCACGACCCAGACCTTGGATTTTTTACGCGAAATTCCAGTGTTTGTGGTATGCTACCACATCCCACAAATTGCCCCCAAGTATTAATTCTCGGGATTTCCTTAGGCATTCTCTTTGTAAATTCTGAACATAATATCTGAAATTGCAGGTGGTAACAGTCCGCAATTCTCTTGGAAACTGTTGCTTTGACTTTATTGGAAATTAAATATCCTTTAAGGAGGATCTTAGTTTTGTACTGTTTCCCAACTGCCCGCTGCTCTCGTTAGTAATCAGAAAGTGGGAGCATTATATGTGGCTTCCATCACGTGATCAGTTCACCTTTTACGGGGCCAATTAGAGTGCTTCATTCTCTCTATAAATAGAGAATGTTTGCATTGAAGTTGACATTCCTTTCATTGTATTCCTTCTGTTTTGTAATTCTACTTAAGAATAATCCTCTTTCATAGAGTAGTTTCCCTTTCATTTTTTACATTTATATGGAGGGTTTTGTCCCATGTGAATGTCATTCTCTTGATCTTTTCAAAATTCTTGAAGTTATTTGACTCTCTGCAAGCAACTTCCTTTTTTCACAGGGGCTTTTCTTTCTTGGGCTTTTCTTTCTTGGTGTAATGTTAAGTCGCTATGCATTTAGGGAGCTGGAAGCCTTTCTCTCCAGGCATACACGGGGGTTTCTGACCCAGCGTGTTATTAGGATGGAATGATGCTTCCGTAAACTGGTGCATGGGGACATTGGAGAGCATTTTGTCTCTCTGCTGCCTCCTTCTTGAGTAATTTGGAGGCACCAGGATGGTCTTCTTCGTAGTGCGGTTGGATATGCAAGAATGCCACCCCAGCGGAAAGGAAAACCCTCTAGGAGTAACTTGGGGTGATCTCCTTTCTTGGACTTGCTTTGCGAAGAGGTAGCAGGTATCTACCTTTACTATCATTGTGAAGAAGGCAGGGAAGAAGAAATAGAGTGGCTTCAGTCTGTTCCGATGAAGAGAATAGAGGAAATGTGGATGTGACAATGCTGCTGAGTGCCTTAGCGGTGATGTTGGTTCCGTCCTTAAGCTCTCTTATGGACACTATTTTCATTCTCTTTTTAATGTACTTTTTCTCCCGCTCTCGTGGAGGTTGACGATGTATGGAATGAAATTAATAAAATTTTTCTTTTTGAGAATCTGTCTTGTGCCTTTGAAACTTTCTTTTTCTATTTTTCACTTTACATTATCTGGGGTGAGTCCAACGCTTACCCTAGAGCTATACTAAGTTGCCCCCATCTCGACCTTTGGTTATTGGTACAATGAAATGGTGAGTTTTAGCCCTTGTCCCCAAGGTTCGTGTCCCTCATAGGATGAAGAGTTTTCCACAACCTTTCAAAATCAACCGACCTTTCTTAGGGATATCGTAGTCCACGTTAGTATTTCACGCCTGTAACAAATATTACAGAATCAAACGTGGTTCGTGGAAAACTTCTATGCTCCGTGATAGATTCTTAGAGTTGGTTTATTGAAGTTCCTAATCCGGGGTCTTGGAAGACTTCGACCCCAGAAACCAATCAAGTCCTTACTGATTTAAGGAGCCCATAGCTGACCGAGGTGGTCCACTAAGTTTCGTGATCCGTGGAAAATTTCTGAGACAAATTGATAAACTCTGCTAAGGTTGCGTGTCCCTTGACCTACTGCACAACCATCCCCTCAACTGCCATGACAGCTGTGAAGGCCACGTGGCACATTTTGATTATGTAGTCGTGCGTAGTGCCCTACGCGCCATAATGAGTATCTTTCAAACTTTGGATTGTCGAGACCAAATGGTCCCCTAACCATCTAGCCCCTATTTTATAGGGGTTTAAGGGTTTAGGATTCTTTCATTATTCATTTCACTGCTTCTCTTTCAAAGTCAGTGGTTTAAGGCAATTTCCTAGTGATATTCTGCGGCGGTGGAGGACAATCCCAGTGTTTCTTTTAACATTTTGGCCTTTTAGTAACTTAATTTTCCCCATTTTCTTCAGGTACTTACTTTCCCTCTATGTTATTCATGTGTATTTTATCCCATGGATGGTTATGTACTTCTTTAATGGAGTACATTTCTCCCTATTCTTTTGTGAACAAGGGGTGGGAGTGTTGTTTTCCTCCCTTTCAACGGCGTTGCCCTGTGGAGCACTTCCTCCCTTGCGCTCCATGCGGCGGAGGTGTCCTTCTGAGGCTTTAGCCTTAGAGGGTACGGAGACCAGTGCGTGGTTGCGAGCAGTCCTCTCTGTTTGCCCAATTCTATGTCTGAATCTTTAAGTTTGATTTATTCTGACCACCAACCTCTGTGTGTTTCCAGGAACTCAAATGGCTAGGAGAAGAGCGGTTAGGCTTGAAAAATCGGTTCTAGATGCTACCCCAGTCTCAGAAAGAGTAGAGCCAATAGAACAGGAAGAATAGCAACCACAAGTATCTTATTTCTAACCGGGAGAACTTCTCGACGAGCTTAAGAGCTATCTGGTGCTAACCGAATGGAAGAATAGCAACCACAAGTTCCAAATCTTGTCCCCGAAAAATGAAAGGTTGTGTTCTACTCGTCAAGTGGGGGAGCACTTCATATACCTGTATGAGGACTTCTTTGTTAGATTTGGACTTCGACTTCCTTTCAACGACTTCCATATTGCCATTCTCCGAACTTTGAACACTGCTCTGACCCAGATTCACCCTAATGGTTGGGCAAACATCAAGACTTTTGAAAGGATATGCCAGTTAGTTGGGTTGCGATGCTTAGATAGAGCATTTTTCTATTTCTATACCCAGTATTCTATTCATGGTGCCAGGGCCCCTCAAAAACCTTGGTTCTCTATCCGGTCACGGCAGGGGTGGAAGGTCTTCCATCCATATTTGGAGAGTTATAAAGATTTTAAAGAGAAATTCTTTAAGTTGATGGCAGCTCATAGTACGCACCCCTTTTGGTTTGGCGGCAACGGGGAACCGACATTTAGTCTATATTGGAATCCGGGGGCATGGAGCATTCCCACTCAATCGTTCGAGAGGGAAGCAAGTCATCTAAATGATGAAGAGCTAGAATGCATTGACTTCTTCGAAATGTGGGTCGAAGAGATTGGTTTGATTCGGCCCAAAGATGTATTGCATACGCCAAATGACGAGACTCTTTGGGCTGTATTAGGTAGTTTAAACCATTGTCTAATTGTTAATTTGTGTGCTTAACATTTTTCATAGTACCTCGTAGCAACATTATAACTCTGATCCTCTATTTTTTTTTTTTTTTGCAAGAAGTTTGGCTGAGATGTCGACTGAGAACGCCTTGGAAATTCTCAAAGCCTTCAAGGCTAGGAATGCGCAGTTCCTTTACCCCCACCAATTGAAGTCTCGATGGCAGATAGGGAGCCTATCGAGGTAGAGGATTCTCCTTAGGCTATCGTGGCACGTAAGAGAAAAGCAGTGGAGGACAGGTCATCAGGTAGCTGGGGTAAGAGGATGGCGGTCGTTGAAGTCAGCCTGATCAGTTTATACCATAAAGAATCGAACCCCAGGAGTTTATTGATTATAATCTCCTGGACGAGCAGGTTACAAACCACTTTTCTTTTTGTAGTATGAAGGATACTTTTGCATGGTTTGAGACTTTTGGTCTCCATCTTGTTGCCAAAACTTGGTATTTGGAGCAAGTTTGTGAAGAGCATGAACGGGAGATGGCGAAAAGGACAGTGGCCACTGAGCGAGGTGAAAACCAAGCTCTTAAGGCCATGGAGGAGGCAATGAAGGCAAAAAGTGATGTTGAGGCCCGAGTTAGAGAATTGGAGCGGGAGATGGCTGCCCTAAAAGATACTGGGAAGCAAAAGGACTCCAGCTTGGCAGAGTTTAAAAGGTACGTGACCATCCTTCAAACTGAGAATGAGGGTCTTTGTGCCAAGGACCAACAGTCCGATGCTAAGATTAAGTCGTTGCAAGATGACGTCCAGAAGCTTATCATTGTTTGTACTGATATAAGTGGGGAGCAATTTTAGAATGCCATTGATCAAGTCTAGCTCTTTAATCACGGGGTTGCTCTGGCCTTAAGTGCCCTGGATTCTAGGAAGGTGGTACGGGATGGGCACCTCGTGCAACCTAGGGTTAATTTAGAAAATCCAAGTGTTGCTGAAACTTCGTCCGCCATGGCCATCGATCAGGGAACTGCCGAGGAGTAGGGAAATGTTTTGTTTTGATTTTTGGTTTTACCTTCTGCATGGGGTTTATTGACTTTGTAAAGATGATTCCCCATATTCTAGGGTATTAATCCTTCAGTTTCGCTTTGAAAGTTTGTTTATTTCTGTGGTTTATCTTAGGTCCAACGCCCTTCGTGAACTTGTACGTTGTCCACTCATTAGAAACTGTGGTCCAGGATCCAACGCCCTTTTGTGGACTTATGGTTCCTTTTAGGATATGTATTTTCCATACGCTATAAACCATTGTCTGGGGTCCAACGCCCTTTTATGGACTTATAATTCCCTTTAGGACTTAGGTATTAAAGCAAAACCGTAGTCTGGGTCTAATGCCCTTTATAGACTTGTGGTCTCCTTTAGGACTTAGGTATTAATAAAGCCTTGTCTGGGATCCATCACCAACTATTTGGGTGTTTAGGATCTCTCTTAACCTTGGCATAAGTGGTCCTTACCGGGGTCTTTCATGTTTATGGTTTAGTGTGAGAATTTTCCAAAGACTTAAGATTTTTCTACTACACAACCTTTTTAATACAAGACACACTCGGAGGGTACCATGATAATTTGTCCATGCTGGCAACGATCATAAAACGAAGTAAAATATCACTTTGTTTGATTGATTCAAGAAAGGACTAAGGTCTATACAAGGTGCTCCAGCAGCAATTGGGGCAGATTAAACATGAAATAAACTAAGACTAGGCCTTAAAAGGAACTTAGCTATAATGTTTTCTAAGTTTGTCTGTGTTCTAGAAGTTCTTCATCGGCTTGCCTGTTAACATCTCCAAGGTGCAAGCTTTTTTGTCGATGCTGATCATAATGCGGTAGGGTCCTGCTCAATTAGGGGCTAACTTCCCCTGGGAGGTGTTCCTTCTTCCGTTGTCAACCCTGAGGAGTACAAGGTTGCCTGGTTGGAATCTTCTGGGGACTACTCTTAGGTTGTAGCATGCTACTGTAATTTATTTGATGGCGGCATCGCGTATATGGGCAATGCACCTTCTTTCTTCTAAGAGGTCTAGGTCCTCCCTGATCAGCTCGGGGTTACTGTTTGCTGAGAAATGTTGGAGGTGCCAGCTGGGTTCTCCTATTTCTACCAGGATCATTGCCTCACACCCGTAAGTGAGCTTAAAGGGAGTCTCACCTGTCGTAGAGTAAGGCGTAGTTTGGTAGGCCTAAAGGACATGGTCGAGATGTTCAGTCCAATTTCCCTTTGCTTCATCCAACCTCCTTTTAAGTCCCAAACAATAACTCGGTTAGCAACTTCAGCTTGTCCATTTGTCCAGGGGTTTTCTACAGCGCTACAATGATGATTAATTTTCAAACCAGCGAATAGTTCTTCAAACCCCTTGTCTTTGAACAGTGTCTCGCTATCTTTCATTATGGACTCTGGGATTCCAAACCTTGTAATAATGTGGCGCCATGTGAACTTTTGGATTCTGGATGAGGTAATAGTGACTAGAGGTTCGGCCTCGATCCATTTAGTAAAGTAGTCCACCGTTACTACTAGAAACCTTAGTTGTCCAAGTGCTTGAGGGATCGGACCCAGAATATCCATACCCCACCTATAGAATGACCAGGGTACGGATGTTGTGGAGAGTTCTTCAGGCGGAGCATGGTAGTGGTCTGAGTGACGCTGGCACTTGTCATAGACTTGGACGTGTGCTATTGCGTCGGCCTCCATTATAGGCCAATAATAACCATCCTTGAGAGTTTTCAACGCTAAGGCTTTGCCTCCCAAATGGTGTCCACTTGTGGACCTCTGCTAATACATACTCTGCTTCTTTAGATGTCAGGTATTTGAGAAGGGGTGAAGAGAATCCCAGCTAGTATAACTGCCCATCGTAGATGATGTATCGAACAACAGCTTTTATTAGCTTTGAAGCTTCCTTTCGGTCTTCGGGTTGAATTTTGGACTGTAAATACTTCACGATGAGGGTGATCCATGTGGATTCTGAATCTTCAATCTGAAAAATGGTTGAAACCATGATTGAGGGCTGGGATAAAGTCTCTTGGACCACCGAATGGTTGTTCCCTGGGCTCTTCGTGCTGGCTAACTTGGACAAGAGGTCGGCCATTGAGTTTTGTTCCCAGGGAATGTGCTCCACCTTCACCGTTTGAAAGCCCTTAAGGAGTCCTTGTACCTTTGCTAGATATCTCTGCAAGAGGGGTTCTTTAGCCTGGTAGTCACCTTGGATCTGGGACGTCACGAGCTGGGAGTCACTACAAAGTGTGATCCTTATTGCACCCAGTTCCTTGGCCATCATCAATCCAGCAATACACGCTTCGTATTCTATCTGGTTGTTTGAAGTAGGGAACTCGAACTTTAGGGAGCTTTCAATTGTCATGCCTTCTGGATTTTCAAGGATTACCCTAGTGCCACTTCTCCTAGGATTAGAGGATCCGTCAACGAACACTGTCCACAACGCTTCCTCGGGGTCAACAGGGTTTGATGTAAGTTCGGCAAGGAAGTCTGAGAGTGCTTATACCTTTACTGCCAGTCTAGGCTCGTATGAGATTTTGAACTCAGAAAGCTCGATGGACTAAGCAATCATCCTTCTTGCTAGGTCCGGTTTATGCAATATTTTTCGGATTGGTTAATCCGTCCACTACAACCAGATGACACTGGAAGTATTGCCTTAGTCTCCTAGCTGTGACAACTAGGGCAAGTGCGACCTTCTCGATCTTATGATAACAGAGCTCGGGACCTTGCAGCACCTTGCTCATTAAATAGACCGGCTTCTGGCCTTTGATCATTTCTCAGATGAGTATTGAACTAATGGTTTCTTCATGAACATAAAGGTATATGTACAGAGTCTCTCTAGGTTCTGGCCTGGTCAAGATAAGGGGAGATGATAATAAAATCTTAAGAGATGTGAAGCCGTCCTCACACTCTTGGGTCCACTCAAAACCCGTTCCCTTTTTTAACAGTTTGAAGAGAGAGAGAGATTTATGAGCAACTTTAACGAGGAAGCGTGTGAGTATCGCGATCCGCCCTATAAGTTGTTGAACTTCTTTTACATTTTGGCTATACATGTCGAGCACCACTTGACATTTGTTTGGATTTGCCTCAATCCCTCGATGAGTTAATATGAAGCCCAAAAACTTCCCGGCTCAAACCCTGAACGTGCATTTTTCAGGGTTAAGTCTCATGTTATGCCTTCTGACCTCCGTGAACACCTCTTCGAGGTCATCTGTATGAGATCCGGCTTCTAGGGTCTTAACAATCATATTGTCAATGTATACTTTGAGCATTCTCCCCACTTGGCCCTCAAAGACTCTATTCACTGATAGGTGGCTCCCGCATTCTTTAAGCCAAAGGGTATGACCTTGTAGCAGTAGCTTGCCTTCTCGTGATGAAAGCGATTTTATCTTCATTTCTGGGGTACATCAAGATTTGATTATACCTAGAGTAAGTGTCCATGAAGGATAGTAACCAGAAGTCGGATGAGCTGTCAACCAATTTGTCAATGTTGGGGAGGGGATATGGATCTTTAAGACACGCCTTATTCAGATCCTTGTAGTCCATACACATCCTCTATTTTCCGTTTGACTTTTTCACTAGGACCATATTGGAGAGCCATATGGTGTAAGAAATATCCCTGATAAATCCAGTACTGAGTAGTTCTTTAACTTGCTTTTCAATGATTTGTTGTCTTTCAGGGTCGACTTTCCTCTTCTTCTGGGAGACTAACTTCGCATCCTGTTTAATAGATAAACAATAGCAGATGAAAGCAGGGTCAAGGCCGGGCATGTCTGAGGATGTCCATGCAAATAGGTCCTTATTTCGTTGAAAGAGTTTTATCAGCTGGCGTTTATCTTGTTCTTCCAGATTTACGCCTATTTTGGTGATTTGGTCAGGCTTGTTACCTAGTTGAAGTGGAAGTAATTCCCCTTCTGGCTGGGGTCTGGTGCCCTGAATTTCTTCTCTAACAACCAGCTCGATCATAAAGATGTTAACTTGATCTATAATCGGGCTAGACGGACGTGGTCTTGCCCTCTTGGGAGTCCTACGAATCTTGAGGCTCTCATTGTAACACTTTCATGCCGCAATCTGGTCACCCTTGACCGTGACCACCTTATTATTTTTGTTAAGGAATTTTATGGCTAGGTGAGCGGTGGACACTACAACGGTAATACCGTTCAGGGTAGGTTGGCCCCAGAATAATGTTGTAAGCTAACGGGAAGTCCACGACCAAAAATATGACTTTGACTATTTTGTAGGCCTTATTGTCCTCGAGGGTCAGGAGTGTTTCAAAATAGCCTAGCGGGGTGATTTTCTCACTAGAGAACCTGGTGAGTTCGCCCTCATAGGGGGTTAAGGTGGTCATAGGGAACTCCAATTTTTCGAAAGCGTTCAAGAACATTATATCTGTAGAGCTACCTTGGTATACTTTATACACTAGACTTCGGCATTAGATATTATTTCAGAGATGACGAGTGGATCATCATGATGCCGGACAATATCATCGTAATCTTTAGTGGTAAAAGAGATCAATGGTTCTTCCCTGTCATCAGCACGACGTATGGGCATAGAGCTAGAAACGCTCAATACCACAGTCTGTAGTGCTTTCTTCTAAGAGTTACTGGATGAACCTCCTCCTACAAATCCTCTAGAGATTGTACTGAACAATCGATCAGTCTTGTTAGCCCCATTTTGAGTATCTCGGTTCCCATCTTTCCTGTTGTCAGTGTCACGGTGAGGTGGGGTCCTGGATTTTCTAGTAGGGCTGTGAGTCCTTCTCCTCTGGCATAGAGTCGAACTTCGCCGGGGGCTGCAGCTACGTCTCCGCTCTCTCTGTCTTTTAGGGCTGTCGTTATTTTGGATCCCAACAATATACTTTTGTAGTTGTCCATCCTTAATAAAGGATTCGATGACATCTTGGAGCTGGTAACATTCTTCTATTTTGTGGCCATAACTTTTATGCCAATTACAGTACTTGGAGTGGTCCTTCGCCTTTTACAGAGGTGGTGGCCTTTTAATATTCTGAACTTAGCCTGAAGCACATATTTGAGAATTATTTCTCATGGGGTTTTCAGAAGAGTGTAGTCAGAATACTTTGGCTGGTAAGCATCACCTTTGAAGGAATTTCGAGGTTGGTTAGAGCTTCGGTTATTTTTCTGGTGAGTGGGCACATATTTTTCCAAAGTTTCTTTATCCTTGATAGTTTCTTCCAGTTCAATGTCTTTTGCGGAGCGAGCATTGAACTCATTCATAGTTTCCGTCTTCCTCTTTGTTAAGGACCGAAAGAAGTCGGAATCAATCTGGAGGCACTCCAGGCATAGTGAAAGGTGATTCGGTCATCCGAATTGGCCACATGAGCAAGGGCATTGCTGAACCTCTTGATCTACTCACGAAGAGGCTCATTACTCCCTTGACGAATCTCGGAAAAGGAGTCAACCGACTTGGGTTACTCTTTAACAGTAGTATAATGTGATAGGAAGCGTTGTGTGATATCATCCTATCTGATGATAGACCTCGGCTGTAAGGTTAAGAACCAGCGGAGAACGTCATTCTTTAGGAAGAGGGGGAAGGCCCGACATAGCAATTTTGGAGTTCCCTCGTGGAACTGCATAAAGTGAATGTAGGGGTCAAGGTGTTCCTGTGGGTCTGTCATACCATCATATTGTTTAAGATTAGAAGGGGGCTTGAAGCCTCTAGGGATCCTGTACGCTATAGTTCGTCCGAGAGGGGCTGTTGTTGGATGCTAAGAATTGGGGTGTTACTTCCAATGACATGGCCATCTTCATCGCGCGGTGGCCTCCTCTGGTTGTTAGCTACATTTCGCCTCCCATGGTCATTCTCCGTGTGCACTAATCGTTCTAGCTCATCGAGCCGACGTCGTTGGTCATCCAACTGGCAGCGTTGCTCGTCAAGTTGCTGCATTTCCTGGGCTACCAGTTCTTGGAGGCAGTTTCTGGTCATCTTGGAGCAGGGAAGGGCTCGACTGGAAGCATAGTCAGCAGCATTGTTGTTCAGAGGAGCTAGGCATGATTACACTGGACCCCTAGATACTTGAACAACATTGTTGGCCCTCACTCCAAGGCAGGCAAGCCTATCCATGATAGATCTTCTGCACGACAGAAGTGGACTTTCATTTGAAAGTGAAGTCTCATGTCCATTGCGCAGTCATTCTGAGACGCGTGCTTAGTCTCTTACGGCCGAAGCTTCGGCCGCAGGTGGTGGAGCTAGATGAGGAAGGGGTTGCACTACTGGCTTCTGTCTTTGTTCCATAGGAGGTTACACAACATCCCTCTTTGAGTATTAATAGGTGTTTACCATGATCGTGTGAAATTAGAAGTTTATTAGATTCCCACAGATGGCGCCAATGTTCTGAAGTGAATTCAGAGGGTACCTAAGATAGGCACATAACGATGGTTTTCTCCTTGAGCAACAGCAGCCAAGCGTGTAGGAACAGGGGGGTAGGTACCTTTAAAAGGGACACCAACGCTTAAGTCAGGCCGTGTACAAGTAGGAAGTGTATATTGAGTAATTTACTGATACTTGATGAAGGCTACTTAGCTTGGTATTTATAGAGCGTGTATAGAATCCTCATGCAATATGTATTAAATGCATGTATTTAAGATTAGTATCCTAGTAAAGATTACTTTCCCATTATTATTGGGGTGGACCCCTATAAGTTAGGAACTCTTGATATGATAGCTACTTATCAATCTGAGGCAATTATGGGTCCTATAATATCGTAAGGAGACGGTTAAGGATATTTAAAGATATATCCTCTGCATGAATCTAGAGATCTTGATATCATGGCCCATTGTCGCTCGATGTGCATGGCTTTGAGGTCCGGATTACCTTAAAGGCCTTAGCTACGTCGTTCAGGGCGAAGTCCGGTTATACGTGTGCCAAGTTGATCCAACTAGATGGGATTCCAGATCACGGTCCAGAATAATGTTATTAAATATTTTTAAAGGATAAAAATAGAATTTTTTGCTTCGGGAAAAGAAATGAAGTGTTTTGGCTTTAGCCACCCTTTCTATATGATATTTTAAATATTGATTTAATACTCTAAAACAACTGGAGTTATCATAATGTCACTTTATGTGTTAGAACTGTTGAAAATTTCTAGAATTCTCACCCATTTGTTTTGTTTTCCATGATAATTCTAGCATAAGGTTCATCTACGGAGTAGAAGACAAGATGCTATTGTAGAATAAAATTACTTTCATTTTGACCATTGCCTTGTACTTATAGTTATATAATGGATTGTATATAGTTTATGTGTATGATTGCCTATAAAGGCTTAGTTTGTTTCATATGAACAGTAATGTTCTAGATTTAATAGACTATTAGTGTCAGTATAAACTAAACTTTTCTTTTGTATATTTTCACTTTGAGATATTTTTATCTCTCACAAGGCTCAAAATATCTTATGAAATTGGTGTATTTATGTATTAAGATATGTTAATACTTTATTCATGACATGCCTAATTCTTTGTGTAATTCAGATATACTAGGAGTATTAGTTTTGGGACATTACACGTGGTCTTATCATAGGTTTCAATATTAGTTGGATATTTGAAGCGCTTAGGGATCTCACAGGCTATTAATTCATCAGAGAAAGACTTATTCTACTTAACCGACTTTCTCCATCCTTGATCATGCTCTCTATTTTCATGTACTGAGTTCTCAGCTCTCTATTTGGGTTCCATAATCCTTGAATTTTTAGGATTATAAACTCTATCACAAGCTGGCTTTCTCCTATTTTCATGATTCCTGTGTGGAACCCCATCTTCATCCTCCCTTTCTTGATTAGTAGCTTTTTCCAAGTCATCAATACGTTCTTCCTGAAGCCTGACTAGGAAGATCAATTCTTCCCGAGATAGCTTTGGGAGACACGATTCACCATACTAGGAGTAAACTCCATCATTATTCTCCTGCGCTCCTAGACACTACAATGTCTATACACTTTGTCTAGCCTCTCCTAAGGGAGCTCCACGTGGATCAAGTCGTCGTGCTGTCAGAACGTGTCGTGGCTGAGGGGAGAGGTCTTCGCTAGTATGTGAAGCTTCTTCCCTATCTCGCTCGAGTTCCAATTGGGCAACAATCGGATCTTGGACTGGATGGAAGGCCAGATGACTGTTAGAGGAGGTTTGATTTTGAGTGGCAGAAATATGGTTTCTCCTGGTAGTGACTATGATGGTAGTGACAAAAATCAAATTTTTATCTCCCACTGACGATGCCAATATTCTAAATAGGGTTCAGATGATTACTTGAACAAGGTTGATGAAGGTGGTTTCCTCCGATGCACGATGGTTGTGACAGTGGTGCGAGGGGTGAGTACCTGCAAAAGGCACTCAGACACTCAAGTTAGATCATGTACAAGGTAGGTAGAGTATTCAGAATTAGATGCACACCTTTGCTATCTTGTGTGAAATATATAGGAGTATCTTGGTATATAAGAATCATGTTTAAATCTATATTAATGGATAGTAAATATTGTTAATTAGGATAAGAATATCATAATATCATTATCACTTATAACTTATTCTTCTATTTATGAGTGATTCTATGAGAGATTTACTCCTCATAAATAGGTATATTTACTTATCTAATAACGCTCATAAATATTTGGGATCTAATTCTAGCGGGCCATGTTGCTCTTGAACCGCTAACCCTGACCCTGGTCTAGAACAATAATTATGATGTGATTAATTGTATGCTATGACATTTGTAACTACATAGAATTTACAAAGTAGAGTTAAACATACTTATATTCACATATTCCTTAGTGGATAATATATTATGCACATTACCTAGAAGAACTCTGGAAGGCATTTGCATGAAACAATGAAAACCTTGGAATCACGAGTATAATATTTTTTTCGGTGAGGTGAGAGGAAGCACAAGTTGTTGCATGTAGTCCAAACATTTTCTACAACAAGAAGGAAGACAGTAAGGAAAATGCAAAATAAGTAGGAACACATAGTGCCGGAGAAGACAGACGGGAAAAGAGTAATAAAAAACTTTGATCATCTGATTAATTTGGTTGTAGTTATCATTTTCTTATTTTAATAAAGTATTAGTTGTTTGGAAATGTAAACAAAATCATAACAGAGGGTTGTTAACTAACTGCGACTGTTTAAGTTGATTTGGGACATGGGGCATGCTTGGGGGAAATGATAACGATAAGTCGAGACTTTTTCAATTGGAAAACCCATAACAAAAAAGGCATTTTGATATGAATTGTTAAGTGAGTTAGTTAGTTAGCTACTTACCATTTAGTTACTTCACTATTGTATAAATTGGAGAATTATGATATTGTAATGGGAAAAAAATATACTTTCATCCTCTTATTTATTTTCTATTTTCAAATTCATCCTCTAACTAATAAACATTCTAAACTCATTCTCCAACTTTTAAAAACCTAACAAAGTTATCCTTTCGACTAACTCTATTAGTTTCATTGACGGAACAATCCTAAGTGGCGTCCTAGCTGACAATATGATGTTAGCTCCTATTAGTGAATGATTTAGGCTCAAAACGACCTTGTTTTATGAAGGAAAATTGAGAAGGAGAAGGCTACAAATTGAGAGGGAAAGGTTGAAAACAGAGAGGAAAAATCTGTAGGGTGAGAATCTTTCTCTTTGCCTCAACATAACCAAATCCTTTTCATAGGCTATATCCTCATTATACCATTCAAAAAACTTACAACCAGAACTTTTCACACCTTTCTGGAAAAAAAGAAAATGGTGCACATTTAGTCAACAAACAAATCGAAGAAATTAGGAAAACCCACTACTAACATGAACCAAACAAGAATGAATTCTCTTACTCGCTAGTGCCCGCAGCTCCAAAATCTTCCAAAGTTGGCATTTGTTCCTGCAGTCTGAACCACGGTATTGTCCCCACACTTGCAAAATGGAGCCCATTGACCTCCTATGCTACTAGTCATGGAGGTACTACCTTTGGAATTCATTGGCCCTTCTGGTTTCTATCTGAAATAAATGTAACAACTTGTAATATAAGTCCCTTTTTCTTCGACGAAATGGAAATGGAGAAGAAACAGAAGAGTCGCAATAGTGGAAAGAAGAAGATGAAGTAGAAACAGAAACCCTAAGCTAAAATGGAGGTCAAATTGGGGAGAACTACTAACGAGTAATTTTTTATTCATTAGCCATGTCATATGTCCATTGCCACATTAGATGCAACTTGTTTTTTTTAGCCATGTTAGATGCCAACTACGTCATTTTCTGCCACGCGTACAAATAGAACTAACGAATTTAGGCGAAAGGATAACTTTGTTAGGTTTTTAAAAGTTAGAGGATGAATTTGGAATGTTTATTAATTAGAGAATGAATTTGAAAATAGAAAATAAGTTTGAGGACAATAGTATGATTTTTGCCTATTGTAATATCATAGTTGAAAGTGACTAAAATTGAAGAGTTTTTCTTTCTATCTCGAAGAGGGATATTGAGGAGTTTTGATTCCTGACTTGAATAAGGAACTATCATATTTTCAATCTAAATAGGATTGGGATAGTGACGAGGGATTTAAGTAGTTTGCATAAAGTTATACATTCAAACTCATTATAACCATTGTAAAAGAAAAACAAAAGAAAAGACATTTTCATTTGTGCTTATTAATTAGTGGTACAAGTTGGCAAAATTGAAATGAGAAATTAAAAAGTCTTGAGCGTTAAATTGATAACTATTTTACCTGTTGAATATTTTACAAAATGCACAATTTATTTGAAAGATCCTATTATACATATCATGTATTGTTGATACCCAATTTTATTCATAAAATTTTTATTTTTACTGTTTAATCAAAAACTAATGAGTTTATATTAATTGATGTTTTATTATAATGCTTTGAACTTTTTTAATTAATTTTTGTTGTTGTTTGTTTGTAAAAAAAAAAATCATTTTTTATAATAATAAAAAATAAAAAATGCACCTAGTGCAAGACAAAAAAAAAATCAAACAAAATAAAAGAAAAGGAAAGACATGTGGAGTGGTTGGGCGTAAAGCCAAAGATGTTGCAATCATCTAATGTAGAGTTAAATTTTACAATATTATTCAACCTAATCAAAATGGTAGTTTCTACTTTCCGCTATAATTGAAACGGCAGTTTCTCCTTTTTAGCTGTAAAGGAGAAAATTTTCTTTCTCCATTTGGCTCCCACTGTCTCCCAAACATCGAAGATGGAGAGAAAATTTTGTAGGCTTAATCTTATAAATCTCAAGGAGATCATGGAGGGGAGGAGGAAGAATCACAAAAGAGAAATTCCACCAGAGAGATACCAAAAACACAGAGAAAAATTCTTAAAAGGAGAAAGCAATCAACCATACTCCAGAATCATCACTCAGACCTCACCTTGACTCTCACAAGACCTCACTTTGACTCTCACAAGGCCTCACATTCCAGACTGATCACTGAAACCTCAACCATTCACTCACAAAGACCACCTTGCTGCCACCCATCATTAACATCAAGTTCCACCATCTTCACCTTCATCCATAACATCCTTTAGGCCACCCATCTCCAAGCTCACCCACGCGCAACACACTCCACCATCACCTCCATGCAACACCCACCCGAGACTAAGCCTCTGCAATCGCTGTCCCACCATCACTGTGCCACTCACCTTAACTACCCAACCCTCCAAACCGAAAACACCCTACTGCCATCTTCACCTTCTCTTCACCTCCATCACCAAACAACATCATCGTGACCTTCCACCATTACCATCATCTTCTAAAAAAGAAAAACATAACAACCTTCATATTTTCCCAAGACACCACCGTGAATGACCCAACAACCACAGCCACCCAAAACTCTGAAACCACCTATGGCAGCGACCCATTCTCGTTCCACAGACCACCATCTACCGCTCTTCTTTTCACTATTGCTGTCACTATTATTTTCGCTACTGGGTTATGCCTCTGCCGCGTCGCAGATCCATTCACGTTGTAGATCCGCCCAGCTACATCGTAGATCCGAGGCCACCATTATCTTCCACGCACCTCCACCCTGCTGACCACCGCACCACCAAATCCTCCGTACGGTGCCTCCACGAACCCGCACGAGCTCAAAGCGGGAGCTTCACCTGCTCAAACCCATGAACCACCCACCGTAGCAGCCTCCCTGAGCCACCACGTCATCGAGCTCGGTACCCATGCTTTCCTGTTGTGCGTTTATTTTTTTTAAAGAAATACAGAGGACTTGGTTCCTCTGCTGGTCTTCCTTGTTTTTTTCTTTTAAAAAAAAGAGGTGAGTTTTTTTTGTTTTATTTTTATTTTATTTTTTATTTTATTATTATTATATATATATATGTGTGTGTGGCAAAAAAAAGGTAAAAACATAAAAATAAAAATTCTGGAAGATCATTGTTAAGCATAATTAGTTTTTTTCTTTGAAATGAATGTAATAAGAATAAAAATAAAAAATAATAATAATAACAAAAAAATAAAAATTTTAAAAATGATAAACAAATTAAAAATGTTAAAAAGATTAAAAATTAAAAAAATATATTTAAGTTCTAGGGTTGGATTGATTTGTGTTTGGTTTCTTTATAACTCTTCAATTTGCTTAGTTTATTTATTTGTTTGTTGGCATGTCGCTTGGTTATTGTCAAACAATTTTTTTTAAAAGACTTTATTTTTTTCTTAATTAAAATCAACTAACACACACTCATTTTTTAAAGAACTATGTGACTTTGAGTTCTCCATTGCACCAGGAGATATGTAGGAGCAGAAATTCATTTCTGTCAAGTCAAAAAATAAATTTTCACAATTTGGTTATTCCTTTTCTTTCTTTTAAAATAAAAATAATTTTTTTTGTTATAAAGTCTTTTTCTAAAAAAGGGTAAAAATAAATATATTTGAGATTATTAATTTTTGCACAACTAACATAAGGTACCATTCCTGGAACGGGCAGTGTAGGGTGCTAATACCTTCCCTACTTGTAATCGACTCCCAAATCCAAACTCATTTTCAAAAGACCAGTTTGCCTGATTAAAGGGTTTTTCTAATGTTTTTCCAATTTAAATAAACATTGGTGGCGACTCCATTGATTTTTATATTTTTTCAGTCGTCCTGTCGCTATCCCGGTTGCGACAGATGGCGACTCCACTGTGGATTAAGAGAGTCAGACCTGTCGTTATTAGTTGTGCAAATTTTTAATAATCTTTATTTATTTATTTTACCCATTTTTGTCTTTGTTTTGTTTTCTTATTTGTTTGTAAATATATTGTTTTAATAATGTTATCATGTGTTTACTTTGATTTATTTGTATATATTTGTGTTTCTTTTTTTTTTTTTTTTTTGATTGATTGTTGAAACCCTAGGGTAGATGATTACTAGTTGGTTGTTATATATATATTTTTGCAGGTTGAGGGTAATTTTATCTTTTAAATTTTTGTATATATGTTCCCACACACACATCACTATTACTTCACACACAAGCTCTATTCTCGAGCTTAGTACATTATAGGCTTAGATAGAGGACGAAGTAGTGTTGCTTTGTGAGACCTTTGGTCTCCAGTTAGGCACATGAAAATCTCTCATTCAAATTGAACTCTTTCCGCTTGTAACCTATCATGGGTGAGGATAGAGGACTCTTGCTAGCCAAAGTATTGGTGACAGCAAGGGGCAATTTGGGGACCTTTTGTCTGATAAGGATCTAGAACCAAAGCTATCACTTGTAAATATAACCTTAGAGCTACCATCATTCATAGAACCCATCCTGCTAGATGGGTACCAAGATTAGGTACCCCTTTTCCTCTAGCACATGAGGAATTTCTGTTTGTCTTTTATTTTGTAGTTCCTAACTCCCTTTTTGTTGTTTTCTTTTACCTTGCATTTGCATGTGTGATCCAATACTGTGAAGATATCGATAAACCTCGAGCATGAATAAGGGAAAGATGACTTTAATGTCTGAGGTGGCAGAGAGTATTTAGGCTATCAGTGAAGAGTCTCTAAGAATCCAAGCCAAGGAAGGAAATAGTTTGCATCACGGGGATGCTCCTTTACCTCCCTTAATGGGGAGCCATGACTTTGAGCAAAATGACCTAAGGAGACTCCGTAATGTGTGGTGTAGTATGAGAAGACAAGAAGAGTTCAATGACAAATATGGAGATATTGCAGCTCTCATGTTCATCACCCCTGACCTCTAAATGTTGAAAGCTATGCTTCATTTTTGGGACCCCTCATATCAGTGTTATACTTTCCAACAATTTGACTTGGTGCCAACAATTAAAGAGTATGCTAGGCTTCTTAATAGAGACGACATGCCCAAGGACAAGGTGTACTCACATGACCCCAAGAAGACGCCAATAAGGATGCTGTCTAAATTTATAGGTATTCATACCAATGAATTGAACAAGGACATGATGGATGGAGGATGAAGTCTAGATTCAGAGTTCTTGCTTAGGATGGTTGAAGCTTGAGTTGATCAAAGTTTTGGTTTGGTAGCACTAGCCCTCGCTATTTATGGGTTAGTAATTTTCCCGAGATGGAAAAATCAAATAGATAGACATATGATCAATTTGTTCAAGCAGATCGAGCATGGGGTACACCCAGCCCCACCAATTTTAGCTGAGACAATTCGATCCCTGAATTATTGCCGAGTCCATCAGAAAGGAAAATTTTGGGGATGTGCACCATTGCTTGCAGTATGGATGCTTAGTCATATACCGACCTTGAAGTGTTTTAACGATCCAGAAGTTGATCTAAAACAGTATGTCATACTTAAGTACCCTCTCTCTCTATATGGTCGTGACAATTGGCCTCCCCGAACTCCGACGATGAGGCAATGGATCAGTTTTTTCATGGAAATAAAAGAAGTGGTCTGGAGGGCCAAGTGGTTTCCTCTCACTTATACCATATATAGATGTGGAAGTAAACCTTGGGTTCCACTTATTGGCCCATGGGGAGTGGTGGGCTATGCTCCAGCTATGGCCCGAAGACAGATGGCTTCCTTGCAATTCATTCTTATGACTCATGGATTGTCAACATTTGAATTCTCATATGGTGATGAAGAAACTGTCCACAAGATCAAGGAAGTCATTGAAGATTAGAAAAATGCGAGAAGTGTGAAACCCGGTCTCCCCTCGTCTAAAACAATAAAAGATTATCCAATTTGGCAAGCTAATAGGAAGAAAGGGTTCCTTGCTCCTAAGGTACAAAGCCTGGAGCCACCAATGCACCAGTTTAATGAACCCATAGACTACCACGCTGAAGCAGAAGGCCGATATGAAATCATTTATCAGCAGTGGGCCACTGAGAGAAGATCCTTAATGACTCAACTTGACACTGCAAGAAGGAGAACACAAAGTCAAGAACAAGAAGCAGTCTCTAAGGAGATTGAGATAAAGAAGCTAAAAGAGACTTGTCAAGTCTTCGAGGTAATCATTCAAAGAAAAAATGGCCAATTTGAGGGGTTCAAAGCTAAAGTTGAAATCTTGAATCAGCAGTTGAAAGACCATGTTGAACGGTCTGCTTCCTTAGAGAATAAGAACAATAAACTAGAGAATGGTGTTATTATCTTGACTAATGAAAAAGATTTCTACCTTAATGTGAGTCGAGATATGGAGCGGAAGGCCAAAGGGGTAATTAACAATGTGAGGGAGATCTCTAATCGATTGAGGAAAAGGGCAAAAGAGATTCTTGAAGTAGAAGTTAAGTTGATGCTAGAAGAAACCCAGGAGCTTTTGACCCAAGTTAGGAAGGATCTCAACTTCCTCGGCAAATTTCATTGAAGAAAACCACTAAAATTAGTTTTTGGGAGTACTTATGTAATGTTCCTCGGTTCTAATGGAAATATTGAGTTAGCCTTATTCATTCTGTCTTATTTTATAAAGCTACCTCCTCTATCTTTAGATAAATAAGACAAGTTTGACTTGGGGAGTAGCAGTAATCATTATGTTGTAAAGGCTAACTCTCTATGGCCTCAAAACTTTTCTTTTTGAATGAACGAGGTTTATCGATGTCATTTGCTACTTTGGATCATGTCTCTATATGTATAATTTTACTTTTGTTTGCAATTTTTTCTTCCTCATGCTCCTAATAATAATAACAAACAATGAATACAGAAAAAAACTGTCTCTACGACATCCTTATAAGACTCGTTCCCAAGCTAGGATCATGGATGAAATAGAACAAACTCAAGAGTTAAAGGATGAAGTGAATTAGCTTAGAGAGAAAATGTCCAAGATGATGGAGATGCTACAGTCCATGGAAAATAGAAGGAACACAGATGGGAATCCCTCAGTGGCAAACAAAGAACATCCGGCCACGCCTCTACACTAGCCTGGTTTCACTTCAATCTCTCCGCAATACCAAGGCTTTAATTCTCAAGGAGTTGTGATGCCACTTACCATTTATCCAAACAACACCACTCAACCCTCACTCACTAGCTCTCAAGAAACCCAGGTACCATCATTTCCACCATATGGCCTCCCTCCTGGATACATACCACCGCTAGCCACCAACCCCCTTGATAATATCACCCCAACAGTAACACCAACTTCAAACCCGCCAAACACTTCCCAAACCTAAGTCACTTAGCCAAATGTCAGTGAAGCCCTGCTAACACAACACCCATTCCCTTTCTTTATCCCACCATATGGTCTCCCTTCCGGATTTGTACCACCACAGGCCTCCAATCCCTCTGACGGCAATATGCTTGCTTCAAATTCATTAAGCACAGCCTAACCACATGCCCCTTACCTTAGTTCTAGTAGAACCCCACCTGTGCAACATTTTGTTCCTACTTTCATGGCACAATACCTAACGAATTCTTTTGCTGAAAATCCTCAGTCCAAAGAGAAGTTTGAAATTCTTGAAGAGAGACTACGGGCCATAGAAGGAGCAAGTGGCTCTGTCTTGTCCCAGATGTGCTGATTCCCCCAAAGTTTAAAGTCCCAGATTTTGATAAATATAACGGAACCACTTGTCCAAAGAACCATATAACCATGTACATCCTGTTGGGAATTGCGGATCAAAATATCTCGCAGCGGAATAATAGGATTCCCACACAGGATCCATGCAAAAAGTCCATAATCCGAGTTTTTAAAATTTACCTCTTGAAGCGTGATAAACACAAGCGAGGTGAATCACCAACACCGTAATAGCGACGATGTTTCTGCGGTATCCACACGAACAGACTTGCAAAAAGGAGTCACGCCTCTGTTTCGCGGTGCTAGCTGCGAATAGAAGAGAAGAACCTTTCACTGTCTCTCACTCACTTTCTTAGGTGCGGCTAGGGTTCTGATGTAATATGTATAGCAGCCCCCTTAACAGTACTATTTATAATAGTGGCTGCATTAAGTGAGTGTGAGCAGTAGCAAGGTAAGCTGTGCAACCCTAAAACCCATCTGTCATGAGTTAAGCCCACAATTGAATCCGAGTCCAACTTGGATCCTTATTGCTCCAATTTAGTCTGTTCTAAGTGTGCGACCCTGCAGGTTCTCATGACATTGGTAGTAATATTAAAATCTCATTTTAATATTACAAACAGTGAGCGGTATCTAGCAACACATCACTGCTACCCAAGTAATGAGAATGTCAGTGATTTGACATAACCTATCCGTGATCAATGTTTCTGTGTCGTTTAGTCCCTTTGTCAAGATATCTAGATTGAACACAAGGCATGGAATGCGTCACCCTTGTATAGTCCAATCATTCGTTTCCTGATACTTGAGTAGACTTTGTAATAATAAATGAGATCAATATCTCATATTGACTCATTTGAGCATGGCCATGCATTTCGCAGTCTCACTCAATCAGGGGGCCCGAAGATATCGCTCCTGTTATGTAGGAGTGACAAATTCCATCTAGGTCACTCACATCCCTCTGCATGATTTGCGGTATGTCCAATAACCAACTTTATAATCACCTTGTTACAGATGACGTTTAATGGCATTAAAACACACAACTCCTCATGTAGGAATCGTAGTGATTTCAGGTTAAAGGACCACTAACACCATTATCACTATGAGAATCGCTTATGACACTCACGTAACGATCCATGTAGCGTTCTCATAGTGGGTCACCCGATACATCATTACTCTAATATGTACCAATGTGAAGACTTGATATCTCATATCCATGACCCGTGAGATGCGGTCATCAGTCTCTACACATACTAGTCTCAATGTATTATTGTTGTCTTAATTAACAATAATACTTGACTAGGGACATTTAAGAATAGTGTTGTAACCAAAAGGATCTCATGATCAAGTCATCCACTTGATGTCCTATGGCATCAAACTTACTATTCTAAGGACTTTATTATGTTTATCAAAAAAGAACACAATAAATGAAATGCCTCATATATAAAATAGCATAATGTAAAAACGAGAAAATGTATTAGCCTCTAGGGCATACACCAATAATCTCCCACTTGCACTAGAGCCAATCAGGCATATATCTAATGCCTAAAGACCTAGTGTGACCCTCATGCTTCGCTTTGTGCAAGAGGCTTCGTCGTGGATCAAAGCAATGTTATCATCTGTTGGTACTCTGCATATCTTCACATCTCCTCTATCGATGATCTCTCGAATGAGATGGAAGCGCCTAAGTATAGGTTTGGATCTTTGGTGAGATCTAGGCTCCTTAGCTTGTGCAATGGCTCCATTATTATCACAATAGAGGTCCACTTTGGGTCCACAATGCTAGGAATAGTGCCAAGTTCGGTAATGAACTTCTTGATCCAAACGGCCTCCTTTCTTTGCATTGGAGGCGCAATATACTCGGCCTACGTGGTAGAATCGGTGATTGTCTCCTGCTTTGAACTCTTCCGACTCACGGCCCCACCATTTAGGCAAAAAACATAACCACGATTGCGATGCGGAGTCGTCCTTATCGGTTTGGAAGCTAGCATCGTGTAACCTTTACGACTAGCTCTTCCTCGCCTCCATATACCAAGAACGAATCCTTAGTCCTTCTTAAGTACTTAAGGATGTTCTTGATAGCAGTCTAGTGACTTTCACCGGGATCAGACTGGTACCTACTCGTCATGCTCAAAGCATACGAGATGTCTGGTCGAGTACATAACATGGCATACATGATAGATCCAATTGCAGATGCATATGGAATCTTGCTCATGCGATCCCTCTCATCCTGGGTGGAAGAGGATTGAGCCTTAGATAGGCTTACACCATGTGACATAGGCAAGAGTCCTTTCTTGAATTCATGCATGTTAAATCGTCTTAACACTTTGTCTATGTATGTACTCTGACTTAGGCCAAGCAGTCTCAGTGATCTATCTCTATAGATCCTGATACCTAATACATAGGTGGCTTCGCCCAAGTCCTTCATAGAGAAGCAGTTCCCTAACCAAGTCTTTACGGACTGTAGGGTAGGGATGTCATTTCCAATAAGTAGTATGTCATCTACATACAATACTAGAAAGATAAGCGTGCTCCCACTAACCTTCTTGTAGACACAAGATTCTTCTTCATTCTTGATGAAACCAAAGCTGTTTGATTGTATCATCAAAATAAAGATTCCAGCTTCTGGAAGCTTGCTTCAATCCATAAATAGATCGTTGCAACTTGCATACCTTTCTAGCATCTGTGGAGTGGCAAAACCCTCGGGTTGTGTCATGTACACATCTTCGAGAAGATTTCCATTAAGGAAAGCGTTTTGACATCCATTTGCCGATTTCATAATCATGGTATCTTTGCAACAATGTGACAAGCAAGATCCGAACGGTTTTAAGCATCGCAACTTGGGAAAAAGTCTCATCATAGTCTACACCATGAATTTGTTTGAAACCTTTAGCCACCAATCGTGCCTTAAAGGTATGCACATTACCATCCATGTCGGTTTTCTTCTTGAAAACCCACTTGCACCCAATGGGTTTTACCCCTTCGGTGGGTCAACCAAGGTCCATACCTGGTTGGCATACATAGAATCCATTTCAGATCTCATGGCCTCAAGCCATTTCTCGGATCGGGCAAATAATGGCTTCTGGTAAGTCACAGGCTCATCTTGATCCATGAGCAATACGTCACCTTGTTGGGTCATGAGAAATCCATATCTCTCTGGTTGATGACGTATCCTGTTAGACCTACGCAGGTCTTGTGCTACTAGAGCAGGTTGTTGTTCCACAACATTTTGTGGAGGCTGCTCTGTTTCCACCAATGGTTCATTGCTACTTTGTGAAACTTGAACTTCTTCAAGTTCTACTTTTCTCCCACTGGTTCCTTTGGAGATAAACTCCCTTTCTAGAAACACAGCTGTCCGTGCGACAAACACTTTGCCCTCGGTAGGATTATAGAAAAAGTATCCCTTGGTTTCCTTTGGATACCCCACAAAGAAGCATTTATCTGATTTAGGTCCAAGCTTATCCGAAACTTGACGTTTTACGTAAGCTTCGCAGCCCCAAATCTTCAAGAAAGACATACTGGGCCGTCTCCCAGTCCATATCTCATATGGTGTCTTTTGAACCATCTTAGATGGAACACGGTTAAGTGTGAAAGCTGTTGTTAACAGAGCATGTCCCCAGAAGGAGCCTGGAAGGTCTGCATGACTCATCATGGATCGGACCATGTCCAACAAAGTCCGGTTCCTCCTTTCAGAAACACCATTCCATTGTGGTGTTCCTGGTGGAGTGAGTTGAGATATTATCCCACACTCTTTCAGATGATCATCAAACTATTGGCTTAAGTATTCACCTTCTCGATCTGATCGAAGGATTTTAATACTCTTGCCAAGTTGGTTTTGTACTTCATTCTTGAACTCTTTGAACTTTTCAAAGGATTCTGATTTGTGCTTCATAAGATATACAAATCCATATCTCTTGAAATCATCGGTAAATGTAATGAAGTATTGAAAACCGCTCTAGCGATCTTGTGTTTAGTGGCCCACATACATCACTATGTATAAGGCCTAAAAGATCACTAGCCTTTTCACCTTATCTAGTAAATGGGGCCTTTGTCATCTTCCCCAATAAACAAGATTCACATATCTCATATGGTTCAAAATCAAATGAGTCCAAGAATCCATCTTTATGGAGTTTGGAGATGCGTTTCTCATTTATGTGACCCAAACGACAATGCCAGAGAAAAGTTGGGTTCAGATCGTTTGATTTAAACCTCTTTGTATTTATGTTATAAATGGGCGTTTCGAGATCAAGTACATAAAGTCCATTACTCAATTGTGCACTACCATAAAAAATATCATTCATATAAATAGAACAACACTTGTCCTTTATTATAAAAGAAAAACCTTTCTTGTCCAAACATGAAACAGAAATGATATTCCTACTAATAGCAGGCACAAAATAGCAGTTCTCTAACTCTATTACAAGCCCAGTGGGCAAAGATAATAAATAAGTCCCTATAGCTAATGCAGCAACCTTTGCTCCATTTCCAACTCGTAGGTCGACTTCGCCCTTCGTCAATGGTCTACTGCTCTTTAGATCCTGCACATTTACACAAATGTGAGATCCACATCCAGTATCTAATACCCATGATGCGAAGTAGATAAATTGACTTCAATAACAAAAATACACGAAGTGGAAGTCTCACTTCCCTTCTTCTTTTGAGCTCCTCCAGGAACTTGGCACAGTTCCTCTTCCAATGTCCGGTCGACCGCAATGGAAGCATGTACCTTCCTTAGCCACTCCACCCTTGGTTTCAAGCTAGAAGTGCTAGGCTTGGACTTGTCCTTGCCCTTGCCCTTCCGAGTTGTCCTTGGGCTTTTCTCTTTGTTTCTTGCCCTTATTCTTTTGGACCATCATTATGGCCTTCCCTTCACCTTTGTTGATGTTACGCTCGGCGAGTTCTCAACATGCCTAATGACTACGGTAGTGATTTGTCAATCTCATTCATGTTGTAGTTCATGACAAATTGACCGAAACTTTCCAAGCAACGATTGTAGGACTAAGTCGATGGCCAACTCTTGGCCCAAAGGAAAACCCAGTCTCTCTAGGTTTTCAATGTACCCAATCATCTTGAGTACATGAGCACCAACGGGGCTTCCTTATACCGGCTTGACCGAAACAAGTGCTTTAGAGACCTCGAATCTCTCATGCACGGCCCGCTCTTGATAGAGCTTCTTAAGGTGTACGATCATATCGTATGCATCCATGTTCTCATGTTGCTTTTGGAGCTCGAGTTCATGGTGGCCAGCATTAGACATCCAATGTCCAAGGCATCATCTTGATGCTTCTTATAAGCATCTCTTTCGGTTCTAGGGGCATTAGCGACGGGTGGCTCAGAATAGGTGTTCCAAAACATACAACTTTTTCTCTTGCTTGAGGACAATCCTCAAATTCTGTACCGTCTAGAAAATTTGTTCCAGACAACTTGTCCTTCTCAAGGACGGATCGCAATGATAAAGTACCCGATGTGTTTGTTGCCATGGTTATCTATTAACAGAAACATGCAAAAATATAAGTATTATGCCATAAACATATTTAATGAGGTCTTTTAATTAAATATGCCTCCCACTATTTTATTCAAATCAATGACCCTCAATATTGACTCGGAAAATCCCATCGAAAGATTTCCTAGTAGGCCAAGATCCATAGCTTTGAGTCAGCTTTGGCTGATCGCCCAAAATTCGGTTATTTAGGTAGGAAACTCTTTCCAATTACATCACATGCAACTCTTGGATAGTTGGGTGAATAACACTTATTCTAATCCATCTAATGGACTAAAGCCCAACTTCATGCCTCTAAGCCTTCAATCCTATTGAAATGGCCTAGTTAAGTCAGACCCAATGGTTGGCATTTGGATATTACTCTTATCCCATCGCATCTTACTAATATAGATAAAGGCACCTGCTTTGTGGAGACCTACACTTAATCGATATTAGTCTTGATGAAGTGCCACGCATTGGAAGGCATCACATAATGACTTAATATTTTCTTTGAGGGAATTTTATTATTAGATCTCACCATTTATTAAACTTGTTTAACATACCATAAACATCATCCATGCATCTCATACATATAAAGCATATAATAAATGTGGCATGGTTATGGCCTCTAAGAGATTAGCATTAAAAATGCCAGCTTCACCAAGCGTCTCCCACCAACGTCCTCACTTGATGCCATCTCCTTGTCTCCACATGATGATTACATTATAGAAACCTCTTTTACATTCGAGGGGAGTTAGATGAGAAGAGAATGTACAATCAGAATGTAGAGAGAAAGGCACGACACGCAGGTCGTATTTAAAATAACCAAAATAGCATAAAATAAAGACTAAGGCCATAACCATGCACCATGCATCTCTAAGAATACATAAACACAAAGAAATAACACATTATTATTTTGTGAATTATAAAAACAAAGATTTGAATATCGCGCTTTCGAATATCACACACCACGCAACGAGGTTCGGGGTAGCGCCCCGGCCCAAAATTTTTCACTCAGATACCACCACTGGTTTCTTGGAGAAAAATTCGAGTTGGACGCCTTCTGCCTCCATGACGGCTAGGGCAACAACATTTGAACCCTAAGGCCCGCAAACACATGAACGCTTCATGTGCCACAGGGGTAACTCACAGCCGCCATCACCTATCCAGAAATAGGGTTTCCAGAATTCGTGAAGACATGAACACTTCATGTCATGAGGAAGCTTCATAGCCGTCGCAAAACGGAAACAAGGTTTCCAAAACCTTGTGTCGACGTATTGCTTGTGTATATCGCATTCATACGAGAAAAAGCGTAAATCAGAAAGCATTCAAAATCGTTTTTCACAGAATCATACATATCACATATATAGATATCAGAAAAACGCAAAAATAGAAAGCATTCAAAATCATTTTTCGCAGAATCATACATATCACATATATAGATATCAGAAAAACGCAAAAACAGAAAGCATTCAAAATCGTTTTTCGCAGAATCATACATATCACATATATAGATATCAGAAAAACGCAAAAAATAGAAAGCATTCAAAACCGTTTTCGCAGAATTATATGAACATCTTCATGGTTTCAAAAACATCAACATGTTTCGTAAACAACAAATAAAACAGAACACGATTTCATACATCATTATTTCGATTTCAGAAATAACATATAAAGATCATATCTTTTATGAAAGGAAAGCAACGAATCATGTTATCGCATATAACAAGAAAAGCGAGAAAAACCGAATCATAGTTTCGCAAGTGTCTCGATACCACTTTGTTGGGAATTGCGGATCAAAATATCTCGCAGCGGAATAATAGGATTCCCACACAGGATCCATGCGAAAAGTCCATAATCCGAGTTTTTCAAATTTACCTCTTGAAGCGTGATAAACACAAGCAAGGTGAATCACCAACACCGTAATAGCGACGATGTTTCTACGGTATCCACACGAACAAACTTGCAAAAGGAGTCACGCTCTGTTTCGCGGTGCTAGGCTGCGAATAGAAGAGAAGAACCTTTCACCGTCTCTCACTCACTTTCTTAGGTGCGGCTAGGGTTACGATGTAACATGTATAGCAGCCCCCATTAACAAGTACTATTTATAATAGTGGCTGCATTAAGTGAGTGTGAGCGATGGTAAGTAAGCGTGCAACCCTAAAACCCATTTGTCATGAGTTAGGCCCACAATTGAATCCGAGTCCAACTTGGATCCTTATTGCTCCAATTTAGTCTATTCTAAGTGTGCGACCCTGCAGGTTCTCATGACATTGGTAGTAATATTAAAATCTCATTTTAATATTACAAACGATGGAGGTATCTAGCAACACATCACCGCTACCCAAGTAATGAGAATGTCGGTGATTTGACATAACCTATCCGTGATCAATGTTTCCGTGTCGTTTAGTCCCTTTGTCAAGATATCTAGATTGAACACAAGGCATGGAATGCGTCACCCTTGTATAGTCCAATTATTCGTTTCCTGATACTTGAGTAGACTTTGTAACAATAAATGAGATCAATATCTCATATTGACTCATTTCAGCATGGCCATGCATTTCGCAGATCTCTCACTCAATCGGGGGCGAAGATATCGCTCTGTTATGTAGGAGTGACAAATTCCATCTAGGTCACTCACATCCCTCTGCATGATTTGCGGTATGTCCAATAACCAACTTTATAATCACCTTGTTACAGATGACATTTAATGGCATTAAAACACACAACTCCTCATGTAGGAATCGTAGTGATTTCAGGTCAAAGGACCACAAACACCATTATCACTATGAGAATCGCTTATGACACTCACGTAACGATCCATGTAGCGTTCTCATGGTGGGTCGATCCAAGTACATCATTACTCTAATATGTACCAATGTGAAGACTTAATATCTCATATCCATGACCCGTGAGATGCGGTCATCAGTCTCTACACATACTAGTCTCAATGTATTATTGTTGTCCTAATTAACAATAATACTTGACTAGGGACATTTAAGAATAGTGTTGTAACCAAAAGGATCTCACGATCAAGTCATCCACTTGATGTCTTATGGCATCAAACTTACTATTCTAAGGACTTTATTATGTTTATCAAAAAGAACACAATAAATGAAATGCCTCATATATAAAATAGCATAATGTAAAAGCAGAAAATGTATTAGCCTCTAGGGCATACACCAACACATCCGTAAGATGGCTTCGCATGCACATGATGACAAGCTGCTAATCCATTTCTTCCAAGACAACTTAATTGGGGCAGCTTCGAATTAGTACACACATCTTGAGTGTGCTCATATAAGGAGTTTCAAGGATTTAGCTAATGCTTTCTTGAAGCAATATAAGTATAACATCGATATGACACCTGATAGACTACAATTGCAGAATATGGCTAAGAAAGATGTTGAAACCTTTAAGGAATATGCTCAATGGTGGAGAGAAATGGCTGCTCAGGTAGAGCTCTCATTGGCAGAAAGAGAAATGGTGGCCACGTTCATCGACACTTTACAATCACCTTTTTATGACAAGATGATAGGGAGTGTGTCATCAAATTTCTCAGACATGGTCATTATTAGAGAAAGAGTCGAGGGAGGAATGAGAAGTGGGAAGATCGTTGAAAGTTCAACAGGGACATTTAATGCCAAGAGGCCCCCAACATGGAAGAAAAGAGAAGGAGAAACCCATGATGTTACTTTCGATCAAAGAAGCTTTACCTAAGGGAAACATAACCAAGCACCTAGCAATACTCAACCATCCTTCCAACCTCCCTACATACCTTACAACTCATACTTTGCTAATATCTCCCAAGCTCAATATCTCCAATCTTACCACCCGTATGTTGCCAATGCTTCACAAGTTCATTACCCCCCAGCCTCACCACCCGATGATACCTTATCGAACGCCATCCCCTACTCAATACCAGACACCCCCTACCTTACCGCCTCAAATTAACCATGGACCCAAAATTCAAACACAAACCAAAGAAGACCACCAAATAACCAAGAAAGGAAATTTGTCCACTTTGACCCAATTCCTATGACCTACACCGAGTTACTACCCCAACTCATCCGTAACTCTCTCTTAACTCCTTGCCCGATGAAGCCATTAGAACCCCCATACCCTAAAGGTTTTGACCCAAATGCCAAGTGTGATTACCATGCAGGGGTCGTAGGGCATTTCATAGAGAATTGCAAAGCGCTAAAGTTTAAGGTGCAAGATCTAATCAACACCAAATGGTTGAATTTCAAGCCAAATACCTCTAGTGTGGGCCACAACCCTTTGCCTAATCATAGGAATCCTACAGTCAATGCTATAGAGGAGTGCTCTGCCCAGTAGCTTATAAGACGAGTGGCAGATGTCAAAACCCCCATGAGAGTCTTTTTTAAAGAGTTGTGCAAATTTGAGATGATGGAAACTCATATTAAAAAGAAAGGAGGCGACGAGAATGAAATAATGTGCAATCTCCATGGGACTGTGGGGCATTCTATTGAGGAATGTGGTGAGTTCAGACAAATCCTCCAAGATCTAATGAACATGCAATTAGTGCAAATAGGTCATCTATGTGACAATGGTGGCATAAGCATGGTGAATGAGTACTATTCCACAATTGCAAGAAGGTCAGGAAGCCATAAACTCTCTGGTCCCTTCCATTGCAAGTCCAACTATCAAACCATTGGTTATCTATTATACTGAAGTTCTCTATGTAGCCCGAAGCCCATCATTATTCAAGTTCCTAGCCCTTTTCCATTCAAAGACACAAGGGCAATACCATGGAATTATGATGTGCAAATTCTTGGAAGCAATCCCACAAACGATCAACCAAAAGTTTCATCTTGTCCGACCTCTGTTGTCACTAATATATCAGGGATCGGAGGGATGACACGAAGTGGTCACATTTATACTCCGGAGGAGCTGCGAAAAGGGTAAGAAGAAGAAGAAAAGAAAAGAAACTGTAAGAGGAAGAGCAAGATAGGAGAGACTTCTATGGGAAATGATGTGAAAGCAAAGGAATAGTTGACAAAGCTAAATGAGTCTAAGAAGGAGGTATCTAATGAAGAGGCCTGTGAATTTTTGAAGTTCATTAAGAAAAATGAATACAGAGTGGTAGATCAGTTGAATCGCACCCCTACAATGATATCACTCTTGTCCTTATTGATGAATTCTGAGTCACACAGAAAAGTATTGATGAAGATACTGAATTAAGCCCATGTTTCTCATGACATTACAGTTGATAAGTTAGGCAGTATTATTGGCAACATTACTGTCGATAATTATGTCACTTTCACTAATGATGAAATACCTGCTGAAGGGATAGGGCACAATAAGGCGTTGCATATTTCTGTTAAATACCAAGAGCATATAATGGCTAGAGTGCTCATTGACAATGGTTCTTCTTTGAATGTGTTACCAAAATTAACTTTCTCCAAGTTACCTTTTGATGGGACTTACATGAAACCAAGTACAATGATCGTGAGAGCTTTCGATGGGATCTGAAGAGAAGTTATAGGAGAAATTGAGATCCCAATTCAAATTGGACCTACTACTTTTCATATACTCTTCCAGGTGATGGACATCATCACACCAACTTACGGTTATCTCTTGGGATGACCTTGGATTCATTTCGCTGGAGCAGTGCCATCCACGTTGCACCAGAAAGTGAAGTTCATAGTTGATAATAGGTTGGTAATCGTTTCGGGTGAAGAAGACCTATTGGTGAGTAAACCACTATCAACCTCTTACATTGAAGCTGCAGAAGAAGCTCTTGAAACTGCATTCCAAGTGTTGGAGATTGTCAATGCCACTTATGTGGAAGAAAGAGCTCAAATTCTAAGGCCACAACCATCTAGTGCATCCAAGATGATGGCTAAGGTCATGCTTGAAAGAGGATATCAAAGTGGAAAGGGGCTAGGAATGAATGAACAAGGCATTGTGAAGTTCCTACAACCTTGTGAAAACAAAGACAGGTTCGGGTTAGGATATAAACCTACCAAAGCTGACAGGAGAAGGGTCATAGAAGAGAAAAAAGAAAGGAGGTTGGCTCGATTAGAAAATCGGGAGCCTAAAACTGAGGGAATTCCCATCTATGACATCCGTCAAAGCTTTCGAAGTGCAGGATTGGTGTTTCTGAACCAAGTGACCGCTATCAAAGATAATCAATCCATCAATCATGGTGTCAACCTGGTGTACCCTTGTTCCCCAGATGCAGAGCTTAACAATTGGGAGTTCATTGATTTTCCCATGACCTTTGAAACTGATTCAAAGTAATTCTGTTATGCTAATCCTTTAGCTCTGCCCAAGGCTTTAGGAAGATATGTTGTAACAGCGGGCTCACATGTTTCTATTTTAATATTTATTATCAATAAATGTATTTTCAAATTATCTTGCCATTTTTTTCCTTTCTTTTCTTTTTTAGCTTTTTGCCCGACCATTACATTAACCTTTATTCATTACTTCTTTTTATTTGTGTTAATACCAATAAATGTAGATCTGAAAGTGACTCTCTTGAAAATGACAGTGCTATAACCCCATTATATGATTTTGACCATCCCATTAATCATGTTGATGAGGATAATGATGACAATTGGGAACCCTCTCCTGAGTTAATGAGATTAATGGAACAAGAGGCCAAAGAAATTCAACCCCATGAAGAGCCAACTGAAGTGATTAATTTAGGGTCGAAAGATGATAAAAAAGAAGTAAAAATTGGTACTTCCATGAAAGAATATGAGCGAAGCAAGTTGGTCAAGCTCTTATCTGATTATTATGACATTTTCGCATGGTCGTACCAAGATATACCCAGGCTAGATGCTAGCATGGTTGAACATAAATTGCCATTAAAACCAGAATATCCTCCCGTCAAGCAAAAGTTGAGACGAATGAAGCTAGAGATGTCATTAAAAATTAGAGAAGAGGTTAAAAAGTAGTTTGATGCAGGTTTCCTCACTGTTGCAAAGTACCCTCAATGGGTCGCCAACATCGTTCCTGTCCCAAAGAAAGATGGGAAGGTACGAATGTACATTGACTATAGAGATCTGAATAGGGCTAGCCCTAAAGATAACTTTCCTCTACCTCACATAGATGTCTTAGTAGACAACACTGCTCAACATTCATTTTTCTCTTTCATGAATGGTTTCTTGGGATACAATCAGATCAAGATGGCACCTAAAGACATGGAGAAGACCACATTCATCACTCTGTGGGAAACTTTTTGCTATAAAGTAATGCCATTTGGATTAAAGAATGCAGGAGCAACTTATCAAAGGGCAATGGTAACCTTTTTCCATGACATGATGCATAAAGAAATAGAAGTTTACGTGGACGACATGATTGCTAAGTTTAGAAGAGAAGAAGACCATGTTGTTAATTTACAAAAGCTCTTTGAACGATTGAGAAGGTTCAAGCTTAGACTGAATCCTGCTAAATTCATTTTTGGTGTAAAATCAGGAAAGCTTTTGGTGTTTGTGGTTAGTCAAAAAGGGATAGAAGTTGATCTAGATAAAGTCTGAGCAATCATAGAGATGTCACCTCCTCGCACTGAAAAAGAAGTTCGTGGGTTTTTGGGGAGACTGAACTATATTGCTAGATTTATATCCCAATTGACTGTGACGTGCAAACTAATTTTTAAGTTATTGCGTAAAAATAAGACAGTAGAATGGAATGAAGATTGTCAGACAACATTTGAGAAGATCAAGCAGTATCTACAAGAACCCCCAGTTTTGGTACCTTCAGTTCCAAGAAGGCCTCTTATCATGTATTTGACTGTGTTGGATGAATCCATGGGTTGTATACTGGGGCAGCACGATGAAACTAGTAAAAAGGAACGTGCCATCTATTACTTGAGTAAAAAGTTTACCAACTATGAGGCAAAATACTCATTGTTGGAACGCACGTGTTGTGCCTTAGCATGGGTGGCCCACCGTTTGAGGCAGTACATGTTGTGTTACACTACTTGGTTAGTGTCCAAAATGGACCCAATCAAGTACATCTTCGAAAAGCCTGCTCTCACGGGGAGGATTGCACGTTGGCAAGTTTTGCTATCAGAATATGACATCGTCTATGTCACCCAAATGGCAGTAAAAGGCAACGCTCTTGCAGAATTTTTGGCTAATCAACCTGTGGAGTATTATGGGTCTATGTAGTGTGAATTCCCTGATGAAGATATAATGGCTTTATTTGGAGAAGAAGAATCCACGGAAAAAGAAAAATGGACTTTGATGTTCGACGGAGCTTCTAATTCACTAGGGCATGGAATTGGAGCTATACTAATTTCCCCTAAAAATGATTTCGTCCCAATCACTGCTAGACTGTGCTTTGATTATACAAACAATGTAGCTGAGTATGAAGCATGTGTCATGGGAATCCAAGCAGCAATAGAATCAAAGGCAAAAGTTCTTGAGGTATACGGGGATTCCGCCTTGGTCATTCATCAACTAAAAGGAGAATGGGAAACACGAGATGCTAAATTAATCCTTTACCATGTTTACATCAAGGAGTTGATTAAACAACTAGACGAAGTCACATTCCATAATGTCCCTTGGGAAGATAATCAGTTGGCTGATGCTTTAGCCACATTATCATCAATGTTCAAAGTAAGCCATGATAGGGACTTGCCACTTATAAAGATGGAAAGTTATGACCAACCGGTATATTGTCAATGGTAGAAGTGGAGCCAGATGAGAAACCATGGTATCATGACATCAAATGCTTTATCCAGAGTAGAGAATACCCTCCAGATGCTTCAGAAAATGACAAAAGGACCCTCAGAAGACTCGCAATGGGTTTCTTTCTAAATGGGGAAGTGCTTTATAAGAGGAATCACGATATGGTGCTACTAAGATGTGTTGATGCAACAAAGGCAGAGAAAATCATTAGAGATGTTCATGAAGGTTCTTTTGGAACTCATGCAAACAGGCACGCAATGGCAAGGAAGATCCTAAGGGCTGGGTACTATTGGTTGACAATGGAAACCGATTGCTTCAATTATGTAAGGAAGTGCCATAAATGCCAGACATATGCTGACAAGGTTCACGCACCACCGGTACCTTTAAATATTTTAACAGCACCTTGGCTATTCTCGATGTGGGGAATGGATGCCATAGGACCCATTGAACCGAAGGCTTCAAATGGACATCACTTTATTCTTGTTGCAATTGATTACTTCACAAAATGGGTCAAAGCTGCTTCTTATGCCAATGTCACCAGGAGTGTAGTGATCAAGTTTGTCAAAAGGGTGTTAATTTATCGTTACGGTTTGCCAAGCAAGATCATCACTGACAGTGCCTCTAATCTGAACAATAAGATGATGAAAGAGATGTGTGAGAGTTTCAAAATTGAGCACCACAATTCTTCACCTTATCGCCCTAAGATGAATAGGACAGTTGAGGCAACAAATAAGAACATCAAGAAGATTATCCAGAAGATGGTTGTAATATACAAAGATTGGCATGAAATGCTACCATTTGCACTGCATGGTTATCGTACGTCCATTTGTACTTCAATTGGGGCAACCCTTTTTTCTTTGGTTTATGGAATGGAAGTAGTGTTCCCTATTGAAGTAGAAATTCCATCATTAAGAGTGCTGATGGAGGCAGGATTAGAAGAAGCTGAATGGGTCCAGACTCGACTTGATCAGTTGAACCTCATTGAAGGAAAAGATTAGTTGTACTGTGTCATGGCCAGCTTTACCAGAAGAGAATGATGAAAGCCTATGCAAAGAAGGTGCATCCCCGATAGTTTCAAGAAGGAGACCTGGTACTCAAGAAAATTCTTTCCATTCAAAAGGATCATCGAGGAAAATGGACTCCAAATTATGAAGGACCTTATATCGTAAAAAAGGCCTTCTCGGGAGGGGCCTTGATTCTCATAAACATGGATGGTGAAGATTTACCACTTCCCGTAAATTCAGATGCAGTCAAAATGTACTATGCTTAAAAAAAAAGAAGAAGAAAGAAAAAATGGCTCGCTAGGATGAAAACCTGAAAAGGCGACCTAGGCAAAAGTTAGAGCAACCCGCTAGGTTGAAAACTCGAAAGAGTGACCTAGGCAAAAGTTAGGGTTTAAAAAAAATGGTACTTGACACATCCGAAGAAGTGAACTTGCCTCAAGTCACAAACTAGGGCAGTTTAAGAGTATTTGGGCCGAACCGGGGCAGTTCGAATATGCAAAGTCATATCAGGGAACACTCCTAATGTGTAAGAACTGGGTTAAATTATATTTTTGGAAATAAACAAAGGGGTATTCAAAATCGCGTACATGAAAAATTAGCACTAATCATCCAAGAGAGCGTCACTAGAAGAGCTGGAAAACTCCATTCCAACATTTCTTCTTGTAAACCTGTAACTTATAATCCTTTTTGTACTATCCTTCCTGTACTTTCCTTTTTCCATAATGATAATTCCTTTTCGCTGTAACCCATTATTGATTCAATCTGTATTTTTCATGATAATTTTATATTGAAATGTGAAACATGTGACAATATTGTAAAAACATTCAGATTTGCTTTAACAATCTCGAAAGGTCATGGGAAACGCAATGAAATCCTAATAAGAGTATTAATGAGAAAAGAAAGGATGATCTGACAAATCATAAAGCAAATCAATGTATTTTGTTACTGTTTGACCATGATTCTGTTGTGGGAAAAATCCTTAAGGGTTGTGGAATCAAAGCTCTAATGTGCAAAAAAAAAAAAAAACAAAAATAAAAACAAAAAAAAACAAAATATGTTTACTCAATTTGTTCATGAGAATCTCTACAGTAGGGCATCCATTGCGTCATGCATCATCTTAGGCATTACATGCATTGTCCTCAAGCGTCACTTCTGGCATCACATGCATCGCCTCTGGCATCACATGCATTGTCCTTTGGTATCACATTCATTGTATCCATTGCATCATGCACCATCTCTGGCATCACATGCATTTACAAAATCATTGCTTTTAGTTTCTATGTCCCCACACCCATTGCCTTTTCATTCACGGGTTGTCGTTGGTTCAAAGGACTTTTAATAAAATTCAAAAAAAAGGAAAAAGAAAAGGAAAAGAGAAAAAAAAAAAAAAAGAGGTTGATTTTTTCAAAAAAAAAAAGCAAACACAGATCAGACAAAAAAAAACAAAAACAATGCTTTCAAAAATTGTGTTTTCTAATTTTGAGCGCATCGGCTCCTTGCATTGTCTTTTAGTTTCCAGGTCCCCGCACCCATTGCCTTTTCATTTCTGGGTCCCCGCACCCATTGTCCTTTGGTTCCTGGGTCCCTGCACCAATTGTCTTTTAGTTTCTGGGTCCCCGCGCCCATTGTCTTTTCTTTTCTAGGTCCCTGCACCCATTGTCTTTTCATTTTCGGCTCTTTGCATTGTCATTTTGTTTCCAGGTCCTCATACCCATTGCTTCCAGGACAAGTCAGGGTCTTACACCCATTACCTTTCAATTCTCTGGTCCTCGCACCCATTGCTTTCACAACAAGTCAAGGCCTTGTGCCCATTGCCTTTAACCTTTCTGTCCAGCTTCGATGGGTACCCTACCCCACAAGCTGTTTACCTTTCTGTCCAGCTTCGATGGGCACCCTACCCCACAAGCTGTTTACCTTTTTGTCCAACTTCGATGGGTACCCTACCCCACAAGTTGTTTGTTTTTTACCTTTCCGTCCAGCTTCGATGGGCACCCTACCCCACAAGCTATTTACCTTTCTGTCCAGCTTCGATGGGCACCCTACCCCTCAAGTTGTTTGATGTTTACATTTCTGTCCAGCTTCGATGGGCACCTTACCCCTCAAGCTGTTTGCTGTTTACCTTTCCATCTAGCTTCGATGGGCACCCTACCCCACAAGCTGTTTACCTTTTTGTCCGGCTTCGATGGTTACCCTACCCCATAAGCTGTTTGCTTTTTACCTTTTCGTCTAGCTTTAATGGGCACCCTACCCCACAAGTTGTTTACCTTTCTGTCCAGCTTCGATGGGCACCCTACCCCTCAAGCTGTTTGTTGTTTACCTTTCTGTCCAGCTTCGATGGGCACTCTACCCCACAAGCTATTTACCTTTCTGTCCATCTTTGATGGGCACCCTACCCCATAAGCTATTTACTTTTTACCTTTCTGTCCAGCTTCGATGGCACCCTACCCCACAAGCTGTTTACCTTTCTCTCCAGCTTCGATGGGCACCCTACCCCTCAAGTTGTTTGATGTTTACCTTTCCATCCAGCTTCGATGGGCACCCTACCCCACAAGCTATTTGCTGTTTACCTTTCTGTCCAGCTTCGATGGGCACCCTACCCCACAAGCTGTTTGCTTTTTACCTTTCCGTCTAGCTTCGATGGGCACCCTACCCCACAAGCTGTTTACCTTTCTGTCCAGCTTCGATGGGCACCCTACCCCTCAAGTTGTTTGCTGTTTACCTTTCTGTCCAGCTTCGATGGGCACCCTACCCCACAAGCTATTTACCTTTCTGTCCAGTTTCGATGGACACCTTACCCCACAAGTTGTTTACCTTTTTGTCCAGCTTCGATGGGCACCCTACCCCATAAGCTGTTTACTTTTTACCTTTCCGTCCAACTTCGATGGGCACCCTACCCCACAAGCTGTTTACCTTTCTGTCCAGCTTCGATGGGCACCCTACCCCACAAGCTGTTTACCTTTCTATCCAGCTTCAGCGGATACCAAACTCCACAAGCTTTTTACTTTTCTGTCAAGCTTCAGCGGATAACCGACTCCGCAAGCTTTTTACTTTTCTTGTCAAGCTTCAGCGGATACCCGACTTCGCAAGCTTTTTACTTTCTGTCAAACTTCAGCGGATACCCGACTCCACAAGCTTTTTACTTTTTTGTCAAGCTTCGGTGGATACCCAATTCTACAAGCTTTTTACCTTTCTTGTTTTTTATTTCTGTTGTATTTTGCATCAATCTACACACTCTAAAAAAAGGGAAAGAAAAAAAAATCAAAATTTTCATGGACAAAATTGAATCAATTCCTTTACTTTTCATTTAGTTTAAATGTAAAGCAATGGGGGGCAGCTGTTGATACCCAATTTTATCCATAAAATTTTTATTTTTACTATTTAATAAAAAACTAATGAGTTTGTATTAATTGATGTTTTATTGTAATGCTTTGAACTTTTTTAATTAATTTTTTGTTGTTGTTTGTTTGTAAAAATAATAATAATAAAACATTTTTTATAATAATAAAAAATAAAAAATACACCTAGTGTAAAACAAAAAAAATAAAAAATAAAAAACTAAAAAAAAAAAAAAATCAAACAAAATAAAAGAAAAGGAAAGATATGTGGAGTGGTTGGGCGTAAAGCCAAAGATGTTGCAATCATCTAATGTAGAGTTGAATTTTACAACATTATTCAACCTAATCAAAATGGCAGTTTCTACTTTTAGCCATAATTGAAACGGCAGTTTCTACTTTTTAGCTGTAAAGGAAAAGTTTTTCTTTCTCCATTTGGCTCCCATTATCTTCCAACCACCGAAGATGGAGAGAAAATTTTGCAGGCTTAATCTTATAAATCTCAAGGAGATCATGGAGGGAAGGAGGAAGAATCACAAAAGAGAAATTCCACCAGAGAGATACCAAAAACACAGAGAAAAATTCTTAAAGGAGAAAGTAATCAACCATACTCCAGAATCATCACTCAGACCTCACCTTGACTCTCACAAGGCCTCACATTCCAGACTGATCACTGAAACCTCAACCATTCTCTCACAAAGACCACCTTGCTGCCACCCATCATCAACATCAAGTTCCACCATCTTCACCTTCATCCATAACATCCTTCAGGCCACCCACCTCCAAACTCACCCACGCGCAACATACTCCACCATCACCTCCATGCAACACCCACCCGAGACTAAGCCTGCGCAATCGTTTGTCCCACCATCACTGCGCCACTCACCTTAACTACCCATCCCTCCAAACCGAAAACACCCTACTGCCATCTTCACCTTCTTTTCACCTCCATCACCAAACAACATCACCGTGACCTTCCACCATTACCATCATCTTCTAAAAATATATATATAACAACCTTCATCTTTTCCCAAGACACCACCGTGAATGACCCAACAACCACAGCCACCCAAAACTCTAAAACCACCTACGCCAACCACCCATTCCCGTTCCAAAGACCACCGTCTGCCGCTCCTCTTTTCGCTGTTGCTGTCACTGTTGTTTCCACTACCGGGTTACGCCTCTGCCGCGTCGCAGATCCATCCATGTCGTAGATCCGCCTAGCTATGTCGCAGATCCGAGGCCACCATTATCTTCCACGCACCTCCACCCTGCTGACCACCGCACCACCAAATCCTTCGTGCAGCGCCTCCATAAACCCGCACGAGCCCAATGTAGGAGCTTCACCTGCTCAAACCCACGAAGCACCCACCGTAGCAGCCTCCTTGAGCCACCACGTCATCGAGCTCGGTACCCATGCTTTCCTGTTGTTCGTTCATTTTTTTTAAACAAATACAGAGGACTTGGTTCCTCTGTTGGTCTTCCTTGTTTTTTTTTTCTTTAAAAAAAAAGAGGTGAGTTTTTTTTGTTTTGTTTTTATTTTATTTTTCATTTTATTATTATTATATATATGTGTGTGTGTGTGGCAAAAAAAAAGGTAAAAACATAAAAATAAAATTTTGGAAGATTATTGTTTTGCATAATTAGTTTTTGTTGAAATGAATGTAATAAGAATAAAAATAAAAAATAACAATAATAACAAAAAAAATAAAAAATTTTAAAAATGATAAAAAAATTAAAAATGTTAAAAAGATTAAAAATTAAAAAAATATATTTAAGTTCTAGGGTTGGATTGATTTGTGTTTGGTTTCTTTATCACTCTTCAATTTGCTTAGCTTATTTGTTTGTTTGTTGGCATGTCGCTTGGTTATTGTCGAACAAATTTTTTTAAAAAGACTTTATTTTTTTTCTTAATTAAAATCAACTAACACACACTCATTTTTTAAAGAACTATGTGACTTTGAGTTCTCCATTGTACCAGGAGATACGTAGGAGCAGAAATTCATTTCTGTCAAGCCAAAAAATAAATTTTCACAATTTGGTAATTCCTTTTCTTTCTTTTAAAATAAAAATAAATTTTTTGGTTATAAAGTCTTTTTCTAAAAAAGGGTAAAAATAAATATATTTGAGATTATTAATTTTTGCATAACTAACATAAGGTTCCATTCCTGGAACGGGCAGTGTAGGGTGCTAACACATTCCCTACTGGAAATCGATTCCCGAATCCAAACTCATTTTCAAAAGACCAGTTTGCCTAATTAAAGGATTTTTCTAATGTTTTCCCAATTTAAATAAACATTGGTGGCGACTTCATTGATTTTTATATTTTTTCAGTCGTCCCATTGCGATCCTGGTTGCGACATGCATAAAGATTGGCAAATTATAATTTATCTAATCAGATTCGACTCAAAAACACTTTGTTCTCATGTATTATAAAATTGGACACTTCACTCACTCGTGGTTTGTCTCATATTACCACACATGGTGGCTTCTACAATGCACCTAAATGCTTTTGGTGCATGAATGTCCCATCCAAGTTAACCTATTACTACAAGTTAATCCAATTTCCTCTTATTTATCTTTTAACTCTAATGTTTTAGTCTATTTCTTGTTAGTCCCAAAATTGTGTAGAACTTTTGCCATGGCCACTTACCATCTTCATAAATTATAAGTCATCAATTCTTCAAGCTACTCACTATAATATGTAGTAACAACCATTACCAGTAATTGAAAAATCACAAAGCTATACCTTGAAACTCAAGAAAAAAAATCACAACTAGATTTATGATATTTTATGTATAATAAAAACAAACAATGAATGAATGAATTAAAAAACAAAAATTAATTCTAGCATATTGAATGAAAAACACTAAATCTTTTGAGTTACATTTATAAAAGACAAATTGAAACAATCTGCTACCAAGCATCTAGAGTACTGGAACTCGTTGAGCAACAACATCTCGGTATGGCAACGCCATTGGCATGTCACGACCACTCTTCATTTTGACACCCATAACAGCACCATCCATCAACACTCAACACCTCCACTACCAATTTCATTTCCTCCTCAAACAGAGAATCACCATTCCTTACCTTCTTTCTCTCTCCTCTATAGTGGTGACCTCTTCTCTCTCTCTCTCTCAATTCCTAATCCCCACACCACCATTCCAAAATCTCCTCCCCTCAATCACGATGTTGAAGATGGGGAACACAGATCCGGAAGGTATTGACAGAGTCCGCTTGACATGGAGTCTCTAGTCCCTCACCAAGGTGGAAGCCAGCAAGTGCGTGATCCCATTTGTTACCACTCTTTCCCTCGTTCACCCCTACCCTAACATCCCCACCCTCCTCTATCCCTACTTCGCTGTAAGACCAGCATGTGGGGTGATTCTCTACATTTAGCGACGATGTCTATTCTCTAGCCATTCTCTGAAAGAAAAAATATCAGATCTATGAATCCCAAAAATTATGACATATCAAAATATATAAAGAGATTTAGGATTACCTTGAAAAGATGCCGATGAGGAAGTCATTGTTGAAACCCTTAAAAATAATCTTGATGAGGGGGAGATACTATTTCTATCTCACAATAGTCATTCACATGTTAGTAACAATATGACAATTGTATGTACTAGAGTAGCTAGGAATAGGGGGCCCTCCTTGTATATATAGAATAATTAAAATGGGTTAAATCTACTAACTATGGCAAACTCATATTCAAGACCCATAAAACAAAATACACATATGAGTAGTGCTTTAACAACAATAGGCCCATTAACAATACTGATCATAATTTAGGCTATATAAAATGCTCTAATAATTTTGACATCCAATTAATCTGAATTTTATAAAATTATAATATGATTTATGCTAGTCCATAAATAAAAAATTCTAGTATTCTCCCACTTGAGCAACATAAGTCATATTACATCATTTTAATAAGAAAACAATTATCCAAATTAATCAAACAATATGTGACCACAACATGATGTCAAAATTAAGTCAGCACTCTCAACAACTAGTCTAAAATGAGAGTACAAGCATCCCAACAATGCATAAAATCATACTCAAAAGAGTACTGATATCATACATATAACATTTTCATATCTCAGTGACCCATCAAAATGTGGTATATGGGTAATGGGAAAGCACATCCAAAATTGCATGTTAATATGTGATCAAAGTGCATTTCCCAACAAAATGACCCCAAGCATCCACCCAAGATACTATCTGAAATTTAACAAACATCCCAGTACAATAAGAAAATGAGAATGAGTCCAAAATGTCTTCACAATATGCTATAATATGAACAAATAATATTGTGCAGATAACACTAACAGTATTATATGGCAACGACAATAATAACAACATAATTTCTTAAAGTCTTGAGACATAAAATGAGGTCACATTATAATCACAAAATAAACTTTCACTAACCCAAAACATCAAAATACCTCATTATACTCATATGGGTCACATGGTCAACAAAACTTTGACAGCTAATCATTTGGTTAGAGGATCTGTAACTTTGGTAATGCCTCTTTTGTATTGGGCATTGAGATTCACCGTGGTAGATCTCGTGGTATTCTTGGTTTATCTCAGAAAGCTTATATTGAAAAGATTCTGAATAGATTTAATATGAAATCTTGTAATCCTTGTGCTACACCTATTTAAAAGGGTGAAAGACTTTTTAATACCTAGTGTCCTCAAAATGATAAAGATGTTATTGAAATGGAGAAGGTCTCATATGCTTTCACTATTGGTAGCCTTATATATTCTCAAGTTTGTACATGTCCTGATATTATTTTTGTTGTTAGTGTACTTGGAAGATACTTGAGCAAACCTGGTGTGACTTATTGGCAGGCTACAAAATAAATCATGAGCAATCTGAATGGTACCAAAGATCATATGTTCACTTATATAAGGTTTGATCACCTTAAGGTGATAGGCTATTCTGATTCTAATTATGGTAGTTGTCCAGATGACCACAAGTCCACATCAAGGTATATCTTTATATTGGCAATAAGTCACAGTCAGTTTGCTTGGAAGAGTGTTGAACAAACACTAACAACTACTTCTACTATCGAGGACAGTATATAACTTGTTATAAAGCTACCAACGTGAAAGCGGTATGATTAAAAAAATTTGATTATTGAATTTATCATTTTGAGGAGAGTATTAAAAGGTCTCTTACTATCTATTGTGATAACTCACAATAGATTACAAGATTTCAAATCAATAAGAGCTTTAAGCACTCGAAGCTTTTGACACAAATTATATGTTTGTTAGAAAGAAGGTCCAGGAGTTTCAAACTCATGTCGAGTATATCTTTACATAACTTATTTTATCTTTCATATTAAAATTTGCTGTCAATATTTGCTTGCTCTCATTCAAAAAATCAACATCATTACTAGCCAACAATATATCATCAACATATAAAACAAGAATGATGAATTTGCTCCCACTAAACTTCAGATAAATGCATTACTCAATAATATTTTCTTTAAAGCCAAGAGAGTCAACAATATAATCTACTTTCAAGTACCAATGCATGGAAGCCTGTCTCAATTCATAAATGAATCTTCTTAATTTACATACCATATGATATTTACCATATTCAACAAAACCATCATGTTGATCCATATAGACATTCTCATACAAATCACCACTTAGGAAAGTGGTTTTAACATCCATTTAATGAAGCTCCAAATCAAAATGAGCAACCAAGACCATCACAACATGAAAAGAGTCTTTGGTGGAGACTAGTGAGAAAGTCTCCTTATAATCAATACCTTCCCTCTAGTTATATCCCTTTGCAACAAGTCTGGCTTTATACATCTCAATTTCACCTCTAACATCACGTTTGGTCTTAAAGACCCATTTACAACTAACAGTTTTACAATCAATAGGTAACTCCATCAATTCCCAAACATTATTCTTTATCATAGAAGCCAACTCCATAGCCACTAGCCATTGTACACTATCAGGACTAACCATGACCTCTTGAAAGGAAATAGAATCAGAATTCTCAACTGAGTTAAACCTATGCTCCTACAAGTATACAACATGATCCCTGAATCTAGTAAACTTAGTGGATATAGGAACCCACTCAAATCTTCTTAGTGGAGTCACAATAACATCTGGAATCTGTATATTATTTTTGACTTATTGAGAGATATTGACATTATCAGCAGGATCAACAACATCATCTTTATGGGTACGCATATTTCCAGATCAAAGGAGATGACATTATCCTTAAAAAGGGATCAACAGGAATAAGAACAATAACATGCTCCTCACTGAAATCAACAATACGCGGTTCCTAAGTTCCACTATATTCTAAGTCTCCTTCAAAATAGATAACCCAATTGGATTTAATCACTCTAGTAGTATAATAAGGAAAATAGAACCTAGAACCCCTTGAACCAATACAATAACCAATAAAGAAACCACTGATGGTTTTGTGATCGAGCTTCTTTAAATGTAAATTATAAGTCCTCACCTCTGCCTTACAACCCCTAACATGAAAATACCTCAAGGTAGGCCATTTGCCTGTCATAAGCTCATATGAAGTCTTCAGCACAGATTTACTTAGCACATAATTCAATATATAAGTAGTGTCTTCAAAGCATCTCCCCATAAGAATTCTGGAAGAGTAGAATGACTAAGCATGCATCTCACCATATTCAAAAGAGTACGATTTTGCCTTTCTGTAACTCCATTTTGTTGCAGAATGCCAAGCATGGTGTACTGTGCCTTAATACTACAGTCTTGTAAGAACTTAGCAAAAGGTCCCAGATTTCTACCAGTTTCATCATACTTATCATAGTACTCATCATTCCTCCTAGTAACCCCACTCCTTTTGGCTCCAGCTATAAGTTTTCCTTTTATGCAATCAACACAAGTATCAAAAATAGAGAAGTTCATATCATGAAGAACACTCTTCTTAATTAACTTCTCCATTCTCTCTTTAGAGATGTGCCCTAAACATTTGTACCACAACATAAAAGAGTTTTCAACAACTCTGTCATGCTTGTTTCTAATAACTTTATTGATATCTAAATGTCATTAGATCAATAGAAAGGGGTTTATATTTAACATATAAAGGCTATTAGACGAAACTCCATAAATAACTAGAATAGAATCATAAGGTAGGTAAACTCTCTTATCACTAAATAGACATGATAATGCAACTATTCAAAATAGAAACTAGAAACAAGTTCTTTCTTATAGAGGACACATAGATGGTGCCTTTTAAACCTAAAGAATATTGAGTACATAGCTTCAAGGAAATAACACCTATATACTATACTTTGACATTAACTATATTTCCTACTGTGATCATCAATCTCCTTCACTCGACTTTCACCTATTTTTAAACTCTAGTAATGAGCTTATAACGTAAGTAGTTACACCAATATTTAACCAACAAGTGTTAGAAGGAACATTAACAAAGTTGGATTCAGAACACATTAAAGCCAGGGGTTCAACTTTCTTCTCTTTAATCCAATTATTAAACTCTATATAATTAACTTGTTTGAACTAATCCACAAATTTTGTGGCGCATTCACAGTCACCATTCACACCATCGTGCTAAGCCTTGGTCAACACAGAGAAGTCACAGGACCTTCTATATGTGTCAATAGCCTTACAAAATTGGTTGACATTATCTGCTTCATGAAAAACTTTCCTTAACGACTATGTCCATGCTATACTTTATGGTCATGATACGAACTTTATTTGAATGATCTCACCTTTCATATTTTACCCCAATTGCAGCGTAAAACATATCTATGGGCTTCAAGGCTTATCCATAGTGAAAACAACATAAATAATAGACATGGTCATAAATAAACTCATTGACTCAACCAAGTCCTCATAATTAGTCCTATACAACTTTGTCAAAGCATTTATTTTCATAAACAAAACTGAATCAATATTTTAAAAAGAGATTTTCTTATTGAGTATTTCAATAAACAAGATGAGCAACAACCATAATGGAGCTTCCCCTTGCAAATGCAATCCTGTCAAAGGGTCCCGAATTACAACATATAAGTAAACTCCCATGAACATCAAAATCATGTCCCTAAAGCTAGTACCGAGAGGATACTAAGAGCTCCAAGGGCACAATCTTAATGCCTTTAACAAATCATCAAGAATTACATTAACAAAGGCAACCTAATAGGGTAAGCGCATTATCAACATAATCTCCAATGCCACAAAATAATAATATTCTATCAACAAAATAGCACATTGTCATAATTGGTCCCGTGAAGGTGAGCTCACAATCATGCAAAGTGTCCCAAAATAGTATCACTTAAAAAATCATCAGGAATTACATTAATAAAGGCAAACCGATAGGGTAAGCATATTATCAACATAATTCATAATGCAACATTATTAACAAAATATTAACAAAATGACACCTCAACATAATTAGTCCAGTGGCAGCAAGTTCACAATTATGAAAGGTGCCCAAAAGCTTCACAACATTTTAAATAATTACTCTAAAAAAAATTGCATAAAGAATAACAAAAAATAACAATATACAATATTTTATATAACATTTTATGCACAAAATAACACTAAAAATTATTTCAGTGACTAAACAATATCAAGTCTGAGAGTACAAATTGTACAACACTCTCAGTATTGTCACAATCATGCTGGAAAAATTCCAGGTTAAACTTGGAGAGTATACTATAATTTTTAACATTATACAAGATTATATATATAAAACATAATATCAAAATTATTTAAATAATCAAATGACACCAAGTTCGAGACTGTGCAATATATATCATGCCTAAAAGTATCACAATAATACATAAAAATTTCTAGAGGCAAAAGAGGAGAGTACCATATATTTTTAACTATTTTAATCTCTAGAAATTTTGGAATAAAAAATAAGTAGGCATGAAAAAATAAATAAAATTCACCAAAAAATAAATCATGCTGCGTGGAGAACAATGCAAAAAGCAAAATTGAAAAAACAATTTTTATAGATCACATTTTCCTGCACTCTCCAAGACCGCGAGTGGGCATGAGCATGGGTAGAAGACTACCTTCTTCCTTACTCGTTTGACTGAATTTGGGTCATTTGACCCGATTTTGACCAAGTTCATTGTGTGATAGGTTTTCTATGATATCTATCTCGTTTTATATCTGTTTGACGCGATTCTTGCATTGTTGGATTCAGAATTTCAAAATCTACTAAACCCCTTGAAAAAGTTTTGAAAATTTCGCATGAAATTTCTGGGGCTTTTGATCGAAAAAGTGAGCATGAAAATATAGGTTCAAACATAGTATTTTAGTGATTTCTCCATCATTTCTCAACGAAAATCAATGATTCAAGTGTCATTAAACTCAGAAAATTGAGATATATAAAATCCCTAAGTCAATTTTTTGAATTGATCATCAAAAGAAAAAACAAATCATAAAAATTAAACGTTTTAGGATTCCATGGGTTGGAGCAAAATTCTTTGTGAATTCACAACATTATAATGCAATATACATATTTTTAGACTCAGGATAACTTGATCTATAAAAGCCCTTACTCAATTTTCAAAAAAATTAATCATAAAAAAAATTGAATTGATCATCACATACATTAGGATTTCAGGTTTCTTCAATATTAAACCTCATACGATTTTATGTAAAAAAAATTGATAGTCATAATTAGGATTAAAACTGCTATGATACTAATTGAAAGAAAAAATATCAGATCTATTAATCTCAAAATTTATGATATATCAAAATATATAAAGAGTTTTAGGATTACCTTGAAAAGATATTGATGAGGAAGTCATTGTTGAAACCCTTAAAAATAATCTCAATGAGGGAGAGATACTATTTCTATCCCACAATAGTCACTCACGCGTCAGTATAAATGGGGCAACTGTATGCACTAGAGTGACAAGAAATAAGGGTCTCTCCTTATATATAGAGAATAATTAAAATGGGTTAAACCTACCCACTATGGCAAAAGTCACATTGTAGTCACTACTAGGTTGTTATGAATAGCCTTTTACCACCAATCTAGCTTTGGTTCTTTGGACTGAACTATCTGGATTGTGCTTCAATTTATACACCCATTTCACACAAATAACTTATGTCTTTAGCATAAATATCACTCAAACTCTTCATTTTTTGTTAGAGTAGAGCTTGGAGATGAAGAGTTAGATCTTGGTGTAGATGGAACACTTGATGAGGATGGAGAACTTGGTGAAGAAGGGGTTGGTTGCTCATTTTCAGCTACTAGACTTTGCTGTAAAACTATAACTGGGACTATTTTCTCCTCAACCTTAACTTCCTACTAATTATAAGAAGCCTTCTCATCAAATACAACATCTTGGCTAATGATCACTTTCTTGGCCTTCAAGTTGTAAAGTCTATAACCCTTTGACATAGAACTATAGCCAATAAAAATACATTTCTCACTTGTTTCCTCAAGCTTTGTCCTTTTATCTTTGGGAACTTGTGTAAGTTCCAAAGTCATAAGACCCACATACCTGTCTTAATCTTTGTGCATTATTTAAGTTTTAATGATAGCAAACTTGTTCATTCAAATAATAATCATACTACTTGCATAAGAAAACTCCAAGATATACTTGCTCTATACACTTAATTGATTATATCAATATTGAGCTTAAATAATTCTGAATTATATGAGATGTTCTAATTTTTTGTTGAAGTGTTTTAAGGTCATAAAAGACATATCATGAGGAAAACACTTAGCATCAATCAAATTCATGCACTTCTAGTGATAAGAAAGCCTTTGTTCAGAAAACTACTCTTTAGAAAGCTATTTACTAAGAAAGCTCAACATCATAAAGCTATTTGTTCAGAAAGTTCTCCATTAGAGAGCTATGAGCATGAAATTTCAACTTGGAAGAATGAAAATACTTAGGAATGCCAATCACAAAGTCAACTTACAAGAAGCATTCTACTAGTGCAAGTACAAAAGCTGCTATACCAGCTAAACGAAAGCTATAAAAAGCTACTGCTAAAAGACAAAATAACGACTATCTATCTTTAACATCTCTTAAAATGTAGTACAACTGCATTTAATGATCACCAATAGTTAGAAATATTTGAGGACTATAAATGAAGTTGCTGAATCCCATTTAAGTATGAAACTCGTGGTTGGTGTTGCCATTATTGTTATTTTCAAGTTCTACGCGTACTACTAAAATGCTTTCTAATAGCTTTGATGCACTGTTACATTGCTTTCTGATACTTGAAAGTTTGCTAGCTCTACTTGTATACTCTTTCTATTTCTTGTAAGTGGAGTTTAGTTGCTCTGATCTTAAGTATTGTAATCCACTCCTTGAGTGTATGAGCATTTAAACACAAACCTAAACACTTGTTGCTTTGTAACCTTCACTTGGTAATGGTCTGTGAGGTTTCTTAGTGAGTCCGAAGAGGCTAAGTGTAAAAAAAATACTTGTAATTTAGCTTGGTGAGGTTAGGGTGGAAGAAAGACTAATATGATACATAAAATTCTTAACTATGGACAAAGGATTGGAAGTAGACAAGTAGTTTGGTTGAACTAGTATAAATGATGTGTGTAATCTTCAACTTGAGCATAGCAAACACACTCAAAAATTTTAAGGTTGTTCACCAAAGGTTTTCTTCCACTCTAAACTTCGAATAAAGTCATATTCCATATAACTCTTATTGGACATCTATTTAGCAAATATATAGTTGTATCAATAGCCTCGGGCCAAAATGCTTTAGGTATCCCTTTCTGAAACAACATAGATTTAGCCATCTCCACGACAGTTTGATTCTTCCTTTTGGATATACCATTTTATAGAGGTGCATAGCCAATAGTAAGCTATATTTCCACACCTTCATCTTCACCATATTTATCAAATTCATTAGGTGTCCATTTGGCTCCTGGAATTGAGCATGGAATTGGAGCTTGGAATTGAAATTGGACCTCTTAATTCTAATTTTTATGTTTGGAATGCCATTTAGAATTAGAATTGTAATTCCATAAACTAATTCTATGGAATTGAAAAATAACTAAGTTAAGCATTTATCAATTCTTAACCTATACCTTAAGAATTACCAATTCTATAGCTTAAAATTAAATTTTCTCTTTCTCTCTCTCCACATTTATTTATGAACAATCATATTTATTGAGATTCTATATTTATATAGAAAATTATTTTTATGTTTATATAAAATATATTATAATAGCTATTTATTTTTTTTCTAAAAAAATCATGAAATCTTTATTTATAAAAAAATGACTATTATATTATAAAAATATTATTGTATGAATATTTTTATTAATTTTAATTTTTGTAAATAATTTTTTAATGTTTTACATCATACCTTTTAATAATAAAATTATAATTAAATTTAGAATTATAATTTCTTATCTTAATTCTTTGACAACCCCAACATAGAATTTAAGATTCTGCACTAATTCTAATTCTAAAAGAATTGGAATTGAAATTAAAATTATATATTTTAATTTCAATTCCGCTATTCAAACAGATCGTAGAGGTATACTCCTTCCACCTATCACTTCTCAAAGTTTATATGAACCTGCCACTTTGTTTCTTAACAAGTGCTTTAAAATTCTTGAATGTCACAAATATTTCTGATTTTTGTCTCATAAAACACACCCATGTCATACAAGTCAAATCATCAATAAATAAAATAAAGTACTTGTTTTGAGCATGAGACAAGGGGTTCATAGGACCTACACATCAGTATGTACTAATTCCAACACTTCTTTGGATTTCCACGTTTCTTCCTTTGGAAATGGTTTGTGGTGGGTTTGCCAAGCATACAACCTCCATACACACCAGATTTTTTTTCAATTGTTGATAGCTCGTACATCTTATTCTTTCAAGAAAGTAACTTGAGACTATTATAGTTCAAGTGCCTAAGTCTTTTGTTCCATATACAAGAGTCGTTTGCTTCTCTAGCCATTAGTCTAAAAATTTTCTCATACTTGAAAGAGAGTGGAAAACTTCTATTCTATGTCATTTTAACTACAACAACAAGTTTACCTTTTGAGTAAAAAATTATGCACTTCCGGTTCTCAAATCTTAGAGAATAGTTATATTCCAAAAGTTATCTAATGCTCAGCAAATTTTCATCTAATTCCGGCACATAAAGAGTAACATGAATGACCTTGTTTCCTAGCTTCGTTGCAACTCCAATGCTACCTTTGCCTCTAACTTTAACATATTCTCCATTACCCAATTTAACTTTTGAGCTGAATAAAGAACCTATGTCAAGAAATGCTTCTTTATCTCCTATCATGTGATTACCACAACCACTATCCTAGTACCACACATTTTTCTCCTCTTCAAAAGCCTTTTTGACAAGCCAAAAATAAGTTCCCATCATACTATTCAGCTTTTGTAAATGCAGCCTGCTACTGGTTGCCAAAACGACATTCCTTTTGCACATGTCTAAACCTCTTACAAATGTAGCATTAAGGCTTTCCTTTGTTCCATCAATCTTTGTCTTCATGGTTGTTCTTCTTACAAATTCCACACCATTTATTGGATCCTCTATCACTTCCTCATTCACCATAGTTGCCTCTACCTCTTCCACATGAATTTCTTCATTTTCCTCTGCCTTTACCAAATCTGCTATCTCTAGAAGACTTACCTCTACTTTGCATTGAAGATTTATTCTCTATATTCTTGGGATCAATGGTGAACTTTAACTCACCTCTAGAAGACTCACCTTTTTTTTTAGCTCTCAACAGATTTTTCAATGTGATGTAATAACCTCTACTCATAAGATCTTAATGAACCCATCAACACTTGAACTTGTTAGTCATGGCAACCATTACCCAAGAGGGGGGTGAATTGGGTATTAAAAACTTTTCACAAATGCTCTTGAAATAAACACAAATATTTAAGCTATTAAATAAAAGAGAAAGAATTACGAGATGAAGAATAAAAGCTTTAAGAACAGCAAATAAATAAATGTACAATGATATAAAATTACATAAAATAAAGAGATTGAGAAGAGAAAAACAGGCACGATATTTATCCTGGTTCGACCACTAAAGAATCATAATAAGCACATCCAAATGATTTTCCACTTGTGGTCTACGTCCAGTCCTCGAAAATAATCCGAGATTTTTCACTATGTATACAAGCTTCAATAGGTGCTTGCAACTATTACATAAAAGAGCATTTTTCACACACAGGAAAACTCTACCCTTGTGCTAAAGTCTCAGCCTGCAGGGATACCCCACCCTTATACAAACCTTGAAGGGATACCTCACCCTTATACAAATCTTGAAGGATACCTCACCCTCAATATAGAAGAACAGAAATATAGATGAAGAGAAACTCTCACTCAGAGCAAATAATACAAATTGAAGCTCTATGAAGCTCTCTAAGGATATCTCAAATTTTGGCGAAAAAGAGCACAGAAATTTGGTAAAATATGTATTACAAAATAAAGCAAGAAAGAATTATTTCAGATAAATGGGTGTTCCTAAAAGATGTCCCAAAAACATGTATTTATAGTGTTCAAAGAAAAAGAGCCATTGGGTATAATTTATTTTAGCATTAAAAGCATAGAAAATAGTCGTTGCGTGATTCTGGGCATATTTATTCGAATAAGCCAAGTATTATTCGAATAAATCCTTCAAAAGTTACGTTCATGGATGTCTCTATTCGAATAACAAACTTGTTATTCGAATAAATCTCCAAAATCATATTTTGGAATGTTTTCTGGGTCATGTTATTCGAATAACCCTTTGGTTATTCGAATAAACCTTTAAAAATTCGTTCTGGTATGATTTCTGTGGTGTGTTATTCGAAAAACATATGCTTTATTCGAATAAACCACTCTGATTTTGAAAACTAACTTTAAATGGTCATAACTTCTTCATTTCTTATCCGTTTAAAGCAAATGACTAGTCATTAGAAAGATCTTTGAGTCTATTTTCAAATGAAATAAGTTGCAAAATAAAACTCAAAGTATTTTGAAAGATATGATCAAAAGAGTGACCAAAGGTCAGTTTTGCAAAACTCAAACTTGGCTATTTTTTATAGATTTGAACTACCACCATAAATAACTTTTCAAAATTTGTTTGTTGGGTATTTTAGCATAGGAAAACCATTTGTAAAAACATATTTGAGATATCCATAAGGCTTCTTACATAAAGACCCTAAGTCCTATAAACTATACCATTCAATCTTCCTTTGGACTTGGTCTTTGATATGACTTTGATGTTATTAATACCTTCATGAAATAGGCATTCACATTCTCCTTGTGTTGAGCTTAATAGAGATCTTTTGCTTTCTTGTTGCAATGCTCACTCTTGGTACTTGGATTATCCTACAAAGTATTGCTCACTTAAACAAACATAGTTAGTCCAAATTCATAGTTCAATATCTTCATATGCATGATTCATAAATGTATAACTCTAGTTAGTTTAACATGTATATAAGACTTTCATAGACACATCCAAATAAGATATTTATCAATTACTAATAGATATGCTCTATATAGAATGCAACAAAGAACATATGCAAAGAGTTCTTTTTGTCTTGTATTTGTCATCATCAAAACTTAACATATTAAACCATTTGGGGTAAACTTATTTCCACAATCTCCTCCTTTTTTATGATGACAAATCACCAAAGAAAAATATGTTGAGTAATATACAAGAATGGATATTCATGTAAGCATATCAAATAATAAGCACAAGAACATATTTTTCTGTCCAATTTTCACTCCCCCTATTTGACATCAACAAAAAGGTTTAGAAAAAAAAAAGAATATTTTCTCCCCCTTATAGATTCTACATATGATTCAAGAATAGAGAAATGAAATAAGTATGCTTTTCAAGATATAGAAGATTATTCATGCAATGCTTGTCATATTTTTGTATATCAACATTTCACATATGATAGCAGTAAAACACTTTATGTAATCAAACAAAGATGTAAGGCAAGAGATATAAACAACTCAAGAGCTAAACTCTCCCTCAAAATATGCATATTATCAAAATAATAGATAAAGAAAATATGTATGTGAAGACCATGTAAGCACATTACCTTAAAGAAAAGCAAGGCAAATATACATCTTCTTAATTCCTCAAACAAAAACTATTTTAAAACTTCTCCCCCTTTCAAAAAGAATTTTACAAGAGCACGTTATATTTTCAAAAGCATTTTAGAAGGGTAGAAATATTTTATATTAAAAAGTCATATATTCCTTGGAAAGCATCTAGTCATTTAAGATTAATTTATCAACAAGTATCATATAATCCATACCATATAAAATACCACAAAAGCTAAGGGATAGAGATACTTATTGAGTTAGATAAAGAGTGATGCTTCTTTAGAATGTTTTTCGTTTACTGGTCCTTTGAGTTTGAGCTTTCTTCCATTGAGTATTCCATTCTATTGCACTTGAAGAAAGTCTTCTTTATCTTCCTCTTCATTTGAATTCCATTCAACTTTTCTCATTTATCTACATATGCTTGTATGTAAAAATCTGATGGCTATATTTGAAACACATAGAGAGACTTGCAAAGCTAACTTTAAAAGTCTTCTAAAACACAGGTTAGCATCAAATATCATGTAAGCCCATTTATAAGTATAATTTTGATTGATATATAATTTAAAGCATGTATCACATTATCAACCATGCAATGTTAGCTTTAACAAGAATGTATGAAGTACATATGAACTTGAATAAATAAAAAAAATAGTTTAAGCATTTTAAGGCATGATTCAAGTTTATCAAGAAATATATGATCATCATCAAAACTTATTTAGGCATTTTTAGGAAAGAAAAAAATAATAATTATCATGTAAGGTATGTAAAGGTATAACGCAATTCTCTACTTCTCCAAATAGCATATGATATCAAATTTAAAGTATTTGTAAAAAAAAATAATAGTTTGATATCACTAAAAGTGTACTCTTTGAATTTTTGTAGATGACTCTCACTTCCACCAACTTCCAAGCTTCAAGCTTTCATGAGGAAATAGAAATTCTTTGCACCCCTTTTAAAAGTTGAATTCTTTTAAACTTTACTATCCTCAAGTTGAACTTATTCCATTTAAATACTTGCTTGAGGTAGTTATCACCCTACGATACAATTCAAAGTACTTTCATTGGTATCCATCAATTTTGGATTCATAGAGGTTAGTCATTATGCCAAACTCATAAGCAAATAAGCATTCAAAATAATGAAGCAACAAATGAGTTCACAAAGGCAAAAAAAATTTTATTTCATTGATCAATTTAGCCAATAATAGTCAATTACATTTGATTAAGCATTTGCATTTTCAGTCTAATTAAAAAGAATTCAGCATATATTAATTATTACCACTAATGCTATACAACATATACAGCAAAAAAGAAACGTAGCAGAACCTTTTATTTAAAAAGCTCGTGTTTATTCAAATAAAATGAGTTTTATTTGAATAGATGAGCAGGGAAAGCCAAACGTTGTGGCCTTTAACAGATTTTATTCGAATAACCTATGAGTTATTCGAATAGACAGAGAGCAAATATAAGAGACTGATTAAAACAGGTTTTGGTTATTCGAATAGTCTGAGGTTTGTTCAAATAGATAGAGATCAGTCAAATAAGACTGATGAAACAAGCTTCTGCTTATTCGAATGATCTGAAGATTTATCCGATTAGACAGAGATAGCAGCAGATATTGAACTGACATAGGAGGTAGTTTATTCGAATAAACTTAGTTTTATTCGAATAAAGCTATTAAAAGCATACGTTCAGAATGTGATTTAAAAGAGAATTGACTTACCTAAATATAAGATACTTGCAAAACAATGTTCGGGATATCTCCAACGCTCAAGTTAGTGATAATTCAAGAGATATAAAAACCATGTTTAAGCAATAAATTCAAATATTTAATTATATGTATGATTGATCAAAAACTCAAGCTCAAGGATATTATCATTAGACATGTCAGTTCAAGCAAGGAGCATACTTATCTATCATATTAACATGTAGAAATATTTTCAAATTATAAGGCTAGAAAAGCATAATAAAAGTTTTCACTTATCCAAAAATTGTAAGTCCAAACTTCACGGAGACAAGGAAGAGAGCTTGAAATTATTTCTGGTCTTTGTACTTGGAGTAGCCACTTTCAAGATGCCAAAGACATTTCTTGGCCTTCAAGCACACCTACAACACACTTCAATTTTTAACTTTTGGTACCCAAATTTTATTGGGTCCTTGTGTGTTAGTTTTTGAATATTAATTTATTATGTTCTCATAAAGATTAATTTTTCATAGTATGTAAATTGAGTACAATAAATTAAATAATTAAATACCATTAAGCATATAGTTGATGGCATATATAGACAATTTTAAAGCATAGAAAATATACCTAGGCATTATAGAACCTTATGTACTAAGATATATATAACAAATTAATAAAAATGAACATAATCATGTGTTAAGTATAATATTCAAATTTTATCAAGTACACATGATTCTATTAATCAATTAAGGTCTACAAGAAATATACCTCAAATTTATTGACTTTGCATGTAAATGTTCATGAGAGGTAAAAACTGTTGATACCTTGGCCTTGGTAATCACGAAAATACTTTTTCTTATCCATTGCTTCTCTTTTGGAGTCTTGAACTCTGCAAGTTCTACATTTTGTACTTGAGAAGCTTTAGTTGAAGTCATCTTCCTTCTTTGACCAAAGTTTCTACCATTAGGCTTTAGAAGCATTCTCCTTGATGATTCCTTTTTCTTTTGACCAATTTGTCCATCCTTTTGAGAAATATTCTGTATAATTGAAACACTAGGAGGACACTTTGGTACCCACTTCATTTTGGGTCCTTGAATGTTAGTATTAGGGCCTTTAGGATTTTTAGGAACCCATACCATACAATTTCTCATATAAGGATTTCTTCTATAATTGCATAAATGAGAAATATATCCTAGATGACCACAAAAATTACAAACAATTGAATTTAATGATGGCTCGATCCTTTGAATATCATTTTTGAAAAATTTAAGCATTTTATTATTATTATATTCTAAATTAATTTTGCCATAAGCTTTGCTTGAATTTTCACATGCAATAACATTAATTTTATTCTTATTAACAAGCATAGAATTTAAGCAATTACAATCATTAGCTTTGGCAAATTCAGAATATAAGTCCTCAACTTGATTTTCTAAATCAATGCATTTTTCACAAGAAGTTGAGGTTTCACATTTCAAAGACGTTTCCTCATCAAGAAAGGCATACTTATTTTTCAAGTTTTCAATTTCATTTTCAATGGAGGAAATGTTTTCCAAACATGATAAGTTTTTTTTTTCTAAATTCAATAAACTATCATACAATTCATTATATGCACATTGTAACATATCATAGGAAGGACTAAAATCTAGTTTAGAATTATTTACCTCAAAATCCTTTTTAGCCATATAGGAAGTAATCTCAATTTCTAGCATACTTGGCTCTTTAAGGGAATCATCTTCTTCCTTATCAATTTTATTTTATTTTGCCTCTTCTTCAAATTGAGCACCATCGTCACCAAGAGGCATTTGACTCTCTTCAATAGTTTAAGCATCTCTTTGAGGATATTTTTCATGACAAGCTTCTTTCAATGACTTTTGCTCTTCTTGCTTTCTATATATAACTTTATGCATAAAAATATTGTTAGCAAGATAGATATCATCAAGAGCATCCCATATATATTTAGCACTAGAACAACTTTTAATTTTAGCATAAGTATCATCATTCAAACTACTTCTCAAAATTTGCATAGCTCTAATGTTTAAAGAAAAATATTTTTTGTCAAAACTATTCCAAGTTTGTTTTGATTTGTAAGTAAATCCATTTAGCACAATATCCCATAAATCCAAATCAATAGATTTCATATAAAACTCTATTCTAACTTTCCAATAAACAAAATGCACATCATCAAAGAATGGTGGTTTATCAATTTCAAAACCTTCCATTTTGAAAAACTTTCAAGGTTGCTAATAAATAAGGATCTTTAACTCTAAGCGGTTAAGCTTTCACCAGAACACGAAGCTCTGATACCACTTGTTAGTCATGGCAACCATTACCCAAGAGGGGGGTGAATTGGGTATTAAAAACTTTTCACAAATGCTCTTAAAATAAACACAAATATTTAAGCTATTAAATAAAAGAGAAAGAATTACGAGATGAAGAATAAAAACTTTAAGAACAACAAATAAATAAATGTGCAATGATATAAAATTACATAAAATAAAGAGATTGAGAAGAGAAAAATAGGCACTATATTTATCCTGGTTCGACCACTAACCCACTTGTGGTCTACGTTCAGTCCTTGAAAACAATCTTAGATTTTTCACTATGTATACAAGCTTCAATAGGTGCTTGCAACCGTTACATAAAAGAGCACTTTTCACACACAGGGAAACTCTACCCTTGTGCTAAAGTCTCAGCCTGCAGGGACACCTCACCCTTATACAAACCTTGAAGGGATACCTCACCATTATACAAATCTTGAAGGATACATCACCCTCAATATAGAAGAACAGAAATATAGATGAAGAGAAACTCTCACTCAGAGCAAATAATACAAATTGAAGCTCTATGAAGCTCTCTAAGGATATCTCAAATTTTAGCGAAAAAGAGCACAAAAATTTGGTAAAATATGTATCACAAAATAAAGCAAGAAAGAATTGTTTCAAATAAATGGGTGTTCCTAAAAGATGTCCCAAAAACATGTATTTATAGTGTTCAAAGAAAAAGAGCCATTGGGTATAATTTATTTCAGCATTAAAAGCATAGAAAATAGTCGTTGCGTGATTCTGGGCATATTTATTCAAATAGGCCAAGTATTATTTGAATAAATCCTTCAAAAGTTACATTCATGGACGTCTCTATTCGAATAACAAACTTGTTATTCGAATAAATCTCCAAAATCATGTTTTGGAATGTTTTCTGGGTCATGTTATTCGAATAACCCTTTGGTTATTTGAATAAACCTTTAAAAACTTGTTCTAGTATGATTTCTGTGGTGTGTTATTCGAATAACATATGCTTTATTCGAATAAACCACTCTGATTTCGAAAACTGACTTTAAATAGTCATAACTTCTTCATTTCTTATCTGTTTAAAGCAAATGACCAGTCATTGGAAAGATCTTTGAGTCTATTTTCAAATGAATATTTCAAAACAAAACTCAAAGTATTTTGAAAGATATGATCAAAAGAGTGACCAAAGGTTAGTTTTTCAAAACTCAAACTTGACTATTTTTCATAGATTTGAACTACCACCATAAATAACTTTTCAAAACTTGTTTATTGGGTATTTTAGCCTAGGAAAACCATTTGTAAAAATATATTTGAGATATCCATAAGGCTTCTTACATAAAGACCCTAAGTCCTATAAGTTATACCATTCAATCTTCCTTCGGATTTGGTCTTTGACATGACTTTGATGTTATTAATACCTTCATGAAATAGGCATTCACATTCTCCTTGTGTTGAGCTTAATAGAGATATTTTGCTTTCTTGTTGCAATGCTCACTCTTGGTACTTGGACTATCCTACAAAGTATTGCTCACTTAAACAAGCATAGTTAGTCCAAATTCATAATTCAATATCTTCATATGCATGATTCATAAATGTATAACTCTAGTTAGTTTAACATGTATATAAGACTTTCATAGACACATCCAAATAAGATATTTATTAATTACTAATGGATATGCTCTATATAGAATGCAACAAAGAACATATGCAAAGAGTTCTTTTTGTCTTGTATTTGTCATCATCAAAACTTAACATATTAAACCATTTGGGGCAAACTTATTTTCACAGAACTGTCATGTTTGACAAGTCCTTAGTTTCTTCAATAACAGCCACCGTAGGATCAAATTTCTTATTTAAGCTAATCAAGATTTTATCAATAACTCTACGATCATCAATTGTATCTCCATATGACTTCATTTGATTCACCAATTCAAACAATCTATTATGATACTCATTCAAGCTTTCATTTTCTTTCATTCTTTCATTCTCAAAATATTTCTTAAGAGATTGACTTTTAACCATTGTCACATTTGAATCTCCTTAAAATTATTGTTGTAGAGTTTCCCATGATTCCTTGGCTGTCTTTGCTCTCATAATCCTTAGGAATAAGGCTAGTGAGACTCATCTTTGAATCATCCCAAGAACTTCTGCATTTGTGATTTTCTTCTTTAATTCTTCATGTTGAGCAACTATAACTTCAACTGTAGATGTTGGGTCTACATACCCTATTTTAACTAACTCCAAAACATCTAAAGAGGTGAACAAAATCTCTATTTTTACTGCCCAAAAATAATAATTTTCTCCTTCAAACAAAGGAACTCAGACATTACTACATTACTATACAATTCTTCACATTTTTGTTGTTGTAAGGATCTACAACTTTGATACCACTCTATTGATGGTATTTTAATTAAAACACTCACGAATTTCTAGGATATGGTAGGCTTTTTAATATTACAAAATTCTATAGAAATTAGAGTAAGAAGAAAAGTATTTGGGGATGAATTTCTTTATTTATTCTTAATTGTTGCAGTACATACACATCAATTTATAGGCTGATGAGTGACTCTTAGATTACATAAGTGACTCTTTGATAACTAGGAACTAAGAGTTACATTCACCCACTCTAGTAATCTTAATTAAACTTAACATAAGTCTAACATTAAGTCAACAATAATGACAACACATTACATGACAACACATTACTCATTAACACTTGCTTATATAGTGATGCTTTTTGGAGTGTCTTGGGTGTCAGGTTGTTAGCCAACACTTTCCTTTCCATTATTCCCCCTCTCATAAAGAAGAAAACAAGTGTCCCAAATCTAAACAATAATGATGAGAATCCTCTAGCTGGTATGGTTTGTGTTAGATTTAGCTACCTGATGAAATTGTAACCCAGGTTATGGGCTATTCGGGCTAGGTTGGGTCCAGATTCTAAACATCATGATCACTCTTTTAAGTTATACAATTATGAGTTTAATTTGCATTCACAACCACAATATGACCCAGGTGGCCACATCCATAGCAGAAGTTCAGCAATATTTCATACTACAAAGAAAACCATTATGGTTCTTGCCTTTCCTTCACCTTCATCATTATTCCCTAACTCAGTGGCTTGCATATGTTGATTTGAATGAGTATACGTAATCTTGATCTTCTTGCCATACCATACTAATTAACTTTAACACCCAAGCATGTCTCCATCATAGAAGTAATTTTTCCCCCATCGATCTTGTTATGTACCTTAATGGAATATAAAAAACTTGCATCCAAAAGCCAGAGTGTGTGAAAACAAGAGTTTTGCAAGGAAGTCCCTAGTTCTTTGATATACATCTACTGGTTTTGAAGGACTATGATGGTTTTAAATTTGAATTTGAATAATCAATCCTCATAGAATTTGAATTTGAGTTGAATAAGAGAATTTTGGGCATTTATCCTTGAATAGGAAGGAAAATGGCCCTATATTGCTATTCCCACCCACATGAGTAGCCTTTTAAATTGAATTATCAATTCATTTGGCATTAATGAATTTTGGAGATGATCTTGTTTAGGGGAAGAGTATTCAAAATTCTATTAGAATTATGCAGATGAACCTCCATGAGAAATGGGATCCTATATTCTTATAAAATTCCTCATTAGTTTCCTCATTTGCTATAGTTTCCCTCATTATATAAGGGTTACTCGAAATAGTTCTGTGTGAAAAGAAATAGTTTGTCATAAATAAGTTGAAGTGCACCAACTTGAAAGCAGACTATTACTATACTAAGTATAGTGTAAGGCCCTAATTCATTCCCTATCTTGAGAATATAGAACCTAGGTTATATGAGGTGGCCCTTACCTATCAAGGTACAGAGATTTGGGTTTTATGGGAATGAGCGCGTTAAATGAGCACTGAAATAAGAAATTGTATATGAATAAAGTATCATAAGAATGTTATCATAAAATATCATAAGATTGAGATGAGAATTGTCATATTGAATCATACTTTGTATTCAAATGTTGTCTGAATTTAACTTATGATCTTTAATAATGAAAGATTTTGCATTGATGGTATTGATAATAATTGGAATTTTGCCTTGGGAAGAGAAATGACTTATTTTTGGCCTTTTGCCACCTTTCTATTTTATATTTTGAATATGAAAGCGGATTTTCTGTGAAGCAGCTGGAATTATTGTGATGACAAATTGTATGTTAGTATTACTGAGAATTATAGAATTCTCATCCCTTTGTATTGAATTTCTATGATAATTCTAGGAAGGAGATCTATTGCTAGTTGAGCTTGAAAAGTATAAATAGGGAATAGTTTGTTTATTTCTACTTTTGTAAAATGATTTTGTATATGACTTAAAATGGACTATTCATATCAGTGTGGATCAGACTTTCTAGTTATATGTATATATTACTTTTCCTCACAAGGCTAATATATATATATATATATATATATATATATATATATATATATATATATATATATATATATATAGTATAGTTGATTATCAAATAATGATGTTAGTTTAGTTGTGACGTGCCTAAACCTAATTACTTTTGGGTAAATTCGGATATACTATTAGTATTTATTTTGGGGCATTACAAAATTCATTAATCATCTTAAGGCTCCTCAACTTATCCGCTTATCGGAAAGAGCAGGGACCTACTACCTACAGGCAGAGACAGGACAGCAAACTGATGGGCACCTGATTGTAAGTCATATCTCTTCTTTGCTCGTGAAGTCTACGAAGCGAGCCTTCACTGGGGAGATAGCGACCTCTTCAACTCCACTACTACTACCTGTACTCAATCAAGTAAAAGTAACAAAAAAAAGACACTATTAATACAAGAAAGGAGGTCTTTTTCTTTTTGGAAGCGAAGCGACCTAGTCGAGCTATTGTCAAGTTAAGCAGTTCCTCTTGTCGAGCTAGACTCTACTCGCGCTATAGTCGAGGAAAGCTCGCGCGTTATTCGTGATCTAAGGGCAAGAACTTGGTTAGCAATTGAATAGATTCTTAGTGATCATAGATAGATTAAACTCAAGATTAGTTGATTTCCTTGGATCAATTGTTTACTTAATTATGTTTTTAATTTTTAATTGCTTTCTATTAATTTTGGAACCTTTTTTCCCCTGTTAATCTCTTAACTTGATTTCCTGATTAGAGTGATCTAAGGGCTCGACTCGATTGTGCCTTATACTATAAGTAATTTGGTGAATTAGTTTATAAATTGATATAATTTGATAGTCTCAGCAGCTATCACCATTGTAGTAGCCTCATCTGTAGGTATGTTTTCGTCTTCTACATTTTTTGCTTGTGGAACTGTTTTAGTAGGTACTTGGGGGCCAATAGGGGCTAGTTCTAGAGCAGCAACAAAAAAAGGACTGGCCCTTGGCTGTCAAATATATAGGTGGTGGCTTTATGGAGGGATTATTGGGTCTATGACTGCTTCTTCAATTTTTCTCTTTCCTTGAAAAGAGTCAGAGGTAAGAAAAAAAAATGCAAGAAAATCATAATAGAAGAATGCACTATACTCTGGCTTCAGCAGCCCTCTTGGATATAATCTCCTCTGAAGGAGAAGCATCTGTTTTGTCCTACAAGAATAAGAAGATTATATCATATATGAATAAAGAAGGCTTTAAAAGATAATCACTAGAAGAACTTACTGGTGAGGTTTCGAGGGAAGTGGAGGATGATGAACGGGTTCACCTACCCTACAATACAAAATAAAAACACATCAAATTTGTCTAATTGATAAGAGCACATACCAAGGTAAAATTACTCATGTAGGCATAATTTATCCAAGTTGACAAACTTATCGAGCTGAACTGGTGGAATGCGAAGGCCTTGGGGGCCTTCCACTCCTGTCAGATTGTTCTTCTTCCTTTACTTAAGCTTAAAAGGCCTGAGAAAAGATAACAAGTCGAGTAAGGTATTCGATTGCCTAGCTCCATACCATCTCTTTATGTAATTCTCAATATACTTTCTCCTATGCTTTAAGTACATAAGACGAGCTCTTTGTATTATTCCCTCTATATCACAATGATCTCATCGAGTAAGATAGTAAGTCTAGAAATCAGCAATCTCTTAATAGTATATTATGTTCGATTCGAGACAGGGATTATTTATCTACATAGAAGGAAAAAATCTTATTAGTTCCATGCTTAAGCGATTGAACTAAGGTGCAGTAAAAGAATAACCCTAAGTCTTAAATTCAGAGGTAGCCAAATAACATGGCTTGAACATGACCAGAGCTAAATCCTTTCTAAGATTAGCATTAACAGTTATAATTTATGACACGAAACTCATAGCCATGATAGTAGCTTTTTTGGTAATACTTAGAAAAGCACTTTTGTATTTTCTAAAAACAATTTGGATTAAACCAAATTGCCTAGACATAAAGGATGGATTATAGGCCACAACAATCGTTTGTGACTACCTTGGGTAATTAGAAAATAGATGCTATGGACATAGGAAGCAGGCCCAAATATTTTTCAATTGGCTGCTTGTTCTTTCACTTGTAGAGGTGAGAGCTCCTTTATATAGCTAGCTACTATACTCTCTTCGAACAAAAGGATATAGGAGCTACAGATTCTTAGACTCATTCAGAGAATATAAAAACTTAAAGAATCTGCACAGCTGCTCTTCCTTAGAATCTCTTCCAACATACTACATATGGGCTAACTTGACCCCATAGCAGCATTGTTCGATTTCTACTAGAAGCTTGAACTATAGAAATCTGCAAACAACGCATTCAACCATAGTTGAAGCAACTAGAGGGGACCACTTAGATTATTCACTCTTTGTCTAGAACAAAGATTTGAACAAATTTCATTCAGCAATGAATATAGCTTACCCAACAGCAACGGAACGAGGCTATATTCTTGTGTATCCATTAGCAGTGCTGTCACTAGAATTACACTTGGTGCAATCATAAGACCTGAGGGGCGAAACACATTTTTACAAAGCCATAAAGTCAGGAAGGCCATGTACTCCCTGTCAATAATAGGTTCCCTCTCTTACCCCTGAAATGGTTAATCCACATAGAATAGCAGTTATTTGTTTTCTCACACCTTAACTTTTCTTGAATGGTTGCAAACTTGTCCAATGGCTTGTAAATGGGAAGAATGGTCAGAGCATCAGGCCGAAGACCAGTAATGGCTGCCACATCAAATAAGGTAGGGCCTATAAACCCACATTGAAAAATGAACTCGCTAGTTATGGGATTCCAGAAGGTTATGGATGCTCCTATCATAGGCAGAATGTCCTGGATTTCATATCTAGAAATTTGAATAATGTTGTTGATTTCTTTTATTTTCCACTCTTTGGCCTTGACAGCTTGAATCTTATCAAGCCAGCAGTGTAGTCCTTAGAGACTTACTGGAAAGTCTGAATAACTCTTTTCTCGATCTAGGGGTATATTGGGATTTGGGGGTTGATAAACAAAGGATGCCATTCTTTATTGAAAGGATAATAAATTTCCTTAAGATAGTCAGTCGAAGAACTAGATGGGTCATGAAAGTAAAAACCAAAAGTGAGTTCAAAATGAACCAGCACTTGAGGACGAAGCAAGTTGGCTTGAATTGCGTCAAGAGATAGGTTATGAAGAACCCTTTCAGATCTATTTGACATTTGTGGCTTAAGTGTTAGGAGTTTCTCGAACTTGACTCCCAAAGGCACTTGAGGAAGGTGATGAAGATGGTCTAGTGGAAGATGAATGACGATCACGAGCCATTGAGGATGAAAGTGCTTTGGGAAGTTAGGGATTTTCAAGAGTTGAGATTCTAAGAGAAGAAGAATCTATAGAAAGAGAGAGAAAAAAAAGAGGAATGTTGTATGTTGCTATAAATACCTTCTGTAGGGATAGGGGTTAATTTAAAATATTCAAAATATTCTAGTTCCTTCATTAATGGAAGAAGATAAATTCCTTAGCGCAAAATTTTAATTGTAGTACCATTTTTAAAAGAACCACTTGGAAAGTGACACTTGTTATTTTAAAATACCAACTTAAATAGGAATTTTTTTTTCAAATCTTAGGCAAATTTACTTTGCCTGTGTATTAAAACTAACCTTTAAAGCTTTGACTGCTTCAAAGCTTGTTAACCATTAGCTAATTGACTAATTCTCAATTGATTCTTGGTAAAAAGAAAATTCATAGGGATTAATTGCTTATTATACTTGGTGGCTAAATTTTGAAGTCATTTCTTCAACTGTTGACCTAGCCATTTATTGCACTTACAAATTGGTTAAAGACATTAAAATCTATACTTGATTATTTTGAGCTACATCGTTTCCATCAATTTGGCCATAACAAAATGGTTAAGTAAGGTAATTAATTACTTCATTCATATGATTGTAGTCTGATTTGTTTAACGCAAAAGACATAGAAGGAATTTTATTGATATGTCGACAAATTACAAAGGAATATGAGGATATAAATAATAGATACAAAAATCAAAAACTCTGTTCCTAAAACTATATTCTAGAGTTCTTGTTAGAATACTTCCAAAAGTTGAATTCTATAACCCATTAGGCTGATCCAGCTAGTAAAGTAGAGGCAAGAAAAGATTTCTCTGCCAAGACTAAAACCCTTCCTACTACCCTAGTGGATTTGAATGGAACCAAGAGGTGGAAGTAAGTGACACCGTCGATTGGGGCAATTCTATTCTAAGCCCCCAACCCTTTCTCCACTCTCTCTATTGATGGAGGGTACATTGACCCCCATGTTGATTAAAGGAGTTGGAGGGGAACGCATGGGCTATACCGAATCTATTCAATACAGAATGGAGAATGGTCAAACCCTCATAAGCATAACCAAAAGAGTACCTTGGGTTGATCATGGCCATATGTAAGGAGTCTTTAGAGAAGGCGTTGGCCTTAGCCAATGAATAAGCATTGATAGAAGGGCACCACATTAAGAGATTTGAAAGCCTTGAACAATGTTCTGAAGGTATTTTGAGGAAGAAGAGAATTGTGAACTCATCGCCATCTTGAATGAAGCATAAGAGTTAGTTTTGGGATTCCTTATATAGAAAAGAGCTTGAACACCAATTGAACTGACCAAAAGTTTTGAAATAAATGCGAAAAACGTGTACATGAAATGAATGCATTTAGAAGGTGCATACTTTGAACCTGATGAAGAGTAAAGGGGCGCAACATTTTTCTAGAAATCATTCATAAGTATGGTCATTTTGCTCAAGTACTTTATGGCCACACTTAGCAGGGCATCTATTAGGAGCATAATAAAAAATTTATTATGGCACATGTACTATAAACTTGCACATATTAGTATGTGACATGTCACAGTACTGAGGCTGCTAAGAAGGTACCTGGTGAATACTTAGTCTACTAGTCGACAGTGCTGAGGCTGTCAAGCAAAGGCAATATTGATGTTGCCTAAGCATTGAAGAGAAATTGCTTAAGTGTTGTCATGATCTATTAAGTGGAGAAGCAATTTCAAGTAGTGCCAAAGCTACTTATTGAAATAGTATTGATGATATTGCATACTCTTTAATAGTACTGAAGCTATTAAAAGAGAAAGGGATGGCAATACTGATATTACAATAAGGTCAACACCATTTCAGCCTACTCCAAAAATTATTGGAGTTTGGAGCTAAAAGTTGCATAGTAGTAATATTTATGTTATTGTAGATAGCTCCAAAATTAGCTAAGTCCTTGGAATATAATTTGAAATGTTGCATAGTAAAATACTGATGTTGTCGAGGAGGTTCACAGCAAAGCTTGGTTTAATGAAGCATGTGACGTGCATGTAACTTTCTAGAAGATCTTCAGTTATATGGTGTTAACTACCCATGGTGGAGAATCTATCTCCATCACATCCATTCAGATGCATGAAGTGCCACATGTACACATTATGTGGAGTAGTGCGTTGATGGAAAGGAAGGAGTAACTGCTAAGGACACATGGTGCGGTCTTAAGAAGCATCAAATTTTTGTAGAATCATTAGATGCTGAGAGCGGTTACCACATTTTGCTTATAAATAAAAAGGTCAGGTAACATTGCAAAGGGTCTTGAACACTCTACACTCCTCACCCGCAGTAGGAAGACGAGTTACCAGTGACCACCCCTTTCATTTTCCTTTTCTAGATAGGAATTTTTCTTCACTTTTAGGAGCAAAAGTAGCTCTTAGCTTAATCAATTACTTGTACTTGGAATGACACTGTAAGTGTTTTTAAGTTCAATTTTATTATCATTTTCAATACTTGTTATTGAATAGCACACCTATCACTTTTTCTTTGATATTCAATTTATGCTTAGCAAGATCACATTGTTCAATTTGAATATTTGCTCTTGATCTCACAAATATACAATTTGAATACTGTTTTGGGCACCAAATAAAGCAATGGTGAAAGTTTGATCCTTCTTTCCTCTCGAACGTAAAAGGCTAGACATTCAAAGTTTAGGCCATTATTTGATTATGTAGGCCATATTAAACTGAGAATAGTTTCTGAGGAAACACCACAATACCAAGGAGACTTAAAATATGTTTAGACTCTTAGAAATTTCAAGTTATGAATTGTACAGGGTGTTGTTGAGAATGCTACACAGTATGGTGATTGGATTTGGGTTAGTGGGGATGATGCTAGTTTTAGCCCGAAAGAACCAAACAACTAGGGTTTGCACCACTAGTTAGAGGATGCTATGAGGAAATAAGCTAATAACGAGGCTGGAGATGGGTCAGTTTCAACAAAAGGATCTAGTAGTCCTGATCAAAACACTTGAGTTGCAATAGGGAAGGAATTGGAAGTTAGTAACAATGCACAAGGTAATGAAGGATAAACAAAAAAAAAAAGTTAGGAGGTTACCAATCAATAAATTAGTGAGTGTGTAATGGTCAGAATAAAGACAAGTTAGCAAAATTCACTAAAGGAGGGAATCGATGGAAGCAGGTGGCAAGGGTGGGATTGGTAAATAATAAAAGCTAATTAGGTGAATGCCATGGTAAACGCAAATATGAGGAAGCAAATTTTGAAAGGAAGAATATGGATATTGATGGCTCATAGGATATGCAAAGGCTTAAGGTGGATAGGATTAATTGCAGACACTAGGATAAAGGGTGTGGTAGACTGGGTATATTATGGAAGAAAGAAGTAGGGCTTGAACTGATGTCATATAACTCTTATTACATTAATGCCAGGATAAAGTGTGAGGTAGAAGGTTTGGGTGATTGGAGATTTATAGGGTTCTATGGAGCTCCAATGGTCTTTCAAAAACATGTTTTGTGGCAACTGTGGAAGAATCTTCATGTAATGACTCTAAGCCTTGGGTGGTTAGTGGTGACTTTAATAGAATACTATGAAGTGTATAGAAGAAGGGGGTCAACATAGGCTAGACTAGCAAATGCAAGGTTTCAATAGGGCATTGGATTTTTATGGTTTGCATGATTTGAACTTCACTGGCTATAGATTCATATGGAATAATAGAAGAGGTAGGCATCATAATGTTCAAGAGAGGCTAGACAGCTTTTTGGCAAATACAGCTTGGCAATCACAGTGGAGGTAGAACCAGGGAAAATAGAAGAATTTGGCGGATAAAGATCCTAAGAAAGGTGGCCCCTTCCGTTTTGAAAAAATGTAGACTAGGCACCCCAAAAGTAAACAAATTATAAATGTTGGTGGAGAGGTGGAACAGTCGAAGATCTTTCTAGAGTGTTTTGGAAAAAAATATAATGGTTGGACAAAGGTCAAAAGCTTGGAATTTGATGTCATTCGAACATGTTTGGAAGCAAATATAATGTCTACAAAAATCTATATAAGAGCCACATACTCATTAACCAACTAATGAAAATATAGCATAGTTGAAGGGGCTAAAAAGGTATTTGAATAAAGTATAATACAAAGAATAGATAATGTGCCAACAGTGGTTTCCTGGGAAACTATTCTTAATTTTAATGTAGCCTACAGTATCAAGTCGCAACCTAAACTTTGAATGTTGACCCTTTTATATTTGAGAGAAAAGAGGGGTATAACTTTTGTCATCGCTTTATTCTGTGTATACCAAAGGTTTTTGTCTTGTGTGTTTGTGAAAAAAGATTTGATATTCAAAATGTTAAGTGTGTGATTGTGTCAAACATAAATTGAACATCAAAGAAAAATGTTGGTCGTGCCATTCAATAATAAGCATTGAAACAAATGATCATTGAATTGAACTTGAAAATTTTATAGAGTCATTTTGAGTACAAATTGTTGAATAAGCTATGAGCTATGTCTACTCCTAAAAGTGAACATAAAAATCTTATCTAGAAAGGACAAATAATAAAAGGGTGGTCATTGGTAACTCATCTTCTTGCTGGGGATGAGGAGTGTAGAGTGCTTAAGACCTTATAGAATGTTACCTGACTTCCCTATTGATAGATAAAATATGGTAACCACTCTCAGTATATAACAATTCTACAGAAATCTAATGCTTTTTAAGATTACGCCACGTGTACATAGCGGTAACCTTATTTTCTTGATTAGCGCACTACTCTAGGTGATCTGTACATGTGTAACTTCATGCAGCTAAATGGATGTAATAGAGTCAGCTTCTCCATCGTGGGCAGTTAACACCACATAACCAAAGATCTTCTAGAAGGTCACATACATATCACATGCTGCATTAAACCAAGCCTTGATGTGAACTTCGTTGACAACATCAGTATTGTTGCTATGCAACATGATAAATCAGGTTTTGAGGACTTAGTCATTTTTTGGAGTTATATACAAAAACATCAGTATTATTACTATGCAACCTTAAGCTCCAAACTCCAATTGTTTCTTGGTCGACCTAGCTAAGAAGGTGTCAACCGCATGATAACTTTAGTATTATCATGTCTTTTGTTTCTTCTTCACTTGATAACATCAATACTACTTCAGTGAATAACTTCAACATTAATTAGAAATTGCTTCTCCACTTGGTAGATCAAGATAACTCTTAAAGCAATTTTTGTGAAAAACATTGGCTACATTAGCATTGCATGCACTCGACAGCTTCAGTATTGTCAACTTATAGACTTAACGTCCATTTGGCACTTTATTAGTAGCCTCAATACTGTCACATGTCACATATTGATATGTGCAATTTTATAGCACATGTGCCATAATAATTTTTTTATTATGCTCCCAGTAGATGCCCCCCTAAGTATGGTCGAGGAGTGGTTGAGCAAAATGACCATACTTATGAATGCTGTTCTAGAAAAATATTGTGTCAATTCATTCCTCATTAGGTTCAAAGCACACGCTTTCTAAATGCATTCATATTAAGTGTACGTTTCCACTTTTGCATTTATTTTGAAACTTTTGGTTAGTCCAATAGGGGTTCATTCTTTCTTCTATATAAAGAACTTTAGAAACTCACATCTTCACTCTTCATCTAAGATAGTGTTTTATTTACTTTTCTTTTCTCTTTAATCTCCCTCATTTCTCAAGATTCCTTAACAACATTATTCTCATATTTTTGGCATAGTACTCTTCTGGCTATACTTATTCATTGGCTAAGGTCAATGTCATCTTCGAAGATTCCTTGCTCATGGCCATGGTCAACCTAAGGTACTCCTCTAGCTATGCTTATGAGGTTTGGCTATGCCTGAGATGATCAAGAAACTTGCTAACCTGTATTGAATAGATTCTTCTATTCAGTAAGGCCTGCGCACTCCTCTCTAACTCCTTCGATCGACATGGGGTCAATGCGCCCAACATCTACAAAGAGAGTGGAGGAAAGGGTTGGGGCTTTAGAATGGAATCCCCTCCCCCCAAATCGACAGCCACATTTACTTCCACCTCCTTATTTCCCTTCAAATTAGCTGCGGTGGTAGGAAGGGTTGCAGTCCTGGTAAAGAAATCTTCTTTGCCTTTGCTTCATTAGCTAGGTCAGCCTAGTGGGTTATAGAATTCGTCCTTTGGAAGTATTCCATTGAAAAACTCCATATTCTGGTCTTAGGAATATAGTTTAAATTTCTATAGCAATTTTCTTGTATTCTCATATTCCTTTGTAATTTGTCAATATATTAATGAAAATTTCTTTTCTGCACCTTTTATGTCAAACAAATTAGACTATAATCTAATCAATGAAGTAATTAATTACTTCACTTAACTATTTTGTATTGGCCAAATAAATGGAAATAATTTAGCCTAAAGTAATCAAGCATCATGTTTTAAGGCCTTAGTCAATTTGAAATTGCTACAAATGGCTGAGTCGATAGACAATGAGATAACCTCAAAACTTATCCATAAAATGTTATAATGGCTTGAATAAGCAATTAATACCCAAGTGTAATTTTTCTGTCAAGAACTAACCAAAAGCATATTAATATGCTAATGGTTGACCAGCTTGACTGAAGTGATCTTATTTGTAAAAAATAATCCAATACTTAGGCAAAAATAAGTTCGCCTAAGATTTGATTTAACAACCCATTTAAATTGGCATTTTGAAATGAAAAGTGTCCCTTCCTGAGTGGCTCTTTTTGATTAGTACTGCTATTTCAAATGTTTTGCTAAGAAACTTATCCTCTTGTATTAATAAAGGAATTAAAATTTTTAAAATTTTGAAATAACGACTATCCCTATGAAAGACATTTATAGCATCATACCACACTATTATTTTCTTCTTCTTTTTGCCAATTTCTCTCCTTTCAAAACTATAACTTTCAGAATCCCTAATTTTTGAAACCTTTTTCATTATTCAATCAGACTATCTTTGTCACCTTGTTCAGGTGCACAAAGGAATCAAACTTGCCCTACTTCTAATGCCCAAGTTGCAGTATCAGGATAAGTTGAAAGAATCCTTGAAGGCTAACTCGTATTGTGATTCAGGCTAAACTTCTTCGTTCCCGAGTATTAGTTCCATAGAACTCACTGCTGAATTCTATTTTCATGGTCCTTTTGGCTCTCTGATTGATTATCTCAAGAAGAGTTATTACCTTTTTAACAAAGAGTGTTACCCTTTGTTCACAAAATCTCAAATCCCTATGTACCCTTGGGTAGAGAAAAGGGATATTTGAACATTCCAATAAGTCTCTAATGACTATATTAGCTAGCTTGATTAGATTCAAGCATTGAAAATCAAAGAGTGGAAAACAAAGGGTATTTACAACAATATTCAAATTTCAAGATATGAAATCAAGGATGTTCCCACCATGATTGGAGCGGCAATAACTTTTTGGAATCCTATTACCAGTGGGTTTGTTTCTCACCATGGGTTCATGGGCCCAACTCTATTTGATGTGGTGGCCATTACTGGTCTTTTGCTTAATGCTCTAGCAATTCTTCCAATGTCTAAGCCATTAGTTCGTTTCTTATAATAATTACTCTCAGTGGATCAAACACTTCAAAGGTAAGGAAGGGGAACCTGTAATTGACAGGGAGCATATGGTTTTCTTGACTTTATGGCTATGTAAGAACATGTTATACTTTTTTGGAATGAAGATAGCTCCTGCTGTGATTCCAGTGAATGCATTACTAATGGATCCACAAGTATATAGTATAGCCTATTTGTTATTGCTCAGGTTGTATTCACTTTTGAACAAAATTTACTCAGACCTTCGTTTTGGTAAAAAGGTGAACAATCCTAGTGGTCCTCTCTGGTTGCTGTAATTATGGTTAAATGGCCTATTTGTCGATTTCCTTGATTTCAAGCTTGTAGCAGAGGTCGAATAATGCTGCTGTGTGATTAGGTTGGCCCATAAGCATTATGTTGAAAGATATACCAGAAATGAACAAGTGCATAAGTTCTTCAAGTTTTTGTACTCCCTGAATGAATTAAAGAATCTGTGACTCTTGCATCCTTCTGCTTGAAAAGAATATGGTAGTAGGCTATTTAAAGGACCACTGATTTCATTAAGTGGAAGAGCAAGCGGTCATTTGGAGAGTATTTGGGCCCTCTTCCTTTGTCCTCAACACCTGTTTGCTTATTATCTTAGACAAACTCAGATGATTGTTGTTGTCCATAATCCACAATTTATGTCCGGGAAATTTGGTCTGGTTAAAATTGTGCCTGAAGAGTATAAAGGTGCTTTTCCTAATGCTACCATGAAAGCTACTATTAGAGACTTGAGTTTGGCAAAGAAGATTTTGAATGATGATACCATTTTTAGAAAAGTCTTGGTTAACTTTGAGCCATGTCATTTGGCTTCTTCTGATTTCAAGAGTTAATAGTATTCTAATATTGCATCTTGGTTCAATCACCCTATTAGAGAACTAAATGAGTGTTTTTCTTTTGTGCCACCAGGTAATCCCTCTCTTAAATCGAATATAATACATTGACAACAGTTTAATAATTTTTAAGCTTACTATCTCACTCGATGGGATCATTGTGACACAGAGGGAACAATTCAGAAAGATGCTCCTATGTTCCTTGAGCATAAGAGAAAATGTTATGAGAATTATACATAAAGAGATAGCACCGAGCCAGGTAGTCAAATGCCTCACTCAACTTGTTGTCATTTCTCAAGCCTTTTAAGCCTAAGCCTTTACCAAACGGCACTCCAAATTTTGGGAAGTGGTTATTATTAGTCCACGATGGAAGCTGATTATGTAGAGTATGTTCAAAAATGCCATATGTGCCAAATATATGTAGATCAATGTTCAGAAGGCTGTTTCTAGCATTGGTTCATATGAATGGATAGCCGCAATGCATAATGAGATAAACTCCACATAACAAAATAATGTATAGGATCTTATGGAAATGTTAGAATGCTACATGCCTATTGGATGTAAATGGGTTTTCAAGACCAAACGTGATTCAAATGGTAAAGTGGAGAGGTAAAAAGAAAAATTAGTAGCAAAGGGCTATAACAAAGAGAAGGGAAAGATCATACAGAGACTTTTTCACTGATTTCTACTAAGGGCTCTTTTTGTATTGTGATGGCTCTAGTGGTGTGTTTTGACTTAGAGATTCATCAAATGGACATTAAAATTGCCTTCTTGAGTGGTGATCTTTAATAAGATGTTTATATGGCTTAACTAAAAGGTTTTGCTGAAGAAGGTAAAAAAAACATGGCATGTAAGTTGAATACATCCATTTAGGGGTTGAAGCAAGCCTGTAGACAGTGGTCCCTAAAGTTTGATGAGATTATTATCTCTCTTGGGTTAAAGGAAAATGAATATGATCATTGTGTTTATTTCAAGATGAAAGGGAACAAATTCATTATTCGTGTTGTATGTTGATGACATTCTCTTGTCCAATAATTGTGTCGGTCTTTTAAGTGAGACAAAGCAATTATTGTCTAGTCATTTTGATATGAAGGATCTTAGTGAAGCTTTCTATGTACTAAGCATTCAAATACAATGTGACAATTGTAACAGCCCAATATAGTTATCCCGATATATCAATATATATAAGAATAACTAATACTAGCCAGGCTACTTCAATATCAAAACACTCACAAAACCAATAACATTTATACAATTATGAAAAGCCATGATAACAAAAGATAATATAATATATATATATATATATATATATATATATTATATATATATATATATATATATATTCTCAAGAGGCGCATACTGTTGTACATAGCTTTAAACATCTGAGCAAATATAAAATATTTACAAGCTTAGCCTAAAAGAGCATTTATACCATGCGTCTTCAAATGACTTCCTCTTTCTTTATGATACGCTTCCACTTGGATTTACATGAAAACACAGTCGGGGTGAGAAATCACAATTTCTTAGTATAAGTATTTCAAAACCAGCATTTATCCATTCACAATGAATAAACCAACAATTACATCAGGAATAAGTTCACCACAAGTATAAGAATCACTACTTACTACCAAAAGAAAAACTCACATAGCAACCCTATGTAGTATTCTTAAGCAAACCGTATTCCTAAACCTACATTAAAAGAAAACTATCAACAATATTATACAACTGCCTATACAATCGTAAATATCATCAATTAAGGTAACTGCCCATACAATTACCATGCAAATGCAATTTTTGTATGTTATATGTTTATGCCTAACATGTCCTAAGACAATGGTTATGTAATAAGATTAAATAGTGTTAGTGCAATGTCATGAAACTCGACTATTCCCAAGAACTCCGTTCCTTGTATTTCTCCTGAGTAGTATGGCTCCGACCATTTAACACTACCTAGTAATGAATGGACTATTCCACCTCACAATAATGAGTGTACTATTACCATATCATATACCAATCATAGATACGTGGGAATAGCAAGTGTGTGAAAAAACATACAAAGTGATATTTAACACATATTCAGCGGCACATCGGATATTCTCCTACACAATTTCATAACTAATGCCCTTAAACATGTTTATCCTCCTCCACGAGGTTTTCCAACTATCAAATTAGGAATACTCATATACTCACACTATGTGCCATTCCCATCACATATCATCATCACAAGTGATAACAAAAACAATCTCATATGGATCAAGAATCTAGGTGTTAGCCTATGGCACTCCCAAACCATTGGTTGCCTAAGGTTTCACACTTTTCTCACATATACTAGGTAGTATTTTCCTCCTTGAAAAAACCTTCATTAGTGCCTCAACACACTTAAAAGGACATATATGAACGATCCTAGTTGATAAAGAACTCCATTTCACTAAGATAAGAATCTTGGGAAATCCTAGAATGGGCGCTCAGGCGCTCTACCTAGGGCGCTTAGGCGCTCTGGTGGCAGAGCACCTCCCCTGTTCTTCCTAGCAATGGGCGCTCAAGCGCTCTTACCTAGGGGCTTGGGCGCCGCTTGCACAGCGTCATGCGAATCCTCCCTGGGCTGAGGGCACTCAGGCGTTCCCCTCTGGGCACCCAGGCACTAGTCGCCCAGAACAGAATCTATAGAATTCTACAGAAGCTATTACTATTCCATTGAGGAATAAAATGAGATTTAGCCAACCATAGCCAAATTTTAGGTGATTTCTAATCCCTATCATGCTCTCTAATATGATGGGATCATAAATCACTAACTCAACTCATCAAACATAGATTCAAACTAAATCAAGCCATGGAATCATCTAAGACCTAAAAACTCCAAAAAAAAAAAAAAGGCATATGAACATCCATCAAGCAAAACAAGTTACCATGGTTTCCAGTGAGTTGAAAACACTCTAACTCAACTCTTGAGATCAAGAACAAAGTTAAGAGCGAGGATTTAGCTCACCAAACCAAAAATCTATCCATGAACCCTAAAACCATTCAACATGAATAAAAGAGACTCAATGGATAGAAAACCCCTATCTCTTGGATCAAAGATAATGACGCCTTGGCTTTCCCCTTCTTTTTCTTTTCCTCTTCTTCCTCCTTCTTCGTTTGTTCTTCCTTTCCCTTTCCTTTGGTAACTACAACCGTGAGAGCAAATGAGAGAAAAGAGTGATAATGAGATAAAACCATTTCATCTCAAGCCTTAATATATCAAGGCAAAATCACATGGTCGTAAGTGACTTTGGTCACTTAAATGACCATGTGGTACTTCCCGATTTGCTAAGAACACTTGAATTTCACCAAATTCATTTTCTCAGCTTCCAATAAGACTCAAATAAATCCGATGATTCATAAAAAATCTTGTACCAAAACCACCATTTTCCATATCAGCTGCTAGTCAAACTGACATTAAAACATACAACCAGTATGCTTAAAAATACCAAACTAGCTTTGATTATCCTTAGATTTAACTGTAGGATAGTTCACACATTTGTGACCTAGAAATAAATTCTCCACATCTATTTCCATTAACTGAGCAGTTTGAGCCAATTCTGGAGCTAATAACAACTATTTATCATACATAATGATACAACAAAGTGACTAAGCATGCTCAGATAGCCACAAAATTCAACAAGCATGTTAAGTAAGTATTAGGCTACCTCTGTAACCATTTACAAGTCTAACATGATTTTCTAGGGTGTTACAACAATCTAATGGTGTTATTGGCTTATCACAAAAACCTACATCAAAAGAGCTTTTAAAAGATTCAACATTCATTCTAGCTCTTCATGTGTTGCACCTATTCTAAAGGGTGAGAAACTTTCTAAAAGCCAATGTCCAAAAACAATAAAGAAATAATAGATATGAAGAAATGTCCTTATGGTTTCATTGTTGGTAGCCTGATTATGCTCAGGTTTGTATACGTCTCAATATTGCATATACAATCAATTTACTTGGTAAATACTTAAGTAACTCTAGTTTAGGTCATTAGAAAGCAGTAAAGAAAGCCATGAGGTGTTGATAGGGTAATAAAGACTATATGTTAAGAAATATGAGCATCTTGCAATAATAGGCTATTTTGATTCATTATGTTTGTTGTCGGATAATAGAAAATCAACATATGATTTTGTTTTTATGATGGCTAGAGAAGTTATTTCATGGAAAAGTTAAAACAACCACATATAGCTACTTCAACTATGGCAATAGAGTATATCGCTTATTATGAAACCAAATGACATGTAATATGGTTGAGCAATATAATATCTATTTTTCACATTGTTTACAATATATCTAGAGCATTGACCATTTGTGGTGACAATACTGTTGTTGTGTAATTCTCTCAAAAAAATAGGAGTTCTGCTAGATCTAAACACTTTGATATAAAATACATGTTTTTTAGAGAGAAAATTCGAGCACTTCAGACTCAAATCGAACATATTCTTATAGAGTATGTAACGTCCCAATACTAATACTAATAGTATATCCAGAATTATGCATTAGTAATTAGGATTAGGCATGTTACTTCAAAACTAATATCATTCTCAGTAAAACATTTATGATTTATATATAAAAATATAATCATGAAGAGGGAATTATAATATACATATAACTAAAAGTGGTCAATATACAAAGTTGTACTTCATAGTATATTAAATACAAGATATATCTCCAAGGCACAATTTCTTACAAGTTATATACAAATTCTTAAGCAAAAGTAGCAATAACTATTCTAATTCTTCAACTCAGCTGGTCGCAGAATCCTTCCCTGAAATTATCAAGGAAAACAAAGACATAGGGTGAGAATCTTAGATTCTTAGTAGATCAAATATATAAATCATATCATAATAATTCCAACTACTTCAGGGTAATCAAATAAATCATAATCATTAATTGTAGAAAGGTGACTAAAGCCAAAAGAATTTCCTTTTTCTTCCCAAAGCAGAAATCTCAATTTTAATTCATTCACCAAAAACCATTTTTATATACTACCTAAATCTCATTATCATATCAATAAGTCAAATGATGATAAGCTCAAACTTACATAAAGATGATCATTCAAACATCAATCTTCATTTATCATATTTTAAGCATCAAATAGGTAGAGAGGGAGTGTTGATCCTCGAACTACCTTGATAATGAGAATGTCTATCCTCAATCTAGAGATTCAAGTAGAGAGGGAATCATCCATCCTCACACTACTAATCACCTAGGGTCATTTCGAGTAGAGAGGGAATGTCCGTCCTCAACTACTTTGATAGAGAGGGAATCATCCTTCCTCACACTACCAATCATCAAGGGTCTATTCAAGTAGACAGGGAATGTCTGTCCTCAACTACTTTGATAGGGAGGGAATCATCCTTCCTCACACTATCAATCATCTAGTATCACCCCAAGTAGAGAGGGAATGTCTATCCTCATCTGCTTTCTATCTAGGATAGGCTCAGGTAAAGAGGGAGGGAATATCCATGCTCAACCTCAATTACTATAATAGGGAGGGAATCATCCTTCCTCACACTACTTTGATTAATCCTAGGTATGAGGATCATCTCCTATATCAATCTTTAATAGTAGCAAATAATGGGCTACTCTTGAAAGTGAAATAATATCTCTCAAACCTCATTTTCATCAATCTTGTAAGAAAAATACTTTATTATACCATTTTACATTTATGCTAGATGCATAATCATCTCATAAGGTATCATAATTAGTGTTTTGGTATATAAGATAAGCTTCTATCTTGATCTCATAGGTAGAAGAACTCTGATTTTGTAAAACAAGGCATTGGTAATCGATTACCATTCGTGGTAAATAATCGATTGCCACATGCTAAAATCTCAAAACATAGGCTTGGTAATCGATTACCAAGGATAGTCGATTACTAGCTCGACAGAGGCTTAGTAATCGATTACCAGCAACATATTTGTGGCCTGGTAATCAATTACCCATTCATGCTAATCGATTACCAACTAAAATTTTACAAAAAATAGAGGTTTCAAGCCAAACTTCCCAAAGCAAACCACATATAATTCAATCATAGCATCAATGCTTCATATTTATACATCCAACCCTATCTCAAAAGGGAATCACAAAAATGTGTAAAATCAAAACCCATTTCATCAATCACTAATTCATAAAAATTAAAAGTCAAATCCAAATTCAAACACATAAACATAACACAAAATACTATTCCATCTTCATTAATTCAACATCCATTTCATAACTCTCAATCAAGTTAACAACTCAAAAACTCATTAGAAACAAGAGAAGAGATAATAAAACAAGGAAATACACCCCTACCTCACTTCAAGTGAATGATATTTCCTTCTTCTTTTTTGCTTTCCTTCCTTCTTCTTTTTTCTTGGTTGCCTCTTTCTCCTCTTTCTCTCGTTACTTTTCTCTCTCTCTTGTCCTTCTTTCCTTTCTCTTCTTTTCCTGCAGAGTGACGAGAGTGAGAGATTGAAAAGAGAACAAAAGTCAAAGAATGAGATGAGAAAGTAGAGAGGGAGAGGCAATGGAAAAAGAAATAAGAGAGAAAGAATGAAATTCAACTAGAAATATTGTATCTCTTAGAGATACTCAAATCTTCCATTGATAAATTTTCTAACCTTTTATAGGTATTATAGAAAATTTTAGGATTTCATGCAATTCCCAGTTTCATCATTCAACAATTATCCTTATATACCATTATCAACCACTAAGCTTTATTATTCCTCCCTAGGTTAAGTTAAACATAAGGAGTTGAATTAAGAAGCTTACAGGAATCGATTTTTATCTATTTCCATTCTCAGATTAACCTTCATCCACTCTTTAACATTTTCACAAAATCTTATAACCATCTGGGCTATTTTTTTTGTTTAATTTAGCCTTTAAACACTCATTTAGTGTTATTAAAAATATCAAATCAATTCATTTAATTTTCTAAACTTTACTACAGCTCATTCCAATCATTTATGACTTAGAAATAAATAGATTATTGTGTATATAAATATGAGAAATATGTCACTTGAAACAGAATGAAAACTAAGTTTTCGTTCAGTTCTTTCCTCTTCATCCAGTTCTTGGTTTCTCAAATCTAATAGTTACAATGCAATCAAATGATGAAGTAAGAATAATGAGGTAAGCCAAGACATGTGTCATAAAGGGGGAATTTCATGGAATTTTGATGATTACTGAATCAAAGAAATCCAAAATAAGAACATGTGTCAAGGAATGAATGAAAGATTAACAAGGCTTAATGCATAAGCCACTCCATGTCAAGTGTATCAGGAAAAAGGGAAATGATTATAAAAACCAGGTGTCAAATAAATGAAAAAAATAGAAGGAAAAGATGGTGATTTATGGCAAACAAGTGTCTTAAATATTAACAAAAGATGAGATAAGCACATGATATCAGTAGAGACATAGTCAATTTTGGGAAAAAAAATAAGATTAACAGCCATGATTACGAAGGAAGATTTTTTTTACGATACCCAACACCCTCCTTACGTAAGACAAACTCTATAAATACGTCATTTGCTCCCCCTTTCTTAGCAGAAAACACTCACCCAATCACAAAACTAGCACCTCTATATTCTACCACTTCAACTTTTCCATCTTCAACCAATATTCCATCAATCTCAATTTTGTAACAGAGGTAGGAATTTGCAAAGGCACCACTCTTTCTTCTTTATTTCTTCTACCCATACCTTCCAGTCCATTTCTTGCATCCATTTTCATTTACTCTATTCTAGCTTGAAGAAAGAATGGCAGAAATGGCAAAAACATGGTTTATTCAATGGTTTTATTCGAATAAAACATGACTTTAGTTGAATAAACCTCATCAGAGACACTTCAAATGTTGTATTTTCAAATGGTTTATTCGAATAAACCTTATATCTATTCGAATAAACTCTTACTGAAGGTTGCAAATTGAAGACTTTTAATGAATCTATTCGAATAGATTTTTGTTTATTCGAATAAACTTATTTCAAAATGTTAGAAAATTATAGTGTTATTTGAATCGACTGAAGAACTATTCGAATAATAGACACCAGAATGCTAAAAGAAAGCTGAGATTTTGAATGTGAATCATTTTTTTCATAAGTTATTCTTTTAAACTCTTTTCCATCAATTTTTTTTTACATATATGATTTAGTTGGGTTAATTTTTTATCCACATTAAAATTCTTTATTAGTATTCCAAATTTTTTTTGTATTATTTGTACTATATTGATATATGTTTTTAATACAAGTTATTTTTATGATAGGTGTTTTTCTATTAAGAAAGTATTTAAGAAATAACATACTATAGATAAAAATTAATCAATGTGCAAAAAATTATTATGGTCATGATTAGAGATTAATAGGGGACGCCCAAATAATAGACAGAATTTATAGACAACTGGTGAATAAAACTATTCCTATGGCCAAAGTTGAGTGGCAAGGACACGATATGGAAGATGCTACGTGAGAAATAGAGGAAGATTTTAAATAAAAGTATCCAGAACTCTTTTAGCAGGTAGAAAATAGAAATTTTGAGGACAAAATTTTATAAGAGGGGAAGAATGTAACAAGGTAAATAGAAATATTTATGATCTATTAAGAAAGAAAATAATATGCCTTACATAGGATAACTGTATGTATCATGTAACAAGCTTCAAAATAAAATAAGATATAACTTTTTCAAATAAAATTATTATAATAGAAGTCTCACTATTCGAAAAACTAGCCAGTTATTCGAATAGAGTTCCTGCTATTCAAATAAATAGACTACTATGTATATAAATATAAGAAATACGTCACTTGTAACAGAATGGAAATTAAATTTTAATTCAGTTCTTTCCTCTTCATCCAATTCTCGGTTTCTCAAATCTAATAGTTACAATGGAACCAAATGATGAAGTAAGATTAATGAGGTAAGCCAAGACATGTGCCATGAAGGGGAAAATTCACAGAATTTTGATGATTACTGCATCAAAGAAATCCAGAACAGGAACATGTGTCAAGGAATGAATGAATGATTAACAAGGCGTAATGCATAAGCCACTCCACGTCAAGTGTACCAAGAGAAAGAAAAATGATTACAAAAATCAAGTGTCAAATAAATGAAAAAAATAGAAGGAAAAGATGGTGATTTACGAAAAACAAATGTCCCAAATATTAATGAAAGATGAGATAAGCACATGATATCAGCAGAGACAGTCAATTTTGGGTAAAAAATCATATTAGCAGCCGTGATTTCGGATGGAGATTTTTTTATGATTCACAGCACCCTCCCTACGTAAGACAAACTCTATAAATACGTCCTTCCCTCCCCCTTTCTCAACAGAAAACACTCATCCAATCACAAAACCAGCACCTCTGTTTTCTACCACTTCAACTTTTTCATCTTTAACCAATACTCCATCAATCTCAATTCTATTATAGAGGTAGGAATTAGCAAAGGCACCACTCTTTCTTCTTTATTTCTTCTACCCATACCTTCTAGTCCATTTCTTGCATCCATTTTGAATGCAAAGGCACCAATCTTTATAATAGAGGTAGGAATTAGCAAAGGCACCAATTTCAATTCAAGCTGAGATTTTGAATGTGAATCATTTTTGTCATAAGTTATTCTTTTAAACTCTTTTCCATCAATTTTTTTTACATAAACGATTTAGTTGGGTTAATTTTTGATCCACATTAAAATTCCTTATTAGTGTTCCTAATTTTTTTGTATTATTTGTACTATATCGATATCTGTTTTTAATAGAAGTTATTTTTATGATAGCTGTTTTCTATGAAGAAAGTATTTGAGAAATAACATCCTATGGATAAAATTTAATCAATGTGCAAAAAATTATTATGGTCATGATTAGAGATTACTAGAGGACGCCCAAATAGTAGACAGAATTTATAGATAATTGGGGAATAAAACTATTCCTATGGTCAAAGTTAAGTGGCAAGGACACGATATAGAAGATGCTACGTGGGAAATAGAGGAAGATTTTAAATAAAAGTATCCAGAACTCCTTTAGCAGGTAGAAAACAGAAATTTTGAGGACAAAATTTTATACGAGGGGAAGAATGTAACACCCCTAATAATAATAATAATAATAATAATAATAATAATAATAATAATAATAATAATAATAATAATAATAATAATAATAAAAATAATGATCATAATAATGATCGTAATAATGATCATAATAATGATGATAATAATAATAATAATAATAATAATAATAATAATAATAATAAATACATAAAAATATCTATGATGTATTAAGAAAGAAAATAATATGCCTTATATAGGATAACTGTATGTATCATGTAACAAGCTTCAAAATAAAATAAGATATAACTTTTTCAAATAAAATTATTATAATAGAAGTCTTACTATTCGAAAAACTAGCCAGTTATTCGAATAGAGTTCCTGCTATTCAAATAAATAGACTACTATGTATATAAATATAAGAAATAGGTCACTTGTAACATAATGAAAACTAAGTTTTTGTTCAGTTCTTTCCTCTTCATCCAATTCTTGGTTTTTCAAATCTAATAGTTACAATGGAACCGAATGATGAAGTAAGATTAATGAGGTAAGCCAAGACATGTGCCATGAAGGGTTCCATTCATGGAATTTTGATGATTACTGAATCAAAGAAATCCAAAGCAGGAACATGTGTCAAGGAATGAATGAAGGATTAACAAGGCTTAATGCATAAGCCACTCCATGTCAAGTGTACCAAGAAAAAGAAAAATGATTACAAAAATTAAGTGTCAAATAAATGAAAAAAGTAGAAGGAAAAGATGGTGATTTACGACTAACAATTGTCCCAAATATTAATGAAAGATGAGATAAGCACATGATATCAGCAGAGACATAGTCAATTTTAGGTAAAAAATCATATTAGCAACCATGATTACGAAGGGAGATTTTTTTTATTATTCTCAGCACCCTCCCTACGTAAGACAAATTCTATAAATATGTCCTTCCCTCCCCCTTTCTCAGCAGAAAACACTCACCTAATCACAAAACCAACACCTCTGTTTTCTTCCACTTCAACTTTTTCATCTTTAACGAATATTCCATCAATCTCAATTCTGTTATAGAGGTATGAATTAGCAAAGGCACCACTCTTTCTTCTTTATTTCTTCTACCCATACCTTCTAGTCAATTTCTTGCATCCATTTTGAATGCAAAGGCACCAATCTTTATAACAGAGGTAGGGATTAGCAATGGCACCAATTTCAATTCAAGCTAAGATTTTGAATATGAATCATTTTGTCATAAGTTATTCTTTTAAACTCTTTTCCATTAATTTTTTATTACATAAACGATTTAGTTGGGTTAATTTTTGATCCACATTAAAATTCTTTATTAGTGTTCCTAATTATTTTGTATTATTTGTACTATATCGATATCTATTTTTAAAAATGATAGGCATTTTTCTATGAAGAAAGTATTTGAGAAATAACATCCTATAGATAAAAATTAATCAATATGCAAAAAATTATTATGGTCATGGTTAGAGATTACTAGGGGACACCCAAATAGTAGACAGAATTTACAGACAACTGGGAAATAAAACTATTCCTATGGTCAAAGTTATGTGGCAAGGACACGATATGGAAGATGTTACGTGGGAAATAGAGGAAGATTTTAAATAAAAGTATCCAGAACTCTTTTAGCACGTAGAAAACAAAAATTTTGAGGACAAAATTTTATATAAGGGGAAGAACGTAACATCCCTAATAATAATAATAATAATAATAATAATAATAATAATAATAATAATAATAATAATAATAATAATAATAATAATAATAATAATAGTATGCACACATGTAATATCAAGTAAGAAATTCTAGTATGCACATATGATTCAAGTTTTTTTACATTGAAGTTCAAAGACAAGTTCAAGGCACAAGATGAATCATTTACTTCTTGTTTTCAAGATATGAATATATCAAACAATTTCAAACAAGGATACATATAACTTTTAACTTTCCAATCTCCAAGTAAGTATATAAGACAATTAAGCATCAAAGAGAAAGGATTATAACTACTTATGAGCATATGAATTTCCATATTATGTAAATTGAGCACAAAGAATTAAATAATCAATTACCATTAAGCATATAGCCAATAGCATGCTTACTTTCATGATATATAGATAATTCAAAACATAGCAAGCATACTTAGGCATTGTAGAACCTTATGTACTAAGATATATAACAAATTAATGAGCTATGATACAATAAGAATGAACATAATCATGTGCTAAACATAATATTCAAATTTTACTAAATACACATGATTTTATCCTTTACCTTAGGCCTACAAGAAATATACTTCATATTCATTGTCTTTTTAAGTGAATGTGCATAAGAGGTAAAAGCTTTTGATACCTTGGCCATGGTAATCAAGGAAATACTTTTTCTTACCCATTGTTTCTCTCTTGGAGTCTTAAACTTTACAAGTTCTGCATTTTGTACTTGAGAAGCTTTAGTTGAAGTCATCTTCCTTTTTTGACCAAAATTTCTACCATTTGGCTTTCGAAACATTCCCCTTGATGATTCCTCTTTCCTTAGACCAAGTAGTCCATCATTTTGAGAAATTTTCTGCATAATTGAAACACTAGGAGGATATTTTGGTACGTACTTCATCTTGGGTCCTTGAATGTTAGTATTAGGGCCTTTAAGATCTTTAGGAACCCATACCATGTTATTTCTCATATAAGGATTTATTCTATAATTGCATAAATGAGAAATATATCTTAGATGACCACAAAAATTGTAAACAATTGAATTTAATGATGACTTGGTCCTTTGAAGATTATCTTTGGAAAACTTAAGCTTTTTGTTGTTTTTACATTCTGAATTATTTTTGTTATAAGCCTTGCTTGAATTTTCATGTTGATAACATTAATTTTATTCTCATTAACAAAAATGGAATGTAAGCAATTAGAATCATTAGCTTTGGTAAATTCAGAATATAAACCCTTAACTTGATTTTTTAAATCAATGCATTTTTCACAAAAAGTTGAGGTTTCACATTTCAAAGACATTTTCTCATCAAGGAAAGCATATTCATTTTTCAAAGTTTCAATTTTATTTTCAATGGAGGAAATGTTTTCCAAACAAGATAAGTTTTTCTTTTCTAAATTCAATAAACTACCATACAATTCATCATATGCACATTGTAACTCATAATAAGAAAGACTATAATCTAGTTTAGCATCATTTACCTCAAAATCCATTTTAGCCATATAGGAAGTAGTCTCAATTTCTAGCATACTTAACTTTTTAAGGGAATCACCTTCTACTTCATCAATTTTATTTTTCTTTGCCTCTTCTTCAAATTGAGCACCATCATTGGCATTTGACTCGCTTCAATAGTTTGAACATTTTTTTGAGGATGTTTTTCATGAAAAGCTTCCTTCAATGGCTTTTGCTCTTCTTGCTTTCTATATACAAATTTATATACAAAATCATTATTAGCAATATAAAGAGCATCAAGGATGTCTAAAATTTCTTTGGCACTAGAACAATTTTTAATTTTAGCATAAGCATCATCATTCAAACTATTTCTCAATATTTGTATTGCTCTAATGTTCAAGGAAAAACATTTCTTGTCATAACTATTCCAAGTTTGTTTTGATTTGCAAGTAAATCCATTTAGCACAATATCCTATAAATCTAAATCAATAGATTGCATATAAAACTCTATTCTAACTTTCCAATAAACAAAATGCACACCATCAAAGAATGATGATTTATCAATTTCAAAATCTTCTATTTTGAAAAACTTTTAATGGTTGCCAATAAACAATGATCTTTAGCTCTAAGCGGTTAAGCTTTCAACAAAGAATGAAACTTTGATACCACTTGTTAGCCATGACAACCATTAACCAAGAGAGGGGAGAATTAGGTGATCACAAGTTTTTAAAACAACATTTAAAAATTAAGCATTTTAAATCACTCAATTAATAGATGTAGCGGAACATGCATAAATTAAGTTAATACGGAATATAAAGAGTGTAGAGAAGAGAGAATCAAACTCAAGAATTTATCCTAGTTCAGCCAAGAACCACTTGTGCCCAACGTCTAGTCCTCAAGTAAACCACCCGAGATTTTTCACTATCACTTTAAGCTTGAACAGGTGCTTGAAACCTTTACAAACTAGAGCACTTCTCACACCTTGGGATACTTCACCCTTGTGCTTGAGCCTCGACAACTAGAGATATCTCACCCTTATAATTCCTTGAGGGATGCCTCACCGTCTTTACTATTCCTTGAGGGATATCTCACCTTCTTTACAAAGAATCAAAGTGTAGAAAAAAAATGAAACTCTCACAAGAGTATGCAGTACAAGTTGAAGCCCTATGAAGCTCTCAAATATATCTCAAAAACTCACAAAAATAGAAAACAAATGTTGAAAGGATTGATTCACGGATTAAAGCATAAGGGATGTGTTTCAGGTTATTGGTTATGTCTAAAAGATGACCCAAAAATGTGTATTTAAAGTGTTTTGAGTAAAAGAGTCATTGGAAGTAATTTATTATCACATTAAATGCCAAGAAAAAAGTCATTACAGACTTTTAGGCTCGTTGTAATCGATTACATGGCTCTAAGAACATGTTCTAGGTTTTCTGGGTAGGATATAATTGATTACAAGCCTTATGTAATCAATACAAGACATCTTCCAGAGTTGTAATCGATTACAAGGCTTGTGTAATTGATTACACAATCTCTGACTGCTAAAAATGTGTTTATAGCATTCTGATGCTTGAAAAATGACTTTAAACACTCATAACTTCTTCATTTCTTATCCGTTTTAAGCAAATGACCACTCATTGGAAATATCTTTGAGTCTGTTTTCATATGAAATAAGTTTCATAACAAAAATCAAAGTATTTTGAAAGTTATGATCAAAAGAGAAACCAAATGTTAGCTTTTCAAAACTTAGACTTGACTATTTTTCATAGTTTTTAACTATCACCATGACTAGCTTTTCAAAACATGTTTGTTGGGCATTTTAGCAAGTAAAAACCATTTGAAAAGATTTTTAAGAAATATATTTGAGATATCTAGAAAGCTTATCACATAAAGACCCTAAGTCCTGTAAATTATACCATTTAAGCTTCCTTTAGACTTGGTCTTTGACATGACTTTGTTGTTATCAAAATCTTCATGAAATAGACATTCACATTCTCCTTGAGTTAAGCATAATTGAGATCTTTTACTTTCTTATTGCAATGCTTACTCTTGGTACTTAGACTATCCTTCAAAGTATTGCTCACTTAAAACATAGTTAGTCCAAACTCATAAGTCAATATCTTTATATGCATGATTCATAAATGCATAACTCTAGTTAGTCTAACATGCATATAAGACTTTCATAGACATATCCAAATAAGACATTTATTAATTATTAATAAATATGCTTTATATAGGATGCAACAAAGAACACTTTGTGCATTTTCATTTAAGTATAGCCAAATCCAATATTTATTTAATACCACTCATGTAACATACTATTGGAAATATCCTATAAGTGATTCTATAAAGAATATGCATAGTTCTTATATTAAATATAACAAGATGAAGTACATGATCATGCATGATCTAATCTAATCTATTAAGTACATCTATATAACATAAACATCATTCTTTTTGTCTTGTATTTGTCATCATCAAAACTTAACATATTAAACCATTAGGGTAAACTTATTTCCACACATTCCTGGTAGAGAGCATTGGAAAACTATGACATGGACACTTCTAGTTTGAAGCTTTATTTTGGAAATGGGAAATGTGTTCTTTGTGGTTATACAAACTCATACATGGTGGAAGATGCTGATTCTAGAAAGTCTATTTCCGGCTATTTGATTACTTTTTCAAAGGGAGATGCGGCTCGGTAATTTAGATTACAAAATTGTGTTGCATTGTCTACTTTTAAGGTAAATTTCATTGCTATTAGCAAAGGTTGTAAAGAGTTACTTTGGATGAAGAATCTGGTGCATGAACTTTGTTTTACTCACTAAAGATATGTTTTGTTTTGTGTGATAGTCAGAGTGCTATCTGTAACATCCCGAATTTAATAACCATAATATAGCCAACGTATACTATAGTGATTAGATTCAGAACTGCTACTTACAACAACTAAACATTTTCAAATATAACAAAGCCATGTATATATAGAAAATATGAGCCATGAATGAATATATTCATTACACAACAATAGTGTTTCTCATAAATACAATACGTACATCATGTTGAAAGAAACTACTCAGCTACACTAAGCTAAGCATTCCAAGCTCATGTTGTTCTTCACTTTCTGTAAGACTTCATCCCTGGAATCATCATGGAAACGCACACAATGGGTGAGAATCACACATTCTCAATAGTTAAAAACCATAAACCATGACATCACAATCATTCTAGCCATTTCGGGGAAAAACACGCTTGTAAACTCAAATCTCATACATAGCAAGCTAGAAATGTGACAAAAGTCAAAACCAAGTCTTTTCTCTTTCTGAAATAGATTCTTAATTTATAAGTTTGTATAAAAACTCATTTGCTACAAATAATCTTTTAGAAATTGCCACGCTAACACAAACATCATCTCTTTCTCAAAGACACCAAAGCATCATCTCCATTGCAAAGACACAACAACAATACCTCCATCTCAGAGATATAAACCCAGATAATATACTCAATTATCATATAAACACTTCAGTCACAGAAGTAAACAACATCTCCATCTCAGAGATATAAACACAACATCTCCATCTCAGAGACATACAATTGCCCATACAACTGCAATGCATGAATATGTCATGATAGCAACCACTTATACAATTGTCATGCTATGCCAAATTATGTCTAGTGTTTATGCCTATGCAATAACCTAAATATGAAATGCATAATGTATGATACCATTACAAGAACCCAGTTCCATGGTAAATCATGAAATGCATGAGCCTTGAACAAAATAAAGAAACCTGGTTCCATAAGCTTTGAAAAAGCACTAGAAACCCAGTTCCAGCTATTCCACGGGGTGTGAGGGAAAGACCATCCTTAACTCATTACTATGATCGGGAAGGTATGTTACCTATTCACTTACAATCATGTATGATCACCCTCTCCAGGTAGTGAAGTCTCATCAACTACACGGTCTTTAGCAACAATGACCTTTGTGATAGGAAGGATTGACTACCTTCTCATTCAAAATCACATTAGATCATCCACAACAATCATTGTGATAGGAAAAATTGATTACCTTCTCATTCAAAATCACATTATGATCATCAACAATGAGAGCTAAACCTCATCAACATAGTTATGGAACAACAATAATGCTAATTACTACAATAACTAGCATGTCAATTGATTTACATTCCTCACTACCAATATGAAATACAATGATGTTAAATACTACAATAATTAACATACCAATTGATTTACTTTCACCACACAACTACTTCATTAAATACTCCTATTAGAGTCTCACTATTCAAAAAGAAGCATAGACGAAGAAACTACACCATTGGAAGACTCCAAGGCAAGACACACATCATCTAATTGCTTTCTGGCATTCACGTCGCGACATTGCCCAGTGCCACGTCGCAGCGTCCAAGCCACGACTTCAAGTACTGGCAGGAAAATGCCACCAATGTCGCGGCATCCTTGCACCACGTTATGGCGTGCACCCCTGTTCTTTAACACGTCGCGACACTCAAAGTGCTACGTCGCAGCGCCCAACTCTTGGGTTCCAAAAATTTGGGTATGCATCACACTCACGTCACGATGTTATACACTGCGGCGCCCACTGCAGATACGGGTGCTGGTCCATTGGAACTAAACCCTCTTCCAATCACTCAAAATTTGATTTCAAGTGATTTCCAACCTCCATCAAGGTCCAACTATATAAAGCAACTCTTAAACCACTTCAATTTCACTCAACCAAATATCATCGAAAATCCCCTACTTGAAACCTAAAACCCCAACTTTGATCTCAAAGGGAATTAAAGGCTTTCGAAGGCTGGAAATTTCATTCCCACACACCCAACAATTCAGAAACAAGCCATCATCAAGTTCTATAATAAGATTCAAGCCAAAAACACCAAAATCACACTCAAAAACCTAACTTTCCTATCACGCCAACACTCATGAACAAAATAAAGAAAATAGGAAGATGAGTCAAAAACAAGGTTTTTCCCCTACCTCAAGTTCTTGATGATTGTAACGCCCCCTTCGCAAGGGCGTCACACACACCAAACGGAACTCAAAAGAAACTATTAGGACCGGATTTATTTTATCTATAGGTATTAACCCGTGTATTAATAAAGCATCCTAACTGGCAAATCTCCTTTATTTTTTTCTTTCTTTTCCTTTTATTGTAAGCGGAAAACATAGACTTAGAGGAACTCAACATGAAGATCAAATTATACACTTATATAAAAGATACATACTATATATATTTAGATACATAACATAAGTAATTAAATACGTCAACAGTTAGCAAAAGAAAGTAGAAGTTTTCCATGCTCAAAAGTTATACACAGACAGCCACCAAGACTACAAAAAGTATCATGCCCCCAACAACTACTGAGAAGGAGCCTCAGAGGGGTCTTCCTCAGGTTCCTCCTCATGATCCTCCTCAGAAGAGGAAATCCTTACAGGAGTAACAGATTCACGAGCAGAAGCTTGTGCAGAGGATAGGAACAAATCCTCGTGTGGAGTATACTCACGATCACCCCACACCTCACGTATTGGCATGTAGAACTCCAGTGATACCGCAACATCCAAAGAAAAAACAGGTGGATCATAACGACCCCAAGCCAAAGATATAGTCACATCTCCCACGTAGACGAAATGCTTGGTGATCAAGTCGACGTGCCAAGAGTCAATGCCTCCGTGGAACCTCAGTCTGGTATACCCTAGAAAATCTCGTCGGGATGCCATGATAAGTAGAAGACTAACTCGCCCCAAAACCAGGAAACTCAGGCTCTTCCTCACCTCGGTCTTTTAAGAAGCATAGATATAAACAGAATAGCAGAATACAAAAAAGATGTGAGATATCCAACATCAATACCAGTTATGGCAGTAAAGAACCAGCAACGGCGCATGACGCCATACAGCATGGCAAATATAATAAACAGCATCAAGATTCAAATGATAAAAAATTTGATAATACAGATAGTCATAACATCATTAAAAGAAATAGTTCCATAATCATATATATTTATGCCAGATAAATATGTTGATCGATTATGCACATGCACAAGGTACCAAGATCCTACTCCATAGAGTTAGACACAACATCATAGAGAATGATCAAGGAGACATGCCTGTATCTCATCATCCTCAAATCAAGTGCTTTCAATATCAATAAATTGCGCAATATGGCTTATACAAGGCATTCTTCACAAGATCGCGATATAGGATAGTGTCTCAGTCTGGATCGTTGGTGCGTTTGCATCGGTCTATCCCATGGCACAGAGGAGCTACCAACTGTCCATTGTGAGACACCCATACCCCGACGCCTCCAAGGTCAACAAGTGACCTACACTAGTCTATTCGCACTTGCACTTTGGTGTGATTCATCTCCTAGGCATACAGCCTTGCAAACAGAGTCCACCGGACTTTCACAATGCATGATGACTCGATGCACATGTATACAAATATTCAATAATAATATGACTTGTCCATGATTACACGCCACATTAGGTTCAATCAATTATCAACAATCCTTGGTCCCACTTATGGACCCATAACAAGTCATTGTCCAAATATCAAGGGTGACAACATACTTTTCCTATTAAACCCCTCTAGGGGAATTCTCTAGTATTATTATTTTTATTCAATCTTTATTACTTTTAATTAAATAAATTCTTTCCTTTGTTTTTAAACCAACTCATTTAGAATAATCATTTTAAGTTTCTCAAAACCTAACTCACATTCATGTTCTCTCTTTGGCCCAAAAATCACTCTAGGCTATAGGATATAGTTTTGTTCTTTATTCTTTCCATATTATGAATTCCTAATTAAGTGTCTACTCATTTAATTAACTAAGTTTCTAACTTGATACAAAAGTCTCACCTTGGGTGCCCAATGAGGCCGTGAGCCTCCAAGGGACTAGGAATCCACCATTTTTCTTCACCTCTCTAACCACTCATCATTTAATTGCTTAACTCCCAAATTAGCTCAAAAGTTCCATCTTGGACCCATCAAAGGGCCTCTTGGCCGTGAGTCTCCAAACAAAAGGGGTAAGAATCCTTTGCTTTCCGTACATACATCCAAGCATCCAATGCATTCCAAATCCATCAAGTTACATAATAACAAGTATTAAAGTCATACAATACAACCAATCACAACATTACCAAAAATCACACAACAAAGTGAGCAACCCACACATGGATTCCTCACCATCAACACAAAAACATGTTCCTCACCACCATGATAGGTTGAAGAGGATGATCTCCCTCTTACCTAAAGAGACAACAAAAGAAAGCAAGCTCCTTGATGCTTCCTTGCAGTTTTCATCCACCACCACCAATGAAACCCTAGGATAGTCAAACTCACACAATCAATAACCAAAGCATGAAAGAGGAGTCCTTGATCACAAAGGTGTCCAAGGATCATGAAAATGAGAAGGGAAAAGATGAAAATCAAGAACTTTACCTTAAAACTTCAAGTTTTAGGGTTTGATAGAAAATGATGAAGATGGAAGAATTAAGAGATGATCACCTAAGAGGAAAGCTACAAGATGATAAGAGGATTCAAGAATCTAGATTGGCTTGAGCAAGCAAGCCTGGGTTGCCAACAACGGTGTTGAGGTCGTGGTAGTGGAGAGAGAATGGAGATGAGAGAAAAAGTGAGAGAAAAGAAAAATGAGAGAATGAAAAGTGAAACTTTGTTTGAAATGAAAAAAGTGATGGGTAAGTGAAAAAGATGACAATTTTGGTCATCTTTTCCCCCCAAATTATAGTGGGGTCACAAAGGGAGGAGAGAGAAAATGTGAAGCTTCTTTAAGAAGTTTGGTATAAAGCTTCCTTGAGAAGTTTCACACACTTTTTGAAAAAGTCAAGGGTGATGTCATGGTGATGATGTCATCTTAGTGATGTCATTAAAGTGCTCTCTAGAAAAGATGACTAACACTCTACTAAAGTTATTATCCAGTGGACAAAGGTTACAGTTATCAAAAATAGTATTTATCGTCCAATGGATAATAAAACATTATCGTGGTTTTATTTATCAAATAAAATCTCAAAAAATAAAAAACTTCGTAAACTGTGTCTAGCCTCGGGTTTAGTAAGATCCCCTGTCGACGTTTCTACAGTCCAAAGTTTTTCGACCTCGGGAAAATATTTTATTTTCTCGACCCCGCTCAGTGCGCACGTAAAATGAGAAATATATTAAAATAATTAAAATCATTGAAATAATTCTAAAAAATTCTCAAAAATCATAAATATTATAAAAAAACATTTATAACAAAAAATAAGAAATTTTCGGGGTGTTATAACTCTCCCATTCTAAAAAGAAATTTCGTCCTCAAAATTTTCATACCTCAAAATATATGTGGATGTTGTTCCTTCATCTTGTCCTCTAACTCCCACGTTGCATCTCCGGTTATATCATTCCAAATCACTTTCACCAATGGAATCTCCTTTCCTCTGAGTTGTTTCACTCTCCTATCCTCAATCTTTACAAGAAGTGTCTCATAGGTCAAATTCTCTTTTAATTATACTGTATCCGGTGCTGTGACGTGGTTTGGATTTGGAATGTATTTTTGCAATTGCGACATATAAAAAATATTGTGAAGGTTAGAAATAAAAAGTGGTAAAGTTATTTGGTAGGCTACTAGACCTATCTGACAAAGAATTTGGTAAGGTCCGATGAACTTTGGAGTGAGTTTTCTAGATTTAAGAACTCGGCCGACCCCAGTCGTGGGTGTGACTTTCAAAAACACATGCTCGCCTTCCTCAAACTCAAGAGGCTTCCTTCTTTTATCTATATAGCGTATGTTTTCCTGAAGCATCTTAACCTTTTCCATTTTTTGTTGCACAAGATCAGGTCCGATCGTGAATTGCTCTCCATCTTGGTACCAACACAAAGGTGTTCTGCACCGTCATCCGTATAGAGCTTCATAGGGCGTCATCCTTATGCTCGAGTGAAAACTGTTATTGTAGGTGAATTCTATCAAAGGCAAAACTTCATCCCAACTTCCAATTTGTTCTAGAGTACAAGCTCTCAGTAGATCTTCCAGCGATTAGATCGTCCTTTCTGTTTGACCATCTGTTTGAGGATGATAGGCAGAACTCAAACGAAGTTTCATTCCCATTGCTTCTTGTAGGCTCTGCCAAAACCTTAATGTAAACCTTTGATATCTATCAGAAATAATACTGGAAGGCACACTATGAAGTCTAACAATCTCGCCAATATACAGTTGAGCTAACCTTTCCATCGAATACCTTATGTTGATTAGTAAGAAGTGAGCAGACTTCGTAAGCCGATCTACAATTACCCATACCGAGTCGTAACCTTTTCAGGTCTTCGGTAATCCAACCACAAAATTCATTACAATACTATCCCATTTCTATTCGGGAATAGTTAGAGGTTGCAATATTCCTGAAGGTCTCTAGTGTTCAACCTTGGTTTTCTGACAAACCAGATAAGATGACATGTACTTGGCAATGTCTCTCTTCATTTCATGGCACCAGAATAATCGCTTCACATCTTGGTACATTTTGGTCATTCCTGGGTGTATACTCAACTGGCTCGTGAGGGCTTCATCAATAATTAATTTCCTCAGCTCTGGATCACTAGGCACACAAACCCTGCCTTTGAACCTTAGAATACCGTCATGTCCTTCTTGAACTATTGACACAATTCCCTCTCATTTTGCAGAAACAAGTCATCTTTCTATTTCTCTCAGATTTCTTCCATCAAATCACTTGAGATGGTAACCATATTCAAACAAATCTTCTCTGGTGTCAACTCCATGGACACCCACATATTCCAGAATTATTCTATTAATTCATTTTCCTTGATCATCATAGCAGAGATACTAAGCATCTTTCTACTTAAAGCGTCTGCCACCACGTTTGCCTTTCCAGGAGGATACCGGAGTTGAAAATCGTAGTCTTTCAAAAATTCTAACCACCTTCTCTGCCTCATGTTCAGCTCCTTTTGCTTAAACAAGTATTTTAGACTCTTATGATCACTATAGGCATTGAACATTGCTCCGTACAGAAAATGTATCCATATTTTCAAAGCAAACACCACAGCTGCTAACTCCAGGTCATGCGTAGGATAATTATTTTCATATACTCTCAGCTACCTTGAAGCATAAGCCACCACTTTCCTATTTTGCATGAGTATGCATCCTAATCCTTGATGTGAAGCATCACAATACACTTCACAGGGTTCATTGGGATCAGGTAGAACCAAAACTGGTGAAGTAGTCAGTCATCTCTTCAATTCTTGGAAATTCTCTTCACAATCATCGGTCCATACAAAGGCTTGGTTCTTTCTCGTAGGATGAGTGAGAGGTCCTGCTATCTTAGAAAATCCTTCAATGAATCTTCGATAATAACCAGCTAATCCCACGAAGTTACGGATCTCTGTCACAGTCTTCGGCCTTTCCCATTGCAAAACTGCTTCAACTTTTGACGGGTCTACTGCAACTTCATCCTTCGAGATTACATGACCCAAAAACTTAACCTCTTTCAGCCAGAATTCACACTTTGACAACTTGGCATACAACTTCTTCTCTTTCAGGATCTAGAGAACTACACTGAGATGTTCGGTATGTTCCTCCTGATTTCGAGAATAAATCAGAATGTCATTGATAAAAACAATGACAAATCTGTCTAAGTAAAAACGAAAGATCCTATTCATGTAATCTATGAATATAGCAGGTGCATTCGTCACTCCAAACAGCATCACAAGATACTCATAATGTCCATAACGTGTACGAAAAGTCATTTTAGAAATATCCTCTACCTTCACTCGGATTTGATGATAGCCCGAATGCAGATCGATCTTAGAGAAAACATAAGCTCCTCTCAGCTGATCCATTAAATCATCTATCCTCGGAAGTGGATACTTGTTCTTGATCGTGACCTTGTTCAGCTAATGATAATCTACACATAAGCGTGAAGTTCCATCCTTTTTCTTGACCAGTAACACTGGCGCTCCCCAAGGTGATACACTAGGCCTGACAAACTATTTTTCCAAAAGTTCTTCCAATTGCTTCTTGAGTTCAACTAATTTTGACGGCGACATCCTGTAGGGTGCTATGGATATGGGCCAGGATCCAAGCACAAGATTGATAGTAAACTTTATCCCCCGCTTAGGCGGTAAACCTGGTACCTCATTAGGAAAGATTTCAAGAAATTCATTGATTACCGGAATAGCCTTCACATCCATCTCACTCTTAACTTTTAAGGAAGACAATAGCATGTATCCCTGAGCTCCTTCTTTCAAGAAAGATTGAACTTGGTTGGCCATCAAAAATCCAAAAACTTCAGCCGTACAGAAAACTATGATTTTACTGGAACAGTCTAATAGGATATGGTTAGAAGATAACCAATCCATTTCTAAGATCATGTCTATTTGAGAAAGAAGTAAACAGATCAAATCAACAAAAAAGATTCGACCTTCAATAGATAAAGGATAGTTCAAACAAACCTAGGTAGTAACAATAGGTTTAGCAGTAGGGGTAGAAACACTCAAATCAAAGGGCAAAGAAGACACAGGTAAACCTAATCGGTGCACACAGTCATAAGCAATAAAAGAATGGGTTACTCCCGAATTATACAATACAGATAAAAGATTACCTTCTATAGTACCATCTCCCTTTATCAGATCTTCAGATTGGGAGGCTTCCGCTCCACTCATCGTGTAAACTCTGCCTCTTACCTGAGGTTTAGCAACTTGTGCATTGTTGGCAGAAGGCACCGCCTTGGATTGGTTGTAATCTCTGAAGATGTGTCCAGGCTTTCCACATCTAAAGCAGATAATTCCTTTGATCGTGTAATCCCTTGTCAGGTGGTCCTTTCCACATTTCAAACACTTTAGTGAAGACACCACAGTCTGACTAACACGATGGCCACCAAAATTTCCACTAGAGCCTCCACCAGGTGCTTGTTATTGACTTCCCGGTGGTCGGGAATAGGGCTTCCTCTGAAACTGGTTATTGTTGTTTCATCCCCTTTGGAACCTAGATGGTCCAAAGTTGCGATGCCTTGCCTCTCGAGATGGTTCTAACTCTTCAAGTCTACAACTCATATCCATCAAGGCTGAGAACTGATTCATTCTCATTGGTAGTACTCCTTTCTTCAATTTAACCCTTAGACCTTCTTCAAACTTACAACATTTCCACACCTCATTAGGCTAGATTTTAAGATACCATGAGAACTTTGACAAGCTCTCAAACTTTGTAGCATACTCGTTAACCGTCATCCCACCTTGTCGTAAAGAATTCCATTTCCTTGGCATGCCTTGCATTATCGGGAAAATACTTTTTCAGAAATGCATTACAAAATACTTCCTATGAAATTTCCCTTCCTTCTGCTTGTAGCAATCTCTGAGGTCCTTTCCACTAATTTTCACTGTCTCCCACCAGCATAAATATGGTATAAGTTACCTTACGGTCGTCCGCACATCCCATTCCTTCAAAAATCTTTTCCAGCCCTTGAATCCACAAACTTGCCTTTTCCGGAACAAACTCACCTCTGAACTGTGGAGAATTGTTTCGACGAAATTTAGACAAATTCTGAGCATCAGCATTCGCTTCTTGCTGTTGTGCTGCTCGTTGATTCCGTTGCACAATAACTTCTGCCATCCACTGCATAGCTTCAGCAGCTGCAGCCATTGTCTTATTGTCTCATTGTCCCGTTCCACGTTGACGCGTCCTCCTCTACCACGTGCCATTACTTTTCTCCAGATTCAACTAAACAAAACACAAGAAAAGTTTAGATGTAACCTTTCAAAAACTAAACACAGAGAACCACACAGCACAAACCAGACAGACCTAACCACAAACCCAAAAGAAAGACTCAAACTAAGGCTTTGATACCAAACTAGTGCAATGCCCCCTTCGCACGGGCATCACACGCACTAAACGGAACTCAAAAGAAACTATTAAGACCCAGCTTATTTATCTATAGGTATTAACCTGTGTATCAATAAAGCATTCTAACTTAGCAAATCTCTTTTAATTTTCTTTTCTTTTCCTTTTATTGTAAGTAGAAAACATAGACTTAGCGGAACTCAACATGAAGATCAAACTATACACTTACACAAAAGATACATACTATATATATTTAGATACATAACATAAGTAATTAAATACGTCAAAAATTAGCAAAAGAAAGCAGAAGTTTTATATGCTCAAAAGGTTATACACAGACAGCCACTAAGATAACAAAAAGTATCATACCCCTAACAGCTACTGAAAAGGAGCCTTAGAGGGGTCCTCCTTAGGTTCCTCCTCAGGATCCTCCTCAGGATCTTCCTCAGGATCTTCCTCAGAAGAGGAAATCCTTACAGGAGCAATAGATTCACGAACAGGAGCTCGTGCAGAGGATAGGAACAAATCCTCGTGTGGAGTATACTCGCGATCACCCCACACCTCACGTATCGGCATGTAGGACTCCAGCGATACCGTAACATCCAAAGAGAAAACAGGTGGATCAAAACGACCCCAAGCCAAAGATATAGTCACATCTCCCACGTAGATGAAACGCTCGGTGATCAAGTCGACGTGTCAAGAGTCAATGCCTTTGTGGAACCTCAGTCTGGCATAACCTAGAAAACGTCATTGGGATGCCATGATAAGCAGAAGACTAACTCACCCCAAAACTAGGAAACTCAGGCTCTTCCTCACCTCAATCTTTTAAGAAGCATAGATATAAACAGAATAGCAGAATACAGAAAAGATGTGAGATATTCAACATCAATACCAGTTATGGTAGTAAAGAACCAGTAACAGTGCAGGACGCCATACAACATAGCAAACATAATAAACAGCATCAAGATTCAGATGATAAACAATTTGATAATACAGATAGTCTAACATCATTTAAAGAAACAGTTCCATAATAATTTATATTTATGCCAGATAAATATGTTGATCAATTATGCACATGCACAAGGTACCAAAATCCTACTCCATGGAGCTAGACACAACATCGGAGAGAATGATCAAGGAGACATGCCTATATCTCATCAGCCTCAAATCAAGTGCTTTCAATATCAACAAATTGTGCAACATGGCTTATACAAGGCATTCTTCACAAGATCGCGATATAGGACAGTTTCTTAATCCGGATCGTCGATGCGTTTGCATTGGTCTGTCCCATGGCACAGAGAAGCTACCAACTGTCCATTGTGAGACACCCACACACCGACGCCCCTAAGGTCAACAAGTGACCTACACTAGTCTATTCGCACCTGCACTTAGGTGTGATTCATCTCCTAGGCATACAGCCTTATAAACAGAGTCCACCAGACTTTCACAATGCATGATGACTCGATGCACATGTATACAGATATTCAATAATAGTATAACTTGTCCATGATTACATGCCACATTAGGCCCAATCAATTATCAACAATCCTTGGTCCCACTTATGGACCCATAACAAGTCATTGTACAAATCTCAATGGTGAAAACATATTTTTCCTATTAAACCCCTCTAGGGGAATTCTCTAGTATTATTATTTTTATTCAATCTTTATTACTTTTAATTAAATAAGTTCTCTCCTTTGTTTTTAAACCAAACTCATTTAGAATAATCATTTTAAGTTTCTCAAAACCTAACTCATATTCATGTTCTCTCTTTGGCCTAAAAATCACTCTAGGCTATAGGATAAAGTTTTGTTCCTTATTCTTTCCATATTATGAATTTCTAATTAAGTGTCTACTCATTTAATTAACTAAGTTTCTAACTTGATACAAAAGTCTCACCTTGGGTGCCCAATGAGGCCGTGAGCCTCCAAGGGACTAGGAATCCAACATTTTTCTTCACCTCTCTAACCACTCATCATTTAATTGCTTAAGTCCCAAATTAGCACAAAAGTTCCATCTTGGACCCATCAAAGGGCCTCTTGGCCGTGAGCCTCCAAACCAAAGGGGTAAGAATCCTTTGCTTTCCTTACATACATCTAAGCATCCAATGCATTCCAAATCCATCAAGTTACACAATAGCAAGTATTAAAGTCATACAACACAACCAATCACAACATTACCAAAAATCACGCAACAAAGTGAGCAACCCACACATGGATTCCTCACCATCAACACAAAAACGTGTTCCTCACCACCATGATAGGTTGAAGAGGATGATCTCTCTCTTACCTAAAGAGACAACAAAAGAAAGCAAGCTCCTTGATGCTTCCTTGCAATTTTCGTCCACCACCACCAATGAATCCCTAGGATAGTCAAACTCACACAATCAATAACCAAAGCATGAAAAGAGGAGTCCTTGATCACAAAGGTGTCCAAGGATCACGAAAATGAGAAGAGAAAAGATGAAAATCAAGAACTTTACCTTAAAGCTTCAAGTTTTAGGGCTTGATAGAAAATGATAAAGATGGAAGAATCAATAGATGATCACCAAAGAGGAAAGCTACAAGATGATGAGAGGATTCGAGAATCTAGATTGGCTTGAGCAAGCAAGCTTGGGTGGCCAACAATGGTGTTGAGGCCGTGGTTGTGGAGAGAGAATGGAGATGAGAGAAAAAGTGAGAGAGAGGAAAAATAAGACAATGAAAAGTGAAACGTTGTTTGAAATGAAAAAGTGATGGGTAAGTGAAAAAGATGACAATTTTTTGTCATCTTTTCCCCCCAAATTATTGTGGGGTCACAAAGGGAGGAGAGAGAGAAGGTGAAGCTTCCTTGATAAGCTTGGTATAAAGCTTCCCTGAGAAGTTTCACACACTTTTTGAAAAAGTCAAGGGTGATGTCATGGTGATGATGTCATCTTGGTGATATCATTAAAGTGCTCTCTAGAATATATGACTAACACTCTACTAAAGCTATTATCCAGTGGACAAAGGTTACAGTTAGCAAAAATAGTATTTATCGTCCAACGGATAATAAAACGTTATCACGATTTTATTTATCAGATAAAATCTCAAAAAATAAAAACTTCGTAAACTGTGTCTGGTCTCGAGTTTAGTGAGATCCCTCATCGACGTTTTCATAGTCTAAAGTTTTTCGGCCTCGAGGAAATATTTTATTTTTCCGGTCCTGCTCAGTGCGCACGTAAAATGAGAAATATATATGAAAATAATCAAAATCACCGAAATAATTCTCAAAAATTCTCAAAAATTACAAATATTATAAAAAGCATTTATAACAGAAGACAAGAAATTTTCGGGGTGTTACAATGATGGCCAAGGATGGATCCAAGCTCTCCAATCCTTGTTTGCCTCTTAATTTCTCTTCTTTTTTCTTCTTCTTTCTTTCTCCTTTCTTCTCGTTTTCTCTTTTCTCTTCTTTGTTTTCGGTTTTCTTCACCCTCAGCCGTAGGCCACTTATACAAAGGAGCCAATTTTGGCTTCTCACATATAAGTGCTAAAACCCATATCTGCTAAGAACACACAAATTTCACCAAATCCTATTTCCTAGCTTCCAACATATTCAAAATAAATCCTAAGATTTATTAAAAATCCTATTTCACCAAAAACTGATATTTCCATATCAGTTGAGGGTCAATCTGGTACTAAAACACACAATCAGTATGCTTAAAAATATTAAACTAACTCTGATTAACCTCAAACTTTAACTGTAACACAATTCACTTATTTGTGACCCAGAAACAAACTCTCCACATTTATTTCCATTAACTAAGCAGTTTAAGCCACTTCCAGAGTAAATAACAGCTATATTTCATACATAGTGATACAGCAAAGTGCCTAAACATGCTCAGAAAGTCACAAAATTACACAGACATGTTAAGTAAGTATTAGGCTACCTCTGTAACCATATACAAGCCTAACATATTCTCTAGGGTGTTACACTATCCATCTTGGCAAGAATCTTACTTTTCATGGTAGATCTAACATATTGATGTGTTGTATCACTGGACACATGATGTTCTAGACTTTAAGGTGTTAGAGTTTGAAAAGATTGTAATTCTATGAAATAAAGTTATTACTTAAGCATTTCCTGATGCATTCATAAGCTAGAACCTTGAGTTATACCTTGTTTTTATTCAATCCTTGATAAAAAGTGTATAGGGAATACTTGTTCATCCATCGTAATAAATTTAAATACATACACTTGCTTTTCCTATAAATATTTGACTAATTTAGTATTTAATTACTTCCAGGAGCTTGCAAAGAAGAAAGGGGGTGCGTAAGGAAACAAGATGAATAAGGAGACGTGAAAATTCTTCCTTACACGGGGGAGGCTGCGACACTTCCTTACTAGAGCTGCAGCCTCCAGCATTCTGTAGCATCGTATGTTTTCTAGAGAGCAAGGAGCCGCGACACTCCCAATCTTGTGTCACGGCTCCTCTTAATAAACTGGTGTCGTGGCTTTCCACTCACAATATGTCGTGGCTCCTCACAAATCTTGTTCTGCGATGCCCTTGTTCGTATGAAAACGTCTTTATTTAAATTGGAAAATTAGACAATTGAGTTAGAGAGAGTAGATTGGGATGCAACTTTCTGGAGAACAACTTTGGGAGAGAGTAGCAAGAGTGGATAAAGAATTAGAGAAGCTTGACAAACCACCGTACATCCATCAAGACATCTAGTTCTTTCTTCCATCTTCTCTTTATTTTTCATGATGTCTTTGTTGCTCTTTCTTGAGATTGTTGTCTTTGTAACCATGATGTTCTAATTTTCTTTTCTAGGGTTCTAATGGATATTATTATGTAATTTGAATTGATTGTAATCTTTTTCTACTCTTGTGATGATATTGGTTACGATTTTCTAATTCTATACTTAATGCTCACATTTGATTGGCCATTATTTGTAATATCTTGGTGAACCCATTGAACTAAACATATGGATTTGGATGTTGGATCATGGAATTAGATGATGCATGTTCAATTACATTGAATTGTATGGATGAGTTAATTAGCCAATAGGATAGAAATATACCTACTGGTCATGCATAGCAAGTGTTGATGTTTGTTCTCAATGCATGGAACCTTGTCAATTCACATAGAAATATAGTGTTTTGATTAGGGTCCATAAGTTTACAAGTCCATCGAAAGAGGTTTGTAAATGTTTAAACACGTTGGCTAACATAACCAATTTATGATCAACAGTAATGAAAGGATTACATGAAGTCAAATGAAATAATAAGTGAAGTTAGACCCTAGATACCCAAACTATTGTTTCTTCTCTGTTTATTTTATCTTGTTTTGGAATTGTTACTGTATTTTGTTCTATCATTTAATCAATCAAATCAATTTGATTGCCTGGAATAGAGAGTAAGTAGTAATTGGTTAATACTTAGCATAAAATTTAATACAATCCTCGTGGGAATGATACTTGAATACTCATTTTTATTACTTGTTGACACGTGCGCTTGCGTAGTCTAGTAAAATAGACAACAAAGACTCACACAAATGATAATAATTTAGATATGTTGACAAAGACTTTACTAAGAGGGAAGTTTAAAGCTTGTCGTTTAGTTGCTAGTTTAGTATTTGCCTCCACTTGAGTCAAAGCAAGAGTTTCTTGTGGTCTTCTCAAGTGGGTTCCAAGTTCCTTAAAGTAAAATGAAAAGAAGAAAAAGTGTGCTTTAAGGAGCATGTGACAGCAAAGGAGAAAGTGAGGGTTTTTAATGTTTGAAACTCATTATTCTTCCTTTAGAGAGTGTGTAGCCATAGAGAAATTTTTTCTAAGCTGATTTTGTGTCATCAAATTGGGTGGTCATTTATGGTCCGATATGGATGTTTTTTCAGTATATTGCTTCTGACACTATGAGTTCCATCTGTACGATCAGAATTTTGTTTTCTCATCTCTACTTGTTGGCTTATTTGTACCCCTTTGTGAGTTTTAAACTTTGTTAATTTTCACTTTGTTGATAGTCAGTAAGGGTTGTTCTAATATCCTTTTTTATTGGGAGATACTTTATTGTACTCGTTGATCTATTAAGTGGAGATTTTTTTTTAACTAGGTCATGTGGTTTTTTCCTTTCACATTAAGGGACTTTTCAACATTAAAACTATGTGCTCTCCTCTACTTATTTATTTTTGTGCACTCTAAGAAATATCAGTTATTGGATATTTTTTTTCTTGTTATATATTTTGTTCTTCATGAGTTCTTTCAAGCGAGAAATGTTTATTATTGTCCGTTGTTTTGTATTGTTGCTTCCACCATGTGCACACCCTTTCCGAAAAACTTTCTCAAAAGGCATAATCCTTCACATAATTGATTAGGTTGAACAATGAGAAACAGGCCTTTAACTATATTCTTCTTTGCCAACGAATTCAATCTACCAAAACTTAAATGGCAAATCTCATGTCAAAGCCAAGAAAAATCTATTAGCACATGCCTTCAAGCACTTGAATGATCAACTTTAACATTGAATAATAACATTATATTCTTTGAACATCAAATTACAGTTGAGAATAAAAAATCTTATTCTATGATATCCCAAATTGAATAGATTAAACACGTAAAAACCTGCACCACTGGGAAAAATACAATAGAATTATCAAAGAAAAAAAAAACGAAAGGCTTTAGGATATTGAGAATGGACCAGTCACAATAAAATCTAGAAGAGGAAGTTGCAATCTGAACACAATAAAAAACTTGTGTATTTACATGATACTAACTGATCATGCGGGTCCAATTAACTAATCAAAGAGTAAGTAACCTGACAACAAGATTATAACATATCTTCCAGACCCTCACTAACTGATCATGCAGGTCCAGTTAACTAATTCAATCTAACATTAACATACGATTCTTTAGTTCACAAATTCATTTTAGTGTAGCTGGGAAAGATAGTGCAGAGCAGAAGACTTGAAATTCCATTAATAAAAACGAATACAGTTATAGACTGTAAGGCTTAAGCAATTAAGAGTAAAATGACTAAAAATATTAACACAAAATTACCTTACAACCCTGTCCTACAAAGTCAACATGAAAGCAATTGAAATAACCCTACTCCACTAAGAGAAAGCGGAAAAAATTAAGCACATACAAGGACAACAACTTGAAATTATCTCTATCCAAAGTACAAGAAGGAATTTCTGAGCAATTAAAACTCTACAGATTTTCAGACGTCTAAAGTACAAATTGGAAGCCAACTTTTTTTTCTCGGTACTGAAAAATTGGAAGCTAACTTGACAAAATGAAACTTAACACAGAGAAAAAGCATATAATAAAATAAAAATAAGTTATATTAGCCCCAACGATTAAGCAAATTATATTCTCCAACAACAACAATAACAACAATAATTAAGTCTTTTTTCATTAAGTAAGATCGACTATATAAATGAAATAAAGTCATTATATCTTATCATAAACTAAGTTTTCAAAAATATTATTCAAATTATATTCTGCAACAGCAGTTAAATAATACTTAGTCATAAACTACTATTTATTTTCATGATAAATGTTTATTTAGCCTATATATTGCTTTTAGTTCCAACACATTAGTCCTTTCTCTCTTTTTTTCAGCATGCAGATTTTCATTCAAAGATCAGTTGTCTCAAATACCATCATCAATAGCTATGAGATGACACGACATTAAGAACAGAACTAGTAATTCAATTTGAGTTAAGTAACATTGATAGAGATTGATTTCTAAATTAACTCGCTAGTTTGATTCCTTTGCACAAATACTCTGCCACTCTTCCTTGAACAACACGCATTCATTGACAAACGGAAGGCCATCAATTCTCAAGCAACTTATTACTCAAAATTTCATAACCTCGGATTAGATAAAAAATACTTTCAAATCAGGAAATAAATAGAGAAGGATGCAAATCAGAATAGAAAAAATAAAGAAGGTGAAATTTTACCATAAATTGTAGGGATTGGTCACTACTTAAGATATTGTCATTTCCAGCACACAGAAAATTAGAAATATAAAAACAGTCAGAGAAGTATAGAAAAAAAAAATAAAAGAAAGTAAATTTGTTGACCAAATCAGTGGAAATATGATAATATTGTGATATATAATGAAGCACCTACATATTCTGAAACAAAGATTAGATGATATGTCATTAACACTTATGAAATAGCTGCATTAAAATAGAAATTTTTTATATCTAAAAAGCCTATATTGGCATGAAGTTTAAGCTTCACATAAAGGCAGATAAGACATTGAAGCCAGAATTACGTAATAACAATCTATGCTTATGCTTTAAACTGGAGATGGCATGGCTTAAGCATTAAAAAATTCCATTTATTATATGAAGTTACAAACTTTCGTTATTTAGACTGTAGAGAGAAACTCTGTCGAGATTAAGGTTTTGCTAGAACTGATAAAGTCAGAACAGATATAAAAATCTCAATATATGAGAACTTTCTATATTTATTGGGTTTTCAAATGAAATAGATTAATCGGTAGGTGTAGCAGTAAAGTATATATATAGTATATAAATAAGAGAGACAATAGATAGGGAGAAGAGCAAACTGCAACGTGGAAGCGTTACAAAAGGCCACAGCAAAGTTTGATTAGCCAAATATACTCAAATAATTGAGGCTGACAATGCATCCATTTACAATTCACTATTATTTGCTCCCCACTTTCCATTGTCAACCAGCACTATACAAAAGTATATGAATTTTAAATATTTGCAGATTCGAATCTTTCCTTCACAAAGTATTTATGAAGTATATTTTCCCTATTGGAATTTCAACCATTCAATATTGTTTTTATGAGTTTAAAGAATATAACTTTTTTTTTATAGGAAATCGGAGTCTGATACCAAAAAACCAAAAACAAATTCCTAAAAAGAATCTCTATTGAAAAGAATATAAATATTCAAAAAGTAAAATTCTATGGAAAGATAAGAATTCAGAAAATAATACAACTATATATTACAAGTAAGAGCAATATCCATCGATAAGTAATTTTATTTGTATATACAAATTCTTCACACACTCTTTGTTCACTTTTTTCATTACTAAAATAAATTTTGAGTTCTATGTTTCGTTTTAATTATATATATATTATGATTCATCTTGCAGTTTTAGGTCTCTAAGTACCAAGCCCATTAACAACAAAAGAGTTATCCATGACCTTTGGCAAAAGGAATCATCCTAGCTAGACTAATGAAGCATCAACAAGCAAGCCTAAGGAGGGTTCCAGCCTAGGGTCACTTTAAAGTACAAATTTTCTTAAACATTCCTACAGGTCAAAGGGATTCCCACTATAAATAGTAACATTAAGGACGATGATAAGCATATTTTCCTACTCATAGCAAGACCTAATACATCATACTAACTTGAGAGCTGGGGTGTCTTTGTAGGTACCCAACCTCCCAATTCCAAGACCTCCAAGCTTGAAGACTACTTAGCAGGAAGTTGGTTGTGGCCCAAGGAGCTCAAGACCTTCAAGACAAAACAGTGGTGTCATCTGTGGCGAACTAGTAAACTGCTACTCCAACATTTCTACTATGGCTAACACAAGAAAGAGACCAGCAACAAACCAAGAACAAAGAGATAGAGTTGAAGCCTCTATCATACCTAAAAGGCCAACTATGTCTCAACGACTTTGCTCTGTTGTTTAAAGAATAGAACAACCCATCCAGCAATGGCAAGCTCCCTCTCCAGTTCTACGAGAGCAGCAAGCACCAAAGCCAACTCCTACCAACTAGGAACTGTATGCCATGCTTAATTGCCAACAAGACCAACTAACGAAGATATTGCAAGCCCAAATTGGTAATCGAGAAAGTGAAGCTGAAAATGATGTTAAGGACGGTGTAGATCACAGAGCACAAGTCATTGTGCAACCACATGTTGTGATATAGCCCCGTGTTGACCGCGATTCACAAAAAAGGCAGGAGCCTTCCGCCGCCTCTAGCCCCGCACATCAACTTGGGGCCCATTATAATTTTAGCCACCTGTTCTCTGAGTTTATCATCGAGGTACAGGTCCCAAAAGGGTTTAAGCCCCCTTCCATTAAAGTATACGATGGGTCTATGGACCCCTAAGAACACTTGGATGTCTTTATGGCCTCCATGATGTTCACGGGGGGAATAGATTCCATATGATGTTGTGCCTTACCGTTCACCCTAAAGAAGGTAGCCCATAAATGGTTTATTGCCTTACCATCTTGTTCCATTAATAACTTTGATGAACTAGTACTGAGCTTTCTTATTCACTTCAGCACGAGTAAGACTCAGCCCAAGATGACTTAGAGTTTGTTCAGCATTAGGAAAGGGAAGGATGAAACTCTCAGTGATTATACGCACAGGTTTAACAGGACTTGTCTCGAGGTCCATGACTTCAACCATGAAGCGGCTATGCACGCGATCATGGGCAGACTCAAAGCGAAGAGTTTGCTAAGTCATTGGCCAAAAAACACCTAAAGACCTTAAGGATCTGGAGCAGTGCTCCAAAAAATATATTAACATGGAGGAGACCCTAAAAGATATGAATGAGGCCCATAAAGAATGGGACAGGCAATGAAAGAAGGAGAAAGAGACCAAAACCAAAGGCCAAATAAATAGCCTAAGAGGACCATCACAAGGCAATTCGACGATAATACTCCCTTTAGGGTCCCCATGAGTATGATTTTGTAAGAGGTATACTCCACAGAGCTCACTGACCTCCCGAAACCTTAACAGTTGAGGCCAAGTGGACGGGTGGACAATAACAAGTATTGCAACTATCACCACGGGTACAGGCACGTTACGAAGGACTGTGTGGACCTTTATGATGCTATTGAGACCTTGATCCAATGTGGACGCCTATAGAATTATGTTTAGGGATCTAGGGGGAATAGGTCGCAACGTTATCAAAGGAGGGATGAAAGAATAAGAACTCTTAGCCTATGTCACCGCTCTCCGAAACCCGTTGAGCGCTCCCCACCACAAGAGAATGCTAACAGATGGAGAACTGCATCCCCTAAGAGAGATGCAAGGCGCGATAATGAGGTCACAAGGACCATAAACACTATTGTTGGAGGTTTTGCCGAAGGCAGGCAAGCAAGGTCATCCAAAAGAAGGCACCTAAAAATTGTGCTTAGTATAGCCTTGCGCCCAATCATGAAGTGTAGTAGTGAATCACCAGCCCCGGTGATTAGCCTCATTGATGAGGACAAAGAAAGAATCCTTCTAGAAGGAGGTGACCCTATGGTGGTCACTGTGAAAATGGTCAATACAAGGTATAAAAAGGTCTTCATAGACCAAGGAAGCTTAGCAAATATTTTGTTCATAGAGTGCTTAAGGAACATGGGCATTCTTGTTTCAAACCTTAAGCCTTTTGGCATCGACCTTATTGATTTTTCAGGAGAAAAAGTTAGGCCAAAGGGGTACATTAAGCTATTTGTGACTCTTGGAGAAGAACCCCTACACAAAACAGTGAAGGTTAAGTTATTGGTGGTAGACTGTCCCTTTGCCTACAATGTGATCTTGGGAAGGCTATCTTTGAACACCCTCAGAGCGATAGTCTCTACCCATCACCTTGCAATAAAGTTCTTGTCGGATGACAGATAAGGGGTAACAGTTAAGGTTAACTAGGCAGCAGCTAGGACCTGCTATAACACCAGTCTAGACCTTCCAGAGAAAGAACCTGAACACCAGACTCTGTCACCCAAGGGGAAGCTAAATGTCCCTTGATGATGGTAGAGTCGACATTCGTGGTGATGTGTAGGACCTAAGATCGTAGCCTAAAGGATAGTTGCTAGATGTGAAGCTTAGAGACTGGCTTGACTAAGTCATGAAAATTGGAGCTGACCTTCCAGGGGGAAAGCGGAGGAAGTTGATAGAGTTCCTTCAGCTTAACAAAGACTTTTTTCCTGGAAATCTGTAAGTATGCCTGGCCTTGACTCCCACTTCATATGTCACAAGCTTTCCATTAACCCAAATGTCAAGCTAGTAAAGAAAAAGGAAAGTAGGGCCTAAGCGCTAGAAAGTAATAAAAGAGCAGGTGAAAAAGCTCTTAAAAGCACGATTCATCAGAGAAGTATCCTATACTGCCTGGCTTTCCAATGTGGTTTTAGTCAAGAAGTCCTCGAGGAAGTGGTGCATATGTGTGGACTACATGGACCTCAATAAGGCTTACCCCAAGAACCTTTACCCATTGTCTAACTGATAAATATAATTTTTATATATTATTTAACTCTCATATTTTGTCTCTTAGACCTCTTATATGCTTAATTGATTAGTTTTAGCCACATTTTATAAGTTTGGGTTCAAATTGGACTTAATTGTATTTTTCAATATTATTAAGTATTTTACATTATTTCTGTATTTTGGGCATAACTTGAGTTACAGTAATCTAAAAATTATGAATTTTACCTTGTAGGAAAGTTGAGAGAAAACTCTACAACTTTGATGAATAGCTCGAATGTTGAATTAGATGTCTAGTGGGTCAGATTGGGCCACGAAGTTAGAATAGAGATGTTATCGCTAGAACCAGTGCCATTTGAAAGCTGAGACACAGATCTTCAATTCTTATGAAGACCGCTTATCAAAACTGTGACGTTTTGATGGTATTTTCACCCTTTGAAGTTGGCTGATAGGTTCAGAGAGCTGTTAAGAATGTTTTGAGCATAACTCTCTCATCATAAGTCTAAATTATGCAAATTAGGTGTCCAATTAAAGCTAAAAGGAAGAAGATTAACCCTAAGCTGAGGGCAAACTTGGATTTTTAATTTTTGAGATAGTTATTTAAGCAGCAGCAACAACCACAAAACTCAACCCTAATTTTCTCCTAGCCACTCTTACTTGCACTTCCTCTCTTCATTTCTCTTCCTCTCCCTTCTCTTTAAGTTTCTTTCTTTTCTGTTTTTCCTTTCCATCTATGGAGGACTAGACCTTTTTTAATCAATTCTAGGAATTGAAAATCTTGATCTTTAATTCTGAGATCTTGTTTTGATTGTTTTACATTTAATTTCTAATCAAATTTCTCTTTTACTTGTTAATCAAGTTTCTCTTCTACCTCTTTTGGTTTTGTTAAATCTAAATTGAATTACTTAATTTGATTTGGATGTTGATGTGATAATTGCATAATTATCACATGTTTAATGAAGATTAGAGAGACTAAACAATACATCAAAGTTGTTTGTAGGATTGTTTAGCTTGGTTGAATTTTGTGTTTTAGATTAATTTAGGATTAGATGGGTTCTTAATTCATTTAACTTTGATTAATTAAGTTCTGGATGCTTATCTAGTAGAGAATTCATTGATCATCTTAAGTCTTCTTGATGTGATCTAAGACCAAGAACTTAGTTAGCAATTGAATGGATTCTTAGTGATCAATGATGGATTAAATTCAAGATTAGTTGATTTCCTTAGATTGGTTATTTATTTAATTCTGTTTAAAGTTTTTAATTGCTTTTGTTTAATTAATTCTACAATTTCCCCCCTTTGTTAACTTCTTAATCTAATTTCTTAATTAGAATGATTCAAGGGCTCGACCCAGTTGTGCCTTATACTACAAGTAATTTAGTGAATCAGTAAATTAATATAATTTGATAGTCTCGGCAGCTATCACTAACATTGATAAGTTAGTGGATGGTTCTTCTAGTTACTAGTTCCTCTCTTTTATAGATGTATATTCATGGTACAATCAGATTTCAATGCATCCAAAGGATGAAGAAAAAATAACTTTTATCACGGAAAGGGCAAGCTATTATTACAAAGTAATGCCCTTTGGTGTAACACCTTGATTTTTTGTTTTCTTGATGTTTATGAGTATTATAATATTTGTGAATTTTTATGAATTATTTGACTTATTTTGATTATTCTAATATTATTTTCAAAAAAAATTAGACTGTTGAAATGGGGTCAGGGGATCTTACTAAACCCGAAATCGAAGACAATTTTCGGAGTTTTCTTTGTCTAAGATTTTATCTGGCAAATAAAATCTAGGTACGTTCTATTATCTATTAGACAATATATACTAATTTTGTTAACTGTAACTTTTGTCCATTGAGTAAAAACTTTTATTAAAGATCTAGTAGATGGTTCTAGATATAAGCCTAGTCATCTCTTTCTAGAGGTTTCTCTTGATGACATCACCCTAGGACCCACACCTTTATGTCTCATCAACTTTGGACTAATAGGAAGGAAGTTTCCTAAGGAAGCTTGTTGGAGAAGCCTTGCCCTTTTCCCTTTTTACCCTTGATGGCCCACGGCCAAGAAGCTTCTTGGAGAAGCTTAGTGACCAAAAATTAGTTCTTCTTTCTCCTAAGCTTTTCTTGTCTTGTTTTTGAGCAACCAACTATCAAACTCTCTCTTTTCTCTCCACTAAGTTCACGGCCACAAGGAGCTTCCAAGAGAAGCTTTGTGACCAAAATAGTTTTCTATCTCTCTTAAACTTTTCTTGTTTTGTTTTTTGAGAACCGATACACCAAAACTCTCTCTTCTTCTCTCTTTTGTGATTCTCGGCCAGCACCTTCCAAACCCCTTCCAATCTTGATTAATTCCAACCAACCTCATTTCTTGAATCCAAACCTCATTTTAAGACACTTTGGTGTTATGATCTTGACCTTGTTCATCTTTTTTCAAGTGCTCCTTCAAGTAAGGGTTGGAAAGCTTTCAAGGTGAAATTCATCCATCTTCATCTTTCTTTCATTATTCACCTACCATCTTTCCATGAAACAAGAACACAAAATCTTCTCTCACTTTTTCTCTCTTAGCTCACGACCAAAACACCCAAGCCATCACCCAATCTTCTATAATTCAAGATAATCTCAGATCTTGAATCTATACATCATTCTAAGAAATTTTTGTGCGGAGATCAATCTTTAGTTCATCCATCTTCAAGTATTTCTTCAAGTTTTTCTTCAAATCTCAAGTTCAAGAGTTTTAAAGTAAAGTTCTTGAATCTTCATTCTTGTTTCATTTTTTTTAAAGATGTAAGACCATACTTTGATCTATGGTTACCTTATTCAAGCCTTAGGCGTTAATTCTTGTGTGTTTACTTTGATTTTAAGAACTTAGTGGTGAAAGTTTGCTACACAAGGAGACCTACAAGGAGCTAGGAAGCTACATCTAAGGTAAAAGGGAGATTAACCTCATCAACCATGTTATGGTGGTGAGGAATGAAATATTTGTGTTTGTGAGTGAAAAATCCATGTGAGGAATTATTTACTCGATTGTGTGATTATTGGTTTATGCTTGTTTGATTATGTATAAGTATATGATGTTGATTGTATGCATGAAATTGGTATGGTTACTTATTGATTATATATGACTTTTATTACTTTGATATTATGCATGAACTTGATATAGTAGGTTTGTGATTACTAGAGTACGTTGTATGCCTGTGAACACTCAATTTTGTCCGGGGCATTTTGTTAAAAAAATTAAAAAAATTAAAAAAAAGAAAGAAAAAAGGAGGCTCATCTTTCACTTAGTGGCCCATTAACCCATAAACTATGATTCAACCTATTAACTCATGACTCATTATTCGACCCATGACCCATTAACCTATGATCTAACCCATTAACCCATGACTCATTATCCTAACCCTTGAGCACTTATCCTAAATAAATCTCATCAGTTATCTTAATTCCTAAACACTTATCCTAACTATCCTAAACTAACCAGCATTTATCCTAAACTAACCCCCAACACTCACCTTAAATAAAACCTGACTCATCCTAAACCAATCACAACTTATCATCCTAAACAAATTCTAATCACACTTCAACTCAAACACTTCAGCCTAATCCCCTCCTATAAAACCACATAACCATACACAGAAAACACTGAGAACCGGACTTACTTCTCAGCCTTGAAACGTACTTCTGCCCACTTTTTCACTCACGTAACCTTCCCCTTGCCTCTGCCAAAGTTTTTCATAATCATCTTCTTCCACTTTTACCATCCCATCACGTTCAAATTTCTACCAACATTATAACCATCCTCACCACCTTTCAAACTCTATAACCAACCACATTCATCTTCATTTTCATATTCAAATCGTGTCCATCAACTTCGTCACCCTCACCAGATCCACGTCCAAACCAACAAACACCAACCTTTCCTCCACGACACCTCCATAACCACCTAACCAAAAGCCCCAAGACGCTCCCAACCACGTGACCCGCTCCGAACAGCATCGCTGAACCTGCGACCCACTTTCCACCCAGCCGCGTCATCCGAGCTGGCCTCCACGCGAATCTCATACCAGATTCGAAGCCCGTCGCTGCTCAGCGTTCGGAACCTATTCGCGAACTCGCACCATCCTCCACCTATTCAGATCTGGCTGTACTTAGTCGCCACCGTCAGGACCTCACCGCTATCCGCCCAAGCCACCAGTCGAACCAAAACCCATGTCGCCAAACGATCCTCCCGATCTGCAACCGAACCCATTACACCTCTGCCTTTGCTCACCACCAGTAGTCGGTTGCTCCATTAGAGTCTCCTTGGTTGGTTTTGCAATATCACAGAAGAAGAAGCTAAAACACTCCCCCCCTTTTTCGTCTAGACCGTGAGCATCCTCTTTTCTATTTTTGATATATTTTTTCTTCTTCTTAAAGGGAATTGGGCTTAACTTAATGGGCCAAACTAATTTTTTTAAATGAAAATAAATTAAAAAGAATTGAAATAAAAGAAATAAGAATAGTTAAAAAAATTAAAAAAATAAAACGGGGTTTATCTGAGTTGTGACAGCTCGTTAACCCTTGTGATCATCTGAGTAACAATAACTTGATGATTCAATAGGTGACATCTCTAGCGTGACGCGAGCTTCACCTATTCAATCCTTAATTTGATTAATAGAGTCGCAACGACTCGTTAATTCAAATTTCTAAAAAAAATATAATTAATTTTTTAAAAAATAAAATCAACCAATTTTATTTTCTAGATAATTTTAAATAATTTTTTAACAAATTTGATAATCAGTAGGTAACGTCTCTAGCGTGATGCGAGCTTCACCAATTCAAACTTTGATTTGATTAACAGAGTCGCGACGACTTGTTAATTCAAATTTTTATAAAATAAAAATTATAATTATAAATTTTAATTAAAATCAACCAACCCACAATTATTTTCTAGAGAACTATGTGACTTTGAGTTTCTCATTGCACCCGAGGATACGTAGGAACAGAATTCCATTCTGTCAAGCCAAAAATTAATTTTTCATAATTCATTTGTCTATTTCATTTTTTTTTTGCAAAATGGGTAAAACAAATATTTTTAAGGATTATTAAGAATTTGCATAATTAACTTAAGGTACCGTCTTAGGGCGGGTGTGTTAGGGGTGCTGTGATAAGTTTCCACCATTCCCTACACATAACCGACTTCCGAATTCAATCTAATTCCAAAGACCATTTTTCTAAAAAACTTTTCCAATTTTTCCTAATAAAAATAAAATAAAATTAGTGGCAATTCCTAATTAATTTTAAGTTACTATATCCGCCGCGATTACGGTCGCGACAGATGACGACTCCACTGGGGATACTTGAGAGTCAAGTCTATAAAAGTTGGTTTTGTAAAATTTTATGATCTTTATATGTTTGTTTTACCCTTTTTCTTTTTTTATATATTTTTGATGATTTTTTTTTATTGTTAATTGTTTTATTATCTAAACCTTAGGGAAGAAAACTTTTGGAGTTTATTTTGTGTTTGCTTTATTTTGCAAAATATGGGTAGTCTTTAGGATTGTAAAGGTTTGTACGCTCCCTACACCCACCGCACCTACACATTGTTCACACACATTCGAGTGGGGCCCTATACCCGGGTCTGAGTGAAGCTTAAGTTAGGCAGAGGTTACATAGTGGTAGCCATTTTGGATGTACATCCTGTTTGGTTATCGTGAAAACCTCATCTAGAGTGTGCCTTTTTCATGAATGTCTCACACCTAGTGGTTTACCCACTATTTCGTGGTCAACATTCTGAAATAGAACTTAGCTCTAGAGACCTCTAGAATAAAAGAGCCACCCCATGAAAGTTCTCACGAACCAAAAAGACTCTTAGATCCTTAGGATAGAATTCCCAAGTTCAAGGCAACCCCATCAGGACACGAAGGGAGCACACCTTTCATTACCTTTAGATTTATCCATATCTTGTGAGTTGTTTAGTCTTTTAATGTGACAAACCATACTTGTGTCCCTCTTAAAAAAAAAAAATTCCAAAAGAGAAGGTGAGTTATTATTAAAGGACCAATAACTCGCTCACTCATTATTGCATCATAAGTCATCACATCATGTTTTCTCTAAAAACCATGCATTGATAATTCTTATGTGTTAAATCCAGGTTTGTCGGGGAACTGTGGAAACTAAGTGCCTAAGGATTAATAGTGAGTATCTTTGGTTAATAATGGAACATGTCATGGGATCAGATCACAATGAGGCCATTTTGAAATAGACCTTGCGACTTAAAGCCAAGGAAGTTGACACAGAGAGCCTGTTGAGTTTGGGTCGAATGTTGAAGAAGACACAATGCCTGACCTTCACTGCAAGATATGGGAAGATCCTGAATCTGTTAGAGGTGGATGTACAGGTAGAAGCTATTACCGTGCTAGCCCAATTCTATGACCCACCATTATGTTGTTTCACGTTTCAAGATTTTCAGTTAGCCCCCACCTTAGAAGAGTTTGAGCAGATCTTGGGCTTACCGTTGGAAAAGGAAAAGTCATACCTCTATATAGGCCACCATGCATCCATGCCAACCATAGCAGACGTCTTGAAGGTTCATGTAAAGGATCTGCAAAAAGCAAAGCAAAATAGGAAAGGAACAGAGGGATTCCCAAGGGAATACTTAGAAGAGCACATGCGCCACCTAGCCAAGGTTGAAGACTAGAATACCTTTATGGATGTGTTAGCCTTCACCATTTATGGCAGCATCCTATTCCTGAGTAATGAAGACCTGATAGATTGTGCAACAATGGATGTGTTTCTCGCTCGGAGGAATAATGCCACTAATCCTGTCCCAGCCCTTCTTGCTGATGTTTATTATACTCTAAATTTCTGCCATGAAAAGAAGGGTAAGTGGATCTTATGTTGCCTACCGATGTTAATCGTATGGCTCACAAGTCACATGTTCAAGAGGGGCTACGAGGATCCATGTCCCATTACAAGTCTCAAGATGCTCTAGTTGAAAACTAGGAACGACCGTGAATGGGTAGAGGAATTGGCCAAACTTGAGGAAAAGAAAATTGTATGGTACCCACGGCGTAAAGAAGGGCAAACAGTGGTCGATCAGTGTGAAAGCTTTCCTAATGTTTCTCTCATGGGTACTCGGGGATGCATTAACTACAACCCTACCCTGGCATTGCGACAACTATACTATCCCATAATAGGGCCACCGTCAGAATTGGAAACCACTCCTTTTGTCTATGATATGCAGATGGAGTGTACTGAGACACTTAGGAGAGTGCGAGACGCTTAGAAGAAAGTTATCAGAAAGGGTAAAGAGCTAGGAGTCAGGAGCTGCGGGGTTAAAAAAGTTACAGACAGTGGGTCAAGAACAGGGCTCAAGTCAGTTACCCTTCAAAATCCTAGTAACCTCTACAGTCAGTAAATCTCTGCCTCTTACTTCGATAGAAGATGAAGAAATAAGAGAAAGGTTAGCAGAAGCCAACAAAGAAAAAAAGAAATTAGAAGTGGAGTTGGAAAAGGTTCGCCATGCATGTATAGTTTTAAAGTGTGAAAACGCTGAGAAAAATTATGCTCTCGAAAAAGAAAACAAAAGGCAAAGGACAGAGCAAGATAGTATGTCAAAAATCAGAAGATGTTTAGAAGCTGCAAATAAGGAACTAAGGCTCTGAGGGCAAGAAAGAGATAAAGCTCTGGCAGAAAATCAACAACTCAAGGAGTTGCTCGTAATTGCCAAAGCAACACAGAATAATGCTCTTCAGCAAGCAGATAGTATGAGGCAACAAGTGAAGATAGTGTCATCAAGATATGAAGACATGATCAGAATTGAGAGGTTGCGCACTATCAAGAAGATTGCAGGGTATGAAGCAGTATTGCGACAGGGACAGCAGAACTTGCAGAAAATGATAGATCATGCAAGACAACAAGACAAGGACATTAATGGATGGAAAGAAGAAGTCCATTTTTGGAGAAACCAATTCTCGAAACTAGCATGTCTAGCCAACACGGCAATCGCAGACATTCTATATTATTTAAAGGTGGCAAATATGATGGTTGATCCTTTTAAGACTCCGGCAAAGATTAATGACTTCATTGAGTATTGCAAGAATCATATTGGACAAATGAAGCAAATGATTAAGGTGCATTCGTTTGAGAAGGATGAATTAGACTAGGCAATGATGTATTTCAAATAGAGTCGAAATGATGTACTCCTCTCAAATGATGTTGATGATTCTTTTTTCAATTGAATAAAGTATGCCTTTTTGTCTTTCTGATCCTATGATTTACTGAAGATCCAATACTTTTGAATGAGACGTTCTAAGTAATGGTCATGACAAACAAACTTTTAAACGAGACGTTCTAAAAAATGGTCATGAAAAACAAAGATCAAAGATACTCACTCAAATCCGCTCAGCACAAATTAACAATGGTCCTCTAACAAATCAATAGTAATCATGGTTGTTTTTAATAAGTTGTACTTTGATTGTTCACAGGAAATTTAGAACCATTGCGCGACCAAGGAAAGAAGACACCAATCAAACTCGTGTTCACAACACAAGGGCTCAAACAAGGTTGCTTGCAGCGATGACAGCTGAAAACAAAGGTAGGAACCTAAGTTTGGAAGTAGATGAAGTGAAAGGAAGGATGAATGAGGTGATAGAGTCTTAAAGAAGAATAGAGGAAATGTTGTTAGCTATGAGGGAGACCCTCACCTTGATGGGGGTAACTAGAAGTACAAGAGTAACTAGGGCACATTCGTACCCACTGAATATCACTTCCATGAGGACAAACTCAAGGGTCACTACTGAGATACCTTCTGTGGAAGGAACCTTAAACACTACATCAGTAGTGATTCCTATCGGAGTAGGATATCATTCATTGGAAGGTACTAGAAATGAGGTCCATGGTAACACTAACTTCACGTGGGAACCACCACGTATGTCCATTCCGATGCCAACTGGATTTCCTGTCGGTACTGGATACGCAACTGTTCAGAATGTTAAGATGAAAGAAAAGTGGATGGAAAAAATGGAGGACTAAATCAAGGCGATCAAGGGTCCTAGCACCTACGGTTCCCTTGGGATAGAAGAATTGTGCCCTACTTCTAACATCATCATCCCCAAGGATTTTAAAATCCTAGAATTTATTAAGTATGATGGGAGCACCAACCCCTTTTTCCATCTAAAAACTTACATTACCAAAATGTCCATTTGGTTAAAGGACTGGAAGTTCCTCGTCAGCTTCTTTCATGAAAGTTTGACTAGGCCTACTTTTAAGTGGTGTATCCAATAGGACCTCTCGAAAATCTCCTCTTAGGATGACTGGGCAAATTTGTTTATGGGACAGTATTGGTTTAATTTGGATATAGCCCCAACCTAGGAGCAGTTGGGAACACTACAGAAGAAAAATGAGGAGATATTCAAGAAATGTGCCCAGAGGTGGAGAGCTCTCGCAGCTCAAGTGCAACCGCCGTTAACTCTGACAAAAATGTGCTCATACTTCTTGGGGACTTTAGGAGCTCCTTATATTAGGACAATGGCGGGCACCGTTTACCGAGATTTTGCTGATTTAATTACTGCTGGAGAAAAATTGAAATTTTGGTAAAGGCTGGAAAATTGCCAGCTGGAAATAATGAAAGTAATTTCAAGAAGGGGTTTCCTCCTAAGAAAAAGGAGCCGGAAGTAAGTTACGTGCAAAATCTACAGCCTTTACAACCCCGATATTCGTCATCCTACCCTGCATACCGAGCACCCTCATATAACCCAAACACTTACCCTTCTTATCAGACACCTGCACCATCCCATCTACCTGGCCTAACCGCCCCTCCCACGAATACACCTCAAACCCAGCCACTCCAAATCAACAATGTTCTTGTACCTCAACCATATACACCAACTTGCCCAATCTATACTCAGTACCCACCTCCACCTCCGCAAAATTTCCTAAACTACCCACAATCTCGACCAAACTTCCAAAATCAAGGCCATTTTCGTCCCCAAAACCTACCCCATTTCCAAAAATTGTCTATCTCAAATGCAGATTTGTTCCAAAGGTTATTTGATGCTCACCTCATCTCAAGGAATCCTGTACGTCCTCTACAACCACCATTTCTAGCATAGTACAACACAAATTTAACATGCAAGTACCATATGGATATCCCAAAACACTCAATCGAAGACTGTGAGTCTTTTAAAATTACGGTAAAGAAACTCATTGCTTGTGGAAAATTGGATATTCAAGAAGAGGCTGGACCTAGTATTATCGGCAATCCAATTCCTAATCATGGCGAAAGGAATGTGGTAAATGCTTTAGAGATGGAAGGACCTCCAATAAGGAATGCCATGAACCTGCGCACGCTGATGACTCAAATATTTGAAGGGTTGAAGAAAGCAGGTTATGTCATCATTGCACCAGCTTTATCAGTGAAAGAAGAGGAGAGGTATGATGAAGAATCAAGATGTGTTTACCATAGTGGGGACACAGGACATGATATCGAGAACTGTTGGGACTTTAAGGTTCAAGTTCAGGGATTACTCACTTTGGGAATAATACAAGCCAGACAAGGGGTAGCTTCCTCTGAAGAGGTCAGTGTAGTAGAACGCTTTGTGCTAAAGGTGTCACCTCTCAACCAAGCCCCTGCAGGGAAAGTAATTGTGACAGTCAATAAGCTAATGTCATTTGCTTATAATGATACTCAGTACCATGGAATTATGAAGCTAAAGTGGAAATGAAAGGAGTCAGGGAAGAGACTTAAAAGCCCCGAGTTGCTGAAATACTCCAGGATGAAGGGTATGTGACTAATATAGTTACAAGGAGTGGACGATGCTATAGCCCAGTAGAAGTAAATAAGAAAAAGAATGTTAAAGAATGGGGCAAGGAGGAAAGTGCAAGAGAAGAAGAGAGAGGGAAAGAAGAAGAAGAACAATTTTTTAAGATCATGAAACAAAGTGAATACGATGTGATGGAACAGTTGAAGAAGACTCCAGCAAGGATATCCCTTCTGTCACTTGTTTTGACATTTGAGTTACATCGAAAAGCGTTGTTAAGAGTACTGAATGAGGCTTTTGTCAAACATGATGTTACCCCTGAGAATGTTGTTAGCATAGTGGACCCGGTAAAGCACGTCAACGTGATCATATTTATGGATGAAGAGATCACCTCTCGGTCTGAGAAAAACCCACGGGCCCTACACATAACCCAAAAATGGAAAGGGTATATAGTTGCAAAAGGTTTTGATTGATGGGGGGTATGCACTAAATATCCTACCAAAATCGACTCTAACCTCATCGTCAATAAGTGAGGATGAACTATCACCTCGAGAAATGGTGGTGCGAGCCTTTGATGGAAATAGGAGAGGCATTTTAGGAGAGGTGATGTTGCCATTAGAGATCGGTCTAAGTAATTTTCAGGTATTGTTCCAAGTTATAAACATTGAGCCTGGTTACACTATGCTCCTGGGGAGACCATGAATCCATGCTGCTGGCGCTATTCCTTCTACCCTACACCAGAGTGTTAAATACATCGAAAATGGGTCGGTCATTACTATACACGGAGAAGAAGAAATCATGGTGTCAAAACCAGTTTCAGTGCCATATATGAAAAGTGCAGAGAAGGATAAAGAGAATTTGTGGCACAACTTTGAGGTAGTTGAGATTGAACTCGGTGGGGATAAACCCTCGATGCAAACTATGAATCAGGTGGTGACTTGAATCATAACTAATAATGGGTACCAGAAAAGAAAAGGCCTGGGCTCAAAATTGTAAGGAACTCAGAAATCGATTTCATTTCCAGAAAAACTAGACAAGTTCAGATTGGGGTACGAAGCAGCTCTAGAAGAGAGAATAGAGAATATGACTTTAGGAAAAAGGAGCGATAAGGGCGAAATGAAGTATATTCCTCACTTGAGGGAAACATTCCCGGCACCAACCAAGGTAATCATGCCTGAAGAAGTCATTCGTCCCCAATACCATCTTACTATCAATGCATTATATGAAGAAAGCCCTGAAGAGTACAAAGCAATCCGGCCTTTCACTGAAGAGGAGCCGTTGAAGAACTGGCAATCTGAATCAATTATTGATGTTATTGCTTCCAAGTAATTGTCTAGTCATGCTGTAACAAGTAGATATTTGTGTCTAACTATGTTTTTATCTTATATTTATGTTATTTGAGATAATTAACTAAATAAAGTTACATGTTTATTCAGCATTCCTCTGTGTCACTCTCTTTGCTTATCTTTTTTTTTTACATTTATTAGTTTTCTTTTCTTGTGTTTCTCTTTAAAAAAAAGACTTCTTGCTCTTGCTTTATCATTTCTACTCTATTTTATCTTTCTAACTCCCCACAAATTACTTTCCAGGGATGTGAATCTTGTAGAAAGTTCGTCTCATGAAAGGAACCTTGAAAACTTGTTAATTGATTCCCCTGCAACATTTGATGAAGAGGATCTTGGATTTGGTGAAGAAGAAGAGATTCTTGAAGAATTTGAAAAAAAGCTGGAATACTCAGAGAGGAATTTTGATGTGGATAATGAGGTAATAGAAGTAATTAACATGGGAATGGAAGAAGACAAGAAGGAGTTGAAAATAGTAGACAATCTTGAGCGTATAGAAATGGTGACACTATTGAGGGAGTTCCTTGATGTGTTCGCATGGTCCTACAGAGATATGCCTATATTAGACCCTGAAATAGCGTCACATAAAATTCCATTATATTCAGATGTAGAAATGAAAAGGCAAAAGTTGAGAAGAATGCATCCTGATACATCACTAAAGATCAAAGAAAAAGTGACAAAGCAATTAGAAGCCGGATTTATAGAGGTGTTAAGACACCCGCAATTGGTAGCAAATATTGTGCTAGTACCAAAGAAGGATGGGAAGGTCAGGATATGCGCGGATTATAGAGATCTAAATCAGGCCAGTCCAAAAGATGATTTCTCGCTCCCCCATATTGATGTTCTTATTGACAATACAATAGGAAATCACAGGTTCTCGTTTATGGACGGGTATTCTGGGTATAATCAGATCCCTATGGATGTTAATGACAAAGAAGAGACGACTTTTATTACACCTTAGTGAACCTTTTGTTACAAAGTAATGTCCTTTGGATTGAAGAATGCTGGGGCTACCTATCAACGTGCTATGGTTGCATTATTTCATGATATGATGCATAAAGAAATTGAGGTTTATGTAGATGATATGGTAGCCAAATCCACAGAAAAGGAAAGTCATGTAACAGTCTTACAGAGATTATTTGAAAGACTCAAGAAGTATAAGTTGAGGCTCAATCCTAATAAATGCGTCTTTAGAGCATCCACTGGAAAATTAATCAGATTCATCATTAGCAGAGAAGGAATAAAGGTGGATATGGATAAGGCAAAGGTAATACAAAAGATGCCTCCTCCTAAGACAGAGCGTGAAGTGAGAAGTTTTCTTGGGAGACTTAGTTACATTGCTAGATTCATTGCTAACTTGACCAGCACCTATGAGCCTATATTCAAGTTGTTGAAGAAGCATCAGCCGGGTGAATGGGATGAAAAATGTCAAGAAGCTTTTGATAAGATAGAGGCTTATTTGATGAATCCTCCTGTGTTGGTACCCTCTACATCGGGTCATCCTCTGATATTATACCTAATCGTACTGTCAACCTTAATGGGAGCAATGTTGGGGCAGCACGATGAATCAAGGAAAAAGGAGCAGACGATTTATTACCTGAGTAAGAAGTTTAATGATTGTGAAGCTCGATACATGGCAATGGAAAACACTTGTTGTGCGCTAGTATGGACCTCAAAATGGCTAAGGCAATACATGCTCTATTACACCAATTGGTTGATCTCCCGAATGGACCCTCTAAAGTACATATTTGAAAGCCCTCATGTCTCATTAAAGGTTTCAAAATGGCAAGTGATATTATCAGAGTTTGATATCAAGTACATGATTTAGAAATCCGTCAAAGGAAGTGTAATTGCAGATCATTTAGCTGAAAACTCTCTTGAGGGTGGACAACTAATGACATCTGAGTTCCCTGATGGAGAAATATTGATGACAGAAGGAGAGGAAAAAAAAGAGGAGTCTGCGTGGAAGATGTATTTTGATGGAGCAGTCAATATGTATGGTAGTGGCATAGGAGTTGTTGTTGTTTCTCCAGTCGAAAAATAATACCCAATTGCTATCAAGTTGGATTTTGAATGCACTAATAATGTTACAGAATACGAGGCCTGTGCTAGTGGTTTACAAGTGGCAATTGACTCGGCACTTCTCATTTATCAAGTGAATGGTGAATGGCAAACTGAAGACCCAAAATTAGTACCCTATCAAAAGTATTTGACCAAGTTGACTGAGAAAATTGAAGAGGTGACCTTCTCCCATATGGCTCAAGACATGAATCAGTTTGCAGATGCTTTGGCCATTTTGGCTGTAATGACTAAGTTAGATATCCACAATAATGTCCAATCCATCCAAGTAAAGGTACATAGTGAGCCCGCGTATTGTGCTAATGTGGAGGGCGAGCCAGATGGTAAACCTTGGTACCATGATATCAAGCAGTACATCCAGCATAGAGAATACCCAACTGGGGCAAGTGAGGTGAATAAGAAGACTATCCGCTGGCTGGCAATGGCCTTTTTCTTGAACGGGGACGTTTTATACAAGAGAAGCCATGATGGTACCTTACTTAGATGTGTGGATGCTCAGGAAGCTCGTTTAATCATGATTGAAGTCCATGAAAGAATCTGTGGGACTCATGCTAATGGTCATATGATGGCACCAAAAAACTCTAAGGAGCAGTTATTATTGGTTCACCATGGAAATGAATTGCATAGAATATGTTCGAAAGTGCCATAAATGCCAGATATATGTAGATCGAGTTAATGCACCTTCATTCCCCTTGCACAATATGATATCTCCATGGCCTTTCTCGATATGGGGAATAGATATCATTGGGCCAATTAACCCCAAAGCTTCTAACGGTCATCGCTTCATTTTGGTGGCAATTAACTATTTCACCAAGTGGGTAGAAGCTTGTTCATATGCCAATATCACTCAAAAAGTATTTTTAAGATTCCTTAAGAGGAACATTGTCTGCAGATATGGAATCCCAAAGAGGATAATCATAGATAATGCTGCTAATCTCAATGGTGTTGAGATTAAGAAGTTCTGTGAAAATTTCAAAATCAAGCATCATAATTCAGCTCCCTACAGGCCTCAGATGAATGGTGCAGTTGAAGCTGCAAATAAGAATATCAAAAAGATTATGGCTAAGATGGTTGTGAACTTCAAGGACTGGCATGAAATGTTACCCTATGCTTTACACGTATATCGTACCAATATACGATCAAGCACGGGGGCAACACCTTTCTCCTTAGTGTATGGGATGGAAGCTATCTCTCCCATAGAAATTGAAATTCCTTCTTTAAAAGTATTGATGGAAGCAGAGTTGGAAGAATCTGAATGGATGAAGACTCGATATGAGCAATTGAATATGACAGAAGAGAAGAGATTGATAACTATTTGTTATGGACAGTTGTATCAAAGCAGAGTAGCCAGAGCCTTTAACAAAAAAGTCCATCCTAGAGAATTCTGTTCAGAAGATTTAGTACTGAAGAATATTCTCCCTAATCAAGAGGATGCTAGAGGAAAATGGGCTTTGAGTTATGAGGGTCCTTACATAGTCAAGCAAGCATTTTCAGGAGCGGCCCTAATTTTGCAGAATATGGATGGAGAAGAATTGCCAAGGCCAGTAAATACTGATGTTGTCAAGAGATTCTATGCCTAAAAAAAAAAGAGAAAGCTTGTTAAGTTGAAAACTCGAAAGGGCGGCCTAAGCAAAAGTTAGAGTAAAAAAAAAGAGAAAAAAAAAGAAAAAAAAAAAGTCAGTTAGGTCAAAAATCTGAAAGGGCGGCCTAAGCAAAAGTTAGGGCAAATAAATAGGTAAAATCTCAAAGGAAGGAGGTCTGAAACTCCAAACTGGGGCAATTTTTATTTTGCATTCAATTGGCCATACTGGGGCTAAGAAAATGTCTGAAAAATTAAAGGAAAGATGTGTTGAAGAAAGTAGCAACAGAGACAGCGGTTGAATTATCAAACGATTGCAGAAATCAATTGAATAAGGAACAAGGGACCAAAACTGGGGTAAATTTTCTTTTCCTTTAAATTTTCTTTTGTTTCTATGCTTTCATCTTTCAAGCATGCATCTTACCAAATAATCATATACAATCATATTACCAAAGTAATAAAAAGAAGTTTGTTCATTCAACGAATTTCTATCCATTCATGAATGCATGTTTAACTAATTAAGTTATGTCTCAAATAACATAAATTTAAGGTTAACAGTTTGATTCTGACATTTCTATAGCAATCCTTCAATGATTGAGTTAGATTGAAAGATCTCAGTAGCTCAAAGTATAGTTTGCAATGTGACATTTAGTCGAAGTGATTTTCCAAGAAGGAAAGGAAGAGTTGAAAAAAAAATGAAGAAATAAAGAAAAAAAAGGTTAAGAGGATTCTGAGATAGCCAAAGGGTCTGATGGAGAAAAACAGGTGAACAATGGTTTGATTAGTCAAAGCTTTCCAAAGTCGTTGCTGGTTCGAATGATTAAAAAAAAGAAAAAAATGGAAAAGGAAAGAAAGAGAGCAGAAAGATAAAAGAAAAAAGAGGGAAAAAAATAGAGAAAAAAGAGATTTTAAGGCATTGTCCAACTGTCATGGCATTTTTAAGTTTTTTAGCGCATCGGCTCTTTGCATTTCAAGTTTTGAGCGCATTGGCTCCTTGCATTTTAAGTTTTTGAGCGCATCGGCTCATTGCATTTACATTTTAAGCTTTTGAGCGCATCGGCTCCCTGTTTTTTAATTTCTATTTTTTACTTTTGAGCGTATCAGTTTCTGTCTTTTACTTTTTTAGTGCATCGGCTCCCTATTTTTTAATTCATGTCTTTTACTTTTGGCGCATCGGCTCATGTCTTTTACTTTTTGAGCGTATCGGCTCCCTATCTTTTAATTCCCATATTTTACTTTTGAGTGCATCGGCTTTTGTCTTTTACTTTTTGAGTGCATCGGCTCCTGTCTTTTACTTTTGAGCGCATCGGCTCCTGTCTTTTACTTTCGAGTGCATCGGCTCCTGTCTTTTACTTTTGAGTGCATCGGCTCCTGTCTTTTACTTTTTGAGCGCATCGGCTCCCCATCTTTTAATTCTTGTCTTTTACTTTTGAGCGCATCGGCTCTTGTCTTTTACTTTTTGAGCGCATCGGCTCCCTGTCTTTTAATTCCTGTCTTTTACCTTTATACGCATTGGCTCCTGTCTTTTACTTTTGAGCGCATCGGCTCCTGTCTTTTACTTTCAAGCGCATCGGTTCCCTGTCTTTTAAATTCCTGTCTTTTACTTTTGAGCGCATTGGCTCCTGTCCTTTACTTTTGAGTGCATCGGTTCCCTGTCATTTAAATTTCTGTCATTGAGCGCATCGCTCTTTACATTTTTGTTCTTGCATTGTTTTGTTTTTTTTTTTGTTGCTTCCGGACAAAATTCGAGTTCATGTCTTTACTCGTTCCTTATTATGATAAAATGAAAAACTACGATCGTTCTTTTTATCTAGTAAGAAATAAGTAAAGAGAGACAACTGTGAACACTCAATTTTATCCGGGGCATTATGTTAAAAAAAAATTAAAAAAAAAAGAAAGAAAAAAGGAGGCCCATCTTTCACTTAGTGGCCCATTAACCCATAAGACATGATTCAACCCATTAACTCATGACTCATTATCCGACCCATGACCCATTAACCTATAATCTAAGCCATTAATCCATGACCCATTATCCTAACCCTTGAGCACTTATCCTAAATAAATCCCATTAGTTATCTTAATTCCTAAACACTTATCCTAACTATCCTAAACTAACTAGCACTTATCCTAAACCAACCCCCAACACTCACCTTAAATAAAACCTGACTCATCCTAAACCAATCACAACTTATCATCCTAAACAAATTCTAATCACACTTCAACTCAAACACTTCAGCCTAATCCCCTCCTATAAAACCACATAACCTATACACAGAAAACATTGAGAACCGAACTTACTTCTCAGCCTTGAAACGCACTTCTGCCTGCTTTTTCACTCACGTAACCTTCCTCTTGCCTCTGCCAAAGTTTTTCATAATCATCTTCTTCCACTTTTACCATCCCATCACATTCAAATATCTACCAACATTATAACCATCCTCACCACCTTTCAAACTCCATAACTAACCATTTTCATCTTCATTTTCATCTTCAAACCGTGTCCATCAACTTCGCCACCCTTACCAGATCCACCTTCAAACCAACAAACACCAACCTTTCCTCCGCGACACCTCCATAACCACCCAACCAAAAGCCCCAAAACCACCGTCGTGCACTGCTCCCAACCACCCAACTGCGCGACCAGCTCTAAACATTGTCGCTGAACCCGCGACCCACTTTCCACCCAGCCGCGTCATCCAAGCTGGCCTCCACGCGGATCTCATACCAGATTCGAAGCCTGTCGCTGCTCACCGTTCGAAACCCATTCGCGAACTCGCACCGTCCTCCATCGAGTCAGATCCGGCTGCACTTAGCCGCCACCATCAGGATCTCACCATTATCCGCCCAAGCCGCCAGTTGAACTAGAACCCACGTCGCCAAACGATCCTCCCGATCCGCAACCGAACCCGCTGCACTTCTGCCTCTACTCACCGTCGGACGTCGGTTGCTCCATTGGAGTCTCCTTGGTTGGTTCAGCAATATCACAGAAGAAGAAGCTAAAACACTCCCCCTTTTTTCGTCTAGACCGTGAGCATCCTCTTTTCTGTTTTTAATATTTTTTCTTTCTTCTTCTTAAAGGGAATTGGGCTTAGGTAGAGCTGGCAAAACGGGTTCAACCCGTTTGGTTAACCCGCCAACCCGCTATTTTTTTGCAGGTTGGGTTCAAGAATTGAACTCATATTTTTTTTTTAACCCGCCCCGCTTCACCCGCGGGTAAAGCGAGGCTAGGGCGGGTTGGCCCAGCGGGTTGACTTTTTTTATTTTAAATGATAAGTAATATTATAAATGAAAAATTCTTTAATGTTATATAATTTATGTTTGAATATTTAATTAGACTATTTTAAAAATTATATTTTAGATATGCAATTTGTAATTTTTTACCATTATTTTTTTATTGTATTTATTGATTTTTTATATAATTTTTTTTATTTTTTAGGTGGGTGAAGCTGGTTGAGCTGCCAACTCATCTACTTTTTTCCATTTTATCTTTTATGCGGGCCAACTCGTCAACCCGCCAACCCACCTTAAAGCGGGGTGGGTTGGCTCTTCCAACCTATTTCTTAAAACGGATCAACCCACCCCGTCCCGCATTTTAGCGGGTTGAGGCAGATCGGGGCGGGTTGGCCCATTTTGCCAGCTCTAGGCTTAGGGCCAAACTAATTTTTTTTTAAAATGAAAATAAAGTTAAAAAGAATTGAAATAAAAGAAATAAGAATAATTAAAAAAATTTTAAAAAATAAAACGGGGTTTATTTGAGTTGTGACAGCTCGCTAACCCTTGTGATCATCTGAGTAACGATAACTTGATGATTCAATAGGTGACGTCTCTAGCGTGACGTGAGCTTCACCTATTCAATCCTTAATTTGATTAACAGAGTCGCGACGACTCATTAATTCAAATTTCTAAAAAAATATAATTAAATTTTTTTAAAAATAAAATCAACCAATTTTTTTCTAGATAATTTTAAATAAATTTTTTTTAACAAATTTGATAATCAGTGGGTAACGTCTCTAGCGTGGCGCGAGCTTCACCTATTCAAACTTTGATTTGATTAACAGAGTCACGACGACCTATAATTCAAATTTTTGTATAATAAAAATTTTAATTATAAATTTTAATTAAAATCAACTAACCCACAATTATTTTCTAGAGAACTACGTGACTTTGAGTTCCTCATTGCACCGGAGGATACGTAAGAGCAGAATTTCTATTCAGTCAAGCCAAAAATTAATTTTTCATAATTCATTTGTCTATTCATTTTTTTTACAAAAAGAGTAAAACAAATATTTTCAAGGATTATTAAGAATTTGTATAATTAATTTAAGGTACCGTCTTAGGGCGGGTGTGTTAGGGGTGTTGTGAGATTAAGTTTCTACCCTTCCCTACACATAACCGACTTCTGAATTCAATCTAGTTCCAAATACCATTTTTCTACAAAGGTTTTTCAATTTTTTCTAATAAAAATAAAATAAAATTGGTGGTGACTCCTAATTAATTTTAAGTTGCTATATCCGCCACGATCACGGTCGCGACAATACCATAAATTGTACTAGAAAGAAAAAGTATTTTGGTCCTAATGACCATAGAGGCTCACGGCCTTCATGCTTTTCAAAGGGGAGTTCAATGCAAAAATGGTGTTTAATAGTATGGAAAAGTAATTTGGAGACTTAAAGTATTTAAGATGATTTTTTATAGATGATTTTAGGCCATGGTATTTGATAATGGAATGGAGAAGTAATTTGGAGACTTAAAGTATTTAAAATGATTTTTGATAGGTGATTTTTGGCCATGGTATTTGATAATAGGATGGAGAAGTAATTTGGAGACTTAAAGTGTTTTATTTAAGATGATTTTTGATAAGTTAAATGGAAAGGATTTTAATTAGAATTAGAATAATGAAAGTTTTGGAAGGAATGTTAGAAAATATTACTTAGATGATTTGGGAACTAAATTAGGATTAAAAGATTTTTATTTTATAATTTAAGGAGTAATGACCTTTTGGCTATATCAATGGAAATAAAGTTAGAATGATGTTTTTAAAAATTAAAGTATCTTATAAGAGAAGGATTTCGGCCTTTGAGTGGAAAAATAAGCTTGAGAAAGAGATAATGAAAACTTAAGATACTTTTAAGATTTAGGAAAAGGAAAAGAATTTATGAGATTAAGACAGTGTGGTTTCCTTTTTATGTTCTTTGAGTGGAAAAATATTAGGAGGTGCTACTTAGAGGAGCTTAGCTAGAAGAGTTTTGTAATTAAAGTTAATTTCTATATTAATCCTTGAAAGTTTCAAAAATTAAGCATAAAAGTGAAATGAAAACTTTACATGTTAGAAAAATTTGTGATAATGTTTTACAAAATTTGAAAACGATGATTTCTGAATTAGACGTTTAAGATACTTGCATTTGAAAATAATAACATCGTGTTGTCGGGCTCTTGAACAGGACCCGGAGATGTTAATGACTGGCTTGGCTCATTAGTAGCTCATGTTTATGGAAAACCAAGTTAGTAATATGTGCGCATGCATTGAGTCATTGATCATGCATTATACCGGCGGAGTCGGTTAAGGCTATTGTTGCCTAAGAGATGAATTACACCTTAGTGCAGGTGCGAATTACGTGGTGACAGTCTATAATGGATCTTGGAGGCATTGGGGTGCGGTAATTCCATAAGTGGCCAGTTGAATAGTGCTACTATGCCGTGGTTTCCGATGCAAACGCACCGACGATCTCGACTAGACACTGCTCCTATTCACGATCTGGCGTAGAATGTCTTGTATAATGCCTAATGCGCACTTTGATAAATTATAGCACTTGGTCTGAGGCGGCCGATATACAGACATATCTTTTGGATCATTCTCTCTAAATTATATTTAGTTCCATGGAGTAGGAAATGGTTGCATTGTACATAAAGATGATCAGTATACATATTGTGCATGTGCATAGTCAATGTACATATTGTTATGGCATAGTCAGTATACTTGTTTTGTGGTATGGTCAGTATTCATATAAAGTGATATATATATCGTTAAATTATCTGTTAGTTGATAACATGATTTTACCTATTATTCTGTGATATTACTGTTTATGAATAACATTATTATTATTCTTTTTGTTTCTTGCTGCCATGCTAGTATTGATGTAGGGGATCTCACCTCTTTATATTATTGTTCTGTCTGTTGCTATTTTATGATCATGTCTGTGAAGACTACGATGGCGGCAAGAAGGGATTGGCTAGGTTTTGTTAGACTATAGTTTCTCGAAGACACTGATGCTTGGCATGTCCATTGGGACACAGAGCATATAGAGTATCGTGGTGACATTACTCTAACCATGAGTAGGACCCGCCATGGGGTCACTACTTTTTCTTTTGTTGCTGTATATGTAGAGTTTGTCATGCCTATCAAGGAGTTGTGGAATGATCTTCACTATACTCCTAGGGGGGACTTCGAGATATCTTTTGCTCAGATTCTATCTGTCGAGACATTCCCGGCTAGGGAATTTGTCTTATGAGGAGGACTCTTCTCATTAGGTGTCGTGAACTTGGGTCATTCTAGGTTAGTTATGTAAGATGTTTTATGTTTTTGGTATGTAAGTATAATGTACTTATGGTTGTAGTAAACTTTGTTTTTATGTAAAGTATATTATTCAGTTCTTATATATTGTGTCTCTATAATTTGGCAAGTTTATGTTATCCACGAAAAAGAAATTTTTGAAACTCGTATTAAAAACAATATCAAATATTTTATAACTTGGGGAGCGATTGAAGGAGTTGGCTTGAAATGTAATACCCTTCGGAGGGGTTGTTGCATTTGACCTCAAAAATAGTGGAGCAACTTACTAGCACATGATGAATAAAGCCTTTGAAGAATATGTAGGTAAGATCATGGAGGTGTACATTGATGACATGATCATGAAAATCCCAAACACAGCGGACAATGTAAGCAAATTCCAAGAAGTTTTCTCATTGTTGAGTAAACATAATATGAGGCTCAACCCTAAAAAATTTGCCTTTGGGGGTCCATGTTGAGAAATTCTTGGGTTTCTTATTGATGAAAAAAGGAATTGAGGCTAACCCCGAGAAGTGTCAGGCCATCATAGACATGCAGAGCCCCAATACCTTGAAGGAAATCTAGCAACCAAATTTATCTCCAAGTCCGCTCAGAAAGCTCTCCTCTTTTTCAAACTTTTGAAGAGGGGCAAAGACTTCAAGTAGGCTACAGAATGTGAAGAATCCTTCTAGAACCTAAAGATCACTCTTGCTATGGTCTCCCATCTTAACTAGATTAGAGGATGAAGAAACTCTGTTCCTGTACCTTTCAATATCCGCTGAGGTTATGAGTTTTGTCCTAGTTCAAGAGATTGTTAAAGACCCGAAGCTAGTCTATTTTGTCAGTAAAGTTTTACAAGGCACTGAGGTTTGTTATTAGAAGATTGAAAAACAAGCATTCGCCCTTCTCATTTTAGCTAGAAGATTAAGACAGTACTTTCAATGTCATCCCTTGTCCAACCAGAGGGCGAGTGGACAATCTACATCGATGGGGCATCTAACCCTAAAGGTAGTGGAGTAGCGATAATCTTAGAAAAGGCCAATGGAGTCACCCTTAAGCAATCTTTAAGATTCGAGTTCCCAACCTAAAAAAATCAAGCTGAATACGAGGCTATGACAGCGGGACTCCTTATGGACAAGGATTTCAGAGCATTGAAGGTTAAACTCCGCAATAACTCTCAGTTGGTGACGTCTCAAGTCTTGGGAGATTACCAAGCCAAGGATCCATAACTGTAGAAGTATTTGTCCAAAGTAAAAAAGCTGACAGAAACATTCTTGGGGGTGAATGTAGATCATATTCCTAGAGAGAAAAACTTCATGGCTAACATTTTGTCCAAGTTAGTCAGCACAAAGAGCCTTAGGAATAATAGGTTTATGGTCCAAGAAACACTGTCCACACCTAGCATCTTAGAAGGGTAACAGTTAATGATCATCTCAGATAATAGCAGTTGGATGAAGTCCATCATTACCTATCTTAAGAACAATAAGCTCCCCACTGACCAGTCAGAAGCCAAAAAGGTAATCAGGAAAGTAGCAAAAATTATTGCTGAAGGGACAACGAATCCTTAAAGTAGCAAAGTCATTACTAAAGGGACAACACATCCCTAAAGTAACTAGAAGATACACTAAGTTTGGAATCGCGAATCCCAACTATTATGGGACCACGGATCCCAGACCTAATCAATTTGCTAAAAGGATGTTGGATCCCTAAAGCAATTGGAAAATATGTAAAGCCTGCGACTACGAATCTCAACATGGTAAAATTCTCTAAAGTTTATTTATAAGTATGGAACCATGGATCCCAACCCTTATTAGACCACAGATCTCAACTTGGAAAAATTCTCTAAAGTTTATATTACAAGTATAGGACCACAGATCTCAACCCTTATAGGACAACAACGAAAAATTCTCTAAAGTTTATATTACAAGTATGGACCATGGATCCCAACCCTTATGAGACCACAGATCCCAATCTCGTGCGATACCATGAACCCCTTAAAGGCTTTGGACCTTATAAGGGGGAGAAATAAATAAAAATAAAACAAGAAAAGAAGTAGAAGATCCAAAAAATAGAAATATTATAAAGGACCCAAAAATTGGCTAAAAATATGTCCTTACAAAAGGAAAAGCCTACACAAAGGCTAAAAATAGCAAAAAAGGGGAAAAAAAAGGAAAACTCAAGCAACAGGATGGTTGGCTTCAGCTTCTACCACTGTTTCACCTCCCGCAAGGTGGTTAAGGGCTATTCATCCACCCCAACATTGTCAGGACTAGGTACAGGCTGTTTGTCCTCGTCTTCCAACACCACAGGAGCTATCCTCCTATCCTCCGCAATGCTAAGGTGGTCCACCCATGGGAACTCCTTGATGTCCAGGTAGACCACAGATACTTGAGCAAAAGCATTGCAGAAGGACTTATTGGTGGAGTCTATGTAGTTGTTTAGATATTAGAGTTTTTTTGCCTCTAGCAACTTCTTCTCCTGCCTCAAATTTCTAACCTCCTCCACTTCACCCTCAAGCTCCTTTACACGAGTCTCAAGATTAGCCTTGGTTGAAAACAAATCTTTCACTGAATCCTCTAACTCCTTTACGGAGGTCTCTACTCATTTGTTCTTTGCCTCAAGTTATATGGCCTTGGTCTTCAATTTATCAAAACAATCTTGAGCTGCCGTATGCTACTCGGCAAAGGTCAGAACTCTATTGCCCACTTCATCAGCTCTGTTCTCCAAATCCTTCAAGTTAGCCTGAAGTTTGGATACTTTCTCGCTTAAGAGTTTGTTGTCTGACTCTTGGATGGACATCTTCTTGGCATCCATAGTTTTCTCTAAGTAGCGATAAATGGATGCAGACTTATATTGGAGTTTTTGGAGGTGGAGGTAGAGTTCAAAGGATGAGTGCATACTCAATTTGGACATCTCCATGTCCCGAGTGAAGAAGATATCATAATACCCCCAGATGTCAAAGTACATGTTCCAGATGGAGTCCGAGGTGGCAGGAGAGGGCACAATCAAGTCAAAAATTCCCTAACCACCAGTGTGTATAGAGGACTCATGAACATTTGGGATCTATCCTAAAGAGACATTGGGAGGCACAGACTCAATTGTTACTACCCTCTTTAGTCATCTCTCGCCCACCTCTTTGACCCTTTTCCTTTTTTTGTCTTTGGGGATGAAGGGACCAGAGCTTGAAATGCCCTTGGAGCCAATAGCAGGGCCACTACTAGACTTCTAAACTCCAGAGTCAGTCCTGGTCACCTTAGAGTCGACGGCAGTTGATTTGGCCCCCAACATGGTAGAGCTCCCCACTTTGATCTTGTTCTTCCTCATGGCCTTCATTAGGTCTTTGATGTCCCCTGAGTCTGTTATGCTGTCTGCAAGAAAAAAGAGAATGAGGTTAAAAACAAAGTATAATGAAAACAGAATAATTGTTAAGGATGGATGATGGCACTTGTCTCATCATACTTAATAAGATAACTTGGACTTCTATATGAGTCCAATTTATTATCTTCGAGCATCGAAAGTCCTTAAACTTCTTAGTCACATTGATGAAGAAGTTAAAGGTTGTCTGCTCGGCCACAATTAACTAATCCTATTTTGTCTGGATCAGCGTCTTGAACTTGAAACCCTTGTTCCAATTTAGAGGGAAATATGGATTATCATCTTCGTTGATAAATAATAGAGTCTGGTTTTCGCGACCCTGGAGCTTAAAGAAGGTTGTCATTGAAGTCCTTGTATAATTCATTGTACAATTCAAAGCATTTCAGGTGCATATGGTTTCGGATGGTAATCTAGGTCGATTTACCCCCTCCCCCCAATTGAGTCCAAGATGTTGAATATATAAAAGAAAAAGTTGACATTTGGCTCCACCTCGAAGTGGCGACACAAAATCTTGAAAGATCGGATGTAAGGCCATCTGTTAGGATAGAGCATGGAAAGAGCAGGTCAAATTTGATATAACACATCAACATAGAACTCCTAAAACAGGATCTGTGGGCTAAGCCTAGTGAAGAAAGTCTTGTACATATATGTATATAGAGGTTGGGGTCGCGACAAGCTACAAATGCGCTCGTCCTCGTCACAGGGCTACACCAGATAGTCGTTCTCCACCGATCTGCCATGCTTTAGAAAGATGTAACTACAGATGTTTGCAGTTTCTTCATGCAAGTCGAAACATGAAACAATCTCTTGGAGCTCATAGTGAACCCAAGAGTACTCCCTGGCATCGGAGGGCAGAGAAGATTGCCTGATGCGTGAAATCCGCAAGTGTACGATTTCGTCGTCAAGTAATAAAAAGATCGAATCCACAGGGACTGTGTCTATGAATACCAATTAATTAATTAATTCTATTAAATTAAACAAAAGAGAGTATGATTGTTTATTAAGAAGAATGTAGTAACAAGCAATTAAATAAAAATCAAAGTACAGAATTAAGAACAAAAAAACAAAGAATTTATCAAGAAAGATATTGATTCAAGAAAGCTTCTCAAGATTGGGGTACCACAATGATACAAGATAAATCCTAATTGACAACCCTTTAATTAAATCTGAAATTCAATTGAAGGTGAATTACCCTAAATTAGTTAATGTTCTTTCTCAAGATACAAGATCCGTGCCCAATTAAACCAATTCCTACTCTCGTGGTAATTGAATTTAAATTGAACCCATTATGCTTTTTGGTAATTCATTAAATCATCGAAAGGCTAAAACTACTCTCGTGATTTAGACTTTAAGTTCAATTCTTATGGTTCCAACACTTAGGTTCACCTCTCAGTACGTCCCTAAATGCCTATGAGATACAAATAAGTGGCCAGCAAATTCACATGAATAAAAGCAATAAGGATTGAATCAAAGAACAATCAAGATTAATAAAAGGAAAAACAACGTCAATTAATCATTATCAATGTATCAAAGGGCATTGCCCAATCCTAGAAACAAAGGAAACTACTCAGACATAGAGAAGAAAGAATCAGAAAACATGTTCAAGAACATCCAAACCCGTAACCCAAGAGAGAAGAGGGAAGAAAGATCAAGATCAAGAGCCTCCAATGTGCCTCCTTCAAAACTAAATTAGAACTCAATTGGCACCCCCTTATTGTATTCAGAACCCCTATTTATAAGCTTAGGGTTTTAATTGGCTAAAAAGCCCCCAAAAGAAATAAAAAGAAAAACATAAAAACTGCTGCGCACTGCTGATGCAAGTCCTCATGCCTTGATTTCAGTTTGGACCTCCCTAGGTTGGAATTCACGAAATTGATCACTCAATTGACGTCTTGTTTCAAAACGTCTGTATCTCGTGCTACGCTCCTCGGAATTGTGCGATTCCAAAACGACGTGAAAGAGGACGTTCTGAAACACAAATTAGGCTCAAGAAACACCAGAAAACAATTTGTAAAACGTGAGATACGAACCAGAGAAGATCTGACAGAATTGAACGCTGTATCTTGCGCTACGCTCCTCGGAATTGCACGATTCTAAAACAAGGTGAAAAGGACGTTCGAATCACGAATTAGGGTCAAGAATCACCAGAAAATAGTTCGTAAAACGTAAGATACGCCGAAGAAGATTTGACAGAATTGAGAAATAGAAAACGCAAAAAAAACAACAACCAAGAACAAAGAGGATTAGGCACCACAATCCACGGATTGATAAGCCTGGGAACGCCACAAGGATAGCACCCTTGATAAGTTCAGAGATTCATAGAAGAACCTAAGAGAACAAGCCTCACAAAACCAAATTGCTTCAATGTCAATTCTGTGTTCCCCAAAATGTTATTTTGAAAGTCTTTTATTTGGTAACAACCCTTACCACTAGGTTTAGTAAAATTCCTACGTGGATCTACCCATTCAGCCCAATAAACAAAACCATAAAATAAAGGGAAAATAAGGGCCTAGGCGTGCTACAAGTACAGCCCACCCAAAATCTGATCTCAAAAGAAAAAACGGGCCCAAAGTGGACTAAATAAAAAAAAATGCAGCCTTTTCTAGTCCTCATGGTCTTCATTCTGAATGCAACAAATTAATTTGGCCTCCTCAACATTACAATTTGGGCCTTCAATTTTGGAGCCTCTTTTGATTAATTTTGCCACCATTTGCTTTAGAGCTTCTTTAGCTTTCTTGGCTCTTGCTCTTGTCATTGGTCCTCCCAATCCTTCGATGTCCTTCATGCCACCCTCCATCTCGCCTCCTCCTTTGTCCTCATCATTCCCTCCTTCTTGGCTTGAATTTGTCCTCAAATTTAATTCTTTATCATCTACATCAAAGAGAGACAAATCAGAAACATTAAAGGTAGCACTAACACCATACTCACCAGGAAGATCTATTTTGTAGGCATTATCATTAATCTTGGACAGCACTTGGAAAGGTCCATCTCCCCTAGGTTGAAGCTTGGATTTCCTTTGAGAAGGAAACCTCTCCTTTCTCATATGCACCCAAACCCAATCACCTGGTTCAAAGACAACCTTCTTTCTTCCCTTGTTTGCTTGCTTGGCATAGCTTTCCATTTTCTTCTCAATTTGAACTTTTACCTGCTCATGTAACTTCTTCACATAATCCGCCTTAGCCTGTGCATCTTTATGCTTAAAAACAGAAATGTTAGGCAAAGGTAGTAAATCAAGAGGAGTTAAAGGTTTAAATCCATACACTATTTCAAATGGAGAACAATTAGTAGTACTATGGACAGCCCTATTGTAAGCAAACTCTACATGAGGCAAACATTCTTCCCATGACTTGATATTTTTCTTTAAGACAGTCCTAAGAAGAGTAGAAAGAGTCCTATTAACTACTTCAGTTTGTCCATCAGTTTGGGGGTGACAAGTGGTTGAGAAAAGAAGTTTAGTACCAATCTTACCCCATAGTGTTCTCCAAAAGTGACTTAGGAACTTGGTGTCCCTATCACTCACAATGCTCCTAGGTAAGCCATGAAGCCTAACCACCTCCCTGAAAAACAAATCAGCCACATGACAAGCATCATCTACTTTCTTACAAGGTATGAAATGAGCCATCTTAGAGAACCTGTCCACCACCACAAAAATTGAATCCTTGCCATAATTCAAACAAGGAAAAAAAAAACAAAAATGATAGCAATAGGACCTCGCCACACTTCTTACGTGTTTACACTCTTAGAGATGTATCACTCGTGTTTCTTGCTCTCTAATAGGCTTTTGTGTAAGGTGATCTCTTGCCTTTTACCACTCCAAAGCTCTCTTTAAGTTCTTAACAGAATCTCCATGATCAATCAAGAGTGTAACCCCAAACTCAAAGAAATAGTGAAGACGCACAACATGAATTAAAAAGATGTCAAGAAGACAAGACAAAAGAAAACACAAACAAATTGGAGAAAAGATTCAAGGAAGGCTCTTAGGACTTGATTCAATTAGGTAGCATGTAATTGAACCTCAAAACAAGCTGCTGCAATTTTTTTTTTATTTTTTTAATTGAACCTTAATGCAGCAAGGTTAACTATCAATATCACATACTCTTTTTTTTTTTAAAACACGTGCTGCCTCAAATAATTGGAATTGTAAATTTTGGAAAGCAAATTTGAAATTAGAACAATTGAGAACGAAAAAGAAAAGACAAAAATTCCAATAAAACAAGCTATTACTTAACACTTAGGGGTTTAGGATTACCAATTGTGTGGCCAGAAACGTTGAAGGGATTGTTTAACTCAATTCCAAGCCTAGAACTGAGCTCTGATACCACATGATATGATCCTAGAAAGATCATGTAAAAATTCGGATCTATCCTTGAGTGACCAACCAAAATGACGCACTTGTTTAAAAACAGCTGTATCTCGTACTATACTACTCAGAATTGAGCGATTTCAAAACGACGTGAAAGATCACGTTCTGAAATGCAAATTAGGCCCAAGAATCACTAGAAAAAGATGAGTAAGTCATGAGATACGAATCGGAGAAAACTAACAGAATTTGAGAACTAGAAAATCGCAAAACAACCAAAAAAAAGAAAAATGGTTAAGACGAGAGATGAAAATAAGAAGTGGATTGGTGCCACAATCAAGGATTGATTGATAAACCAAAGTTAGTGATCGCCACAAGAGAAACTCTTGATAAGATCTATGGCTCAGTCAAGAACCTAAGAGAGGAATACTCTCACAATTGGACAAACCAAATTGAACATCAAATCCTAGTTTTTTTTTTTATTCATCATAGATGTGTACATATATAGAGTTTAGGGGCTGCATACATCATGCAAACAAAAGGTCACCATAAAGTGACTAAAATCCCTCATAAAAGAAAATAACTATTCCCTAAGTGGCTAATAAAAGCATTAACCATTCCACTAAGTAGCTAAATAAATTGAACCAAAAGAAACTCTCAGAATTTGGAACATTAAAGACACTCTAGGCTTGAAAATAACAAAATATAAAAGAAACATAATAGAAAGCCCAAAATACAAGTAAAATTTCGTCCAAGAATTCGTCTTAAATTTCCATCCCATTTTTCACCATGATAGAGGCCGATTCTGGTCAAGAAGCTTGAAATATGATTTGTAGATAATTTCCTTAGCTTTCCAACGAACTAAAGAATGCACTAATCTGAGTTCTGTAGTGCAAGATAAAGCCAAAACAAGTCAACGAATGACCTTTTTGCACCTTTATTGCTATCCATTAAGCTCCAACTTCAAACATGCGAGCATTCCATTCAATCCAAGGTCAAATCAGCACCAATCTGCACGAGAACACCAAAAACACTGCAGTTACCCGAACTAAGGGAAAAACTAACTAAAAAGGGAAACTAAAATGCTTAAAATGCCTACAAAATGCATGCAAAACAAGAACAAAATATGATGTTGTTTCACACACATCAAATCCCCCCAAGCTTAAGATTTTGCTTGTCCCCAAGCAATAACCAATGTCAAACCAAGAAATGGGATCAAAAGACAATAAAGAATAAGGAACCCAAGAAAATAATATCCAAACAATAGGCTAAGGCAAACAAAGAATCTGAGAGGTAATCAAAGTCAAGTCCAATTAGAGGCTTAGTTCTCATAAATCATGCATCCTCACTGATTGAATCAAGTTCACTCCACTAACCACACTCAAAGTGTTTAAACAATACGCTCAAAATCCTTCAAAGAAAATGTACTTCCATATGCTTGATAAAAAACTTTCACTAATAATCAGCATGCATGCAAGAATCAAAAGGTCTTTTAAGGGTTGTAATGGGGCCATGGGAATGATGTTAGGTAAGGTAAGGAAAGGAAGGTATGACAAGGGCTAACCAAATTTTCAATAAGCACAAGAAATCCAATAGAACATAAATGGAGCAAAGACAATCTTTCAATCTAAAACATAACTCCACATTTCAAAGAATTTTCTTCCTTTCTTTTCCTTCTTCTCTTTCTCCTCTTTTTCAAGCTTTCATCTTATGATTTTCTTTTATTTTCTTTTTCTTTTTTTTCTCTTTTTTTTAAGGAAGAGGAAGAGGAAGGTCAAATACATATAATTTCCAATACAACTTTCAAACAACTTTCAAGCCCAATTCGCTCCATTTAATGTTCTAAATGATAACCAACAATGTTTCAGCATAGGTATCAAGAAAACAAGTATGCAATAGGCTCAAAATGGGCAACTAGAAGATGAAAGTGCAACAATTTCAGAAAGCCAGAAAAATACCTAAGATGCCTTAATCACATTCAAGCATGCAACTAAAAATTTTGCCTCAAAAAGGTTTCAAATCAAGTTCTAGAGCACATGATCAATGAAGAATATCACTCAACACAAAGAATGAGAACAAAAATCATATAATGCATAAGTCCCATATAAGCTCAAAACTCACATTTAGAGGTTTAAAAAATTCAATGAGAAGCACAAATTCAGAGAACATTATGCTAATTATCAACTATCAAAAGATCACATCTACTATCAATTAAAACAATGCCTGTTGCCAACTACATGAATCAACAAATTGGGTTCCAAATCAATACCATCTCAAAGTCCTCAAAAGAGAGGGGCACAAGTTCAACCAAAAACCCAAGAGATATGATGGTGTGAAAATGCAACATGAAAATGCAATGCAAATAAGACATGAGAATGCATGAAACTAATGATCTAAAATGAAAATAAGAAAATGAAAATGAAAATACCCCCCTAAGCTTAGAACTTACATTGTCCCCAATGTAAAAATCTAAAACAAGAGAAGGGAGAAAAGAAAAGAACTCACTGCGGTGGTGGAAAATCTTCTGGTGTTCGATCCATGGCCATGGAATTTTTCATGGGTTTGGTGTGGAACCTTCTGACTTCACTCTTCTTCTAAATATGACTTCAAGAAGAGTCAAACCTAGACAAAATCCAAAAGACAAACATCAAAACAACAATCTATCAGACAAAATTAAAATAAAAAAAAGAAATAAAACAGAAAAACAAGATAACATGGGTTGCCTCCTAAGAAGCGCTTGTTTAAAGTCATTAGCTTGACTTTGGTCAGGTTTCTGTGCTCAGGTGACATCTACGGAGTAGTGCTCAGTCCCCACTCCTTCAAAGTGTTTCACTCTCTGGCCATTTATCATGAAAGGTTTATGGCCTTCTTTCTTCACCTCAAGCACACCGTAGGATAAAACTCAAACAATCTCATATGGTCCTGACCATTTTGACCATAACTTATTAGGACAGAAACGTAGAAGCGAGTTATTAAGAAGAACTTTATCCCCGATGTTAAATTCACGCTTCTCGACACACTTGTCACTCTGCTTCTTAGGTCCTTCCTTGCAGGGCATAGCATCAGTCACTGATTCCTGCATACTTGAAAGCACAACACTATCCACAACATTAGTAGCATCTATGCGATTACATGAATTTGAGGAATTAAAATTATTTTTAGATTTAAAAATATCAAAAACTACTTCCTCATCATTTAATCGCAAAGTCAATTTCCCTTCGTGGACATCAATGATCGCTCGTCCAGTGGCAAGGAATGGACGCCCAAGTATGATCGGCATTGTAGCATCAGCTTCCATGTCTAACACAACAAAATCCACAGGCATATAAAATTTACCAACCTTAATGGGAACATCCTCCAAGATGCCTACGGGATACTTGACTGACCGATCCGCCAATTGAAGAGAGATAGTTGTGGGTTTCAGCTCACCCACTTCTAACTTTTTACACACAGAAAGGGGCATAAGACTAACACTAGCCCCCAAGTCACATAGAGCTTTTTCAAAATTAGTGTTACCAATCAAACAGGGAATAGAGAAGCTACCTGGATCTTTTAACTTAGGAGGCAATTTATTTTGGATTAAAGCGCTACACTCCTCAGTTAATGCTACGGTCTCATACTCCTCTAGCTTTCTCTTATTAGACAAAATGTCCTTAAGAAATTTAGCATAGGTAAGCATTTGTTGCAATGCCTCAGTGAAGGGTACATTAATGTACAACTTCTTAAGGACCTCAAGAAACTTCCCAAACTGCTTATCTAGCTTGGCCTTGGCCAATCTTTGAGAGAAGGGAACCGGGGGTTAGTAAGGTTCAGAGGGTACATACTTAGACACTTTCTCATTTGTTTCCTCCTCACCTAAGAGCTGTGTCTTAGTCTCTTTTTCCTCAGTCCCCTCATCTTTGTCACTCTCCCCCTTACCCTTGGGATTCTCTAACTTCTTTCCATTCCTCAAACTCACAGCCTTACAATGTTCATTCCCTGGGTTTATTTCTGGTTGACCAGGAAACTTACCTTGTTGCCTATATGAAGTGCTTGCTTGGTGGGCAATCTGGGTTTCCAACATCTTATTATGAATGGCCAAATTGTCAACCTTAGCTGACAACTCTCTAATGGCCTCACTAACAACTTGACCATGGTGCCTAAACTCTTCATTTTGCTTGGTTTGACTCTCTACAAAATTTTCAAGGAGAGTTTCGAGTTTGGACTTTTGTACCTGGGGGAATCCAATAGAGGGTTGAGCACTACCTTGTCCAGCTTGATTTTGATTGTTCCGATAGGAGAAGTTGGGATGAGACCTCCAACCGGGATTGTAAGTCTGTGAATATGGATCATTGCGCACCTTTGGTGGAATGTCATAGAAATTGTGGCAGGATTCCACTTGCTCCACCGGTGCACCATGTGAGGAACCCTTTTCAGCTTGGCATTCCGCACTCATATGTCCCTGAACTCCACAAATCTCACAAAAAATGTTAGCAGCACTTATGGCATTAGCACTAGCTTTTTCAAGCTTATCAAAACATTTATTCAATGAGTCAAACTTAGCCATAATTAAACTAACACCATCTACCTCAAACTTACCTTCCGAGAGCTTTCTCGGGTTGTTATCCCTTTCACTGGCCCATTGGTGATGGTTTGCAGCAACACTTTCAATAATCTCATAGGCTTCTGTCAACCTTCTGTTCATTAAAGCTCCACCAGCTGCGGAGTCAAGAGACACCTTCGAAGAATATTCTAATCTATTGTAGAAGGTGTGAACGATCAACCACTTCTCTAACCCGTGGTGTGGGCAAGCTTCTAGCAAAGCCTTATATCTATCCCAAGCTTCTGACAATGACTCTCCATCTTTCTGAACGAAGCTTGTGATTTGGGTCCTTAGGTGAACAGTCTTGGAAGGTGGAAAGAATTTGTCCAAAAAGGCTTGCTCCAATTAATTCCATGTGGTTAATGTATCAGTGGGTACCGATTTCAACCAAGCTCTAGCCTTGTCCCTTAATGATAATGGAAACAACAGGAGGCGAAAGGCATCAACTGAGGCACCTTCAATTTTTAGAGTCTCACAGAATTCTAAGAACATCTCCACATGATCATTTGGGTCCTCCGATGATAAACCTCCAAATTGGTTTTGCCTTATCATGGATAGTAAGGAAGGAGGTATGGTGAAGTGCCTGGCTTCAATGTCTAGCCGAGCAATTCCAAATCGCAAACCCCGAGCATTAGGGGCTGCATACTCCTTTAAAGGTTTGTTATCCTCAGCTGCTGCCATGACAAGTGTTGGTTTAGATATTTCTCTCACTCTTTGCCTTCGTTGTCTTCTCTTTCTATGAAAAGTTCTTTCAATTTCAGAATCAGCTTCAATAAGAGTCCCGAAACGTCTAGTACTTTGCATAAACCAAAGAAATTACCTGCAGCGAGTCAAAGAGAAATCAAGAACGTAAGAACCAAATAAAAGAAAAATGTTTAAAATAATTCAATTAAAAATTAAATTAATATTCAAGAAAAACACAGTCCCCAGCAACGGCGCCAAAAACTTGATGCGTGAAATCCGCAAGTGTACGGTTTCGTCGTCAAGTAATAAAAAGATCGAATCCACAGGGATTGTGTCTATGAATACCAATTAATTAATTAATTCAATTAAATTAAACAAAAGAGAGTATGATTGTTTATTAAGAAGAATGTAGTAACAAGCAATTAAATAAAAATCAAAGTGCAGAATTAAGAACAAAAACAGTAATTTATCAAGAAAGATATTCAGATTCAAGAAAGCTTCCAAGATTGGGATACCACAATGATACAAGATAAATCCTAATTGACAACCCTTTTATTAAATCTGAAATTCAATTGAAGGTAAATTACCCTAAATTAGTTAATGTTCTTTCTCAAGATACAAGATCCGTACCCAATTAAACCAATTCCTACTCTCGTGGTAATTGAATTTAAATTGAACCCATTACGCTTTTTGGTAATTCATTGAATCCTCGAAAGGCTAAAACTACTCTCGTGATTTAGACCTTAAGTTCAATTCTTATGGTTCCAACACTTAGGTTCACCTCTCAGTACGTCCCTAAATGCCTATGAGATGCAAATAAGTGGCCAGTAAATTCACATGAATAAAAGTAATAAGGATTGAATCAAAGAACAATCAAGATTAATAAAAGGAGAAACAACGTCAATTAATCAGTATCAATGTATCAAAGGGCATTGCCCAATCCTAGAAACAAAGGAAACTACTCAGACATAGAGAAGAAAGAATCAGAAAACATGTTCAAGAACATCCAAACCCGTAACCCAAGAGAGAAGAAGGAAGAAAGATCAAGATCAAGAGCCTCCAATGTGCCTCCTTCAAAACTAAATTAGAACTCAATTGGCACCCCCTTATTGTATTCAGAACCCCTATTTATAAGCTTAGGGTTTTAATTGGCTAAAAAGCCCCCAAAAGAAATAAAAAAAAACATAAAAACTGCTGCGCACTGCGATCCACGACCATGGATCATTACACGGCCAGGCCGTGGATGTCTCTGCCAAAAAGCCAATTCTGCAACATTTGAGTTCCACGGCCGTGGATGGTTCCACGGCCAGGCCGTGGAACTCCCTGGAACTCCCTTTTTCCTTCTTTAAGTTGTCCCTCGATCCATGGCCGTGGTTTGATCCACGGGCAGGCCGTGGATCTCTCTGGAATGGCCTTTTTGCACCTTTATTGCTATCCATTAAGCTCCAACTTCAAACATGCGAGCATTCCATTCAATCCAAGGTCAAATCAGCACCAATCTGCACGAGAACACCAAAAACACCGCAGTTACCCGAACTAAGGGAAAAACTAACTAAAAAGGAAAACTAAAATGCTTAAAATGCCTACAAAATGCATGCAAAACAAGAACAAAATATGATGTTGTTTCACACACATCATTGCCCATGAGACTTAATAACTGTTGCTATAGCTCTACCCATGATGATGGAGATTGAAGACTATTTAGTACCTATAGAGGAAGAAAACTTATTAGAATCGCTGCTCATAGGCCCTATAAGTCTATCCAAAGTCCTTTCTATTTTTGAGGTCAAACAACACCCAGGATTGATTTTCTTGAGCCTCCCTTTCAACCACTCCAAGGATTTGGTAGAGGGTACCTGCCTCCATACCCTAGAAGTAGAAGCACCTTTAGGGAACCTTCCCTACCACACATGGCATAGCGGAGATAGTAGCTTCTCCAAAACCTCTAAAGAAGAACCTTTTCCCCTTTATTTCCTAACATTTTAATTTTAACCATAAGACTGAAAAGGAAAAGAAAAGGAGGAGTGGGGTACTTTTGAAAGAAGAGGATGAGTTGTTACCAAGTGACTTCAAAACTCAAGAGGGTGTGAATTGAGTTTTTCAAAACTTTTTGCAAACAAACCCCTTTTGTTTTTTGTTGAAGCAATTTTCTTATGTGGCGATTGGATTTATTACAACAAAAAATCGCACACAAGTTTTCAAAGAAAGTAAATAAGTAGAAGAAGTAACAAGTATGCAAAGCTAATAAATAAGCTTGAAAGTAAAGAGATAAGGGTAGAGAAGAATACAAACAAGATTTATACTGGTTCAATCACCATTGTGATCTATGTCCAATTCCTAGGATCATCCACCCAGAAGTTTCCACTATTCTTCAAGCTTCAATAGGTGCTTGAGAAACCCTTACAAGTTTTGAGCACTTCTTACACTTCCAAGATCATCCACCTTTATGTGTCGAAGCCTCTTTGATTCCTAGAGGGATCCTCCATATAACAAGTGTTTACATTAATGATTGAAATGAGTAAACTCTCTCTAAGAGCATATTATACAACTTGAAACACTATGAAGCTGTCAAAGATATCTCAAAAAGGCTTTAAAACAGAACAAGTGAGTAGAAAGAATTAAGACTTGGATTAAATTATTGGGAGCTGGTTGTTAGATGTTCAAAAGATGGCATTAGTATCTCAAGCCTTGTATTTATAACCCATCAATAAAATAGAGTCGTTATGAAAGTTGATGAAGCATTTAATGAACTAAAAACTAGTCGTTGCTGGTTTTAGAATAGTAGTAATCAATTAGAACATCATGGTAATCGATTACTATGCTTTAAAATAAGTTCTAGAGGACTCTTGGTAATTAATTATCATGCTTCTATTTTGATAAAAAAAAAAGAGTATTGTAAAGCCTGTAATCGATTACAAGCTTGTAGTAATTGATTATGAGCTTTCTAATATGTTCGTAATGGATTACAAAACATCGTAATGGATTACCAACTGTCGGTAATGGATTTCGAAGCTCTTGTAATGGATTACAACCATTCTAAAACCAAATTTTGAGCACAAGCAAGCTTTGTAATGATTTCTAACAAACAAAACTTGGATTTTCCAAGGATTCAAACAAGATTTTCATAATCCAAGTTCAAAATATGATTTTGTGCAAAACAACCTAGATTTTTCAAAACCAACAATCACCAACTTAAGGATTTCATAAACAGCTTTTCAAAACCAATTTGAGCCTATTGAAATATCAAAGAGCACTTTTTACAAGTAAGATCCTAAGTCCTATAAATCTACTTCCTTGAAGCTTCCCTTGGACTTAGTCTTTGTCACTGCTTTGTTATCATCAAAACCTTCATGAAATAAGCATTCATAAGAGCTATGTGCAAGATAGATGTTATATGAAAGCATCGAGCTGTAGCAAGAAACCTCTATGAATGATTGAAGTTTTTCACAGAAGAAGAAGATATGAAAGAAAAGGAACAGTGAAGATGAATTGGAGTTAGTAAAAGTGGTGCCAAGACCCACGATTCTTTATTTATAGGAAAGAGTTTCAGTAACCGCCACCCACTAATGGGGGAAAAGTTGTCCACAACCTATAATTCAAATAATTATGAGGTACGTAACCCCAAGCCTAGAGTTACACATGGACCAACCATCGAACACCACGTGGCCAAAAGGCTGCTAGCACACAGGCAAAAAAACATTCACTTAGTAGTTGAAATGTGTTAGATAAGCCAAAAGTCACTCCCATTGGAGGCATTTAAGAACTCCTTACTCTGGAACAAAGTCCAGTGCAAGACCTATACTCTGGGGTTGTGTGTTTGTTTGGGATAGCTAAACAAAGGCCAAGAATAAAGCTATATGTTACCAAGTAGCCTCAATACTCAAGAGGAGGGGTGAATTGAGTATGTAAAATAATTTCACAAATTTTCACAAAACATTTGATTATCAATTTTTGTTGAAACTATTGATTGATAGAGATGAATGGATAGATAAGATTGAAAGCTCTCACTCACAAATATAACACCCAAGAAAGAAAGTATTTAAGCAAGCCAATAAAACAGTGCACAAAAATAAAGGAGTAGAGTTTAGAAGATCAAACGCAAAGTTTATCTTGATTCAGCCACCAAACCACTTGTGGCTTTCGTTCAATTCTCAAGTAATCACCTGAGATTTTCACTATATCTTCAAGCTTCAACAGGTGCTTGTAACCTTTACAAACTAGAGTACTCAACACACTTTGGGATACCTCACCCTTTGTGCTTGAACCTCAACAACAAAGGGATACCTTACCCTCTCTTTTACAGTTTATACAAAGTATGAATGATAAGAAGCTCTCTCAAGAGTGGATAATACAAATTGAAGAACAATGGGTATCAAGGATTCAAACTTTGAAGTTCAAAAACAGGGGTTTGGAGAAAATGAATGTAAAACACAAATTTAATGCTTAAGAATGATTTTCAAATAGTTCTCCAACTTGATTTTAATGCCCAAATACTTTCATTTACAGCCCAAATCAATTAATAGTCGTTGGAGATAGTTAGGGGCATTAAATGCTCCAATAGAGCCGTTGTAAGGTGTTTTCAACTTTCCTAGATAACCGGTTGTTGATTTTCAATAACTGGTTATTTGGTTTAGCATAACTGGTTATTGGAAAACCATAATTGGTTATGAGCCTTTAAAAACAGACCCTGCGCCTCTGACTTATGGAATAACCTGTTATGGGAATTCCATAATCGGTTATTCCCTTTAAAAACATTTTGGCGCGTTTTAGACTTTGGCAAATAACCAGTTATGAACAGTAATAATCAGTTATTGGGTTTCAGATAATCAGTTATATGAACAGTGATAACCAATTATTGAACAGTGATAATAAGTTATTTGATAGTCAAGAAAACAAGATTTCTAAAGGAATTTGTAACCAAGGATTCTCAAAACCTTTTCAACTTTTCTAAAAACATTTTGCTCAAACTTAAACCAAATATTCATAAGTATAAATCATGATTTTGCAAAGCCATTTAAGTTGAGACAAAAACCAATAAATGAGCTTAGTGTGATTCCTAAAGTACCTTTACACAAGATCTAAGTCTGATATGCTAATCATGAAGAGTCTTGGGACTTGATCTTTGCATAACCATTCCTTTCTTATTTGTTATCATCAAAATCATTGCTTTAGTTAATGCCAATCACACTATATCGAAGCTTGATACTACGATGACCATCAAAGCACTGACCCACAGGCAGTGATCCATCTTTTTGGGCCTCTAAAGGTCAAGCCCATTAACAACAAAAGAGTGATCCATGACCTTTAGCAAAAGAAATCATCCTACTAGACCAATGAGACACTAACAAGCAAGCTTAAGGAGGGCCCCAGCCTAGGGTCCCTTTAAGGCACAAACTTTCCTGCACACTCCTAACTGCCAAAGGGATTCCCACTATAAATAGTAACATTAAAGACGACGGTAAGCATCTTTTCCTACTCATAGCAAGACCTAGCACACCATACTGATTTGAATATTAGAGTATCTTTGTAGGTACTTAAGCATCCATTTCCAAGACTTCCAAGCTTGAAAACTACTTAGCAGAAAGTTGGTTTTGGCCCAAGGAACTCAAGACCTTCAGGATAGAACATATTATATTATTGATATATCACAGGAAGAATTTTACAAAAATTGTTTATGATGTGACACACTCATTTCTAAGGGTGCACATGGACGCCTTGGACGAGTTTGACATGACCTGAACTCAGTCTAATATTTTGATTGTGTCATTTTTCTAGACCCAAATCGGACCTGATTATGACTTGATAATGATAAACATGGCTAATTCGATATGTAGACATAATGTATAAATTTGAACATTATGTATAGTTAAGTTATAAAATTATAAAAGTGAGAAACTAAAACTAAGATATATTTTATAAATATATTTTAAAACAAATAATATCAATATAAATATATTATCATGTTATGCAAAACTTATTAATTTAAGTCAAGAAGTCTTATTACTTATAACTAATCATGAGGAAAAAAAAAGTATAAGTTTTAAAATAATTTGGGATACCGAGCTGGATTTGGATGACTCAAAATATAACATAAACCCGACCTGAAAGTACATCAGGTTTAATTTCTAGAACCCGAACTCGTCTCAATTAGCTTCAGGCAAGGCCTAGTTAGTATGACAAGTCAGTCTTGGACATCCCTACTCATTTCATCATTCTTGGTTAAAAAATATAATATATATATATATATATATATATATATATATATATATGGAAAAGATCAAATTACACCCTGTAGGTATAAGTCAAAGTCATTCTTACATCATTGAATAACTTTTTATTGAATAATTTTCTCACTAAATATACCATTGAATTGAAAGTTCCTATCATATAAATCATATTTATAAAATTTTACATTAATCTAAAACCATAGTACTTCATTGATATACGTCAAGATTAACGTAATATATATTTTTAAAATATATAAAAATAATAACTTGATTATATTCTTATTGATATTTAATTTTTTAAAATTTAACACAAATGATCAAGACGTTAGATAGTTATAATTTAATGGTTGAATTAATAAAAATTATATTTTATAAAAAATTATTGAATGGTGTAAGTATGCCAAATCTTATATAATTCTCTTTTTTGAAGACTTTGTATAGTTTTATTTGATTTGATTTATTTTTACTTTGTACGCTTTTTAAAATTTTCAAATTTGTTATGTTATTTAAGATTTATATATACACTTCTTTGATACAGAGAAAGCATAAAAAGAATAATGAGCAGAAGGCAAGAGACCAACGGACAAACATAACTCGTATCATATTAATATATTATCTGCTAAGAACATAGTTCCAAGTTCATGAGGGTGAGATGACGATTCTACCGAAGTAACAGCTTGCTTAGCAATTTGCAAGTTTAATTTTGATTGTGAGTTTTTTTTTAACATTATCATTTATATTGATAATAAATTAAAATTAACAGCATATGACTACGAGTTAGAATTTTAAAATGATCAACCTAGTAAGAATTTTCAATGAGAGCACAGAACTAGTATTGCAAGTTTAACGTTAGTGTACTCCAATAAGCATGTATGAACAATTAAATAATTAAGTTGTTACTTATGTTAAGAGTCACATATCGCCTGCCTCAATCTTTCGGGTGCGGTTTATATATTTGTTGGGCCACTCCACTTAATGCCAATTGGTTTTAAATTAGAATCCAACATAGTATCAGAGCTAAGATCCCATCTTCCTATGTCGCCTATTCCGCTAGGCTCGCCTGTTCCGTCAGGTATCTGTGGAGGAGGGTGTTAAGAGTTCCACATCGCCTGTCTCAATCTTTCGGATGCGGTTTATATATCTAATTGATTTTAAGTTAGAATCTAACAACTTACATGCCTGAGAATTGGAGCATGTGAGAGTTTAAATAATAATAGCAATAAAATAGAGCCGAAAAAAATTAATAGCATTCATAAAAAAAAAAAAAAAATAGTAGCATTAAACTTAAGTCACACGTTAAATTTGAGGGTAACAAAGTTAAAATAAGGCCAAAGTACAAAACTTTTTCCATTCGTTATTTTCCCCCTTATTTATAATAGTTTCGTTATTCATTCACTAGAAATACTTTAATTTTTTTTCATCTCATTTATAAACTCATATTATATTCTATAAAAATATTATATACAATTTAATTTGACATTTTCTCTCACAAAAATAAAATAAAAAAAATTAAACGTATTTAGTTATTAAAAAATGTTTTCTAATTTATAATCAAGGGTCATATCATTTATGGACTTCTTACATAAATTGACCTTTTTCATTAATTTTAATTGAACTGATAAGTACCACAAATTAGTCACGAGTGCATACATTCATGCTAATGAATGAAAAAGTAGTTTTCCTAAAAACACAAAAAACGAAGAACAAGAAAAGAACATCGAAAAGTAGAATAAATAATTAGTCATCTCAACTCAATCACAAATAGTATAAACTTGTTTGCAATGTATTATTCTCAGTTACATGAATTGATTAGATCAAAAACTTATTTGGTTTGGTGGGACATGAGGACATTTGATATTCAGATTCCCACTTTGATATTTTAATAACATATATGGTTTTAATAATTTCATCTGGGAATGCAAGTAGGCTTTGTGGTTTCTCTTATAAACCACTAATACATATGGCAGTGGGTCTGATAAAAAATTTAATATAATTGCCGAAGCCATATTAAGGAAAAAAAAGCTGACTTGCCTGCGGCTTGTAAGTCAATTAAAATTGGTAAAAGCTGTCTAATTAAGTGAAAATGACATTAAAATTAAAATAATAAATTCTGTAAAAGCATATTATCTACAGCCACTTTTTATATTTAATATCAGTATCCAGTATAATACTGTTTTAAAATTGAAAGTGGCTCCTTAGCAGATAAGATGAAACTTTGCTGTCGAATTTCACTTTTAAAAATATTTTTAAAAAACATTTTCTAAACACGTTAGAAATGTAAGTATGATTGAGTGTTTTAATATATCATCTACCAATATAAAATAAATATATTATATATAAATATGAGTGAAATTTCATCTGAATATCCTATTATAAATATTTAAAGTAAAATAACTGTTTCACCTTTTCACTAAAAATCATACTAGAGAAGACAGCGCCTCTATGTCAAGGAATAGGGACGGGATATTTTATTTTACATTTTAAATCATATGGACAATGACCGTCTTGGATCATATACTTGATTTTCTTTTATCAAGAGGAGATTAAATTTAAAATCAAATGTTTCATAATTAAGTTTAACTATTGAAGTTTTTTTATAGACATCTTTTTCTTATAGACATCATATACTTGACATTGGTAACAAATTATATTTATTCACAAATGAGACATTTATAGTTGGGTACTAAATAATTTTTAGAGATTGTTTAAATTTAGTTGATGATCATTAAGAGTAGGTATATAAAATTTGAGAGAAAAACTCAATTTATTGTTCAAATTAAGAGTAGGTACTTGGATGAAAAATGATTAGAAACTAATATTTGTTAAGTGAAAGAGTAATGGTACTTGTATAAACTTACATTCACACATTCTTCACATACTTTTTTATAAGTCACTGGATTTCCATTGTCTAACTATAATGGGCAAGTTATAAAAGTGTTTGTTGGCAATAAAATAAAAAATATTTATTTGGCAAAGTGAAAAATGCATTGTACATGGAAACATGTGACACATGACAGTATTGGGGCTGCTAAGAAAGTGTCAAGTGAATAATGAAATCCTTGGTCGATAGTACTAGTGTTGTTGAATTAGACAATACTAATATTGCCTAAATGTTAAAAAAATAGCTTAAATGTTGTCACGAAGAATCAAGTGCAAAAGCAATTTTGATAATACTAAAGTTATCTTACTGAAGATAGTACTGATGCAATCTTAAAGTTTTGGATGTACTGATACTGTCAATATTAAGAGAAAAAGTAATACTAAAGTTACCATGAGGCCAATGAGTAAATGGTCATGGTTAATAGCTATATCTTGAAGTCAAAATTGAAATGGTGTATAGCAACAATATTGACATTGTTGAAGGAAACTTCAAAATAGACTAAGTCCCTGGGAACTAGTTCTACAAAGTTGCATAATGACAATGCTGATGTTGTCAATGAAAAGTTCTGAAAAGACTTGAGTCTTAAGAACATATAACAAGCATGTGAAGATGATTATATAAGTGCAAACCAAGGGCCAAACTCCATGATAGAGGAGTTATCCCCACAACTCACATTCAGGCGTACGTGATTCACCACGAAGACATGTATAGAAGATGTGTTTTGGTGGAAGAGAAGTGGTAACCGCCAAGGATAAGTGGCACAATGCCAACAAGCATCAAATCATTGCAAAATTGTTGGATGCCAAGAATGGTTATTACATTTATCTATAAATAAGGGGTTTTGGTAAAATTTTGAAAAATCCTGAACACTATACACTCCTCACCCACAGTAAGAAGACGAATTATGTACTTGTGACCGCCCTTTTCATTTTCATTTTCTAGATTAGCTAGCCCATTTTCTAGATTCTTAGCTTCAACTTTAGAAGTAGTTCGTAGCTTGTAGCTTGTTCTTAGCTTGTGCTTGGATTTGCACCTAAGTATAAACTTCAAGTTCAATTTTAATTCAAAGTTATTTTATGGCACATTCTACTTACATTTGTTGATATTTGAGATATGCTTTTAACTTGCTTCTATATTAATTTATTGTTGACTATCACAAATGTTGACCATAAATGCAAGAAATTTTAGAAAAAGGTACGAGAGTCCCATAGAGAGAGTTAGGTTTCCTTCTCCATTTTGATTAAAAGGATCAAATTCCGGAGCTTTTAGGCCATGGGTCAACTTCGTAGGCCATGTAAGACTCTAAATATTTTTCCCGAAAACAAAATTGGCATGCTGAGTTGGACTTGTCAACATTGACAAAATTTTATGCAACATACAAGACAACACCTTTGTTTACAACAGTACTGATGTTGTTGATATGAGGGTAGTGCTGAGGTTGAGCATTGTGCCACATTCTTTGTTGTATGTATTTACGTAGTGGTATGGTCATACCTAGAAACGACATGTCTAACAACAATTCTAGGACTAAAATTGAAACTAAGAATGTGGAGACTAGAACTAATACCATGCCTCTACAGCAACTAATATGCCTAAGGGTTCGAGCTCTGATATTAGAAATCATTAGTATCCTCCAGGCTTCACACTGTTATATGATATGCCACTATCTATCTCTAACCCTATAAAAATAATTGCACAGGTATGTCCACCTATAAATCCCACTATCCTTCTTGGAATAATTCCTCTAGGACAATACCCATTTGCCATGATGGACCCCAATTATGCCATGATTATACCCCCATTTCTGGGTCACATGGGTCCCAGTATGGTACCTGTGCATGACCTGGCAAGGCCATAGAGAGCACTGATTGCTCCCATATTCCCAAACATACTTAGGGCCATGCCTTAAGGGCCTCAAACAATACCGATGAGGCATTGGTTGCTGTTAGGCAACAAATAGATGGCAACAAGCACAAAAATGGTTCACATGGTCACTCAACAAATAAATATGGTCCTCACCCCCTCTAATTGAGTCGACAAGTAATGCCTATAATGCGTTGGCCCAATAAGTAGGTAGGCTAAGTAACCTTCTAAGAAAAGAACCTTATGTTGAAAATAATTCAGCCTCATTAGGCTAACTAACTCTAGAAACTATAGAGATTGAACAAAATCCAGCTTATTTGAATCCTCTAAATTATGGTATTGTTGCTGTGCTAACTAGGATAAGAGAGGTGATTTACCCTCATTACAATCCATAAATCCCAAGGTACCAAAACTCTGCGTATCAAAATCAATATCAGAATTAGGCATAGCCTATAGTAAGAGTAGGCAACAGGGTTTACAATAACCCCTTGTTACAAAATCAACTAGTCAATGGTGCCAGCAAGAGGGCGAGACAACCCATATAGGTTAATATGGCAAAACAACATGTGAATAGGGTTGTTGAACTAGTCTTCACTAGGTTTTGCTTCAATATCGAACCATCTTTTCACCCTTAGTTCATGTCTACCTTCATGAAATAGATAAACTAACTAGAACTCTCAAGGTGATGTAAGATCCCTAAGTTTTCTAAATTTTCGGGAGAAGGAGGCAAGTCTTTTGCCGAATACGTTGCTAGGTTCATAACATAGTGTGGGGACTTAACCTCTAATGAATATTTAAAAATTAAATTACTCCCCAACTTTCTAACATAAAATGACTTCACATTGTTTTCCACTTTGCCCCCTCGTTCTATTCACTCTTGGGAGCAACTTCAAAGGTTATTCCATGAACAATTTTTTAGCCTATAAATGAAAGTAGGTTTAATAAAGCTTTTTGCCATAAAAAAAGCCTAACGAAAGCATATACAATTATTTTAATCATTTTTGACAAATAAGGAGACTATTATCCATGAGCCTGAGGTAATTAAAATAGCTGCTGAAAGATTAGATTTCTCTATTTATAAGAAATTAGTTAACCAACAGTTCGCAGATATGGGCCAATTGGCCAACAAGGTGTGACAAACAAAGCAAATCCAACATGAAAAAGTTCAACTAAAAGGATGGGGAAAAAAAGAATGATTACATGTTGTAAGGTACAGTAGTGATAGCGAAACTAAAATTGATGAGGTATTTATCGCTGAACTTCAGAAAGGGCCTCCATATACCTACCCCACGTTAAAACTAGTGAAGGGAAGGAGATTATGGTGTACCCAAAGAGTCGAGGGTATTCATTTAACGTCACCAAGTCCGATCAAATATTTGACATGTTATTCAAATATAAATAGATTAAATTAATGGCATGTTATTCCATCTCCTGGTGAAAATTAAAAGCAAAACTTACCGTAACTTTCATAATTCTTATAAACACTCTATTAATAACTTTTCTCAATTCAAGGACATGATTCAAAACGAGATCAAAGAGGGGAGATTGAAGTTTGCTAACTAACAAAAGTCGATAATGAAGGTCGATACTGATCTATTCGAAGTGTAGGTTGGTTATGTTAAGCCGCATAATCTCTAGGTTGGAATGATTCAGGTGGATTTTGGAACAATAAGCAAGGAGGAAAAGTGACTATATGAAATTGTCTACTTGTCAAATATCACCCATCGATATCCTAAAAGTGATGAAACCATGATGCAATTCCTAAAAGGGATGGATGATGAGGGTCATCAGGTGAAGATGTGCCCAGTCTATTGAATGGTGTATAAAAAGCAAGAAGATGAGAGGGTGATAATGACAAAAAAAGATGAGGTAATTAATGTTACAATTCTGATATCTATTATGTCAAGAACATAAGAGAGGAAATTTACCTTGTAGCCCAAAATGTTATACTTCCCAAAGCAAACTGCACCAACCAATGTCGACCCAAGACAAGCAACAGGGAAGCGAAAAGCTATTAACTTTGGTCATTTCACACCTCTTGTTGAGATCTTACACACAAAGACCATAATTCCTAAAGCTGATGTACCTATGGAAAAATGGTAAAGAAATGCCAAAGAGTATTGCTGATGTTTTGCCTTCCTCGTCGCAGGTGGTCACTTTTTGACAAGGGACAACGTGTGGTGTTAAGTTGATTTTTCTCATTCCTATGGTCCACGCAAATACTATCAATTGCTAACCCCTACACAGAAGTGACAGTGAAAAAGAGAAAGGTCTAAAGTAATGGAATGGTGTTATCACAAGAGGAAAAACTTCGATTTGATAGAGGAAAGGAGACTGATGTGGAATCTGTTGACGATAATATGGTCGACCAGACTCAAAGCCACATTAAGACCATAGCTAATGTGGATTGTGGATATGACTCATTCCCACGGTATCATCCATGACCTAAAATTAAAGAATCAAAGGTGAATTTAGGAGATTACATGGATGCTAATTTGATTAAGAAGATAGCCGATGGATTAAGGGGTAATCAGCAGGTATTAATTTGGTGACCATTTTACCTGCAGAATTTGAGAGTAGTGTTGAAATTCTGTAAAATGAATAAGAAGATCAAGACTTAGTGGAGCTATGGGTATATGAGCATTCCATGATCACTATCTTTAATGATATTGCTAAATTCAAAAACCAAATGAAAAGATGAACAATCATTTAAAATCAATGCACATTACAGTGCACATGGAGGGAGTGCTTATTAACCGCATTCTTATTGATGCAGGAGATTCTATGAATCTTATCTCCAAAACCAAGTTCATAAAACTAGGTAAAACGAATGATGATATGAGATCCACTAACATAGTGATTACCAATTTCAATGGCAACAATTGCGCTTTCAAAGGAGTAGCAATATTGAATGTGCAGGTGGGTTTGTCAAAAGGATGACTATGTTTATGGTCGTTTATTCAATGGCTAACTATTATTTACTTTTAGGGCATGATTAGATTCATATCGTGGGGGTTATACCTTTGATTGTTCATCAAAAGTTAATCTTATGGAATGAAGAAGGAGACATAGAAATCATTCTCGTTGATGATAGTCCTTCTTGCTTGTAGTAATGCCTTATAGAATTAAGAGAATACAACCTTGCAATCTAGCCAATTGACCCTTTGAAGGCTGGATTTGATCCAAAGCTTACCAATATCAGACTCGATCACATCGGGTTCCATATCATCCTGGGAGCCGATGAACGACCCAAGGATGACAAATGAGTTTTGAACATCACCAAAGGAGGCTATTAGCCTATGTGGCTGATAAGGACAATAAGGAAGGAAAAATGAAATCCCTAATTATGTGTATGAGGAAGATGGCCTTTTTGAGTATTCACCGCTTAAGGACAATGATAAAGTTGTTGAAATCCAAGATCCAATAGAAGAAATCAATATGGGAGATGGTAATTCCTATCGGCCTACTTTCATTAGTAAATTACTTGCATCTAATTTCATAGAGGCACTCATATCCCTTCTCAAAGAACATCGAGATTGCTTCACATAGGATTACCATGAGATGCTTGGATTAAGCCATGATCTAGTCAAACACAAGTTGCCTTTAAAACTAGGGTACAAGCCAATGAAGTAACCAGTTTGGCGATTTGCTCCCAATGTAGTCCCAAAGATAAAAGAAGAAATTGAGAGGCTACTCAAAGCCAAATTTATTTGGATGGCAATGTACGTGGACTAGTTGTTAAACATAGTTCCAATAATGAATAAAAATGGAAAGCTTCAGGCTTATGTTGATTTTCAAAATCTAAACACTGCAACACCAAAAGATGAGTACTTGATGGCAATTACTAACATGCTAGTTGATGCCGCTTCTTACCATGATGTTTTAAGTCTCATGGATAGCCATTACAATTGTAACACCCCAAATTTTCCATCTCTTAAATAGTAATTTTGACAGTTAATAGAATTTTACTGTTTAGTAATTTCTGGATACTGTAAAATTATTTTGTTTATTCCGTCAGCGTATTTGATCGTTTTGAGTGATTTACTCCGTCTCAGGAAAATAATAATTTTCGGGCCGGGAAAAATCTTTCTGTATATATTTCTCTTGACTGTTAATTATTTTTAACAATCTGACTTGATTTTCATATATTTTCTAATATTTATGATTTTGTGGATGATTATGAATTTTTTTACTGTATGTGGACCCAGGTGGTCCTAGGTGGGCCCAGGTGACCTTACGTGGGCCCAGGTGGGTCCCGCAAAGTGAAAATTTTTTCTACGCATAGAAAAATTTGTATTGTTTAGACGGAGACAGGGGATCTTACTAAACCTGAATCCGGAAACAGTTTTAGAAAATTTATTTTATACTGTATTTATTTATCAGAAGATAAAAATACAGTAAATATATTCTTTCATGGGATTTTTAGTAGATAAAAATAGAAATTATATTGCTTAAGTCAACATTGGTGGTTTGGATATCCACTATTGATTCAATTAACGGTTAAGAAATAAATTTAATAAAGAAACATAAGATAATCATCATTGATTTAATCAATGGTGTGAGAATAAACTTACTTAGGCAAGCTTCAACATTAACCGTAGATTTAATCAACGGTGTCAAATTAATTATATAAAGTGACCATTTACAACCATTGGATTTAGAGTTGATCAAGGGTGGAGATTTGGTCTTAAAAAGTGACAAAGACCATTTATGACCATTGGATGAAGAATTAATCAAGGGTGGAGATTTGGTCTTAAAAAGTAGCAAAGACTAATTACGACCCTTGGATTAAAAGTAAGAAGAAGCAATCTTGACCTTTTATTTTGGAGACACATCTAATGGCTAGAATTTAAAGAAAAAGAATCCAATGGCTTAGATTTAGTCTTCTAAAAATTAAAAGTCTACCTAAATCCTAACCATTGAATTAATCAATGGCTAGAAATGCTTCAAATAATGGCCTAATTAACAAGCCAAGTAAACTAAATTAAATGTTAAATTGTTATAATCTAATTCTTAATTAGATATCCTAATTTTAATTAGAGATTATAATATATGAAATAATATGTCTAATTAATTAGTTATGTAATTAGAAAATTAGTTAAGATTGATTAGGAAACTTAATCTAATGAATTAACTAATCAATTAGCAAGTAATTATGACAACTTTGAAGTGCATGATGAAGGGGGGGACGGTTTTGGAGTGTTAGGAAGGAGGAGACATGTTTAGACATGCTTGTATAGCCTTTTTAGGCCAAAGAAAAAGATGACAAAGTGGAAGACTTTACAGCATCATGTGATAGCCTTCAATTATGCCAAATGAATTCATATCTCTCCATTATTTCACTCCCACGGCAGCAGCACCTTTGGTTACACTCTCCATATTCATTTTTCTATTTCATCAAAAAGCCTTCATCAAATTCTCTCAAATTCTCTCAAAGTTCCAAGAACACAAAACAACCATTTTCCTTCCTTTTCTCACCTTATGATTCGGCCAAGCAACCCACAAGCACCATTACTCACCTATAATTTTCACTCACATCATTTCCTAAGCCTAAACACCATTCTAAGAACATCTCTAGTTATGAGTTTTTCCAAAATCATTCATCTTGAGCTTCAAATCCAAGCTTCAAGTTTCTATCAAAAATCAAAAATTCCATCTTTGTGCTTCAAGAGAAACCATTCGGTCAAGACACTCAAAACCACCATCCAATCTCTTTTAATTTCATCCAACCATAGATCTTGAATCTACGTGATATTCTAAGCAACTTTCATGTTGGAGATTTTCTCTAAATCATTCATCTTCATGGACTTTCTTCAAGATCAAAGTTATTGGATTTTTGAGGTGAAGTGTAAGGAAACTTCATTTCTTTTCTCTTTTTCATGATCTAAACCATATTTGATCAATGGTTCCTTTTAATCAAGCTTAGTATACTAATTTCTATGTATTTTTTTTTTTTTGTATTTGAGAAGCCCTTGGTGGTGAAGGACTTGGAAAAAGAAGCAAAACAAAGAGTTTTTGAGGATCTTCAAGAGGTAAGAGGGAGATCCATCTCACCAACCAAGTATGGTGGTGGGAGATGGTCTTATATTTGATGGATTGTGAATTCATGTGAGAATTCCAATCCATGGTCATGTAATAATTAATTGTGTGTTTATGAGCTTTGCTTTATTTTCTTATGCTTTGATTATTTTTGTCTATGCTTAATATGTTTTGCATGATTTTATGGCTTTGATAGTATACTTATAATATGCATGATGAGTATATGGCATGTTTGTGATATTTATGATGAAATATATATATGTATGCCATGATGTGTGGATGGAAAGAAAATTGATCTTGGTTCCAATGGCCAAGGAAGAACTACGGTTTTGATGCCTTGATTTGGGTCAATGTTGAAATTTTTCAAGAATAAGGAAATTAAATTTTGATCCCTAGAACAATGAGAATTTCGGCCAAGACACCTCAAAATAGGTGTTTACAAATTAATATGTTTATGGAAGAATAAAATTGGATTGATTTGAAGAATATGGAAAATGAACTAAAGGTTTGTTTTTTTTTAAGAAAACATGCACAAAAATTTTAGAATGAAATTTTATTGATTTATTTTGTGTAGAAACAAGAATGAAATTTATTTAAGTTAGAAGAAAAATATTTCATGGTTCCAATGGCCATCTATAAGGTTTTGATAATTTAGAAAATGTTTTGATGCTATGAAATACAAGAATTTTCAAATAAGGATTTTTAAAAAGGGAATTAAGTGTTATAAATTAAGTGAAGTGGAATTTTCATAAATAAAAGAAAAAGAAGATTGAAAGTATTGAACTTCAAATTAATCAATTTTTAGAAGTGATTTAGAAATATAAAGGCAAATGTTTGTAACTTAAAATTTCTAACAGAGAATTTATTTATTGGGTTTTGGAAAACGTTAGGAAATTTAAAGTTAAGAAACAATAATTAAATCAACTCAATATGATTTTGTGGGACTAGATTAATAAAAAGTGATTTTGAGAAAATATATATTAAGGAAAAGACTTTAGACTAAGAATGAAAAAGGATTTGCAAAGAAAGTGAAAATGAATTTGAACAAATGGGTTTGTTTTATGACCAATCGGTACTTTGGTTTTGAAAATAAAACTTTAATGGTTTTGTTTGTGTAAAACCATATCAATTTAAAAGGAAAAATGTTTTGATAATTTTTCAATAGTAATGCCTAGATTTTGATGAAACAAAGCAATTTTTCAAGTGGAAATATAATTGATTTAATACAAGAAATTTGAAAAAGGAATCAGAGTATTTTACTCACTTGAAAAATTAAGTTTTGTAAACGAAAATGTTTTCAAACTTCAATTTATTTTGAAGTAGGTTAATTTGGAAATGATTTGGGGGAAAATGGAGAATATAATGGTATTTTGAGAATTTACTCAAGTATAACTTATTTTCAAGTTTTGAAGTACGTTTGGAAATTTTAAGATTTGAAATATTGATTTATATCAATGGAAAGATAATTTTGTGGATTATATTTAAAAAGAATTTCTTGAGTAAAGAAAGCGTGGAAAAAGATTTTCTTGAGTAAGAAAATGTGAAAAATAAAATACAAAGTCATAATATTTTAAGAAAAGATGAAATGAAATTTTTGAAGGTTGAGAAATATTTTTCGTAATAGAATTATGGTGAAAGAAAATTATTTACGTATCTTAAAAATGTGTTGAAAATGATATTGACTTATTTGAAAGTCCAAATTAATATTATTGGAATATTGAGGAATATTTTACGTAATTTGAACTACTGTTGAAAAATCACTATGTGATTTAAAAGTAATAGAATATTTTTATGGTATTGTGAAAATATAACAGAAATGTTTCAGAATTTTGAAAACGTAACAGAAGTGTTACGATATTTTGAAAACATAACAGAAACATTTTGGAATTGTGAAAACATAATGAAAATGTTACGCAATCTTGTGAAAATACGGCGAAAGTGTTTTATAACTATGAAAACATGATAACATGATTTTGTGTTGAAAATATAGTATAATTACTGTTTAACCAGTGTATAGACTCTGTATGAGAGAGTGACGTGTTTTGCCTATGATTGGTATTTGGTGCATTTTATATGCATTGGAAAGAGATGCCCGTATTTGGATTTGGTGCATTATACATGCATTGAAAAGATTTGGCCCGTTGGGGTTGGACTTGCACTGATAAATTTGTGCATTGTATAAAAAATAGCTAATAGTTATTATGACCCTTGTGGTTGAAGAAGGAATGAGAATTGATAGTGAGGTCTATGATGGATCTTGGGGGCGTCGAGGCACGGCGGACGACCAGTGGACAGCTGGCGAGTACCCTGTGCCACTTGGCGATGCAATCCGTTGCAACGCATTGACGATACCCGACAAGAACACGATTCTTTTCAACGACTGGGAGATTGTCTTTGGGCTAAGGCCGACAATTAACGCAGCATTCTTCTCGAAATTGTGAAAACCTCCATGGAGTTGTTTTTGAAAAACTGAGTCTTTGTACATATGCATAAATCTGAGCATTTATATCTGAGTGATATATTAATTGAGGAATATTGGTTATTGGTTATGACAATTGTTTTAATTACTTGGATGATGATGATGATAATGCTGAGGGCATTATCATAATTATTGTTTATGATGATTGAACTGATAAATGATTAGATGATGATAGTTGATTAATGCTGATAGCATGATTATGGTATGATCTATCTGTATAATATTGCTGTTTGTGTTATCTCTGTGCTGCCATGTTGGTATTGGTGTAGGTGATCTCACCTCTTTGTTATATTGTTTTGTTGTGTCTGTACTGTTAAAATCAAATAATAGAAGGATCGAGTTGTCTTAGACATAACGGGTGATGGATATTCTGAGATTGGTGATAACAATAAGGAGTGGACATTTAGGACTCGAATGTGTGCAGTGTTGACAAAGGAACAGATGTCTGATGCATCAAGATGGATAGAAAAATGAATAAGTATATTAAAGTTTTCCGTTAGTGTTGTACTGTGCTATTAAGTAGGACCCGTCATGGGGTTTGCTACTGTAAAAAAAAAAGTCTGTTAATTTTATATTTCTCTTTAAATTGTGATATTAATTGGTGTCAATATTGCATAATGAATAGTTGAAATATGATTTTCAATATTACCTAATATTTTCAGTAAATTTACGTTTCAGTAAAGAAGTAATTTTGAAATCCATATTTTATAACTCAAACTTTGTGCGAACTTATTTTCAGATTATGCGTCGGAAGTCAGACATGTGATGCCCTAGCTAGGGTGTTACATTAGTTGGTATCAGAGTCAGGGTGTTACATTAGTTGGTATCAGAGCACGGTTTGAGTCTTTTGGGGTTTGTGGTTAGGTCTATTTTGCTTGTGTTGTGTTCTCTGTGTTTGTTTTTCAAAAGGAAATAATGTTGTTTAGAATGGATATTAGATCCATTGTATTTCGATCCGCACGCCTTAAAAAAAAAAGGGAATGATTCGGGATAGTTATACTTGTGTGGAAGTGAAACATGTTACTAGTAATGCAGTTGCAGCTACGGGAACAACGGGAGTAATGTGGAAAGACGACTGCATGAACAAAGGACCGCTGTTCAGTGGAAATTGGAAGTTGAAGTTTAGGATCTGATGGAAGAGAATCAATCTTGGAATATAAGATTTCGTAATTTTGGAACCTGGTATTTTTTTTAGGATATTGAGAAAGTAATTGATTTCGATGGAAGATGTATTTACAACCATTGAGGAAACCAAAAGCAGTAAGTGATGTGAAAGAAAGTACTTAAATGAAGGAATGTACATCAAGAAAAATAATTTACGAAAAAGTTGGACACATTTTCAAAGAGTATAATCTCTGATGTGTTCTTTGAAAACAGAGTTTTCTATTAGTAAAAAAAAATTTAGATAGTAAGGGAAGTTGTTACTCTGAATGGAACGGGAGTGTTCTGAGCGGAAGATTTAATCAATGGAGATTGCGTCATTGGAGCTAATCCTATAAACCATACTGAATATTTCTGTGAATAACCTATTCTTTATGACATATGATTGAGTAGATCAATTATATGTTAGAGTTATTCGTTATCCTCTGATTTGTTTACTTCTGTTTCTATTCTTAGCTAATCGAGCTATTCAAGTTATTTAAATTGTTGTTATAGATCAAATCTTTGTATTAGTTTGATCTGTTGTTCAAAAATTTTGTGTTAGTTTGATCTGTTTCATAAACAGATGTGGTCTTTGAAAATGGATTGGTTATTTTCCAACCATATCCAATGAGATTATTTCAACAGAGTATGAGTAATCCAGAGAAAATTCATTTTTGAAAATTGGGTTACATCCAATTCTTTGCTGGATATGTTCGATAATAAGTTCGATTCATTTTGTTATCTTCCATGATGTTTTCTTTCATCTCCTGCAATTAAAGGAATATCTTGCAAGAAAGGATATTTCTATATTTGTATCCGTGTTAACGTATCTGAGTAACGCAGCAGAAGCGTGGTGAATTCTTCAAAAGATTGGAACAATTCTTCTATGGGAAAATTTAAGATGGTAATGGAAAATTGTAGAAAAAAATTTACGGAAGTATCTGGTATCGTGCTGTGGAAAGGAGAACTCGGTTAATGAGACATTTCTTGTTAAAAGCAAAAATCTAGAATATGTAATGATACGAAGATAAGGAAATTTTAAGTAATACATTACATTAGTTGGAAGTTATCTGAGAAAAACTATTCTAGGCATGAATGAAGATTGGTTGTCGTTATGTTGGTATCAGATATATGAAAATTCTTTCTTTCTGGAGTAACATTCAACATCTTCAGTAATAACCAACAAAATCTCTATGATAGGAGTCTGAGATATCTGTTTGATCAGGAGAAGTTGAACATCAGCAAATAGATTTTGTGGGATCAGAAGAGTATAGCAAGATGTAAGAGAGGAAGCTTCATGGGAATTGAAAAATAAGATAAATGAGGAATAATGTCATTATTTATTCCGAGGGTGTGAAATCATGGTCATGAAATTTCGAGGACGAAATTTCTTTTTAGAGGAGGAGTATTGTAACACCCCAAATTTTTCATCTCTTAAACAGTAATTTTGACAGTTAATAGAATTTTACTGTTTAGTAATTTTTGGACACTGTAAAATTATTTTGTTTATTCTGTCAGCGTATTTGATCGTTTTGAGTGATTTACTCCGTGTCGGAAAATAATAATTTTCGGTAGGGAAAATCTTTCGTATTTATTTCTCTTGACTGTTAATTATTTTTAACAATCTGACTTGATTTTCATACATTTTCTAATATTTATGATTTTGTGGATGATTATGAATTTTTTTGATTGTATGTGGGCCCAGGTGGTCCTAGGTGGGCCCAGGTGACCTTACGTGGGCCCAGGTAGGTCTCGCAAAGTGAAAAAATTTTCTACGCATAGAAAAATTTGTATTGTTTAGATGGAGACAGAGGATCTTACTAAACCTGAATCCGGAAACAGTTTTAGAAAATTTGTTTTGTACTGTATTTATTTATCGGAAGATAAAAATATAGTAAATATATTCTTTCGTGGGATTTTTAGTAGATAAAAATAGAAATTATATTGCTTAAGTCAACATTGGTGGTTTGGATATCCACTATTGATTCAATTAACGGTTAAGAAATAAATTTAATAAAGAAACATAAGATAATCATCATTGATTTAATCAATGGTGTGAGAATAAACTTAATTAGGCAAGCTTCAATATTAACCGTAGATTTAATCAACGGTGTAAAATTAATTATATAAAGTGACCATTTACAACCATTGGATTTAGAGTTGATCAAGGGTGGAGATTTGGTCTTAAAAAGTGACAAAGACCATTTATGACCATTGGATGAAGAATTAATCAAGGGTGGAGATTTGGTCTTAAAAAGTAGCAAAGACTAATTATGACCCTTGGATTAAAAGTAAGAAGAAGCAATCTTGACCCTTTATTTTGGAGACACATCTAATGGCTAGAATTTAAAGAAAAAGGATCCAATGGCTTAGATTTAGTCTTCTAAAAATTAAAAGTCTACCTAAATCCTAACCATTGAATTAATCAATGGCTAGAAATGCTTCAAATAATGGCCTAATTAACAAGCCAAGTAAACTAAATTAAATGTTAAATTGTTATAATCTAATTCTTAATTAAATATCCTAATTTTAATTAGAGATTATAATATATGAAATAATATGTCTAATTAATTAGTTATGTAATTAGAAAATTAGTTAAGATTGATTAGGAAACTTAATCTAATGAATTAACTAATCAATTAGCAAGTAATTATGACAACTTTGGAGTGCATGATGAAGGGGGGGACGGTTTTGGAGTGTTAGGAATGAGGAGACATGTTTAGACATGCTTGTATAGCCTTTTTAGGCCAAAGAAAAAGATGACAAAGTGGAAGACTTTGTACATCATGTGATAGCCTTCAATTATGCCAAATGAATTCATATCTCTCCATTCTTTCACTCCCACGGCAGCAGCACCTTTAGTTACACTCTCCACATTCATTTTTCTATTTCACCAAAAAGCCTTCATCAAATTCTCTCAAAGTTCCAAGAACACAAAACAACCATTTTTCTTCCTTTTCTCACCTTATGATTCGGCCAAGCAACCCACAAGCACCATTACTCACCTAAAATTTTCACTCACATCATTTCCTAAACCTAAACACCATTCTAAGAACATCTCTAGTTATGAGTTTTTCCAAAATCATTCATCTTGAACTTCAAATCCAAGCTTCAAGTTTCTATCAAAAATCAAAAATTCCATCTTTGTGCTTCAAGAGAAACCATTCGGTCAAGACACTCAAAACCACCATCCAATCTCTTTTAATTTCATCCAACCATAGATCTTGAATCTACGTGATATTCTAAGCAACTTTCATGTTGGAGATTTTCTCTAAATCATTCATCTTCATGGACTTTCTTCAAGATCAAAGTTATTGGATTTTTGAGGTGAAGTGTAAGGAAACTTCATTTCTTTTCTCTTTTTCATGATCTAAACCATATTTGATCCATGGTTCCTCTTAATCAAGCTTAGTATACTAATTTCTATGTATTTTTTTTTTGTATTTGAGAAGCCCTTGGTGGTGAAGGACTTGGAAAGAGAAGCAAAACAAAGAGTTTTTGAGGATCTTCAAGAGGTAAGAGGGAGATCCATCTCACCAACCAAGTATGGTGGTGGGAGATGGTCTTATATTTGATGGATTGTGAATTCATGTGAGAATTCCAATCCATGGTCATGTAATAATTAATTGTGTGTTTATGAGCTTTGCTTTATTTTCTTATGCTTTGATTATTTTTGTCTATGCTTAATATGCTTTGCATGATTTTATGGCTTTGATAGTATACTTATAATATGCATGATGAGTATATGGCATGTTTGTGATATTTATGATGAAATATATATATGTATGCCATGATGTGTGGATGGAAAGAAAATTGATCTTGGTTCCAATGGCCAAGGAAGAACTACGGTTTTGATGCCTTGATTTGGGTCAATGTTGAAATTTTTCAAGAATAAGGAAATTAAATTTTGATCCTTAGAACAATGAGAATTTCGGCCAAGACACCTCAAAATAGGTGTTTACAAATTAATATGTTTATGGAAGAATAAAATTGGATTGATTTGAGGAATATGAAAAATGAACTAAAGGTTTATTTTTTTTAAGAAAACATGAACAAAAATTTTAGAATGAAATTTTATTGATTTATTTTGTGTAGAAACAAGAATGGAATTTATTTAAGTTAGAAGAAAAATATTTCATGGTTCCAATGGCCATCTATAAGGTTTTGATAATTTAGAAAAATGTTTTGATGCTATGAAATACAAGAATTTTCAAATAAGGATTTTTGAAAAGGGAATTAAGTGTTATAAATTAAGTGAAGTGGAATTTTCATAAATAAAAGAAAAAGAAGATTGAAAGTATTGAACTTCAAATTAATCAATTTTTAGAAGTGATTTAGAAATATAAAGGCAAACGTTTGTAACTTAAAATTTCTAACAGAGAATTTATTTATTGGGTTTTGGAAAACGTTAGGAAATTTAAAGTTAAGAAACAATAATTAAATCAACTCAATATGATTTTGTGGGACTAGATTAATAAAAAGTGATTTTGAGAAAATATATATTAAGGAAAAGACTTTTGACTAAGAATGAAAAAGGATTTGCAAAGAAAGTGAAAATGAATTTGAACAAATGGGTTTGTTTTATGACCAATCGGTACTTTGGTTTTGAAAATAAAACTTTAATGGTTTTATTTGTGTAAAATCATATCAATTTAAAAGGAAAAATGTTTTGATAATTTTTCAATAGTAATGCCTAGATTTTGATGAAACAAAGTAATTTTTCAAGTGGAAATATAATTGATTTAATACAAGAAATTTGAAAAAGGAATCAGAGTATTTTACTCACTTGAAAAATTAAGTTTTGTAAACGAAAATATTTTCAAACTTCAATTTATTTTGAAATAGGTTAATTTGGAAATGATTTAGGGAAAAATGGAGAATATAATGGTATTTTGAGAATTTACTCAAGTATAACTTATTTTCAAGTTTTGAAGTACGTTTGAAAATTTTAAGATTTGAAATATTGATTTATATCAATGGAAAGATAATTTTGTGGATTATATTTGAAAAAGAATTTCTTGAGTAAAGAAACGTGGAAAAAGATTTTCTTGAGTAAGAAAATGTGAAAAATGAAATACAAAGTCATAATATTTTAAGAAAAGATGAAATGAAATTTTTGAAGGTTGAGAAATATTTTTCGTAATAGAATTATGGTGAAAGAAAATTATTTACGTATCTTAAAAATGTGTTGAAAATGATATTGACTTATTTGAAAGTCCAAATTAATATTATTGGAATATTGAGGAATATTTTACGTAATTTGAACTACTATTGAAAAATCACTATGTGATTTAAAAGTAATAGAATATTTTTACGGTATTGTGAAAATATAACAGAAACGTTTCAGAATTTTGAAAACGTAACAGAAGTGTTACGATATTTTGAAAACATAATAGAAACATTTTGGAATTGTGAAAACATAATGAAAATGTTACGCAATCTTGTGAAAATACGGCGAAAGTGTTTTATAACTATGAAAACATGATAACATGATTTTGTGTTGAAAATACTGATAATAATTCTTGTTTAACCGGTGTATGGACTCGTATGAGAGAGTGGCGTGTTTTGCCTATGATTGGTATTTGGTGCATTTTATATGCATTGGAAAGAGATGCCCGTATTTGGATTTGGTGCATTATACATGCATTGAAAAGATTTGGCCGTTGGGGTTGGACTTGCACTTGATAAATTCGTGCATTGTATAAAAGATAGCTAATAGCTATTATGGCCCTTGTGGTTGAAGAGGGAATGAGAATTGATAGTGAGGTCTATGATGGATCTTGGGGCGTCGAGGGCGGTCGACCAGTGGACAGCTGGCGAGTACCCTGTGCCACTTGGCGATGCAGTCCGTTGCAACGCATTGACGATACCCGACAAGAACACGATTCTTTTCAACGACTGGGAGATTGTCTTTGGGCTAAGGCTGACAATTAACCAGAGCATTCTTCTCGAAATTGTGAAAACCTCCATGGAGTTGTTTTTGAAAAAATTGAGTCTTTGTACATATGCATAAATCTGAGCATTTATATCTGAGTGATATATTAATTGAGGAATATTGGTTATTGGTTATGACAATTGTTTTAATTACTTGGATGATGATGATGATAATGCTGAGGGCATTATCATAATTATTGTTTATGATGATTGAACTGATAAATGATTAGATGATGATTGTTGATTAATGCTGATAGCATGATTATGGTATGATCTATCTGTATAATATTGCTGTTTGTGTTATCTCTGTGCTGCCATGTTGGTATTGGTGTAGGTGATCTCACCTCTTTGTTATATTGTTTTGTTGTGTCTGTACTGTTAAAATCAAATAATAGAAGGATCGAGTTGTCTTAGACATAACGAGCGATGGATATTTTGAGATTGGTGATAACAATAAGGAGTGGACATTCAGGACTCGAAGGTGTGCAGTGTTGACAAAGGAACAGATGTCTGATGCATCAAGATGGACAGAAAAAGGAATAAGTATATTAAAGTTTTCCGTTAGTGTTGTACCGTGCTATTAAGTAGGACCCGTCATGGGGTTTGCTACTGTAAAAAAAAAAGTCTGTTAATTTTATATTTCTCTTTAAATTGTGATATTAATTGGTGTCAATATTGCATAATGAATAGTTGAAATATGATTTTCAATATTACCTAATATTTTCAGTAAATTTACGTTTCAGTAAAGAAGTAATTTTGAAACCCATCTTTTATAACTCAAACTTTGTGCGAACTTATTTTCAGATTATGAGTCGGAAGTCAGACATGTGATGCCCTAGCTAGGGTGTTACATTAGTTGGTATCAGAGTCAGGGTGTTACAACAATCAAATATACATGTCGAAGAAGATGTTGACAAGACAACCTTTCGATGCCCAAAGGGCCATGGGAACTTATGAATGTGTGGTGATGTCTTTTGGATTAAAGAATGCTAGAGTTACTTATTAAAAAGAAATGAATACTATCTTTCATGACATGATACAAAAAGTTCATGGAAGTGTACATTGATGATATAGTGGTAAAATCTAATATTCAAATCATAGTCATTTGTTGGATTTACGAAATGCTTTTGAAAGCATGAGAAAACATAATTTGGAAATTAATCCAACTAAATGTGTTTCTGGTATTTCTGTAGGAAGTTTCTTTGGCTTTTTTGTGCACGAAAAGGACATCGAGGTTGACAAAAACAAGGCCAAGGAAATTATGGAAACTAAGCTAGCACAAAACGAAAAAGAGTTGCAATCTTTACCAGGGAAGATCAATTTCCTTTAATGATTCATCTTGAATCTGTCGGAGTAGGCTAAAAGTTTGTAGACTACTTAAGCTTTACATGTCAATAACTCAAGACACCATTGAAAGCCTTCTTGCTTAAGATGGAAAAGATGGTGTTAAGTGGTCAATATTTTACTACAGTCGACTGCTGATCGAGGCTAAAAAGAATTATAAAGCCTTGCACTCTTCATGTATGAAATTGAAATATTATCTATTACCGACTAGAGTGTTTGTTCTTTTCAATGTTAATATTATCAAGTACATATTATTAAAATCAATTACTCATAATAGAATTGGGATATGGGTGATTGCCTTATCTGAATTGTCATTACAATATACACCTAGAAAACCCATAAAAGGACAAGTGCTAGTTGACTTTTTGGTCAACCATTGTTCTAAGGAGATAGTTCTTTATATCTGCCTAAACTGATGGAAGATGTATTTTGATGGTTGAAGTCACCAAAAAAGTTCAGACATTAATACTAAGCCTTAAATAGAACTCAATAAAATACAGGATCCAAATCAATCCCAAATGTTCAAATAACAAGGTTGAGTACGAAGCTTTAACCATAGGCCTCGAAATTTTACTCCAAATGGGCTGTCGAAATGTTGAAGTCATTAGGGATTCTCAACATGTGATTAAGCAAGTGATTCAATAATACAGTGAGCATATAGTCAATTACTTTGCGATGACTACAAGAATGGCCTTTGAATTCAATGAGATTATATTTACACACATCCAAACTTTGAATGAAGTTTCAAATGAATTAGCACAACTAGTTTTAAGATATAAGGTGTCGACATCGATCTTATCCTAACTGATTGAAGCTAGTACTTCGTTGTCATCTTTAGTCCAAAGGGAAATTAATTATGTTAAGGTGGATAATGACATGGATTTAAATGATTGGAGAAAACCATTAATTGAATATTTAGAGAATTTGAACATAAAAGTGGATAGAAAAATCAAGTTAAAGGCCTTAAATTTTGTAATAGTTAATGGAATTAGGTGCCACAAGTTAGTCGACAAAAGTTTACTAACCTGTTTGGGCAATAAAGAAGCTTACACTGCCATAGATGAAGTCCATGAATGGATATATGGAGCCCATCATACAGGATATAAAATGAATTGGTTATTACGTCAAGGAGGATACTTTGGGCCTTCTATGTGGAAAGATCATGTAGAATATCCTAAGTCATGTTTAGAATGCCAAAAACATAGCCTTATACAACGTTTGCATATCGATTAATTACATTCTATAATTAAACCCTAGCCTTTTAGGGGAAATAATATAATTAGTCAAATACATTTAACTTGTTCTAAGGGGCATAAATACATCCTAGATGCAGTGTGTTACTTTACAAAGTGGGTAGAAGCCATGCCCATGAAAGAGGTTACCCAAAATGATGTTATTGATTTCATAGAAAGGTTTATTTTGTGTCGATTTGGGATGCTTGAGACAATTACCACTAACTATGGTACTATATTTACGAGGAAAATGGTGATGAGTTATGCTCAATCAAGATGAATTAAAATGCTCACATCTACACCTTGTTATGGTTAAGCAAACAGGTAAGTAGATGTTACGAATAAGATTGTTATAAATTTTATTAAAAAACAAATCGGTCAACACCCAAAAAGTTAGTATAAAATTCTAGACCAAGTGTTATGGGCTTGTCGAATGTCACCCAAAGAATCGACAGGGGTACCCCCACATATATTGGTATATGGACAAGATGACATACTTCTAGATGAGATAAATATCCAATCAATGAGGATGCAAAGACAAGAAGAAATACCTTCAGAAGAATATTAGAATAAGATGTATGACGAGCTCAACAATTTTCCAGAAGAATACTTGAAGACGTTAGACCACCTTATCCAGTATAAAAAACAAGGTCACTCAAAATTACAATAGAGAATAAAAAGCCAAAACTTTCTTTTTGGTGACGTAGTTTGGAAGGTGATTTTTCTTATCGATCAACGCAGTTGTACATATGGGAAATGGAGTCCCCATTGGGAGGGACCATTCAAGGTGACACATTATTATTCTAGTAACACATATTAATTGTAAGAAGTTCATACTAGTTGAGGCATAGGAGCTATTAATGGAAAATATCTTAAGTGGGTAGAAGCTATGCCCATGAAAGAGGTTACCCAAAATGACGTTATTGATTTCATAGAAAGGTTTATTTTATGTCAATTTGGGATGCTTGAGATAATTACCACTAACCAAGGTACTGTATTTACAAGGAAAACGGTGATGGGTTATGCTCAATCAAGAGGAATTAAAATACTCACATCTACACCTTGTTATGCTCAAGCAAACAGGTAGGTAGAGGTTATGAATAAGATTGTTATAAATTTTATTACAAAACACATCGGTCAATACCCAAAAAGTTGGCATGAAATTCTAGACCAAGTGTTATAGGCTTGTCGAATGTCGCCCAAAGAATCGACAGGGGTACCCCCATATATATTGGTATATGGACAAGATGCCATACTTCTAGTTGAGATAAATATCCAATCAATGAGGATGCAAAGACAAGAAGAAATACCTTCAGAAGAATATTAAAATAAGATGTATGACAAGCTCAACAATTTTCTAGAAGAATACTTAACGACCTTAGACCATCTTATCCAGTATAAAAAATAAGGTCACTTAAAATTACAATAAGAGAATAAAAAGCCAAAACTTTCTTTTTGGTGACGTAGTTTGGAAGGTGATTTTTCTTTTCGATCAACGTAGTCGTACATATGGGAAATGGAGTCCCTATTGGGAGGGACCATTCAAGGTGATGCATTATTATTCTAGTAACATATATCAATTGTAGGAAGTGCATACTAGTTGAGGCATAGGAGCTATTAATGGAAAATATCTTAAAGCGTATACACTAAAAAAGCATGAATTAAAAATACCAAAGTAAAAATGTCACCAAGGCCAACATGTGGCCTCCTTATAAAAGAACAAGTAAAGAAAGCTCAATATTCATCATCATATTCCCAAAGATTATAACATGTTTTTACCTCCAAAGGGTGGTTTATTTGCTTCGAACTTAACCTTTAGAGCTAGCCAACTGGATCGAAGATGGTCTTGCTCAACCTCAGCTTCCTTAACCACATCTGCATATTGGGCATGCAACGAGTCCAAGGTTTGGTCAAGATAAGAGGCTTTTGCTTTGAGATCTTCCTCACTATTCTCAATAGCTTCACACTCTACAGCCTGGTCCCTAAAAGATCTTCTAATTTACTTTACTTTTTCTTCCTTCTTGCATAGTACTTCACACAATTGTGCAATTTCTGCTTCTAGATCAACTAACTTGTCCTTGCCATCCGTGAGCTTCATTAGCCTTTTGTGGCTAACCTTGTACTTTTGGTGGCCTTCCTTAATCTTGGCCACCAAAGCTTTCTTTTATTCGTTGTAGGCCTTGATACCATGCTTATCTTGGTAGCATCACAAGAGACAAAAATAGAGTGACACTATTTGCTGATAAATTAAAAGGATTTGTGCAACCTAGCTAGCTTGATATTATCTGTAGCAACTTCAAAATAATATAGATGGTGAATCAACTAAGTCATTACATTAAGATCTTTAGTAACATCCCTAAGGGCCTACTCAATAGAAGGACAATATCATTAATGAATTTCAAGTGATCCATAATTTTCTTCTTGGTATTCTTTTTTGGATAATCTTCCTAGGCCTTGAATTACACATCAGCAAAAGGATCATCAACGAGGGGGTCTTTTTCAAAATATCCTTTGGTGAGGATGTCCTTTAGCTTAGAGATTCCTCAAAATCATTAATGTTCATGGCAAAAACCTTTACATAGTTACTGCTTCAAAATTTCAAGTGATCCACAACTTTATCCTTAGTCTTCTTCTTTGGAGATTCTTCCCTGACCTTAGACAATACATCAACAAAAGGATCTTCAAAGAGGGGGTCTTTCTTTAAAATATCATCTGATAAGGATGACCTTTGGCCTAGAGATTCCTCTGAATCATTGGTGTTCATGGTAGAACCCTCTACATAGCTACTGCTTCCTGCTAAGTCTTGTGGGCCAGGAGCTTGCTGAGCAGGAAGACTAGTAGCAGGCTCAACAGTTTCAATGGCCGTATCTATAAGCTCCTCTATGACTGTTGGTTCTCGATCCTCATGAACAGGCTCTTAAGTAGTGGTAACACCTTGAGAAGGGATGTCTTCTTCAACTTGATCAAGAAGGGAATGTAGCTCAAGAAGATTAGTAGAGACTTGGGTGGTAGCAGAAGGAGTAACTTCTGGTGGAGGAATTGAAGAAAACTAGCTTTAATTGGTCGACCTTGGGAGAGGAAGTTCTATGGAATCATCATTGTCATTTGACTCCTCTTCTAGGGCAATCGTCTGTTTCTTTCCCTAAAAAGCCAAATGGTTAACTCAAAGGTAAAATCGTAAGAACATTAGTTGAAAGAAAGGAAAGTGCAAAATGATTTTATAATCACCGTCCAGCTAATAAAGCTCTCTGGCAAAATCACTGGTCCTTTAGTGACCGCATCTATCTTTCTCTTTCCCCGAAGAAGCGTCAAATATGAGATGGAATAGTAAAGTTATTGAAAATACCAAAGTGCGTAAACAAGCCTTACTTTAGCTTCAGTTGCCTTCTTTGTGTGGGTTTCCTTACCAGGAGAAATTGATCTCTTCCTGATAACAAAAAATAAGAGAAGATCAATATAAAAGGTTGAACTTAAAATATACTTAAGAAATGTTACTCACTAATGAAGTTTCCTAGGTGGTAATGGGAGAGTTAGAAGATAATGAGTGAGTTTGTCTACCTTGCATACAAAAATGATGTGTTAAAATGGTTCAATAGGTAATGCATAATTTAAAATTTATAACCAATTACCTAAGTTTGTCATAATTGGTGACCTCAAGCTGACTATCGAGTAATCCTGGTAGTCCTAGGAGGCCTTAGGGGTCTCCCACTTCTATCTGATTAAGCTTCTCCTTCAGATAGGATGGGAAGTGACTACTGCTACAGGTTCTGCAACATAAAAGGAAATCAGAATAGAACATGAAGTAGTGCCAAAGTATTAAAAAGAGGATAGAACCATTATCTAGGATAACTAAGTCACCGTCACAAAGAGAAAATAAGAAAGGAGCGTTTAGCGAAGGCTTATGCTTTAAGGGTCTCAAAAAAGCCAAAACACTAAGTGAGGCATTAAATTCTCTAGGTCTCTACCATCTATGAATACAAGTTTCAAAGTGCTTTCTCCTATGTTCAAGGAACATGGCTCGAGCTCTCTTAATTGTCCCCTTTATATCACTATGATCCTAGAAAGCTAGATAATAAGTTTGAAAATCAAGGATTTCTTGGAAATGAATTGCTCTAGACTTGAGAAGAGGATCAACTGTCTGCATAAAAATAAAAGATTTGATCAGATCCTTGCAAAGTCGAGAAAATCTATAAGCAGTTATATAGAAGACAACTAAGCTCTAAAGTCAAAAATGCACGAATGACAAGGTTCAATTTCAATGAGGGTAAACTTCTGCCTCAGGCAAAATCAAATGCTAGAATCTACCTCAGGCTCCAAGGGAAAGATAATGTAAAGTGCCCTTAAAACTTTTTAGGAGAACTTGAATTAACCCAAATTGTCTTGACATATAGCGAGGATTATAAACCATAGCACCACTTTCTTCCTGTCCAAGATAGTTAACATAGATATTATGAGGATAAAGGAAATTGGCCTATATAGTGTTGAGACACTAGTTGATTTCACTACTTGATGACCTTAAGGGTCCTGTAAACCACCTACCACTTAAATCTCTCTTGACAAAAGGATATAGAAGTCTAGGATTTTCATATTCATCCAAAAAATACAATAATATGAAATACCAGTGGAGTTGATCCCCTGCTGCTTCTTTATCAGCCCTCAGATTTGCCAATATAACCCCATTGCAGCATAATTCAGTATTAGTGAGCAGAATAGAACAAAAATTATCTACAAATAGAGTGTTCATCCATAATGGGAGCAACCAAATTTGGCCCTCTAGGATTTTTAAGCATTTTCCTATGCTGTAAGGTAAAGAAAATATCATTGAGAGTGAAATAAAGGCGAGCCAGCAACAATTGAGTGAGACCATACTTGACTCGATCCATTAGTAAAGCAACCATTGGAATCACAGTAGGACCAACTTTAATGCCTGATGGACAGAACACATTCTTGTATATCTAGAGTGTAAGTAAGGTCATGTTTTCTTTATTAGTTACAAGAGTTGTTCCTATACCCCTATAATGCTCGATCCACCAAGAATAATTAAGGGTGTTCTTATGGGTTTTCCTCAACTCTTCCTGGATCGTTGCAAAACCTACTTTTGGTAAGGGCATAATACTAGGAGCATTAAGACGAAGCCTAGTCATAGCAGCCACATTAAATAAAGTCGAACCTATCAATCCATGCCTAAAGAAGAAACTACTAGTGGTGGGGTTCTAGAAAATCATAGTCGAACCAATCATGGTAGGAATAGGTCTAATCTCGTACCTAGATTACTGAATGATGTTATATATTCCTTTCATTTTCCATTCATCAAATTTAGCATCTTGAATCCTCTTTAACCATGCAAGATTGTCATCTGATATCTATTAAAAAGTCCTAATATTTCTCTTGATTATCCATGGGTAAATAGGGATTTGAGACCCAAAGAACAGAGGTTCTGTTTTGGGCTTAACTGGAAAAGAGGTGACGTGGGCATAATTCTCTGGCGAACTAGTGGGACCATGAAAATAAAAGGATGAGACAACATTGAAAGGAACCAATACCTGGGTCTTAAGGAGTTTGCCTTGAGTCTCGTTAGGGGGAAGATCACGAATTACCTTCTTCGCATCGACTTGCTTTGCTCTACAAGTCGGATAGCCGATGGATTGATGACTTGGTTTTTTTGGCAAGGCCAAGCAAGGAGATGAAGATTGATCGAGTCTAGAAGTACTTGGTAGGAGTGTACACAAGTCAGTTTGACTTAGTTTTGAGGGTAAAAAAATCCAACTGATTGAAATTAATTAATTTAGTTTGGTTCGATTTTATAACTTTTTTAGCCAAATTCAAACCGAACGAGATCAGTTTGGTTCAGTTCGGGTCATTTGGTCCTTCTTTAAAAATAACGAAAAAAACTATGAACAAAATCAACATTGTGCAAAGTATTACAACACCAAAAAATTAACAACCAAATTTTTAATTTCAATATAAACCTAAATCAAATATCAATCAAGAAAAAACATTACAGTAAAACCTTATTATTATGCAAACATCATCAACATTGGAAGACAAGATCTCAAGAAATCATTACAACAACGGGTAAAGTTACAGCCACTGGGCATAGTTGAGGTCACAGGCTTTGCCATCGTGAGTCATTGGAATGTCGAACATCATTGTAGGCCACTTCCTTGCAAGGGCGCCAATGCAACTTGTGTCACACATGTGGCTCGTTTCAAGTCATGATAGATCAATGCAGCCTTATAGGTCATCTCATTCCCATATTGCTGGCTAATGTCATCTCATCTTAGTCGCTGGTCGTCAACAGCGCAACTCATCATATCATGTTTGTTTTGGTAGCAGTGGCACAATGTATATAGGGCACAAATGCAAGATAAATAAATGAAGAAATGAAAAAGGAGACTTTAGAATAAAAACATATAGCTTTAGTTTAGGAATTATTTAAAAAAAAAAGATAATTAGGTCTACTAGTCAGGAGATCAAGTTTCAAGTTCAAAAATTTAAAAACCAAGAACGTAACCAATTAAGGCTAGTTTTGGTCAAGTATTATCCGATTGGACTCGATTACCGAAACCAACCTGAACCAATTAAATTGGATTAGATTTTCGAGTTGGTCAGGTAGATCCAGTACAATGAACACCCCTATGACTTGGGGTGCGCTTTTGGCATGTCATTAGAATGAAACGAATTGGAGTAAGCGATTCAAGATGATGATAGAGAAAGGGAAGCTGAAGAAAGGTAAAAGTAGAAGAGATGAGACACTATAAATACGTTGCTAAGGGATCAAGGTGATTTGACTTTCAAATTTATACAGTTCTTTAGTCAGTTGGAGAAGATAACATCATTATCTTAAAATTTAAATTAGCTATACTTATTTGAAAGAGCCTATTACCACATGACACTTATTTTAAGCAAAGCGCCAATCTAAATAAGAGTGCTTAAGGGAGGCTAAGACAAATGTTCAAGTTCAATAGTAAGATTGTCCAAGTGTTGCATCGACTTATATAATGTTGAATAGACTTTTAAAGGTGACCGTTCAAGGAAATTGGCCTTGAGGGTCGACAAAAAGAAGATTAGACATAATCAATTATCGCTACTTCAATTTTGCTAAATCTGAGGCAAAGAAAAATCCAATTGTAAATTGGATAGACAAATGAGTTTGCCCACTCATTAAGCAAATAATGGCTAAGTCTTTTGAGGCCACAATTAATTAGGTCAATATATCGACCAGGCCATTCAAACTAATTGTTTTGTTGAATTAGCTAAGTAAAGACCTTAAAATTTTAGCAAGTATTTATTCTCTTGTTCTTTGTAAATGGTTGTTATACTCATTTGGTCGACTAATTATGTGATTTTGCTTTGTCAAAGAAAGGGCAATAATGGGAATTTAATTTGTTTGACAGAAGTGTAAAAGAAATAAAATTTTATTGATATGTCAGCAAATTAAACCTTTTCAAAGGAGCATGAATTTACAAAGAAAAAGCCTAAACTCTATTTCTAGGTTAAAATCTAAAGTTCTGGGTGTATTGTGCAGAATACTTCCAAAGGCAGAAAGAAGCTAACTCCACCACTTGTTGAACTCTGTTGGCAAGGTTAGATCAAGCTCATAGAGCAAAATCGCCAGCAAGGTCGAGTAACTTTTTTTCCTAGACTCCAGCCCTTTCCACCGCCCTATTATATATGAAAATGACTTGAATCCCAAGATGGTCAAGGTGATAGAGACACACACACATACTTCATCATATGTAGTTATACCTCCATCAAATGAAGGTTGGTGAGCTACTAGACCATGAGGCAAGAGGCCATGTCAAACCCTCGTATGCATGGCTAGAAGAATGTCTTGGGTTAGCCATAGCCCTTTGGAAAGAATCTTCAGAAAATTCATTGGCCTCAGCTAATGGATATGCATGGCAAAAGAATATAGCACCATTGAAATGGCTAGTGGCAAAATCTATTTTTGAGGGATTTTGAGGAAGAAGAGCTTGTTGATGAAAAGTATTCGAAGAGAAGGAGAAGAGAAAGGCATTCTAACTTCTGCCATATTAATGTTGGAAATAGGATGAGAGTTTCATCTCAACCCTTTATAGAGGAAAAGGGTGAACGCTCATTGGTGAGCCAAGAGGTGTAAGGAATTAAGGTGGTCAAAAAATGTGTGCCTAAGATAAATGAAAATTAAGAATGCATTGTTTTACGAAGAAACATTCATTAGTGTAGTTATTTCGTCTAGCCACTCAAAGTCACACTTAAGGGCCATCTGTTGGGAATAAAATAAAAATTATTTATTTGTCGCGAGTGAAAAATACACCGCACGTGGAAACATGTGACATGTGGTAGTATTGAGGCTGCTAAGAAGGTGCCAAGTGAATAATGGAATCATTGGTTGATAATACTGATATTGTTGAATTGGGCAATACTGATATTACCTAAATATCAAGAAAATTGCTTAAGTGTTGTCACAAAGAATCAAGTGCAAAGTAATTTTGGTAGTACTAAAGCTACCTTACTGAAGATAGTACTAATGCTATCTTAGAGTTTTGGTAGTACTGGTGCTATCAATATTAAGAAAAATGGTAATACTGAAGTTCCCATTAGGTCAACGAGCAAATGATCATGGCTGACAACTATATCTTGGAGTCAGAATTAAAGGGGTGCATAGTAATAATACTGACGTTGTTGACGAAAACTCCAAAATAAACTAAGTCCTTAGGAGCTAGTTCTAAAAGTTGCATAATGATAATGTTGATGTTGTCGATAAAAAGTTTTAAAAAGGCTTAAGTCTTAAGAGCATATGACTTTCTAGAAGATTTTCAGCTATATAAGTGCAAGTAATGGGTCAAACTCCATGATGGGGTAGTTATCCCAACTACTCTCCATCAGGCATACATGATTCACCAGGAAGACAAGCATAAAAGATATGCGTTGGTGGAAGAGTAATTTGTAGATTCTTAGTTTCAACATTAGGAGTAGTTCGTAGCTTGTAACTTGTTCTTGGATTTAGGTTATAATTGTAAACTTCAAGTTCAATTTTAATTTAGTTATTTTATGACATGTTAAATTTACATTTGTTGATATTTGATACTTGCTTTATCATGCTTCTATATTAATCTATTATTGAGCATCACAAAATGTCGACCATCCATGTGGAAAATTTTAGTAAAAGGTACACAAGAGTCCTATATAGAGAGTTTAGTTCCCCTAATTATTCCGATTAAAGGGACCAAATTCTAGAACTTTTAGGCCATGTGTCAACTTTGTAGACCACATAAGATTCTGAATATTTTTTTCGGAAACACTATGTTATACTATCGTAATTTTTATTGGATACAAAGAAGGGAGAAGAAGAGGAAACAACTTAAGAAGTTAGATGATTTAATTAATAATGTGTTATTGTTATTTAGTTACTAAAATTGTGTGAATTCAATATCTTTTTGTACACATCAAATTTCATGAATTCGAATAAAGAATATATATTTGACATAAAATAATTTCGTTTTAGCTTTGAATTGTTTAAATATATGATACGATATGAATATAAATTTGTTTATAAATATTTTTTGTGTTTTATATTCTATTTTATTTTTTTATCTTAGATAATGTTTATTTTCTTAATTTTCTCGCGTTGCTCGGGATGAATGCTAGTTTTTCTTAAATGATCTATATTTTACACATATCTCACATAATTTATACAAGTATTATTTTCTTAAGTGAAATATAATAGATTTTGACCATATGCATAGTTGTTTATTCTAATCGTAAATTCAAATAAAAAAACTATTAGATTCTTAGTCATGCAGGCCAAGAAATAGTATTAACTCAAACATTTATCAAATTTTCAAACAAATTGCATTTCTTCCACATGTTGGGGCAAGTTCATTTTATTGATCGTGTGACCACTTTTTTTTTTTTTTCCTTTAGGTTGCTCAAATGAAAATTTCATTACGAATGTAAACGAATTCAATTAAGAGACCCATGAAAGAGCATAGAGTATATTATAGACACCAAATCCATAAATGAAACAAGCATAATTTAGTAACTTAATTGTTATTTTTCTAAGAAATTTGAGACTTTCACGAAATATATCGTAAGTGATTTAGTTGGTGACGATTTTTAATCTTTAGATGGGTGAAGTCAACTAGGTCCACGGGCCTGGTGAAATTTAATTTACCTTTTTTATTTCCTGCAAACTCATTTAATATACAACCCACTCTTGGATTTGTCTTTTACTTTATAACCATTACTTACTTGTTTATTTTTATATTTTAAGACGAGGTATATACTACATACCACGTGTCTATTTAGAACTAAGTAAAAATAACTAGCATTAATTTATGCCATTTGTTTATCTCAACAACTTCAACAAACAAAGCCTATAATCGTTTAACCCTCCCCTTCCTCCCCCAAAAAAAATAAAAATAAATATACAAACCCTATAGTCCAGAAAAAAAAAATCAAAAACCAGTGCATTAGAAAATTGTTTTATTAATTGTATTGTATTATAAACATTTTATTTACCTGAAGAACCTTTAAAAGAAGTCACATAAGATGAAAGTGAGGAATCTACATTCATCATCTTAAATCAGCATCAAAACCAAAAAAGTATACCAATGAACCAATCCCATAAGTATATTGGAATATATATATACATACCATTTTTCATAAATGAAACACAGTTGTTCAATTATGCTTCTTTCTTCCCTTGAGCCATCAAACGTTCGAAACCCGTCTGAGTCTGTTCAAGTTCAACTCTCTCTCTCTCTCTCTCGTACTTTTTTCATTCATTACTAATTGTTTATTGACTGGAAAGTAGCAGATAACAGTCCAAAGCTGCAGTCTCTTTCTCTAGTCTTTTTCATGTCCAATTGGCCACTATCACTATTTATTCTAGTTGCATTATTTATGTGTCATTACTTTAACCAATATTGAACAAAAAAAGGAAAAAGGAAAATCAAAACCAAAGCAGAGAAGACTTAGGAAGAAAACAACAGCAAAAAATAAACAGATCTCGCGGTTTTCCATAATTATTTTGTTGTTCAGTAAAGGTAAATAAATAGCTTCCTGTTGATCTAGCTCCTGCTTCTTTCCCCACCTCTAAAGCTCATTGAATTAGAGTTGGTGAGCTACTCGGTTATTCCAACGCCTATCTCCAACCAAGTCCTTTTCTCCTTATCTACTTATCAAACATGGGTTCTGTTGCTTCTCTGCCCGTTTTCTTGGTGGCTCATCTTCTGCTGCGAGAATTTTAGGAGATGTAAGTTTCAGAAAACAATGTCTGTAAGGTGAAGTTGGTCTCTTTCTGTTAAAACTTTCTGTTATTTTTCTATTACAGAAAACAACAAAGTCTCTGAATTGACATCAATTTCTTTTCAACCCCACTTGAAGGCCGAGTTGCTTGAGGTGACTTTCAAGTTTGTGGTCTTTCAGGATATCTTCCAATATCTGTCTATTTTTATTTATTTATTTATTTTTCTTTTTTCTTATGTCTGTCATGGTCCATGGATTCAATTTAAAATTTTGGGAACTGGGTTTTTATTCTCTTGCCTTCCGCTGAGAACCCAATTCACATTTCTCTCTTTTTTCATTGACTCCTTTATCCTGTTTGGGTTCCCAAGTCAAAGTCTTCAGCTTGTGGTGATAATCTAATGGGGTGTTAGTTCTGATTCCTGTGTGAGTGCCTTGCAGGTTGTTTGGCATCTTAGAAAGGACATAAAGCAACTGATTTTGGAAGCAATTTGTGGCCATGGACTGGGACTGGAAAGACTTGGCATGGGATCCATCTGGGTTGGAGCTACCTAACAGTTGCGTGGGAGGGCAGAAGAAGAATGAAGCTGCTTCAGTGGATTTGAGGCTTGGTGAAGCTTTTGATTTGGTGGATAAACCAGCACCAGATACACCTAAGGAACCAAAAGACTCAAGAACTGTGTCATCACCTTCAGGGTCATCAAAGAGATCCCGTTTGCATAATGGATCACAGAATTTGTCTTGCTTGGTTGATGGATGCAACTCTGACCTCAGTGACTGCAGAGAATATCATAGGCGCCACAGGGTCTGTGAAAAGCACTCCAAAACCCCTGTTGTGTTGGTAGGGGGTAAGCAGCAGCGGTTCTGCCAGCAATGCAGCAGGTACGGATTGAAGTTGCTTATGTGGGTGTTGGGGGGTTTGGGGCTGTGAACTTGTTCAATTCTGTTGTTTTTATATGTTTGAGGTTGTTTTGTAACATGGGGTGGTGCCAATTGTTGTAGGTTTCATTCACTTGGGGAGTTTGATGAGGTCAAGAGGAGTTGCAGGAAGCGTCTTGATGGGCATAATAAGCGCAGGAGGAAACCTCAGCCACCGTCTCTTTTCATGGCTGCTGAGAAATTCCTGTACAACTACAAAGGTTTGTTTGTGACATCCCAAGATTCTGTTGATGTTTACCTGCATAATAAGCAAGAGGACTTCTTTCTGTTGATGTTTAACTGGATCTCAATTTTATGATTCTGAAAATTGAGATGAAAGACGGAACCAGGAAGAATATATGATTGAATTAATATGAAAGAATATGATAAAGCTGCCTCCTTAATAGAGAATTAGAAAGAAACAAGAAATCATGGTCACCTAACAATACCTCCTTTAGTTTTAAGCTGGTTAGTGATATGAAGCTCTGACATTAGAATTATAACTCTGCTATAGGTCATTTCAAATTTTTATGATGAAATGAATTTTCTGCTAAGATTAGAATTAGCCATGGCTACTTGGTTAAATGTCATGATAAAGCAAGTGATTATCTGTCTTGACTTCAAGCAGAAACTTCATGGAGGAATATGAAAATTTGGTCAGACATTGTTCCCATGGAGTTCAATTGCTGGTTCAGTCTTTGCTAATGATTACTGCTAACATCTATCTTATCTTGCCATTATATCTTGTCTTCCACAAGTGTCTAATTAATATGGACTTTGGCACTGACTTGCCTATCTACAACTTAGGACCTAGGATCCTGCAATTTGGTAGCCCTCAGACATATGCGAACCCTATTATGAGAAATATGTGGCCTGCCACTGCCAAAACTGGAGCTGAATCTGGTTATGATCATCACCGACTTTTATATAGAATTGACAAGCATAAGCAGGATAAGGAACTTCTTCTCTGGCAAGAAAATGGCCCTATAGCAACCAATGGTAATGAAGCAATGCCTGGAACTCCCATCTTTCAGCCTACTTGTGCTGCCATTGCCCCACCAGCAAGTGGAAAGGGCAGCCGGAAGTTGTCTTCTGATGGCAAACCTGGATGTTTTGACTCCAGTTGTGCTCTCTATCTTCTGTCAACACTTGAAACACAAAGTTCAGAGATGAGTTTGATGCAGTCCAGCATCACCTGTCCAATACAATCTCCATCAGGAGCTGTGCATTTGGATGCCGTGGAGGAGTACTCATGCTCAGAAAGGGCAAAAGATAAGCTTACTGGCCCAGTATTGGTTCTAGATGCAAACACAACCAACCTGCATTGCAATGGGATGCAGCAAATGGGGCCTGATGGATTGGTGGAAAATGGGGACTCACTGGCGCTTCCCTTCTTCTGGGAGTAGGTAGCTAAGTGGTTATGTCTTTGTTGGGAAATTTATGGAATTGTTGGTCTTGAATTGAGTTCTCCGATAATAAAGCTAAACAAGTTGAAGCTTTCAGTAAGGGTCCTTTTATCAAGTCAATTTAAAATTGTGCTACTGAATTAATTTTAATGTGGAGGCTGATTTCATTTGTCAAGAAATCAGTTTGAAGTGTTCATAAGTTATTTTCTTTAATGAAAGATTTGTAGTTTTATTGAAAATTTGGTTTTTGATAATAAAAAATAACCCCAATGATAGATAATCCCACCTAATAGCATAAGACTTGATTGCTATTGTTGTGATTGAACCTGTCACTTAGCCATAACTCAAAATACTCTAGTGATAAACAAGAGATGGGATGCTGATAGAAATGTTTTGGTTTCAATCAATTTAATTATTATTATTTGACTTAAGCAGGGTTTACTTTACTTCCTTTGTTTAATATATTAGAACACAATAAAGAGATTTTTTGTGGGAGATAATTAAAATGTTACAAAATGCTTGGAGATGAAAGCAGTGAAATCATACGGGAATGAAGGCACTAGACCTTGGTTTTGCCTTTCTAGTTGGCGTCGCTTGGAGATTACCGATCAATGAAGTAACCTGCACGATAAAATCAATAAAAGTAGGGCCAACACCTATTTGATTTCCCAGTAGAAGCCACTAGAGGGAATAGGGGATCTTGTATAGTTTTGGGGTGGATGAATTGATGTAAGGTGCCAAATGGTGTCAACTTTTACAAAGAAAACACAACCAAATGGCCGTTGCGATAGCCTTTATCTCGTTGATGAGAGATGAAGAAAAGTTGGTGCTGTAACACTGTATATCCAACCACAATGGTGGTTTGAATTTGGACAATAATTCCAAAGTTGTCTCCTCTGAAGTGACTCTGAATCATCCCCATCTTATTTTTCTAAGTTACTCGAAATATTTCAACAGCATTTATATCCCTATTTTTCCTGATGAGGCTTGAGAATGAATTCTGCTGGCTAGGACAAGGACCAACAGCTAGAAAAATGTCTACTTGACGAGTGACGACATCTTTCATTCTTATGCCTGTCTGGACCGGTAGAGTTTCATTTTGCTTGAAATACAGCCTGCAATATTGTTGTTGCCGGGAGCAGCATCTGTATGGGCTGGTGTAGTTTTCAGCAATATAGATTATAATTAAGTAATTGTCGAAGAGAGAAAACATATGATTTAACTGTAAAAATATATTATTTCATATAAATTTGCTAATGAGTGTCCTAAAACACTAGTTAAGAAAACAAAATTAAAAAATATTTAATTATTTTATAGCAAAACCCTATTTTATATTTTACACTCTTTATTTGTGTATTATTAGGAAAGAAAGAAAGTATAATCATTGTTGTTTGTCTTCAATTAAGTCTCAATAAATATGAGAGAGACCAGTTGTCCTTCTCTATTTGGTTCTTTCTACCTTTGGAACAATGTTGGTTAGGTTCTCCATTGAGATGGTAAGAGTGAAAACTAAAAGAGGAATAAAGGTATTCTATCTTTTGCAAATTTTAATAAATTTGGTCGGATTAACTCTCCGGTAAGAAGGATTTGTTATGTACTTATGTCATTTCTTTTTCTTTTTACAGATTAACAGAGATCTTGCCCTTGAATTGACATCTCACAAAAGCCACAAAGAAACAATAAAAATGATGGATTTACAGTTTCTAAATAAAAAATTATCAGTATGTAAAACTGTTTGGTTGCATTTAAATAGGGGCGAAACTAGCCTATTTTGCTTAGGGAGTCAAAAAGAAAATATCATTATTAAGGAATTAAATTAAAATTTTTAAGAAAATCACAAGGCAAAATAAAATTTTAAAAAAATCTGGCCCCCTCATTTTCACCCGTGAATGCATTGCTTCACCTATACACAATAATTTCTCCAAAACATTGGAACGTAATCACTAAAATCTTTCCAATAGAATGGAACACAATCAATAAGCCGACAACCCAAATCTATGTCAAACCATGATTTGGGCATTTTAAAATAGTGGATTTCTAAAATATTCTGTGTTTTTTTTATTCTAAATTTTTTCCACATGTCATTGCCAAAATGAAACAGTATGCTTTTTTTATTCCTTTTATTTTATGCCAATTTTATATCACTTGAGTGCACGGAGGGTCTTGTAAAATTCGCTTTTAAGATATAATTTAAATTTATGAAAATAATTTTATAGTAAATCTCATACATATAAAAATAACATAAAATTAACCCATAAAAAAATCTCATATCCATCGATGACGTGACAAAAAAGTGTACGATATACAAGAAAAGAAATCAGTATAGACTAGAACACACCAATTATTGAAAGCATATCTCCATTGGGTGAATTTATATATATATATATATAAATAAAATGATACTCCAACATCATTTTTAATAAAACATCACTTTTTATATTATTTTTAAATAATTATAATTAATTGAAAAAAATATTAAAAAAAAATAATATAATTAATGATATAAAAAATAAATAAAAAAAATAAAAAATGTAATTTATATATAAATATGTAATAATATAAATATATAATTTATATATATATATTTATATATATATATATATATTATCCTTTTTAATGCTAGAAGGAAACCAATCAGTTACATAAATTCATGCCCTAGCAGTAGATCATTTGTTGCTAATAGCTATTAACCGAACCACGCTCACCAAGAGAAAAATTTATATGTAGTTACGTAGTGTTTAGAATAGGGTTTTGAGAGTTACTTGAGAAGGTAAGCAGTGATTGATTTTTCTGTGGCGTAGCAGCAATGATTTGAAGAGCGAGAGGGTCGGTACATGCAAAAAGTACTTCAACACTCAAGTCAGTGGCTACTTAAGAAGGATATTGTGCAATGAGGCTAATGCGTATCTTTATCTTCTTGTTGAGCCTTTATATAAGAATGTATGAGCATGTAAAAGGTGTAGAGAATCTGAGCGTATCAGTGCGCATTACGCTCTGTCCCCCTACAATGCAGGAAATTGCTGCTTTGTGTGGTTTGTCTCTTCCTTCCGAGTGGAGTGGTGTCTCCTCTTTTTTGTCGAGGGTAGGGGGAGAAGGGGAGGGGACATGCATAGTAGGCGAGTAGCTCTCTACACATCGCACGTTTGAGGGACAACCTAGCAAGTTGGGTAGCTCCAGTTTTATGGGCCCGTAATCGGTCCAAAATAGTTGCCTCCAACTTGGCAATTAGATAAGATAGCTAAGTGTCAAGATACATGTTCAACTGGAGCACACGGTACGCAATGGACAAAGGGATCCGAGTCATAGTGCTCTATGCTGGATCTCACGATGTTCTCTCAAAGAACCGAGGTCCGTGATGTATCATTGTGAAAATCCAGGGTATGTAAGTAAGGCCGAGATCTGGGTTGGATCACTCTGCTTACTTCATCATACTGGGGTCTAGAGTAGGTAACTAGTTGCCCCCATGCTAAATGGGGTCTATTGTGGTTCATTATTAGGCAGACATCTGCAGTGTCATTTCACTACCGAGTATGCTGAAAGTCTGGTATTCGACTTACGTGTCCCTTTGTGGTGTCACTCGTCATTTCAACTTGTTAGCCATGGCAACCATTACCCAAGAGGGAGGCGAATTGGGTAATTACAAGTTTTAATGCAACTTTGACAAATTATGCATTTTGAATAACTCAATTAATAAATGCAGCGAAATAAGTCTAATAAATATACAACTATTGAGGATTACTCAAATACATATATGATGAACCAAGTGAATAAGCTAGATATCAAGTTATAACAATCAAAACATCAAGATATGCAATAGATAAATATATTTCACCAAATACTGAATTTAAAGAGTGTAGAGAAGAGAGAATCAAACTCAAGAATTTATCCTAGTTTAGCCACCAACCACGTGTGGCCTACATCCAGTCCCCAAGCTTAACTTGAGATTTTCTTCACTATCTCCTAGACTTCACGGGTGTTAGGAAAATCTTTGTACATACAAGAGCACTCCTCACACTTTGGGATACCTCACCCTTGTGCTAGAGCCTCCAATTCTTCAAGTTTCATAGGTGCTTGATGACCTTTACAATTTTGAGCACTCAACACCTTGGGATACCTTATCCTTTGTGCTTGAGCCTCTACTTTCAAGGGATGCCTCACCTTTTACAATTCTTGAGGGATACCTCACCCTCTTACAATGATTTCAAGATGAAGAGAAGAATAGAAACTCTCACAAGAGTAGATATACAACTTGAAGAACAAAGTATGGATAATAAGAAAACTCTCTCAAGAGTGGATAATACAAGTTAAAGCTCAATGGGTATAAAGGATTCATACTTTAAAGCTCAAAATATGATTTTTATGATTCAAGGATCAATTCTAGTATTCAAGAGGTGTATAAGCTTCATACAACACTTATATATAGAGCCCAAGTGATAAAATAGCCATTGGTAGTGTTTTATAATGATTTTCATTGAAAACTAGGCATTTATAACCTTTAGAAACGTTCCTGGGTACTTGGGAATCGATTACAAGCTTCATATAATCGATTACAAGCTTTCTGGGCACTTTGTAATTGATTATTATACTTCCTATAATCGATTACACGGCTTCTGTCAACGTTGTAATCGATTACATGGCCTGTGTAATCGATTACAACATTTTCTGGTTTTGAAAACTGACTTTAAAAGGTCATAACTTCTTCATTTCTTATCCGATTAAAGCGAATGACACTCATTGGAAAGATCTTTGAGTCTATTTTCATATGAAAGAAGTTTCAGAATAAAACTCAAAGTATTTTGAAAGATATGATCAAAATAGTAACTAAAGGTTAGATTTTCAAAACTCAAACTTTAATTGGTCATAACTTTTTTGTTTCCTATCCGTTTAAAGCAAATGACCACTCATTAGAAAGATATATGAGTCTATTTTCATATGAAATAAGTTTTAAACAAAACTCAAAGTAATTTGAAAGTTATGATCAAAAGAGTAACTAAATGTCAGTTTTACAAAACACAAACTTGACTAATTTTCACAGATTTGAAATACCACAAAGGCTAGCTTTCCAAAAACATTTTGTTGGACATTTAAACATTTTAGAAACACTTATAAAGATGTTTAAAACTTGTTTGAGCTTAGTGTGATTCTTTTTTACCTTTACACAAGATCTAAGTCCTATAAGCTATTCTTAAAGAACCTTAGGACTTAATCTTTGCACTTTCAATCCTTTGGCTTCTTGATGTAATCCAAGCTTCCGAAATTTTCTTCTCTTCATGTCTTGCACAAGCTTGGAACATCTTTATTATTTTCATCCTTCTTGAGTTGAGCATAGTTGTGATCTTTTTACTTTCTTGTTGCAATGCTCACTCTTGGTACTTGGACTATCCTACAAAGTATTACTCATTTAAAACAAGCATAGTTAGTCCAAATTCATAACTCAATATCTTCATATGCATGATTTATAAATGTATAACTCTGGTTAGTCTAACATGCATACAAGACTTTTATAGACATATCTAATATTAATTCATTTATAACTCATATAAAATATTATTGGATATATTATATAATAAATGTTACATATATCTCATTGCATGATTATTAAGTGAAATATAACTAGATAAAGTACATAATCATACATGATACAATATATCTCATTAAGCAAATTTATGTAACATGATCAACATTCTTTTGTGATGCATTTGTCATTTATTAAGCACAATTATAAAGTATAAGCATCATTCTTTTTGTTTTGTGTTTGTCATTATCAAAACTTAACATATTAAACTATTGGGGCAAACCTATTTCCACACAACTTTAAATATTCTAAGTTTTGTCCTTTCAGTTGCCTTCGTTTAGAAGCAATGTGGCGCATGGTTGAGGAGCATTGCTGGAACTTCACATTGGCATAATGGGTCACTTCAAAACAGCGTATCTATAGTGCAGTGAAATATTCATCCCCATTAATGGCAGCGATTTATAACATATCGCGCTTGCTTGGGAACTACTATTTTGTATCCATAGGGAACTAAAGTGCTTTAATGATAATGGCAGTTTCATGCTGCTTCCCAACTACTTGTTGTTTTCGTAGCTAATCACAACGAGGGAGCATCAAAACGTGGCTTTGGAAGTTTAGCCAATTAGAACGCCTCATCCCCTCTATAAATACGAAATGTTTGTAGTGGGGCTATCACTTGTTCTTTTTTATCTCCAAAAAACGGTTCCCTCTTAGTCCTTTGTGCGTGTTTGGAGGGTTATGTCCCCTTTTGAGATCGTCTTCCTCTTCTTCCCCAAATTCTTGAAGGTGTTTACTCTTTCCCTTGCCTACCCTTCTAGCAGAGACCTTTCTTTCCAAGCATAATGACTTGATGGGGACCAAGTAACCGCTTTACGTGTGTCAGTCACTCCGGGGGGTAGAAGCCTTTATCTCCTGGCGTACGTGGGAGTATAGAACCTTTCTACGCTCGCCGAAAGAGTCTTAGGTTTCTGCCATAGTTCCTGTGATGTGTGGAGGGATTTTGTTCATGTCCTTCCTTTGCTCCCCTGGTTTATCTTCCATGGTGCTCGTCGTGCCTTGGGCGTGCAGTTGGATATGAAGGGGTCTTTTGGAGTGGAACAAACTCTTGGAAGGAAGCATTCTCCTCATATTGATCGAGAAGAAAGGCATGGGTACTGGTTTCTGGAAGAACCGCAGAGATGGTCATGACCAGGGTTCGGTCATCATTGTCATCATGTCTAGCTTCCTTTTTGGCTTCCTCGAGTGGATGCCTTTGCCTCACAATAATTTTGTAGGTCCTTTTTGTAAGGTTCTTTGTAAATTTGGTGATGTTTGGAATGAGAGTAAAGACTTGCTTTTTTGAATATTCTTCTTTCCCATTGTGTTGTTCAATTCAACTGCTACTGTCTTATGTAGTTGTTTTTGTAGTTCTGAGATTAGTTTAACGCCAAGTCTTGACACATGCTTGTATAATGAACGTTTGCTTTACCGTACCCAGGCAAGTACAAAACTCAACCTCAGAGGTTAGGCTCATTTGATTAGATGAACATTTACTTCACCAACCGAGATGAATACGAAACTCAACTTCAGTGGCAGGGTTCATTTGGTTGGACAAACATTCATTTCATCATTCAAGGTGAATACGAAACTCTACCTCAGTGGTAGAGTTTGTTTGGTTGGACAAGCACGCGTTTTGCCCGTCGAGATGAGTCCGAAGCTCGAATCTCGGCAATCGAGTTTGCTTAACTTGGATGACATAGAAGCCTCTGGGTGTGGGGTCCTTGATCCCGACCGACGGTCTATTACGCTTAACCTTTGTAAACTATGGTGGATTTAAGGGTTAAGGTTAGGCTTAAATGGGTACGGGTGAGAACTCCTGAATGCTCTGCTTGACCCTGGGGGTGTTCAAGTGGCTTTCCCAATTTGTCGTTATATAAGGATGTCAAAATAGTTAATCCTTTTGGACCTTGTATTCCTCAGACCCCAGAGAGGCGTGGTGACTGTTGGTGTATGCCCTAAAGGCTGATACATTTTGTTTGTATTTATATATATTCTATTATGCTAATTTTAATATATGAGGCATTTCATTTATTGTGTTCTTTTTAATAAACATAATAAAGTCCTTAGAATAGTAAGTTTGATGCCATAGGACAACAAGTCGTTGACTTGATTATGAGATCCTATTGGATAAAATTAGAGCACTGTTCTTAAATGTCCTTAGTCAAGTATTATTGTTAATTAGGATAACAATAATGCATTGAGACTAGTATGTGCGTAGACTGATGACCACATCTCACGGGTCATGGATATGAGATATCAAGTCTTTACATGAGTAAGTCTTTATATGAGTACATGATCTGTTGATTATTCCTATATTTTAATCGCCTTGTAATTGATTCATTGAACTCTATTTGTGCTTAATTGTCATCATTTAACTTAGTTTCTAATATCAAACCCTAATTGGAACATTACTATGAAACTTTGCTTAAATATGTTAATTAGCACTCATAATTGAATTATGATTTTTAGTCACTGGACTTCTTAAGGTTCAATTAAGTTTAATTAAGTTGGTTTTGACATATTTTATGATATTGAGCCTAATTAGATAATTGAAGGAATTATTACATGAATTAGCCTTAATTTATCTTTTTGACAGTGTTCAGTAAATTAGCTATAATTTGAGTTTTAAATATCTGATTGATGTGATTTTAGTCTTGTAGAAAAGATAAGACAATCACACATTTGGATAACTCAAATTGGAGTTGAAGCAAAAACTAAGGTACTGATCTTGACAGCTTGAGCTAAAAGTTGTCAAATGGGCTAAAATTTTAATGGTTGATACTTAATATCTAAATCTACAACTTTCATGCTGAACACTTTCCCAAATTCGGAGGTCTAATAGGTCATATTGGGCTTGGAAGTTAGATTACAGGACCTGAGTCAAATTACAGGGCCTGCGTCAGATTACAGGGCCTAGGCTGCGTAAAAAAATACACGGTCGTGTGAGAGTACACGGCCTAGGCCGTGTACTCCTCTGACTTTTTCAATTAAAACAGTAAATTTTGATCCTCCAGGCAGTGTCATACACGGCCTAGGCCGTGTATGCATGCACGACCATGTATTTGTGTCAGAAACTCAATTATTGAAACTTCTACGAGAAGTTTGTGTTGGAGGCCTATATATTGACACCCTTAGCATGTTTTGAAGAGAATTCTGACCTAGGAGAGCAGCTGCAACTCCTTGGAGAAGGAGAAGGGAGTCTTGGATCAAACATTGGAGTCTCAGGTTCGAGCAATCGGAGATCCATCATCCTCAATCCTCAGAAACTCGTTTACTTTTTAGTTTTTCTTCTGCACTTCGTTTCTCATGTTGTTCTTTCTCAGTTTTTCTTGTGATTTTGTTCTAGTTATGTGTGACTAAACCTCCTTTGGTTAAGGGGATGATGAAACCACTAGTATTGATGTTGTGAATCTTGCATATTTGATTATTTCAATATAGTTATGTTTTATTCATATATTTCTGAATCTATTGTTGGTATGAAGGTTTTTGTAGTTGTTCCCACTTTCAAAGTGGTAGATCTAGGTTTATTATGCGCGGTTGCAGTAGTAGATCTAGCGGAATGTATGATATTCATGTGGGTATAATTATCTTTGTACTATTTGCCAGTTATAAAAGTAGTAGATCTGGGTTTATTATGCGAGGTTGCGGTAATAGATCTAGAGAAATATATATTCTAAGTAATTTAATCCCGGTGTGTGATTAGATCTTAGTGTGATTGGTTTTCTAAATCTTAATGCAATTGTTGGATAGTTGTAAGAGCGGTTGCTTTATGACTAATCAGTGATTAGAAGTTGATTTGAGCAGTTACTAAATTAGCCAACACTTAAGGAAAACAGAGATTTTACTCTCACAATTGCGTAAAAACATAATTGAGCATGTTGGAATAAAAGGATATGTGGGTTTACATCATCATATAAATCTAGTGGTGGATCCAATCTCTTAACCAATTTTCTTATACTATTGATTTCAGTTTATTTATTGTTATTATTTTTTAAGCTGTTCGTTGTTCATCAAAACTCCAAAACCTCCCTTTTTACTGTTTATTGTTAATCAGGGTTTAAATTAGAAATTGTTTGATAGTGTTGATTGAATTAGTTCTTTGTGGATCGACCCTTACTAACTACAACTAGTTGTAAGATTTTTATTTTCTGGTGGGTCTAACAATTGATTTTTTATCTGAATTTTAATCACTATATCCTCATGCATCAGAATTTTGACGCCATTGTCGGGGAGCCAATTTTTCAATTAAACTGTTAATTTATTTCCTATTTTTACTATGTTTTTATTTTTTTTTCTTGTTTTCGGAATGTTTTGTAGGTGTTGATGTCCATTGAAGAGTTAGATGAGGGATTGCAGAATTTGAGGAACTATATTGATCAACTCAACTCACATCCTCAATTTCCATTCAATCCGGCTAATTTCCAACTCACACCTGCTGACATTGAAGCTGGCCATTATATTGATCTATCGAGTTCAGAGACATTTGAGTCATCTGAAAAAGTGACAATGGCAGAAAACACTTTAAGGGCGTTGGGTGGTCCAGATCTAGATCAACAGCCTCTATGCATAGACATTCTTGAAAATGAAGAGGCATTTGAATTGAAATCCGGCTTAATCCATCTCTTGCCATCTTTCAATGGATTATCCGGAGAGGACCCCAACAAGCACTTAAAGGAAATCCATGTGGTATGTTCTAGCATGAAGCCTGCAGGAATTCATGTAGAGCAAGTCAAGTTGAGAGCTTTTCCATTCTCATTGAAAGACTCAGCTAAAGAGTGGCTTTACTATTTGCCACCCGGATCCATCCAATCATGGCAGGACATCGCCCAAGCTTTCCTAGATAGATACTTCCCTGCCTCAAAAGCTACAACAATCAGAAAAGAAATCTGTGGTATTCAACAAAGGCATGAGGAATCACTCCATGACTACTAGGAGAGATTTAAGAAGCTATGTTTCAGCTGCCCTCATCATCAAATAAGTGAGCTTGACTCTTAATTCAAGTATTTCTATGAAGGTTTACAAGTGATGGATCGCAACATGATTGATCTTTGCTAGCGGAGGAGCATTGGTTGATAAAACTCTCAAGAAGCTAGAAACTTGATCTCAAGAATGGCTGTCAATACTCAACAATTTTACTCTAGAAATGACACTGGAGTGAGAACAGTGAAAGAAGTAGAGACAACCAGTCTACAGCAGTAAATGACTCAATTGACTGCTATGGTTCAGCGGTTAATGGATACAGGCAAAGCACCAGTTCATGTTTATGGGATCTGTTGTTCATCTAGACATCCCACTGATATGTGTTCTACTCTCCAAGAGGACACAAATAAGGAGGTAAAAGCAGTAAGAGGATATGCTGGACTTTCAAAAAATTACAACCTCTACTCAAACACATATAATTCGGGTTAGAGGGATCATCCTAATTTCAGCTATACAAAGCAACCTCAAAATCAACCTCCAGCTTATGGGCCTCTAGGATTTCAACAAAGGCAAGCACCTTTCCCTCAGAGATAGCAGCAAGTTCAAACTCCTAAGCAACTTGAGCCTTCACTAAAGGAGCTAGTGAAACAAATGACCACTAATAATTTGTAGTTCCAACAAGAAATAAATGCCACCATACAAAGTTTCAAGCAAGAAACAAGGACTGCAATCAATAACTTTCAAAACCAGATAGGGCAATTATCCACAGAACTCAACAAGTTTCAAAGCCAAGCTTCAGGGAAACTACCCTCACAGCCAGAAGTGAATCCAAGGGAAAATGCTAGTGCTGTGACATTGAGAAGCAGAAAGATAATGGATGAGCCTATATCTGTTCCACCCAAAACTCAAGAGAAAGATGAACCACCCAAAGAAGCAAATGATAAGGGGCAAAGCTCCAAAGCCCCTAAGGTAAGTAATTTTGAACCCCCTCCTAAATATGTCACTAAAGCTCCTTTTCCTAGCAAGTTGGTTAAAACCAAGAAAGAAGAAGCAGAAAAAGAGATCCTAGAGACTTTTAGGAAGGTAGAAGTTAATATCCTTTTGTTAGATGCCATTAACCAGGTACCTAGATATGCAAAATTTCTAAAAGAATTATGCACTAACAAGAGGAAGTTATAAGGAAATGAAAAGGTCCAAGTGGGAGAAAATGTTTCAGCTGTAATTAAAAAGAAACTCCCAACCAAATGTAAGGACCCTGGCACATTCACCATTCCATGCACTATAGGTAACACAAGGTTTGAAAGGACAATGCTTGATTTAGGTGAATCTATAAATGTCATGTCATATTCTATTTATGCATCTTTATACTTGGGTAATTTGGAACCTACTGTTGTTATTATTCAATTGGCTGATAGATCTAATGCATACCCTAAGGTTGTGTTTGGATGGAGTATTCCAAAATTTTGAAGAATTTTAAATACCAAGTAATTGAATTGCATCAATTCAATTATCTTCATTTTCAAAATTTTTAGTTTGGATAATTATTTATAAATTTTAAATTCTCAACTCACAAGAGAAAAATGAAACAACAACAAAATCAAAATGGCCATAATACTCATTTATATCTTCTTGCGTAACTATTGATGAGGGCTCTTACGTGGGTGGTAACACGGCGAAGGAACGACGACTTGCAGTGACTCAAGCTTGGACGGCGGTGTGGTGGTCAGGGCTGGTCTGATTCGTGAGCTGTCGGTGGTGGTTGATTAGTGCAGTGGTTTGGCCATGGAGGGGTGTCGACAGCGTGGCTGTGGGCGGTGATGGTCATTTTGACTGCAAGCCCGTCTTTCTGGTGATTGGCGTTTCGTCAAATCTTTCACTGTTTGAGCTTAGCCACTAACAATCCAACAAAGCCGTCTCACCACCCTGTAACAATCACACTTAAGCCGCTACCAAATCGCCACCCACAAACACCGTTCGAACCACCCCGAGGCACCACACCTCACCGCTACGATTTAGGCCCTGAACCCATATCACCATAACCATCAACATAGGCACCCAGATTTAGCAACTCGTATACCTACTGTAGCCAACCTTCATTCGAATCAAAACCTATCAACACAGCTGCCGTGCTCCACCAAAACCACCCCACGCCATGGCTGCCACCTTGAACTCGCTGTGAATCGCCGCTTCATGCTCCGCCGCCTCGAAACCTTCGATCACCAGAAACTGCATTAGTAACCTATATACCCACCGTAGCCAACCTTCCTTCCAATCAAAACCCGTCAACGTAGCCGCCGTGCTCCACCAAAACTGCCCCATGCCATGACTCCAGAGATGGATTTTCTGGCTCTGTGCGGTGGCATGGCATATAGAAAGAAACGAGATCGAAGATGGGGTTTGGAGAGAGAAGAGGCAGGGAATTTTAGAATTCCACCTCTTTAGGAGGTATTTTAAATTCTTTTTTTTCAACTAATGAAATACTCTTTTAAAATACTTAGAATTTTTAAAATGATTTTGTAGAATATCCAAACAAGTTATTTTATTACAAATCATTTTAAATCCTCTATAAAAATACATTTCTTCCTTAAAATACTCTATCCAAACACACTCTAAGGGTGTGGTTGAAGATGTTTTGGTGCAAGTGAATGAATTAGTGTTTCCGGAACACTTCTATGTTTTGGACATGGAAGAGGATGATTCTCTCAAATGTGCTCCTATTTTTTTAGGGAGAGCATTTTTGAAAACTGCGCGGATAAAAATTAATGTGCACTCAGGAACTTTAACAATGGAATTTGATGGGGAATTGATTAGATTCAATATTTTTGAAGCTATGAGATACCCAAGTGATGTGCACTCTGCTTGTTTAATTGATTCTTTTGATCCTTTTGATTTTTTAATTTCTGTAGCTTTTGATACTGACCATTCTGATGCTCTTGATACAATTCTAACTCATAGCTTAGATGTACAGGAGGAAAAGAAGAAGAATGAAGAAGAGCCATAGAGTGAAGACATTGATGAAATTGTTGCTGCCTTACAAGAGCTCTCTTCCACTCTAGAAGAGCATAAGGTAACTTTTGTTGATTTACCTATTACTACTGATATACCTTAACCTTCCGTTGTGCAGGCACCTGAATTAGAACTGAAAGCACTGCCTAATCATCTTAAATACATCTTCTTGGGGGAGAAGGACACCCTTCCAGTAATAATTGCAAAATCACTCACCCAAGAGCAAGAAGAGAAACTGGTAGCTGTTTTGCAGGAACATAAGACAACTATTGGTTGGTCAATAGCTGATATCAAGGGTATTAGTCCTTCCATTTGTATGTATAGGATATTAATGGAGGAGGGTGCTAAACCTGTGAGAGACCCCTAGAGGAGGTTGAATCCTCCTATGATGGAAGTTGTGAAAAAAGAGATACTGAAACTCCTAAGTGTGGGGGTGATCTACCCCATTTCTGACAACAAGTGGGTAAGCCCGATCCAGGTAGTACCAAAGAAATCCGGTATTACTGTGGTAAGAAATGCTGAAAATGAGCTTTTTCTCACTAGGTTACAAACAGGGTAGTGTGTCTGCATTGATTACAAAAAGCTGAATGCCGCCACTCGAAAAGACCATTTTCCTTTGCTTTTCATTGATCAAATGTTAGAAAGATTACCTAGTCATTCTCATTATTATTTTCTGGATGGCTTTTCAGGTTATAACCAGATTGCTATTGCTTCAGAAGACCAGGATAAAACAACCTTCACTTGTCCATTTGGTACCTTTGCTTACAGGCGAATGCCTTTTGGACTTTGTAATGCACCAGGAACTTTCCAAAGATGCATGATGAGCATATTCTCTGATTACATTGAAAACATCATTGAGGTTTTTATGGATGACTTTAGTGTCTTTGGAAATGGTTTTGAAAACTGTTTGGAACATTTGACATTGGTACTTAAAAGATGCATTGACACTAACCTAGTATTAAATTGGAAAAAATACCATTTCATGGTAGAAGAAGGTATAGTGTTAGGTCATGTAATTTCTGCTAGGGGAATTAAAGTAGACAAAGCTAAGGTAGAACTCATGCATTCTTTGCCCTCACCCACTAGTGTGCGGGAAATTCGTTCTTTTATTGGCCATGTAGGTTTTTACTTGCGATTCATCAAAGACTTCTCTAAAATCTCATTACCTCATTGCAAGCTTTTCCAAAAAGATGTCAATTTTAACTTTGATGAGAAATGTATGGAAGCTTTCAATAAACTTAAGAAGTTGTTGACTGTTGCGCCTATCATTAGGCCACCTAACTAGGAACTACCATTTGAACTGATGTGTGATGCCAGTGACTTCGCGATAGGGGCTGTCTTAGGACAACGAGTTGATAGAGTTCCTTATGCCATTTACTATGCATCAAGGACTCTAAATGATGCTCAACTCAACTACTCAATAACTTAAAAAGAACTTCTAGCTGTTGTTTTTGCTTTAGAAAAATTTAGATCATATCTCATTGGCTCTAAAGTAATTGTCTTTTCAGATCATGCAGCTTTGAAGTATCTTTTGACAAAGAAAGAAGCGAAGCCCAGATTGCTCCGATGGATTTTATTGCTCCAGGAATTTGATTTGGATATTAAAGACAAGAAAAGGAGCGAAAACTTGGTAGCCGATCATTTGAGTAGGTTGGTAACTGAAGAGGAAGAAATGCCTATCATGGAGACTTTTTCGAATGAGTATTTGATGGCTGTCAAGGCCATAATCCCTTGGTATGCTGACATTGTTAACTACCTGGTTACTAAGGACTTTCTGGAGGATTTGAATAAGGCCCAAAGAGATAAATTAAGGAGTGACTGTAAGTATTACATCTGGGATGACCCGTACCTCTGGAAGCATTGTGCAGATCAGGTCATTAGGAGGTGCATTCCTGATTCTGAGACACACTTCATCCTCTCCTTTTGCCACACCTATGCATGTGGAGGACACTTTGACAGTAAAAGGACAGCCAACAAGGTGCTTGACAATGGTTTCTATTGGGCCACAATTTTCAAAGACGCTTACAACTTCTGTAAGTCTTGTGACCGCTGTCAGAGAACAGGTAACATTGGTCCTCGTAATCAAATGCCTCAGACTTCAATCATTTTTGTGGAAGTCTTTGATGTGTGGGGTATTGATTTCATGGGACCATTCCCTCCTTCATTTGGTTTCACATATATTCTCTTATCTGTTGATTATGTGTCTAAATGAGTGAAAGCAAAAGCCACCCGATCTGATGATTCTAAAACTGTTGCAGATTTTGTTAAATAACATATTTTCTCCAGGTTCGGGACCCCGAGGGCTATCATCAGTGACCAAGGGACCCATTTCTGTAACAGAACCTTTGATGCTCTATTGAAGAAATATGGAGTACTGCACAGAATTTCCACTCCTTACCATCCACAAACGAATAGGCAAACTGAAATGTCCAATCGGGAGATTAAGTCAATCCTTGAAAAGACAGTCAATCCCTCAAGAAAGGATTGGAGCACTCGACTTGAAGATGCTTTATGGGCTTATAAGACTGCCTATAAGACTCCCATTGGCATGTCACCATTTCAGTTGGTGTATGGAAAGCCCTGTCATTTGCCCGTTGAGCTGCAACATCGCTCTTACTGGGCCATTAAACAAGTTAATATGGAATTGGAAGGTGCTGGAAAGCAAAGGAAGTTCCAATTACAGGAACTAGAAGAACTAAGAAATGAGGCCATCGAGAATGCCCTGATTTATAAGACTAAAGCTAAGGCATTCCACGACCGATTGATTTCCAGAAAGAAATTTCACAAAGGATAAGACGTTCTACTATACCAATCCAGACTCAAATTGTTTCCAGGTAAACTACGTTCTAAGTGGATTGGGCCGTTTGTGGTAACTAATGTCTTTCCTTTTGGTGCAGTTGAGATTAGAAGTGAAATTTCTAGCAAAGCATTTAAGGTCAATGGTCACCGTCTCAAATCATATCATGAACTTCCTGACAGTGTAGAGATGGAAGTGATGACCCTTTTCCTTCCACAATATAATAAGCATTGAAAGTATCATCATGTCGGGCTGAGGATAATAAACTAAGCGCTTATTGGGAGGCAACCCATCATCAAGAAAATCATATTTGTTTTCTTTAACCCTTTTATTTTATGTTTTTATCTGTTTATTAATTGTGATACATGCAAATCTTTGGAAAACCTTGTGTTTTGGATTGATTAAATGTGTGTTTGAATGCATTGATTGTTTGATTAATATTTGTGTGGACAAAGTATAGTGGAAACCAAGCGAAACTGTAGGAATTACTTTGTGGTGTTGTTGTTTTGTTTTTCTGAATGCTGAATCATATTCTTTGAGAATGATTTCTTTTAATTGAAAGTTAAATTGTATTTCATAATGAATGGACTGAGTAAAGAGTCAATCTCTTAAGACGCATTCTTATGAATTGGTGCCTTATGAACTTCGTCAATTTTTGGGAATTCCCTTAAGCATGATAAGTTTTAGTCTGGGAATCTGACTTTAAAATACCTTGACCTATGTTTTTGATTATTCTTCAAAGAACAACATTGCATAAGAATTTCCCTATCGTTTTTAATGTGAATTGAATAGTTAGGGATACATTTTGATGAGTTTTTGGTAGAAAATGAATAGGGGAGGCCGTGTACAATTACACAGGCCGTGTAAGCATGAACAGCAAACGTTTCCTCAAGTTAGAGGAATACACGGCCTAAGCCGTGTCCTATGACATGGTCGTGTAATCGTGAGGTATGTTTTTTTTTTTTAAAAAAGGCAAAATAGTGAAGTACACTGTGATCGTGTGGCAGGAACCACTCCCTGGCAGTGTCATACATAGCCTATGCCGTGTGAAGCCACACGGCCGTGTAAATGTGATAGCAGTCCATTTTAGGGCTTCTTCTTTCATTTTCTCCCATTTCTTTCTCCTTTCACATGCAGCCACCACCATCTCCATCCACTTCCTCCTCCAAATCCTCTATTTCCACTAACCAAATCCACCATTTCCAACCATTTTTCACTCATAAATCACTCCAATCTCTCATTTTTCTTACATTTCTCTTCATTTTTCTCACCATTTTCACCAACCTACCTTTTCTCTCTCTCCACATACACTCTTCTCCATAACTACCACTTCCATTTTTCTTTAATCTTCTACCTTCAAATCACTACCTATTCCTCCCTTTCTTCTTACCTCACTTTATTTTAACTAAACCAACTCTCTTTCTTCACCATTTCTTTAAAATCCCCACACCCTCCTTGTCTTCTCCACCGTGAACACCACCACTTCACAGTACCCATCTTTTACAAACTTTCAAAATGCCTCCCAAGAAGAGAGTGAAGCACACTATCAGTGGTCAATTATACCACCGCCCTTCTGCTCCACGTGCACCATAGCCACCACCTCCTGCATGTGAACCATCTCCGCCTGAGGTAAATATCCATCCAGTCTTGACTAAGGATGTTGTTTCCACAAAATTTTTAGATTCAGATACACTTAGGCAAATAGGACTGTATGATGAAGTGTTTGAATTGTTGAATGGCATAGGTTGGGGTGACTTTGCTAGAATGCGTGCACCGACCCAAGCTACCTTAACTAGAGAATTCATCATTAGTTTTAACCGTAAGCTGTATCCGCTTAGTGATCAGGATAGATGGCCGGGTGACATTACGTTTGAACTTTTTGATATTCCTCATCAGTTAGATGTTCACCAATTTAGTGCCATTTTTAACTTCCCAATAGGTCACAACCAGCTCCTTAATGATTTTAGGCCCGATAGAGTTTAGACTGAACTAACTATTGCTGATTCTGATAATTATGATCCTAGAATGTCTAAAGCTTCCAAACTTAGGTCTCCTGCCCACAAGTACATTCAGAAATGGCTTGCAAACATAATCTGTGCTAGGGGCGAGAGTCAAGGCACCATTAGTCGAGCTGAATTATTCTTTTTACATTACATGATTAACGGGGAGCCTGTAAATGGGTCATACTGGTTGTGTAACCTGTTTAAACACCTAGGGACAGCTTTGACTGGTCGTATCCTAGTGGGGGGATTTGCTACTATTATTGTTGAATTCTTTGGATTAGATTCTGCTTTTCTTTCTGAGGATCCTGTTACGGGCTCTTCTGCCATTGATGGCTCTACTCTGATTCACATGGGATTATGTGAGAATCGGAATAGAGAACTATTTTTGGTAGGAGTTGGTAATCAGGCCATACCAAGCGGAGTTCCACCACGGCCTCATAATGATGATTCAGCGCCTCCAGAGTCTGCTTCTCGTTTTGCTGCTAAGGCTAGTCCGTCTTCTAGGGCTTGACCCACTACTCTTGATGATGTCATAGAACATGTTGATGCCCTACGGATAGACCATACTGCATGCCTTCAGAGCCTTGATGATAGATTTCACGTATGGGAGGAGCGTAACACCCAGAGTATGGCATCCCTTCATAGCAAGATGGATGACATTCTCCAGTGCATGCAGTAGATTTCCCCCCATTTCTCCATTAATGTACCCCCTTAGTTTCCATTGTATTTTCATTCTCTTGTATTGTGTACATTTAGGATTTGATTTGCACTATTGATTTGCTGGTTTCATTCATAGTTGATTTGTTTTTGCTTTCGGTTGTGGTATAGCTGTTTTTGCTTATCTTCCTTTTCTGGATGTGTGTAGTATTCTCTTTGTCGTTATTTTCCCTTTTCTGGATGTGTGTAATAGTGAGGACAATGCTTGTTTTAAGTGTGGGGGTGATACTTTGATGTTCTATTGTGGATATTTTGATGTTCTGAATTGTTCTCCTAGGGATTGAATGACTGATTGAACTAAATTGCCTTTCTTGGAATGAGTGCATGTGATCTTAACAGTGTAATTTTTCTTGTGGATACTTTTCATTGGGCTTTAAGTTTCTGATAAGCTTTCAAGTGTTGTGATTATTGAGCAATTGACCCAAATTTTTGAAAAATAATAATAATAATAATAATAAACCTTTGAGCTTGATCGAATGAACTTTCTGGTTATCAATTTTGTCGGGTGAGATTTTGAAAAAGTAGATGGTTTAATTAAAATTGATAAATCGAAACCTAGTGAGTTTTTGGGCCTTGTTGTGAATGGATAATTTTAGGTCATTTTGGATCTTTGATTGAGTGATTCCACTCATGATTATTGTGGTTTTCAGAACTTGTTTTGATTCTCTTTTAAGCTGCTAATGACCACTGCATACAATTGAAATGATAAAGGCATTTTCTTTTTAATAACTATTGGCCAAATAGTCATCCTTGCATTTTATCCACTGATAAACCCCTTTAAGCCTAATTGACCCCATTTCCTTCTATCTAAGCTCAATTTAAACTTAAAAGTGAAAAATCATTTTACTACCCTACCTTAGGGAGCAGAAGAGCTTAAGAATTGCATTGGAAAGTGACTTTTGAATAAGTGTGGGGGTGTGATTCATGATGTTTTTGCCTAGTTATATCTCTGTATAAAATGTCTCATATTGGCAAAATGTCAGGTTGAATTGAATGCAAGGTGTATATATTTATATATTAAAAAAAGAAAAAAAAGAAAAGAAAAAGAAAAGAGAAGTCAGAAAAAGGATAAGGTACATAATAGGAATTTGAATTTGAAGACTATTGGGAAATTCTGTGTATTGATTGAATATCTTTCCATTTTGTTCTTCTAGTTCTTATGGTCTAGCTTTGTCTATCTTTGCTGTATCCTACCTTAACCCTGACCCCATTACAACCTGAATAAAGTCCTTTTGATCTCTTTTTACATATGGTCAGAGTAGTGGAGAAGTAGAGGCTTGACAAACATATGGTAAAGCATATTCTCATGAGTTGGTTGAGTGAAAACACAATCCTGAACCACTTGAGTGAGAAAGCATTTCAGTGAGGATTTATCATGCTAATTAAATCCTGAAATTTGATTGATTTTTCTTGTCAACTTGGATTGCTAAGAAAGGGAATTCTTGATTGTTTAAATTCTTTGAAAACTAAATGCATAAAGGTCTTTGCTCATTGTTCTGCATTTGCTTGGCTTGTTATGAAACTGTGTTGAATTGTATATTTTTGCCCAGGAGTGCAAAAGGCTAAGTGTGGGAGTAATTGATCTGTTGATTATTCCTATATTTTAATCGCCTTGTAATTGATTCATTGAACTCCATTTATGCTTAATTGTCATCATTTAGCTTAGTTTCTGATATCAAACCCTAATTAGAACATTACTATGAAACTTTGCTTAAATGTGTTCATTAGCACTCATAATTGAATTATGTTTTTCAGTCACTGGGCTTCTTAAGGTTCAATTAGATTTAATTAAGTTAGTTTTGACACATTTTATGATATTGAGCCTAATTGAATCATTGAAGGAATTATTGCATGAATTAGCCTTAATTTATCTCTTTGACAGTGTTCAGTAAATTAGCTATAATTTGAGTTTCAAATATCTGATTGATGTGATTTTAGTCTTGTAGGAAATCTAAGACAATTCTCTACTACTTTCATGAAAACCTCAAAGGCCCAATCACACATTTGGATAACTCAAATTGGAGTTGAATCAAAAACTAGGGTGTTGATCTTGACAGCTTGACCTATGCGTACTGTTCATGACATAGCTTGAGCTACAAGTTGTCAAATGGGCTGAAATTTTGATAGTTGATATTTAAGATCAAAATCTACAACGTTCATGTTGAACACTTTTCCAGATTCGAAGGTCTAATAGGTCATATTGGGCTTGGAAGTTAGATTACAGGACCTGAGTCAAATTACAAGGCCTGCGTCAGATTACAAGGCCTAGGATGCGTAAAAAAATACACGGCCGTGTGAGAGTACACGGCCTAGGCCGTGTACTCCTCTGACTTTTGTAATTAAAATAGTAAATTTTGATCCTCCAAGCAGTGTCATACACGGCCTAGGCCGTGTATGCATGCACGGCCGTGTATTTGTGTCAGAAACTCAATTATTGAAACTTCTACGAGAAGTTTGTGTTGAAGGCCTATATATTGACACCCTTAGCACGTTTTGAAGAGAGTTCTGACCTAGGAGAGTAGCTGCAACTCCTTTGAGAAGGAGAAGGGAGTCTTGGATCAAAGATTGGAGTCTCGGGTTTGAGCAATCGGAGATCCATCATCTTCAATCCTCAGAAACTCGTTTGCTTTTTAGTTTTTCTTCTGCACTTCGTTTCTCATGTTGTTCTTTCTCAGTTTTTCTTGTGATTTTGTTCTAGCTATGTGTGACTAAACCTCCCTTGGTTAAGGGGGTGATGAAACCACTAGTATTGATGTTGTGAATCTTGCATATTTGATTATTTCAATACAGTTATGTTTTTATTCATATATTTCTGAATCTATTGTTGGTATGAAAGTTTTTGTACTTGTTCCCACTTTCAAAGTGGTAGATCTAGGTTTATTATGCGTGGTTGCGGTAGCAGATCTAGCAGAATGTATGATGTTCATATGGGTATAATTATCTTTGTACTATTTACCAGTTATAAAAGTGGTAGATTTGGATTTATTATGCGCGGTTGCAGTAATAGATCTAGAGAAATATATGTTCTAAGTAATTTAATCCCGGTGTGTGATTAGATCTTAGTGTGATTGGTTATCTAAATCTTAATGCAATTGTTGGATAGTTGTAAGAACGGTTGCTTTATGACTAATCAGTGATTAGGAGTTGATTTGAGCGGTTGCTAAATTAGCCAACACTTAAGGAAAACAGAGATTTTACTCTCACAATTGTGTAAAAACATAATTAAGCATGTTGGAATAAAAGGATATGTGGGTTTACATCATCATACAAATCTAGTGGTGGATTCAATCTCTTAACCAATTTTCTTATACAGTTGATTTCAGTTTATTTATTGTTATTATTTTTGAAACTGTTCATTGTTCATCAAAACTCCATAAACCCCCCTTTTTACTGTTTATTGTTAATCAGGGTTTAAATTGGAAATTGTTTGATAGTGTTGATTGAATTGGTTCTCTGTGGATCGACCCTTACTAACTACAACTAGTTGTAAGGTTTTTATTTTCTAGTGGGCCTGACAACTGATTTTTATTTGAATTTTAATCACTATATCCTCACGTATTAGTACATATTGGAGTAATGATGTACTGGACTGACACACCATGAGAACGCTACATGGATCGTTATGTGAGAATCATAAGCAATTCTCATAGTGACAATGGTGTCTGTGGTCTTTTGACTTTAAATCACTACGATTCCTACATGAGGAGTTATGTGTTTTAATGCCATCAAATGTCATTTATAACAAGGTGATTATAAAGTTAGTTATTGGATATACCGCGAATCATGCAGAGGGATATGAGTGATCTAGATGACAGGAGCGATATCTTCAGGCTCCCTGATTGAGTAAGACTGCGAAATGCATGACCATACTCAAATGAGTCAATATGAGATGATTTCATTTGTTGTTGTAAAGTCTACTCGAATATCAGGAAACAAAGGATTAGACTATACAAGGGTGACGCATTCCATCCCTTGTATTTAATCTAGATATCTTAATAAAGGGACTAAACGACATGGAAACATTGGTCATGGAAAGGTTATGTTAAATCACTAACATTCTCATTACTTGGGTAGCAGCGATGTGTTGCTAGATATCGCTCACTACTTGTAATATTAAAATGAGATTTTAATATTTCTGCCAACGTTATGAGAACCTACAGGATCACACACATAGAGCAGACTAAATTGGAGCAATATATCCAAGTTGGACTCAGATTTAAATGTGGGCTAGACTCATAATAGATGAGTCTAGGGTTACACAGCTTACCCTGCTGCTACTCACACTCACTTAAGGCGGTTACTATTATAAATAGTACTGCTAAGGGGGCTGCTAAGGCACGTATTTACAAACCCTAGCCACACTTGACAGAAACAGTGAGTGAGAGAGTGACAGGTTCTTCTCTTCTCTTCACAGCTAGCATTGTGTGAGAGACATGAGACTCCTATTTGTGGACGTTGGACGTTCATGAGTCTGTTCGTGTGGATACCGCAGAGACATCGTCGTTGTTACGGTGTTGGTGATTCACGTCACTTTCTTTTGTTCACCCTTCAAGAGGTAAACAATTTAAAAAACTTGGATTATGGCTTTTTCGCATGGATCCTTGGTAAGAATTCTGTTTTCCGCTGTGTGATGTATCCGCGATTCCCAATAATGGTATCAGCGTGACTTGCGAAACCATGATTCAGTTTTTTTGTTTTCGTTTTGCATGAGATAACATGATTGCTGTTCTGGTTTTGGTAAAAGATATGATCTTTAATATGTTATTTCAGAAATCAAATGAAACCCTTTGTGAAAACATATTCTATTTTATGTGTTGTATGTAAAACTGTGATGTTGTTTTCAAAAACCCATGAAGATGTTCATATGTTCTGTGAAAACCGTTTTGCATTGAGATGTATGTTTTTGTGAAGCTTTTTGGTATGTATGTGATACGTACAACGTTATGGAATCCTTGTTCTTAATGCGCGGTGCAAGGATTTGGGAAACCTTGTTCTTGGTTTGCGGCAGCAAGGGTTATGGAATCCTTGTTTCTGCACAAGCGGCGCAGCGAAAGGGTTTTGAAAATCCTGTTCCTGTTTTGCGGCAGCAGCATCAAGTATTGATGTCAAGCCGTCAAGGAGGCGCAAGAGGTTCAAGTGTTGAACAACGGCACAAGGGTTCCTCACGGCACATGAAGCGTTCATGTGTTTTCGAGTTTAGGGTTCAAGTGTTGATACTCTAACTGTCAAGGGAGGTGCAAATGAGTAGAGCAGGACCCCTATGCTACCTCTGAGTAAAGCGTCTTTTTTGAAGCATGTAACTCAAATCCATTTTTATGAGACACAAAATAATAACGTATTATTGTTTTGAGTTTGTATGTTCTTTGTGATGCATGGTGATGGTTATGGCCTTAGTCCTCCTTTTATGCTTTTTGGTTATTTTAAATATGACCTTCGTGTCGTGCCTTTCTCTCTACATTCTGATTATATATTCTCTTCTCACCTAACTCCCCTCGAATGTAAAAGATGTTTCTATATAATGTAATCTTGATGTGGAGGCAAGAAGATAACATGAAGTGAGGACGTTGATAGAAGACGCTTGGTGAAGCTGGCTTAGTTATTGCTACTCTCTTAGGGGGCCATAACTATGTCACTTTTATTATATGCTTTATATGTATGAGATGTATGGATGATGTTTATGGTATGATAAATAGTTTAATAAATGGTGAGATCTAATAATAATAAAAATTCCCTCAAAGCAAATATTAAGTCATTATATGATGCCTTCCAATGCATGGCACTCGTCAAGACTAATATTGATCAAGTGTAGGTCTGCCAAAGCAGGATGCCTTTATCTATATTAGTAAGACGCGATGGGATAAGGGTAATATCCAACTGCCAACCATTGGGTTTGACTTAACTAGGCCATTTTAGTAGGATTGAAGGCTTAGAGGCATGGAGTTGGGCTTTAGTCCATTAGATGGATTGGAATAAGTGTTATTCACCCAACTATCCAAGAGTTACATATGATGTAATTGGAAAGTGTTTCCTACCTAAATAACTGAATTTTAGGTGGGTGATCAGCCAAAGCTGACTCAAAGGTAGGGGAAATATGGATCTTGGCCCACTAAGAAATCTTACGATGGGATTTTCCGAGTCAATGCTGAGAGTTATTGATTTGAATAAAATAGTGGGAGGCATATTTAATTAAAAGCCTCGTTAAATATATTTATGACATGATACTTATATTTTGCATATTTCTGTTGATAGATTACAATGGCAACAAACACTTCAAGTAACTTATCATTGCGATCTGTCCTTGAGAATGACAAGTTATCTAGAATGAATTTTCTAGACTGGTACAGGAATTTGAGGATTGTCCTCAAGAAAGAGAAAAAGCTAAATATTCTAGAACAGTTTATTCCTGAGCCACTTGCTGCTAATGCCCCTAGAATTGAAAAGGATGCTTATAAGAAGCATCAAGATGGTGCCTTGTACGTCAGATGTCTAATGCTAACCACCATGAACTCTAAGCTCCAAAAGTAACATGAGAACATGGATGCCTACGATATGATTGTACACCTCAAAAAGCTCTATCAAGAGCAGGCTAGACATGAGAGATACGAGGTCGCTAAAGCATTATTTCAGTGCAAGCTGGTAGAAGGAAGCCCTGTTGGTGCTCATGTACTCAAGATGATTGGGTACATTGAAAACTTAGAGAGACTTGATTTTCCTTTGGGCCAAGAGTTAACCACTGACTTAGTCCTGTAATCGTTGATGGAAAGTTTTAGTCAAATTGTCATAAACTACAACATGAATGAAATTGACAAATCACTACCAGAGCTGCTAAGCATGTTGAGAACTACTAAACAGAACATAAACAAAGGCAAAGGAAAGGCCATAATGATGGTCCAAAAGAATAAAGGTAAGAAATAATAGAAAAAGCCCAAGGACAAGTGGAAAGGCAAGGGTAAGGATAAGTCCAAGCCCAACACTTTTGGCTTGAAACCAGTGGGTGGAGTGGCTAAGGAAGGTATATGCTTCCACTGTGGTCAGACTGGACATTAGAAGAGGAACTGTGTCAAGTACCTGGAGGAGCTCAAGAAGAAGAAGGGAAGTGAGACTTCCACTTCAGGTATTTTTGTTATAGAAGTCAATTTATCTACTTCTGCATTATGAGTATTAGATACTGGATATGGATCTCACATTTGTATAAATGTGCAGGATCTAAACAGCAATAGACCATTGACCAAGAGCGAAATCGACCTACGAGTGGGAAATGGAGCAAAGGTTGCTGCATTAGCCGTAGGGACTTACTTGTTATCTTTGCCCACTGGGCTTGTAATAGAGTTAGAGAACTGCTATTTTGTGCTTGCTATTAGCAGTAATATCATTTCTATTTCTTTTTTGGACAAGAAAAGCTTTTCTTTTATTATAAAGGATAAATATTGTTCTATTTATATGAATGGTATTTTTATGGTAGTGCACAATTGAGTAATGGACTTTATGTCCTTGATCTCGAAACTTCCATCTGTAACATAAATACAAAGAGGTTTAAATCAAATGATCTGAACCCAACTTTTCTCTGGCATTGTCGTTTGGGTCACATAAATGAGAAACGCATCTCCAAACTCCATAAAGATGGATTCTTGGACTCGTTTGATTTCGAATCATATGAGATATGTGAATCTTGTTTATTAGGGAAGATGACAAAGGCCCCGTTCACTGGACAAGGTGAAAGCGCTAGTGATCTTTTAAGTCTTATACATAGTGATGTATGTGGGCCACTAAACACACTAGCTAGAGGCAGTTTTCAATACTTCATTACATTTACTGATGATTTTAGTAGATATGGATTTGTATATCTTATGAAGCACAAATCAAAATCCTTTGAAAAGTTCAAAGAGTTCAAGAATGAAGTTCAAAATCAACTTGACAAGAGTATTAAAATCCTTCGATTAGATCGAAGAGGTGAATACTTAAGCCAACGGTTTAATAATCATCTGAAAGAGTGTGGGATAATATCTCAACTCACTCCACTAAGAACACTACAATGGAATGGTGTCTCTGAAAGGAGGAACCAGACCTTGTTGGACATGGTTCGATCCATGATGAGTCATGCAGACCTTCCAGGCTCCTTCTGGGGACATGCTATGTTAATAGTAGCTTTCACACTTAACCATATTCCATCTAAGACGATTCAAGAGACACCATATGAGATGTGGACTGGGAGACGACCTAGTATGTCTTTTATGAAGATTTGGGGTTGCGAAGCTTATGTGAATCGTCAAGTTTCTGATAAGCTTGGCCCTAAATCAGATAAATGCTTCTTTGTGGGGTATCCCAAGGAAACCAAGGGATACTTTTTCTATAATCCTACCGAGGGCAAAGTGTTTGTCGCACGGACTGCTGTATTTCTAGAAAAAGAGTTTATCTCTAAAGGAATCAATGGGAGGAAAGTAAAACTTGAAGAAGTTCAAGTTTCACAGAGTAGCAACGAACCAATGGTGGAAATAGAGTAGCCACCATAAAGTGTTATGGAACAACAACCTGCTCTAGTAGTACAAGACTTGCGTAGGTTTAACAGGATACGTCATCAACCAGAGAGATATGGATTTCTCATGACCCAGTAAGGTGACATATTGCTCATGGATCAAGATGAGCCCGTGAGTTACCAGGAAGCCATTATTGGCCCAAAATCTGAGAAATAGCTTGAGGACATAAGATCTGAAATGGAATCCATGTATGCCAATCAAGTATGGACCTTGGGTGACCCACCTGAAGGGGTAAAACCCATTGGGTGCAAGCGGGTTTTCAAGAAGAAAATTGATATAGATGGTAATGTGTATACCTTTAAGGCGCGATTGGTGGCTAAGGGTTTCAAGCAAATTCATGGTGTGGGCTATGATGAAACTTTTTCCCCAGTTGCAATGCTTAAATCCATTAGGATCTTGCTTACTATTGCAGCATACCACAATTATGAAATCTGATAAATGGATGTCAAAACTGCTTTCCTTAATGGAAATCTTCTCGGGGATGTGTACATGACACAACCTGAGCGTTTTGCCACTCCACAAGATGTTGGAAAGGTGTGCAAGTTTCAACGATCTATTTATGGATTGAAGCAAGCTTCCAGAAGCTGGAATCTTCATTTTGATGATACAATAAAACAATTTGGTTTCATCAAGAATGAAGAAAAATCTTGTATCTATAAGAAAGTTAGTGGGAGCACAATTGTCTTTCTGGTGTTGTATGTAGATGACATACTACTCATTGGAAATGACATCCCTACCCTACAGTCTGTAAAGACTTAGTTAGGGAACTACTTCTCTATGAAGGACTTGGGCGAAGCCACCTATGTGTTAGGTATCAGGATCAATAGAGATAGATCACTGAGACTGCTTGGCTTATGTTAGAGTACATACATAGACAAAATGTTAAGACGGTTTAACATACATGAATCCAAGAAAGGACTCTTGCCTATGTCATATGATGTAAGCCTATCTAAGGCTCAATCCCCTTCCACCCAAGATGAGAGGGATCACATAAGCAAGATTCTATATGCATCTGCAATTGGATTTATCATGTATGCCATATTATGTACTTGACCAGACATCTTGTATACTTTGAGCATAACGAACAAGTACCAATCTGATCCCGGTGAGAGTCACTGGACTGCTGTCAAGAACATCCTTAAGTACTTGAGAATGACTAAGGATTCGTTCTTGGTATATGGAGCCGAGGAAGAGCTAGTTGTAAAGGGTATCGATAAGGACGATTCCATATCGTAATCGGGTTATGTTTTTTGCCTAAATGGTGGGGTTGTGAGCTGGAAGGGTTCAAAGCAGGAGACAGTCATCGATTCTACTATAGAGGTTGAGTATATTGCTACCTCCAATGCAGCAAAGGAGGCCGTTTGGATCAGGAAGTTCATTGCTAAACTTGGCGCTATTCCTAGCATTGTGGACCCAGTGGACCTCTATTGTGATAATAATTGAGCCATTGCATAAGCAAAGGAGCCTAGATCTCACCAGCAATCCAAACATATACTTAGGTGCTTCCATCTCATTCGAGAGATCATCGATAGAGGAGATGTGAAAATATGCAGAGTACCAATAGATGATAACATTGTTGATCCACTGACGAAGCCTCTTGCACAGCAGAAGCATGAGGGTCACACTAGGTCTTTATGCATTAGACATATGCCTGATTAACTCTAGTACATGTGGGAGATTGTTGGTGTATGCTCTAGAGGTTGATACATTTTGTCTGTATTTACATATAATTTTATTATGCTAATTTTAATATATGAGGCATTTCATTTATTGTGTTCTTTTTAATAAACATAATAAAGTCCTTAGAACACTACATGGACATCAAGTAGTTGACTTGATCGTGAGATCCTATTGGATAAAACTAGAATACTATTCTTAAATGTCCCTAGTCAAGTATTATTGTTAATTAGGACAATAATAATACATTGAAACTAGTATGTGCGTAGACTAATGACCACATCTCACAGATCATAGATATGAGATATCAAGTCTTCACATGGGTACATATTAGAGCAATGATGTACTGGACTGACCCACCATGAGAATACTACATGGATCGTTACGTGAGTGTCATAAGCAATTCTCATAGTGACAATGGTGTCTATGGTCATTTGACTTGAAATCACTACGATTCCTACATGAGGAGTGTGTGTTTTAATGCCATCAAATGTCATCTGTAACAAGGTGATTATAAAGTTGGTTATTGGACATACCGCGAATCATGCAGAGAGATATGAGTGACCTAGATGAGATTTGTCACTCCTACATAACAGAAGCGATATCTTCGAGCCCCCTGATTGAGTGAGACTACGAAATGCATGACCATGCCCAAATGAGTCAATATGAGATATTGATTTCATTTGTTGTTACAAAGTCTACTCGAGTATCAGGAAATGAAGGATTGGACTATACAAGGGTGACGCATTTCATGCCTTGTGTTCAATCTAGATATCTTGACAAAGGGACTAAACGACATGGAAACATTGGTCACGAAAAGGTTATGTCAAATCATTGACATTCTCATTACTTTGGTAGCAGCGATGTGTTGCTAGATACTGCTCACTGCTTGTAATATTAAAATAAGATTTTAATATTACTGCCAACGTTATGAGAACCTACAGGGTCACACACATAGAGCAGACTAAATTGGAGCAATATATCTAAGTTAGACTCAGATTTAAATGTGGGCCGGACTCACAACAGATGAGTCTAGGGTTACACAGCTTACCCTACTACTACTCACACTCACTTAAGGCAATTACTATTATAAATAGTACTACTAAAGGGGTTGCTAAGGCACATATTTACAAACCCTAGCCGCACTTGACAGAAATAGTGAGTGAAAAAGTGATAGGTTCTTCTCTTCTCTTCGCAACTAGCACTGTGTGAAAGACGTGAGACTCCTATTTGTGGACGTTGGACGTTCGTGAGTCTATTCGTGTAGATACCACAGAGACATCATCGCTGTTACAGTGTTGGTGATTCACGTCACTTCCTTTTGTTCACGCTTCAAGAGGTAAACAATTTGAAAAACTCGGATTATGACTTTTTTGCGTGGATCCTTGGTGGGAATTCTATTTTTCGTTGCGTGATCTATCTGCGATTCCCAACAATGACCTTGTGGGTTGACGAGCCCAAGTATCTAGGGACCTGAGGTTGCTGTCGGGATATTGATTGTGGATATTGTTGTGCTGAAGGTCCTTCCTAGTTAGGCGCTAGTTTCCTTTCTCTCACATTTTTCCTTTCGATGTCTACTCTGCATAATACGAGATCGCAAGGGTTGAACCATCACTATTAGTCATGGCAACTATTACCCAAGAGGGGGGTGAATTGGGTATTAAAAACTTTTCACAAATGCTCTCGAAATAAACACAAATATTTAAGCTATTAAATAAAAGAGAAAGAATTGCGAGAAGAAGAATAAAAGCTTTAAGAATAGCAAATAAATAAATGTGCAATAATATAAAATTGTGTAAAATAAAGAGATTGAGAAGAGAAAAGTAGGCACGATATTTATCCTGGTTCGACCACTAACCCACTTGAAAATAATCTGAGATTTTTCACTATGTATACAAGCTTCAATAGGTGCTTGCAACCGTTACATAAAAGAGCACTTTTCACATACAGGGAAACTCTACCCTTGTGCTAAAGTCTCAGCCTGTAGGGATACCTCACCCTTATACAAACCTTGAAGGGATACCTCACCCTTATACAAATCTTGAAGGATACCTCACCCTTAATACAGAAGAACAGAAATGTAGATGAAGAGAAACTCTCACAAAGAGTAGATGATACAATTTGAAGCTCTATGAAGCTCTCTAAAAATATCTCAAATTTTAGCGAAAAAGAGCATAGAAATTTGGTAAAATATGTATCACAAAATAAAGCAAGAAAGAATTATTTCAGATAAATGAGTGTTATTAAAAGATGTCCCAAAAACATGTATTTATAGTGTTATAAGAAAAAAAAAACCATTGGGTATAAATTAATATCACATTAAAAGCATCTGAAAATAGCCGTTGCGTGATTCTGGGTCGAGTTTATTCGAATAAGCCAAGTATTATTCGAATAAATCCTTCAAAAGATACGTTCCTAAACGTCTCTATTCGAATAACAAGTTTATTATTCGAATAAACCTTTAAAAACAAGTTCTGGAACGTTTTCTTGGTCATGTTATTTGAATAATCCTTTGGTTATTCGAATAAACCTTTAAAAACTCGTTCAGGTATGATTTCTGTGGTGTGTTATTCGAATAACATATCATTTATTCGAATAAACCACTCTGATTTCAAAAACTAACTTTAAATGGTTATAACTTCTTTATTTCTTATCCGTTTAAAGCAAATGACCAGTCATTGGAAAGATCTTTGAGTCTATTTTCAAATGAAAGAGTTTCAAAACAAAACTCAAAGTATTTTGAAAGATATGATCAAAAGAGTAACCAAAGGTCAGTTTTGCAAAACTCAAACTTGGCTATTTTTCATAAATTTGAACTACCACCATAAATAACTTTTCAAAACTTGTTTGTTGGGTATTTTAGCATAAGAAAACCATTTGTAAAAACATATTTGAGATATCCATAAGGTTTCGTACATAAAGACCCTAAGTCCTATAAGCTATACCATTTAATCTTCCTTCGGACTTGATCTTTGACATGACTTTGATGTTATTAATACCTTCATGAAATAGGCATTCATATTCTCCTTGTGTTGAGCTTAATAGATATCTTTTGCTTTCTTGTTGCAATGCTCACTCTTGGTACTTGGACTAACCTACAAAGTATTGCTCACTTAAACAAGCATAGTTAGTCCAAATTCATAATTCAATATTTTTATATGCATGGTTCATAAATGTATAACTCTAGTCAGTTTAACATGCATATAAAACTTTCATATACATATCCAAATAAGATATTTATCAATTATTAATGGATACGCTCTATATAAAATGCAACAAAGAACATAAGCAAAGTGTTCTTTTTGTCTTGTATTTGTCATCATCAAAACTTAACATATTAAACCATTTGGGGCAAACTTATTTTCACAATCTCTCCCTTTTTGATGATGACAAATCACCAAAGAAAAAATATGTTGAGCAATATACAATAATGGATATTCATGTAAGCATATCAAACAATAAGCATAAGAACATATTTTTCATTCCAATTTTCACTCCCCCTATTTGACATCAACAAAAAGGCTTAGGAAGAAAAGATAATAATTTTCTCTCTCCTTATAGATAAAACTCATGTTGTCAAAAAAGAGTAGGATCATCAAAATCAAAAACTTCTTTAAGTTATTCAAAGCATAACTATCTCTCATTTTTTTTAAATTTTACACATGATTCAAGAACAGAGAGATGAAACAAGCATGCTTTCAAGATATAAAAAATTATTCATGCAATACTTGTCATATTTTGGTACATCAACATTTAGCATATGATAGCAACAAGCTTAAGAAATTATGTCTAGTATACAATATCTTGCATACCATATGATAAATAAGTACCACTTGATATCACTTGATAGGAGATACAAAATATTCATGTAAAATCATGGAATTGAGTTTTTCAAATGAAATATCATACAACTTGTCACATATCAAGCATTTCTCAATGAAAGAATTTTAAGAATATTTACCTTCTTTCATTTAATAGAGGGAAATAGAATGAACGATAATCTTTGTTGACATGTTGATAGTATTAACAATAAAACACTTCATGTCAAACAAGGATGTAAGCCAAGAGATATAAGCAACAATTTAAGAGCTAGGCTCCCCCTCAAAATATGCATATTATCAAATATACATCTTTTTAATCCTTCAAATAAAAATCATGTTAAAACTTCTCCCCCTTTCAAAAAGAATTTTACAAGAGCACATTATATTTTTAAAAGCATTTTAGAAAGGTAGAAATATTTTATATTACAAAAAAATATTCATTAAGACAAATCAATCCAAGTTAAAAGAACATAAGTACATCTCCTTGATGAAATATGTTATAAGGATTAAAGCATGTATAGAACTAATATCATTCACCCTAACTGCAATGACAAAATAGCAAGTTAATATCAAATTAGGCACTTTGTCAATGCTAAGCATACTTTTCATGTAAAGAAAACATATAATCATTTAAGATCAAATTTTTCAACAAGTATCATATGATCCATACCATATAGAATACCACAAAAGCTAAGGGATAGAGGTACTTATTGAGTTAGATAAAGAGTGATGCGTCTTTAGAATGTTCTTCGTTTATTTATCCTTTGAGTTTGAGCTTTCTTCCATTGAGTATTCCATTCCATTGCACTTGAAGAAATGCTTCTTTATCTTCCTCTTCATTTGAATTCCATTCAACTTTTCTCGTTTATCCACATATGCTTGTATATAAAAATCTGATGGCCATATTTAAAACACATAGAGAGACTTGCAAAGCTAACTTTAAAAGTCCTCTAAAACATAGGTTAGCATCAAATATCATGTAAGTCCATTTATAAGCATAATTTTGATTGATATATAATTTAAAGCATGTATCACATTATTAACCATGCAATGTTAGCTTTAACAAGAATGTATGAAGTACATATGAACTTAAATAAATAAAAAAAGTTTAACCATTTTAAGGCATGATTCAAGTTTATCAAGAAACATATGATCATCATCAAAACTTATTTAGGCATTTTTTAGGGAAAAAAATAATTATCATGTAAGGTATGTAAAGGTATAACGCAACTCTCTATTTCTCTAAATATCACATGATATCAAATTTAAAGCATAGATAATGATAATAGATTGATATCACTAAAAATGTACTCTTTGATTTTTTGTAGATTATGGATATAAGTTTGCCCCAAATGGTTTTATATGTTAAGTTTTGATGATGACAAATACAAGACAAAAAGAATACTTTGCTTATGTTCCTTGTTGCATCCTATATAGAGTATATCCATTATTAATTGATAAATATCTTTTTTGGATGTGTATATGAAAGTTTTATATGCATGTTAAACTAACTAGAGTTATACTTTTATGAATCATGCATATGAAGATATTAAATTATGATACTGGACTAACTATGCTTGTTTAAATGAGCAATACTTTGTAGGATAGTCCAAGTACCAAGAGTGAGCATTGCAACAAGAAAGCAAAAGATCTCTATTAAGCTCAACACAAGGAGAATGTGAATGCCTATTTCATGAAGGTATTAATAACATCAAAGTCATGTCAAAGACCAAGTCCAAAGGAAGTTTAAATGGTATAGCTTTTAGGACTTAGGGTCTTTATGTAAGAAGCCTTATGGATATCTCAAATATGTTTTTCAAATCTTTACAAATGGTTTTCACATGTTAAAATGTCCAACAAATAAGTTTTGAAAAGCTAGTTATGGTAATAGTTCAAATCTATGAAAAATAGCAAAGTTTGAGTTTTGCAAAACTGACCTTTGGTCACTCTTTTGATCATATCTTTTAAAATACTTTGAGTTTTGTTTTGAAACTTCTTTCATTTGAAAATAGACTCAAAGATCTTTCCAATGACTGGTCATTTGCTTTAAACGGATAAGAAATGAAGAAGTTATGACCTTTTAAAGTCAGTTTTTGAAATCTGAGTGGGGTATTCGAATACAGGATGTGGTATTCGAATACCACAGCACAAAAAACGTTCCTGAACAAGTTTTTTAAAGGGATATTCGAATACAAGATGTGGTATTTGAATACCACAGCCCAAAAGACGTTCCAGACTGTATTTAAAATAGAGGTATTCGAATACCTCATTGTGGTATTCGAATAACCTGCTTCTGAATGATTTTTTTATGAGAATTGGAACAGTGGTATTCGAATACTCAATGATGGTATTCGAATAACCCACGAGAATTCTGTTTCGTCTTTGAATTCATACGAAAACGTTAAGGCATTTATTATCACATTAATTTGCTCCAACGGCTATTTTCTATTTGGCTATATAAATAGAGACCGTGGGTCTCATCTGCAAGAACCCCAGCTATTTGTTTAATTTACGCTTGCTCTGAAAAATGTGATTTATATTTTACGCCTATTTTCTATGCTCTTTTTGCTAAAACTTTGAGGTATCCTTGAGAAACTCTCACTCAGAGCAAATAATACAATTTGAAGTGCTAAGAGGCTCTCAAGGATATCTCAAAGTTTTAGCAAAAAGAGCATAGAAAATAGGCGTAAAATATAAATCATATTTTTCAGAGCAAGCGCAAATTAAACAAATAGCTGGGGTTCTTGCAGATGAGACCCACGGTCTCTATTTATAGAGCCAAATAGAAAATAGCCGTTGGAGCAAATTAATGTGATAATAAATGCATTAACATTTTCGTATGAATTCAAAGACGAAACAGAAATCTCATGGGTTATTCGAACACCATCATTGAGTATTCGAATACCACTGTTCCAATTCTCATAAAAAAACCATTCAGAAGCAGGTTATTCGAATACCACAATGAGGTATTTGAATACCTCTATTTTAAATATAGTCTGGAACGTCTTTTGGACTATGGTATTCGAATACCACATCTTGTATTCGAATACCCCTTTAAAAAACTCGTTCAGGAACGTTTTCTGTGCTGTGGTATTCGAATACCACATCCTGTATTCGAATACCCCACTCAGATTTCGAAAACTGACTTTAAAAGGTTATAACTTCTTCATTTCTTATCCGTTTAAAGCAAATGACCAGTTATTGGAAAGATCTTTAAGTCTATTTTCAAATAAAAGAAGTTTAAAAACAAAACTCAAAGTATTTTGAAAGATATGATCAAAAGAGTGACCAAAGGTCAGTTTTACAAAACTCAAACTTTGCTATTTTTCATAGATTTGAACTATTACCATAACTAGCTTTTCAAAACTTATTTGTTGGACATTTTAGCATGTGAAAACCATTTGTAAAGATTTGAAAAACATATTTGAGATATCCATAAGGCTTCTTACATAAAGACCCTAAATCCTAAAAGCTATACCATTTAAACTTCCTTTGGACTTGGTCTTTGACATGACTTTGATGTTATTAATACCTTCATGAAATATTCACATTCTCCTTATGTTGAGCTTAATAGAGATCTTTTGCTTTCTTGTTGCAATGCTCACTCTTGGTACTTGGACTATCCTACAAAGTATTGCTCATTTAAACAAGCATAGTTAGTTCAGTATCATAATTTAATATCTTCATATGCATGATTCATAAAAGTATAACTCTAGTTAGTTTAACATGCATATAAAACTTTCATATACACATCCAAAAAAGATATTTATCAATTACTAATGGATATGCTCTATATAGGATGCAACAAGGAACATAAGCAAAGTATTCTTTTTGTCTTGTATTTTCATCATCAAAACTTAACATATAAAACCATTTGGGGCAAACTTATATCCACAATCTCCCCCTTTTTGATGATGACAAATCACCAAAGAAAAATATGTTGAGCAATATATAAGAAAGGATATTCATGTAAGCATATCAAACAATAAGAGTAAGAACATATTTTTCTTTCCAATTTTCATTCCCCCTATTTGACATCAACAAAAAGGTTTAGAAAGGAAAAAATATTTTCTCCCTCTTATAGATTCTACATATGAGTCAAGAATAGAGAGATGAAATAAGCATGTTTTTCAAGATATAGAAAATTATTCATGTAATGCTTGTCATATTTTTTGTATGTCAACATTTCGCATATGATAGCAGTAAAACACTTTATGTAATCAAACAAAGATGTAAGGCAAGAGATATAAACAACTTAAGAGCTAGGCCCCCCCTCAAAATATGCATATTATCAAAATAATATATAAAGGAAATATGTATGTGAAGACCATGTAAGTACATTACTTTAAAGAAAAGTAGGCAAAAGATTTTTATTTTTAATCCATCAATCAAAAAACATTTTAAAAACTTTTCCCCCTTTCAAAAAGAATTTTACAAGAGCACATTATATTTTCAAAAGCATTTTAGAAAGGTAGAGATATTTTATATGAAAAGCATATATTCATTGAGATAGATTAAACCAAGTTAAAAGAACATAAGTACATCTCCTTGATGAAATATACTATAGGAATCAAAGCATGTATAGAACTAATATCATTCACCCTAAATGCAATGACAAATTAGCAAGTTAATATCCAATTAGGCACTTTGTCAATGATAAGCATACTTCTCATGTAAGGAAAGCATCTAATCATTTTAAGATCAATTTATCAACAAGTATCATACAATCCATATCATAAAAAATACCATAATAGCTTAGGGATAGAGATACTTATTGAGATAGATAAAGAGTGATGATCCTTCTTTATTTGTCCTTTAACTTTGACCTTTCTTCCTTTGAATTCTCCATTCCATTGCACTAGAAGAAAGTCTTCTTTATCTTCCTCTTCATTTGAATTCCATTCAACTTTTCTCATTTATCCACATATGCTTGTAGATACAAAATCTGATGGCTATATTTGAAATATATAGAGAGACTTGCAAAACTAACTTTAAAAGTCCTCTAAAACATAGGTTAGCATCAAATATCATATAAGCTTATTTATAAGCATAATTTAGGTTGATATATAATGTAAAACATGTATCACATTATCAACCATGCAATATTAGTTCTAACAAGAATGCATGAAGCACATATGCACTTGAATCCAAAATAGTTTAAGCATTTTAAGGCATGATTCAAGTTTATCAAAAAGCATATGATCATCATCAAAACTTATTTAGGATAATAGTTTGATATCAAATTTAAAGTATATAAAAAAAAGGATAATAGTTTGATATCACCAAAAAAGTATTCTTTGAATTTTCGTAGATGACTCTCACTTCCACCAACTTCCAAGCCTCAAGCTTTCATGAAGGAATAGAAATTATTTGCACCCCTTTAAAAGTTGAGTCCTTTTAAACTTCACTATCCTCAAGTTGAATGAACTTATTCCATTTAAATGCTTGCTTGAGGTAGTTGACACCCTACAAAATAATTCAAAGTACTTTCTTTGGTATCCATCAATTTTGGATCCATAGAGGTTAGTCATTATGCCAAACTCATAAGCAAATAAGCATTTAAAATAATAAAATAACAAATGAGTTCACAAGGGCAAAACATATTTCATTTCATTAATCAAATTAGCCAAGTACATATATTCATCAAAAGAATAGCCAATTACATTTGGTTAAACATTTGTATTTTTCATACATATCATTAAGTGCATATTTTTAGATAATACAAACAAAGAATTTAGCATATATAGATTATTAATGCTATACAACAAACAACAAATGTAGCAGAACCTTTCAAATAAAGCAGGGGCAGGAATATCAGCAGCAGCAGCAGGGAAATACTAAAGGATGCAGCCTTCAGATAGAAGGTATTCGAATGCTTGTTGCAGTATTCAAATATACACAGAAAAGAAGAGAAGGCCAGAGGAGCAAGTATTCGAATACTCATACTGGTATTCGAATACTCCAGAGAAGCTTTTGAAGGAGTACCTGCAAAAATGATTTCGAGATATCTCCAAAGCTCAGGTCAGTGCTAATTCAAGAAGGATGAAATCATAATTAAGCAATAAATTCAAATATTATATGTATGATTGATCAAAAACTCAAGCTCAAGGATATTCTCATTAGACATGTCATTTTAAGCATGGAGCATACTTTATATAGCATATTAATATGAAGAAGAATTTCCAAATAATAATTGCAAAGATTAAAAACAACCATGCAATATAGCACTCATTTTAACATGCATTCATGACAATTAGACCAGATACTTGATTCTTACAAAAACATTTTGAAACAACTAAGGATTATGTTAGAAAGGGATAAAACAAGATAAAACCATCTAATACAAATACTTATTTTAAGTCATGATTAAACAAAATCTCATGCTCAAGGATGTCAGAACAATGAGCATACTTTTATCTACCATATTAACGTGTAAAAACATGTTTAAGACATAAAGCTAAAAAAGCATAACACAAGTTTCACTTATCCAAGGATTGCAAGTCTATGCTTCATGGAGACAAGGAAGAGAACTTGAAATTATTTATGATATTTGTATTTGGAGCAGCCACTTTCATGATGCCAAAGTCACTTCTTGGCCTTCAAGCATACCTACAACACACTTCAATTTTTGACTTTTGGTATCCAAATTTTATTGGGTCCTTGTGTGTTAGTTTTCGAATATTAATTTATTATGCTCTCATAAAGATCAATTTTTTATAGTATGTAAATTGAGCACAATAAATTAAATAATTAAATATCATTAAGCACATAGTTGATAGCATGCTTACTTTCATGATATATAGACAATTTTAAAGCATATAAAGCATACATAAGCATTATAGACCCTTATGTACGAAGATATATAATAAATTAATTAATTATGATATAATAAAAATGAACATAATCATGTGTTAAACATAATATTCAAATTTTATTAAGTACACATGATTCTATTAATCAATTAAGGCTTACAAGGAATATACCTCAAATTTATTGACTTTGCATGTGAGTGTGCATAAGAGGTAAAAGCTTTTGATACCTTGGCCTTGGTAATCAAGGAAATATTTTTTCTTATCCATTGCTTCTCTTTTGGAGTCTTGAACTTTGCAAGTTCTACATTTTGTACTTGAGAAGCTTTGGTTGAAGCCATCTTCTTTCTTTGATGAAAGTTTCTATTATTAGGCTTTGGAAGCATTCTCCTTGATGATTCCTCTTTCTTTTGACTAATTTGTCCATCCTTTTGAAAAATATTCTGCATAATTGAAACACTAGGAGGACACTTTGGTACCCACTTCATTTTGGGTCCTTGAATATTAGTATTAGGGCCTTTAGGATTTTTAGGAACTCATACCATACAATTTCTCATATAAAGATTTCTTCTATAATTACATAAATGAGAAATATGTCCTAGATGACTACAAAAATTACAAATAATTGAATTTAATAATGGCTTAATCATTTGAATATCATTTTTGAAAAACTTAAGCATTTTATTGTTATTATATTCTAAATTAATTTTGCCATAAGCCTTGCTTGAATTTTCACATGCAATAACATTAATTTTATTCTTATTAACAAGCATAGAATTTAAGCAATTACAATCATTAGCTTTGACAAATTCAGAATATAAGTCCTCAACTTGATTTTCTAAATTAATGCATTTTTCATAAGAAGATGAGGTTTCACATTTTAAAGACATTTCTTCATCAAGAAAAATATATTCATTTTTCAAAGTTTTAATTTCATTTTCAATAAAGGAAATATTTTTCAAACACGATAAGTTTTTCTTTTCTAAATTCAATAAACCATCATACAATTCATTATATGCACTTTGCAACTCATCATAGGAAGGACTATAATATAGTTTAGAATTATTTACCTCAAAGTCCTTTTTAGCCATATAGGAAGTAGTTTCAATTTCTAGGGTACTTGCCTCTTTAAGAGAATCACATTCTTCCTCATCAATTTTGTTTTGCTTTGCCTCTTCTTCAAATTGAGCATCATTGTCACCAAGTGGCATTTGGCTCCCTTCAATAGTTTGAGTATCTCTTTGAGGATATTTTTCATGACAAGCTTCCTTCAATGGCATTTGCTCTTCTTGCTTTCTATATACAACTTTATACACAAAATCATTGTTAGCAAGATAAATAGCATTAAGAACATCCCATATATCTTTAGCACTAGAGCAATTTTTAATTGTAGCATAAGTATCATCATTCAAGCAACTTCTTAAAATTTGCATAGCTCTAATGTTTAAAGAAAAATATTTCTTGTCATAGGCATTCCAAGTTTGTTTTGGTTTACAAATAAATCCATTTAGCACAACATCCCATAAATCTAAATCAATAGATTGCATATAAAACTCTATTCTAGCTTTCCAATAAACAAAAAGCACACTATCGAAGAATGGTGGTTTATCAATTTCAAAACCTTCCATTTTGAAAAACTTTTAAGGTTGCCAACAGACAAGGATCTTTAACTCTAAGCGGTTAAGCTTTCACCAGAGCACGAAGCTCTGATACCACTTGTTAGTCATGGCAACCATTACTAACATAGATGACTCCCACTTCCACCAACTTCCAAGCTTCAAGCTTTCATAAGGGAATAAAAATTCTTTGCACCCCTTTAAAAATTTGAATCCTGTTAAACTTTACTATCCTCAAGTTAAACTTATTCCATTTAAATGCTTGCTTGAGGTAGTTATCACCCTACAATACAATTCAAAGTACTTTCATTGGTATCTATCAATTTTGGATCCATAGAGGTTAGTCATTATGTCAAACTCATAAGTAAATAAGCATTCAAAATAATAAAACAATAAATGAGTTCACATAGGCAGAAGAAATTTCATTTCATTGATCAATTTAGCCAAGTACATATAATCATCAAAAGAATAGCCAATTACATTTTATTAAGCATTTGTATTTTTAGTCCAATCATAAAGAATTCAGCATATATTAATTACTACCACTAATGTTATACAACACATACAGCAAAAGGAAACATAGCAAAACCTTTTTCTTTTAAAAAGCCTGTGTTTATTCGAATAGAATGGGTTTTATTCGAATAGATGAGCAGGGAAAGCCAAGTGTTGTGGCTTTTAACAAATTTTATTCGAATAACCTATGGGGTTATTCAAATAGACAGTGAGCATACATAAACGACTGATAAAACAAGCCTCAGTTTATTCGAATAGAATGAATTTTATTCGAATAGACAGAGATCACAACAAAAGCAGAACTGACATGGAAGTCAGTTTATTCGAATAAGCTTACCTTTATTTGAATAGGCAGAGACCAAATTAAGAAACTGTAGTTGCTAAGGATCAGTTTATTCGAATAAATGTAATGTTATTCGAATAATACTAGTATGTAACATAATTTTGATCCGCTGATTGATTTTTATTCGAATAAACCTAGATTTATTCGAATAAATCTATCAGGAACACAGTAAAGCATATGTTTAGAATTGAAATTTAATAAAGAAAAAAAAATTAAGCAATAAATTCAAATATTTAAATATATGTATGATTGATCAAAAAACTCAAGCTCAAGGATACATGTCATTTCAAATAAGAAGTATACTTTATCTAGCATATTAACATGTAGAAATATTTTCAAATTATAAGGCTAGAAAAGCATAATAAAAGTTTTCACTTATCCAAAACTTGTAAGTCCAAACTTCACGGAGACAAGGAAGAGAGCTTGAAATTATTTCTGGTCTTTGTACTTGGAGCAGCCACTTTCAAGATGTCAAAGTCAGTTCTTGGCCTTCCAGCACACCTACAACACACTTTAATTTTTGACTTTTAGTACCCAAATTTTATTGGGTCCTTGTGTGTTAGTTTTTGAATATTAATCTATTATGCTCTCATAAAGATTAATTTTTCATAATATGTAAATTGAGCACAATAAATTAAATAATTAAATACTATTAAGCACATAGTTGATAGCATGCTTACTTTTATGATATATAGACAATTTTAAAGTATAGCAAACATACCTAGGCATTATAGAATCTTATGTACTAAGATATATAACAAATTAATGAATTATGAACATAATCATGTGTTAAACATAATATTCAAATTTTATTAAGTACACATGATTCTATTAATCACTTAAGGCCTACAAGGAATATACCTCAAATTTATTGACTTTGCATGTGAGTGTGCATAAGAGGTAAAAGCTTTTGATACCTTGGCATTGGTAATCAAGGAAATATTTTTTCTTATCCATTGCTTCTCTTTTGGAGTCTTGAACTTTGCAAATTCTACATTTTGTACTTGAGAAGCTTTGGTTGAAGCCATCTTCCTTCTTTGACCAAAGTTTCTACCATTAGGCTTTGGAAGCATTCTCCTTGATAATTCCTCTTTCTTTTGACAAATTTGTCCATCCTTTTGAGAAATATTCTGCAAAATTGAAATACTAGGAGAACACTTTGGTACTCACTTCATTTTAGGTCCTTGAATGTTAGTATTAGGGCCTTTAGGATTTTTAGGAACCCATACCATATAATTTCTCATATAAGGATTTCTTCTATAATTGCATAAATGAGAAATATGTCTTAGATGACCACAAAAATTACAAACAATTGAATTTAATGATGACTTGATCATTTGAATATCATTTTTGAAAAACTTAAGCCTTTTATTGTTATTATATTCTAAATTAATTTTACCATAAATCTTGCTTGAATTTTCACATGCAATAACTTTAATTTTATTCTTATTAACAAGCATAGAATTTAAGCAATTGTAATCATTAGCTTTGGCAAATTCGAAATATAAGTTCTCAACTTGATTTTCTAAATCAATGCACTTTTCACAAGAAGTTGAGGTTTTACATTTTAAAGACATTTCCTCATCAAGAAAGGCATACTCATTTTTCAAAGTTTCAATTTCATTTTCAATAAAGGAAATGTTTTCCAAACATGATAAGTTTTTCTTTTCTAAATTCAATAAACCATCATACAATTCATTATATGCACATTGTAACACATCATAGGAAGGACTATAATATAGTTTAGAATTATTTACCTCAAAGTCCTTTTTAGGCACATAGGAAGTAGTTTCAATTTCTATGGTACTTGCCTCTTTAAGAGAATCACATTCTTCCTCATCAATTTTGTTTTGCTTTGCCTCTTCTTCAAATTGAGCATCATTGTCACCAAGTGGCATTTGGCTCCATTCAATAGTTTGAGTATCTCTTTGAGGATATTTTTCATGATAAGCTTCCTTCAGTGGCGTTTGCTCTTCTTGCTTTCTATATACAACTTTATACACAAAATCATTGTTAGCAAGATAAATAGCATCAAGAGTATCCCATATATCTTTAGCACTAGAGCAATTTTTAATTTTAGCATAAGTATCATCATTCAAACTACTTCTCAAAATTTGCATAGCTCTAATGTTTAAAGAAAAACATTTCTTGTCAAAACTATTCCAAATTTGTTTTGATTTGTAAGTAAATCCATTTAACACAATATCCCACAAATCCAAATCAATAGATTGCATATAAAATTCTATTCTAGTTTTTCAATAAACAAAATCCACACCATCAAAGAATGGTGGTTTATCAATTTCAAAACCTTCCATTTTGAAAAACTTTCAAGGTTGCCAACAAGCAAGGATCTTTAACTCTAAGCAGTTAAGCTTTCACCAGAGCACAAAGCTCTGATACCACTTGTTAGTCATGGCAACCATTACCCAAGAGGGGGGTGAATTGGGTATTAAAAACTTTTCACAAATGCTCTCGAAATAAACACAAATATGTAAGCTATTAAATAAAAGAGAAAGAATTGCGAGAAGAAGAATAAAAGCTTTAAGAATAGCAAATAAATAAATGTGTAATAATATAAAATTGCGTAAAATAAAGAGATTGAGAAGAGAAAAGCAGGCACGATATTTATCCTGGTTCGACCACTAACCCACTTGTGGTCTACGTCTAGTCCTCGAAAATAATCTGAGATTTTTTACTATGTATACAAGCTTCAATAGGTGCTTGCAACCGTTACATAAAAGAGTACTTTTCACACACAGGAAAACTCTACCCTTGTGCTAAAGTCTCAGCCTGCAGGGATACCTCACCCTTATACAAACCTTGAAGGGATACCTCACCCTTATACAAATCTTGAAGGATACCTCACCCTCAATACAGAAGAACAGAAATATAGATGAAGAGAAACTCTCACAAAGAGTAGATAATACAATTTGAAGCTCTATGAAGCTCTCTAAGGATATCTCAAATTTTAGCGAAAAAGAGCACAGAAATTTGGTAAAATATGTATCACAAAATAAAGCAAGAAAGAATTATTTCAGATAAATGGGTGCTGTTAAAAGATGTCCCAAAAACATGTATTTATAGTGTTATAAGAAAAAGAACCATTGGGTATAAATTAATATCACATTAAAAGCATCTAAAAATAGCCGTTGCGTGATTCTGGGTCGAGTTTATTCGAATAAGCTAAGTATTATTCGAATAAATCCTTCAAAAGATACATTCCTAAACGTCTCTATTCGAATAACAAGTTTATTATTCGAATAAACCTTCAAAAACAAGTTCTAGAACATTTTCTAGGTCATGTTATTCGAATAACCCTTTGGTTATTCAAATAAACCTTTAAAAACTCGTTCTGGTATGATTTCTGTGGTGTGTTATTCGAATAACATATCATTTATTCAAATAAACCACTCTGATTTCAAAAACTGACTTTAAATGGTCATAACTTCTTCATTTCGTATCCGTTTAAAGCAAATGACCAGTCATTGGAAAGATCTTTGAGTCTATTTTCAAATGAAAGAAGTTTCAAAACAAAACTCAAAGTATTTTGAAAGATATGATCAAAAGAGTAACCAAAGGTCAGTTTTGCAAAACTCAAACTTGGCTATTTTTCATAAATTTGAACTACCACCATAAATAACTTTTCAAAACTTATTTGTTGGGTATTTTAGCATAGGAAAACCATTTGTAAAAACATATTTGAGATATCCATAAGGCTTCGTACATAAAGACCCTAAGTCCTATAAGCTATACCATTTAATCTTCCTTCGGACTTGGTCTTTGACATGACTTTGATGTTATTAATACCTTCATGAAATAGGAATTCATATTCTCCTTGTATTGAGCTTAATAGATATCTTTTGCTTTCTTGTTGCAATGCTCACTCTTGGTACTTGGACTAACCTACAAAGTATTGCTCACTTAAACAAGCATAGTTAGTCCAAATTCATAATTCAATATTTTTATATGCATGATTCATAAATGTATAACTCTAGTCAGTTTAACATGCATATAAAACTTTCATATACATATCCAAATAAGATATTTATCAATTATTAATGGATATGCTCTATATAAAATGTAACAAAGAACATAAGCAAAGTGTTCTTTTTGTCTTGTATTTGTCATCATCAAAACTTAACATATTAAACCATTTGGGCAAACTTATTTCCACAGTCGCGAGATCACTTTGGAATTGTATCGTGCAACAATTTCCTGTTTTAGGGCTTCCTCTCGGACGTAGGCAATATGACACTTTTCTTCCAGGGGGTCCAATTCTTGACGGATGAGGTCCGTGTTGGTCTCTTCGGAAAAGCTCTACTTCCTCCAACTCAATTATCTTATCTCCACCAAGATCATAGTTTCGCAACCATAAGTTAACTTGAAGGGGGTTTCCCCTGTAGAGGAGTATGGCATAGTTTGATACACCTATAAGACTTGATCGAATTGCTCCACCCAGCTTACTTTAGCATCGTCGAGTCTCTTATTTATCCCCCTTAGTATGACTCGATTGGCGGTCTTGGCTTGCCCATTGTTTTTGAGTGCTCCATCGAGGTGAAATGTTGTTTAATCTTAAGGCCCAATAAGAGATCTCTAAATTTCTTGTTGGCGAATTGAGTTTCGTTGTCCATAACAATTGATTCTGGGACTTCGAATCTGCTTATGATATTTTAAAAAGTGAACTTCTGCATTTGCATGGATGAGATCGTGGACAACAACTTTGCTTCAATCCACTTCGTGAAATAGTCAATGTTCACAACCAGGTACTTGACCTACCTAGGAGCTTGTGGAAAAGGGCCTAGGATGTCCATTTCCCATCGATAAAATGACCAATGGACAGACATTGTAGATAGTTCTTCAGGTGGTGCAACATAGATGTCAGGGTGGTGTTAGCATTCATCGCATTTCTGCACATGTTCCATGTTGTCAATGTTCATAGTGGGCCACTAATATCATACTCTTAACACTTTACTTGCCAGGGATTTTCCGCCGAGATGGTGACCAGAGCTTCCTTCGTGGATTTTCGCCAAGACATACTAAGCCTACTTGGGATCGAGACACTTAAGGAGGGGACAGGAGAAAACTCGATGATATAATTGATCATCATAAGTAGTATACCAAGCCGCCGCCCATACTCCTTTCTGGGTTTCTTTTGGGTCATTGCGAAGTGAACTGTCATAGAGATTAGCTAAAATAGGCGTCATCCAAGATTCCTCAATCTCCAGTAGGAGGACTTCATCGCCCGTGATGTTGGGAGTAAAGAGGGTGTCCTGGATTACAGATCTATTGTTGCCCGGGCTCTTAGTGCTAGCGAGTTTTGACAAGATATTGGCCCTAGAGTTTTGGTCTCTAGGGATGTGCTCCACCCTAACGCTATTAAAATTTTCCATCAGCTTCTTAACCTTGGCTAGATATTTTCACAACAAGGGTTCCCTCACCTGATATTCTCCTTTTATCTGGGACGTCGCCAATTGTGAGTCATTATTTAGGACCACGTCTCTAACCCCCATTTCCTTTGCCATAGTAATACCTGCTATGAACACTTTGTACTCGACCTAAGTGTTGGAGGTGGGGAACTCAAATCTCAAAGAATGCTCCAGCACGGGACCGGCTTCATTTTCCAACATGATTTCTACTCCATTCCCTTTGGGATTCAAGGATCCATCAACATAGATGGTCCAAGAATGCGCTCTAGGGTTATGAGAGTCCAACGTGAGTTCAATCAAGAAGTCAAATAGTACCTAGGCTTTGATAGCTGGCTTGTGTAGTACTTGTCTGATAGGCTGGACCGTCATTACCACTATGGGGTGGCACTGGAAGTATTGTCTCAGCCTCCTTGCGGTGACTACTAATGTTAGGGCCAACTTCTCAATTTTTTGATAACAAATTTTGGGACCCTGAAGGACTTTGCTAACAAAATAGATTGGCCTCTGGCCCTCATCTATCTCTCTTATCAGAACCGAGCTAACTACTTCGTTATTAACAGAGAGGTAGATGTAGAGTGTTTCGTCGAGGTCTGACCTTCTTAAAATGGATGGCATTGATAGAATCTCCTTTAGTTCCCAGAATGTGGCTTCACATTTTAAGGTCTACTCGAAGTTCTTTCCTTTCTTTAGAGTTTGAAAGAGGGGAAGGGACTTTTGGGTGGCCTTGGCCAGGAAGCATATGAGGGCAGCAATTTGGTTTGTCAGCTATTATACCTCCTTAACGGATTGGGGGCTGCGTATGTTGAGCACTACTTGGCATTTTTTTGGGTTTGTCTCGATATCGCAGTTTGTCAACAAAAACCATAGAAATTTGTTAGCCTAGACACAAAATGCACATTTCTCCGAGTTTAGATGCATGTTATGCTTCCGAACCTTAACGAATACCTCTTCCAAATCCTGGACGTGATTGTCGGTGTTTGTTGTTTTGACTATCATGTCGTTTATTTATACTTCTAATATCTTGTTAATTTGTCCTTCAAAAACCTTATTCATCATGTGCTGGTAAGTGGCTACTTCATTTTTGAGCCCAAATACCATTACTCGGCAATAGTAACTTCCTATCTCGGTTACGAAGGATGTATTATCCTCATTGTCTGGATGCATGAGAATCTGGTTATAGTCAGAATAGGCATCCATAAAGGAAACTAACCTAAAATCAGACGAGCTATCCACCAGCTTGTTGATGTTGGGAAATGGGTAGGGTTCCTTCAGACACACCTTATTGAGGTCAGTGTAGTCGATGCACATGGGCCATTTCTTACTAGCCTTTTTGACTAAGACCACGTTTGAGAGTCATATGATGTAGGGAACCTCCTTGGTGAAACTAGCGTCTAGGAGTTCCTTCACTTGTTTTTGTATCACTTCTTGTCTTTCTGGCCTAACTTTCCTTTTTCATTGTACCACTAGTTTAGCATCCTTCACGATGGAAAAATGGTGACAAACAAATTCAAGGTCTAGGCTTGGTATGTCTGCTAAAGTCCAAGCAAACAAGTCCTTATTTCTCCAAAGGATCTCGATCAGTTGGGCTTTCTCTTCCTGGATAAGTTGTCCGCCAATCTTGGTGACTTGGCCGGGCTTGGCCCCCAATTGAAGAGGTTTGAGCTCTCCATCTAGCAAGAGACGTGTATCCTGTATCTCTTCACGTACGTCTAACTCAATTAGGAGGATGTTGATGGAATCTGAAGTGACCGGGGCTAGGTCATTGGGCAGGATCGTTATCCAAGGCCTCTTGGCGATTTTCAGGCTCTCATTATAGCACTTCCTTGCCATGACTTGGTCCCCCTCAATTGTCACAACCTTGTCTTGGTGGTCCAAAAACTTCATGGCTAAGTAGGGTGTAGAAATCACGACCCACAGGGCGTTGAGTGAAGGGCAGCCCAGAATAACATTGTAAGCGAAATGATAATTTACCACTACAAATCTGACCTTGACCGTCTTAAAGATGGGGTCTTTTCTTAAAGTAAGGTGAGTCTCAATATATCCGACCAGGGTGATCTTGTCGCCCGAGAACCCAATCAGCTTGCTGGTATGCAGAGTGAGCTCTTCCTTCAATAATCCTAGCTTGTTGAATAAGTCTAGGAACATTATATCAACTAAGCTTCCTTGGTCTACGAACATTCTCCAGACCTCGGTGTTAGTAATTATTTCGGTGATGACCATAGGGTCATCATGATCTGGGACTATATTCCCATAGTCCTCGTCAGAAAATGAGATCGGAGGGGCCTTTCTTGACCCTCTTCCTGATTTTGATTCTACGAGGGAGGTCACACTCATCACCGCTCAGAAGACCCTTTTCCTTGCATTTTCTGACTCATCGCTGCCCACGAATCCTCCAGAGATGGTGTTTACCATCTGAGTTACTTCGATGTGGCAGTGGTTATCTCTATTTGGTTCATAGGTTATCTCTCTGAAACCTTCTTAAGAAGCAGGGGGGAGATTCTCTCTGGTGAATGAATTCTCGTGCCCGTCCCACTAGGTTCTGATCGTGTCAAGGCTGGTTTGTGGGCGGTAGGGATCAATGTTAGATAGCAATTCACTGGAGATGAGTTGTGCACCATAGGAGCTCAGTTCTTATTTGTTGGAGATAGTCCCCTTCTTGTGTTTTCCATGATGGAGGTAACAGTGGGAGTCCTTTAAAGTGGAGTTGAGAGTTAAGATTTATCGTTTCCCACAGACGGTACCAATGTTCATAACAGAGTTTTGAGAGTTACCTGAGAAGGTAAGTAGTGGTTAATTCCTCTGTGGCATAGCAACAATGATTTGAAGAGTGAGGATATGGGTACCTGCAAAAGGCACTCTGACGCTCAAGTCAATGGCTGCTCAAGGAGGATATTGTGCAATGAGACTAATGCATACCTTTGTCCTATTGTTGAGCCTTTATATAGGGATATATGAGTATGTAAAGGATGTAGGAAATTTGAGCGTATCAATGTGTACTACGCTTTGGCTGTTCTATGCAATCTGTCCCCTCCTTCAGAGTGGAGTGGTGTATCTTCTTTTCTATCGGTAGGGTGAGGGGGGACATGCTTAGTGGGCAAGTAGCTCTCTGCGCATCGCACGTCTGAGAGATAGGCTAACTGTAACACCCCAATTTGTCATTTTTCTTGATATAAATACATTTTATAATACTTGCGAATTTTTGTTAATTTTGGGAATTTTCAAGTATTATGATTATTTTAATATTATTTTTGAACTGTATGCTTGAATTTTATTTTTTTTTCTAAAAATATGAGTTTTATAATTTTTATGATTTTTGGAAATTTCTGTGGAATTTTCTGAGTTTTTATTATTTTAATATTATTTTGAGTTGTATGTGTATTAGAGGCAGAGCCGGAAAAATAAAATTTTTTTCTAGATCAGAAAGTTCTGGACTGTCAAGGCGGGATCGGGAGATCTTACCAAATCCGAAATCGAGAACAGTTGACAGAGATTTTTTGTATCTGAGTTTTCTATTATCCATTGTGTAATAATAGCAGTAGCTATTGTCCATTGGGTAATATCTGCTAAAAAATATCTTAATGGTGATAAGTCAAAGCGATGGACCAATGGTAAGCAGGAAGAAGGCAAATTGGATACTCAACTTAAAGAAGAGAAATTCAAATTTACTACTCAAGCTAGAAGACAAATTCAATTTGGCTACTTACTTTTTCAAGATATTTTGAGCTTGTATTGTCATTCTTTTTCTAGAAGCGATGACTCACCATATTCTAGAAGGTAGTAGAATGCTGACTCACCCAGCAACTTGTCACGATGAGTCACACATTCCAGAAGCTTCTATTGATGACACAGCTGGTGACTCAGTACTAGGACTCCCCTTACTGACTCAACTGTTTTAGAAAATTCTATGATGATTCACCTAGTAAATATCTAAGGAATAAATATCTAACAGGTAAATATCTCAGGAGAATATCTTAGCAAAATATCTATGAAAAATATCTAGGTAAAAATATCTTTTGGAAAATATCTGGATGAAAATATCTAAGCAGAAAATATCTTAAGTGTAATCATGAAAGCTGAAAATATTTAAGCTAAATATCTTAGGAGTAATGATGAACCATCATTACATAGATTAATGACTAACCAATTAGAATCAAGTTAGTTTCTTAAAAAGTCAACAAAAGTGGTTAGATTAGTTAGCTAAGTAACTAGATAATCTAACTTAGTTACTCTAATAGTCTAATTAGTAACTAAATGGAACAAACTAAGTAACTAAATGGAACAAACTAAGTTTGCAAATACTTAGAGTCTTTAATTACTAGAAAAATATTTAGAGTTTCTAGAATCATTACCTATACATGACAAGAGCATGGTTTAATCATGTAACTAGATAGTTAAAATGCAACTAAATGATCTAACTAAATACAACTTGATGAATTAACTATCTAAGCTAAGTGTAACTAGAATTTAGTTGGAAACAAAACTTATTTAGCTATCCTAATGAGTCACAAGGCCACCTATGTTGTTCTAGGAGGTTTTTGAATTTTCTAATGATCAATAGATGACCGCTTGATGACCTAAACCATGTGCACCCATGTGAGCCCATGTGCTTATGTTTTATCTTGCAAAACAAGTCATAGTCTTTCTATCCTAAGCTACTCCACGACTAATGCATTGAGCATAGGCTAAATCATTTCATTTCCATTACTTTGTGGTGCAACCAATTCTCTTATCTTTTCTCCAAAGAACCCCACAGCCATACACTTGATTTTTGGACTTTGCATTTCATTTCCTAAACACTTTATGACAATAAGAAACCTTTCATCTTTCCTCTCTCTTCCAATCTTCCAAGAACACAAAGAACTTCAATTTCTCTTTTCTCTTGAAGGCTCACAGGCAAACCCATTGAAATACCTTCCAATCTTCAATAATTTCAAACAACCTTAAATTTAGAACCTATACACAATTCTAAAACACTTTATAGTTGAGATCTTAGCCTAGTTCTATCATCTTCAACCTTGTTCTTCAAGTTGAAGATCAAAAAGTTCATACCATGTCCATCCAAGGAAGCTCATGGCCAACCACCCTAAGACCACCTTCCAAGTTTGTTTAATTTCAACTAACCATACTTCTTGAATCCTCACATTATTCTAAGACTCTTTGATGTTGAGACTTTGGTCTAAATGCATCATCTTCATGCTTGAATCTTGGATTTAAGTTCTAAGGTTTCAAGGTAAAGGTCTTGAAACTTAACTTCTTATTTGATTCTTAGAATCCTAAGGCCATTTTTGATCTATGGTCATCTTAATCAAACCTTAGATACTAATTTTTATATATTTGTTTTGATTCTAAGATCTACTTGGTGGTGAAAATCTGATACAAAAAGAGTCCTACGAGGAGCTAGGGGGACATCAACCAGGTAAGAGGGAGATTAACCTCATCGGCCATATGTGGTGGTGAAGAAATGGATTGTTTGTGTTTGCGAGTGAAAAATTCATGTGAGGATTTATTCGCTTGATTGTTTGATTATTGGTTTATCCTTGTTTAATTATGCGTTTTTATATGATATGATATTATGCATGGATTTATTATGGTTGATTTTTGGATATATGTGATAATATGTGATTTTGATAGTATGTATGAAATGTTTATGGTATAGTTTTGATAATTGATATATGTTGCATACTATAAATTACATGAGAAAGGAAATAATTTTTGGTTCCAATAGCCAATTGATGGCTCACAGCCTCAATATCATCAAGGGAGCCAAGTGTTCTAAATTATTTTCCAAAATATGAATTAAATGGTTTAATGATAAGAAATTGGATTAAGAGTTTTTGTAAAGAATAAAGTGATAGAAAATATTTAAATGTAATTTGAGAAAACTATAGTGAAATTCGGCCAACATGCTAATTTTCAATATCCTGGAATCAAAATTATTTTTCTAAGTGTACACTTAGGTATTGGATTAAAAGGAAATTTATTTAATAGGTTTTTAGACCTAAAAAGAAAGTAAACTAATTTTTAGAATTAAATTAGTGTAAATAAGTTATTAAGTTAAAAGTTAAAACTTGAACTTTACTGACGTATAGCTCACCCTTTGGGTTTTGAAGCGCGTTAGGAAATTTCAAGTTGTAATATTTCAAGTTAATTAAAGAAATGTTGTTTTGTGAAAAATAGCAGAAAATACTATTTATAGTGAGAAAATGTTGGAATTATTATTTATATATTATTAAAGAAATATTAGAATTAAAGTCAGATTTTGAAAATAAATGAGAAAAGTTTTTTACTTGAGTTTAAATTATGTTAAAAATGTTTTATGCGATTTAAAAATAGTGATTTTTAGCTATGCGATTGAGAAAACGTTTTAAAATCTTTACGCGATTGAGAAAAATGTTAAAAAATCATTACGCGATTTGAAAACGTACCTAAAGTGTTACACAATTGTGAAAATGTGATAATATCGCTACGCGATTGAGAGGAACAACGAGTTTTGCTATAAGGCTGACATACTATACTCGAATGGTTTATGGTTTTAACATTGTGCTCGTGGAACTGAAGTACTGGACCCAAGTGGATCTTTGGTATTATGTAGTTATATGGGCGGTTATATAATATCATTGATACTAATGATATTGGACAATTGTATAGACAGTTGCTTTAATATCATTGGGAACGGTTCAACGGTAGTTTGATATGCATTTGAGCATTATACAGCCGGTGGCTGTTGTGGCGTTTTATGCCTAAAGAGTGAACGAAATTCGTAGATCTGGACCAGATCTTGGGGGTAGGCACAGTGATTCACTTTGTGATTATGATATCACAATATATATATACCCCTGACCGTGATCAACTGACTGCAACGCACTGGCTACCCGACAACCACTATTTCTTTTCATGATTCCAGCGTACACTGTCTTTTAAGGGAGACAAATCTTCTGGAACATTCATATCTGAATTTGAAATCTAACTCCATGGAGTAGGAAAGAGCCACATTGTGCATGAGGATGGTCAGCATACACATTATACATATGCATAGTCAGCATTTCATACTATCGTGATATAGTATTATTGTGATATAATATGATTGTGGTATTATTATTATGTTTGATGTTGTGTTGCGAGTTTATTGGATTTGTTTATCCATTAAATGCCATGAATATATATGTTGATTTTATATTAATTTATGGATTGTATGTATGGAACGATATTGTTGTTCGTATCATTTTTTTGCTACCATATTGGTATGCGATGTAGGGGATCTCAGCTCTTTGCTGTATTATTTTGTCTGTTTCTATTGTATGCTTATTTCTGTGAAGACTACGATGGCAACAAGGAGGGATCAGCTTGATTTCTTTAGGCTATAGTTTCTTGAAGGCGCTGAAGCTTGGCGTGTTTATTGGGACACAGGGCATATAGTGTATTGTGGTGACGTTACTTTATCAATAAGTAGGACTCGCCATGGGATCATTATTTCATTTTATACGATTGCTTATGTAGAGGTTATTTTACCTATCAGGGAGTTGTGGAATGAATTTCACTATACTCATAGAGAGAACTTCGATATAACTTTGGGTCAGATTTCTATCCATCGAGACATTCCTAGCTAGGGAATTTGTCTTCTGAGAAGAAGTCTTGTTCTTAGATGTTATAGACTTGGGCTAGTCTAGGTTAATTACGTTTTGGGGTATATAAGTATCGTGAACTTATGGTTGTAGTAAATTTTGTTTATATGTAAAGTATGTTATTCAATTCTCATATCTTGTATACTTTGTTTAATAAGTTTATGTTTTCCATGAAAAAAGAATTTGAAACTCGTATTAAGTTAATATTAAATATTTTATAACTTGGGTAATTAATTTTTATAATCATAGCAGATACATAAAGTACATTTTCTATTTAAGGCATCCGCCACGTCATTCGCCTTTCCAGAATAATACTGGAGTTAAAAATCGTAGTATTTTAAAAAATTATAACTATCGTCTTCTGATCGGACAGGTACTCCAAGTCGTTTCCGATCACTGTAGACATCGTAAGTTAATCCATCATTTTTTTCTGAAAATATATGAGTTTTATAATTTTTATGATTTTTGAAAATTTCTGTGGAATTTTCTAAGTTTTTAATTATTTTAATATTATTTTGAGTTGTATGTGTGTTTGAGGCGGGGTCAGAAAAATAAAACGATGTATTTTCATAAATTTCACAAGTTGAACTTCCTCTAATCTGATTTGATTTTCATGAATTTCACAATTATTATGATTTTTGTGAATTCTTATGTGTTTGAGGCGGGACCCAAAAAAATAAAATTTTTCTATGGCCAAAAAATTTTGTACTGTTGATACGGGGCCGGGGGAATCTTACTAAACCCGAATCCGAAAATAGTTTTCAAAATTTTTCCTTTACTGTATATTATACTATTTTGTTTATTGGGCAATAAAAATATAGTAGCTATTGTCCATTGGGTAATATCTGCTAGAAAATATCAGAGTGGCACAGCAGAAGCGTGGTGGGCATGTGTATCTTGGGGCCGACGAGGGTGGGGGGAGTGATCGCCGATGCAATGAAGCACGGACAAGGAGAGGCTTCTAGCAGGAACGGGGGAGCTATATGCTAGTAAACTTCAAGTCACCAATTTATTTGTTTTTATAAACTGATTCCACTAATTTAATAAATTCCAAAAATTGATTCTCACTTACTTTAAAAATCTCAAAATTCATTAATTTAAATCCTTTATTAATAAATCCTCTAAGATTACTCTTAAAATCATTTTTGACTCAATTTACCAATCCTTGGCATACTGGCCATAATTACTTTATTCTTTAAAATCAACTACTTAATTATTTCCCATCTCATTTTTATTTATAAAAACCTTTAAAAATCCAATTTCTTGATTTCTAAATCATTAAATCTATGATTAATGAAATAACTCAAAATCCTTTACTCCCAAAAATTAATTTGAGGCCGTGATGCCTCTATGGTTCTTTGGAACCCAAAATCTTTCCTTTTCCACATAAGATCCACATCATATCACATACTTCAATTCAATAAGCATGCTATAAAAATTCATGCATCATAAACACATACTAAAACATATTATCAAAGCAATAAACATATTAATCATTAAACAAATCATAAACATAGAAAGCTCTTAAACAAACAAGTGAAATAATCCTTATAGATTTTTCACCACACACATCCATTCCTCACCACCAACACATGGTTGATGAGGTTAATATCCCTCTTACCTTGGATTGATGATCCAAGCTCCTTGTTGTTCTTCTTGAAATAGATCTACTCCACCACATATGGGCAATGTTGTGTTGCAAGTTTATTGGATTTGTTTATCTATTAAATGCCATGAATATATATGCTGATTTTATATTAATTTATGGATTGTTTGTGTTTGTGAGTGAAAAATCCATGTGAGAATTTATTCACTCGATTGTATGATTATTGGTTTATACTTGTTTGATTATGCGTTTTTATATGATATGATATTATACATGGATTTGACACTGGGGAAAAATCTATTTGAATGCAATTACTATTTTGAATAGTCTGATAGAGGAAATTTCGAGTTGTAATATTCCAAGTTAATTAAAGAAATGTTGTTTTGTGAAAAATAGTAGAAAATACTATTTATATTGGGAAAATGTTAGAAATATTTTACGCGATTTAAAAACAGTGATTTTTAGCTACGCGATTGAGAAAACGTTTTAAAATCTTTACGCGATTGAGAAAATGTTGAAAAATTATTACGCGATTTGAAAACATAACTAAAGTGTTATGCGATTGTGAGAATGTGATAATATCGCTACGCGATTGAGAGTAACAGCGAGTTTTGTTGTAAGGCTGACATACTATACCCGAGTGGTTTATGGTTTTAACATTATGCTTGTGGAACCGAAGTATTGGACCCGACTAGATATTTGGTATTATGTAGTTGTATGGGCGGTTATATAATATCATTGATACTAATGGTATTGGACAATTGTATGGGCAGTTGTTTTAATATCATTGGGAATGGTTCAACGGTAGTTTGATATGCATTTGAGCATTGTACAGCCGGTGGCTGTTGTGGCATTTTATGCCTAAAGAGTGAATGGAATTCGTAGGATAGTGGATCTGGACTAGATCTTGGGGGTATTGTCAGGGCGCGATGATTCACTTTGTGATTATGATATCACAATATATATATACCCCTGGCCATGATCAACCGGCTGCAACGCACTGGCTACCCGACAACTACTATTTCTTTTCATGATTCCGGTGTAGACTGTCTTTTAGGGGGGACAGATCTTCTGGAACGTTCATATCTGAATTTAAAATCTAGCTCCATGGAGTAGGAAAGAGTCACATTGTGCATGAGGACGGTCAAGCTTCATTGGAGAGCTTTGGATATTTTCTTTCAATTGATAATTATCTTCTCATGCTTATCCAAATGAAACTAGAATTTAGTTGGAAACAAAACTTAGTTAGCTATCCTAATGAGTCACACGGCCACCTATGTTGTTCTAGGAGGTTCTTGAAGTTACTAATGATCAATAGATGACCACTTGATGACCTAAACCATGTGCACCCATGTGAGCCCATGTGCTTATGTTTTATCTTGCAAAATAAGCCATAGTCTTTCTATCCTAAGCTACTCCACAGCCAATGCATTGAGCATAGGCTAAATCATTTCATTTCCATTACTTTGTGATGCAACCAATTCTCTCATCTTTTCTCCAAAGAACCCCACAGCCATATACTTGATTTTTGGACTTTGCATTTCATTTCCTAAACACTTTATGACAAGAAGAAACCTTTCATCTTTTCTCTCTCTTCCAATCTTCCAAGAACACAAAGAACTTCATTTTCTCTTTTCTGTTGAAGGCTCACGGCCAAACCCATTGAAGCACCTTCCAATCTTCAATAATTTCAAACAACCTTAGATCTAGAACCTATACACAATTCTAAAACACTTTGTAGTTGAGATTTTAGCCTAGTTCTATCATCTTCAACCTTGTTCTTCAAGTTGAAGATCAAAATGTTCATACCTTGTCCATCTAAGGAAGCTCATGGCCAACCACCCTAAGACCACCTTCCAAATTTGTTTAATTTCAAACAACCATACTTCTTGAATCCTCACATTATTCTAAGACTTTTTGATGGTGAGACTTTGGTCTAAATCCGTCATCTTCATGCTTGAATCTTGGATTTAAGTTCTAAGATTTCAAGACCGAATTACGTTCTGATTATCATCAGATTTACATGAAAGTAGAAGATGTTCCAAGACAAATTTGTTGTTGTTCTTGCTGGCAATATTCTAATCTATTCTCGAAATCCAGAGGAACATGCTGAACACCTTGATACAGTTCTTCAATTTCTGAGAAAGAAGAATGTGTTATACGCAAAGCTGTCCAAGTGCGAATTCTGTTAGAGGAAGTTCAACTTGTGGATTGAGGTTATGCGTTGATGCAAAATAAAAAGATTATGACATATACTTAAAGGTAGTCCCGAAACGTTACAGATGGTATCAGGATGGGACCTCTCCCAGTACGGTGTGGTTCGGGGACGAACCAAGCAGAAGTTGGTGGGCATGTGTGTCCCGGGGCTGACGAGGGCGAAGAGTGATCGTCGGTGCAAAGAAGCACGGACAAGGAGCGACATCTAGCAGGCTTCTAGGCGAAAGGTCGCATGAATGAAATGAATACGCACCGGAATGAGAGGGATTCAGAGACTGTGCAGGTATGGGACTGCATAGTTGAGGATGGCTTAAAGGAATTGATTTGACGTAGCCATATCAACAAGTTACAACTTCTTTTTGGGAGCCTAGAACATAAGAACTCCGTGATTAAGCATGCTTAACTTGGAGCAACTGTGGGATGGGTGACCTCTTGGGAAGTTTCCTAGGATGCGTGTGAATGAGGACAAAGCACGCTGAAAAGACCCGTGTTGGTTTGTGAAAATACTCGTCAATCCTGCTGGCAGTCCCAGAACGTTACACTGACGAGTCAGGTTGCTCTAGTTTTATGGGCCTACAACCGGTCTAGAACACGTAGTACTATATTTTATCAAGGTTATGAATCATTAATGGGTTTAATTTACTCAATGCCATGACTGGTTGAACAATTATTGAAGACTTGAACCAACTCTAGGACAAAATTGAGCAATCCCTTAATGATCCTAATTCTAGGGGTCTTCACAATTAGGTTTAGAATATTTTAGAACCCAACCCACTAATCAAAATAGTGGGCAGGTTGGTTCAAGTTGGTGATTTTTTTTCCCTCGAAAATGGATTGGGTTTGTGCCCATAGGTTGAAAACAAATGTCAAAGAAAATTCCATCACCAATTTCCATTCCCAAACAAGATCAACCCAAGTTATTGTAACCCCTCCCCTCCCCTCCCCCCCCCCCCACCACCCAAGAAAAAAAAAAAAGACACAACAACAGTGTAATACATAAATTCATGAATAATTAGTGAAAACTTTATCTAAATTTCTCTAAAAATTAAGATTAGATCCCTATAAATTTGAAACCCTAACATCTAAATAACTTAATAAAATGAATATATATATATATATACACACACACACACGCGATGAGAACTTGCAACTCACCGATCATGTAAATTAAAATTGTTCAAATCATTCTAGCTTAATACAAATAACCCAATAAACGTACATAAACATCATATAAATATAGTTGTGAATTCTCCAAACCAACTCTGAAATTCATTAATTCTTCAACAATACTTATATTCTTACATCAAATAAGTATATATACTTATTTTTACATACCATCTAATATTATTTATTATACATATTTTTTTTATTTTTTTTTCACTTAATCATATCTTTTGAAAATGGTATAAATAATATTATACCCTTTTTTAAAGTTATAAGATGATCATTATTGATTCTTCAGCACATAACACATAAGGTCAAATAAAAAAACAAATCCATGCTAATGAGCCGCAACACACATGGCACCTGACCCAACTTCCGACTGCCTAATGGTGGGGGGTGCGAAACCCCCGCTCAGCCCCGTTCCCTTCCCAAGGTCTTTTTTATGTTTTTGGTCGACCCTTTACCAAGGTCCTTGCACTCGTTAAATTATCAACAACAAAAAAGGTCCAAATCCAAATAAATCGTGCGTTACATAAATCAGTCTCAATCCTAACATATATGTCTTAATCAACAAGGCAATAGCTATAGGTTCATAACATAAACCAATGAGTCATAATCTACTATCTACTAGACTACTAGTCACCAAGCACGCACTTGAAGCAATTATTAACTTTTATAGACTTTACGTCATATCTCATTTCTATCTACTGTTTTTTCTCCAAGTTGCATGTTAATTGTCGGAGTTGGAGCACTTTCATTTTTTATAGATAAAATTATGTCTTTTGATAAATTTAAGTGGAATGACGCCATACCTCATACCATTTTTTCAAAGGCCAAGTTACTCTATAAGTCCCTGTATTCTATGAAAAAATTCAAATAATTCTTTATAGTTTAAAATTTTTAATTCGGTCTATATAAATTGAAAAAAAAAAATTGAGTCTGTGAACCCACCCTACCATTACACGATTTCGGCGCTAAAGGGAGCGACCAATTTTTTTTTTTTAATCTATATGCAGCCAATTACAAATTTTAAATAAACTACAAACCTATTTGAATTTTATCAAAATGTAAACGTACCTAATAACAAAAAGAAAAAACTTGGGTATGAGGGTTCGATTAGGTTGAGAGAGAGCGTCTAAACCTGAAAACCTACCCAAGCTCAATGGGTCCAATGATTTCAGACCCAACCGAACTGTTTTGAGGAGTTCCTCTTGTGTCTTCGTCATTTAAATTGAAACAGAAGGTAAAAATCTCCAGGGTTTGGTTGTCAAAATTTCTAATGAACAAAGCAAAGATTCAGACTCAGATTAGATTTATGACTTAATTGATAAGAATGTGGAGATTTTACATGTAGGAATGTTTGGTGAGTTCGCTTACGTCTTGTATTTTGTGTCTTTGTTGCAGGTGTTGCAGACTTGCAGTTTGCTTGAGCTCTTTATCGTAGGTTGGGTTGATTTAAACGGGTTTTGGGTCAACCCAAACCACTAAAGAGCCCCACTTACGACCCAAAAAATAAAAAACACTCCACCCCACCCATAAGGGAGGCATAGATTTAGATACAGGTCTGAGAAAAAGGATTTTCCTAATAGGATCTAAGCCTTTCAGGTCGAATAATATATCTCCTTTAGGTAGAGACAAAAAAAAATTGCACACCGAAAGTCAACATTGCCAGATGGTTCGGTATTCAAATCAAGAAAATATGCCAAAAACTGGGAATGTTTGAATAACTATGACTTTCTTATTGGCAGATATATATAAGGGACTTTCAAGAGTTATATGAACAGACATTGATGAGGAATTCATCTTAGTAAAAAACCCATCCATCCATTCAAATACAGCAAGAGAGAAACAAAAAGAAACAACAAAATTACTGCACTAAACATCCCTATCACCTGCATAAATATTAGTGCTTATCCTCCTTAGGAATGTCTTTCGGAGGAACCTTTGATTCCAGTTCTTTAGGACTGGACTTCTCCATTACCCTGAAAAAGACAGCAAAAATCATATTACAATCTATCAATTATCTACTTAATAAAATAACCATCACCTACATCAACACAGTGAGGGGGGGGGGGGGGGGGAAAGAGACAACAAAAAAGGACAGACATGCATTAAAATCATCAATCAGAATATTCCATTCAAGGATCAAGTTATCATGATATATCCAGTTCACAGTTCACAATATCATCAACAAATAATAATCATGAGTCCCATTTAAAGCCAAGCATTCATGACTAGTCTTATTTAGGAATTTAAAAGTTTATGGAGGGGGAAAAGAAATTCAGGAGAACCATTTCCCCTCAATCCCACCATTTTGTTACCCTTGAAATTGAGGGCTAATGAGGAGGAATAGCTGTGTTGTTTATTAAACAAATTGTCATTTACCATTTTATCCCCTAGATTGTGTTAATTAAAAATTTTTATACAGGTCATAATGAAATTTTACACATAATCCATTTTCCTTCACTTTCCTTCCCTCATTAATCATCCAAGCATGGTTTTAAATTGCGGTTGCGGCCGCAGTTGTAGTTACATTGCAAATTGTGGATAATTGCAGGAAAATGCGGTCGATGCGACCGTAATTGCAGTCACGATACGGTTGTGGAGACCACTAAAACCGCAATATTGCGGCCGCAATTGCGATTGTAGACTGCAATTTAAAACTATGCATCCAAATATGGGAAAGGCAACCCTTTTCCATCAAACCATTCCCTTTTCATTTTATTCCATCCCATCCCCTTCTCTCTAAAACTTCCAAACATAGCCTAAGTAATTTAAAAAGTGGTATCACTACTTCTGCTCTTCCATCTTTATCAGTATACCATGATTTCAATAGGTTGGCATTAAGCTGGCTACCTAATCCTCATGCACCCTTTTCACCATTCATTCCCATTAAATATTACAATTATTTAGTATTACCCACCAATATTGTAAATAATTTACCAGAAAAAGAACTAAAACACCTTGTTCTTGGTTTAATAAGTTGATCATAAATAGTTGCCAAAGAAGTAATCATAAATCTTGAGAACTTCTCTAAGTGAAGTCCTTGGCACGTTCATATAATATTTTGGATGAGGTGTTTTATTTGAAAAATAGGATGGATCCAACCAACTGCAGTTTTTTTATTTCCCTTGCAATCAAGAGGAAAAGGTTGCATGATCTAGAGGATTCTTCTACAAAATTTTGTAATTCATTGATAAATCTCTCAGCTAATGATTAGGCCATGTTATTTAAGCTAATAATATTCACTTTGTAAATTACAAAAAATAAACAGGACGACCATGCCAGAAACATACTGAAAAGTTAAAACAACCATCACCAACTGTGGCTAAGTAACATTGTAAGAGCCACAGAAGAGCTTTTATCACTTACACCATCCTCCTTCTATCAGAATATTTTATCATGATTTATCGGAAAAACAATAATAGTACACCATGTCATGTCTCACATATTATGTTGCTGATTAGTAAGAACTTGAAATAATTCTAAATTTGGGCCGAATGGTTAAATGCATTCTGGCTCATACCAACAAAAGGAGAATAGAACCAACACCAAAACTTATGCATATCACCTAAAACAACTTTAGCAGCAGATCAATCATGAGACAAAGGCATCCTAAATCCTGCATCCCTTTCATGACTACACTATGAATATAAAGTGGAACAATACTTCACTATACTACGAATATAAAGTGAAACAATACTTCACTTACATTATTCTCATCAACATCTCAAGTAAAAGAAAGACATGGCAGATAAGAAAAAGAAAAATAATAGAAGTCGGCTTTCTTCATCCCAACATCAGCTAAATAAATCTTTCCTGCAACATAATTTTTCTAGTGCCTTCATAAACTAGTTACAAGCTCTAATCACATGCATGTAAACAGAATTTTTGTGCAACAAAACAAGTTCCTCACAAAAGCAAGCACGTAGGGAAAAATGGCTAAGAATAAAAAAAACTTTACATACTATTTACTGGACTACAGCAAGCAAATGGTATTGAGCAAGCATATCAGCAAAATCGAAATGAAGCTCCAAAAAGTAAAAGAAATCGCAAATATGCGATTTTGGATCCTATGTTTGGATGGAGGGGTTTGGAGGAAAAGAGAAGGGAGAGCTTATTCTTCACTTTGAGTAATTTATTTGAGAATTTTTTACCAAAAACAAAAAAGTACTGTGCGCACGTTAGAGACAAAAGTAAGAGTAAACTCTAACAAATCCATAGTTCCTTATCCATGTTCTTCTAATCAATGGTTTATACCCAATTAGATCGTTAAAATTTTACTCCTCCATATCCCACCTTACCATTTTCACTTCTACAATATTCAAAACATGTTTAAAAAAAAAAAAAACCAGAAGTCCCACGCCCAATCCATAAGCAAGGAAAACCACATAAACCCCAATAAAGAGAAGTAACCCAGTACCCAAAATCCAAACTTTTTCACAAACAACAAGCAGCCACTCGAATTGATTAACAAGAGATAGGTACAAAAGGGGCTCACTTGGCAGAATTTGCGGTTTCTTCTTCGAGCCACTGGCGAATGTGTTTGACGTTGCGCCTGAAAATGGACGCGGATTGCTTCACGTCGCTCCTCAGAAGAAGAACCACGGCGCTTACACCGGCTACCGTGAGGATGAAATTCGTCAACCCCATGCTGCTCCTTCGCACACCGATTCACAAACCCAGGATCCAACTCGGAAAATAGTGCACAGTGCACACTGCTACGCTGGTAAGGGTTCCATGCACAAAATGGGGGGTTTCTTAGAGTTGGAGAGTAGGAAGACCATGACATGAGCGGCCTCATTTCTCAAGCCCATTGGGCCCATGGAGAGGCCGAACGGTTAATTAATTGGGCCCATCAGTCCTTCATTCATCAGCGCTGAATCCGTTTAGTTGGGCCAGGTTTCTGGTATAAGCCCAATGGGGAAGGTGGTCAATCATAAAAAATTCTTATATAAACTAGATACACTCAAGTTAAGTACACATGACCAATCACATCATTAATTGTGATGAACTATGGTAGTTCATTATTAATTAGCTATAATAATTATTGATTGATATAATTGGTCAAGTATACTCAACTTTAGTATCTTTAGTTTATGTAAAAATTTCTCGTTCAATCATATTTGTCATATGCGAACTCATAAAGTTGGTTAAACGGTGGAAAAACATGTGATATATGAATAAGCACACAATCCCATATTTGAATCATAATTATATTAATTATTTGGTGTCAAGTCTAGTAGTAGTCAAGTCTAGTCTCGAATGTGTCATATTATAAAATAAAAAAAAAGGTACAAACTATTTTTTGTAGGGTTGACGCACCTTGCACAAAAAAATGGTGAGTATTTTATAACATGATACATTGATACTGTTATGTTATTATGGAAGAAGATGGTCTAAATCTAATGACAAGGAATCAAAATTAGTACTGCATGCATATAAAATAGATATTTTATGTTGTGAGTGTGAAATATTAGCTTAAAACTAATTGATATTAAGTAAAGTGATCTAACAGATATATAAATCTTATCCAAAAGATTAATGTAGGTAATGTGAGACTCTTAACACTCACCATACATAGATGTTTAGATTGAATAAGCGAACTTAGTGAAATAGGTAATAGAAAAGTCAAATGAAATAATGAGATCTTGATTCTGATATCATGTAAGATTTTAACTTAAAATTAATTAATATTAAATAAAGTGATCCAATAAATATACAAACTGCATCTAAAAGATTAAAGCAGAAATCTTAACAGTGAGAATCGGGCTAATGTCTAATAATGCTTGTATTTGAAGCAATGATCTTTTTTCCCCCTCTCTGCTGTTTTAGTCCATGACAAGGGGCCTTTCTTGGTTGGTAGTTACCCTGTCATGCTAACCGTGAAGCCAGTCTTTAATTAGCAAGTTCATCCCATGTGGAATCAAAAAAGGAGATTTTAAATGGATGTACCAATTGTAAGTTTGCTTTCGTGAATCATTAGACAAAAATTTATCTTTTTGTTCAACTTGGAATAATAGATATATAATTGAAATAGTCATCACCTACATAAATCGTAGTGCACTCCAATTTGGACTAATACAGGTCTGAATTTCGAAATTCACATATTATGGTGTACTGTATTTTTGAGTGACACCAAAGAATATGAGAATTCTACCCATCATATTGATAACCCTAACATTTCACATTTTATAGTTTTTTTAAAAATATTTTTAAATTTAACTAATAAATTTGTAGCTCAATTGACATCAATTTAAGTTTTAAAAAATTTATGTGTGATGTTGATGTTTTTCTTTCTCTTTTTCATTTTTACTTAGAAAAGAGTGGAAATATTGTTCAAAACGAGAAGTAATACATCCAAAGAACCAAGGAACCCAACAGAGGCAGGGACATTCTCTATCCACACTGTTTCTGGGTGGTTATAAGCTGACTTAGCTAAAGCATGAACAGGTTGATTTCTATCGCTTTTAGTGAGCATGAACTAGCAAGGTCTGAACTGTTTACTGCTCAAGCATTCTTCCACTGCATGTTGATGTTTTACTACTTGCATCTCTGATATAACAAAAAAAAATGTTTAAATTTATTTGAAAGGTGTAATTAAATCAATTAAATTCTTTTTAATTCTTTGGCCTCAAGTATAGTTTGTTTAGATTATACATGGGAGCCCCCAACCCAACTAAAATATTTACAGAGCAAAATTCGACGTTGCATCAGCATTTATATGCCCTATCAAGGAAGGTTGTGACAAAAACATAAAAATCAAATCAAATTTGGACCAACTTCCATTATTTATTTAGGATTTCAATCACCTTTTCGTATAATATATTTATTTTACTTTGTGTTTTGCATAGCTCAATTCCTATTTAGTATCAAAATTTTCACCTCATTTCTTTCTTAATAATACTACCTACATACATTTACACACACATTACTTTACACGCGTAAAATCTTCATAATCTAAATATAATTGACCCTACTTTCTTTTTTACATACTTACATTCTAATTCTAACACGTAATACTGATGTGAGTGGTTGTAAAAATGTGTCATAAGTATTATTCTTTCTTTCTCCAGGAGAATCAAACGGAAGATGGAGAAAAAGAAATGACACCTCACTGAATTGTGTGCTATTTTTAAATTGACTCTCTTCCTGGTCCCTCTCTTTTTCTTGCCTTTCCAGTTATGCTATGCAAATACAGCTGCCACATAAGAAATTTTTATTAATGCTTTGCTATGAGCCCTTAAATCAACGGTTAACATGAATGCATCTAGTTTTAAAAAAATATTTTAACACATGTCAACTGTTAATTCGAGTATTTATAATAAGTTATGCTTACCTAAAAATTTCTAATTGTAGATTCACATATCAACGCAACAAATGCACTATGATGCTTAAGATTGCAAGGAGAGAAAATATCACAATTAGGAGATTTATAAAGGATGAATCTGATATTGGCACGGCTCAATCAGACTAAAGGACTCAAATCTCTAAGAACTTTGATTTGATTGAGCCGAGCCAACATCAAATGATTATATTTCTATACATGATAATCAATAAAAAAAATGTTATGCTGAATATAAAATGGCAATAGTTATATATACAACACACAACATACAAGCTAGTTTGATGACATGATTGCATGCACTTGCGGCTTCTTTTCAGCTCGATTATGATTTCTGCAGCGACTTTCATGTCTCTGTATTGAAAGAAAGCAGAGAGTGACAGAGACAAAGAAATGGAGTTAGGGCGTAAGAATACCTAGGTTATATAGGGAAGAGGGACCAAGTAGCTAAAGGAACAGTGCATAAAATCACGTTTTTTTATTTGGATCAAACTGCTAAACAAACAGGGTTTGCTTGTGGTTAGAAACTGTGTTTCTTCTGTTGTACCTAATTTAGTTGGAAAGACAACAAGAGGGTCCTTAAGTTTCGATATTGTAATCTCATTTTTTTTTACAAAAAAAAAATTAGACTAAGAGGTGGCTACTTTATTTGATATTGTAATTTCTAATAATACATAATTGACATCACTTTGCTGTCATTATGACATCATCATTGATCATTAGTGTTATATGGTTCTTTTTAGTTTATATTCTCACTCACTTCTTTTGCACAACAGATAAGGGTTTTGTATGTGGTTTTTGTTGTAGTGTTCGGTCAAACTTAGCCATTTCGACATAATGACTAAGCAGGTAGTACCATGCTGTGAAAAAGACTAAGTTCTAGAAACTTATTGAAAAAGGAGTTGACAAAGTAGTCAACCAATGTCAACAGTACCCAGTCAAACAATGCTTAGCACAAATCACGATGTTAAAGAAGATAGTGTCGACAAGCATATTCAACAAATGAACAACACTTAGCCAAATCATAAAATTGCAAGAGCAAAGTCACAAGCTGTTGTCGAAGCCATGCAAGTGAAGTTCTGTTAACGTCGAAGCCTATGTTCGATGAGAAACGATTGACAAGCTAGAGGTTTGTGGTGGGCCCCATGACTGAATGTGAACAGTCACCAAGAATCAACTAAGAGTGCACAAAGAACGTGGGTTAATGGAGAAAATAGAAGTTACAAGGAGAAGAGAGAAACCACCTACTATTTGGAGTAGTTTCCACTTTGTACATAGTGGGAAAGCCATGTAAACAAATAAACACATGTGAAAATTTGCATGACTGTCAAGTGGTAGCATCTTAGGGCTATAGAATTCAAAATCTAGGTTCCAAAAGGAGAGATTGGTTGCCTATAAATAGGGGTTGGAACAAAGAGAAACAGGTTGGCCTATTTGCTTGCTAACAGCCTATACTTCCTATAGTTCCTAAGTCCCATGAGCAACGCCCATGGATTGACGGATTGTCGGGTTAAAGTCAAGTATGGCCACCACTTTCAATTCATATGTCTCTCTATGTTTTTGCATGTTTGTAGTTACTTGTATAGTTTACATTCCAATTAATGCAATTTCAATTTCAGTTCTTTCAAGTTCTTACTTGTTCTTACATGTTCTTGGTTATTTATCTTTCAAGTTCTTACTTGAGTCTATAATTTACTTGCTTTTAAGATTAATTCCCATGCATTTTACCTTTCTGCAAGTCCTATTTCATGTTTTTTCCAACTTAATGCAAATTTATGCTTTAACACGTTTACTTTTTGCATTTATGCTCTTGTTCTTGTTCGTGTTCTTCAATGTTCATGCATTTTTTGCATATTTCCCTTGTTTAATCTTCTTTCTCACACACATAGCACTTTTAACATGTTTTTCCTGCACTTTGCATCATCATTGACATTTTCATGCACATACATTCCTATAGTTTACATTCTGCCATCTACATTCTGTCAGTTTACTTTTCGCAAGTTTACTTTCGATAGTTATTTTCATGTTAGTTTACTTCTAGCAAGTTTACTTTCAACGTTTGCTTTACCTTGTCATTTACATTTCTATCAAGTTTACTTTCAGTAAGTTTAATTTTGACATTGCCTTTCCTTTAATTTACTTCTAGTAAGTTTATTTCAACACAATCTTCACTTTGATGTATCATTTCCATTCTCATTTCTTTTGAACCATCTAATGTTCACTTTCCTCATTGATGCTTGACCGATCAAAGGTTATTTAACCCTTTCATGTCAGAATCTTATTGATCACCAGATACCTGATAGTCCCAAGAGGAGTCAAATTCACTCTTAGATATTTAATCTTGAATCAAAATAAAGTATTCAACACTTTGATGAAAAATCATCATAAAAAAATTGGCATGCCTAGTGGGACCAAGTTGAGAGAGATTATGTAAGATTGCTTCCAATAGTGTTTGGTTCAAAAATATGAGCTTCTCATGTGAATGAGAAGCGACAAAGAGACATTGATTATATCTAATCGTGATTCTACTTCAGAATCATCAGAAAACATGAGTGCTGATGGTAATGCCAACTCTATCAATGTCGACCGAAGTACCAGTCCTAACACAACTGTGGTTTCATAAGGTTCGACTATGAACTCATAACCAATGGTGCAGTTGATTGTCTAACAACCAATCATAGTGCAGAATTCAGCAAATAATCTAACCAACAACAATGCCAAAAATGGTAATGTGCAGCCAAGACTACTTCCTCCTTATGGCATGCCTTATAACTTTATTCCACTTGTTGTGCTGTCAATTAGAGCAGTGCTAGTTCACTTTTAGCCAGTGAGTCAACTTATAATACCAACAGTTAGTTTTCCCCATCCGACAATGGCTGTGTTGAGTCCATTTGTGGATACATCGGCCACAAGCCATAATATTGGAGAACTTGGTCTGAATTTTGGCAATCTGAATCCTCGACCTAAAGGGATACCAGTCGGAGTACTAATTTTCTTCATATGACAAGAAAGATGCCTAATGTGTTCACTGGACCTACATAGAACATGTTGAACAATGTCTGTCAACAGATGGACGAAAACATAGTGAACTCATCGCCATCTTAGATGAAGAATGGATTTTGGGTTCCTTATATAGGAAGGAGATTGAATGCCTATTGGACTAACCAAAGGTTTTGAAATAAATGCAAAAATAAGAATGTATAGCTGAAATGAATGCGTTCAGGATCCGCATTCTTTGAACTTGATGAAGAGTAAAGAGGCACAATGTTTTTCTAGAAAGTATTCATAAGTATGGTCATTTTGCTCAACTACTCTACTACCATACTTACGGGGGCATTTATTAAAAGCATAATAAAATCTTATTATGGCACATGTGCTATAAACCTGCACATATCATTATGTGACATGTGGCAATACTAAAGCTGCTAAGAAAGTGTCAGGTGGACATTTAGTCTACTAGTCGACAATGTTGAGGCTGTCGAGTAAAGGCAATAATGATGTTGCCTAAGTATCGAAGAGAGATTTACTTAAGTGTTGTCACGATCTATCTAGTGGAGAAGTAATTTCTAGTAGTACTAAAGCTACTTATTGAGATATTATTGATGTTATTTCATACTCTTTAATAGTACTGAAGCTATTAAAAGAGCAAGGATGGTAATATTGAAGTTACCATAAGGTTGACACCATTTCAACTTGGTCGACTAGATGTTATTGGAGTTTGGAGCTAAAGGTTGCATAACAATAATACTGACGTTGTTGTAGATAACTCCAAAATTAAATAAGTGCTTAGAACATGATTTGAAATATTGCATAGCGATAATATTGATGTTATCGACGAAGTTCACAACAAGACTTAGTTTAATGAAGCATATGACATATATATGACTTTTTAGAAGATCTTCAGTTATATGACATTAACTACCCAGGATGGAGAAATTATCTCCATCACATCCTTTCAGATGCATAAAGTGCCACACGTACACATTATTTTGGAGTAGTGAATTGATGGAAAAGAAAAAGTAATAACTACGGACACATGGTGCAATATTGAGAAGCATCAGATTTCTACAGAATCATTGGATGCTAAGAGTGCTTAATCGGTTACCACATTTTGCTTATAAATAAAGAGCACGAGTAACATTCCAAAGGATGTTGAACACTCTACACTCCTCATCTGCAATAGGAATACAAGTTACCAGCAACCAACCCTTTCATTTTCCTTTTCTAGATAGGGATTTTCTTCACTTTTAGGAGTAGGAGTAGCTCTTAGCTTGTTCAACTGATTGTACTTGGAATGACGCTGTAAGTGTTTTCAAGTTCAATTCAATTATCATTTTCAATACTTGTTATTGAATGGCACACCCAACATTTTTTCTTTGATATTCAATTTATGCTTAGCACGATCACACATTGTTCAATTTGATTATCTTCTCTTGATTTTTCAAATACATGATTTGAAGGATAGTTTAGACACTGAATAAAGCAACGACAAAAGTTTGATCCCTCTTTCCTCTCGACTGTAAAAGGGTCGATGTTCAAAGTTTAGGCCATGATTTGATTGTGTAGGCTATATTAAACTAAGAATAGTTTCTAAGAAAACATTAACATGCATATGTGTTGAGAATTCAAGTGTGAGTTTCAAGTATATATGTGAGTAAAAGAAGTCTGACATTATTAAGGAATGGATAAGGAGGACCTTATAAGTGGAAAGACCTATAAACTTTATGCCTCAAGGTTTTAGGTTAAAACATAGTATTAGCCCACTTTGGTGTCCCTCTTTTTGTCCATTGGTTTCAGATCACCTCAATATTTTGGGCTCCTCTCTTTCCTAACAAGTGGTATCAAAGCCGATGGTTCGACTAAGATGAGTACTTTGTAATGGTTGGTTGTGTTCTCATGGTTGATAACGCCGCTAAAGAAAAAGCTAACTTTGGTAAAATCGTTGACTCGTTACTCCACTTGAGGGTGAGTGCCCTTTGGTGTGGGGTCCTTGAGAGTGGATTCACACTTAAGGGACATATTATTAAGAATTTAAGTATGAAATTCAAGTGTATATGTGCATAAAAGAAGTCCACATTGTTAAGGAATAGACAAACTGAGGACTTTATACGTGGATGGACTCATGAACCTACTACCTTAAGGTTTTAGATTGAGATGTGACATTGGCCCACTTTGGTGCTCTTCTTTATGTCCATTGGTTTTAGATCTCCTCGATATTTTGGGTTCTCCTCTTTCCTAACAAATGGTATTAGAGTCGATGGTTCGACTAAGGTTAATACTTTGTCACGGTTGTTAGTGTTCACATAGTTGGTGTTGCCATTAGGGAAAAAGCCAACTTTTATAAGATCGTTTACCCGTTACTCTGTTCGTGGATGAATGTCCTTTAATGTGATGTCCATGTGTGTGGACTCGCACTTGAGTGAGAGATTATTGGGACTTCAAGTGTGAGCTCAAAGTGTATATGTAGGTAAAAGAAGTCCTACATTGTTAAGGAAAGGATAAGGTGAGGACTTTACAAGTTGATAGACCCTAAACCTGTTGCCTTAAGGTTTTAGGTTGAGACATGATGTTGGCTCATTTTGGTTTTCCACTTTATGTCCATTGTTTCATATCTCCTCAATATTTTGTGTTGGATTGTAGCTAGAATTATAACCAAATATTGATTCCTAAAATTAAGGGATCTTATCTCTTAATGTGGCAGTTTCTTAAAATCAAGGCATGTAGATAATTATACAGATTTGGATAATTATGGGAATTAATTATGAGATTTAGTTTCCTATTATCTTGCAGATCTGTTATTGATATCATGGAAGTATGTTATTGATTTGTTTGAGATTATCCTTGTTTAAAAGGATTCAATCTTATGGAAAATTGGTAAAACACTCCCCACCACCATCTAATTGCTAGTTTGCCATTTCTTCTACACCACTCATATCACACCCTCCAGCTGACAAATCTTAAGCCTTATCGCATTGCCGGAGCATACCAGTCTAGGCAGGCAATCACACCTAATGGGACACACTAGGAGCAAAGGAATGTAACATCCCTAAAAAATAATAATAATAATAAGTATTCAAATAAAGTTCTTGTTGGGGAACAATATAGGAGGAAACATGACACCTTATTCGAATAAGGATATTGCCATTCGAATAAAATGGGCTGCTGTGTGCATATATACGTTGTAACCATAATGAGTTATTTGAATAAGGATATTGTTATTCAAATAAAGTGACTAATATCAGAATAAATGAGAGACACGTTCCACTGTAACGAAGAAAGAAAACTTAGTTTAGTTTCTTCAAGTAGTTTTTCTCTATTTGGTCTAAAATTCCTATGGTTCTAATGGAACTAAATGGAATGAGTTAAGATTGATGAAGTCATCACAATAGGTGTCAAAGAGGAGAGACTTGGAAGACTTAACTTGGAAGACTTGGAAGAAGAATTGGAAGAGTTGGAATTTTGGAAAAATAATACGTAAATGATGAAATGGAGGACGAAAGATTAAGCAAATTCACCTTGACAAGCAAAGAAGCATGGTGGAGAAGAAGAACAACTGTCCACACATTAAATAAAGATGACATGAGCTTATGAAATAAGCATAGACAAGTGTCATAAAGGGAAGCTCATGGAATTAAGAATGATCAAGAGAAATCTAGAATATGGTCATATGTCAAGTAATGGATGGAAGATTGACAAGGCTTAATTCATAAGCCATTCTACATTAGGAAGAAGAAATGATTACAGAAAATAGGTGTCAAAAGATGAATAAAACAGAAGAAGAATTAAGGCCAAGTGTCTGAATATCAATTAAAGGTAAGCTAAGCTTATGATATCAGCATAACCAAGTGTCAAGTAATGGGTGATGGATTAATAAAGGCTTAAAGCATAAGCCATTCCAGGTATGACTACAAGAATCAGTGAAATGATTAAGGAAGAAGACTTTGAAGAAGACTTTATCTCCTTATGACACTTAGTGTAACATCCCAGAAAATCATGTTAGGCTTGTATAAGGTTACATAGGTAGTCTGATACTTGTTTGACATGTCAGTTAAGTTTTGTGATGAATTGAGTTAGTTTAGGCATTTTACTGCAACAAGAATGTGGTAAATAGCCTAAAATAACTCAGAAAATAGCATAAACTGTTATTTGAAGGGAAACAGATGTGGATAATTTGTTTCTAGGTTACAAATGAGTTAAGTAAGGTATAGTTAAAGTTTCAGGACAATCGGAGTTAAGTTGGTATATTTAGGCATACTGATTGTGTTTTTAAAGCCGGATTGACCCCCAGTAGATATGGAAAAATAAATAAATGGTGAAACAAGATTTTTAATGAATCTTAGGATTTATTTTAAGTCTGTTGGAAGTTGAAAAACTAGATTCGGAGGGATTTAAGTGTTCATAGTAGATCAAAAATTACAGTACCACATTAATGGTTATCTTATAAGAAGCAAAGTTAAACTTTGTTTCTTATATTGTTTTCCTTCCCACGGTAGAGAGCCAAAAGAGAAAAGAGAAAAAAGAAAAAGAAAGGTGTGAAAATAAGTTTACCCCAAATGGTTTTATATGTTAAGTTTTGATGATGACAAATATAAGAGAAATAGAATACTTTGCTTATGTGCTTTGTTGCATCCTATATAGAGCATATCCATTAGTAATTGATAAATATCTTATTTGGATGTATCTATGAAAGTCTTATATGCATGTTTAACTAACTAGAGTTATACTTTTATGAATCATGCATATGAAGATATTGAATTATGAATTTGGACTAACTATGCTTGTTTAAGTGAGTAATACTTTGTACAATAGTCCAAGTACCAAGAGTGAGCATTGCAATAAGAAAGCAAACGATCTCAATTAAGCTCAACACAAGGAGAATGTGAATGCATATTTCATGAAGGTATTGATAACATCAAAGTCATGTCAAAGACCAAGTCCAAAGGAAGATTAAATGGTATAGCTTTTAGGACTTAGGGTCTTTATGTAAGAAGCCTTATGGATATCTCAAATATGTTTTTTAAATCTTTACAAATGGTTTTCACATGTTAAAATATCCAACAAATAAGTTTTGAAAAGTTATTTATGGTGGTAGTTCAAATCTATGAAAAATAGCCAAGTTTGAGTTTTACAAAACTGACCTTTAGTCACTCTTTTGATCATATCTTTCAAAATACTTTGAGTTTTGTTTTGAAACTTCTTTCATTTGAAAATAGACTCAAAGATCTTTCCAATGACTGGTCATTTGCTTTAAACGGATAAGAAATGAAGAAGTTATAACCATTTAAAGTCAGTTTTCAAAATCAGAGTGGTCTATTCGAATACAGGATGTGGTATTCGAATACCACAGCCCAGAAAATGTTCCAGAACGAGTTTTTAAAGGGGTATTCGAATACAGGATGTGGTATTCGAATACCACAGCCCAGAAAATGTTCCAGAACGAGTTTTTAAAGGGGTATTCGAATAAAGGATGTGGTATTCGAATACCACAACCCAGAAAACGTTTCAGAACGTGTTTCTGAAGATTTATTCGAATAACCAAATGGGTATTCGATAAACACCCCCAAAATCACGCAACGACTATTTTCAAAGGCTTTTAATGTGATATTAATTTATACCCAATGGCTCTTTTTCTAAGAACACTATAAATATATGTTTTTGGGACATCTTTTAACACCACCCATTTATCTGAAATAATTCTTTCTTGCTTTATTTTGTGATACATATTTTACCAAATTTCTGTGCTCTTTTTCACCAAAATTTGAGATATCCTTAGACAGCTTCATAGAGCTTCAAATTGTATCATCTACTCTTTGTGAGAGTTTCTCTTCATCTATATTTCTGTTCTTCTGTATTGAGGGTGAGGTATCCTTCAAGATTTGTATAATGATGAGGTATCCCTTCAAGGTTTGTATAAGGGTGAGGTATCCCTGCAGGCTGAGACTTTAGCACAAGGGTAGAGTTTCCCTGTGTGTGAAAAGTGTTCTTTTATGTAACGGTTGCAAGCACCTATTGAAGCTTGTATATATAGTGAAAAATCTTGGATTGTTTTCGAGAACTGGACGTAGACCACAAATGGGTTAGTGGTCGAATCAGGATAAATATCGTGCCTGCTTCTCTCTTCTCAATCTCTTTATTTTACGTAATTTTATATTATTACACATTTATTTATTTGCTGTTCTTAAAGCTTTTATTCTTCATCTCGCAATTCTTTTCTTTTATTTAATAGCTTAAATATTTGTGTTTATTTTAAGAGCATTTGTGAAAAGGTTTTAATACCCAATTCACCCCCCTCTTGGGTAATGGTTGCCATGACTAACAAGTGGTATCAGAGCTTCGTGCTCTGGTGAAAGCTTAACCGCTTAGAGTTAAAGATCCTTATTTATTAGCAACCTTGAAAGTTTTTCAAAATAGAAGATTTTGAAATTGATAAACCACCATTTTTTGATGGTGTGAATTTTGTTTATTGGAAAATTAAAATAGAATTTTATATACAATCTATTGATTTGGATTTGTGGGATGTTATTCTTGATGGATTTTTTCCTAAACCAAAACATGATTGGAATGCTTATGATAAGAAATGTTTTTCTTTGAATATTATAGCTATGCAAATTTTGAGAAGTAGTTTGAATGATGATGCTTATGCTAAAATTAAAAATTGCTCTAGTGCTAAAGATATATGGGATACTCTTGATGCTATTTATCTTGCTAATAATGATTTTGTGTATAAAGTTGTATATAGAAAGCAAGAAGAACAAATGTCATTGAAGGAAGCTTGTCATGAAAAATATCCTCAAAGAGATGGTCAAATTATTGAAGGGAGCCAAATGCCTCTTGGTGACGATAGTGCTCAATTTGAAGAAGAGGCAAAGCAAAATAAAATTGATGAGGAAGAAGGTGATTCTCTTAAAAAGCCAAGTGTGCTAGAAATTGAAACCACTTCCTATATGGCTAAAAAGGATTTTTAGGTAAATAATTCTAAACTAAATTATAGTCCTTCCTATAATGAGTTACAATATGCATATTATGAACTATATGATGGTTTATTGAATTTAGAAAAGAAAAACTTATTGTGTTTGGAAAATATTTACTCGATTGAAAATGAAATTGAGACTTTAAAAAATGAATATGCTTTTCTTAATGAGAAAATACCTTTGAAATATGAAACCTCATCTTCTTGTGAAAAGTGCATTAATTTAGAAAATCAAGTTGAGGACTTATATTCTGAATTTGCCAAAGCTAATGATTGTAATTGCTTAAATTCTATGCTTGTTAATAAGAATAAAATTAATGTTATTACATGTGAAAATTCAAGCAAGGCTTATGGCAAAATTAATTTAGAATATAATAATAATAAAATACTTAAGTTTTTCAAAAATGATATTCAAATGATTAAGCCATCATTAAATTTAATTATTTGTAATTTTTGTGGTCATCTAGGATATATTTCTCATTTATGCAATTATAGAAGAAATCTTTATATGAGAAATTGTATGGTATGGGTTCCTAAAAATCCTAAAGGCCCTAATACTAATATTCAAGGATCCAAAATGAAGTGGGTACCAAAGTGTCCTTCTAGTGTTTCAATTATGCAGAATATTTCTCAAAAGGATGGACAAATTGGTCAAAATAAAGAGGAATCATCAAGAAGAATGCTTCCAAAGCCTAATGGTAGAAACTTTGGTCAAAGAAGGAAGATGGCTTCAACCAAAGCTTCTCAAGTACAAAATGTAGAACTTGCGAAGTTCAAGACTCCAAAAGAGAAGCAATGGATAAGAAAAAGTATTTCCTTGATTACCAAGGCCAAGGTATCAAAAGTTTTTACCTCTTATGCACACTCACATGCAAAGTCAATAAATTTGAGGTATATTCCTTGTAGGCCTTAAGTGATAAATAGAATCATGTGTATTTGATAAAATTTGAATATTATGTTTAACACATGATTATGTTCATTCTTATTATATCATAATTCATTAATTTGTTATATATTTTGGTACATAAGGGTCTATAATGCTTATGTATGCTTTATATGCTTTAAAATTGTCTACATATCATGAAAGTAAGCATGCTATCAACTATGTGCTTAATAGTATTTAATTATTTAATTTATCGTGCTCAATTTACATATTATGAAAAATTAATCTTTATGAGAGCATAATAGATTAATATTCAAAAACTAACACACAAGGACCCAAGAAAATTTGGGTACCAAAAGTCAAAAATTGAAGTGTGTTGTAGGTATGCTTGAAGGCTAAGAAGTGACTTTGACATCTTGAAAGTGACTGCTCTAAATACAAATATCATAAATAATCTCAAGCTCTCTTCCTTGTCTCCATGAAGCATAGACTTGCAATCCTTGGATAAGTGAAACTTGTGTTATGCTTTTCTAGCTTTATATCTTGAAAATGTTTCTACACGTTAATATGCTAGATAAAAGTAGGCTCATTGTTTGAAATGACATGATTGATGATAATATCCTTAAGCATGAGTTTTTGTTTAATCATAACTTAAAATGGGTATTTGTGTTAGATGGTTTTATCTTGTTTTATCCCTTTCTAACATAATCCTTGGTTGTTTCAAAATGCTTTTGTAAGAATCAAGAATTTAGTTTGATTGTCATGAATGCAAGTTAAAATAAGTACTAAATTGCTTGGTTGTTTTTAATCTTTGCACTTACTGGTTTTAACCTACTGCTGCTGCTGATATTCCTGCCCCTGCTTTATTTGAAAGGTTCTGCTGCATTTGTTGCTATATATATTGCATAGCATTAATAATCAATATATGCTAAATTCTTTGTTTGTTTTGTCTGAAAATATACACTTAATGATATGTATGAAAAATGCAAATGCTTAACTAAATGTAATTGGCTATTCCTTTGATGATTATATGTACTTAGCTAAATTGATCAATGAAATGAAATATATTTTCCCTTGTAAACTCATTTGTTGTTTTGTCTTACTGTTTTGAATGCTTATTTGCTTATGAGTTTGGCATAATGACTAACCTCTATAGATCCAAAATTGATGGATACCAAAGAAAGTACTTTGAATTATTTTGTAGGGTGTCAACTACCTCAAGCAAGCATTTAAATGGAATAAGTTCATTCAACTTGAGGATAGTAAAGTTTAAAAGGATTCAGCTTTTAAAGAGGAGCAAAGAATTTCTATTCCCTCATGAAAACTTGAAGCTTGGAAGTTGGTGGAAGTTAGAGTCACCTACAAAAACTCAAATATTACACTTTTGGTGATATCAATCCTTATTTATGCTTTAAATTTGATGTCATATGATATATGGAGAAGTAGAGAGTTGTGTTATACCTTAACATGCCTTATATGATAATTATTTGCCAAAAAATGCCTAAATAAGTTTTGATGATGATAATATGTTTCTTGATAAACTTGAATCATGCCTTAAAATGCTTAAACTTTTTTTTTGGATTCAAGTGCATATGTGCTTCATGCATTCTTGTTAGAGCTAATATTACATGGTTGATAATGTGATACATGTTTTACATTATATATCAATCTAAATTATGCTTATAAATGGACTTACATGATATTTGATGCTAACCTATGTTTTAGAGGACTTTTAAAGTTAGCTTTGCAAGTCTCTCTATGTGTTTCAAATATAGTCATCAGATTTTTTACATACAAGCATATGAGGATAAATAAGAAAAGTTAAATGGAATTCAAATGAAGAGGAAGATAAAGAAGACTTTCTTCAAGTGCAATGGAATGGAATACTCAATGGAAGAAAGCTCAAACTCAAATGATAAATAAACGAAGAACATTCTAAAAAAGCATCACTCTTTATCTAACTCAATAAGTATCTCTATCCCTTAGCTTTTGTGGTATTCTATATGGTATGGATCATATGATACTTGTTGATAAATTGTTCTTAAATGATTATATGCCTTCTTTACATAAGGAGTATGCTTAGCATTGACAAAGTGCCTAATTGGATATTAACTTGCTATTTTGTCATTGCATTTAGGGTGAATGATATTAGTTCTATACATGCTTTGATCCCTATAGCATATTTCATCAAGGAAATGTACTTATGTTCTTTTGACTTGGATTGATCTGTCTTAATGAATATGTTTTTTTTAATATAAAATATTTCTACCCTTCTAAAATGCTTTTAATATATATATATATATATATATATATATATATATATATATATATATATATATATATAATGTGCTCTTATAAAATTCTTTTTGAAAGGGGAGAAGTCTTAAAATTATGGATTAAGAATAAATATCTTTGTCCTTGCTTTTTTTTTTTTTTTTGATAATATACATATTTTGAGGTGGAGCCTAACTCTTAAGCTGTTTATATTTTTTGGTTTACATCCTTGTTTGATTACACAAAGTGTTTTATTGCTATGCTAAATATTGACATGCAAAAATATGAAAAGCATTGCATGAATAATCTTCTATATCTTGAAAATCATGCTTGTTTCATCTCTCTATTCTTGAATCATATGCAGTATCTATAAGGGGGAGAAAATTTTTTCTAAGCCTTTTTGTTGATGTCAAATAGGGGGAGTGAAAATTGGAAATAAAAATATGTTCTTGTATTTATTGTTTGATATGCTTACATGAATATCCATTCTTGTATATTGTTCAACATATTTTTCTTTGGTGATTTGTCATCATCAAAAAGGGGGAGATTGTGGAAATAAGTTTGCCCCAAATGGTTTTATATATTTTTTGATGATGACAAATACAAGACAAATAGAATACTTTGCTTATGTGCTTTGTTGCATCCTATATAGAGCATATCCATTAGTAATTGATAAATATCTTATTTGGATGTGTCTATGAAAATCTTATATACATGTTTAACTAATTAGAGTTATACTTTTATGAATCATGCATATGAAAATATTGAATTATGAATTTGGACTAACTATGCTTGTTTAAGTGAGTAATACTTTGTAGGATAGTCCAAATACCAAGAGTGAGCATTGCAATAAGAAAGCAAACGATCTCTGTAACACCCCAAATTCTGGCTATATGAATAGTAATAGCAGAATTGCACTATTTTGTATTTTCTGTGTGGTATAAAAATAATTTGACTGTTCTGAGATCATACTTAATCATTTTGTATGATTTGCTCCTGGTTAGGAAAAATAATATTTTTCAGGCCGGGGAAATTCTGATCTGCCTCATTTGGAGACGGGGGATCTTACTAAACCCGAATCTGAGTGACTCAGAAAAGAATCTTTTAAATTTTTAGAATCTATCTATGAAAATAAATAATATTGTATTGATAAATATCCGTGATTGCGTTTATAGCAGTCGTTGCTATGAACGTTGGACACGATAAGTTTTAATTAATAGAAAAAGTGTTTAGAACATTTCTTGTAATTAAAATTAAAGTGAACCAATAGGATATAGTCAAAACAAATGGTTAGACTTTTCTAACCAATGAAAATTGGTCAAGGAAAGAAGTTTAGACTTCCTTGTGGACCATTAGATTTGAAGCTTGACTTAGAAGCTTTGATCTTCACCATTGATGCAATCAATGGTGTAAAACAAATCCTATCAAAATTATCAAGTAATATTTACCATAGATAAGATTAATGGATAAGATTGAGTCAACATTAATTGCTTGACTTTTACTTAGGAAACTGATTAACCTTAATTTAGTTGTCCTAATTACCTAATTAAGCAATTAAGTAAACTAACTTAACTAAGGATTAGTTATAACTTAATCCTTACTTTAATGTCCTAATTCTAATTAGAGGTGATGATGCATGATTAATATGTATTAGATACAAGCTAAATACGTTAAACTAAAATTAGTTATGTACTTGAAGAATTAAGTAAAGATGGTTAGGAGGTTAAATCCAATCAAATAGCTAATCAACTAACTAGTAATTAGGCTTGAATTAATGATGAATTAAAGACTTAAACTCACCTAAACCATCATGGACAGCAGCAGAATTGGAGGCCCAATAGCAGCAGAATTGAGCTTGGAATTAACAACCAATTAAAGGGTTTAAACTCACCTAAAACCACCATGGACCAGCAGCAAAATTTGAGGCCCAACAGCAGCAAAATTTGGAGATGGTCCAGCTGAATTGGAGCAGCAGAAAACTTGGCCCAGCAGCACCAAGCTCCACGGTTCAGCAACAATTTGGAGCAGCAGAAACAGCAGCCACGTCCAGCAGAAATAGCAACACAGTTCAGCACATTTGTGAAGCTTTTATGTGATATTTGAATATCACAATGTCATGCAAAGTCAAGTGAGCAACCAATGAGAAGAGAGAGTCCTTGTGCAATTAATGCATGGCTATTTGCTCAAGCAAATGTCACTCACGTCATTCACCAAGACACAACACGGCAGCAGCTGGATGGGGGGATAATTGCAAGTGAATTCCTTATTTTTTGTTCACCATAATGACTCACGGCTGGCAGCTGTTTTATACACTCAAGATTTGAATAATTACTCAAGTCATTCACACGGTCAAATGTCACAAACTATCCACGGTTGGCAGCTGTCTTCATACATTCAGAATTTGGATATTATTCAAGTAAAATCATCCAAATATCACAAGTAATACCCGGTTTGGCAGCAGCTTATTCACGTCTTCATCTTCATTTTTTTTACTTCTCAAATATAAGTCCATTTCTCTCCAAAACACCAAAGAAAACTCACGCTTCTCTCTTCCATCTTCTCCTTCCAATCGGTCACCATCTTGAAATCACACCATCCATCCTTTTAAACACTCATCTCTTAGTTTGTTTTTGACTCAAGCCATGTTCTAAACATTTCTTCTTCACAAGGTCCTAAGCTTCTTCAACCTCCTTCCTAAAAAGGTAAGCTTTGATTCAAGAATTCCAAGTTTTGATTTTAATTTTATTAACCATGATTTTTCCATGGTTTTCAACCTTGATTCTTGTATGAACCTTCATTAATTTTCTTGGAAATTTAGGGTTTGTTTAGGAGGTGAACAAAGTCTCAAGGAAAGGAGGAAAGCTTAGAAAGCTTGTCTTCAAGAGGTAAGAGGGAGACTCAACCTTACCACCCATGTTCTGGTAGTATGAGGATGGTTTATTCGGTGAAAAATTCTTAAGGATTTATTCACCTATTGTTTGAGGTTCTTGGACTGTATTGATTGGACTGTATTGATTGGACTGTATTGAGATGTGCTTGATTGTGTTTCTATGTTTGGATTGTATTTGGGATGTGACTGCTTGTGTTTCTATGTCTGTACGTGTAGTATCTGTGAGATTTGATTTTATTTCAATTCTTGCCTGTATGCTATAATGCTTAAGGAACTGATAATATGTGTGTATGTGAGATATATACTGTAGCGAAACTTATATTGTATGTATGTGAAATTTACACGGTAAATTTTATGAGGAAGGGGCTCAATTGGAAATGCCATGGAAATATGGGGTTATTATGTAAATATAAAATTTTGAGGGTTATAGTGAAAATACTGTATTTTGAGGGATGAAAATGTAAATTATGTGTTTTGAGGGACGAAAGTATAATTATCTGTTTTGAGGGACGAATATGTAATTATGTATTTTAAAGGACCATTTTGTAAATATGATAAAAATACAGTAAATTTTAATATTAAAATGAGTAAAACAGTAATTCTGATTTAAAACGTATGAAAAATAGTTACGCGATTGGAAAACACTGAAAAATCACTACGTGATTTGAAAAGGCGACAGAATTGAGTCGCGAGTGAGAAAATATGAAAATATGATTACGCGATTAAATTACAGTAACATTGCTGTTAAATTATTATATGAACCCTGCACATGGGATATCAATGGAAATTGTGAATAGTGCATAGTACATGCATTGAAAAGGTCCAAAGGACTGTGTAAGGCAAGTTGCTTAGGAGAGATTACACCTCCTGAGTGGGTGCGATAAGCGTAGTGTAGGTCACTGATTGACCTTGGGGGCATTGGGGTGCGGGTTGCCTACAATGGACAGTTGGTAGCTCTTCTGTACCGTGGGTTAGACCGATGCAACACACCAATGATCCGGACCGAGACACTATCCCTAATCATGATTTGTTAAAGACTGTCGTGCATGTGCTAGATGTGCAGAAAATGAGCACGTGGTCTGAAGCATGTTGGTGCCGATAGATCTTTTCAGTCATTCTCTCCGACTTGAGTTGTAGCTCCATGGAGTAGGATATTGAGTCAGTGTACATTGCATTTACATTTGCATTCATAGATAAGATATCATTGTAATTCTTGCTTGTAGTAATTAATATATTGAATACTTGAGTATTGAAAATAGCATAATCGTAATTATTTTTTTATTTCTTGTGTAATGATGATATATAAGGTTAATGGCATAACTGTAATTATAGTATGATATCTGTATGATATTTTTGGATGTGGTTATCTTCATTGCTACCATACTGGTATTGGCATAGGTGATCTCACCTCTTGTATGTATATGTTGTATCATGTTTATATGTTGTTAAGATACGGAGCCAGACGTAGAACGAGAAGCGGAGAAAGGTCCAGATTCCGTTGAGAACTTCGAGTTTTGATGGCTGTGGAGATCCCTAGTTTCTTGGGTTACATGAGACTGACATTCATCGGAGGGGACGAGGCATGGACTGAAGATCTTGAGAGAGAAAGTATATACTATTTAGGAGATGTAAATATTAGACTGAGTAGACTACAGTCAGGAAACCCTTACTTTTCTGTTACTATTTATGTACAGTTAGAGTTTCCTATATCTATCAGGCAGCACTGGGGAGCGTACTATCGCACCCGTAGAGAGAGTAGTGTTGTATCGTCCGCTCGGACATTTCCTCCCCGGACTTTACGTCGGGTTGGAATTCCCCCACCCGGGGAATCTGAGGAGGACCCATCTGAGGGTCTGGCTACTTCTGAGGGCTCAGCTACCTAGTTGTACTTGGGCAAAGATGTCAATGTAAATAGTGTTTAAACTTTTTGGAATGACTAGTTGTAATATTTATAGTATGACAGTGTCAAAGATTTGTATATGTATAACCAGAGACTTGGATATGTATTAAATGATGTAAATTATTTGTGATGATGCTGTGATGTTTTATTTTATGCTAAGTTTATTTTCTTGTTATTAAGGAATTTTGAATTTCGTATTTTTCCATACAAAGTACGTTATCTAAATAAGGTTAATCTGGTAATTTTGAAACATAAATGTGGCATCCTAAGGTGGGTGTTACAATCTCAATTAAGCTCAACACAAGGAGAATGTGAATGCATATTTCATGAAGGTATTGATAACATCAAAGTCATGTCAAAGACCAAGTCCAAAGGAAGATTAAATGGTATAGCTTTTAGGACTTAGGGTCTTTATGTTAGAAGCCTTATGGATATCTCAAATATGTTTTTCAAATCTTTACAAATGGTTTTCACATGTTAAAATACCCAACAAACAAGTTTTGAAAAGTTATTTATAGTGGTAGTTCAAATCTATGAAAAATAGCCAAGTTTGAGTTTTGCAAAACTGACCTTTAGTCACTCTTTTGATCATATCTTTCAAAATACTTTGAGTTTTGTTTTGAAACTTCTTTCATTTGAAAATAGACTCAAAGATCTTTCTAATGACTGGTCATTTGCTTTAAACGGATAAGAAATAAAGAAATTATGACCATTTAAAGTTAGTTTTCGAAATTAGAGTGGTCTATTCGAATATAGGATGTGGTATTCGAATACCACAGCCCAGAAAACGTTCCAGAATGAGTTTTTAAAGGGGTATTCGAATAAAGGATGCGGTATTCGAATACCACAACCCAGAAAATGTTCCAGAACGTGTTTCTGAAGATTTATTCGAATAACCAAAGGGGTATTCGAATAAACACCCCCAAAATCACGCAACGGTTATTTTCAAAGGCTTTTAATGTGATATTAATTTATACTCAACGGCTCTTTTTCTTAGAACACTATAAATACATGTTTTTGGGACATCTTTTAACACCACCCATTTATCTGAAATAATTCTTTCTTGCTTTATTTTGTGATACATATTTTACCAAATTTCTGCACTCTTTTTCGCCAAAATTTGAGATATCCTTAGAGAGCTTCATAGAGCTTCAAATTGTATCATCTACTCTTTGTGAGAGTTTCTCTTCATTTATATTTCTGTTCTTCTGTATTGAAGGTGATGTATCCTTCAAGATTTGTATAAGGATGAGGTATCCCTTCAAGGTTTGTATAAGGGTGAGGTATCCCTGCAGGCTAAGACTTTAGCACAAGGGTAGAGTTTCCCTATGTGTGAAAAGTGCTCTTTTAAGTAACGGTTGCAAGCACCTATTGAAGCTTGTATACATAGTGAAAAATCTCGGATTGTTTTTGAGGACTAAACGTAGACCACAAGTGGGTTAGTGGTCGAACCAGGATAAATATCGTGCCTGCTTCTCTCTTCTCAATCTCTTTATTTTACGTAATTTTATATTATTACACATTTATTTATTTGCTGTTCTTAAAGCTTTTATTCTTCATCTCGCAATTCTTTTCTTTTATTTAATAGCTTAAATATTTGTGTTTATTTTAAGAGCATTTGTGAAAAGTTTTTAATACCCAATTCACCCCCCTCTTGGGTAATGGTTGCCATGACTAATAAAAGGGACAACAGCCGTAGGAGAGAAAGAGGAAGAGAAGAAGATCAAAGACAAAGGCTAAGCTTGAAGATCTTCATTCAAGACAAGAGGTAAGGGTGTTTTCTATCTTTGTTTCTTCATCTTTTCTATGCTTTGGACTTAGGTGTTTAGATGGAGAAGTTGAGTTTTAAAGAGTGAAAACTAGTTTCTTTAGATTGATTCTTGATTTCATGGATTGGAATTAATTGTTTCAACTTGATAAGAACAAGATAGTTGGTTTTATCCTTGGATAGAACTAGTTGGTTCTTAGGTTAGGACCTAGGTTTTGGATGACCAAATATAGGATTTTTGGTGTTTGATCCAAGTTTAATGAATTAATAGGTTGTAATGGTATTACATAGAAGTTGTTGTCGGTGCTAGAAATAACCTAGAAACCAAGTTTAGAAGATTGGAAGCTAAGATGGATTAATGGAATAGTGCAGAACTATGAGTTTTCTATAGAATTTTGTAGACAACCAGTATGCGCTACGGCGTGGAGAGGTCACGTCGAGGCGTGAGGCTAGTTTTTTCTACGTACGTCATGGCATGAGGAGGCCATGCCATGGTGTGGGGTGCATCACCTTGGCACCCGAGAGTAAAGCGCCGCGACGTGAAAAGGCAGTGCCGCAACGTGAGGGTCTGAAACTCACAAAAATACTAATTTTGATTGGTTGAGTACCTTAGTTGTTAGAATCCTTTGTTATGCCTTTTTAAGAGTGTTGAGGCACTAGAGAGGGTATTTCTTAGAAAGAAAGACCAAGTGACATACAATGGAAAGTAAAGGGAGGTGTGTGCATCCATTGAACATGGATTGTCATAGACTAAGAGTTAGTGTCTTAAGCAACTTAGTGTTGTATAGTGATCACAAGAGAGGTGATTGAGGAGCTAAGAATCTAAAGACAAGCAAACAAGCTAGATAGCAGAAGTTGAGTGTCATAGACCCTAGTTGGCAAGAGTGAATGTCATAGTGCATAGAAGTGCTCATAGAGGAAAGGTAGAGCTAGTAATGCAAAGTTAGAAAGTGTACTAAGTCTAGTTGGCATTGGTTATATGCCATAGTGCATGAATGCTCTCACAGAGTTAAGGTAGAGTTAGAAATGCAAAAATAGACTTAGTATAGAGTTATGTGGTGGTTGTGTTAGAGTTAGGCATAACTCCCCATTTACACACACACACTTCACTTCACACATACTTGCTATCCCTAGCGATCAGATAGTGGAGGCATCCACTCAGTTTTGGTGGTGATATCCACCCAGTTTATGGTAGACTACTTGGTAGGTTAAGGATGATACATGTTATAGTAACAAACTTTGCCCCTACTAGGTAGGTTATAAGAGGTCACACATTATTATGGAAAATTACCTACCTACCCAGGGGAAATAGTTAAGTATCATGACACTGCACCTATACTGCATATTCTTTTCGTTGAGCATACATCATCACATCATTTTATTATCTAATACTTGTTATGATTGAAATTTGTGTACTTGTTGTGTATGTGTTGCATTATGCCTTTGGTGATAACTGTATAGGCGGTTGTCTTATAGATGATTTCAAATGATTGTATGGGCGATTGTTTGATATCAATGTGGTTTCAGTTATTAGATCAGAAGTATAGATTGCTAGGAATGTTATATAGAGAGAAAACTTTGTGATAATTCTTATGCAATGAGTTTTTAGTATGTTTACTAGTTAAGTGTAGTTTATTCTTTGTGAATGTTTAAACTGCGAGTTTTGATTCCTTATACTGAGAAATGCAATTTCTTACCTCGTTTGTTGCCATATAAATCCAAGTGGGAGTTCATCCAAAGGCAAGAAGAAAGAACATGAAGACTAGGATAATTTTTATGCTTAGTTGTAAAACTTTGTATTTATTTATTCTGCTTTTAGTTTATGTATAAGTTTATATATACAATGAGCCCTTTTGAAGCAAGATGTATGTATATAACTTTTGATTTTTGCAAGGCTCTCCATTATTATTTGTTTAAATGATATGGATAAGTATGTTGTATAAGTTACTAGTAGCATAACTAATATTAGTTATCCAGGTATATGTATGATATACTAGTTACTAGTATTAGGGTGTTATATTATGGACATGGTATCAGAGCAGCTCTTCTTATTAATTTTTTTTAAAGTATCAAGTACCTTCTACTAGGTATTTCGAATTTATCTTCATAATGCTAAAATAAATTTAAACACAAAACGATTATTTTTGGATGCTATTATGTTGTTCCGCTACGTATTTTGATCACTATGCAATCCTTCAGTGGATGCATTTTCTAAGAAGATGAATCAATTATTATCTTTGAGTCAAAAACATGCTAATTCTTCTAATGTGCATAATGTGTACTATTTGTTCTAACCCTTTTCATACTTCACATGATTGTCCTACTGCCTCACAATTTTTTGAATTTTCACTAGTGCAAGCTAATGCAGCCCAAGGATTTCCTCCCCAAAACAACCCATATTCTAACAGTTACAATCCTGGTTGGAGGAATCATCTTAGCTTCTTTTGGAAGCAACAAGGTGTTGAAGCACAACAAGGGCAGAAAGGTATGACACCACCCTCTGGCTTTCAACCACAAAGGTATGCGCCCAATCTACCTCAAGCACCTAGCAGTAGTTCTAACTTGGAGGACAAAATAGATAAGGTATTATTTTGTGTTACAAACTTGGACTCTAGGATGCAATTCATGGAATCTAAGATGCTATTTTTAGACTCTCACACTCAATCTATAGCAAAATTAGAAACTCAAATTGAACAGTTAGCCATTGCTATAGGAAATATAGAGGAGGGTAAGCTTCCAAGCCATTCCATAGAGAACCCGAGAGGTCAAACCCATGAGCAAGTGAAGGCTGTAATGATTCTTAGGAATAGGAAAAAAGTGGAAAGTGCATGATACTAGAGAAGTGGAGAACCATGAAGAAGATATAGATTCAAATCCTTTTCGTTCTCCTAAAGCTTCTAATTTCATACCTTCGATTCCATATCTTCCTTTCCCTCAAGCCTTAGAAGCACCTTCACATTTTAAGAAAGATAAGCAGAGGGAGGATATTCTTGAGAACTTTAAGCAAGTAAAGATCAATCTTTTCTTTTTGGATGTTATTCAACAGATTCTTGCTTATGCCAAGTTCCTTAAGGATATGTGCACATTTAAATGAAAATCTAAAGCATATATGTTTAAGAAGGTTTGCCTAAGTGAACAGGTAAACTCAATTTTGTATTTTAACACACCACCTAAGTTAAAAGATCCTGGTGTTCCTACTATTTCTTGCTATATTGATGATCATAAGATTAATAAAGTACTCTTGGATCTAGGTTCTAGTGTTAATCTAATGTTGTATTCTATTTATGAAGAGCTAGGCTTAGGTGAGTTGTAGTCATCAAATTGTTCTTTACAATTAGCTAATAGTTCAGTTGGGATGCCTAGATGAAGAGTTGATGATGTCTTAGTGAAAATTGATAAGGGATTCTTTCCTGTTGATTTCATAGTGCTTGATATGGAACTGTCTCACTCATAAAAAAAAAAGAAATTCCTATCATTTTAGGGTGACCTTTCTTAGCCAATGCTGATGCTAACATTAGTTGTAGGTCTGGGGTAATGGATGTCTCAGTGATGAACACAAGAATTAAACTTAATATCTTCAAGCCTACTGGTCAACCTACTGTAGAAGATGAATCTGAGTGTGTCTTTGTAGACGTGATTGATGAGAGAGTTAGAGAGACTATGCTACCTGTTTTGTCTAAGGAACCTTTAAAGAGTATACATTCACATAGTGAGTTGGAGACTTTTGACTCAAGAAATGATGCAGTTGGGGTTAATGAAATCTTTGGTTGTTCTCTATCTCTTGAAGCTACCCCATAGCTAATGAGGTATGAGCATTTATCTCATTGAGTTGATTTGGATTTAATAGCTCTAGTTGTAGGTAAATTTTTTTTTTCACTTTAGATAATTTTATTTTATTATTTGAGCTGGTTTAAGTGCTTCCTAGAGTTTAGAGCCTTTGTATTGGGATGTAAATAATGTCAACCAAAAAAATTATAAAAAAAGTTTTAGATTATTTTGGTTTTTACTTCTTTATTTATCTCATTTTTTATTTTTTTATTTTTATTGTTAGTTTTCAGATGCTACTCATTTGTTTTGGAAAAGGTATTGTGATTTTTCAGATTTTGTGGAGCTAACTCTTGTGCTTCTCTTTGCCTGATATTGTATCACTTTTCATCAGGCTGTGTTACTCTTTTCTTTAACTCCTTTATTTCTTTGTTTTTCACTTTGAGGACAATGTGTGATTTAGGTGTGGATGTGCGAAAAAAAATTGGAAAATTTTTTTTGAAAAAATTTTGACTGATTTTTTAGAGATTTGATTTTCTAGTTGTGCATAATTATCTTGTTTGTATATAAAATAAAGTTCATGCACTCTATTTGCTTAGGGTAATTTTTGGTCTTAATTGGTTAGTAGTCAAAGCTTATGCGGTCATATTCCAATTCACCTTGAGCTATAGGCATAAGATGGATTCTCATGTATATTTGGCTACTTGAGTTGTGTGTAGATGAAACTCTTTTTTTTTTTTGTTAATTACTTAGTATATTGCCTTAAAAAAATTTTTGTCTCCTTCTTGCAAGTGAAAAAAAAATTAAGATTGGAATGTGTTGAATACTTCTAAGGCTTTAAGTACCAATGTTTAAGTTATTTTTAATTTCTATCTATTATGCCTACACCTGGATATGTACTTGTGGTGCTTTTATGTCATTAGTTAGCTTGAGTTAGTAGATCTGAGGGGTGCCTTATCATCTAATGCCTTGGACCAACTGGAACAGGAGTTATTGATTGAATACTCGCTACATGAGTGACCTATGGGATAGAGAATTAAGATTCAAGTGTTTTTAATGAAAAAAAAAAATTCAAAGTGATGTTGAGAAGGAGATTGGTTATAACTTGGTGGCATGAATTTGAGTTAATTAATGAATAAGATTGATTCTTAGTGCTACTTTTGTTGTCATTAGAAGTGTGATGAAGTCCTATGCCTTTATTTTTGTTGATGTGAAGATAGTGCTTAAATTGCTTAAGTTTTGATTCTTAACTCATGAGACTAAAGTTGCTTAAAAATGTGTAATGATGTTGATCTTAAATTCTGAGTTAAAATGTTTTGGGAAAAATTTGTACACGAGATTCATTCTTTTCTCTTTAATGCATTAATACTTGAGTATAATTTTCTTTGCTCGAGGATTAGTAAAGTTTTGGTGTGGGGGTGTTGATAATAGCCTAACAATATATATTTTTATATTAAAATTAGGCTTTATTATACTTTAATGCAAGTAATTTTGTTGATTTTGTGACTTGTTAATTAATTTCTTTAAGCAGATTAATTATTGATTTTTTTTATTTTGTGATAGATTCTAGACAACATAACAAGATGGCTAGTATTACTAGTCAAGGAAGAATATGCCCAAGGAATAACTAAACCAAAACAGCTGAGGAGTGGTCACATTGGATTTCAATTTGCAACACTTTGAGACTATTTTAATTATCGTGTATTAGAAGATTGACCACATCTCCTATTGAGCAATTATGCTAGTGGGCCTATAGTAAAAAATAGAAAAAAGAAAAGAAAAGGACAAACTTAACCTAATTGATGTAGCTGCAATATATATATAGAAAGAAGAGATGTCCAGGAAGATTGAGAGTGGCACGAAACACGAGAAGATAAATAGAGAAAGAGATAACGAGATAGAGGCAACACAAAGCACAAGGAGCGAGGGAAGAGAGAGTACGCCGCATAAAGCAAAATTGTTTCATGCTCTTTTCTTTTTTATTTGTAATTGTGAGTAATTAATTTTATTTTCTAAGATTAAGATGAAATTTTAATCTTTATTTTAGATAATTTAACTTTATTTGAAATATTTTTTTATTCTATAATTACATAATATTGATTGTAACAGCCCAAATTCTGTCTATGTTACATAAATGACTGAATTTTACTGTTTTGCATTTTCTGTGTTACAGAAAAATATTTTGATTGTTTCGAGATTATTTTTGATTGTTTTGTGTGATTTGCTCTAGGTCAGCAAAATAATAATTTTTGGACCGGGAAAAATCTTATTTGATTTATTCGGAGACGGGAGATCTTACTAAACCCGAATATGAGAGACATAGAAAAAGAATCTTTTAATTTTTAGAATTTATCTGTGAAATAAAAATATTTTACGAAAAATAATCTGTTATTTTATTTATAGCAGCTTCTACTATAATTTATTGGACCCGATATATTTTAATTGATAGAAAATGTGCTTAGAATATTTTTTGTAACTTAATTTAAAATGAACCAATAGGAACCAGTCGAAAACGATGGTTGGACTTTTCTAACCAATAAGAAAAGGTCTAAGTTGAAATATTTGACTAGTTACAAAGTAACTAAATAAACCTAATTTAGTTACCTTAATTGCCTAATTAAGAAACTAAATGAACTAACCTAGTTACTAATTAGTTAGGAGCTAGTTACTAACTAAATATCTTAATTCTATCTAGAAGCCATGATTAGGCATGACATATGCAATGACCTATTTAACTAGTTAGCTATGTAATTAAATAGTTAATCAAGTAACTAGAAAACCTAATCAAATTAGTTGTTAATTGATTAAAGAGTAACTAGAACTAAATTAGAAACAAACTTGGTTAGCCTTTCCTAGAGGGCCACACGGCCAAGGAGCTTCTCCAAGCTTCTTGAACACTCTTGCATGACACTTTGATGACCAAGTGGTGACCTAGGCCATGTGATGCTTAATGTGAACACAAATGTGATATTTTACTATCATAGTTATCCTTTAATTTCCCTACACTACTCACACGGCTGCACTCTCAAATTTCATTTTCTCTCTCCTAAAAGCTAAGCCTTAATTTTCTCTCAAAAATCCCAAGAACACAATAACACTTTTCCTTTCTTTTTCCTCTTTGAATTTCGGCCAAGCTACCTAAATACCACTTCCAATCTTCTATAATTTTACTTCTCTACATTTCTTAAACCTAAACCCTATTCTAAACACTTTTCATTTAGAAAGTTTTGTCAAAATCCTACTCCTAGTGCTTCAAAATCCAAGCTTTGGTTTACTTCCCTAAAGGTAAACTTTTGATTTTATGGATTTAAATTGAGTTTTTAATTTTCTAAACCATGATTGTTCCATGGTTCTTTATTGTTAAGCCTTGTTTATGACTTTAGTAATGGTTTAAGAATTTTTAGGGTTTTTGATTGGTTTGTACGAAATCAAGGAGAAGGAAGGAGTTTGAAGATTTTGTCTTCAAAAGGTAAGAGGGAGATTTAACCTCACCAACCAAGTGTTGGTGGTGAGGAGATGGTTGTGTATGGTGAAAAACCCATAAGGGTTTATTCACTTATTGTTTGATGCTTCTTTGTTTGTGATTGTGATGTGTATGATTTTGTATCTTTGACTGCATGTGTGATAGTATGATTATAGCTTTGATACTATGCTTGTATGTATAATTTTGGAAGCATGCAAATATATGTGTAAATTAGGATGTGAACAACATGATGGAAAGATCATATGAGAGCTCCAAAGAGCTTAGAGGCACACGGCCTCACTAGTTTAAAGAGGACCAAGAGTCCTAAAATGATAATTTCAAATTAAGGATTAAAGGTTCCATGACACTAAAATGAATTAAGGTGTTTTACAAGGATTTAGAGTGTTAGAAAATGAATTACAATGAGTTTTGAAGCAAGAATGAAAATTTGGCCAACATGCCATTTTTCATAATGTAACATTAAATTATTTTATCAAGTGTAGATTTAAAGGCCTAATTGAGAGGGAAAGTATTTTGAAAGAGTTTGGACATTAGTCGCAAGTGAAATACTTTTTAGAAAACAAAATGATGTAATTAAATAATTCGATTATGAAATAAAAATAGATGTCAATACTTGAAGTTTTTTAACGTATAGCTCACCCTATGGGTTTGGAAGTGCGTTAAGAAAATTTGAGCTGTAATATATGAAGTTAAACAAAGAATTACCATTTTCTGGGAAACAGTAGAAATACTGATTTTTAGAGGGGATATATCATAAATATTCTTTTTAGAGGGGCTAAATTATAATTATTATTTTTAGAGGGACTATATTACAATTATTATTTAAAGAGGGACTATGTTATAAATATTTTCTAAAAGAGGGACTATATTATAAATATTTATTTATAGAGGGACTATTATGCAAATATTAAAAATAAGGTCAATTTTTGGTGTTAAATGAAAGAAATCGTATTTTTGATTTGAAACATGTTAGAAATATTTTACGCGATTGAGAAAACATTAAAAAATCAATACATGATTTGAAAATGCGACAGAATTGTTGCGCAATTAAGAAAATGTGAAAATATGATTACGCGAGGAAAATACAGTAATGATACTGTTGAACCGATATATGAACCCTAAATATGAGATGATGAATTTGAACTATGAATAGTGTATTGTACATGCATTGGAAAGGTTCGATGGACTGTATGAGGCTAATTGCCTAAGAGAGAATACACCTCTTGAGTGGGTGCGATATGTGTAGTGTTAGTCACTTGTTGACCTTGGGGGCATCGGGGTACGGGTTGCCTATAGGGGCAGTTGGTAGCTCTTCTGGACCGTAGGTTTAACCGACGCAACACACCGATGATCCTGACCAAGACACTATTCTTAATCAAGATCTGATAAAGACTATCGTGTATATGCAAGATGTGCAAATGATAGCACGTGGTCTGAGGCATGTTGGTACAGACAGATCTTTTCGATCACTCTCTCCGACCTGAGTTTTAGCTCCATGGAGTAGGAAATTGAGTCTATATGCATGCATAATCATTGAGTATTGATACTGATGTGATATTTGAATTGTTGAATATTTGAATATTGTTGAGGGCATGATCGTAATTATTAGTCATTATATCTGTTGTGATGATAAATAATGTTGATGGCATGATTGTAATTATGGTAGGATATGTCTGTATGATATATTGTATGTGTTTATCTCCATTGCTACCACACTGGTATTGGCGTAGGTGATATCACTTCTTTGTATGTCTATTTTGTACTGTATTTATATTTGTAAAGACGTTGAGCAAGGACTTGAGCAAAAGGGTGAGGAGGAACAGATCCCGATGGAGGAAGCTGAGTTCTGAGAAAATAGAGATGCCCAGTTTCTTAGGGTATATGAGGCTACAGTTTCGCGGGGGACCGAAAGCGTGGCGTGTAACACCCTTTCTGGGGATGTCACATTTATGATGCAGAAAAATAAAAATAAATAAAATCCTTACCCAAGTTATAAAAATATTTGATACTTAAGTAATATTTGTGATATATGTATATATATATATTTTTTTTTTCCTTTTATAGTTATAACGTTAAATAAAATAACATGGAACACCAAATAAAACAAAACATGATTACACCATAATATACATATGATTCTTGTCAAGTACATAATTAATTTACAACTATTAACATTCAATAGAAACAAGAAAAGACAAGTATGCTACTAAAACATAACACCTAAGATATGAGCCCTCGTCATAAGACAAATTCCTTAGTTAGAATGTCTTGACCGATAGAAATTCGACCCAAAAGTATGTCGAAGTTCTCTCTAGGAGTATAATGAAACTCGTCCCACAACTCCCTAATATGTAAAATGATCTCTACGAAAGCAACCGTATAACGTGTAGTAACGAACCTATGTCGAGTCCTACTTATCGATAAGTCACGTTACACACCTTTGTACTCTATGTGCCCCGTGTCCCGGTGGACATACCAAGCCTCGCGCCTTCGAGAAATTGTAGTCTAAAGAAACCTAGTTGTCCTCCTCTTGCCGCCATTATAGTCTTTGATGATATAAACGTAAAATAAAAACAGATAAAACAATACAAGAAAGAGGTGAGACAATCTACACCATTACCCGCATGGCAATAAAGAAAACGACAATACAAACAAATATCACAACAGTACATACCAACATTTCATGCAGAATATAACAAAGTAATACACCTTAAAATAACACATCCCATTATATCATGCATAATATATTAAAGCAATATATGTTAAAATAACATGGATCATACATAATATATTAAAACAATACATCATATATTTTATCACGAGAATATGGTAAGCAGTAAAGTGCAGATGATGCATGAACAGTAAAATGCAGGTAATGTATGAACACACACTGACTCGTTCCTACTCCATGGAGCTAAACACGAATATCTGAGAGAATGATCCGAATAGAAACTAATAATACTTTATGGCTGCCCAACCAAACTATTGCCTGTCAAACGTCGTGTCTATAGCCCACAAATTCAAAACATCGTGTAGCAAGATTACACGTCCAAACATCGTGTACCACAGGCATAGTACTTAATAGTCTCCTCAAGATCTCGACTAAGAATAGTGCTTGTCAAGATCATTAGTGTGTTGCCTGTTACCACGGCCGCAGGTGCTACCACTTTGCCCACATATGGAATCCTCCGCACACTAATGCCTCCAAGTTCATAAATGAACCACACTACGCTTATCACACCAATTACGGTGTAATTCGCCTCATCAATCAATCGCCAATTATAAACCAAATTGGCACAACACTCTAAACATGATCTAAAATTACAAAAAAACAACCTTATAAACCAAATTTTCCATAATTACGAAAAAATACCAAAATTACCAAAATACCCTTAGTCACAAAATACCAAAATATAGTACGTCCCATTGACAAGATTACATCTCAACAAGATAGCACGTCCCACTCCGACAAGATTATACCGCAACATGTCGGGTCCACCACTTTGGCCCGACAGCAAAACTGATAGTATTTTTCAATCGCGTAGGAATTTTATCGCATTTTCACAATCTCGTTGTTTTCACAAACGTTTTAAAATCGTGTAAACATATTTTGACATTTTTAATCATCGCAAAATCTTTTAAATCATTTTCTCAATCGCGTAGGATTTTTAATTCATTTTCTTAACCGAATAGCTTAAAATTATCATTTTTAATATGTGTAAAACTATATCTAATACTTTTAAAATACGTAATGTATTTTCCTTGTGTTCTAAATATAGTATGGAATCTTTTCATTTTAAGCGTCGATTTTAATAAATTTCTAAAAAGATTTTGCCTATAAAATCAGTATAAGATATTTTTAATATTTTCCTCTAAATATAGTTTATTTTATTTTTACCCAATAATTTCACTTTGAAACTTACTAACGTGCTTCAAAATTTATAGAATGAGCTCTACGTTAGTATTTTTCAAGCGTGAATTAATTCTTACTTAAACTAATATTCTGCTAAGTTAAAATTCTAGAACTGAATCAATTCCTTTGATTTTCTCAATGATTCTTTGGAATCAATTTATGTTGTAAAACCATTACCTAACCTTATCTTAGAAAATAAAATGGTATGTTGGCCAAATTAAAAATAAAATGGCATTTGATTATACACTAAATGGCATGTTGGCCATAATTAACTTAAATCATTTTTAATTTAATTATTTTACCTAGATTCTCAAATCAAGTAATTTAGAAAATTACCGAGAACATTTTGGTTCTCTTTTTGGATGTAAGTCGTGAGCCTCATAGTGTATTCTTTGGAATACTCATGCATTTCGCATACATGTTATTCACATCCTACTTTAATAATTATATAATTATAAACACATACAATTATTAAATCACATATAATATACATACAATATATTTAAAGCCATAAACATGCATAGCAAAAATAATAAAAGCTATAATCTTGCATAGCAAAATAAATCACAAATAGGAAAGCATTTAAACAATCACAAAAATAATAAAACCATAAACAATCACACAAATAAATAATAAATACCATAAACAACCACACAAATGAATCCTTATGGATTCCATACACAAACAAATCCATTTTCTCATCACCACTTAGGGTTGATGAGATTAAATCTCCTCTTACCTCTTGTAGACAAATTAATCGGTAAGATCTCCTCCTTTCCTCTAAATTTCGTACAAGCTCCAAAACAATTCCTAAAATTCTTAAATAATTAGTAAAAACACATACAAGGACAAAATAGAGAAACCATGGAACAAGCATGGTTAGAAAAATTAAAAATTCAATTTTGAACCATAGAAACCAAACTTACCCTTAAGTAAGTAAGCAAAAACTTGGATTTTAGGCAAGATAGAGTAGGAATTTGGGAAAACTTTGTGAATGAAAGATGCTTAGAATGGGATTTGGGTTCAAGAAATGTGATTGGATAAAATTATGAAGGTTTGGTTGAGTGGGTGTGAGTGTTGGCCGAATATGGAGAATGAAAAAGAAGAAAAAAATATGCATGGCTTCTTGGTAGTTTTGGAGAGAAGATGAATAGCTTAGATTTAGGATAAGTGTGAAATAAAGATTGAGAGAGAAATGAAAGGGCTGCTGCCGTAGTGGCCTTGTGGGGGTGAGGTTGAGTGCTTGATTTGGCTTAATAAATATCCAAATGAATGCACATGTGGTGCACATGGTTTAGGACACTTGGAGACTTCAAGAAGCTAGTAGAACCAAGCCACCAAGCTCCCTTGGCTGCTGGAAAACCGTGGTGCCCCTTGCCATTTTAAGGGTTTAATTGTTTTCCATTTACTCCTAATTATATGCTAGTTAATTAGGAAATTTGTTAGGTTAATTATCCTAACCAATTTTAATTAACATACTAATAATATAACTAATTAATTTAGTATATATTAACATACATTATAACCTTTAATCAATATTAACATATCTAATTAGTATTTAGATTAAAATAAATTAAGAATTAAACTAGTTCACTTAGTTAGCTAATTAAGTAATTAGATTAGTCAAATTAAGCTTAATTAGCTACTAATCAAAGTCAAGCCTACAATTTTTGACTTAATCCTAACCCTTGATTCATCTTTAATTCCTAACCATAGATTAGATCTAAGGTAGATATTACTTGGTCATAAATCTTGAATTCTAATCTCACCATTGATTTGATCAATCGGCTAAGATTAAAGCTTCTAAAGTAAGCTTTATAATCCAACAGTTCACAAAGAAGTCAATGCTTCTTTTGTTGACTCTTTCTAATTGGTTTAGAAAGTCAAGCCATCCATTTTGACCATTTCCTATTGGTTTAGATTTCTACCCAACAAGATTGTTGATGTTACACTAAACGTGGGCCCCACGAACTTTTTCGGTCCACAAATAATTTTTTTCTTGTTTTTGAGACAAGAGATCATTGAATAAAATAATATTATAAAAATATAAAATTATTTTATTGCACGCTTAAATCTGAAAAATTATGAGATTAATATATATATCAATCAGAATTGGGTTTAGTAAGATCCCCTACTCCAATTAATTAAAATAAGATTTATCCACAGAAAATTATTATTTTCCTGAGTCGGAGCAAATCACACAAAACAATCAAATACACTTACGGAACAGTCAAATTAAATTTACTGCTCACAGAATTCACAAAACAGTACAAATCGGGACTATATTGTAATTATCCCAAAAGTTGAGGTGTTACAACTCTCCCTACTAAAAAGAATTTCGTCCCGAAATTCATCATACATCAAAACAATTGAGAGCATTGCTCCCTCATCCTATCTTCTAGCTCCCATGTAGCTCCACCACTACATCGTTCTAAACTAGTTTAACTAATGCGATCTCCTTTCCTTGAAGTTGCTTTGTCCTTCAATCTTCAATCTTGGCTGAAAACGTCTCATAGGCTAGATTTTCCTTCAGTTGTACAGTGTCTGATTCGATGATGTGAGTCGGATCAGAAATATATTTTCGTAGTTGTGATACGTAAAATACATCACGAAGATTCGATAAGAATGGTGGTAGTGAAACCTGATAAACTATCGGATCTATCGATGCAATATCTAATATGGCCCAATAAACTTCAGAGTGAGCTTCCTCGACTTAATCACTCGTCTAACTCCAGTCATAGGTATCACATGTAGATATACATGATCACCTTCTTCTGATTCAAGCGGTCTGGGTCTTTTACCAAAGATAACTCTTTTGTAGCGTCCGAGTTGTCTTCATCTTGTTTTGGATCATCTTTCACTTTCTCGGTTGTCCATTTGCACAAATTCTGGTCCTACAATCTTACTTTCACCAAGTATGATACCAACGCAATGGTGTTCTACAAATGCGTCTCCTATATAACGCCTCACATGTGGTGTCATCCCTATGCTCGCACGAAACTATCGTTGTATGTGAACTCGTCAATACTAGAAATTCATCTCAACAAATCTTTTGAAAATTCTAACTATTCGTCTCTTCTTGATATCCAAGTCCCTCTTGATTGAACAGGTACTTCAAGCCTTTGAAATTATTGTGAATTTTATAAGAAAGAAAACGTCTTCAGATTTTCCTTGCAACACAACTATCGCGTATCCTAAAATGTAAATCAGATTATTCTTCTCACGCACGTTCCACTGCCTTGAAGCATACGCCACGACCTTTCGATTTGATCTTAACACTCAATCCAAATCCACGAGTTGAACTCCTTCTAACGAATTTATGTTTGACTAATTTCACGCATCACTCCTCCTTCTTCTTCAAAATTGAAGAACTGCATTGAGATCTTCAGCATGTTCCTTTGAATTTCGAGAATAGGTCAAAATATTGCCAATAATGACAAATTTGCCTAGATGAGAAAGAAAGATCCTATATATTCGTAAACATCGTTAAAACATTCCCTACCGTTCGGGGTAATATTAAATACTCATAATGTTTGTAATACATCCGCAAAACTATCTTGGAACATTCTCCACCTTTACGTAAATCTGATAACAACCAGCACATAAATCGATCTTGGAGCAAACAGTGATTTCCTTCATTTGATCTTCTGGCGCCCCTGTTACCACATTATTCCAGATTTTCTTCATCAAGAGAAGTTATTCTACTTGTCTATTTTTAATCTTAACAGAAAATGTCTCATAGATCAAGTTTTCTTCTAATTGCACTGTATTTGATACTATGACATAAGTTGGATCAAGAATAATCCTCCTTAATGGAAATACATGAAAGATACTATGAAGGTTATAAGGAAAAGTAATAAGACTGTTCAGTAGATTACTAAATTAGTCCAACAAAGAATTTGAGATGGTCTAACAGATTTCGAAATGAACATGGTTCAAAAATTTTAGAAATGAACTTTCGGATTCAAATCCAAAGATCTCAGGTCAAAGAAATACTAAATTGCATTGCAACAATGTAGTAGGACATAGTTGGAAAATAACCAATCCATTTAAAAGTCAGGCTCTCAAATAGAAGCGATTTTAAATAAACAAATCAAATCAATAGAAAAGATTTGATATTCAATAGATATAGAGTAGAATTTAGAAAACTTTGAGTATAAACAACAAGTTTAATCAAGAAGAGTAGAAATACTCAGATCATGTTATAACAAAGACACAGATAGATTCAAATTGATTTACTCAGTCTATTTGAAAAAGAAATAGACAAACTCGATCAATAAAAAATTTCAACTCTAATGATAATTGGATAGTTTTAAACAGTGCTCAAGTAGTAATAGCAAGTTTTAGAAATTGAAGTAACTTTATGAAAATGAGTAGAACACAGATAACTCCAAAAGATTTGCATAATCAATGATCACAAAAGAATGAGTTACCTCACGACTTATACAAAGACAGTTTTAAGATTACTCTCTATGGCACGACTTTCTCGCTTCTTAAGTTTTTGTATTTGAACGTTCCCATTACACTCTTTGCATTGGCTCTTTCTTCTTTCGAGATTTTGAAACACATGCATTACTAACGGAAGTTTCCATCTTGGTGATCACACTTCTTTCAATAAGTGTTCGAAGCTTTCCACACTTCAAGCACTTTGTTGGTGATGCCACGGTCGACCAAAATCGTTGCCACTAGTACTTCCTTTCTTTGTTCGTTGTTGCTTCCCGATGATTGTACATACGACTTTATTTGAAAACGATTGACCTTACGCTTCCTTCTACTTTGAATTATCAAAGATTCTAAGTTACAGCTCCTCGCATCCAAAGGTTGCTCCGATCCTAATAAGCTATGAAATTCGATTATCAATTCCTGCTGCTGAGCGATCATCTATCTCCGTTGCACTGCTACTTCAATCATCTGTCTTCGAGCTGCGGTTATACGATCTTCATCACGTTTCACGTCCACATGCCCATGTTCGTAATGTTCCATTATCTTTCTTCAAAGATAAACAAAATCAACACACAACGAACTAAACGTAGCTATTTTCAAGACAAAGTCGTTTCCTTTCGGAAATCGAAACATATCTCTGGGTTCAATATCAGAGATTCACACAGCACAAACAAGACAAACCTACCCACAAACCCAAAAGACTCTAACTTGGGCTCTGATACCAACTAATGTAACACCCTTTCTGGGGATGTCACATTTATGATGCAGAAAAATAAAAATAAATAAAATCCTTACCCAAGTTATAAAAATATTTGATACTTAAGTAATATTTGTGATATATGTATATATATATATATTTTTTTCCTTTTATAGTTATAACGTTAAATAAAATAACATGGAACACCAAATAAAACAAAACATGATTACACCATAATATACATATGATTCTTGTCGAAGTACATAATTAATTTACAACTATTAACATTCAATAGAAACAAGAAAAGACAGGATGCTACTAAAACATAACACCTAAGATATGAGCCCTCGTCATAAGACAAATTCCTTAGTTAGGAATGTCTTGACCGATAGAAATTCGACCCAAAAGTATGTCGAAGTTCTCTCTAGGAGTATAATGAAACTCGTCCCACAACTCCCTAATATGTAAAATGATCTCTACGAAAGCAACTGTATAACGTGTAGTAACGAACCTATGTCGAGTCCTACTTACTGATAAGTCACGTTACCACTGTACTCTATGTGCCCTGTGTCCCAGTGGACATACCAAGCCTCCGCGCCTTCGAGAAATTGTAGTCTAAAGAAACCTAGTTGTCCTCCTCTTGCCGCCATTATAGTCTTTGATGATATAAACGTAAAATAAAAATAGATAAAACAATACAAGAAAGAGGTGAGACAATCTACACCATTACCCACATGGCAATAAAGAAAACGACAATACAAACAAATATCACAACAGTACATACCAACATTTCATGCAGAATATAACAAAGTAATACACCTTAAAATAACACATCCCATTATATCATGCATAATATATTAAAGCAATATATGTTAAAATAACATGGATCATACATAATATATTAAAACAAGACATCATATATTTTATCACGAATATGGTAAGCAAGAAAGTGCAGATGATGCATGAACAAGAAATGCGGGTAATGTATGAACACACACCGACTGCTCCTACTCCATGGAGCTAAACACGAATATCCGAGAGAATGATCCGAATAGAAACTAATAATACTTTATGGCTGCCCAACCAAACTATTGCACTTGTCAAACGTCGTGTCTATAGCCCACAAATTCAAAACATCGTGTAGCAAGACATCAGCCCAAACATCGTGTACCACAGGCATAGTACTTAATAGTCTCCTCAAGATCTCGACTAAGAATAGTGCTTGTCAAGATCATTAGTGTGTTGCGTTACCACGGCCTGAGGTGCTACCATGTCCACATATGGAATCCTCCGCACACTAATGCCTCCAAGTTCATAAATGAACCACACTACGCTTATCACACCAATTACGGTGTAATTCGCCTCATCAATCAATCGCCAATTATAAACCAAATTGGCACAACACTCTAAACATGATCTAAAATTACAAAAAACAACCTTATAAACCAAATTTTCCATAATTACGAAAAAATACAAAAATTACCAAAATACCCTTAGTCACAAAATACCAAAATATAGTACGTCCCACTGACAAGATTACATCTCAACAAGATAGCACGTCCCACTCGACAAGATTATACCGCAACATGTCTGGGTCCACCACTTTGGCCCGACAGCAAAACTGATAGTATTTTTCAGTCGCGTAGGAATTTTATCGCATTTTCACAATCTCGTTGTTTTCACAAACGTTTTAAAATCGTGTAAACATATTTTGACATTTTTAATCATCGCAAAATCTTTTAAATCATTTTCTCAATCGCGTAGGATTTTTAATTCATTTTCTTAACCGAATAGCTTAAAATTATCATTTTTAATATGTGTAAAACTATATCTAATACTTTTAAAATACGTAATGTATTTTCCTTGTGTTCTAAATATAGTATGGAATCTTTTCATTTTAAGCGTCGATTTTAATAAATTTCGACAGTATTTTGCCTATAAAATCAGTATAAGATATTTTTAATATTTTCCTCTAAATATAGTTTATTTTATTTTTACCCAATAATTTCACTTCGAAACTTACTAACGTGCTTCAAAATTTATAGAATGAGCTCTACGTTAGTATTTTTCAAGCGTCTGAATTAATTCTTACTTAAACTAATATTCTGCTAAGTTAAAATTCTAGAACTGAATCAATTCCTTTGATTTTCTCAATGATTCTTTGGAATCAATTTATGTTGTAAAACCATTACCTAACCTTATCTTAGAAAATAAAATGGTATGTTGGCCAAATTAAAAATAAAATGGCATTTGATTATACACTAAATGGCATGTTGGCCATAATTAACTTAAATCATTTTTAATTTAATTATTTTACCTAGATTCTCAAATCAGTAATTTAGAAAATTACCGAGAACATTTTGGTTCTCTTTTTGGATGTAAGGTCAGTGAGCCTCATAGTGTATTCTTTGGAATACTCATGCATTTCATACATGTTATTCACATCCTACTTTAATAATTATATAATTATAAACACATACAATTATTAAATCACATATAATATACATACAATATATTTAAAGCCATAAACATGCATAGCAAAAATAATAAAAGCTATAATCTTGCATAGCAAAATAAATCACAAATAGGAAAGCATTTAAACAATCACAAAAATAATAAAACCATAAACAATCACACAAATAAATAATAAATACCATAAACAACCACACAAATGAATCCTTATGGATTCCATACACAAACAAATCCATTTTCTCATCACCACTTAGGGTTGATGAGATTAAATCTCCCTCTTACCTCTTGTAGACAAATTAATCGGTAAGATCTCCTCCTTTCCTCTAAATTTCGTACAAGCTCCAAAACAATTCCTAAAATTCTTAAATAATTAGTAAAAACACATACAAGGTACAAAATAGAGAAACCATGGAACAAGCATGGTTAGAAAAATTAAAAATTCAATTTTGAACCATAGAAACCAAACTTACCCTTAAGTAAGTAAGCAAAAACTTGGATTTTAGGCAAGATAGAGTAGGAATTTGGGAAAACTTTGTGAATGAAAGATGCTTAGAATGGGATTTGGGTTCAAGAAATGTGATTGGATAAAATTATGAAGGTTTGGTTGAGTGGGTGTGAGTGTTGGCCGAATATGGAGAATGAAAAAAAAGAAGAAAAAATATGCATGGCTTCTTGGTAGTTTTGGAGAGAAGATGAATAGCTTAGATTTAGGATAAGTGTGAAATAAAGATTGAGAGAGAAATGAAAGGGCTGCTGCCGTAGTGGCCTTGTGGGGGTGAGGTTGAGTGCTTGATTTGGCTTAATAAATATCCAAATGAATGCACATGTGGTGCACATGGTTTAGGACACTTGGAGACTTCAAGAAGCTAGTAGAACCAAGCCACCAAGCTCCCTTGGCTGCTGGAAAACCGTGGTGCCCCTTGCCATTTTAAGGGTTTAATTGTTTTCCATTTACTCCTAATTATATGCTAGTTAATTAGGAAATTTGTTAGGTTAATTATCCTAACCAATTTTAATTAACATACTAATAATATAACTAATTAATTTAGTATATATTAACATACATTATAACCTTTAATCAATATTAACATATCTAATTAGTATTTAGATTAAAATAAATTAAGAATTAAACTAGTTCACTTAGTTAGCTAATTAAGTAATTAGATTAGTCAAATTAAGCTTAATTAGCTACTAATCAAAGTCAAGCCTACAATTTTTGACTTAATCCTAACCCTTGATTCATCTTTAATTCCTAACCTAGATTAGATCTAAGGTAGATATTACTTGGTCATAAATCTTGAATTCTAATCTCACCATTGATTTGATCAATCGGCTAAGATTAAAGCTTCTAAAGTAAGCTTTATAATCCAACTGTTCACAAAGAAGTCAATGCTTCTTTTGTTGACTCTTTCTAATTGGTTTAGAAAGTCAAGCCATCCATTTTGACCATTTCCTATTGGTTTAGATTTTACCAAACAAGATTGTTGATGTTACACTAAACGTGGGCCCCACGAACTTTTTCGTCCACAAATAATTTTTTTCATCTACTTGTTTTTGAGACAAGAGATTGTTGAATAAAATAATATTATAAAAATATAAAATTATTTTATTTACAGTTAAATCGAAAAATTATGAGATTAATATATATATCAATCAATTGGGTTTAGTAAGATCCCCCATTTCCAATTAATTAAAATAAGATTTATCCATTGAAAATTATTATTTTCCTGAGTCGGAGCAAATCACACAAAACAATCAAATACACTTACGGAACAGTCAAATTAAATTTACTGCTCACAGAATTCACAAAACAGTACAAATCGGGACTATATTGTAATTATCCCAAAAGTTGAGGTGTTACATGGCGTGTCGATCTAGATAGAGAGTATATTTATTATATAGGAGACTTAAATATTACTCTAAGTAGACTTGATCATGGACACCCTTATTTTAATGTAAATATTAATGTGCACTTAGAGTTTCCATTATCCATTAGGCAGTACTGGGAAACTTACTACCGTACTCCTAGTGAGATCAGTGTTGTGTCATCTGCGCAGACACTTGTCCGTAGGACTTCGCGTCAAATCAGATTCCTACCTGCTGAGGAATCTGAGGAGGACCCATCTGAGGGTTCTACAGTTTAGTAATACTTGGCCAGTATGTTAGTTTCAATTAATGTCTAAATACTTTGAGAGTCTAGTTTGTAAATGTTAAAGTATGACAGTACTAAGACTTATATATATATGATGTAAATTACTTGAGATGATGTTGTAATGTTTTTATTTTTCGCTAAGTTTATCTTATTGTTATTAAGAAATTTTACAACTCGTATTTATATTACAAAGCATATTGATTATTAAAGGGGTAATTTAGTAATTAAGTAACATAAATGTGATACCCTACGGTGGGTGTTACATTGATGATTAATGATCTCTAATTGTTATTTAATTTAATTTTTATTGATTGTCTTGTAGTTAATTAGTAAATTTAAATTAATATATTTTAATCACATGCCTAATTCTTGTAGTTTTAGGTGTGGGTTGTGCAAGAATATTCAATGCATTTGTGATCTAAGAATTGAATAGTTCATGTTATATTAAATGATTTATGTCATAATTTGAATAAGTCATATTATTTTAGATGAATTATGTCATTAATTAGATTTCAATAATCTTTAATAGTAATCAAAATTTATAGTCATAGACACTCCATAGAATAAGATTAGTTTCCATTCAAGTTAAATACATGTTTGCATGGTTAGTAGTGAATTTGAGTCCTAGAATTGTTCTTTAATTGCTCTTACATTTAAATTTGAGTCATTTTATTTAGATTTATGATTTAAATTTAGTTTTAGTTTAATACGTAATTTATATTCTCAGTTTAATTAAATAAAATAAAAATCTCTTTTCTTTTTCTATTAAATTAATTTAGGTAGAGATTAGATTTTAATTATTCTTGTCACTCCACATGGGTACGACACCTTTATATTTGTCAAATATTACATTAATCTTGTACACTTGCAAATAAAGGATAATTTTATTACTTGAAAATTCTCTATTACACACTGCTAGGAAGACTTTAGACTTTGTATTATATTGGTCCACCTTATTTCATGATGTTTATAATTATTGTAAGAATTGTGAGCAATGTCAACGGACAGGTAACATTTTTCGTAGGGATGAGATGCCTCAACAATTATTATTGTTTTGTGAGATATTTGATTTGTGGAGCATTGATTTCATGGGTCCCTTTCCCAATTCCTTTGGTTTTGTTTATATTCTATTAGATGTTGATTATGTATCTAAGTGGGTGGAGGCAAAGACCACTTGGACTAATGATTCTCATGTTGTCTTAGACTTTGTCAAGTCTTACTTTTTCTGTAGTTTTGGATCCCGAGAGCCATAATTGGTGACCAAGGCTCCCATTTCTGTAATAAAAACATGGAAGCATTGTTGAAGAAATATGATATATAATACATAAGGTGTTGAAACAAATCTTGGAAAAAATAGTGTAACTGAATAGAAAAGATTAGAGCAAAAGGCTTGAGGATGCATTTTGGGAGTATAGGACGACTTTCAAGACTCCTTTAGGCATGTCTCCTTATAGGATAGTCTTTTGCAAGGCATGCCACCTTTCAGTGGAGATTGAGCATAAGGCCTATTTGGCAGTAAAGAAGTGCAACCTTGACCTGAACCAAGTCGAATCCCAAAGAAAACTTCAACTCCAAGAACTTGAAGAGATTTGGTTGGAAGCTTATGAGAACTCCTAGATTTACAAAGAAAAGACCAAGATTCTTCATGACAAGATGTTGACAAAAAAAGAGTTCTCTGGCCAAAAAGTTCTCTTTTATAATTCTCGCCTCAAGCTCATGCACGACAAGCTCCGTTCTAGATGACTAGATCTTTTTATAATCACTAAGGTTTTTCCTTATGGTGTAGTGGAGATCACAAGTGAGGCAATTAACAAAGCTTTTAAAGTGAATAGACACCACCTCAAGCAATTCTATGAGGGAGTTAAAGAGGACACAGTGGAGGAGATTCACTTTCAAGTAGCAATATACATCACTTGATAATAATATCTTTTCCTTCTCTCCTTTATTTTACTTGTCCTGAATTTGTTGATGATATTTAATGGATATTGAACATTTGATGTTTTATAACCTTTATATTGAGGACAAAGTGGAATTTAAGTGTTGGGAAGGAATTTACATTTTGTTTAATGTTTCTGTTTTAAATTATGTTTTTCTGTTTTGTTATATTACTATTTGTATTTCTATTTTTTATTCTGTTACTATTTTCTGTACTGTTTTCTATTTCGTTCAAAATATTGTTTTCTATTTTCAAAATCTGATTCTATTGTTTTTAAATTCTATTTTTCTGTTTTGAATATATATATATATAAGTGTGTTTTTAATTGCTTTCTAATGAAATTTTGAGATTTGTGAAAATTTTGAGCATGCATCAATTGAAGTTAAAGGTTTATAATATAAGTGAATAAATTGTCTTTCATTTTGAGATTAACTAATTTGGTAATGAAAATTGAATTGGTAGATTGAGTTTGATAAAAGCATATTTTGTGAGACTTTAAGCCTTTTAATGAATGGATTGAACATTTGTACCATTCTCTTTTTTCTTGTGTAATTTTCACTCATGGAATTTGTTACTCTAGAACTTGGTTTGATTCTTTTTTAGGTCACATTTTCACATACATACATGAAGATGATTGAGGCATCTTTCTTGAATTAGCTACTTTAGCCAAATGGCTAACTTTACATATTTCTCCTTGATTAACCCCCTTCAATTTATTTGACCATTCCTTATTTTTAACTTATTACGTCTTAAATGAAAAACTATGTTTTTACCTAACCTTAGGGACTATGAGAACATTGGCATTGTCCTTGGAAGAATTATTGAACAAGTGTGAGGGTTTGCTAATTAGTGTGCAAAATATTTGGTGAAAAAGGAAAGAGTGGCCAATTGAAAAGAATATGTAAAGAGAATTTGCATTATATGGATTTGGGTTAAACTTTCAAGCTTGTTATTTAAGCTCACCCCCAATGTTCTTTTATTCTTTTTGGTATTTAACTTGTCATCTCTATATTATTCCCCTTCCTTACCTTGACCCCATTATAACCTTATATAAAGTCCTCTTGATTTGTGTGTGCATGTGTTTTGAGTAGTGGAGAAGTAGAAAATAAACAAACTTATAGTAGTACAAATTTTCATGGGTTAAATTAAGCAAAACACTTAACCTTCTAAACACTTGAGGGATTGAGAGTGAATCTTGTGAGGTTCTATCATTCTTGATTTATGCTTTTCAATTTAAGTTCCTTTCCTTGTTGGTTTGAGATGAAGAGAAATGCTACTTTATGAATGTTTTGATTCCTTAAAGCTTTGATTGCTCTTTTTGCTTATAGACTTTTGCATTCTTGAACATCATTAGAAACTGAGTTTTTTTTAGCGTTTTTGAGTTTGTATTGTTATTCCTTGTTCCCTAGGGTTGAATTTCTAGTAGTTTGCCTAGGAGTGCAAAAGTTAAGTGTGGGAGAATTTGATAAACACAATTTTCATATATTATTTAGCTCTCATATTTAGTCTTATAAACTTCTTATGTGCTTAATTGATTAGTCTTAACCACATTTTATAAGTTTGGGTTCAAATTAGGTTTAATTGTATTTTTAGCATTATTGAGAATTTTACATTATTTTTGCATTTTGCGCATAACTTAAGTTCTGCACATCCAAAAATTATGAATTTTACCATATAGGAAATATGAGAGAAAGATCTATAACTTTAATGAGAGCTCGAAGGCTGAATCAAATGTCTAATGGGTCAGATTGAGGTTGAAAGTCAAAATAAAGATGCTGTCTCTTGAACTTGAACAACGAGTAGAGATTGGACATAATCTGGGTTGTAGGAGTCATATGGACCTGAGACTGGTGCCATTAGAAATATAAGACAGATCTTCTACTCTTATAAGATAACTTATCAAAACTATAACATTTTGATAGTGTTCTCGCTCTTTGAAGTTGGCTGACGGGTCTAGAGAGCTATTAAGAATGTTTTGAGCATAACTCTCTCATCCTAAGCTCAAATTATACAAATTAGATGTCCAATTAAAATTAAGAAAAAGAAGATTAACCCTGAGTTAAGGCCAAACTTAGATTTTTAATTTTAGAGATAGTTATTTAAGCAGCAACAGTAACCACGAAATTGACCCCTAATTTTCTCTTAGACGTTCTTGCTTGCACTTTCTCTCTTCACCTCTCTTCCTTTCGTTTCTCTCTAGTTTTCTTTCGTTTCTATTTTTCTTCCCTTCCATCCATGGAGGGCTAGATCCTTTTTAATCAATCATAGGGATTAACTATCTTGATGTTTAATTCTAAGATCTTGTTTTGATTATTTTACATTTAATTGTTAATCAAGTTTCTCTTTTACTTGTTAATCAAGTTTCTTTTACCTCTTTTGATTTTGTTAAATATGAATTGAATTACTTTATTTGATTTGGATGTTGATATGATAATTACATAACTACCATGTATTCAATAAGGATTACAGAGACTAAACAATACATCAAAGGTGTTTGATGGATTATTAAGCTTGGTTGAATTTTGAATTTTAGGTTAATCTAAGATTAGATGTGTGCTTAATTCATTTAACATCGATTAATTAAATTCTGAATGCTTATCTAGTAGAGAATTCATGGATCATCTTAAGGCTTCTTCATCTGATCTAAGACCAAGAATCTGATTAGCAATTGAATGGTTTCCTAGTGATCAATAATGGATTAAATTCAAAACTAGTTGATTTCCTTAGATTAGTTGTTTACTTAATTTTGTTTACAGTTTTTAATTGTTTTCGTTTAATTAATTTTGTAACCTTTTTCCCCTGTTAACCTCTTAATTTGATTGTTTGATTAGAGTGATCCAATGGCTCAACCTGATTGTGCCTTACACTATAAGTATTTTGGTGAATCAGCTTATAAATTGATATAATTTGATAATCTCGGCAACTATCAATCTCATTCCAAACATCATCTCATTACAAAGAAAAAAGAGTTAAAAAAGAAAGTTAAAAAAGAAAAAAAAAGCTTCCCCCAAGAACGAAAGCTCGGAAGCATTCTGGTGGAAATCAAAAGAGATCAAGGAAAGCCATATGATCTCATAAGTCACCAGATAAACTTGTTCAGGACCATGGAAGAGGGCCATGCAACCTCATCAGTCATCAAAATGGTTGCTTCATTGAAAAACGGGGACTTGAACTCTATTACCTCGAAATGACTCCTCCAAAGAAAATAATCTCATTACAAACATCATCCAAACAAGAGCAGAAGTAGGATAGAATAAGTGAAAAGAGCAAAAGAAAAACACAAAATCATCTAGTAGCGTCATCTTGCACAAAATAGCAACTTAGAAATACTCTCAAAGAAAGGAAGTTGTTAAGGAGATGCCCCCAAAACAAAGGCGTGCCCTCAAAACAAACAAGGGTTATATGTGAAGGAACAAAACATCCACAACTTTGCTTAATGAAAAATAACAAGTTAAGAGGAAATAGGTGAAAAAAACAAAGCATTAGCAGAAGAAGTCCCACAACTAAGGTATTTATAGAGCAAAAAAGTTAACCCCTGCACATCTTAAAACAAGACATAATGATCATTAAATACAGTCAAAGACAATTAGAAAAATAATCGAATGCATAATTAAGTTAACAGTTTCGAAAAAGTACAACTTGACTACAAAACTTAACAAAGTTCAAAGTCACTTAAGTAAAAAAAAAAACTTAAAAAGCTACAAAACACACTAAGACCCTGTCTGCTAAACAGACCCACTCTAAGCAATAACTTCCCTAGCAATATCAACAACAACAACATTTGAGGCCACAGTCGTCTAGATCTCTGAGCCATCAGCTGGAATGTCGCCATCTTGACCTTCCAATTCTACGTCAGTATCCACCAACACATCGTCCTTCAAAATCCACCATGGGCCAACCCAATCAACCGAGGCATCAGGAAACCAAAACTTCACATGCTCAAGAGCTCGAGTATAACTAGCTTCAAACTGAACCATAAGATTATCCACTAGTCTCCATTTCTCTACTTCCTAGGAAGATCATTTAGCTTGTAACAAGTCTTTAGCCCTCTTTGCCAAGAGTTCGACATCTTTCTTCAAATCTTCATTGGCTTTCTCAGAAGTAGTAAGTTTCTCTTTCATTTTTTCCAACTCTGAGAAAAGCTCTATCACTTGAGAAGAAAAAGGATAGAGGTTCTGAGCCTCAACCAACAAATTATTAACTTGAGTTTGTAACTCAAAAATTTGATCTCAAAGCTTACTAACTTCTACATCATGCTCCTTTTTCTATTTTAACATTCTTTCTTAGCATGTTGCTTCAAGAGCATTTAGGCAGGCAGCCATACCATGAACCTCCCACTCCGAGTAATTGAGCATACTAGCAAGTTGAATAGCTTGGACCTTTATCACATGTATAATGTCCAAAAGCCCAACCCGAACAAACTTGTCTTTATCGACATCAAGAGAAAGACTCGGGTTAATGTGAGCATGATGCCCCCAACGGGTATCCCACAAAGACTTGGACCCTATCCCTGCATCACCTTAAACTCCTTGAAAATGCGCTTAGTAGCAACTAGTGATGCATCAGGGAAAGGGGATTCAGATTCTTGACCTCCCAGAGGGCGAGCTCCAGGGAAAATGACCGCCAAAGGATACTAGACAGTAGGCTAAGGATGAATAAGCAAATTCATGGATGAACGCAGAGCACGGGGAATCCCTTAGGTATGAGAGCTAGATCTAGAGCCCAGATGATGTTCTTCTACACAGGGCCTCTTTGATGGAACCCTAGAGCCCACATCACTACTCTGGCCTAACTCGACATCTGTAATAGCCAATGTCGTCTTCTTCAAAGCCCGTTTTCGTTGCCTGCGAAGAGCGTCCAAATTGATGGTAGGGGTAGACATTTGAATATTTACTCCAATAAAATAAACATGTGTTAGTAACAAATATGGTCAAGAAAAAGTAAAAAAAAAAATACAAGAAACAAAACACATACAAAAATACTTTCTTAAGCTATCCATTGAACACTGACATCGAAGTATATCCCAGCAATGCAAAGGTTGCAACCTTAGCAGCCTTATCACATTAGCTTGATCCATGACTTTAAATTAGGTAATACAAACATCGGGAGATCACCACCGATCAGGGTCCCACCGAAAAGGGAATTTAGGAGCACCATTCTCATTTAGAAAGAACAGAAGCCCTCCAGCCTTCACATGGACCTTAAAGTAGTGATTTTTGAAGTTTTTGTAGGAAAATTCATAAACTTTTGGTAACTTCCTATCCCGCACTCCTTGAAAGGATAGAAGCCCTATTTGCTTGTCTCTATTGGTCTTAAAGAAGAAAAAGAACATTTGAGGTGTAGGTCAGAAGCCCAGATAATCACATAAATACCTGAAATACCTTATGAAAGCCTAGTTATTCCGATGAAGCTACGATGGAGCAACACCAATTTTAGATAGTATCCCAACCTTAAAATTAGAAAAGGGAAAGGCCACCTTGAGGTGAGTAAACAAGGTCTCATACATAAAAAAATGATTTTCACCGAATCACTATGAAGACGATCTTCACCTGCACAACTCTCTAATTCATAATCAACATCAATACCATCCCTAGTCAACTGAAAAACTCAGGTTGGAAGGCTCTGTGAGGAAAGAAAAATAAAGGGAACATTCTACATATCCTCCGCCAATTCGAGAGGTTCAGAGGCTTTAGCCATTAATTATATAAAATAGGTAGAATTTGAATCGTCTGAAAATTCACTTGAAGAAAGGGGCAAAATTGAGGCCAGCTAAGACTCCATATCCCTCATCACCGCTTTTGTCCTCCAAAATTTCTCACAAATTAAAGGGGAAACGGCCAAGACTTCAGTCAAACCTAGGGGCAGATGACACTTCTCCTGGGGAGTTAGAAAGTTAGTCAACCTCCACTACAAAGGCCCTCACCCTTTCTGGGGTCCGAGGATAAATTCCCCTAGAAATTCAACAGAATCTTCCTCACTATCACTCATAGCTAAGACATGCCCCACCTAGAAAACAAACCAAAATAGAAAAAAAAGAAGATTCCAAATAAGAAATAAAAGAGAGAAGAAAAGTAATCTACCACACCAAAGAAACAAATAGGAAAAGACGAACAAGTACTTGGAACAAAAAAAGAAAGCCTGGTCAGAATCAAGGAAGAAAACAACACCAGTAAACACCCTTTGCACCAAAATAGGGAAAGAAAACACCTGCCATAGATGCAATGTAAGAAGGAAAAAGAAGAAGATAAGAGTAGAGGAAGAAAAGAAATGGAAACAAAGCAATTACCAAGAAAACACTAAGTAAGGGAACGAAATAAGAGAAGGAAAAGAAAGAAGAAAAGGGACAAACAAAACTAAAAGGGACAAACAAAACTAACGGGTGAGATGAGAAAATCCAACGGTTCCTAAAGGACAATAATCGTCCTCAAAATCCAACAGCGATAATAGAATAAGATCCAGCGATCCCTAACAATCCATTGGTCACATCAAGCAAACACAACAAATGAAGGGACAAGCAAATCAAACGAATGACAACCAGCCTATCAGATGGAGACATGTGCCTTAAACACAGAAATCGATGAAACACGCCAATTTGAAATGGCGAAGTCATTTAAGACTACTCAAAGGACTGAGGACTATGTCAGGATCCCTGGCATCAGGTCAACAACTTTTAAAGCTCATACGCTCTTACGAGCTATGAGCTTGAGGGGTTATGGACTTTGTTAGGATCCTTAGCACTAACTCAACAGCCTTTAAAGCTCACACACTCTCTCGATCTATAAGCTTGAGGGGTTGTGGGCTATACCAGGGTCCTTAGAAACAACCTACCAAGCCTTAAAGTTAACGTGACCTTGTAGGAACTAGGCTTGAAGGTATTGAACTTGAGTATATAGCGACTTCCCAGAAGGGTTTCTACCTACTTTCGAGATTAGGAGACCCACCCGGAGTAGCCCCTCATTGGGATTAGAGGGACACTGACTAAATAAGGACAAAGAATCCTTGTGAATGACTTGGAACATACCCTTGTTAACAAATAAGACATGTGGCAGGCTTTGACGAAAAAATCCCTAATGGAATTTCCCTCCAAAACCCAGCATGAGCAGGTATGCCATGTACTCACCCTATGCATGGCAAGCGTGAGGGGTACATGACACACCTCCCAAGCCCTTATAAATAACAGATAAATTCAATATAGAAAGTTGAGTTCATTTCTAACCTTTACCCTCATATTACAACTAGATAAATCACCCTTTTTGGCCACACCACCTTGGGCCCCCACCGCCTGAGAGGACTCAATACCCCCCACCCCTTGGTTGGTAGACATGAACAGTGAGTTAAATAGAAAAACACAAGGAACTCAACTTTCCCTTCTTGTGTTTAAACTAAAGCTACGGGGAGCTCCCCCAAGGCCACAACTGGCTCTTCCTATTTGGTGATCTCATTTGAAACAAAGCTCATCCACTTATTCTTTATTTATTCTCTTAATACCATTTACGTGAAATGCTGTAGTTGTTCCCTTTTGTTTCATGTTTCCTTTTTGGTGCTTTCAGGAGTTTAAAGGTTTGAGAGGGATGGGCCAAGCCCATGTTGAATTCATAACACATCATGATCTTATAGGATTTTTATTTTGGGATTAATTTTTAGTTTTTTTTTGTATTGGGTCCAAGAGCTCAACAAATGTTTAGATTTGGTGGACCAAAATGAAAAGATGAATATTTGCTAATATTTTGTTTCCATATTTTTTTGAATTTTTAAATTTTAACAAAGTAAAAAGAAAAATAGACAAAAGTGATTTTTTATTTTCATTTTAATTGGCAACAATAATAAAATTAAGCAAAATAAATAAAGTAAGAAAATACTAGTAGTGTTCAAAATAATGGAGTCAAGTTACAAGCATCAAATTATTAGTAGCTTAATTAAACAAAAATTAGAAGGATGGACAACTTTGGGTATCAACAGAGTGAATCAGTTGGTCCTCATTTGTCTAAGATGACTAAAGTAATTGTCTATGTTTTCGTTAGGCCTTCGCTTAATGGTGAAAAGCTTTGCTAAATGTACCATAATTTCTAGCCTAAAGAATTGTTTGTGGAACAACATTTTAAGTTTCTCCCATGAGTGAACAAAATGAGGGGGCAAAGTGGAATACCATGTGAAGGCATTTTGTTTTAAAGAATTGGGGAATAATTTCATCTGTAAATATTCATCAAAGGCTAAATCTCCACATTCTATCGTGAACTTGGAAACATGTTTGATAGAAAACTCGCCTTCTTCTCCATAAAATTTATAAAACTTGGGAATCTTACATACCCTTTGGAGTTCAAATTGGTTTATCCACTTAAGAAAGGCAGACACAAAATAAAGGTGTAAAGTTGGTCTGACATTGAAGCCAAACTTAGAAAGGGCTTGTTCGATAGCCCTGTTCACCTATTGTTTAAGGGGAATCACCTAGAGTGTAGGTCTTATCGTCTCACCGACACTATAGAATGGTTGGTTTTGAAACAAATGGCTATTGTAAACCCTATCACCTGTGCCTACTGCAGGGTGTGCCTAATTTTGATTTTGGCTTTGATACATAGGATTTTGATACCCTGGATTCTATGGATTCTGACTTTGTCTAATCCCAGTAGTTTCTAGAGTTGATTGGCCTAAGGAGGTTGGATTATTTTCAACATATAGTTCTCCTCTTAAAAGGCTACTTAGCCTTCTGATAATCTGCTAGATTATCTATTTTTTCCAAAGCTTTTTGAGTAGATTTCACCGCTTAAGTCCAACTTTTGACACTTTTTTGACCTTAAGACAACCTTATTTTATCTTTTTAGTTAATCTATTTTAGTTTGTTAGATTGAGTTCATTTTGATTAGAATTATTGGAGCTTTAGCTCATTTGTTGTTGTTTTGATTGTAGGCACAAAAGGAAAAAGGATAAAGCTCGAAGCCAAATGGAAGAGCTCATTGAACTGCCAGACATGTATTTTGGACCCAAGAGCTAAGAAAATCAAGGAAAAATGAAGCTGTAAAAATAGCCCAGGTAGCCGAGCGGCCAACTGGCCGCCAGGCGGTGGAAGGATTCCCAGGTAGCCGGGCGGCCAACTAGCCGCTGGGCGGTGGAAGGTCCACTAAACAAAAATAGCCCAGGCCGTCGGGCGGTGGAAGGTCAGAATGCTCATTGAACAAAAAAGGTCAGGTCGCCGGACGGCCAGCTGGCCGCTGGGTGGTGGGAAGTCAGAATGCCACGAAACAAGCAAGAACCAGGCCGCCGGGCAGCCAAATGGCCGCTGGGCGATGAGTGTGATGCAGGCCCATTTACCTCTTGGCCCAATTCACGTCAGGAGGGCATTTTTAGTTGAGGGAAGAGGTCTTTCTAGAAGAAGACGAAGAGGGATGAAAAACCAGACCTAATTTGGAAAACTTGGAGGTGGACTTAAAGGGAAGAAGAGTGGGAGCTCAGATTTTCTCCAATCTTCAATGGAGTTTTACTTCTTCTTCTCTATTATTTTATTTCTGTTTTTGTTTCTATGTCTAGCTAAACTCTCCCTTGTTGGGATTGAGTAGATTTTGATAGATTTTGCTTGTATTTGACTTGGGTTTCAGTTATGCTTAATGAATATTTCTATTTTGAGTTTATATCTCTTTTCTTAAAGCTTTCTAGGGTTTGATCATCCTTAGAATGATTTTTAGGTTTATGCATTGGATGGAAATTTGATGTGTGAACTATGCTTGAGATTGTGAACCTTGTGATTCGTTGTGCTAGAAATAGTCGATGAATGCTTGTTATCTCGTTGGATTCTTAATCTTAATGCTTTTTCCCTTTTAGAATCACCTAAGGAATTAGGGTTTTTAACTAGGATTTAAGGTTCTTGTGCCTAAGGAATTAGGACTTGGATATATTGGAGAATCCAATAACAAAATAGAAGTGGAAATTTGTCTTAACTCCAGGTTAACATACAGCAAATGAAATCAAATGAAACTTGATCCCAACTCTTTCTTATCTTTGAATTCCTATCCCTTTTGTGTTCTAAGTGTTTGTCAAATTGTCAAAGCCAAAATACCAAAAAGAATCTTTTACTTTAATTTAATTTCTTTCATGCTTAATTGTTTACAATTGAGCTCCCTTTGAACCAAAGTTCTGTTTGAATAGTAGCTAAGTTCGTGAATTGGTAATTGGTTATTGATCCCTGAGAACGATATCCGATTTTCTCACCGTTTTTATTACTTGACGATCCAGTACACTTGCCGTGGTCCCATCACCTTCCTAATTGATGGGCCAATGCATTGTAGACATTATTGGTCCACTCAATTAGGGGGTTGAGGACTATATTCATTTGTTATGCGACCATGTGAACCATTTCATGGTTGTTGTCATCCATTTGTTGCCTAATGGTGGCCAATGCGTTAACGGTATTATTTTGAGGCACTTGAGGCATGACCCTAAGCATGTTTAGGAAGATGGGGGCAACTGGAGCTCCCTATGGTCTTGCCATGCCGTGCACAGGTACAGAACGAGGACCCATATGACCCACAAATAGGGATATGGTCGTGGCATAACTAGGGTTCATCATGGCAAAAGGATATTATCATGAAGAATTATCCTGACAGGGGTGGTGGGATTTGCAAGAGAATACACTAATGCAATTATTCCTACAAGATTAGAAAGGGATAGCAACATACCATATTATAGTATGAAGCCTAGATGATATTAATGATTTCTAATATTGGGGCCCGAATCCTCAAGTGTATTAGTCGTTGTAGAGGTTGTGGTGTTAGCTCTGGCCTCCATATTCGCAGTTTGGGTTTCAGTCCTAGAACTTTCATTAGACATGCCATTTCTACACATGACCTTATCACTATTTAAATACCTACAAAGAACACCATGGCACACTGGACAACCTCAGTATTGTCCTCAAATCAATAGTGTCAATATTATTGTAAACAAAGATGTTGTTTGTATGTTGCAGAGAATTTCAAGAATGTTGACACTATACCACTTGGCATGCTAATTTTATTTTCGGGAAAAATATTCAAAGTTTTACATGGCCTACGAAGTTGACATGTGGCCTAAAAGCTCTGGAATTTGGTCCCTTTAATCGGAATGGAGAAAGAAATCTAACTCACTCTATGGGACTCTTGTGTACCTTTTTCTTAAGTTTTTTACATTTCTTATCAACACTTATGATACTCAACAACAAATTAGTGTAAGAACAAATTGATGCGCATATCAAATATCAACAAAAGTAAAAGTAACAATGCTATGAAATAATATGAATTGAAATTGAAATTTAATAGAAAAGTACACTTACAATGCAGATCCAAGTATAAGCTGATAACAAGCTACAAGTTACGAACTACTCTTAAGGTTGAAAGAAAGAATCTAGAAAATGGTTGACTAAATCTAGAAAATAAAAATAAAAAGGGTGGTCACTGTAACTCATTTTCCTATTGCAGGTGAGGAGTATAAAGTGTTCAAAACTTTTTACAATGTTACCAAAAATCCTATTTATAGATAAATGTAGTAACCACTCCTGACATCCAATGATTCTGCAATAATCTAATGCCTATTGAGATTGTACCACTTGTCTCGACAGTTACCATCTTTCTTCCACCAACGCACTTCTTTTTTGCATGTCTCCGTGGTGAATCATGTACGCTTAAATCGAAAGTAGTGGGAATAACTCCTCCATCATGGAGTTTGACCAATGATTTGCACTTATATAATCGAAAATATTCTAGAAAGTTTTTTGCTTGTCACGTGCTATGCAATTTTGTAGAACTAGTTCCCAATGACTTAATCTATGTTGGAGTTCCCTTCAACAATATTAGTATTGTTGCTATGCACCCTTTCGATTCTAACTCCAAGATATAGCTGTCAACCATGATTATTTGCTTGTCGACCTAATGGTAACTTCAGTATTACCATTTGTCTTAACATTGACAACATCAGCACTGCCAAATCTCTAAGATAGCATCAGTACTATCTTTAAAAAATTACTTTTACACTAGATTCTTCATGACAACACTTAAGTAATTTTCTTGATATTTAGGCAACATTAGTATTGCCCTATTTGACAACATCAGTATTGTCGATCGATGATTTCATTATCCACTTGACGCTTTTTTAACAGTTTCAGTACTACCACGTGTTACATGTCCCCATGTATGGTGTATTTTCCACATATATCAAATAAATAATTATTTTCATTTTCAACAATTACCTAAATTTTTAAAAACTATTTCCATCTAAACCAATTTTAAGATAAACTTGATTCTTAAAAATATCATTTTAAAGTTGGTTTCTTTTTCTAATCCAACTTAATTTGCAATATATCTCATCCTTTTCTTTTGGTAGCATCTATTTCATCTTTTTATTCTCTGGTGTTTTTTATTCTATCTCAATATATTTAAATTTTAAATTTAGTTATAATTTTGTAACTAACTCAAGACAAATTTTAATCAAACTAAGAATAAATTATAATTGGTTACAAAATAACTTAAATTTATATAACTAATTTATCTTAAACAATTCTAAACTAATTTTGAATACTATCTTTCATGAGTGGGTGTGAATTGTGATCAAATTTGGTACCACGTGTACTGCACAAGGATAGACAGTTTGTGATCAAATTTAGTACCGCATCCATATGAATACATAGTTTGTGTATTGAGAATAGGGCTAAAGCCAAATAGTGCTTATATCTGAAGCAATGTGCTGTGCCCCCGCCCCCGGCGCTCGCTCTCTCTCTCTCTCTCTCTCTCTCTCTCTCTCTCTGATGTGTATATCCATGACAAGGACCCATTGTTGTTTGCTTGGTTGGTAGTTACCCTGTCATGGTAAAGACCCTGTCATGGTAAAGAGAAAAGGAATTCTAAAGCTAGTCTTTAACTAGCATGCTCATCCATGTGGATCTAAAAAGATTTTAAAGGAATGTAAATCATTAGACAAAAATGTTTTCCTTTTGTTGAACTTGGATCGACAAACTATATAATTGGAATATCAATCAGCTACATAAATCCTAATGCACTACAATTTGGACCAATATTAATACACGTGTGGCATAAAAGAAATGGAAAATATTATGAATTACATGAAAAGAAACGGAGATTAAATGGTATTTAAATTAATTGAACCATCTAAAGGACATTATGATATATAAGCCTTATACATAAAAATTTAAGTCATGAATTAGCTATTTGCATTATATACCAACGCGTGTTGGGTCAATTGGTTGAAGAGTTTCGGATGAGGCTTTATACTATCCAAATGTATTGGTTCAATCCACTTTTGGCCCTAGTAGTCCTGCTTGGTAGTCATAGTTCTAAGGAGATCTCGTGATGATCAAGAGGAACGAGTGAGTTTTTGTATGAAGAAACCCTTTCAATGAGTACCCTAAAAGTAATTCTTTGATTGATCTCTGCTTGCCCTTTAGGTTTTAAACATGTCACTAATACTTTAACCGACAATATTAGAATAACCTATCCTTAATATTATTTTTTCATAAAAAAAAGCTTATTTTATTTGCTCACACATATATATGCCACTAAATATCTTTAAGGTATTAGATCTGAATTTCCAACATTCTCATATATTATTGTTTACTATATTTTTAAATGATACCGATTAACTGAGAACTCAGCCAAAGAGGATTGACTTAAATGCTAGAATTGAATTGAGTAGTGTCATTAAAAATATTTTGGTTCAATTCTTGTTAGTGGTTCTTTATTAGTAGGTGACATGCATGTTTGATCTTGAAATGGGGCAACCTTCCCTCTACTTAATCTTCTTGTAGGAAAATTTAAAAAAACTGAGAACACCACACATCACATTGATAATTTGACATTTCACATTTCTATATCCAAATATGGTTAAATTTATTTAAAAGGTGTAATTAGATCAATTAAATTCTTATTAATGCGTTTGCTTCAAGCATAGTTTGTTTGGATTTATATAAGGGAGAAAACTACTGAACCATTTCACTCATCCCAACCCCTCAATATAAAAAATAATGGCATATTAGATAGTACTAAATAAAAACTTGTGTGTGTTAAAAATTTTAAAAAAATAAAAATAAAAAATAAACTACTCTGTTTAATATTTGCATTGCTAATTCGAAGTTGCTATTATTTGTCCTGTCCAATGAAGGCCCAGACAAGAGCATAGAAATTATATCATCTTGTCATGACCAACTTCCATAATTTATCTAGGCTTTCAATAACCTTTTTGAATACTGCATTGATTTCAGGTAGCATATTTTAGCCAAACTCATATGTAGTACCAAAATTACCACTTCGTTTCTTTCTCCAAAATATGTAAAAAGAAGATGCAGAAAAAGATAATATGACACCGAATTAAATAGTGTGCTATTTTTATATGAACTCAGTGACTCTCTTCTTTCTTTCTCTCTTTTTCTCTATCTACCCTTCTTAATTATGCTAAGCAAATACAGCTATCAGATTCATATACCAAAGCAACAAATGCAATGTGATGCTTAAAATTACAATGAAAGAGAGAGAGAGAATATGATAATTAGGAGATTATAGATGCTTAATCTGATATTGGCACGGCTCAATCAGACTAAAGGACTCAAATCTTGAGAACTTTGATTTGATTGACCCAAGCCAACACCAAATGATTATTATTTCTATACAGCTAATCAATCAAGAAAATGGTATATGCTGAATATAAAATGGCCATAGTTTATATACAACATACAAATTCCTAGTTAGTTTGATGACAAGCTTGCATGCATTTGCGGGTTCTTATACCGACATCTTGATTCTGATTTCAGCTGTCATTCTTAAGTCTTTGTAAAAGAAAGCAGAGAATGACAGAACCAAGGAAATGGCTAACGCATTATAAATTAAAAACAAAAATGTGAGAAAAACCCAATACAAAGAGAGAGGCGAAGATGTTTCTTACAAGGAAGAATGGAGGGATGGTTGGGGGGGGTATCGAGCTAGTGTGTAAGAATATTTAGCTTAACATAGGGAAGAGGGACAGAAAAGTTAGAGGGAACAGATCACAAGATCACATTTAAAAAAAAAAAATGGATCAAATTGCTAAATAAACAGGGTTAATTTGCTCATGATTGGAAATTTTTGAGTTTCTTCGTTTACACTTGATGTAGTTGGAAAGATGACCAGAAGGTCCCATAAGTTTTCAAATGAATTTTGTTATACCTTCTTAATAATTTTTTGGGAAAAATATATAGAGACTCTTCAAATTTTATATGATATCATTTTATTTGTACTAATATTAATGAATTAATAAATTAATCTATTGAGATATTAATTAAAATTTATAAACTAATTAAAAAAATTTAAAGATCATGATAGTAATTTCTAAAAAGGTTAAAGTTTAAGGGAATTGTATATATTTTTTAATTTTTTTATTATATTATGAAAAAATATTAAAAAATTAATATAGTTAATATTTTAAAAATTAAAAAATATTTAATACTTTTTTAATAAATAAAAAAATATTAAAAGAATGAGTTAGAAAAATTTTAAAATACTCTTTTCAAATTGGTAATTTCTAGTACATAATTGCCGTCACCTTCGCTGTCAATGGCATCATCACTGAGTATTTATATGGCTCTTTTCACTTTATATTCTCCTCCCTTCTTTTGAACGTGATTCAAACGAAAAGGTATAAATAGTAAACTCTATATTAAAATCTTTATTTGATGTGAATTATGAGATTTTATTGTTTTGGGCCGAGTTATGGGTCTTCAGATCAGGAGTAACTAGACTCATCAGAATAATATCTAGTTATTATTAGTGTGTATTTGAAAAAATTGTGAAAACTTGATTATGCTTAGTAAGTGATTATTGTATAAAAACTTTTTGTTATAATCGATTCATTTTTATGTTTGGATACATTAACTGAAAAGTGATTTTAAATTAATTTGATTCGTTTGGATGATATAAAAAAATCGCTTTTATGCATTAAATTACTAAAATACGTATAAAATGATTAAAAATTATTTAATTGAAGACAAAATGATATTTACATCTCAAAGTATAAGGAATAATCTATAAGCTAGAATAATAAGCTTCAATCTTTAGCATTATGAAAATTAACTTAAAAAAGCTTTTATAATGCATTGAATTTCGTGCAAAAACTGAAGTTAATTTTGTCAAACATGTTATAACACTGTGTAAATAGTTTTTTTTTTTTAAAAAAAACTGTTTGCACAGTGAAAAAAGTTTTACCAAAGAGCCTCTTACTTGCTATCTTGATTAATATATCAACCTATTTATGAGGCACAAATCTTTCACAGAATCCTTGATAAATTTGAATACTAATTACATCTTAACATAAGTAAGGAAATTAGTTATAAATGATAGCAATCTCCTAGATTATGTTCCTAAATAATAGCATTCAATTCAAATTGAACTATGATTCTTAACACTCAAGACGCTCTTATAAATACCTTGCAAGGTCTCAAAAGTATGCATCTAATCCAATTCTATACACTGTCTTCCTTGTGAACGGTCTAACTTGAGTTTCAGAATGCCTTTTGCAGGTACCCACCCTCTCGCACAATTGCTGCTGCTGCTGCATGCTACGGAGGTATCCACCATCAATCACTCACTCAGGTAACCCTCAAAATCTCGTTATGAACATTGGCGCTGTCTGTGAAAAAGATAAATTTCTATTCCCATCTTCAACATGGTTAACACGAGGAGAAAACAAGTATTTACTAACTAACACCGCACCTCTGTTGCGCCAAACCAACCCTTTCCACCACCTCAAGATCATCGCTCGCTATCTGCTCCACCTCACGAGCTGATCTTAGAACCAGTCACTGCCCAGCCGAAACCCAGGTAGGATGGGGTTGAGACTTCTTTCACTGGTGAGACTCTCTCCCCTCTGCTCGCATGAATTCCGGTGAGGCAGCATCTTGGTCCTCAACAAACACCCTCTAGAGACAATGGACAACGAGTATTGGTGCTACAATGCCTTGAAGCTTGTGAGGAGAGCGAAGAAGTCAAATCTCGCCATGCTGATGCTAGTCTCCCAGAGCTATTCAGAGCTGAACTCATCTCTCTGGTTAGACTCTAAGATGAAAGGATCCATCACCTAGAAAAAACTAACCAGGAAACTCAAGGCGAGAACCGATCTCCGAGAAGGAATTGTGAAAATCGAAGGGACAGAGTGCTTGACGATGACTTGTTAGCCATGGCAACCATCACCCAAGAGGGGGGTGAATTGAGTGATTACAAATTTTTTTAACAACATTAAGAAATTAACCATTTTGAAGCACTCAAATAATAAATGCAGCGGAACATACATAACAAAGATACAACTATTGTAGATTACTCAAATACAACTTGGGTTATGAGATAAAACAAGCAAATAAGCTAGATATCAAGTTCAAAGAATCAAAACATGAAGATGACAAGATATGCAATAGATAAATATACTACACAAAATACTGAAATTAAAGAGTGTAAACCAACATGCACAGAATGACTCAAAACACAATAGGGTGATGATAACAAAATAAAAGACATAAAAACAAATGTGAAAATAAAATAATAAAGAAAGGAAAAGAAAAACTCTTTTTGGCGGCCGACAACTATGTACATCCCCCTACAAAGGCTCCGAACTCGGGGAGGCACCTAAGCTAACCTAACATTAACTTCAAAACAAAAACAGAAAAATGTTAGTTAATAAAATAAGAAAAACTAAAAACTAATTGGAGAAAAATAAACAAATAATATATTTCAAAATAAAAGAAAAAGAAAGAAAATTTGGGTTGCCTCCCAAAAAGCACTTGTTTAACGTCATTAGCTCAAGATTGCCTTTCCAACTAATCAAGGTGGCTTGAAGCAGGAGAAATAAGATGACTTCTTTCCTTTTTCAGAGCAATGCATCCATCTTTGGTCAACAACCTTTGAAATGCCTCCCAATGTACTTTGAACTTGACTTGAACCTGGTTGTTCTGAATATACCTTAGCATGCAAGATTCCATCTAGCCATGAAGGTCTCAATTTATCAAAAGATGTCAGATCAGGTTTTAATTTATCAAAAGATTTCAGCCTTTTTTGCAATGAATTATGAGAGATAAGAGGAACTTTCTCTGTTTCATCAGTCTTGGAAATAGGATAGTCAGCATTAATCAATGGTGGAGAGCTCTTACCAGTCAACTACTTTGAGACTTATCTTTAATGTAATTAATGGGAGCATAAATATCTGATGTTGGTGAAGACTTATCAAAGACATTGATAGTCACTTGATCTCCATCTACCCTCAAAATCAGTTCACCTCTAGGAACATCAATCAATGCTCCTGAAGTAGCTAAGAACAGTCTTCCAAGAATCAGAGGGATATCAGCATCCTCATCCATATCTAAAATCACAAAATCTGTTGGAAAGAAGAATTTATCCACCATTATTAGCAAATCTTCAACTATACCATGTGAACGTTTGATTGACCAATCAGCTAATTGAAGAAACATTGTAGTTGGCTTCACTTTGTCAATCCCAAGCTTATGAAGAATTGACAATAGCATTAAATTGATACTAACTCCTAAGTCAAATAGAGCCTTCTTAATAGTCATCTTGCCAATAGTGCATGGAATAGTAAAACTACCTAGATCCCTTAGCTTTGGTGGTAGCTTCCGCTGAATTATGGCACTGCACTCTTCAGTAAGTGCTACAATCTAATCTTCCTTGAGTTTTCTATTCTTTGATAATATGTCCTTCATAAATCTGGCATATGATGGCATCTGCTCAAGTGCTTTAGAAAAAGGAATGTTTATCTGCAACTGCTTAAAAATATCAAGGAACTTTGAGAACTGCCTCTCTTGCTTCTCCTGATTTTCCCTCTTGAATCTCTGACGAAATAGCATTCTAGCATACAAACTCAAGAATTTATCTTGGTTCAGCCACTAACCACTTGTGACCTACATCCAGTTCTCAAGCTTAACTTGAGATTTTCTTCACTATCTCCTAGACTTCACGAGTGCTAGAAAAACTTTTGTACAAATAAGAGCACTCCTCACACCTTGGGATACCTCACTCTTGTGCTAAAACCTCCAACTCTTCAAGCTTCATAGGTGCTTGAAAAACCTTTACATTCAAGAGTACTCACAACACCTTTGGGATACCTCACCCTTTGTGTTTGAGCCTCACTATAAGGGATACCTTACCCTTTTCTCTATTGAGGGATACCTCACTCTCTTATAATGATTTCAAGATGAAGAGAAAGATTAGAAACTCTCACAAGAGTAAATAATACAAATTAAAGCTTAATGGGTAACAAGGAATCACAAACTAAAGCTCAAAACAGGGGTTTATGAGAAATGATAGTTAAAACTCGTTTTCAATGCTCTAGAATGATTTTCAGATTGTTTCCCTACTTGTCTTTAGTGCCCAAACACTTTCATTTATAACTCAAAATATTTTAGAGCCGTTGATGGTGGTTGGGTGCTTTAAATATAAAAAACTAGTTGTTATTCACATTTTCTGGTTACCCAGATAACTGGTTATTAGTTTTCTATAACCGGTTATTGGTTTTGAATAACCGGTTATTAATTTAGCATAACCGGTTATTGCTTTCACCAGGAACGTTTAAAACTAGCTAATAACTGATTATTGAAATCTCATAAACGGTTATGGGCTTTTAAAAACAAAAGCCCATGTTTATGACTTGGTGAATAACCAGTTATGGATATTCCATAATCAGTTATTGCTCCCAGTTTTTGACAAGATGACTTTTAAAAGATCATAACTTCTTTGTTACTCATCTGTTTAAAACAAATGACCACTCATTGGAAAGACCATTGAGTTTACTTTCATATGAAATAAGCTTCAGATCAAGACTCAAAATATTTTAAAAGATTTGGTCAAAAAAGTAACCAAATATCAGTTTTACAAAACACAAACTTGACTATTTTTCATAGATTTGAACTACCACCAAGACTAGCTTTTCAAAGCATGTTTGGTGGGTATTTTAGTATGTAAGAATCAATTGTAAATATTTAAAAAAAATATTTGAGCTTAGTGTGACTCCTATTTACCTTTACATAAGATCTAGGTCCTATAAGCTAAACTTGAAGATCTTGGACTTGATCTTGCCATCATCAATTCTAGTCCTTAAGGCTTGTTGATATAATCCAAGCTTCCAAAATTTCTTCTCTTCAAATCTTACAAATGCTTAGTGTAATATCCTAATGTAGATATCTAGACATATCCTAGATATACAAAGATATATAAAGATAAACAGTACTAGAGATGTCACTTCTACATACTACATACTAACTAATATATATATCCATAATTATAACTGAGTAATTATAGAGATCCTTGAAAATTTTTGGAAAACTTAAACCTCACTCACACACACACACACACACACACACACACACATATATATAAACTTGGCCATGAAAGGCTCATTGTAATACATACTACTTAAAATATACAAAGCAAATATAAACTTTATCCATCAGCTTTGTCAACTAAAGCATATAAAAATTATACTAGTCTTCATGCTTCATCTTCTCTTCCTTTAGCAGGGTCTTTACTTAGATTTACACGGGAAAACAATTAGGGTGAGAATTAAGATTCTCAGTAAAAGTAATTTTAGTATCAGCTAACTATACATTGTACAAAACAAATATATCACTTCTAACTTAGGAGTTTCCTCCTCTATTCTCATATCTGCACACTATCTAGTAGTGTGATCTAAAACCGATAACCTACACACTGTTAAATATAAACAACTACCCATACAACTGTAAATATCTATAGTGACAGACAATGCTCAAACAAATGTCCGTAGTGCAATGCAAGTGATAAGAAATGTGAGTATGCCTAGGAATGCCATAAAAGTATATGTATGAAATACATATGCAAGGTTTTGTTTTGAAATACATGCATAATTTTATGTTGAAAACAAAGAAGATTGCTAGGAACTAGAATAGCATACTATCTGGTGGTAAAGAGATGGAAAATTCATCCTCACATTACTCATATCCTAGCGTTATGGAGAAGTTCGGGCTTCGTCCTTCTTAAACGTCCTTTGGACTTCCCACTTATCTCTCTTGGCCTTGGCACTAGCGAGAAGTTCGGGCTTCGTCCTTCTCAAAAGTCCTTCGGACTTCCCACTTATCTCACTTGGCCTCTATGATTGTAAATTATTTCAAAGGATACTCACCAAGGTCAATACTACTAGACCAATCCATAGACTTATGTACTTAAGAATCCTGACTTCTTATATACTCTTGTGGTAAAGAGAGGGAAAGCTTATCCTCGCAATACACGTACCCTGGCAATATCAAGAAGTTTGGGATTCGTCCTTCTCAAAAGTCCTTCGAACTTCCCATTTATCTCCCTTGGCCACATGATTGCACACACTGACACTCTGAGAATCTAGTCTAAATCCTTGTTCAGAGAACCTTTCGGACTTTGCCACTATCTCCTTTAGGTCATTCTTGTGTACTAATCATTATAGGATACTCACAAGGAATAATACTACCAGACCATTCCTCATACTTGTTTCTAAACACCACCTCATCATTCATACCTCTTAAGTGATATCTATGCAACACTAAGTTGCGAAGGTGTTAGATACTTACTTATGGCAAACCATTACTCTTGGTTGCACTAAGGTTCTCATAATCTTCTTATATATTCAACTCATCTTAGTGAAAGAGTCTATCTTAACTAATGCCTCATTCAACCTTGCTTAAGGAAATAAATGAGCATTTCTCTAGAACTTTGCATACTTAATGAATGCAACAAACTTACAAGTCAACATTCATCCTTTTGTGTAATCTACAATGCACAAGATCCCATTTAACTAGAGACTTAGTACATAACATCCCCTCTTTGGAACTAAATACACAATCTTATCTCCACTCAAGTGAATCTAACTCAAGAGTGGCTCTTATTTACAACTCATTGTTGCTTAAGGTTCTAGGTGCCTTCCAAAGGTAATCCACTACTCTTGGATATCCTAAGGCTCATACCTTCCTTATTCTTACTAGAGCGAACCCTACAATTCATCCTAGTATACTTATCTCCATTGCACCATTTCATCACATCTTAAGTGATATCTAATGCAATACTTGGTTGCTTAAGGTGCTATGTCCTTACCTAGGATAATCCTTCACTTTAGGTTGCTCAAAGGCCTATGCTTTTTCTTTACTTACTAGATGATAATTCATTTCTTGAACTATCCCTATATGTGTCCTCAAACACCTCAGGAAACATATACTAATGATCCTATCTAGTTCATAGTTTCAAAACAACATCAATGACATTTTTACCCTATCTAGTGCTCACGCTGCGGCATAACTCTGAGCATGCCGCGGTGTCCAACTTTCAGGTTCTCAGTCTGCAGCATGCCGCGAGTAGCATGCCCCGGCATGGCATTTGGCATGCTGTAGTGCACGTAGCAAACTCAACCTCATACTGCGGTGTGACCTTCTCACACCGCGGCACTCGAAGCCAGTTCATCTTTACGCCGCGGCACGGCATCTCTCATGTCATGGCGCGCATAGCAGAACCCAGGTTCTGCAGAATTCTGCAGAACTGTGGCACTATTCTCAAGGTTCAATCTTACTTCTAATCGTCTAAAATTGGTTTGTTGGTGATTTCTAACACTCATCCATGCCCCTAAACTTGTTGTAACTCAAATAAAACCTATAGATTCTCTTAGGCAAAGATCTAGGTCCAAATCACCTAACTCCAACCATTGTCCAATTCTTAAATCCATGGCTCCTAATGGTTGATCTTGAGCCATAAATGACTATCTTACACTTACTAAGCTTAAACTAACTTAACCTAATCCTTGAAATCAAGAATTAAGCTAAGAATTCAGATTTGGCTCTCTAAACTCCTATTTCTACTCAAAATTCTAAATCTCATTCAATGAGAATCAAAAAGGAGAATGATGAATAAAAACCCCTTACCTCTTGAAGAAGATGAAGATCTTGAAGCTTGACCCTCTTGCTCTTGGTCTTCCTCTTCTTATTCTGCTTCTTCTTCTTCTTCTTCTTCTTCTTCTTCTTCTTCTTCTTCTTCTTCTTCTTCCTTTCTCCCCTTTCTCTCTTCTCTTCGATTTCTCTCTTCTCTGTTTCTCAGTTTCTCTTCTCAGCTAAGAAAAAGGAAAGAAATAAGGAATAGGAAACCAACTTGAGTTCCTGTGCTGGAACTCATATATGCTAAGGATACCTGAATTATACTAATTCAAGTTTTCCAGCTTCCAACAACTTTAGAATAAATCATAAGATTCATCTAAATTATTATTTCACCTATATTCTCTTTTTTCATATTTACTGGTAGTCAATTCAGCATTAAAAGCACAACTAGTATGTTTAAAAATACCAAACTAACTCATTTTCTTGAAACTTTAACTACATCTTACTTAGCTAATTTGTAACCTAGAAACAAGTTATCTATACATGTTTCCCTGAACTTAGCCCTTAAAGACATTATCTAAGTCATTTTAAGCTACTTTTCAAACTTATGTGTTGCAATTAAGTACCTAAACAAACTCAGTTTATCACAAAACTTCACTGGCATGTTAAGTAAGTCATATACTACCTTTTGAACACATAAACAAATCTAACATGTTACTAAGGGTATTACATTTCTCCTCTTCTTTTTAAAATTTTGTCCCCAAAATTGTTCATATCATGCAAACAACTCTGGGTAACTCTCTTAACATGGAATTCTTACTACCATGTAGTCCTTTTTTAGTACCAGCTTCTCCCAACTACACATCTGTTAGAGGAAATCTACTTACCTCTAAGCTCTTGACCCCTCTATTTGTGGATGGTAAGATATACTAAAACATAACTTAGCTTTGAACTCGTCCTTGTAAGGCTTTCCAAAATCAACTGTGAATCTAGTATCCCCTTTAGACACTACATTCACTAGAACTCCATGCATCCTAACTATTTCTTTCAAAAGTAGTTGAACCACTTTATCTAGAAAATAACTAACTGTACTTAATGAAAGGTGGGCAGATTACTTAACCTATCCACCCTTACCTGCAGGTTAACATATTATGCTATGTTCTTTAACATACTAGGCCACCATACATCTTTCTTAACTATTGAAGAACCCTGGTAGCCTCTAGATAGATGATACACTTTCTCTTGTGAGCTTCCCCTGGGATCCCTTTTCTTGATTTTTGACCCTCTTGAAAAACAAAGTCTATCTCTAAACTTCGTCATTCCCTCTTAGTCATAACAAAATCCTTTAGGGTTCCTTAGAAGATCTGCTCACTCTTGTCCCTTAGAGTTTCATTCTCCCTCTGAGCTTCTAAAAATCTGAGTCCTGAGGCCTCTTACTATGTCCACCTTGCTCACTGAGAGACTATCTGGAATCATAGTCACCGCGAGACTCAAATTCTCGAAACTCTCAAGAAATTCACTATCGCTTCGACTATCATTTGGGATATATGTAGGAATTTCCTACCTAGTGCATTGACCCCTACTTTAGTCTTACCCGAATGATATCACAACTCAAGGTTATAAGCCTTGAAAAACTCTATCCATCTATTCTGCTTCATGTTCAGCTTCCTCTGATCAACAAGCATCTTCAACTATTATGATCACTGAGCACCTCGAACTAGACTCCTTATGAGTAATGTCTCTGAAACTATAAGGCAAACACTACTGTAGCTAATTTCAAATCATACATAAGGTAGTCCTTCTCATGCAGGTTTAACTACCTTCATGCTTAGGCATCTACTTACCTTTATTGTATATGAACACACCCTAGTCCTATCTTCGAAGTATCACTAGCTACCTCAAAGTTCTCATAGGAATCTAGAATTACCAACATTAACGTAGTAATCAACCTTCTCTTCAACTCTTGGAAACCATACTCACAATCTAGAGTCCGTTGCTGAGTACTACCTTTATTAGCTGGTCTAATCTAGGTAGCACTAACTAAGAAAGTCCACTAATAGACTCTCTGCCTTCAGTTACAATGGTTACTCTTTCCATTGTACCTCTTCTTCAACTTTACTAGGGTCCTTTGTGGTTTCCTCTATTGAGAAATTATATGACCCTTAAACTATACCACTCGCAACCCAAAACTAACTTTTGGTTTACTTGGCACTTAACCACTTCTCTTCCAAAAGTTTCCAAAACTACCTTTGACATACTCTTCATGTCCTTTTGTAATTTTGGAAAACTCTTTGAGATCTACTCTTCTTAACTTTACTTTTCTGACAACCAGGTCTAAGATCATCTCCTGAGAAAATCCAAAGCTTCTCTCAACTAATCTACTTGATCATTATTTCTAGACAAAGACATTTAGTCTCAATAGTTCCTTTGTTCGACTACCTAACATTAAGCATAGTCTCACATTTAAACTAAACAAGAACATAACATTATTTATCTCTAAAACAAATAAACCATACCAACAAGGTAAGCAATCTAGATTCACAAAGTAAACCAACATGATTTACAAAGTAAATCCATACTCTCCTTATACACACCTTAAAAGATTTCACTTTACATGTGATTTTTCCTCATACCAAGTTGGAAGATTTCGTCGGCTTCGCTGCGCTCTCTGATCCATAATCTACTTGTGCATCTTGGTACCTTGGAGTCAAATTTACCCCTTTCCTTTAAGGTTGCTTATCTTAAAAGCACCTTACTCATACTCATCATCACCCCAAGCTACCACCTGAACTTATGTTCCTTTGCCTGTTAAAAAAAATTGAGACCAAGAGACACCCTCACTGATCTCAACATCTGATCTTTTCTTCTTTAGGGAACCTTCTAACTCTTGTTCTGTCGAGACTCTGAGATTATCTGCTTTTACAACTCTACACTTATTGACTAGAGTGAAGAAGTCTTTAACCACCTTTTTGCTTCACAACCCTTTTGATGCCCTCTCCAAGTTCTACTTCAAATTTTACTCACTCCTAGTCTTCATCTGAATTGGACGTAAAATAAGAAAAGAACTCCTGACATTCTTTGAATTAATCTGTATACTGGTCGTCAGTAATATCCCCTTGCTCAGACCTTAGAAATTTCTAAATTTCTCTTGCCTTCCATAACTCAAGGGAATAATACTTGTCTAGGAAAGTAGCTCTAAACACCTACCAGGTGATTCAAATACCAACCTCTTCTAGTAACCTTTCTGCTTCTTCTCAATAGCTTTTGGCTCTTCTTACTAACCCTTATGAACCAAAGTCACCTTCTATCCATCAACGCACGCCATGACCTCAAAGATCTCTTCCATCACATGAAGCCACCTTTCGGCTCTGACTGAACCAAACTCTCCCTTGAAAAACAAAGGAGTAACTTTCCTGAACTCTGAGAAATACTTATCTCTCATAAGTTCCTTCTCATTCTCGCAACTAACTATGCGAGTCCTATTCTATCGCTTCTGATACATTTCTACTAATGGCAGTTTGCTCTCTCAAAACAGTAGTCATTTCTCTAAGAGCTCTAGTTATCTCCTCCTTAACCAGTCTCCTAGTCTCATAGGTTCGCCCGGTAGTTGCCATAATTTTCTGTACACACAAAACATTACATATTGAGTTAGCTAGGCTCAATATCATGTAACTGTGAGGCAGTAGCCAATAGCATCCATACCTAAGGCTAGTCATGCAATTCCATTTGCATGTCTCATAAAGAGATAAAAGAATGCATAACATTCTACTAAACTGCTACTTATGCCTAAGCACAATTAGTCCATATCCCGGCTCAACAGGATGAACTGCTCTGATACCATAATGTAACATCCAAATACAGATATCTAGATATATCCTAGATATACAGAGATATATAAAGATAAAAAGTACTAGAGAAGTCACTTCTACATACTACATACTAACTAATACATACATTCATAATTACAACTGAATAATTATAAAGACCCTTGAGAGATTGTGAAAAACTTAAACCTCTTACATATATATATATATATATGTATATATATATATATATATATATATATATATATATATATATATATATATATATATATATATATATAAACTTGGTCATGAAAGGCTTATTATAATACATACTACTTAAAATATACAAAGCAAATATAAACTTTATACATCAGCTTTACTTGGATTTACATGGAAGAACAATTGGGGTGAGAATTATAGTTCTCAGTAAAAGTAATTCTAATATCAGCTAACTATACATTATAAAAAACAAATATATAACTTCTAACTTAGGAGTTTCCTCCTCTATTCTTATATCTGCACACTACCTAGTAGTGTGATCTCAAACCAATAACCTACACACTGTTAAATATAAACAACTGCCCATACAACTATAAATATCTACAGTGATAGACAATGCCCATACAACTATCCGTAGTGCAATGCAAGTGATATGAAATATGAGTATACCTAAGAATGCCCTAAAAGTATATGTATGAAATGCATATGCAGGGTTTTCTTTTGAAATACATGCATAATTTTATGTTGAAAACAAAGAAGATTGCTAGGAACTGGAATAACATACTATCTGGTGGTAAAGAGAGGGAAAGCTCATCCTCACATTACTCGTATCTTGGCGCCATGGAGAAGCTCGGGCATCGTCATTCTCAAAAGTCCTTCGGACTTCTAACTTATCTCCCTTTGCCTTGGCACTAACGAGAAGTTCGGGCTTCGTCTTTCTCAAAAGTCCTTTGAACTTCCCACTTATCTCACTTGGCCTCCATGATTGTAAACTATATCAAAGGATATTCACCAAGATCAATACTACTAGACTAATCCATAGACTTACATACTTAGGAATCCTAGCTTCTTATATACTCTTGTGGTAAATAGAGGGAAAGCTCATCCTTGCAATGCACGTACCTTGGCACTATCGAGAAGTTCGGGCTTCGTCCTTCTCAAAAGTCCTTCGGACTTTCCATTTATCTCCCTTGGCCACATGATCGCACACACTGACACTCTAAGAATCTGGGCTAAATCCTTGTTTAGAGAACCTTTCAGAATTTACCACTTTCTCCTTTAGGTCATTCTTGTGTACTAATCATTATAGGGTACTCATAAGGAATAATACTACTAGACCATTCCTCATACTTGTTTCTAAACACCACCTCATCATTCATACCTCTTAAGTGATCTCTATGCAACACTAAGTTGCGAAGGTGTTAGATACTCACCTATGGTAAACCATTACTCTTGGTTGCACTAAGATTCTCATAATCTTCTTATAGACTTAACTCATCTTAGTGAAAGAGTCTATCTTAACTAATGTCTTATTCAACCTTGCTTAAGGAAATAAATGAGCATTTCTCTAAAACTTTGCATACTTAATGAATGCAATAAGCTTACAAGTCAACATTCATCCTTTTGTGTATTTTACAATGCACAAGGTCTCATTTAACTAGAGACTTAGTACATAACATCCCCTCTTTAGAACTAAATACGTAACCTTATCTCCACTCAAGTGAATCTAACTCAAGAGTGGCTCTTATTTACAACTCTTTGTTGCTTAAGGTTCTAAGTACCTTCCAAAGGTAATCCACTACTCTTGGATATCCTAAGGCTCATACCTTCCTTATTCTTACCAGTGTGAACCCTACAATTCATCCTGGTATACTTATCTTCATTGCACCATTTCATCACATCTTGAGTGATATCTAATGCAACACTAGGTTGCCTAAGGTGCTATGTCCTTTCCTAGGGCAATCCTTCACTTTAGGTTACTCAAAGGCCTATGCTTTTTCTTTACTTGCTACTTGATAATTTCTCTCTTGAAGTATCTTTATTTGTGTCCTCAAACACCTCAAGAAATATATACTAATGATCTCATCTAGTCCATAGCTTCAAAACATTATCAATAAAATTTTTAGCTTATCTGGTGCTCACGCTGCAGTATAACTCTGAGCACGTCGCGGTGCCCAACTCTCAGGTTCTCAATCTACAGTAGGCCACGAGTAGCATGCCACGGCATGGTGTCTGGCACACCACAGTGCACATAGCAAACTCAACCTCACGCTGCGGCGTGGCCTTCTCACACTGCGGCACTCGAAGCCAGTTCATCTTTACGCCGTGGCACAGCGTCTCTCGTGCCACAACGCGCATGGCAGAACCCAGATTTTGTAGAATTCTGCAGAACCATGGCACTATTCTCATGGTTCAATCTTACTTCTAATTGTCTAAAATTGGTTTCTTGGTGATTTCTAACACTCATCCATGCCCTTAAACTTGTTGTAACTCAAATACAACCTATAGATTCTCTTAGGAAAAGATCTAGGTCCAAATCACCTAACTCTAACTATTGTCCAATTCTTAAATCTATGGCTCCTCATAGTTGATCTTGAGCCATAAATGGTTATCTTACACTTACTAAGCTTAAACTAACTTAACTTAATCCTTGGAATCAAGAATCAAGAGATAAAGATCTTGAAGCTTTATCCTCTTGCTTTTGCTCTTCCTCTTCCTCTCCTTCTTCTTCTTCCTTTCTCCCCCTTTCTCTCTTCTCTTCGTTTTCTCTCTTCTCTATTTCTCGGTTGCTCTTCTCAGCTGAGAGAAAGGAAAGAAATAAGGAAAAAGGAAACTAACTTAAGTTCCTATGGTGGAACTCATATCTACTAAGGATACCTGAATTATACTAATTCAAGTTTTTCAGCTTCCAACAACTTTAGAATAAATCATAAGATTTATCTAAATTATTGTTTCACCTATATTCTTTTTTTTTTTTTCATATCTACTGGTAGTTAATTCAGCATTAAAAGCACAACTAGTATGCCTAAAAATACCAAACTAACTCAAATTCTCTTAAAACTTTAACTACATCTTACTTAACTAATTTGTGACCTAGAAATAAGTTATCTATACATGTTTCCCTCAACTTAGCCCTTAAAGCCATTATCTAAGTCATTTTAAGCTACTTTTTAATTTCTGTATTGTAATTAAGTACCTAAATGAACTGAGTTTATCACAAAACTTCACTGGCATGTTAAGCAAGTCATATACTATCTTTTAAACACATAAACAAGTCTAACATGTAACTAAGGGTATTACACTTAGAACATCTTATTATTCTCATTTTTCTTGAGTTGAGCATAAATGTGATCTTTTGCTTTCTTGTTGCAATGCTTACTCTTGATACTTGGACTATCCTACAAAGTATTGCTCACTTAAACAAACATAGTCCAAATTCATAATTCAATATCTTCATATGCTTGATTCATAAATGTATAACTCTAATTAGTCTAACATGCATATAAGAATTTCATAAACACATCCAAATAATATATTTATCAATTACTAATAGATATGTTCTATGTAGGATGCAACAAAGAACACTTTCCACATTTTCATTTAAATATAGTCAAATCCAATATTAATTTAGTATCACTCATATAACATATTATTGGACATATCCTATAAAAAATGCTGTAAATAATATGCATGATTCTTATATGAAATATAATAAGATGGAATACATGATCATGCATGATCCAATACAATCTATTAAGTACATTTATGTAGCATAAGCATCATTCTTTTTGTCTTCTATTTGTCATCATCAAAAGTTAACATATTAAATCATTGGAGAAAATATATTTCCACAATCTCTCCTTTTTTTATGATGAGAAATCACCAAAGAAAAATAATATAGAAGAATAGATATTTATGTAAGCATATCAAATAATAAGCACAAGAACATATTTTTCTTTCCAATCCCTACTCTCCCTATTTGATATCAACAAAAAGGCTTAGGAAGGAAATATAACATTTTCTCTCCCCTATAGATAAAACTCATGTTGCCAAAAAGAGTAAGATCATCAAATCCAAAAACTTCTTCAAGTTATTCAAAACATAACTATCTCCTCCTATTTGATTCTACATATGATTCAAGTATAGAGAGATGAAACAAACATGCTTTCAAGATATAAAAGATTATTTATGTAATGCTTGTCACATTTTGGTACATCAACATTTAGCATATGATAGCAATAATCTCAAGAAATTATGTCTAACATATAATATCTTGCATACCACATGATAAATAAGCATCGCTTCATGAAAGTTACAAAATATCCATATAAGGCCATAGAATTAAGGTTTTCAAATGAAAGATCACATAACTTGCCACATATGAAGCATTTCTCAATAAAAGAATCAAAAGATATGAAGTTTAAGAATGTTTACCTTCTTTCATTAATAGAGGGAAAGAGAATAAGAGATGGTCTTCGTTGACATATTGATAGTATTAACAATAAAACACTTCATGTCAAACAAGGATGTAAGCCAAGAGATATAAGCAACAATTTAAGAGCTAGGCTCCCCTTCAAAGTATGCATATTATCAAAATATAAAACATGTTGCAACCGGGATCGCGACGGAACGACCAAACAAGATAGGATTTTTTAAAATCAATGGAGTCGCCACCAATGTTTATTTAAATTGGGAAAACATTAGAAAAATCTTTTAATTAGGAAAATTGGTTTTTTATAAAATGAGTTTAGATTCGGGAGCCGATTATAGGTAAAGAAGGTGTTAGCACACTACACTTCCAGTTCCAAGAACAGTACCTTAAGTTAGTTGTGTAAATTTTAATAATTTTAAATATATTTATTTTACCCCTTTAAAAAAACATTGCAACTATTTATAAAAGAAAAAAGAAATAACCAAATTATGAAAATTTAATTTTGGCTTGACAGAAATAGATTTCTGCTCCTACGTATCTCATGGTGCAGTGGAGAACTCAAAGTCACGTAGTTCTTTAGAAAATGATTGTGGGTTGGTTGTTTTTTAATTTTGAAAGGATTTTTATTTTAAAAATTCATTTGATTTTTCATTTACATTAAAAAAAATGAATCATCAAATTGTCACAACTTTGATGACTCTAAAAGTTATAGGATTAATAAACTATCACAGCTCAGTTAATCCCATTTTGTTTTTCTCAACAAGGTTCAATTATTTTATTTTTTGTATTTGTATTTGTATTTGATATAATTTTTGGAAGGTGATTTCCTTGAGATGCTCTGCTAGGGTTTGCCTCTAGGGTTTGCATGGCTTCCATGGCTGCTATCTGCCCTTGGGGTTTCTTGGCCAAGGCAGCAGCCCTTTCCTCTTCTAATTCCCCTCCTCCTTCTTCTTCTCTTCGAGATGCTTTGTTGGACGTGCGAGTTCCTTCTTCAACAACCGTTCCTTATGTCTCTCAAAGGACCTTTGCGCAGGCTTTGTCCAATGCATGTGATATCCCTCTTAGTCAATTGCTAATTCCTTGCGTTAAGGGTGATGCTATTGCTGTTAAAATTCCAGAAGAGGAATATAAAGCTAGTGTTAAGAGTTGCAAGAACCATCTTCATGGTAGACTGATTTTGGTGAAGGGAGATAAACCCTATAAGCTTGATGACTTGCGATGCAAGCTTTTGAATTTGTGGAAACCTATGAAGAACTGGAAGATGATTCCCATCGGTAGAGGCTTCTTTGAATTCTCTTTTGCTTCAATAGAGGATTTGCGGAAGGTTTTGGCTGTTGGTGTCTGGTCTTTATCCCTGGGTAGTCTCAGATTATTCTCTTGGTCTCTTGATTTTCGCCCAGAATTTGTGAAACTGACCAACACTCAATGTTGGATTTGAATTGTGGGATTACCACAAGAGTATTGGAGACCTAGAATACTTTTTGCAATTTCTCGAGGAATTGGAGTCCCTTTATCCCTCGATGATGCCACTATCAACAAGAATCTGGGTCATTTTGCAAGAGTCTTGGTTGATCTAGATTTAACAAAGCAGCTGCAAGATAAGATCTTAGTAGAAAGGGAAGACTTTGCTTTTTTGGTAAGAATTGAATATGAAAGTCTTCCTTTGTTTTGTAACCATTGTATGATTATTGGTCACTCTATTATGAATTGCAACAAAATCAAGATTTCTGAGTTGGAGGAAAATCAGATTCTAAACAAATGCCAAAGACTATTCAGAAGAATAAAGAAAGAATATTCTATGTTCCAAAAAGGAATGCTAATCCTGTTATTCAGAATGAGCCAAAAGAAAAAAATGTTACTGATAAAGGAAAAGAAGTGGCTAATAAAGGGAAGCAAGTCATGGTAGATGTCTCTTCTGATCCAGGTTATTTATGTCCAGAAGTTACTTTTGGTAATCAAGAAAAAGTCTTTCAGGCTGATGAAGGTTTTCAAGGTCCAGATAAAGTGGTAAACTCTGCAATTAGAGAACAAATCGAAGTTCCTGCTGAATCTGAGCCCAAGCCTGATCTGTGTAAGGAAAAATCTGCTCATAATGATTCAAGATTTGAAGTGGTGGGAGGTGATGCCTTAGTTTCTAAGACTTATGTGTTGCAGCAGTTAGAAGTAGAAACCTCCCATGATGCTAATGCAGCTGGGACAGTTTTAGGCTCTGATGATGAATCAGCAGAAAACATCTATGATGAGTCTCCAGTCTTTAATTCTCCTCTTAAAGGGAATTTAAATGGATCTGCATCAAATGATTTTATGGTTCCAGATTCTTTACAAGGCAGTACGAATAGTGATCACCATGTAACTTCTCCAGCTCAAAGAACTGTTTTCAAATCAGGCCAATATGTTCAGGATGTGGAGGGTCTTCAGGCTTCTCAGTAGGTTGTTTCTATGCCAATTTCGAAATTTCCCACTCAGGTGCAACAGGATTACAGGGTCTTTTCAAAGTTCTGGGCAGATGATAATGAGGATGAGGACACATTGGAGACTGCAGTAGAAAAACCAGAAAAGGATGACGGCTTCACTCCAGTGTTTTCCAAGTCTCAAAAGAAGAAGAGAAGGCAAAACAAAAAGAAAGAAGTGAATTCCAGGATTCATTTCACCCGTTCTAGGGCAGAGTCCTCTCTCAGTTCAAGATGAAAGTCCTATTTTGGAATGCAAGAGGTGTTGGAAACCTTGATACAAGGTTGGTTTTAAAAAAATTAATTCTTAATAATTGTCCTGACTTCATTTTTATTGCTAAACCTTAGATTGAACTATCTCAGTTTCCTCAAAGGTTTTGGAGTAAACAACATTTTAAGGTGTTTGCAGTCAATGACAGAAACACTTTGGTTCCTAATATATGGTGTGTTTGTAAGGAGTCTTTATCTCCTACTGTCCTAGCTGTGTCTAGTCAGTATGTCTCTTTTTCTGTCCAAGATCTAAATCAAATTCTATACTTTTCTGCTATATACGCTGCTACATCTTATATAGGCAGAAAGCAACTGTGGACTGATCTTGCAGGGTTACAGAATAGCCATCAGGGCCCTTGGTGCTTCATAGGGGATTTTAATGCAATTTTAGGGGCTCATGAGCAAAGAGGGTCAGGTTTACCTCAGAGAATCTCTTGTGAGGAATTTCAGGCTTGGTCAGAAACTTGCAGTCTAATTCATTTAGATACAAGAGGGTCTAACTACACATGGTCTAATAGAAGGAGGGGCCTAGCTTTGACAGAAAGAAGACTTGACAGGGTCATATGCAATGATGACTGGCTGTCTTACTGGGATAGTTCAATTTGTAGTACTTTGACTAGGAGCAAATCTGATCACTATCCTATTCTTCTTACTTTGGGGAAAAATGTTATTTCTCATGGTTCCTCCTTCAAGTTTATGAAAATGTGGATTGATCATGAGGGCTACAGGAATTTAATTGCTGAATCTTGGAATCAGGAAGTCTATGGCTGCCCTATGTTTATCTTGTCTAAAAAATTAAGGAACTTGAAAGCCAAGCTCAAGGTTTGGAACAGAGATTGTTTTGGTAATGTTCATATTAAAGTTGAGGAAGCTTTGCAAGCTGTTGATGCTATTCAGAACCATGCAAACAAGTTTGGCTATTCGGATGATTTGGCAGATCAGGAAAATAAGGCTCAACAGGATCTTTGCTAAGCTTTGAACTTCCAGGAGTCTTTTTGGAGGGAGAAATCCAGGTTAGATTGGTTATCTTTTGGTGACAGAAATACTGCTTTTTTTCACAAGATTACGAAGATTAGAAATGCGACTCAAAGAATGTCTATTCTCAAAAAGGATGCTGATGTATTGGACTGCCCTGCTGATATTGAGTCTCATGTGCTTGACTTTTACACCAATCTGTTTGCAACAGAAAACTATTGTGTAGAGAATAGTTTAATTGATCAAGTGATCAGTCCTATGGTGTCAGCAGATGATAACTTAATGCTTACCATTTTGCCTTCTCCTGAGGAAGTAAAGAGTGCAGTTTTTGCTTTGAATGCCAATGGGGCCCCGGGACCTGATGGATTTAGAGGCATCTTCTACCAATCCTATTGGGACATAATTGGTAAAGATGTCTTCAATGCTGTTTTGCAATTTTTCCAGCAAGGGTGGCTCCTTCCAAATTTGAATTCTAACATGGTGGTCCTTATTCCTAAATTTAAAGGTGCTGATAGAATTGATCAATTTAGACCTTTTGCCCTTGCAAATTTTCAATTTAAGATTATCACTAAAGTGCTTGCGGATAGGCTAGCAATAGTGGCTCCAAAAATCATTTCTGATCAGCAAAGGGGTTTCATCAAAGGCAGACATATTCATGAGTGTATTTGCATTGCTTCAGAAGCTATCAATTTGTTAGATAAAAAGGCTTTTGGGGGTAATATTGCTTTGAAGATTGACATCAAGAAGGCTTTTGATACTTTGGACTGGAATTTCCTCCTAAAAGTCCTATCTTCTTTTGGTTTTGATCCTCTTTTTTGCAATTGGATCAAGGTAATTTTACATTCTGCTAAACTATCTGTTGCTGTGAATGGTCACTCTATTGGTTTCTTCTCTTGCAAGAGGGGAGTAAGGCAAGGAGATCCTCTCTCCCCCTTGTTATTTTACATTGCAAAGGATGTTCTAAGTAGAGGAATCTCTAAGCTCATTCAAAGTGGTCAGTTGTTACCAATGGCCAGTCCTAGAAGTTTCCAAACACCTAGCCATGTTTTATTTGCAGATGATATTATGATCTTCTGTAGAGGTTCTAAATCTAATATTCAGGCTATTATGCAACTCCTTGCTTAGTATAGTGAGGCTTCTGGTCAGTTGGTTAGCTCAAAAAAGTCTAAATTCTTCTCAGGTGGTATTTCAGCTTCCAGACTTACTAAAATAAAGTCTACTCTTGGATTTGGTACAGGGCAGCTTCCTTTTACCTATCTTGGGGTACCAATCTTTAGAGGAAAGCCTAGAAAATTTCATTTACAACCCTTTGTGGACAGAATCAAAGTCAAATTGGCAACATGGAAAGGCTCAATGCTTTCTTTGATAGGTAGAGTTCAACTAGTGCAATCTATTATTCATGGCATGTTGATCTACTGTTTTCAAATTTACTCTTGGCCAGCTTCTTTACTGAAGGATTTGGACAAATGTGTTAGGAATTTTATTTGGTCAGGGGACATATCCAAAAGGAAACTAGTCACAGTAGCTTGGTACAAGATTTGTAAACCTCTTAATGAGGGTGGTCTTGGTCTAAGATCCTTCAAATCTATGAACGAAGCTACTATACTTAAATTGTGCTTGGAATTGTTTTCTTCTACTGATCAGTGGTCTGGTTTGTTGAGGGCAAGAGTTTTGAAGGGCAATGTTCCAATCAATCATCATATTAGGTCCTCTATTTGGGCAGGTCTTAAGCAATTCGCAATCATCACAACGATAACAAGAACGGTGGTGATTGGATCGGGTGCTAGAGTTAACCACGGTGTGATAATTGGCTTGGTCAACCCCTTGTCCGGTTGCTTCATATTCTGTGGATATGCGGGACTCCACGAAAGCCAAGGTTTTCGAATTCATTAATCTTTGGTGCTGGCATATTCCCTCTTCGATTGCTATCAATTTCCCAGTCTTTGCCCATTTACTTAGCAAGAAAGTAATTCCATTTGAGTCTTATGAGGATAGACTGGTTTGGAATCACAATGACTCGGGCATTCTCACTCTTAAAGAGGCTTACAATTTCCTGCAGGTTCCCTCCCAAGTGCAGCCTTGGGGAAAGCTAATCTGGAATAAATGCATCCCTCCATCTAAATCATGTCTATTTTGGAGGTTTAAGCATAATAAACTTCCAACAGATGACCATCTTTGGCATTATGGATTTAATATTGTTTCTGTCTGTTCCCTTTGTAGCTCAGCCTATGAAACTTCTCGACATTTGTTCTTGCACTGTAGTTTTACAAAGAAGTTTTGGAATTAGCTTAGTAATATGATAGGCATCCAAATCGACACTTCCTCCTTAGATTTAGTTCTGCAGGTTTGTTTAAAAAATTGGGGTCCTCAAGTCAAAGATGTTCTTCTTGCTGCTATTTCTTATGTTATTTGGGCAGTTTGGCTATGTAGAAATAACCTAAGATTTGAGAATAAAAAAACCCCTTTTGAACATGCTTTAAACTTGGTCAAGGCTAATATCTCTCTCTCGGGCTCCTTGTCTGTTAGTTCAATGACTGCCAGCATCTCAGATTTCATGGTTCTCAGAAGATTTTCAGTGAAGGGTAGGCCTCCCAAGTCTACCTTAATTAAGGAAGTTAGGTGGTATCCTCCAAAGTGTTATTGGATAAAATGTAATACTGATGGAGCTGCTGAAGGCTCTCCTGGGTTAGCTACTTGTGGGGGTATTTTCAGAGATAAGAGTGCAGCTATCCTTGGTTGCTTTGCTCATAATCTAAGTGTCTCTTTTGCTTTCCATGCTGAACTTTATGGTGCCATCTTTGCTATCGAGATTGCTTTTAAGAAGGGTTAGAGGAATCTTTGGTTAGAGTGTGACTCAGCTTTGGTTATTGAGGCTTTTAAGTCTATTTCAGTGGTTCCTTGGCGTTTAAGAAACAGGTGGCTAAATTGTATGGCTTTGGTCAAACAAATGAATTTTGCCTGCACTCATATTTATAGAGAGAGTAATGTTTGTGCTGATAAATTAGCTTCTTTTGGAACTCATATACAAGGGTTAGTTTGGTGGGATTTAGCCCCCAGGTTCATTAGTGAGGACTTTATCCATAATAGGATTGGTTTACCTAATTTTAGATTTAAATGAGTCTTCTATGGGTAAGGTTAATGTCCTCCCATATTTTTTTATTTTTTTTCATTCTTTTTAATAATAGTAAGGTTACTCTTTTTCCTTTATGATGCCTTTATCCCTAAGGAGGGTTTTGCATCATAAGGTTTTGATGAGGCCCTTTTTGCTAAAAAAAAAAAAAATTTATTTTTTGTATTTTTTATTTTTATCATTTTTTTATTTTCATTTTTCAGCATTTTTCATTTTTTTAACTTTCTTAAAAAATAACAAAACAAAACAAAAAGAAACTTTAGCCTACTAACTAAAAGAAATTTACCCACTAAACTCATTAGTCTAAGCCCATTCTTCCACTAACCTAAACAAACACACTAACAAAAAAAAAGAAAAAAAAAGAAAATGAGAGACTTTTAGTTAGGGGTGTAAGTGGGTGGTTTGGTTTGGCTCGGTTCCTGAGGAAAATTAAATCCGAACCAATCAAAATCAATTAGTTCGGTTTAGTTCGATTTTCGTATTTTTTAATAGCCAAATCCGAACCAAATTGAACCGTACATCTATGAATTAGTTTGGTTCGGATGATCGGGTTAGCCATTTTTTCAACACAAAAATCAACTAAATAATTAGTTTTTCATAGCAAAAAAAATACATAATAAACGTATGAAAAAATTTCTAGAAAAAAAATCAAACTTATTGATTTGAACACTAATAATTATTTCATGTTTCAGAATGTGTATTAAAAGGTTCATAAAGAGGGAATAAAGAAACATATTGATATTTGTATTAAGAAATTATATTTGAATAAGTTAAAAAATTCTTCAAGAGATATTTAACTTGGCAAGTTGTATACTACTACTATTCAATTAAAGAGGAAGTTGTGAAGCTACTAACCTGGAGGTATATATGTAACCAATTGAACCCTAAGGACATGAGTGGAGCTAATGGAGACTTGATTAAATGAACTTTGAATCAGCAACCTAGCGAATCCAAAGTCTCCAACCTTTGTAGTCATATCTTCATCCAAGAGAATGTTGTTGGGTTTCAAATCACAATACGCAATAGGAACTTCACTATCATTGTGCAGGTAATCCAATGCACAAGCAACATCAATATCTATATTCAGTCTCTCCATAAAGGTTCAATCCATTTTCGTTTGTATGCTTTCTCTTCCCCTTAATGCAATCTTTCAAGCTTCCATTACTTAAGTACTCATAAACCAGAGCCAGAAATTCATTGTTTTTAAAGTCAATACTAGAGCATTTAAAGTCAATTCATTGTTTCCAAGCTTCCAAGTTTAGATATTGTTGTTGCTATTACCTTCACTTTTTTGTTCTTTATGTATAGCAGTAAGCAAATTGTCAGACATAGTATCAGTGTTACCACTGTAGCTATGATGATGTAATGTCTGACATGTCTTCTTCTATGGCCTTGAGGCTCATATGCAAAATGCAAGCAAAATTTTTTATTGCCTTCTAAATAAATAGCAAAGAGATTTTAGAAAACTCCACCACTAGGAATGGTTCCTTTTAAATCATTATAAGAGAGGTTCAAAAGTTGAAGGGCATGTAGATTTTGAAGTTCAATAGGAATGGATCCAGAGAGTTGATTGGAGGAAAGATCCAAAATTTCCAAGCCTCTCACCTCTCCAAGAGTTTTTGGAATAGCACCTGATAGCATATTCCAGGCCAAAAATAAATTTTCCAAGCTCAGACAATTGCTAAATGAGCCGGTGATGTCACTAAACAATTGTTAATTTTTTAATTTTATAATATATACTATGTCTAATATTGACTAGAGTTAATTTTATAATCCAACTAACTTATTTAAGAAACTGATGATGAAATAAGTTAGAAAATTAGTAATTATGCAGACCATGACTAATTATTATTAATTAAGTTAAAACACTAGTGCCTTTTTCAGATAGGACTAAACCTCTAATTATAAGAAATAAGTAAATAAGTTTGTTAATAAAAATCCATTAATATCATGAAGTACTATGAAACCAAAACATGGGTTCATAATGCTTACTTAAAAAATTTCTGCAGCCTTAGGATCTCCAAGATTTTTATTAGGGTGAACTATCCTTACCTTCAAAGGAAAGAAAGGGTAAGCGGGGTAAGAGACATATCACCTCTATCAAAGTGATAAAAAGGAGTCAATTTTTAGGTGGTTACAAAAAAAATGTTAATTTAAAAAAAAAATAGAAAATATCAGCATAAATGTCGTCTTTCACTCTTTCTAAATGTCAAATCCAAAAGTAAGCAGAAGAGAAACATTGTTTCACCTTTGTGGTTGGTGAGCTGCGACACTGGTGAGTTGTGGTGCCAGTAAGTAGAACCGAACGTTTGGAAAAGGAGTTTTCTAGTTTTCTGCGTTGGACGAATGGCGCGACCCGAGCTGTGGCGAAGTATAACTTACGGTGAGCAACGGTGCCGATGAGCAGAACTGAATGTTTTGGCAGAGGAGTTTTCTAGCCTTTTGCGTGGGACAAAGGCGATGTTTTAGGGGTTGGGAACTGGGAAAGTATTACAAAAAGTCAAAAAAATAAGTAGTAGCCAAAAAAAGTTGTAGCATAAATTTAAAAATAAAAAATAAAAAATAAAAATATATGGTTTAATTTGGTTTGGTTTAGTTCGGTTTTGAAATTTCAAATCCGAGAACTGAACCAATTAAGCTTTAATTGGTTTAGATTTTATCCGAACTAATCAATATACCTAAACTAAACTGAACCAATTTGATTGGTTCAGTTCGGATTGATTGGGTTAATCGGGTTATCCGAACTAATTTACACCCCTACTTTTAGTCTTTGGAACACGAAACAGAGGGAAAAGAAAAGAGGGTGCCAACCACTCAGCGCAGGGATGAAGGCATGGACGACGGCAACGGTTTCGGTTGACGGTGGTTTGCGGATCTTGTAACACCCCGAAAATTATTTGTTTCATGATATATATTTATTTTATAATATTTGTGATTTTTGTGAATTTTTCTAAAATTAATTGAATTGTTTGATTATTTTAATATATTTCTCAATTTACGTACACATTAAGCGGGGCCGGAAAAATGAAATATTTCCCCGAGGCCGTAAAACCTTGGACTGTGGAAACGACAACGGGGGATCTTACTAAACCCAATACCGAACTTAATTTATGAAGTTTTCATTTTTTGAGATTTTATCTGACAGATAAAATTTGAGTACACTCTATTATACATTGGACAATAAATACCGGCATTGTAAACTGTAACTTTTATCCATTGGGTAAAAGCTTGTAATAAAAATTTAGTAGATTATTTCTATCTAGTTACTTTTGTGATATCATCTAAGTGACATCACTACATGACATCACGATTTGACTTTTTGGGAAAACGTGAGAAGCTTCTCAATGAAGCTTTGTGAGAAGCTTGCAAAGGAAGCCTTACTACTTCTCCCAAGGGTGCACAATTTTGGAGGAGGAAAAGATGACAAGGTTGTCATCTGTTCACAAAAGCTTTTACCTTTCACATTTTCAAAAGTTTCTATCACTTTCTCTCTTTACTTTTCCTTTCTCTCTTAACTTCTCCTTTTGTCTCATTTTCTATCACATTTTCTCTTTTTCCTCTCCTCTCCAACCTCACGGCCACCACCATAGCTCCACCATCTCATCTTCTAAAATTCTAACAAATCACATTTCTTGAATTAACATTCTTTCCTAAGGCCATTTGGTGTGAAGATCTTAGTTTTCTCTTATTTTCTTCTCTCTTTTTCTCTCCCTACCTCACGGCTACTTTCACCAAACCCACCATCTCATTTTCTTTGAGTTCACTCATCTACATTCTTGAATCTACACTTCCTTCTAAGATCATTTACAGCGAAGATTTTGGCTTGTTCATCACTTTTCCCAAGTGCTTTTTCAAGCTAGGGTTTGTAAAGCTTTATGGTGAAATTCCTCCACCTTCATCTTTTTCTCTATAGGTCACAGCCAAACCCCAAAATCCATCACCCAACCTTTCATAATTCAAGATAATCTTAGATCTTAAATTTTTACCTCATTCTAAGACACTTTTGTGTGGAAATCAATCTCTAGTTCATCCATCTTCAAGCATTTCTTTGAGCTTGTTTTAAATCTTAAGTTTAAGAGTCTTAAGGTAAAGTTATTGAACTTTCTATCTTGCTTCATTCTAAAGGATGTAAATCCCTACTTTGATCTATGATAATCTTATTCAAGCCCTAGATATTAATTCTTGTGTGTTTGCTTTGATTTTTAAGAACCTCTTGGTGGAGAAAGTTTGCTACACAAGGACATACAAGGAGCTAGGAAGCTACATCTAAGGTAAGAGGGAGATTAACCTCATCAACCACTCATGGTGGTGAGGAACGAATAGTTGTGTTAGGAGTGGAGAGTCCACATGAGGATTCATTCACTCGATTGTGTGACTTTTGATTTATGGTTGTTTGATTTTGTATGATTATATGATGTTGTTGTATGTAAGAGATGATTATGATGGCTCAATGGATATATATGATGATGTGATTTTAATAGTAAGCATGAACTCAAGTAATTGTGATGATTAAAGTATGTAGCATACTATGATTATGTTGTAAAAGAATGATTTTTGGTCCCCTTGATCTCTTGAGGCTCACGGCCTTCTTGGCCTAGGAAGAGGTATCCATGAGAAAAATATTTATTAATTAAGGACTTAGATGATTAGGTGACAAAAATATGATTCATAAGGTTACAAGTTGAAAGAGGAAATAAACGAGTTTTTACCATTGGAAAGAATTGATTTTAGTCATGATATTTGATAATTGGATGAAAGAGTGATTTGGAAACCTAAAATATTTGATAATGGGATGGTAGAGTAATTAGGATGGAAATGATTTTATTTAGAAGTTGAATAATGAAAGTTTTAGAAAGAATGTTAGAAATATTGTTTAGGTGAATTAGATGACAAATTAGGGTTAAAGGATTTATAAGTAAGAGAGAAGATAATTATAATGTTATGATTTGAGGAGTAATAACTTTTGGACATACCAATGGAAATAATTTGGGGGATAATTAGAATAAGGAAAAATGATCTATTAGTGGTGAATCTAGTAGACTTGATAAATCGAGAAATTTAGTTAAGGATTCATAAGATAAGAATGGAAAAGAAGAAATTTTATAATTTAGTAAAAGAGCGATTTTCGGTTTTGAGAGGAAAAACAAGCTTAAGCAAAGAACAGTAAAACTTGAGAGACTTAGAGGAAAGGGAAAAGAATTGTGAGGTTAAGATAATGTGGGTTCTTTTAAGTTTTAGTAAACGATATGAGGAAAAACCACTTGAGGAACTTGGATAGAAGAGTTTAGTGATTAGGATTGATTTCTACCCTTTTCTTGAAAGTGTACAATTAAATCCTAATAGTGAATCAATGGTTCTATATGCTAAAGAAACATTTGTCAAGATGCTTCAAGTGAATTGATAATGATAACTCTTGAATTTGCATAATTGAGATACTCTGTAAAAGGATTCATTAGCATTGTGCTTTTGGGCCGATGTATTAGACCCAAGTGGATTATGGATTTAGCATTTGTGCCTTTAGGCTGATGTACTGAACACGAGTGGATTGTGGAATCGAAGTACTGGATCCGGGTGGATCATTGGTATTATGTAATTGTATGGATGGTTATATAATATCATTGATACTAATGGTATTGGAAAATTGTATGGGCGGTTGCTTTAATACCATTAGGAATGGTATAACGGTGGTTCGATTTCATCGTTCATGCATTGAACATATATAGTCAGCTTTTGTGCCTAGGATTGAACGAGAACTTATTGGATAAGTATGATCCATGATGGATCTCAAGAGGCGTCCAGGCGAGGTGATCCACTTAGTGACCTGTTGTCACATTGTATACCCCTGGCCATGGACACTGTTGCAATGCACGACGAGGACCCGACAAGCACTATCCTTTTTGTGGTCCAGTGTAGACTGCCTTTTGAGGGGGGACAGATCTTTTGGAACGTTCATCTCTGAGTTGTTAGCTCCATGGAGTAGGAACTGGCCGTATTGTGCATAAGGATGGTCAGCATATGCATCGTACATATGTATAGTCAATGTACATCTTGTTGTGGTATAGTCAGTGTTTATGTCTTTCGATGTACCTTGCTGAATCATATATTAGTTGCTAACATGACTATAGCTGTTGATCTATCTTATATCTGTTGATCTATCTTATTCCTGTTGATCTATCTTATTTCTGTACTACTATGATTATACCTGTTATTTCTTGATATCATTGTATATGAAAGACATTATTGTCTTTCGTTGTGTTTCTTGCTGCCATGATGGTATTGATGTAGGGGATATCACTTCTTCTATTGTATTATTCTATTTATTTCTATTTTTGTACTTATGATGGAAAAGACTGTGATGGCAGTGAGGCAAGAACCGCGAGGTTTCACTAGGCTGCAGTTCCATGGGGGCATCGGAGCGTGGAGCCTTCAGTGGGACACGGGGTGCATTCGGTATGACGGAGATGTCACTTTGCTTTGGAAAAGGACCCGACATGAGGCGGCTACATTTTCTATGGATGCAGTTGTTTCCTTGGAATTCTACATGCCCCTTGGGAAACTTTGGGATGATTGGAGAGCTTCCTCTAGGGAGGACTCTTGGGAGTCGACTGCTCAGATTCCCGTCCGTAATGGCATGCCCTGACTGGGGGCTTTGTCTCTAGGGATCCCAAAGGGGATCTAGATGAAGATTGGGTGTAGGACCCTGTTCTTCAGATGTTTGGACTTGGATAAGGCTCAATCTTCATTTGGTAGTTATATATATATATTTCTTTTTCGGGAGCACTTAAGTTTTATGCTTTTGGAACATGATGTAATGTACTTATGGATGTGACAAACTTTATTTTATGAAAAGTCTTTTATTCCGCTTTTCTAACTTGTGCTTCTCTATTTTTGGTAAGTTTTATGTTGTTTGTGAAAAAAGAGATTTTTTTTACTCGTATTTCACAATATTAACTATTTTACACTCGGTTAAACTTTCAAAATAAAAGAGTCGATCTAAAATATAATGCCTCCTGGAAGGGGGCATTACATTAGGTGGTATCAGAGCAGTTCATCCTGTTAAGCCGGGGTATGGACTAACTGTGCTTAGGCAGGTAGAAATTCCTGTGTGTGTGTTGTGCAGTTCCTTGTCTCTTGTTTGAGAAGTTAAAGGAGGATTGCATAAGTTGCTTTAGGTTTGATATTAGTAGCTACTGTTACATAGTTATATGATATTGAGGACTGGCTAACTCAATATGTAATGTTCTGTGTGGACAGGAAATTATGACTTCAACTAGGCAGACTAGGAGAATAAGGGTTCTTCTAGTAAGAGTCCAGTTGGATGACTGAACTCGTGCAGAATTTTTGTACCTACACCTTTTGGGATGGTACCTCTAGTGTGAGTAAGGTCCAAGTCTGAATCTTTTAGGGTTATGTGTAAGTTTGCTTTGTTGATGCTGTGTGTTTCTCTGAAATTAAATATAGAGATATATTGCGTGGTCTTCGAAAGGAGACAATATTGTTTAAAAGGGTTACTTCTCATTCTTGTTGTGTTTTGATTTATCTATTTTCAGAGAAAAGGAAAATGGCTCGCGGTAAACATGCGCGTGAGAATGTGGAGCACAACAACGAAGGGATGGCTGTGACTGTGGAAGCAATGCAAGGAGTGGCTGGCATGACAGTACAACAAAAGCAGAAAGTCGCTCAACAACAGGAATCGATGGTCGAGGCTTAGATTTTGTTAGAGTTGAATCAGTCTCAGGACATGAGACCCCATAACATCGAACCATATTGGTTCCGATAGAGGAGAAATCGTAAGGTTAAGCGATTCCGACAGAAATTGTATTTACGGCCACCGATGAATCGACATCAACAACAAACGGTTGGAGGAAGTACTAGTCACAGCAGATTCGGTCAAACCGTGAAATTTTTACCCCATTGTAAAAAGTGTGGAAGGAATCATTTAACGAAGAATTGTGCGAGCAAGGAAATGATTTGTTTCAAGTCCGGAAAGCCAAGACATGTGTTTAGGAATTGTCCTTCACAAAGGACAAAGCCTTTCGTTAGCAATAAGCATGCGACAAGAGCTCAAGTCGTCGGAGGAATCGGTACATTGAGTGGAGCAGAAGCCTCCCAATCCGAAGGTTTAATCAAGGGAGATGGTACCATAGGAAGTAAGCCTTAAATTGTGCTATTTGACTCAGGAACGACCCTTTCTTTTGTTACCTTTGACTCTGTAAACCTGATAACATTGTATTTAATACATTTTATAATCCTCTCACTAGGCTTCTTAAGGTTCAATTAGGCTTAATTAAGTTAGTTTTGACACATTTTATGATATTGAACCGAATTGGATCATTAAACAAATTATTTAATTAATTAGCCTTAATTATCTCTTTGATAGTGTTTAGTAAACTAGCTATAACTTGAGTTTTAAATATCTGATTGATGTGATTTTGGTCTTATAGGAAAGCTTAGACAATTCCCTACAACTTTCATGAAGAATACAAAACTTAGATCGGACTCCTTGAAGGTGATATTAGGCTTTGAAGTCAAAACAGAAGAGCTGAAACTGGGTCTAAATAGTCTGCAGTAATTGGACCATATCTTGAGTTTTAGGAATGATTTTGGACTCAAACGAAAGCCATTTTAAAGCAAAAATCTAGGCCTACAACTTTCATTAAGACCACTTTTCTCAAAAATAAAAGAAAAATAGGAGACACGGCTGTGCATTTGCTCAATTATTATTATTAAAAAAAAAGGAAAATGACGTAAAAAGACTTAATCGTTAAATGCACAGTAACCAAACTTTGCATATAAATAGAAGGCTGAATTTCAGAATTGAAGTGCACAACATTCGGGGGAGAGACAGAGGGGTGAGGTTCTGGGCAGTGCCCAGCCTCCTCTCCTCAGTCCTCCCTTCACTTTTCTTTTCTTTTCTTTTTTCTCTTTTTCTTTTTTTTTAATCTATGTGTAAATAAGTTTCAATTTACTTGAGTCAAAGTGTGAAGCTCTTGGTAATAAAATAAGGTTAGATTTATTTCTCTCTTATGCTTTAATGTTTTATATTTTCAAGTAGTTATTATACGTGTTATATTTTGTTTCTGATAATTTAGAAACTATCCTTGTAAAGAGGAGTTCTTGATTTATTGTAGACAAAATTTTGGCACAGTGAATGCTTTAACCCATTTACAGGTGGTGAAAATATGTAAAGGAAATATAATATAATTATGTATATTATTTTAATGGACTTTTAACGTTGTATTTTTCGATTGGAACCTCCATGTTGCGAGAATTCTAATTGAGTTATAAAAGGAATTAATCTTACCTTTACTTTATTTACCAAGAGTGGATCTTTTTACCTAAGTAAATAATTTTTTACCATAGTAACAAAATATTTACCTTACCTTAATTAATCTTCATCAATTTCCTGTGGATCGACCTCGGACTCCCGAGAAATTTATTACTTGAGACAACTTGCACTTGGGTTCGCAATGCAACAATTAATCCCACATCAAGTTTGTAGACTTGAACAAGAAAAGTGTACATCAAGTTTTTGGCACCGTTGCCGGGGATAGAGTTGGCAAAACGGGCTCAACCCGTTGGGTTGGCCCGCTAACCCGCTTTTTTTAAGCAGGTTGGGTTCAATATTTGAACCTATTTTCCTTTTTCAACCCAAAAACCCGCCCCGCAAAACCTTCGGGTTAAGCGGGTCGGGTGCGGGTTAACTCATTGGGTTACTCTTTTTTTTCCCCTAAATTCTACTATTCTAGTTCTAGATCTACTATCTATGTTCATTTCATATTTTCATTTACAGATTTACTCTCCTCTCTTTCTTACTTTTCTTAATTTTTCCCCAAACCCTAATCTTGCTCACTCAGAATCTCAGATCTGAGATCCACCGTTCCCTCTCTCTGCATGCGCCGAATTTGAGATCCATCGTCCGTCAGCTGCTGTGCATGCGCCGGCCGCCGTCCCATTCCAGCTTTCTCTCTCTGTCATTGTTCTGTTCTTCTGTTCGTTATTTGCTCTCCTTCAGCTGCGCCGGCCTCCGTCTAGTTCCATCTCTCTCTCTTCGTCGCTGTTCTGCTCTGTGATCGTGAGACCGTGACTTCTGTCACTCTTTCTCTCCGTCCCGTTGTCCGTTGGTCATCTTATCGCTGCTCTGTTCCGTTCCAGCTCGCACTCTCTCTCCATCACTCTCTCTCTTTGTCGCTCTGTTCCGTCTCCGTCAGTGGTATGTGGCTATTAACTTATGTATGATGCATGTTTGATATTTGTTATCATAGTTGGCTGAGGTTGAAGGGTCAGAAATATGAAATGGCTGCTAAGTGTTTGCTCATTTGGATCCGAGGGACAGAGACCAACTCAAACAATTGTTTCTTTTTCTTTGTTGTTTCTGTGGGTATATTACTATATTCCCCTGAAATGAAAGGTTCTAAGTTTGAAAAGAAAAAGAAAAGAATAGTCAATTATTTGATCAGGATCATGTCATTAGACTTGACCATTTAGGTTGGGGTTTTGTCCATACAAAGAAGCAATCTAAGATTGACAATGAAAACAGAAAAAAAGTTCCTTTTCTAACATTACAAGTAACATTGTAAAATTTGCATTTATGCACCCTATTTATTTATATTTAGAAGTTCAAGAGCTTAAACCAAGAATTTATGCACTAATACTATTGATAAAGCTAAGATATGATATTGCTAACAACTTTGGCACACCATTTATGATTATTGTTTATATTTGGTTCATTGTTGGCCTCATATCATTAAGTATTTGTGAAATTTGTCTGTGTTTGTACTATTTGTGGCTATTTGGAGTTGGCTAGGTATGTTAGTTAATTAACACAAAAAACTTTAGCATCTTTGATTCTTTGATGTATCTATGAAGATGTTGTTTGAAAATAATTAAATTTTTTAAATAATTGGATTGTGTTGTGTGCTGCCTGAATTGTTATGGATGAATTGATAATCATTGTGCACATTTTTTTGTTACAAATTTTGCAGTGATTTTATTTGAGTGTTTGTCTGAAACTGAAAAAGGGACTCTGTCAATAACGACCCTCTTGATCTTGAAGAAGTGGATCTTACTATTTATGAGTCCCATTTCGATCCTCCAAAGAAAAAGGCTAAAGCAACAATGTCTAATTGTTGGAAGTTTTTCACAAAGATAGGAGTGGGTGACAATGGAGTAGAAAGGGCAAAATGCAATGCTTGTAAAAAAAAAAGTATAAGGTTGGGGGTAGATTATATGGGACGTCATCTTTAAATCGTCACATCTCAAATTGTAAAGAAGTTAAATTTGATGATGTTGGTCAAATGATGATAAACATACAAGGAAAACTAAAGTCTCAAAAGATAGATCAAATGGTATCACGTGAGATGTGTGCCGCTGCAATCATTGAACATAATTTGCCATTTAACTTTGTTAAGTATAAGAAGATTAGAAGTTGGATAAAGTACTTGAATCCTGATGCAAATCTTATTTCAAGGCATACAGCAAAAGCCGATGTCTTAAATATTCACAATAGAGAGAAAGAGAAGCTTAAACAAACAATGGCTAGCATTCCGAATAGGATATGTCTAACTTCTGATTTATGGACAGCTTGTACAACAGAGGGTTACATATGCTTAACTGCTCATTTTGTTGATACAAATTGGAAGTTAAATAGCAAGATTCTCAATTTTTGTCACTTGCCTCCTCCTCACACCGGATTTGAATTGGCTTCAAAGATTTTTGATTTTTTGAAGGAATGGAAAATAGAGAAAAAGATTTTTTTCTTTACTTTAGATAATTCATCCGCTAATGACAACATGCAAGATATTTTGAAAAATAACCTTACTATGAGTGATTGGTTGTTATATGATGGGGAATTTTTTCATGTTCATTGTTCTGCCCACATTTTAAACCTCATTGTTCAAGAGGGATTGAAAGTGGCCAGTGATGCCTTACACAAAATTAGAGAGTGTGTGAAATATGTGAAGGGATCGGAGGGTAGAATGAGAAAATTTCAAGAATGTGTTGCACAACTTGGTCTTGAGTCTATTGGCACAGGGAAGGGATTGTGTCTAGATGTTCTTACTAGATGGAATTCAACCTATATCATGCTTGAAAGCACTCTCAAATACAAATGGGCATTTGGCAATTTCCAAACAAAAGATGCAAATTATAAATATTGCCCTTCGGTTTATGAGTGGAAAAGAGGAGAACAAATTTGTGAATTTTTGTTACCATTTTATGATACTACCAATTTGATTTCTGGCACATCCTACCCTACTTCCAACTTGTATTTTTTGCAAGTTTGGAAAATCCAATGTATTCTTCAAGAAAGTCTAAGTAGTGAAGCTGATGTTATAAGGAGCATAGGGGAAAAGATGCTGAAGAAGTTTGAGAAATATTGGGATGAGTATAGTATAGTGCTTGCACTATGAGCGGTTCTTGACCCACAGATTAAGTTTTCTTTATTGAGTTATTTTGACTCAAAAATTGATGAATTTACTTGTGAACAAAAGCTAGAACATGTGAGGAGAAAATTATTCATGCTCTTTGGAAAGTATTTAAATTCGATTAACAATGCCTCCACTTCCAATGTCACGAGTGTTGTCCGTACTCAATCTTTATGTTTGCCAAAGGAACTCAAGGAAATAAATAAAAGGATGTTTGGTGTAAGTATATGTATATTTTAAATTGATAAATTACTTTCTTTCTATTGTGCACTTTTTTAAACAAATCTTATTTTTCTTTTCATGTATTTCACTTGTCAAATATGATAGGAAAGAAAATGCACAAGGATCAACTTGCTTCTAGAATTGGAAGGTCACAACTTGAGCTTTATTTGGATGAACCAACTTTAGATTTTGATATTTATGAAGATTTAGATGTGTTACAATGGTGGAGGGACACTGCGAACCACCGCTTCCCAAATCTATCCATAATGGCTCGTGACATGTTGAGCATTCCTATTACAACTGTGGCATCCGAATCTGCATTTAGTATTGGTGCACGTGTTTTAAACAAGTATAGAAGCAGTCTCTTGCCACAAAATGTCCAAGCTTTGATTTGTACTCGTAGTTGGTTGCATGGTTTTTTTAATGATGGTAATTTCTTTAATTTGAATGTATAACATTGCAATTGTTATTTTATTTAGAATCATTTTCATAATAACATTTCTCAATTATTTATTTATTTATTTATTGTGATTTGTAGATGAGGATGTTGATGATGATGCCAATGCTACAACCTCAAGAGTGGAGTCATCTTTATCCAAGGGAGCATCAAATTCAAATGTTCTTTATCTAGAAGATTATTGATTTAGTTGTTTATGTAACCTTGGTCTTTGAGCTTTAATATGTGTTTGATGGTTATCAATTTATGTTTATGGTTTGATGGAATTTGAACAGTATTATGGAAATCAGAACTATTGAGTTATGTTATGGTTATGGATATGGATTAGACTTAGTATTTGTGTTATAAAATATTGGATTTGAGTATTTGTGTTATGAAATATGATTCATTGGTTATGGACTTTTGAGCTATTATGCAAGGATAGGACTTCGTGCTTGTTAGTTATAACTTTATTAACTTATAAGTTATAAAAGATAGGACTATTTCTTATGGTTTGTTTATTAATATTATTTGAATTTCTGAATAGGAATTGACATCCTTGCATGAGTTGCATCTCACTATTGACTATTGAGAAACATAGAGCCACAAATGAAAGCTTAAACAAAATGAAGGTGACCTTCCTTTGATCCTTTCTCTTCTAGCTTTTTTACATTTTAAATGCTAGCTTAAACATTGTTGTCTCACTGTTTTTGTGTCTACTTTTATAGTATTTTTTTATACAATTTTTTTTTTATTTTTTAGGCGGGTTAGGCGGGTTGACTCGTCAATCTGCTCACTTTTTCTCATTTTATCTTTTATGCAGGTCAACCCGCCAACCCGCCATCCCACCCTAAAACGGGGTGGGTTAGTTTTTTCAACTCATTTCTCAAAATGGGTCAACCCACCCCGCCCCACATTTTTGCAGGTTGAAGCGGGTCGGGATGGGTCGGGGCGGGTTAGCCTATTTTGTCAGCTCTAGCCGAGGAATTGATTTGAAGAACATATTTATGATGTAAATATTTTTGTAAATACTAACACACTAACTAGTGTGGTTAAAAAAATAAATAAATAGTGTGAATAGTGTGTGAATAATATGTGAATAGTGTGTGAATAGTATGAATAGTATTTTATAAATATAAAAAAAATCTTATTCAAAATCACTTTTAGATCTCCACAACATCTTCATCATTTTTTTATTTTATTTAAAAAAAATATTTGTATAAAAAATTAAGTGGCAGACAAAAGTGGTTTAGTTTTTTTTTAAGTTTTGTCTTTACTTTTCATTTTATATTAAAAAAAATCAATGGCAGACAACACGTGAAAGTGGTTGCATTTTTTTAAAAATTTGTCTTTACTTTTTCGTTTTCTATATTCTAAAAAAAAAAATAATAGAAAAACGAAAATAAAAAAATAGAAAAATAAAAAAAATAAAAAAAATATTAATATAAAAAAGTTAAGTCTTTTAATTTTAAATAGTGGGGATAATTTTTCTTTTTATTTTCTTGTATATATTAACAGTGAGAGAAACTCTCCCTTTTAATTTCTTGTACACATTAACAGTGGGAGAATTTCTCCCTTTTATTTTTGTACATACTAACTCAATGGGGGAAATCTCTCCCTTTTAATTTTCTGTACATACTAACTAGTGGGGGAAACTCTAACTTTTACTTTTCTGTAATTTATTTTTTGTATTTTTTTATTTATTTATTTTATTTTCTGTATATGGTGGTTGGTTTATACAACACATTTGTTATTATTATTATTATTTTATTTGGTGGTTGGTTTATTACCACACTTTTGTAAATATACTTATTTAGTGGTTGGTTTATTACCACACCTTTATATATATATATATATATATATATATATATATATATATATATATATATTTGGTGGTTGGTTACTACGACACCTTGTTAATATTTATTTACTACGTATTAATATATATATTTGGAGGTTGGGTTATACCACACCTTTGTAAATATATAATTGGTGGTTGGTTTATTCCACACATTTGTTAATATCATGGCAAGTTTATACCGCCTACTTGTTAATATTAATTTTATTATTTTTTTTTTCTTTTTTACCGTATTTGGTTTATACCGCCTACTTGTTAATATTTTTTTTTTAGGTTGAGCTCTGTATATATTTTTATATTTCTTTTTCTCTTTTGTCATGTGTAGTTAAATTTGTGTGTTTTTAGGGTGAAAACGTAACTTGATTCAATTGACATGTATTAAGATTGGAATTCTAATTAACTATTTTTTATTCAATTTGAGTGCTTATTATGACTCATAATGTTTTTATGAATTAGCCACTCATAAATTGATCTAGTAGGTGTATGTAGAATCAGAATGTTTGCATATGACCTAGATCATAAATAATAAGTGTCATGATTTATAATCATCTAGGAATGGAGGTTATAGGTTGTGTGGAAAAATTGTGGTATTTTCCATGAGAATCCCAAGAGTGAAGGTTTAGACAATGAATTAAGTTTTAATTAATTACTGATTCTCTCCATCAATTGAATGACCAAAAATTAATTAGAAGGAAGGTCCCAAAGCTACTCTATTATCTATGATAGATTATTGAATCAAGTGAAGTCAAATCCCTAGTATTTTAATTTTATATATTTTAAATTGTTCTCCAATCTTAGGAATCTGAATCAAAAAGACCTTATTTGCCAATTTATAAGAAAATTGGATGGGAAGCTTATCCTCGACTCATAGAAGGCGTTTAAGTCGTTACTGGACATAAAACTAGAGGAAGATGTGAGCTACAATCACAACTACATGTATATATTTTGGCTTTGTTTAAATTTGTGTGAGCTTTCTCTTTTCAATAATTGCAACAACAGGTATTTTCTTCTATCCTTTACCTTTTTATGTTTTAACATTGAGGACAATGTTGTGATCTGGTTGAGGGGAAGGATAGTTGTGTCAATAGTTTGTGAATAATTGTATATAGTTGTGTGAATAATTGTGTAAAAAAAATATGTTTAAAAAAATTTAGGAATTGTGTTTATTAATATATTTGTCATGTTTACTAACAACTAAACTAATTAAGGATGACAGAATAAGGAGTAAATTTTGCTGTGGAGGTAATTTTACTCTTGAGACGCATCTAGATTGGGGTAGATAACTTTGTTGTATGGAAGTAGCAAATGGATTCAGGAAAATTTGCATGATTGAGTAAATTGTCTTCTTTCTTAAACATCATATGCTTGGTTATGGATGTTGAATTTTTTTGGACTGAGAATGATGGATATGTGCCTTGTGAGATTTTTAACCTATTGATGAATGAATTGAACATCTGTACCATTCTCTTCTTTCTTGTATGATTTTTTCTCATGGAATTGTTACTCTAGAACTTGCTTTGATTCTTTTTGAAGCTACAGTTTCACATGCATACATAAACATGATTGAGACAATTTTTTTGAATTAACTACTTTGACCAAATAGCCAACCTTGCATATTTTTCTTTGCTTAACCCCTTTGAGCTTATTTGACCATTCTTTGTTTCTAACTCATTACGTGCCTTAAAATGAAAAACCATGTTCTTACCTAACCCTAGGGAATAAGAGAGCATTGACGTTGTTATCGGATGAGTTTCTTGATAAGAGTGGGGGTATATGTGCAAGTATTTCTAAAAAAAATAAAAAGAAAAAAAGAGCTGACCAGTGAATGCTTGGAAATAACAAGAGAATGTTCAAGCCTAACAATGAATTCAACCTACTAATTGATCTTTAACAAAACATTAGTAAGATATTGGTCATTGTCTTATATGAGAAAGAACTAAGAAATCCTTGGAAAATTGAATGTTCTCAAACATCTTCTCCACTCTAACTGTAACATAATGCTCTTTTATTCTCTTTGGTGTTTAACTTGTCTTATTTATATTACTTTCTACTTTACCATAATCCCATTACAACCTTGAATAAAGTCCTCATGATTTATGTATAAATATTGTTTTTGAGTAGCGGAGAAGTAGAAAATAAGCAAGCTTATGGTAGTGTAATTTTCATGAGTTGAATTGAGTGAAATACTTACCTTTTTATACACTTGAGAGATTGAGAGTGAATTCTGTGAGGATCTATCATTCTTGATTCATTCTTTTCAATTGAAGTTTCCTTACTTGTTGGTTTGAGATGCGAAGACATGTTACTTCATCAATGTTTTGATCCCTTGAATATCTAGTTGCTCTTCTTGAATCATTGAATCCTTTAGAGTTTTTAGCTTTTGAGTTTGTATCGTTTTTCTTTGTTCCCTGGTTTTTGTCTTTTGTGTTTTGCCCAGGAATGCAAAAGTTAAGTGTGGGAGAATTTGATAACACTATATTTTATACATTTTATAATTCTCTCACTAGGTTTCTTAAGATTCAATTAGGCTTAATTAAGTTAGTTTTGACCCATTTTATGATATTGAACCGAATTGGATCATTAAACAAATTATTGCATAAATTAGCCTTAATTATCTCTTTGGTAGTGTTTAGTAAACTGGCTATAACTTGAGTTGTAAATATCTGATTGATGTGATTTTGGTCTTGTAGGAAAGCTTAGACAATTCCCTACAACTTTCATGAAGAACACAAAACTCAGATCGGACTCCTTGAAGGTGATATTGGGCTTTGAAGTCAAAACAGAAGAGCTGAAACTGGGTCTAAACACTCTGCAGTAATTGGACCATATCTTGAGTTTTAGGAATAATTTTGGACTCAAACTAAAGTCATTTTAAAGCAAAAATCTAGGCCTACAACTTTCATGCAGACCATTTTTCTCAAAAATGAAAGAAAAACAGGAGACACGGCTGTGCATTTGCTCAATTATTATTATTAAAAACAAAAGGAAAATGACGTAAAAAGACTTAATCGTTAAGTTTGGTTACTGTGCAATGCACAGTAACCAAACTTTGCCTATAAAAAGAAGGCTGAACTTTAGAATTGAAGTGTACAACATTCGGGGGAGAGACAGAGGGGTGAGGTTCTGGGCAGTGCCCAGCCTCCTCTCCTCAGTCCTCCCTTCACTTTTCTTTTCTTTTTTCTTTCTTTTTTCTTTTTAGGCTTTGTGTAAATAGGTTTCAATCTATTTGGGTCAAAGTGTGAAGCTCTTGGTAATAAAATAATGTTAGATTTATTTCTCTCTTGTGCTTTAATGTTTTATATTTTTAAGTAGTTATTATATGTGTTATATTTTGTTTCTGATAATTTAGAAACTATCTTTGTAAAGAGGAGTTCTTGATTTTTTGTAGACAAAAGTTTGGCATAGTGAATGCTTTAACCCATTTACAAGTGGTGAAAATAATTAAAGGAAATATAATATAATTATGTATATTATTTTAATGGACTTTTAACGTTGTATTTTCTGATTGGAACCTCCATGTTGCGAGGATTCTAATTGAGTTATAAAAGGAATTAATCTTACCTTTACTTTATTTACCAAGAGTATATCTTTTTACCCAAGTAAATAAATTTTTACTGTAGTAACAAAATATTTACCTTACCTTAATTAATCTTCATTAATTTCCTGTGGATCGACCTCGGACTCCCGAGAAATTTATTACTTGAGACAACTTGAACTTGGGTTCGCAATGCAATAATTAATCCCACATCAAGTTTGTAGACTTGGACAAGAAAAGTGTGCATCAGAACCATTTGGGTTTGTTTGTGTTGACATTTCCCTTTTGACTTGACTATCACTATTACCCTTTGCTAAGCTTGCTATTACTACTCAAGCCTGTTTAAATTGCCCTATTATTATTAGAAATCAGAACCTTCTTGCCAATTTGACTTGTTTATCTCTTTCATAAAAGACATGATCTCAAGAATGGATTAGTTATTTTTAATCACATCTTGTTATTTTGTTTCAATAAGGCTTTATCATTCCTTGAGGTTGAGATTTCTGAAATTGAATCTAGAAAGCTTATTCTTGAATTCATTGGACCATATCAAATTTTGTTGAATAAGTCCAATGCCATACCAAATAGCTTTACTATTTTTTCTTTCTAACCTCCATAATGTTTTCCATATATTTCAATTGAGAAAATATATGATGATCTAAACCATATCATTGTGCTGAATACAGTACAATTAGAAAAGGATTTAACCTATGAGACATTTCTTATTAAGATTGAGAATAGATGATCTAATAGACTAACTGAAGGGAGATGCTATTTTCTCCGAGATCAATTTGCGTTCTGGTTACCCTTAGATCCGTGTAAAAGTAGAATATGTTCCTAGAATAACTTTTTTGACATGTCATGAGCGCTACGAGTATTTAGTAATGCCGTTCAAAGTAACGAATGCTCCAACAATATTTATGGATCACGTGAATAGGATCTTTCTTTCTTACTTAGATGAATTTCTCGTTGTCCTTATTGACGACGTTTTGACCAATTCTCAAAGCTCGAAAAAATATGTTGAACCTCTCAGTGTGGTTCTTCAGATCCTGAAGTAGAAGGAATTGTATGCCAAGTTATCAAAATGCGAATTTTGGTTGGAGGAGGTTAAATTCTTGGGGCATATGATTTCAAAAGAAGGAATTGCTATGGATCTGACGAAAGTTGAAGCAGTTCTCCAATGGGAAAAACCAAAGACCGTAACGGAGATTCGTAGCTATGTAGGATTAATTGGTTAGTATCAAAAATTTCACCGCAGAATTTTCCAAGATAGCAGGACTTCTTATCTAGTTCACGCGAAAGAGTCAAGCTTTTGTATGGACTGATGCATGTGAAGGAATTTCTCAAGAATGGAAGAAGAACTCGACTACTTTGCCAGTGATGATTCTGCCCAATCCCAACTAACCTTTTAAGACGTTTCGTGATGTTCTGCGGTAGAGTTTAGAATGTGTGCTTGTCCGGAATAGAAGGAGTAGTAGTGTATGCTTTAAGACAACTGAGAGTACATGAAAAGAACTACCCTATATAAACTCGGTGTTAGCTTTTGTGGTTGCATTGAAGATCTGGAGACATGTTTTATAGGGAGCAATATCCACATGTGTTCGAAGGTATAACAAATTTCAAGGACGAAATTTCTTTTTAAAAGGGGAGAGTTGTAACACCCCGAAAACTGTTCGTTTCATGATATATATTCATTTTATAATATTTATGATTTTTTGTGAATTTTTTTAGAATTATTTGAATCGTTTGATTATTCTAATATGTTTCTCGATTTTTGTGCGCATTAAATTGGGCCAGGAAAATGAAATATTTCCCCAAGCTCGGAAAACCTTGGACTGTGGAAACGGTGACGGGGGATTTTACTAAACCCAATACTGGACACAATTTACGAAGTTTTTGTTTTTCAAAATTTTATCCAACAGATAAACTTTAGGTACACTCTATTGTCCATTGGACAATAAATACCGACGTTGTAAACTGTAATTTTTATCCATTCGGTAAAAGCTTGTAATAAAAATCTAGTAGGTTATTTCTATCTAGTCACTTTTGTGATATCATCTAAGTGACATCACTACATGACATCACGATTTGACCTTTTGGAAAAATGTGAGAAGCTTCTCAAGGAAGCTTTAGGAGAAGCTTGCAAAGGAAGCCTTGCTCCTTCTCCCAAGGGTGCACGGTTTTGGAGGAGGAAAAGATGACAAGGTTGTCATCTTTTCACAAAAGCTTTCACCTTTCTGATGGAGACCAAGGAAGCTCAAGTGGAACCCCAATAGGCCCAATGCCCAAAGAAGCACTGCGAGGACTTGGAGGCCCAATGACAAGGTCAAGAGCTAAGAAGGCTAAGGAGGATTTGGACAAAGCAGTCAACCACTTTCTTTCACTGAAGCCCATTCTAGAAGAAGAAGCACTCAAGATGGTCCAAATGATCCAAGTTGAAGAAGGGCCCAAATGTGGGGACATGATTTCTTCTTAGTCAATTTTATTTAATTATGTATTTGAACCTTTTAATTTTCTTAGTTTTGGTTCTTATTTTCTTTTTGGGTTAATTTTATAATAAGGGCCTATTGTTTGGGCTTAAGTTGCGCATAATAGAGTTAGGGTTTCCAATTGGGCCTAGGCCATATTTGCACTAGGATTAGGTTTTAAAATGTGCTAGCTTGCTGCCTCCTTTTAGCTAGACCTAGCTGCATACCTAATGCCTATAAATAGGCTTATGTTTACTGTATTTGACACTTTTGACTTAGAGAATAATATTGCACTCCTTTGTGGGTTTTGAGAGCTTAGTTCTCTTGGGTTCTTGGTAGAGCCATCTTGGTTCTTATCAAAGGTTTCCTTACCTTTGTGACGAATCTTCGCTTGACTTATCACTCTCCAAGAGTGTGGCGTCTTCTTCCTTCCATTCCTTTTCCTTTTCCATCTTTTTCCATTTTTTTCACTATTCATGTTCTTGTTCACGTTCTTTGTTCACGTTCTTTGTTCACGCCATCTTGTTCACGTCACTATTCATCCTTTTATTGTTTTAATTCTTTGAAACCCAAAATCAACTCAAGAACGATCCGTAAAAATAATATGCATCCAACTTGGATCATATCACTTTCACATTTTCAAAAGTTTCTATCACTTTCTCTCTCTACTTTTCCTTTCTCTCTTAACTTCTCCTTTTCTCTTATTTTCTATCACATTTTCTCTTCTTTCTCTCCTCTCCAACCTCATGGCCACCACCATAGCTCCACCATCTTATCTTCTAAAATTCTAACAAACCACATTTCTTGAATTAACATTCTTTCCTAAGGCCATTTGGTGTGAAGATCTTGGTTTTCTCTAATTTTCTTCTCTCTTTTTCTCTCAATACCTCACGACTGCTTTCACCAAACCCATTATCTTATTTTCTTTGATTTCACTCATCTATATTCTTGAATCTACACTTCCTTCTAAGATCATTTAGAGTGAAGATTTTGGCTTGTTCATCACTTTTCCTAAGTGCTTTTTCAAGCTAGGGTTTGTAAAGCTTTATGGTGAAATTCCTCCACCTTCATCTTTTTCTCTATAGGCCATGGCCAAACTCCAAAATCCATCACCCAACCTTCCATAATTCAAGATAATCTTAGATCTTGAATCTATACCTCATTCTAAGACACTTTTGTGTGGAAATCAATCTCTAGTTCATCCATCTTCAAGCATTTCTTTGAGCTTGCTTCGAATCTCAAGTTTAAGAGTCTTAAGGTAAAGTTATTGAACTTTCTATCTTGCTTCATTCTAAAGGATGTAAATCCCTACTTTGATCTATAGTAATCTTATTCAAACCCTAGATATTATGATGGCTCAATGGATATATACGATGATGTGATTTTGACAGTATGCATGAACTAAGTAAATGTGATGATTAAAGTATGCGGCATACTATGATTATGTTGTAAAAGAATGATTTTTAGTCCCCTTGATCTCTTGAGGCTCACGGCCTTTTTGGCCTAGGAAGAGGTATCCATGAGAAAACTATTTATTGATTAAGGACTTAGATTATTAGGTGACAAAAATATGATTCATAAGGTTACAAGTTGAAAGAGGAAATAAATGAGTTTTTACCATTGGAAAGAATTGATTTTGGTCATGATATTTAATAATTGGATGAAAGAGTGATTTGGAGACCTAAAATATTTGATAATGGGATGGTTGAGTAATTAGGATGTAAATGATTTTATTTAGAAGTTGAATAATGAAAGTTTTAGAAAGAATGTTAGAAATATTGTTTAGGTGAATTGGATGACAAATTAGGGTTAAAGGATTTATAAGTAAGAGAGAAGATAATTATAATGTTATGATTTGAGGAGTAATAACTTTTGGATATACCAATGGAAATAATTTTGGGGATAATTAGAATAAGGGAAAATGATCTATTAGTGGTGAATCTAGTTGACTTGATAAATCGAGAAATTTAGTTAAGGATTCATAAGATAAGAATGGAAAAGAAAAAATTTTATCATTTAGTAAAAGAGCGATTTTCAATTTTGAGAGGAAAAACAAGCTTGAAGAAAGAACAGTAAAAACTTGAGAGACTTAGAGGAAAAGGAAAAGAATTATGAGGTTAAGACAATGTGGGTTCTTTTAAGTTTTAGTGAATGATATGAGGAAAGGTCACTTGAGGAACTTGGATAGAAGAGTTTGGTGATTAGGATTAATTTCTACCCTTTTCTTGAAAGTGTACAATTAAATCCTAACGGTGAAATAGTGGTTCTATATGATAAAGAAACATTTGTCAGAATGCTTCAAGTAAATTGATAATGATAACTCTTGAATTTGCATGACTGAGATACTCTGTGAAAGGATGCATTAGCATTGTGTTTTCGGGTCGACGTACTGGACCCAAGTGGATTGTGGATTTAGCATTTGTGCTTTTGGGCCGACGTACTGGACCCGAGTGGATTGTGGAACCGAAGTAATGGACCCGGGTGGATCATTGATATTATGTAATTGTATGGGCGGTTATATAATATCATTGATACTAATGGCATTGGACAATTGTATGGGCGGTTTCTTTAATACCATTGGGAACGGTATAACGATGGTTCGATTTCATCGTTCATGCATTGAACATATATAGTCGGCTTTTGTGCCTAGGAGTGAACGAGAACTTACAGGATAAGTATGATCCATGATGGATCTCAGGGGGCGTCCGACCGAGGTGATCCACTTAGTGACCTGTTGTCACATTGTATACCCCTGGCCGTGGACACTGTTGCAAGGCACGATGAGGACCTGACAAGCACTATCCTTTTCGTAGTCCGGCGTAGACTACCTTTTGAGGGGGGACAGATCTTCTGGAACATTCATCTCTGAATTGTTAGCTCCATGGAGTAGGAACTGGTTGCATTGTGCATAAGGATGGTCAGCATACGCATCGTGCATATGCATAGTCAGTGTACATCTTGTTGTGGTATAGTCAATGTTTATGTCTTTTGATGTACCTTGCTGAATCATATATTAATTGCTAACATGACTATACCTGTTGATCTATCTTATATTTGTTGATCTATCTTATTCTTGTTGATTTATCTTATTCCTGTACTACTATGATTATACCTGTTATTTCTTAATATCGTTGTATATGAAAGGCATTATTGTCTTTCATTGTGTTTCTTGCTGCCATGATAGTATTGATGTAAGGGATCTCACATCTTCTATTATATTATTCTGTCTATTTTTATTTTTGTACTTATGATGGAAAAGACTGTGATAGCGGTGAGACAAGATCTGCGATGTTTCACTAGGCTACAGTTCCACGGGGGCATCAGAGCGTGGAGCCTTGAGTGGGACACAGGGCACATTCGGTATGATGGAGATGTCACTTTTCTTTGGAGTAGGACCCGGCATGAGGCGGCTACGCTTACTCTGGATGCAGTTGTTTACTTGGAATTCTACATGCCCCTTGGGGAACTTTGGGATGATTAGAGAGCTTCCTCTAGGGAAAACTCTAGGGAGTCGACTGCTCGGACTCCCGTCCGTAATGGCATGCCCCGACTGGGGGCTTTGTTTACTAGGGATCCCGAAAGGGATCTAGATGAAGATCGGGCGCAAGACCCTGTTCTTCAGGTGTTTGGACTTGGACAAGGCTCAATCTTCATTTGGTAGTCATATGTATATATTTCCTCTTTGGGAGCACTTAAGTTTTATGCTTTTGGAACATGAAGTAATGTACTTATGGATGTGACAAACTTTATTTTATGAAAAGTCTTTTATTCCGTTCTTCTAACTTGTGCTTCTCTATTTTTGGTAAGTTTTATGTTGTTTGTGAAAAAGAGATTTTTTTTACTCATATTTCACAATATTAACTATTTTACAACTCGGTTAAAATTTTAAAATAAAGGAGTCGGTCTAAAATGTAATGCCTCCCAAAAGGGGGCGTTACTGGTTTGGTAGATCTTATGCGTGGAGGGGCGGATCTGTATACTGGTTGTGGGTTTAGGCTCGACAGCGGTGCGTAACGGTGGGGGTTGTTGATGGCTGGTGCAGGGCGGCTTCGAGGTGTGGTGGAGGGACGAATATAGTCCGAGCACGACTTGGAGGCACGACGGTGGTTATGGAGAGTTGTGGACCGTGGATTTGTTTTATGGGTGGCCGTGTGGTGGTGGTTCGATGGGGTTGGGGGTTGTTTCAATGGTGGTTGGTTTGGCTTTTGAAGGCTGTTTGTTGGTGGTCACGGTGTGGTTCTAGTTTGTGCGCGAGAGGTCACGGTGGAGGATGCGTCTGATTGCTCATGGTGGGTTATGGTTTACTTGTGGTAGAAGTTTTGGGTAGTTGGTTGTTGGTGGTGGTCCAAGGTGGGTTGTTTTGTAGTGAAGTGGTTATGGTGGTTATGGTTGAAGGGTGATGGCTTGGTTTGGTGTTGGTGGAGGTTTGGGTGGTTTTTTTTGTTAAGTAGGCTGGCTGGATGGAGGCTTAGACGTGGTAGAGGAGAGGTGATGAGTGTACAAAAGTACTCTCTAAATATTTTATTATTGAACTAAAATATTAAAATGTGAATTAAAATTATTTGAATTAATAAATATTTTTAAATTAATTTTTTATTTACTTTAAAATATTTTTAAATAATATTTTATGTTTAATTTTAGAGTTTATAAAAAACAAGTGAAAGTCCAATCAAATTCAAAGAAGAATTCAAAGTCCAAATAAAAAAATTGAAGCAGTTCAAATAAATTTTAAAAAAAAAGAATTGGAGGATTGGAGTGTTGGACCGTGGTGCATAGCAAATTGAGAAGTAAAGGAATTGGGCTGTACAGGAAATAAAAGGAATTGGAAAGCAAGGAGGCACCACATGTATATAAATTGAAGAATTGGGCGAGGTCAAAAGGGCACGCTGCACGAGATAGATTGAAAAAGTGGAGCAAGGTGCCATTCGAGAAAAGAAAAAATAAAAGAAGAAAGACTACACGGGCAGCAACGTTGCAGTGCACATTATTGTTGTGTAAAAGAGAATTTTAGTGAATTTTAGTGAGATAATTTTATTGTGTTTTAATTTTATTATGTTTTTTTTAAATTTTCTATATTAAGGGAATATGATGAAACTTTGATTATTTTGATATTATTATGTTGAATTATATTTACTAATTTTAAGATTTAATGTTTATTTATTCTATTTTTCTATCAGATTATATGAATGATTGTTAAGATGAGTTAGATCATGTCTTTCTCATGCTTAGTAATTTATTTGTGTTATCTAAATATTAGTGGTAATTGTTAGATATCAATTGTGGTTTCTTTTTAGGGATACATTTGGTGATTTAATAATTACTAACAATTAGGAAAATTTTATCATACATATGATTATGATTTTTAATGTTTTATTGATATATTTTCTGTGAGCACATGTTTCCCATTAGATGTTTATGAGTTAAATTATGTGGGTAAAATAATTTGACATAGTTAATGTTAAAATTAATTTTAGTGAATTCTGAACTTTAGTCACCTTACATCGATGTAGAACCCAATTTCCTTTATTTTGTTTTACTTAATTTTGTATTTAAATTAATATTTATTTATTTTTAATCATTTGATATTTTTCTTTAGTTTTTTTTATTTCTTTAGTTATTCTTTTAGTTTGTCTCTCTATGGAATCGACACCCCAAAGTGTGCTATAATTACCGCGTTATTCTTTGGGCGTAATCAAGAGATAAATGGGTTGTTGCGTGGTGGTTGGTTGCGGCAAAGGTGGCTATTTTGGTGTGCTTGAGGGTGGTGTGGTGGAGGCTAGCGTGGTGATGGTGAGGAAGATGGTGAAGGTTTGGTGAAGATGAATGAAGGTGGTTATAGAAGCTTGGAGGAAGATGGTGATGGTGATTGTGGTGTGTTGGTGAGATGGGCTATGGGTGCTTGAGTATAGCAGAGGTTTTGTTTTGTTTTTGTTTATGGGTGGTGATGAATTTAGTTGGAAATGTGGAGTTTCATGGTGTTAATGCTCATGGTTTGCAGTTGAAATAGGGAGTTTTATAGTGTTAGAAAGCTAGTGTTTTTGGGTTGTTTTTAGAGGGTGATGCTTGATGATATTTGAATGGGTAATGGGAAATGTGTGCTCTGATGAAGAATAGCAATCAAATCCCCTTCTTCCCCTTGCATTTCTTACTTATAAAAAACCCACTCCCCCAAAGGTCTCCCCCCAATCATCTATTGTTTATCCCTTAGAAATTTTTTAGCAGAACCCCACAATTTTTTGTTGAATGTTGTATTTATGAGAAGAAAATGTGATTCTTGAAGTGTGTTGTGTGAGTGAGTGTCGTGTGTAAGAGTAGTGCCAAAATGTGTATTGTGTAAGGTGCAGTGTGTGGGTAGCATGAAGCAATGTTCCTGCTGCAATGGCGGTGTGGTGTTGTGTGTGCTTCTTGGGTGTGTATTGTGCTTGAGTGAGGATGTGGGTGGTATGTACGTTAAAGTGAGTGGGGAGCAAAGAGGTTAGTCCTTGCTGCAGTGTTGGTTGCACACTACCAGCTGCCATATACAGTATAAGAGAGTGCATATTGTATAGCCAAGAAAGGATAAAAAAAAAAAGCAAAGGAAAGAAATTTTGTTTTCACCCAAAACTAGAAAAACTGCCAAGCAGCAGGGGGTGATATGTTTTATTACTTTTTTTGCTTTTTTTTGTTTGTTTCTTTTATTTTTTGGTTTCTTTTTGTTTTTGTTTTTTTTAAAGCTAGGCTAAGGTGGGCTCATGTTTGGGCTATGATCTTTTTTTCTTTTTTTCTTTTTTTTGGTATAAATAATAAGAAAAAGCAATGATGGAAATAAGATAGAAACAAATAAAACTTGGAAAAAAAGTGTTTAAAATGTTGTAATTAAACATCATTTAACATAAAATTATTAGTCCTTGATTAAGCAGCAAAAATAAAAATTTTATGGACAAAATTGGGTATCAACAGCTGCACCCCTTTGCTTTACATTTAAAATAAATGGAAAGCAAAGGAATTGATTCAATTTTGTCCATGAAAATTTTCCTGTGCGGATTGATGCAAAGCGCAATGGGCATTAAAACAAGGTAAAAACATGGGATATGAGGACCCCAAAAGGTAAAAAGCTTGTGGATTTAGGTATTCACCGAAGGTTGACAAAAACTTAAAGCAGAAAAGGTAAAAAGCTTGTGGAGTCGGGTATCCGCCGAAGATTGATAGAAAACTTAAAGCAAAAAGTTAAAAAGCTTGCGGAGTCAGATATCTATCGAAGCGTGACAAAAAACTTAAAGCTGGAAAGGGAAAAAGCTTGGGGAGTCAGATATCCATCGAAACTTGATAGGAAACTTAAAGGCAAGAAAAGGAAAAAACTTGTAGAGTCGGCTATTCGCCGAAGCTTGACAGGAAACTTAAAGGCAAGAAAGGTAAAAAAAAGCTTACATAGTCGGGTATCTACCGAAACTTGACAGAAAACTTAAAGCTGGAAAGGGAAAAAACTTGTGGAGTCGAGTATCCACCAAAGCTTAACGGAAAACTTAAAGCAGGAAAGGTAAAAAGCTTGCGGAGTCAAGTATCCACTAAAGCTTGACAGAAAACTTAAAGCTGGAAAGGGAAGAAGCTTGCAGAGTCAAGTATCCACTGAAGCTTGACAGGAAACTTAAAGGCAAGAAAGGTAAAAAGCTTGCGAAGTCGGGTATCTACCGAAGCTTGATAGAAAACTTAAAGCTGGAAACGGAAAAAGCTTGTGGAATCCGGTATCTGCCGAAGCTTGACAGGAAACTTAAAGGCAAAAAAGCTAAAAAGCTTGCAGAGTTTGGTATTCGCTGAAGCTTGATAGAAAACTTAAAGCGATGGGTGCAGGGACCCAAAAAATTAAAGGCAATGGGCATAAGGCCCTGACTTGCTGTGGAAGTTAAAAGCGATGGGTGCGAGGACCCAGAAAGGAAAAGACAATGAGCATAAGGCTTTGACTTGCCATAAAAGCTAAAAACGATGGATGTAGGGACCCAGAAAGGAAAAGGCAATGAGCATAAGGCCTTGACTTACTGTGGAAGCTAAAACCGATGGGTACGGGGACCCAGAAAGGAAAAGGCAATGAGCATAAGGCCCTGACTTGCCTTGGAAACTAAAAGTGATGGGTGCAGGGATCTGGGAACTAAAACGAAATGATGTTTATTTTGTAAATGCATGTGATGCCTGAGATGATGTATGATGCAATGGATGTCCTACTATAGAGATTCTTATGAACAAATTGGGTAAACAATTTTTTTTTTTGCACATCAGAGCTTTAATTGATTCGCTGTTTGTTCCACAGCCCTTAAGGACTTTTCCTTACAACATGATCAAGGTCGAACAGTAACAAAATTTGTTGATTTGCTTTATGATTTGGCTAGTTATTCTTTCTTTTCTCATCAATACTCTTATCAGGACTTCACTGCGTTTCCGATGACCTTTCGAGTTTGTTAAAGAAAATCTAAATGCTTTTGCAATATTGTCACATGTTTCATATCTCAATATAAATCTATCATGAAAAATGCATATTGACTCAACAATAGGTTGCAACGAAAAAGGATTATGATTATAGAAAGGAAAAGTACAAGAAAGGTAATACAAAAGGGATTAGAATTTAAAGGTTTACAAAAGAAATGTTGGAATGGAGTTTTCCAGCTCTTCCAATGATGCTCTCTAGGATGATCAGTGCTAATTCTCATGTATACGACCTTAAACACCCTTTTATCTGTTTCCAAGAATATGATTCGACCCAGTTTTCACACATTAGGAGCTTTCCTTAATAAGACTTCATATATTCAAACTACCCCAGTTAGGCCCAAATCTTCATGTATCAAAGCATTTTATGACTTTCCATTATGAATTCAATCTGCTCCAATTTAGTCTTAATAAACTCAAACTGCCCCAGTTTGTGACTTGAGGCAACTCCACTTCTTCGGATATTTCAGGTACCATTTTTTACCCTAACTTTTGCCTAGGTCGCTCTTTTCGAGTTTTCAACCTAGTGGGTTGCTCTAACTTTTGCCTAGGTCGCCTTTTCAGATTTTCAACCTAGCGAGCCACTTTTTTTCTTTTTTTAAGCATAATACATTTTGACTGCATCTGAATTTACAGGTAGTGGTAAATCTTCACCATCCATGTTTGTGAGAATCAACCCCTCTTGAGAAGGCCTTTTTCATGACATAAGGTCCCTTATAGTTTAGAGTCCATTTTCCCCGATAGTCCTTTTGAATATGAAGAATCTTCTTGAGTACCAGGTCTCCTTCTTGAAACTATCGAGGTTCGCATAGGCTTTCATCATTTTCTTCTAGTAAAGCTGGCCATGGCATAGTGCAGCTAATCTCCTTCCTTCAATGAGATTCAACTGATCAAGTCGAGTTTGGACTCATTCAACTTCTTCTAATCCTGCCTCCATCATCACTCTTAATGATGGGATTTCCACTTCAATAGGGAGTATTGCTTCCATTCCATAAACCAAAGAGAAAGGGGTTGCCTTAGTTGAAGTATGAACGAACGTGCGATAGCCATGCAGTGCAAATGGTAGCATTTCGTGCCAATCTTTGTATATTACAACCATCTTCTGGATAATTTTCTTGATGTTCTTGTTTGCTGCCTCAACTACCCCATTCATTTTAGGGCGATAGGGTGAGGAATTATGGTGCTCAATTTTGAAACTCTTACATATCTCTTTCATCATCTTATTGTTCAAATTAGTGACATTGTCAATGTTAATTTTGCTTAGCAAACTATAACAACAAATTAACTCGCTTTTAACGAACTTGATCATTACACTCCTGGTCACATTGGTATAAGAAACAACTTCAACCCATTTCATGAAGTAATCAATTACAACAAGAATAAAGCGATGCCCATTTGAGGCCTTCGATTCAATGAGCCCTATGACATCCATTCCCCACATCGAGAATGGCCAAGGTGCAGTGAAAACATTCAAAGATATTGGTGGTGCATGAACTTTGTCAACATATGTCTAGCATTTATGACACTTTTTCACGTAATTGAAGCAATTGGTTTCCATTGTAGTAGTACCCAGCTTTTACGATCTTTCTTACCATTGCATGCCCATTTTCATGAGTTCCAAAAGAACCTTCATGAACATCTCTAATGATTTTCTCTGCCTTTGTTTCATTAACACATCTTAGCAGCATCATGTCATGGTTCCTCTTATAGAGCACTTCTCCATTTAGAAAGAAACCCGTTGCGAGTCTTCTGAGGGTCCTTTTGTCATTTTCTGAAGCATCTATAGGGTACTCTCTTCTCTTGATAAAACATTTGATGTCATGATACCATGGTTTCCTATCCGGCTCCACTTCTACCGTTTGACAATATACTGATTGGTCACAATTTTCTATTTTTATAAGTGGCAAGTCCCTATCATGGCTAACTTTGAACATTGACGATAATGTGGCTAAAGCATTAGTAAACTGATTATCTTCTTGAGGGACGTGATGGAATGTGACTTCATCAAGTTGTTCAATCAACTCCTTGATGTAAGCATGATAAGGGATTAACTTGGCACTTGACTTTCCCATTCTCCCTTGAGCTGATGAATGACCAAGGTAGAGTCCCTGTATACTTCAAGAACTTTTGCTTTTGACTCTATCGCAGCTTGGATTCCCATGGCACATGTTTCATACTCAGCTATATTGTTTGTATAGTCAAAGCACAGTCTAGTAATGATTGGGATGGAATTATTTTTAGGGGAAATTAGTATGGCTCCAATTCCATGCCCCAGTGAATTAGAAGCTCCGTCGAACAACAAAGTCCACTTTTCTTTTTCTGAGGATTCTTCTTCTCCAAATAAAGGTAGTATATCTTCACCAGGGAATTCACAATGCATAGACCCATAATCCTCCACAAGTTGACTGGCTAAGAATTCTACAAGAGCATTGCCTTTTACTGTTTTTGGAGTGATATAAACAATGTCATATTTTGATAGCAAAACTTGCCAACATGCAATCCTCCCAGTGAGAGCAGGCTTTTTAAAGATGTACTAAATTAGGCCCATTTTGGACACTAACCAAGTGGTGTAACACAACATGTACTGCCTCAAACGGTGGGCTACCCATGCCAAGGCATAACACATTCGTTCCAATAATGAGTATTTTGCCTTATAGTTGGTAAACTTCTTACTTAAGTAATAGATGGCATGTTCCTTTCTACCAGTTTCATCATGCTGCCCTAGTACATAGCCCATGGATTCATCCAATACATTCAAGTACATGATAAGATGTCTTCCTAGCACTGGAGGTACCAAAACTGGGGGTTCTTACAGATACTGCTTGATCTTCTCAAATGTTGTCTGACAATCTTCGTTCCATTCTATTGTTTGATTTTTACGCAACAACTTGAAAATGGGTTCGCACGTCACAATCATTGCTCAAACTTTTTCTGGATCAACTTCTATCCCTTTCTGCCTAACCACAAACCCCAAAATCTTGCCTAATTTTACATCAAAAGTGCATTTAGCAAGATTCATTCTGAGCCTGAACTTTCTCAACCGTTCAAAGAGCTTTTGCAAATTAACCATGTGGTCCTCTTCTGTTCTAGACTTTGCAATCATGTCATCCATATAAATTTCTATTTCTTTGTGCATCATGTCATAGAACAAAGTCACCATTACCCTTTGATAAGTTGCTCATGCATTCTTCAATCCAAATAGCATTACTTTGTAGCAAAAAGTTTCCCACAGAGTGATTGATGTGGTCTTCTCCATGTCTTCAATTGTCATCTTGATCTGAGTGTATCCTGAGAAACCATCCATGAACGAGAAAAATAAATGTTGAGCAGTGTTGTCCACCAAAACATCTATAAGAGGTAGAGGAAAGTTGTCTTTAGGGCTGGCCCTATTCAGATCACTATAGTCAACGCACATTCGTACTTTCCCATCTTTCTTGGAACAGGGACGATGTTAGCGACCTATTGAGGGTATTTTCCAACAGCGAGGAAACCTGCATCAAACTGCTTTTTAACATCTTCTCTAATTTTTAGTGACATCTCTGGCTTCAGTCGTCTCAACTTTTGCTCAACGAGAGGATATTCTGGTTTTAATGGCAATTTATGCTCATCTATGTTAGCATTTAGCCCAGGCATATATTGGTACGATCATACGAAAATGTTGCAATAATCAGATAAGAGCTTAACTAACTTGCTTCGCTTATCTTCTTTCATAGAAGTGCCAATTTTAATTTCTTTTTTATCATCCTCTGTCCCCAAATTAATCACTTCAGTTAACTCTTCATGGGGTTGAGTTTCTTTGGCCTATTGTTCCATTAATCTCATTAACTCAGGAGAGGGTTTCCAATTGTCATCATTATCCTCATCAATATGAATAATGGGATGGTCAAAATCATATATTGGGGTTATAGCTCTGTCATTTTCAAGACATTCACTTTCATATCTATATTTATTGATGCTAACACAAGTAAAAAAAAGGTAATGGATAAATGTTAATGTAATGGTCGGGCAAAAAGCTAAAAAGAAAAAAATGGCAAGATAATTTGAAAATGCATTTATTGATAGTAAATATTGAAATGAAAACATGTGAGCCAGCTTTTACAACATATCTTCCTAAAGCCTTGGGCAGAGCTATAGGATTAGCATTACAGAATTATTTTGAATCAACTTCAAAGGTCATGGAAAAATCAACGATCTCCCAATTATTTAGCTCTACATTTGGGGAATAAGGGTACACTAGGTTGACACCATAATTGATGGGTTGGTCATCTTCGGTAGCAGTTACTTGGTTCAAAAACACTAATCCTGCATTTCGAAAACTTCGTCGAATGTCACACACGAGGATCCCCTCAACTTTAGACTCCCGATTTTCCAACTGAGCCAACCTCCTCTTCTTTTTCTCTTCTATGACCATTTTCTTGTCATCTTTGGTGGGTTTATATCCTAACTCGAACCTATCTTTGTTTTCACATGGTTGCAGGAACTTCACAATGCCTTGTTCGTTCATTCCCAGTCCCTTTCCACATTGATATCCTCTTTCAAGCATGACCTTAGCCATCATTATTGTAACACCCCAACTTTTGGGATAATTACAATATAGTCCCGAAATGTACTGTTTTGTGAATTCTGTGAGCAGTAAATTAAATTTGACTATTTCGTGAGTGTACTTGACTGTTGTGTGTGATTTGCTCGAGCTAGGGAAATAAAAATTTTCTCGTAGGAAAAATCTTATTTTAATTAATTGGAGGTGGGGATCTTACTAAACCCAATTTGATTGATATATATATTAATCTCGTAATTTTTGGATTTAAGCGTGTAATAAAATAATTTTATATTTTTATAATATTATTTTATATTACGATACATCTCTTGTCTCAAAAACAAGTAAAAATCGCTTCGATTTGACCACAGATCTTTAAAAATCTTGTGGGACCGCGTTTAGGAAAAAAATCAATCAGATCTTGTTGGACAAATTCTAGCCAATAAGAGCAAGTCAACAAAAGTGGCTTGACTTTTTAAACCAATAGGAAAAGGTCAACAAAAGGAGCATGGACTTTGATTTGGACCGTTGGATGAAGACTTAGTTAGGAAGCCTTTGATTTCAACCGTTGATCAAATCAATGGTGAGATTAGAATTCAAGATTTATGACTAATTCATATCTACCTTAGATCTAATCTATGGCTAGGAATTAAAGATGAAATCAATGGTTAGAATTAAGTCAAAAATAGTAGGCTTGAATTTGGTTAGTAGTTAATTAAGCTTAATTTGACTAATCTAATTACTTAATTAGCAAACTAAGTGAACTAGTTTAATTCTTAATTAATTATAATCTAAATATTAATTAGATATACTAATATTGATTAAAGGTTATAATATATGTTAATATATATTAAACTAATTGATTATATGATTAGAATGTTGATTTAGTTTTAATAGGATAATTAACTTAACTAATTGCCTAATTTATTAGCATATAATTAGATGTAATTGGAAAGCAATTAATTCCCTAAATGGATGAAGACCCACACGGTTTTTGGGCTGCATAAGGAGGCAAGGTGGCTTGGTTCTACATGGTTCTTGAAGGATCCAATGACCTAAGCCATGTGCCTAACAAGTGTGAACACTTTGTGATATTTTGCATGCAAAATCAAACACTCAACCTCACCCAAAAAGCCACTCACGGCAGCAGCACCTCCTATTTCCCTTTCAATATTTGTTTCACACTTATCACAAATTAAAGCATCCATTTTCTCTCCAAAAACTACCAAGAACCAAGAACACTTTTCTTTTCTTTTCTTTCTCTCTAATTCGGCCAACACCCATCCACCCACACTAAGACCTTCATAATTTTATCCCATCACATTTCTTAAACCCAAATACCATTCTAAGCATCTTTCATTCACAAAGTTTTCCCAAATTCCTACTCTATCTTGTCCAAAATCCAACCTTTTGCTTACTTTCTTAAGGGTAAGTTTTGATTCTATGGTTCAAAATTGGATTTCTAATTTTTCTAACCATGATTATTCCATGGTTTTCCAATATTGTACCTTGTATGTGTTTTTACTAATTGTTTAAGAATTTTAGGAATTGTTTTGGAGCTTGTACGAAATTTAGAGGAAAGGAGGAGAACAAACCGATTAATTTGTCTACAAGAGGTAAGAGGGAGATTTAATCTCATCAACCCTAAGTGGTGATGGGAAAATGGATTTGATTATGTGTGCCGAATCCATAAGGATTCATTTGTGTGATTGTTTTATTGTTTTCATTATTTGTGTGATTGTTTATGGCTTTTATTATTTTTGTGATTGTCTAGATGCTTTCCTATTTGTGATTTATTTTGCTATGCATGATTATAACTTTCATTATTTTTGCTATGCATGTTTATGGTTTTAAATAAATTATATGTATTTTGTATGTGATTATATAATTGCATGTGTTTATAATTATATAATTATTAAAGTAGGATGTGAATAACATGTACGGTTTGCATGAGTGTTCCAAAGAACACATTATGAGGCTCACGGCCTTACATCAAAATAGAGAACCAAAATGTTCTCAGCAATTTTCTAAATCACTGATTTAAAGAATCTAGGTAAAATAATTAATTTAAAGTTGATTTAAGTTAATTATGGCCAACATGCCATTTAGAGTATAATTGAATACCAATTTATTTTTGATTTGGCCAACATGCCATTTTATTTTCTAAGATAGGTTAGGTAATTGATTTACAACATAAATGGATTCCAATGAATCATTGAGAAAATAAAAGGAATAAATTCAGTTTTAGAATTTTAACTTAGCAGAAATTAGTTTAAATAAGAATTAAATTAGACGCTTGAAAAATACTAACGTAGAGCTCATTCCATAAAATTTTGAAGCGCGTTAGTAAGTTTCAAAGTGAAATTATTGGGTAAAAATAAAATAAACTATATTTAGAGGAAAACGTTAAAAATACCTTATACTGATTTTATAGGCAAAATGCTGCCAAAATTTATTAAAATCAGACGCATAAAATGAAAAGATTCCATACTATATTTAGAACACAAGAAAAATACTCTACGTATTTTAAATATACTAGATATAGTTTTACACATATTGAAAATAATAATTATAAGCTATTCGGTTAAGAAAATGAATTAAAAATCCTACGCGATTGAGAAAATGATTTAAAAAGATTTTTGTGATGTTTAAAAATGTCAAAATATATTTACGCGATTTAAAAACATTTGTGAAAACAACGAGATTGTGAAAACGCAATAAAATTCCTACGCTATTGAAAGATACTGTGAGTTTTGCTGTCGGGCCAAAGTGGTGGACCCGGACATGTTGTGGTGTAGTACTGTCAGGTGGGACGTACTATACTTTGATATTTTGTGACTAAGGGCATTTTGGTAATTTTTCATAATTATGGTAAATTTTGGATAATAAGGGTATTTTTGTCATTTTAGATCATACTTAGAGTGTTGTGCCAATTTGGGTTATAATTGGTGATTGATTGACGAGGTGAATTACACCATGTTTGGTGTGATAAGCATAGTGTGGTTCATTTATGAACTTGGAGGCATTAGTGTGCGGAGAATCCCATATGTGGACGGTGGTAGCACCTGCCGTGAAGTAGTAAGCAGGCAACACACTAATGATCTTGACAAGCACTATTCTTAGTCGATATCTTGAGGGGACTATTAAGTACTATGCTGTGGTACACGATGTTGGATGTGTACTACTACACGATGTTTTGATTTGTGGGCTATAGACACAAAGATTGGACAGTGTAATAGTTTGGTTGGGCAGCCATAAAGTATTATTAGTTTCTAATCGGATCATTATCTCAGATATCCGTGTTTAGCTCCATGGAGTAGGAACGAGTCAGGGTGTGTTCATGCATTACTGCATTTTTTGTTCATGCATCATCCGCACTTTTCTTGCTTACCATATTATGTGATAAAATATATGATGTACGATTTTAATATATTATGCATGATACGTGTTATTTTAATATATATTGCTTTAATATATTATGCATGATATAATGGTATGTGTTATTTTAATATGTATTACTTTGTTATATTATGCATGAAATGTTGGTATGTACTGTTGTGATATTTGTTTGTATTGTCGTTTTCTTTATTGCCATGCGGGTAATGGTGTAGATTGTCTCACCTTTCTATATGTTTTCTCGATATTACTATATTATTTCCGTAAAGAGTTTGAGGAAAAAGAGGAACAGCCTCTTCAGATATAGTATCCGGACGAGCGACAGCCGGGTGAGCTATACGAGGAAGAGGAGCCGGTAGATCACACTAATCATCAAGACTGATCTTGAGATCATGGCATTGCCAGGATTCTTCAGTTTTGTGAGACTGGAGTTTCACGGAGGTTCTGAGGCCTGGCGTATGCATGTGGACAGAGGGACAGTTGCTTATGTGGGGCGTTTGACTGTGTCCCTATGTAGAGAGTATGATGGAGATGTCATATTCACTACTATGTTGTATTTGATTAGAGTTACCTCGACTCTTAGGCGTTGCGGCAAGGAATATTCCATGCGCCTAGTGAGCTCAATAGCGAGTCAACCGCTCGGACTCGTGTCCGTAGTACTATGGGACCTAGAACTATGGGACCTCCAGGAGCTCTGAATTTCGAGGATCTTTCTGAGGATGATCCATCGGAGGATTAGAGAGCTCTGAGGTGCACTTGGGTAATATTGTGTCTTAGTTTTATGTCAACTCTTTACTGCTTTGCTAAATACATGTAGTTGTAAATTAATTGTGTACTTCAGACAAAAATCATATGTATATTATGGTGTGATTATGTTTTTGCTTTAATTTGTGTTCTGTGTTATTTTATTTAATATTATTTAATATTATTAAGTATAAAGAGGAAAAAAAAATTTACCCTATTATTATTTATGTACCAAACGATTTACAACTTAGGTAAGACATTTATTTTATTTTATTTTATTGCATCATAAATGTGATATCCCCAGAAAGGGTGTTGCAATTATGGATGCACTAGATGTTGTGGCTTTAGAATTTGAGCTCCTTCTTCCACATAAGTGGCATTGACAATCTCCAGCGCTTGGAACGCGGTTTCAAGACTTCTTTTACAGCTTCAATGTAAGGGGTTGATGGTGGCTTACTCACCAATAGGTCTTCCTCACCCGAAACGATTACCAACCTATTTCCAATTATGAACTTCACTTTCTAATGCAACGTGGATGGCATAGCTCTAGCGGAATGAATCTAAGCTCGTCCCAAGAAACAATTGTAAGTTAGTGTGATGTCCATCAACTGGAAGAGTATATGAAAAGTAGTAGGTCCAATTTGAACTGGGATCTCAATTTCTCATATTACTTCTTTTTTCGTCCCATCAAAAGCCCTCATAGTCATTGTACTTGGTTTCATGTAAGTTCCACTAAAAGGCAACTTGGAGATCGTTGATTTTAGCGACATTCAAAGAGGAACCATTGTCAATAAGCACTCTAGCCATTATATGCTCTTGGCATTTGACAGAAATGTGCAGCGCCTTGTTGTGCCCCATTCCTTCAGCAGGTATCTCATCATCAATGAAAGTGACATAATTATCAGTAGTAATGTTACCAATAATACCACCTAACTTGTCAACTATGAGGTCATGAGAAACATGGGCTTTATTCAGTATCTTCATTAACACTTTTCTATGCAGCTCAAAATTCATCAATGAGGACAAGAGCGATATCCTTGCAGGGGTGTGATTCAACTGATCTACCACTCTATACTCACTTTGCTTGATAAACTTCAAGAACTCACAAGCTTCTTCATCAGATAACTCCTTTTTGTACTCCTTCGACTTTGTCAACCCTTCTTTTTCTTTCACTTCATTTCTAATGGAAGTCTCTCCTATCTTGCTTTTCCCTTTACGGTTCCTCTTTTCTTTTTCTTCTTGATCCTTTTATAGCTCCTTAAGAGTGTAAATGCAACCACTTCATGTCATTCCCTTGATCCTCGATATATTAGTGACAATAGAGCTCGAACGAGATGAAACTTTTGGCTAATTGTTTGTAGGATTGCTTCTAAGGACTTGCACATCATAGTTCCACGGTACTACTCTGGTGTCCTTCAATGGAAAAGGACTGGGAACTTGAATAGTGATGGACTTCGGGTCGCATGGAGGTGGCGAAGGCGTAACTGTAGTATAATAGATAACTAATAGCTTGATAACCAAATGTGCAATGGAAGGGACCAGAGAATTTATGTCTTCCTGACCTACTTGAGGTTGGGGAATGGCGTACTCATCAACCATGTTTATGTCACCCTCGTCACATAGATGACCTATTTGCACCTGTTGTATATTCATTAGATTCTGGAGGATTTGCTTGAATTCACCATATTCTTCAATAAAATGTCCCATATTCCCATGGAAATTACATATTATTTCATCATTATTGTCTCTTTTCCCTTCAACCTGAGCTTATATCATCCCAAATTTGTAGAGTTCTTTAAAATAACTTTCATGGCAGTTTTGACATCTGCTGCTCGTCTTATGAGCTGTTGGGCAGAGCCCTTATCTATGGCATTGACTTTAGGATTTCTATTATTTGGTAATGGATTGTGGCCCACACTAGGAGTATTTGCCTTGAAATTCAACCATTTGGCATTAATTAGGTCTTGCATTTTAAACTTCAGCGCTTTGCAATTCTCTGTTAAATGACCCGCAGCCCCCGCATGGTAATCGCACTTGGCATTTGGATCAAATCCTTTAAGGTATGGGGGTTCCACTAGCTTCATTGGGCAAGGAGCTAAGAGAAAGTTACGGATGAGTTAGGATAGTAACTCGGTGTAGGTCATAGGGATTGGGTCGAAATGGACAAACTTTCTTTCTTGGTTATTTGGCAGTCTTCTTTGGTTTGTGTTTGGGTTTTGGGTCCATGGTTGAGCTGGTTTAGGCGGTAAGGTAGAGGGTGTCTGGTATTGAGTAGGGGATGGTGTACAGTAAGGCATTATTAAGTGGTAAGACTGGGGATAAGGAACTTGTGAAGCGATGGCAACATACGGGTATTAAAGTTGAGGATATAGAGCTGGTGAAGCAATAGGAAATTATGGGTGGTAAGGTACAAAAGGGGTTTAGAAGGATGGTTGAGGGCTAACAGGTATTTGGTTAGGCTGCCCATGATTAAATTTCTTTTGATCAAACACCATGACATGGGCCTCTCCTTCATTTTTCTTCACCATCAGGAACTTCTTTGCATTGGTTGCCCCTCTTGAACTATCAACAATCTTCCCACTTCTTATCCTACTTTTGACCCTTTCTTCAATGATAACAATGTCTGAGAAGTTTGAAGACACACTACCAATCATTTGGTCATAGAAGGGTGATTGAAGGGTGTTAATGAACATTGCCACCATTTCTTTTTCTGACAGCGGGGGCTCCACTTGAGCGGCTGTTTCTCTCCATTTCTAAGTATACTCCTTAAAACTCTTAACATCTTTTTTTGCCATATTTTGCAACTGTAATTTGTCAGGAGCTATGTCGAGGTTATACTTGTATTGCCTTAAGAACGCATCAGCTAGATCCTTGAAGCTCCGTATATGGGCACGCTCAAGGTGCGTGTACCAATTTGAAGCTTCCCTAGTTAAACTGTCTTGGAAGAAATGGATTAACAACTTATCATCATGAGCATGCAAAGCCATCTTGCGAATGTACGTAGTCAGATTGTTCTTTGGACAAGTGGTTCCCTTATATTTGTCAAAATCTAGGACTTTAAACTTCGGGGAATCACCACATCCAGGACAAGGTAGAGTTCTGAGGCATTCAGAAGACCATAACTACTTGCTCCTTCTATGGCCCATAGTCTCTCTTCAAGAATTTCTAAATTTTCTTTGGACTAAGGATTTTCAGTAAAAGAATTCAATGTGTATTGTGGCATGAAAGTGGAGCCAAAATATTGCACCAGTGGGGTTCCACTGGTACCAAGGTAATGGGCATGTGGTTGGGTTGTGCTTAATGAGTTTGAAGCAGGCATGTTGCTGTCAAGGGGATTAGTAGCCTATGATGGCACAAAGCCGGAAGGGAGACCATATGGTGGGATAACAAAGGGGAATGGGTGCTGCGTTGGCAAGGCTTCACTGACATTTGGCTAAGTGACTTGGGTTTGGGAAGTGTTTAGTAAGTTTGAAGTTGGTGATACTGCTAGCGTGCTATTATCAAGGGGGTTAGTGGCTAATTATGGTATATAGCCAGGAGGGAGGCCATATGGTGGGAATGGTGGCACCTAGTTTTCCTGCGAATTGGTGACCAAGGGTTGAGTGGTGTTGTTTGGATAAATGGTGAGTGGCATCACAACACTTTGAGGATTAAAGCCTTGGTATTGTAGAGGGATTGAAGCGAAAGTAGGCGGGTGAAGTGATGTGGCTAGATGTCCTTCGTTTGCCAGTGAGGGATTCCCATCTGTGCTCCTTCTATTTTCCATGGACTGTAGCATCTCCATCATCTTGGACACTTGCTCTCTGAGCTGATTTACCTCATCTTGCAGCTCTTGAGTTTGTTCTTTTTCATCCATGATCCTAGCCTGAGAACGAATCCTGTAAGGGTGTCGCGGAAGCTGCTTTCCAGCTATTGTGTCTACTTTTCTGCTCGAGGAAACATAATGTGAATATGCAATTATCAGTATTGACTGAACAAAATTGGCAACATGCATGTATGCGAAATATTGACTACTTATGTAGATGAATTTTTATTTTTCATTTTTTTATTTTTTTTAAAGAATGTTAGGAATGCCATGAAAATATAAGATAATGTATATATTTTTTCTTTTCCTAATTTTTTTTTGAAAATGCTTGGAATGCCATGAAATGCAAGATGATGTATTTTTTTATTTTTTATTTTTTTAAAAAGAATGCAATAATGAATGACACGAGGGATAAAGAGATAAAAAAGTTTTTTTAAAAAGGAGAAAGAATGATAGGAATGAAAATGCAAGATGATCTATCTTTTCTTTTCTTTTTTTCAATTTTTTTTAAAATGCAAGATTGAATGACAAGAGGGGTAAATGGATAAAGAATAAGTACGCTCCCTTCGTGTCCTACAAGATTCCTTTAAATTTGAGGAATTTTATCTTAAGGATCTAAAGGTCTTACTGATTCGTGAGAACTTTCATTGGGTAGCTCTACTATTCTAAAGGTCTCTAGAGCTAAGTCCCATTTTAGAATGTTGACCACAAACAGTGCGTAAATCACTAGGTGTGCGACACTCGTGAAAAGGGCGCACTCTAGATGATGTTTTCGTGATAACCAAATAGGATGTACATCCAAAATAACTACCACTTTGCAACATCTACCTAACTTAGGCTTCACTCAGACTCGAGTATAAGACCCCACTCGAATGTGCGTGATAAACGTGTAGGTATCGTGGATGTAGGGAGCATACAAACCTCCATCATCCTAAGAACTATCCTCATCCTGCAAAAATAAGAGTCAAACAAAACATACATACAGCAGCCAATAATTGTCTACTCTAGGGTTTTAACTACCAAGCATGAAATACTAAGGCAACAAAATATATACAAGTAGATCATGAGTATTAAAGTTAGCATGCAATAACACCATCAGAAATTTACATAAAAGTAATAAAAAAAAAATCTGATTAACAACTAAACAAGAAAATAAAAATAAAGACAAAAAAACGTTATTAATAATTTACACAACTAACAATAATAGGCATAACTCTATAAGTGTCCCCAGTGGAGTCGCCAACTGTCACAATCGGGATCACGACGGGACGACCAAACAAGATAGGATTTTTGAAAATCAATGGAGTCGCCACGAATGTTTATTTAAATTAGAAAAATATTAGAAAAACCCTTTTAATTAGGAAAATTGGTCTTTTAGAAAATGAGTTGGATTCGGGAGTCGATTATAGGTAGGAAAGGTTTTAGCACCCTACATTTCCCGTTCCAGGAACGATGTCTTAAGTTAGTTGTGCAAATTTTAATAATCTTCAATATATTTATTTTACCACTTCAAAAAAACATAGTAACTATTTATAAAAGAAAAAGAAACAGCCAAATTGTGAAAAATTAATTTTGGCTTGACAGAAATAGATTTCTGCTCCTACGTATCTCCTGGTGCAGTGGAGAACTCAAAGTCACGTAATTCTTTAGAAAATGATTGTGGGTTGGTTGTTTTTTAATTTTGAAAGGATTTTTTTTTAAACTTCATTTTATTTTTTATTTATGTTAAAAAAATGAATTGTCAAGTTATCACAACTTCAATGATTCTCAAAGTTATAAGATTAACAAACTGTCACAGCTCAATAGATCCCATTTTGTTTTTCTTAACAAGGTTCAATTATTTTATTTTTTGTATTTTTCATTTTTATCATTTTTTTTATTTTCGTTTTTCATCATTTTCCATTATTTTAACTTTCTTAAAACATAACAAAACAAAACAAAACAAAAAAGAAAAAATTCAGCCTACTAACTAAAAGAAATTTAACCCACTAAACCCAATAGTCTAAGCCCATTTTTCAGTAACCTAAACAAACATACTAACAAAAAAAAAAGAAAAAAAAAGAAAAGGAGAGACTTTTAGTCTCTGGAACATGAAACAGAGGAAAAGAAAAGGGGGGTGCCAACCACTCAGCGCAGGGATGAAGGCGTGGAGGACAACTGTGGTTTCGGTTCACGGTGGTTCATGGGTTTGGTAGATCTTGTGCGTGGAGGGGCAGATCTGCGTACTGGTTGTGGGTTTCAGCTCGACAACAGAGTGTAATGGTGGGGGTTGGTGATGGCTAGTATGGGGCGGCTTCGAGGTGTGGTGGAGGGATGAATCTGGTCCGAGCACAACTTGGAGGCACGACAGTGGTTATAGAGAGTTGTGGGCCACAAATCTGTTTTGGGGGTGGCCGTGTGGTGGTGGTTCGATGGGGTTGGGGGCTGTTTCAATGGTGGCTGGTTTGGCTTTTAGAGGATTTTTGTTAGTGGTCACTGGTGTGGTTCTGGTTCATATGCGAGAGGTCACCATGGAGGATGCATACGGTTGCTCGTGGTTGGGTTGTGGTTCACGTGTGGCGAGAGGTTTTGGGTGGTTGGTTGTTGGTGGTGGTCCGAGGTAGGTTGTTTTGTGGTGGAGTCGTTATGGTGGTTATGGTTGAAGGGTGGTGGCTTGTGTTAGTGATGGTGGAGGTTTAGGTGGTTTAGCTGTTGGGTGGCTGCTGGATGGAGGCTTGGACATGGCAGAGGAGAGGCAAATGGGTTGTTGCATGGTGGTTAGTTGCTGCAAGGGTGGCTTTTTTGGTGTGCTTGAGGGTGGTGTGGTAGCGAGGCTAGCGTGGCAATGGTGAGGAAGATAGTGAAAATTGAATATGGTGAAGATGAATGAAGGTGGTTATGGAAGTTTGGAGGAAGATAGTGATGGTGATTATGGTGTGTTGGTGAAATGGGCTACGGGTGCTTGAGTGTGGTAGAGGTTTTGTTTTCTTTTTGTTTATGGGTGGTGATGAATTTGGTTGGAAGTGTGGAGTTTCATGGTGTTATTGCTCATGGTTTGCAGTTGAACTAGGGAGTTTTATGGTGTTAGAAAGTTGGTGTTTTTGGGTTGTTTTTAGAGGGCGAGGCTTGATGATATTTGAATGGGTAATGGGGAATGTGTGCTCTGATGAAGAATTGCTATCAATCCCCCTTCTTCCCCTTTTTCTTACTTATAGAAAACTCGCTCCCCCAAAGGTCTCCCCCCAATCATATATTGTTTATCCCTTAGAAATTTTTTACCAGAACCTCACAACTTTTTGTTGAATGCTGTATTTATGAGAAGAAAATATGATTCTTGAAGTGTGTTGTGTGAGCGAGTGTCATGTGAGAGTAGTGGCAAAATGTGTATTGTGTAAGGTACAGCGTGTGGGGAGCATGAAGCAATGTTCTCGCTGCAGTGGTGGTGTGGTGTTGGGTGTGTATTGTGCTTGAGTGAGGATGTAGGTGGTATGTACGTTAAAGTGAGTGGGGAGCAAAGAGGTTGGTCCTTACTGTAGTGTTGGTTGGACACTGCCTACTGCCATATACAGTATAAGAGAGTGCACAATGTATAGCAAAGAAAGGATTTAAAAAAAAAAGGCACAAAAATTTGTTTTCACCCAAAACTAGAAAAATTGCCAAGCAGCAGGGGTTAATACACTTTATTATTTTTTTTGCTTTTTTTGTTTGTTTCTTTTATTTTTTTGATTTTTTTTGTTTTTGTTTTTTATTTTTTAAAAACCTAGGCTAAGGTGGGTTATGATTGGGCTGTGATTAATTTTTTTTGGCTTTTTTTTCATTTTTTGGAATAAATAAAAGAAAAAGCAATAATGGAAATAAGATGGAAACAAATAAAACTTAGAAATAAAAAGTGTTCAAAATGTTGTAATGAAACATCGTTTAACACAAAATTATTAGTCCTTGATTAAATAGCAAAAATAAAATTGTATGGACAAAATTAGTTATCAACAAAACATAATAATTTAACATAGTCATATATATATGTATAGTCAACAAGGACATAGAAGAAAGATATGTAAGATGAAAAGGATAAATAACCATTACAAATCAACAAATAATTATAAGAAGTTATAAGAAAAGAAGATAAGCTCCCGCTTATTGAAGCACAAGATAGACAAAGAGAAATATGTATGTCAAGACCATGTAAGAACATTGTCATAAAGTAGAGTAAGACAAAAGATACTTATTCTTAATCTATCAATTAAAAACTATTTTAAAACTTCTCCCCCTTTCAAAAAGAATTTTATAAGAACACATTACATTTTCAAAAGTATTTTAAAAGGGTAAAGAAGTTTTATATTAAAAATCACATATTCCTTAAAAGATATCAAACCCAAGTCAAAAGAACATCTGAAAGTACATCTCCTCTCTTTCTCGTTGAACAAGAGCCTTGAGAAAATAAAACAAATTGAAGAACAATGCTTATCTTTTGAAGAAACAAGATGAGCTCTACTGAATATTTCAAAAGATTTATTTGGAAACTTTCTTAAACATTCTCTCAGGATTTAATACAATTTTTCAAATCAAATGAAGAGAGTACTATATTTATAGCACATATCCAATGACTTCCAAATTTTAAAGACAATTAGGAGGTGAAAACACTGTCAAGGTCTTAAGACAACTTCAAATGATTCTCAAGGATATAGAACTTTAAAAGCTTCCTTCAAATATGATAAGAAAATTTGCTTTGAAAAAAAACTTTTTAATCGAACCAGAATTTTATTGTTGTTTAAATAAGAGCATAATTCTCATAGATGCTATACCATTAAGAAAACATAGATCAAGAGAATCATAGATATCAAACATTCACTTGATGAAATATGCTATAGAGATCAAAGCATATATAGAACTAACATCGTCCACCCAATATGCAATGACAAAATTAGAAAGTTAATATCCAATTAGGCACTTTGTCAATGCTAAGCATACTTCTCATGTAATAAAAGCATCTAATCATTTAAGATCAATTTATCAATAAGTATCATACAATTCATAACATATAGAATACCACAAAAGCTAAGGGATAGAGATACTTATTTAGTTAGATAGAGACTGATACTCCTTATTTATTGGTCCTTTAATTTTGAGCTTTCTTCCTTTGAATTCTCCATTCCATTGTACTAGAAGAAAGTCTTCTTTATCTTCCTGTTCGTTTGAACTTCGTTCAAATCTTCTCATTTATCGACACATGTTTGTATGTAAAAATCTGATGACTATATTTGAAATACATAGAAACACTTGCAAAGCTAACTTTAAAAGTTCTCTAAAATATAGGTTAGCATCAAATATCATTTAAGCCTATTTAAAAGCATAATTTAGGTTAATATATATAATGTAAAACATGTATCACATTATTAACTATGCAATGTTAGCTTTAACAAGAATGCATGAAGTACATATGCACTTGAATAAAAAAAATTAGTTTAAGCATTTTAAGGCATGATTCAAGTTTATCAAGAAACACATGACCATCATCAAAAACTTATATAGGCATTTTAGACAAACAATGATCATGTTAAGCATGTTATGTCAAGTAAAAAATTCTAGTACGCACACATGTCAATCAAGAACAGAATGTCCCTTATTGTAATGCAAGAATTGAAAAGCCATGAAATTATAAATTTTAAAATCATTTATGATTCATTTCAAGATATACTTCAATGTAAAAACCATTGAAGTTCAAATACAAGTTCAAGGCACAAAATGAATCATTTACTTCTTGTTTTCAAGATATGAACATATCAAGCAATTTCATACAAGAAAACATATAACCTTTAAGTTTTCAATCTCTAAGTAAATATATAAGACAATTAGGCATCAAAGAGAAAGGATTGAAACTACTTATGAGCATGTGAATTTCCATATTTGAATAATGAGAATAGGTCACAAGCTTAAGAACAAAGATATTACCATTAAACATGTCATTTCAAGCAAAATGTGTGCATATCTAGCATGTTAGCATATGTAAAGATACTTTCAAGACACAATACTAGAAAAGCACAACTTACGGCATGTTGAGGCATAAAACAAGTCTCTACTTCTTCAAATATCACATGATATTCAATTTAAAGCAAAAATAAGGATAAAAGAGATTGATATCACCAAAAGTGTACTCTTTTAATTTTTGTAGGTGACTCCAATTTCCATGCCTCAAGGCTCCTTGAGAATGTTATGGTTCTCCATATCATTCTTTTTATGTTTTCATCACTCTTGGAGAACTTGAACCATTCAAATTTTTTGAATCTCAAGTAGTATAGTTTCACTTCACTTCAATGCATGCTTGAGCTAATAGTCACCCTATAACACAATTCATAGTACTTTCTTTAGTGTCCACTAATTTTGGATCCACAGAGGTTAATTATTGATTATTAATCCATTATGCTCTCATAAAGATCAAATTTTTCATAGTATATAAATTAAGCACAACAAATTTAAATAATCAATTACCATTAAGCATATAGCTAATAACATGTTTACTTTCATGATATATAGACAATTCAAAACATAGCAAACATACGTAGGCATTGTAGAACCTTATGTACCAAGATATATAACAAATTAATAAGCTATGGTACAAAAACAATGAACATAATCATGTGCTAAACATAATATTCAAGTTTTACTAAGTACACATGATTCTATCAACCACTTAAGGCTACAAGGAATATACCTCAAATTCATTGACTTTATAAGTGAATATGCATAAGAGGTAAAAACTTTTGATACATTGACCTTGGTAATCAAGGAAATACTTTTTCTTACCCATTACTTCTCTTTTGAAGTCTTAAACTTTACAATTTGTACTTGAGAAGCTTTGGTTGAAACCATCTTCCTTCTTTGACGAAAACTTCTATCATTGGGTTTTGGAAGCATTCTCCTTGATGACTCCTCCTCTTTTCTTTGACCAATTAGTCCATCTTTTTGAGAAATTTTTTGCATAATTGAAACATTAGGAGGACTTTTTAGTACCCACTTCATCTTAGGTCCTTGAAAGTTAGTACCAGGACATTTAAGATCTATAGGAACTCATACCATACTATTTCTCATATAAGGATTTCTTCTATAATTGCATAAATGAGAAATATGTCTTAGATGACCACAAAATTTACAAACAATTAAATTTAATGATGGTTTGGTCCTTTGAAGATCATCTTTGAAAAACTTAAGCTTTTTGTTGTTATTACATTCTATACTATTTTTGTCATAAGCCTTACTTGAATTTTCATGTGGAATGACATTAGTTTTATTCTCATTATCAAGCATGGAATGTAAACAATTAGAATCACTAGCTTTAGCAAATTTGAAAGATAAGTTCTTAACTTGATTGTCTAAATCAATGCACTTTTCACAAGATGTTGAGGTTTCACATTTCAAAGGCATTTCCTCATCAAGAAAAGCATATTCATTTTTTAAAGTCTCAATTTCATTTTCAATATAGGAAATGTTTTCTAAACAAGATAAGTTTTTCTTTTCTAAATTCAATAAACCATCTATAATTCATCATATGCACATTGTGGCTCATAATAGAAAAGACTATAATCTAGTTTAGCATTATTTACCTCAAAGTCCTTTTCAGCCATACAGGAAGTAATCTCAATTTTTAGAATACTTGACTCTTTAAGGGAATCATCATCTTCCTTATTTTTGTCCATTAAGGATTCAAGAACATCTTTCTTCTCAATTTTATTTTGCTTTACCTCTTCTTCAAATTGAGCACCATCATCACCAAGAGGCATTTGGCTCCCTTCAATAGTTTGAACATTTTTTTGAGGATAATTTTCATGACAAGCTTCCTTCAATGACTTTTGCTCTTCTTGCTTTCTATATACAACTTTATACACAACATCATTGTTAGTAAGATAAATAGCATCAAAAGCATCTCATATATCTCTAGCACTAAAGCAACTCTTAATTTTAGCATAAGTTTCATCATTCAAACCACTTCTCAAAATTTGTATAATTTTAATGTTCAATTAAAAGCATTGCTTGTCATAGGCATTTCAAGTTTGTTTTGGTTTAGGAAAAACTCTATCAACCATAATATCCCACTAATCCAAATCAATAGATTGCATATAAAATTTGATTTTAGGTTTCCAATAAATAAAATGCACACCATCAAAGAATGATGGTTTATCAATTTCAAAACCTTCCATTTTGAAAAGCTTTCAATGGTTGCCAACAAACAAGGATCTTTAACTCTAAGCAGTTAAGCTTTCAATAGAGCACGAAGCTCTGATACTACTTGTTAGCCATGGCAACCATCACCCAAGAGAGGGGTGAATTGAGTGATTACAAATTTTTTTAACAATATTAAGAAATTAACCATTTTGAAGCACTCAATTAATAAATGCAGCGGAACATGCATAACAAAGATACAACTATTGTAGATTACTCAAATACAACTTAGGTTATGGGATAAATCAAGCAAATAAGCTAGATATCAAGTTCATAGAATCAAAACATCAAGATGACAAGATATGCAATAGATAAATATACTACATCAAATACTGAAATTAAAGAGTATAGGGAAGTGAGAATCAAACTCCAGAATTTATCATGGTTTAGTCACTAACCACTTGTGGCCTACATTCAATCCCCAAACTTAACTTGAGATTTTCTTCAATATCTCATAGACTTCACGGGTGCTAGGAAAACCTTTGTACAAACAAGAGCACTCATCACACCTTGGGATACCTCACCCTTGTGCTAGAGCCTCCAACTCTTCAAGCTTCATAGGTGCTTGAAAAACCTTTACATTCAAGAGCACTCACAACACCTTTGGGATAGCTCACCCTTTGTGTTTGAGCCTCACTAGAAGGGATACCTCACATTTTTCTCTCTTAAGGGATACCTCACCCTCTTATAATGATTTCAAGATGAAGAGAAAGACTAGAAACTCTCACAAGAGTAGATATCTAATTATGAAATCAGATTATGGGGTTAGTAAATAGGGGAAAAAGGGTTTGCAAGGTTAAGCAACAGAAACAGAAAGCAACTAAAAGACGTAAACAGAATTAGGAAAATAACTAATCCAAGAGAATTAACCAATCTTGATTTTAATCCATCCTTGATCACTATAGATCCATTCAATTATCAACTGAATCCTTGGTCTTAGATCACATCAAGAAGCCTCAAGATGATCCACGGATCTCCTACTAGATAAGTATCCAGAATTCAATAAATCAATATTAGACAAATTAAGCATCCATCCAAAACTCGAATTAACTTCAAAATCAAGATCCAACCAAGCTTAACATTTTATCAAACACCTTTAATGCTTTGTTTAGTCTCTACAACTCATCTTTTACACATGGTAATTACATAATTATCATATGAATAACCCAATCAAATTAAGTAACTCAATCAGAATTAAGCAAAGATGAAGGAGAGAAACTTGATTAATAATTGAATGTAAAATAATTAAAACAAAATCTCAAGATTAAGCATCAAGAATTTTAATCCCTTGGATTGATTAAAGGCTCTATCCCTCTATGAATGGGAAGGAAGAACTCAGAAAAAATAAAAAAAAAATCTAGAGAGAAAGAAGAGAAGAGAAATCTAGAGAGAGCGAAATATATTGAATGAGAAGATAGTTCTCAGACTTCTCCTCTAACCCTCTTAAACTAACACCTAAATTGTCCTTACATGATTAGAATTCTAATGGGAACAAATCTAGGTCAATTAGGAATCAATGGGCCTAAGTCCATGTCATTTAGAGGCCTATAACTCAAGTTATGCTCAATTAAGTGGCCTAACTCGTCACTGACCCGTCTTTGTTTTCCAGCTTCAATTTCACGCCCAAAACAATGTAGTTCAGCTTAGGAGTCTTGTAGCTTTTTTTCTTAGTTTTCATTTGGGCTTGGTTTGAAATCTATTGAACTCCTATAACTCAAGATATGGGCTAATGAGTGTGTAGAGGTCATGCTGTCAGGATTAGAATTTTGTCTCTTGCTTCAACTTCAATTTATATTATCCAAACGTATGATTCAGCTCCTAAGGTCTTCATGAAACTTGTAGAGATTTGTCTTAACTTTCCTACAAGACTAGAATCACTCTAAGCAGATATTTGAACCTCAAATTGTAGCTAAAATACTTAACACTGCCAAATAGACAAATAAAGGTCAATTTATGCAATAATTCCTTCAATGATCCAATTAGACTCAATATCATAAAATGTGACAAAACCAATTTAATTAAGCCAAACTGAACCTTAAGACACCTAGTGAGAGGATCATTAAATGAATAAAATATATTGCTATCAAGGAGTCTTCTGAAAAGTAAGAAATTGGACAAGGATGTATGAAGCATAGTCTACTTTTTGAGACAGTAGTTTTAAATCTACTTGTGTATTAAGGATTTTTTTTTGTAACTTTGTAATATTTGTGCCTTAAAAGTCTTGTTTATATATATGGAACAAGTGTGTAATTAAAAGGAATTACGGTCATATGCATATTCATTATCCCTTATGAGGCTCTATATATATATATATATATATATATTACTTATGTTTTAGAGAAATATTTTAGTAGATAGTAACGTGCCTAAACCTACACTACAAAAAAAGGTTTAAAACTGCAGTTATTTGTTGCATATTACGACAATTATAACTACTATATTTTGCCTCAATGGTAGTTTACAAAACTGATGTAATTACCTTCACCATTCAGGAATAATATGGCAATTTCCCATTAACCGCCATAATTTTATCATGTTTAAAGCGACAATTTAGTTTTTGCATAAAACGGCAGTTTAGAACTACCATAATTCACTTAAAACCAACAACCCCCCCCCGATTTAGTTTTTACATAAAATGGCAGTTTAGAACTGCCATAATTCACCTAAAACTAACCTAAAAAAAAAACCACCCAGTTTAGTTTTGGACAAAACTTAGGTAAAGTTCCTTAGGTGCTTGTGGTGCTTGTCTCCAATAGAAATATGACATGTGTACATTTTTCTATAATTCATTAATGAAAATTTTGAAAATAATAATTAAATAACTAAAAAATAAAACACATGTCATGTTTCTATTAGAGACAAGCACCACAAGCACCTAAGGAACTTTACCTAAGTTTTCTCCTTTAGTTTTTGCATAAAATGACAGTTTAGAACTGTCGTAATTCACCTAAAACTAACCAAAAAAAAAACTACCCTCTGATTTCATCAAGCACCCGTAATTGTTGAAAGTAACCAAATTATATGGCATCAACCCTATTTTACAATTTAATCAGCTTAGCTTCACACTCTAAGGACCCTCCTATATTAGCAATCAAAGCAAAAAGAAGAACAAAATGAAATTAAAAGAGGAAAAAATAGCATTATGCTAAATACAAAAAGATTCAAGGACAATTAAGTGATTAACATTTTTTCCTTTTCTAACATGAAAGACAACTCAAGAATGATAAATTCATCAGTTAGTGCATTACTTTCATTTGTTCTAATAGTCAAGATTCAAAGGGTTTAGTCTAAGAAGGGATCCTGACACACTACCTCTCAAGCCCAATAACAACACATCTAGTAAACTAAAATCCAAACATAATTCCATATGGAAAATTATCAAATTCAACAAATCCAATTTGCAAGATACAAACAAAATATGTTGTTAAAAACTCATACAATCCAAGAGAGATAAAAGTAGAGTCATTAGTAAGATCGAGAGAAGACCTCTTTGAAAAATTTGGAGTTTGTTGCCCATTTGCTTCTTCGAAAACCTCAGAACTACTACTGCTCATTCCAGAGGTTTGATCTTCATCAATAATTTCATTTTTTAATAAATCCATGCTATTGCACGTGGGGACTACAATTGACATATTTATCCAACAGACAATCCTAATGTTAAAATTTCTCAAAATTATATCTAACAAAAGTTGATTAAATTGGTTTAAGATCATGCTGATGCTTGCTTGTCTTAGATCCATCAAAGCTAATTGTAGGGATAATGTAAGATAAATATGAAGACAAAGATTTACCTTCTTTAAACTAAGGGTTAGCCTACACAGATAAAAATCTCATGTCAAAGATAAAAGAAAAAGAAAAAGAAAAGAAAGTTAAGGTGATTATTTTTCCACTTAGAATATGCAGAGCTAATTAGCACAAGTTTCATACGACACACTGACTATGTATGCCATTCTTTGAACTTTATTCTAATTCAATTAAATGTAAAATGAGATGTGTCTACTAAAGACCATGCTCTTATGAGCTTAACTTGTCTACTGTAAACATGCCATGAGTCAATGAAAACTCAACTTGGCATAGTTTTTTTGTGGAATGAAAATATGAAATACAGATGCTTAGGAAATTCACTATTAATATTGCATCTATTATCATTTAAATGGATCTACAAAAACTAAATAAAACAACAAAAATATGGGTGTTGATGGTGGAGGTTATGGGAAGATGACAAAAAAGACTAATTTCCTTTTCGAAACTTTTTCAGATGAATTGCCAATATAATGCACATTTGTGTGAGAGGAGAAAAAATAGGGACAGATTGGAAAATGAGATTAATGTAGTAAATAGAAAGAAAATAATTAACCATTTTAGAGAATAAAGCAAATACTTTTCAAAAAATTAAATTACAACTCTAAAATGATATGCATCTGAATCAATTCCACACACTGTTACCTGAGGTTCATCAAGTAGTGTTTGACTTGCTTCCAACTCTCTATGAGCACAACAACCTCCTCCATGACAACTTTAAGCTTGGTTTTAGTTTCATTCAATTGATTTGGAAGGAGTGCAGATGTTTGAGAGATTGACCCATGTTCCATTAGGATTCCCTATCAAATATGAATTAGGGAGTTTCGAGAGTGAGAAAAGGAAAACTAAAAATCAATCAAACAAAAATTAATAAAATCAATATTAAGCATTTTTAAATTTAATTGTTATTCCAGAAATGATTTTTGGGATAAAATTTAAAGAGATAAACATTTTACTACCTTAAAATTAAACTTGTTTGGTATAGAAAATGATACCTTAAAATTTAAAAAGATAAACATTTTCCTAACTTCCAAGTTGTGAAACTCATTCATTTAACCACCTAGATCTCCCCCTCCTCAAATACTAGAAAATGAAAATTCCTTCAAAAAAAGGTATCCTCCAAATAGTTTGAAGTATAAAAAACCTTGTATGGTTATCATGGTACAAAGCATCAAGTATCTTTATCACAGAAACATGAAATAATTAGAGCAGCTGAAGATTAGTAATAAACAATAGTTTTAATATTTTTAAGAATACCTATCACTAATAGTATAACACGAGATCCAAGATTATTGCAAGCAATGAGTCCTAGCTTCTACATTGCAAAATTCACTTCACTTCACTAAGATCTCCTCCTCAAGTATAGGAAAATAACATACCACAAAAAAAAGTGAAGCATGCAGCCAATAAAGCTAGATTGGTAGTAGCACTTCAACCAACAAAACAAAAACTAAACACAAATGCAGGTCCTGCCATCACATCTATTTCAACTACTTTATACGGTATTAGGATGTTACAGTTAGGCTGCTCCAGTTCAATGGGCCCATCACATCTAAACACAAAGCTAGGATATCTGGTATTAGGATGTTACAGTTAGGCTACTCCAGTTATATGGGCCGCCCATCACCTAGTTCAGAACATGGAGTATTGACATAAAAGTGCTTAAATAAATCCAATTGTTCATAATTACATAAATAAAGGAACGTGAATTCGTGCTTTAATAATTCATACTGATACATAAATACATGTTGATCATATCAAAGGTTTAATGTTAAGACACCATTTCCCCATAATCTGGGAGAGGAGAAATGAGAATACAGGCATCTTAGAACAAGTTCGTTTATTTGAGTATTAAATTCCAAAGAAATCAAGTTTCTAATTAAAGCCACGTCTCAAATTTTCTAACACAAGCGAACCTGACTAAAAAACAATGTGAATTGAAGGAACAAAAAAAAACAAAGCTCCTAAAAAAATTGCTAAAATTGTCCAGTGATTACCAAGCCACTACATATACAACAACCTTAACATTGAATCACCCAAAACCAAATTCATAATATTGAAAAACCAAGCGGATTGATTTCAATTTTTTATATTTTATTTATTGGTTAATTGATTTGAATATCAATTCAACAAAAATCATGTTTCCAATAAAAATACCACAATCTTTGTAGTTTGTATTGAATAATCTAAAATCAAATTCATTGGCACAAATCCATGAAACAAACACAAAAGACCAAAGTGGCATACCATCCTGAGTGATGAAAGGATAGTCACGTGCACTCAAAGTGCCAAACCAATTCTAACCAGTATCTAATTTCAGCATAATTGCGGTAGCTTAGAGCGTGATGGCAACATTAAAGGAGCCCAAGTAGGTGACTCAGTCAGTTTTTCCCACCACATCCACGTTCCCAAAAGCCCAAATTGGTGGCACCGACCTCACGTCAACAACCAAGACAGAGGTAAAGGCTCATGTTGGCTGGATCTGGGTAGAGGCACAATGGTGGTGTGAGTTTCACGGCGGTTGGGCAGAGGCTATGGCTTTGGTTTGCGGTTGCGCGCGGTGTATTACAGATCTAGACCTGTGATAGGGGTCCTGGGTTTTGGTGTTTAGTGGTTTCAAATGGTGAAAGGTTTTGCTGTGTGGGTTTTTTATGGTGAAAGAGGTGGGGCAGTTTGGGGAGAAATGTTATGTTGGGTTTGGGGAGAAAGCTGTGCAACGAGAGCAAAGAGAGGGCGAGAGAGTGAGAGGGAATATGAAATTTGAGTTTTTGGTTATCAAAGAGGGAATGTGAAAATTTAGGATTCATTAAAAATTTTAATTAAAATTAAAAATGAAAATAATGACAGTTGAAACCACTGTTGACGCAACCGGGATTGCGACGGGACGACTGAAAAAGACAAAGATTTTAAAAATCAATGGAGTTGACACCAATGTTTATTTAAATTGAGAAAACATTAGAAAAACCCTTTAATTAAAAAAATTGGTCTTTTAAAAAATGAGTTTGGATTCGAGAGTCGATTACAGGTAAGGAAGGTGCTAGCACCCTACACTGCCCATTTCAAGAACAGTACCTTAAGTTAGTTGTGTAAATTTTAATAATATCAAATATATTTATTTTACCCCTTTTAAAAAATATTGTAACCATTTTTTTTAAAAAAAAGAAAAAAATTATGAAAATTTAATTTTGGCTTGACATAATAGAGATTCTATTCCAACGTATCCTCTGGAACAATGAGGAACTCAAAGTCACGTAGTTCTTTAGGAAAAAAATGTGGGTTGATTGATTTTAATTATGAAAAGAAGAACTTAAGAAGTTCAAATCAAGTTTGATAACAATGGATTAATTTAAATAAAGCAACACGTCAACTGACATAACAGTCAAGATAATAAACTAGATAAATCGACAAAGAGACAAAGATAATCCAAATTCAAGTCAAACTAACCCACAAATTTATTTTCATAACCTTTTGGTATTTTCTTTCTAAATTTTATCTTTTTTTATTTTCATTTTTTTAATTTTTTGTATTTTTAATATTACCATTTTTTAATTTTTATTTTTTTTATATTTCATTTTTTTATTTTTACCTCTTTAGCTAAATCCATTATGCGCAAGTTTTTTTTTTTTTTAAACATAACTCTCAACCTAAAACTAAAAATAATACCTAACCCACTCAACCACAAAATGACCCAAAGTCAGACAAAAGCCCAACACTTCATATCACAAACCCAAAGTAAACCTCAATACATAAACAAACGAATAAATATATAAAACAAAAGAATAAGAATCAGAGAAATGAAAAGCCATTACACAAACAGAGGGTTGTGCTGGAGGGGATGTCCACGACGGCTTGGCTGCTTGGCACGGCAGGAGAGTACAACGATGGCTTGGTGGGTCGCTGGTGCTACTCGCGAGTCGCGGGTTTCGAACGATGGCATAGGTCAGAGCTGGGGCAGTGTTAGGAGCAGATTTGGTGTGGGCGACGGCACAAAGTTGGTGCAGGATGACGGCACAGCTGAAGACAAGTCCGGGCGGATCTGGTGCGGGCTGACGACACAAAGCTGGTCTGGTGTAGAGAGAGGCTGCGACGCGAGTCGGGGTGCCAGGTTGGTTCGCTGGGGAGGTTCAGGCGTGGCTGGGTTGCGTGAGCTGGAGCGATTCCAGAGGGGCTCGATGACTTAGTCAGATTTGAGTGGTTTTGGGTGGAGTGGTGATGGAGGATGGTGGAGGTTGAAGATGAAGGTGATGGAAGTGAAAGTTGAAGGTTGAAGATGAATGGTGGGTGGTGATGAGAGTGAGGGTTGGTTGACAAAGTGAGGAAGGCAATGGGTGTTTGTTATGGTTGGATGTAGTGATTAAGGGGTGACGATGAGTGATGGAAGTGAAGGTTGAAGGATGATGAAAGCTTGAGGCGAAGTGTTGAAGATGGTAGCTTTGGGTTCTTTGTGTGGTGGTGGATAGGGATGAGGATGAGGGTGAATATGGTTGGGGTATTCAATGATGGCTGCTGTTTGGAGAAGGGATGGTGAAAATGATGGTGTTTGGTAGGTAATGGTTCTTTGTTTGGTATTTTTTTTTTTTTTTTTTATGATGGATCCGTGATACTTGGGTTGTGGGTTTTACGGGGGTGGTTTATAGGTTATTGTTAAGGGTGGTGATGAGGAAGATGAAAGGTTGAAGATGAAGTGTTTGTGGGTGGTTGTAGTAAGGTGATTGGGAAAGGGAGATAGAGATGGTGAAGTGGAATATTGAAGTGGTGGTTGATGGTTGGAGAGGAGTTGAGGCAAAAATGTGTTTTAGGTGGTTACGGGTAGTGAGGAGTTTGGCAAAGAGGGCTCGCGGCTACGGTGGCTCTGTTTGGTGTGTGGTGGCTGGTTCGTTGACGGGTGTGTGGTAGAAGGTCTCAAGGTTTGAGGGTGGTGGCTGCTGGTTGGACTCGATTTAGGTGGTGGAAGATGGTGGTGAAGTTGATGGTGAAGGTGGTTCACGGTGGTTTTAATGGCAGGATGGTGGTGAAGGCCTATTTGTGAATGAGTAATAATGTTTGCAGGGGTGATTGTCGGTCACTGTTTTGGGAATGACAGAGGATGATCAAGGGGAGATAGTGAAAAGGTTGAAGATGGGTTCCCCGCTTCTCTTCTCTTAAGTTTCATCTTATTGTAAGGCCGAATTGGCTCCTCTGCCTCCCCAAGGAAATTAACTTAGGTAGCAGATAGAGTAGCTGGTGTAGTCTTGCTCTATCCCTATTTCAATGAGTTGTCGTTTGATTGTGTAACTTTCTTTTAATCTTATGCAAATTTTACTGTTTTTCTTCTCTTGAGCCTTGTGTCGAACTGCTTGGCAGCCAATCCATCATATTTTAGTGTCTCCTTTTGAAAAACTTCAATATCACCTTTTTTCTTTTCTTCTGCAATGACCAAACACATACAATTTGTTTCTTATTTTTTTACTTTTATTTTTTTTTGCCCTGTAGCACGTTCTAGACTTCTTTCTTTTCTTTTCTTTTTCTTTTTATAAAAAATTGAAGAGTATTTTTATTTTTATTATTTTTTACAAACAATAAAAAAATGGTCTAAATTAGATGGAAGTAAAAAAAAAGTTTTCAAAACATTGCAATTAAGCATCAATTAACACAAAATCATTAGTCTTTGATTAAGCAGCAAAAATAAAAATTTTATGGACAAAATTAGGTATCAACAGTTGTCCCCCTTTGCTTTACATTTAAACTAAATGGAAAGCAAATGAATTGATTCGATTTTGTTCATGAAAATTTTTCTTTCCAGATCGATGCAAAATGAAACGGGCTTTAAAAAAGGTAAAAAAAGCTTACAGAGTCAAGTATCCGTCGAAGCTTGATAGGAAACTTAAAGTTGGAAAGGGAAAAAGCTTGTAGAGTCGGGTATCCATCGAAACTTGATAGAAAACTTAAAGCAGGAAAGATTAAAAGCTTGCGGAGTCGGGTATCCATTAAAGCTTGACAGGAAACTTAAAGTTGATGGGTGAAAAAGCTTGTAGAGTTGAGTATCCACCGAAACTTGATAGAAAGGTAAAAAGCTTGCGGAGTTGGGTATCCACTGAAGCTTGACAGGAAGGCAAAAAGCTTGCAGAGTTAGGTATTCATTGAAACTTGACAAGAAGGTAAAAAGCTTACAGAGTCGGGTATCCGCCGAAGATTGACAGGAAGGTAAAAAGCTTAGGAGTCAGGTATCCGCCGAAGCTTGACAAAAATATAAAAAGCTTGCAAAGTCGGGTATCTGTCAAAGCTTGACAGGAAACCTAAAGTTGGAAGGGAAAAAGCTTGTGGAGTCGGGTATCCATCGAAGCTTGACAAGAAACTTGAAGTTGGAAGGGAAAAAGTTTACGGAGTCGGGTATCCATCAAAGCTTGATAGAAAACTTAAAGGCAATAGGTGTAGGGACCCAAAAACATAAAACAATGGGTACGGGGACCCGAAAATGAAAAGGCAATAAGCATAAGGCCCTGACTTACCGTGGAAACTAAAAGTGATGGGTGCGGGGACTCGGAAAGGAAATGGCAATGGGCATAAGGCCTTGACTTGCCGTGGAAACTAAAAGTGATGGGTGCGGGGACCTGGAAAGGAAAAAGGCAATGGGCATAAGGTGCTGACTTGCCGTGGAAACTAAAAGCGATGGGTGCGGGCACCCAGAAAGGAAAAGGCAATGGGCATAAGGCCCTGACTTGCCATGGAAACTAATAGCAATGGGTGTGGGGACCCTGAAAGGAAAAGGCAATGGGCATAAGGCCCTGACTTGTCTTGGAAACTAAAAGCAATGGATGCGGGGACCTCAAAAGGAAAAGGCAATGAGCATAAAGCCCTGGCTTGCCGTGAAAGTTAAAAGCGATGGTTGCGGGGACCCGTAAAGGAAAAAGGCAATAAGCATAAGGCCCTGGGAACTAAAAAGAAATGGTGTTGACTTTGTAAATGCATACAATGCTAGAGATGATGCATGATGCAATGGAAGCATGATGATGCAATAGATGTGATGCCTGACGACAGTGCATGTGATGCCAGAAATGATACATGATGCAATAGATGTCCTACTGTAGAGATTTTCATGAACAAATTGGGTAAACAAGTTTGACACATCAGAACTTTAATTGAGTCATTCTTGGTTCCAAAACCCTTAAGGACTTTTTCCCACAGCAGGATTGAGATTGAACAGTAATGAAATTCGTTGATTAGTCTTATGATTTTCCTGGTGATTTTTTCCTTTCTCGTCAATACTCTTAAAGAGCCTTGAGCCAGAAAAATTTATGCAGAGGGCCTTAAGCCAAAAAAAAACTCATCCAAAGGGGCCTTGAGCTAAAAAATTCATGCAGTGGGTCTTGAGCCCAAGAACTTTGTACAATGAGCCATGAGCCAAAGAAGTGAATGTACTTGAGAAAAACATTTTTTACCAAAGTTTTGAACTAAATGCTTCTTGGAAAACTTTGACCAACCAAACCCATATTCAAAGAGGATCATTGCCGATCTCATTTTGTTCAAATTTCTCTTCATTAGATATGGCTTGTGTAGAAGCTTCTGACTTTCTTTCCCCCAAAGGTTCTTATTTCCACTAAACACACTTCAATCTGAATTATCCATTGAGGATGCCATTCCCTTCATCAATTGAAACTCTAGAGCTCCTTTGGCTTGAGTTGTTCAACAAGAGACTACCATTAAATGGTTAAATTGTACTAGTGTACTCATGTTCACCCAACTTGAAGCATCATGTACCAGATATGCATGGATTTAAAAGTACAACAAGAAAGAGATTTACTAACTGAGTAACCTTTTGACTAATTTTGGGAGTATGACTACACAAAGGACATTTACAAAGGATAAAGACACAGAAGTAGAATAGCAAGAAAGCTAGAGGGTTTTTGCCTATGTATGCATGTGATTGATCCTTACTCGATAACTGGATACCATTACCATTATTTTATCATGTATCTACAAAAATTTGCCCTCATGTATAGTATCAAATGAATTTAACTCAGGATATGTCATTTGTGAACAAAGTTGCCCAAATGTAGGTCACTTGACAACAACAATTTGCCCTAATATGGGACAATTGAGAACAAAATTTTTGCCCCAATGTAGGGCCAGTTTGAATAAAGTAAAAACTTGCCCTAATGTAAGTCTCTCTGCTTTTTTTTATCTTATCTTTTTTTTAGACTGCCCTTGCGGGTTTTCAACCTAACGAGTTTTTTTTAAGGAGCAGTGAACTAGATACATGTATGAGCATAATCTTTTGTCTCAAAATTAAAACTTGTGAAAATGAATATAATCATTCATTGATCAGAATGGACATTTTAAGGATCGTAACGTGGCCAAGGTTAGTGGTTATGAAATGAAAGATATAAAACTCAAACAAGTGTTTAAAGGTTAAGAAAGACCAAGAATCCTTGTTCAAACTTAAAATTTGTCAATTGCTTTTGTCCTTTCAAGTACACTTTTCTCTTATTGTTCTCCATTTTTTTGTTCTCTATCCTTGTTCAAACTTAAACTTTGTCCAAAAAAATTTACTTTTTACGTTCTGCCCCTTTCACTTTTTCTTCCTTTTCTTTTTTCATTATGCTTCAAAATAGTCACCATAGCAATCAACCTTTGTTTTGTGCTATCCCCTAGTGTAGGGGTGATTCATGTCTAGGGTTTATTGAAGAAAACTTTCAAGCTCGAAATAGGACAATGAGAGATAATGGAAAAAAAAGATGAATTTCTATGTAGGATAGAGAAAGATGATCATTCTTCATTTCAAATCTTGAAAGCTCATTTTCAAAATATTTAATTTAGAGAAAATATGATAATACACAGCAAGTGATTACTTATTTGCTCCTTTTATTTTTCTCTTTTTTCTTTTACCCTTCTTTTGTTGTTTTTTTTTTTTTTGCTTTTTTTTTTTTTGCTTTTGGGCAAATAACACCTGTACACATAGGCCTCAAGACCAAAAATTTTTTCAGAATGAGAGTCCTATGGGATACAAATCAAAAGAAAAGCAAGTAAAGGAAGAAAAGAATGATAAAAAAGATCTGACAAGAACATGAGTACTAAGAACATAGGAAAAGGAAACAAGGTATGCTGAGATCCACGCAAATCCATCACATTAATGCTTCAAGAAAATTTACATAAGTTCAAAACCTAAATGGTTTTAATGATTAAACAAGCATAGAGGCCAGTACAATTAAACCATCGTTTCATGGTAATAACTTGATAAACAAATCAGAATACCAGCCGCTCAGAAATTCCCAGTGCTGGAGGACTCCAAGGTATAGTTCATTCTCAACGGTTAGGAAAATGAATCACCATTTTGTTGAACTTTCTAAGGTTGCCCCTGATTGACCACTGTAAGCATTCGCTCCTATTGCATATGAGAATGTGTAGAAACATCTGACAATGTCTAGTAGATTATTGTTTAGGTAGCCGTTGTCATCAATGAGTTTTCCTAAACCCCATTTAATTCATTCAACCTGAAGTTCACCCTTAGCCGGTTCAACATTTTTCCATACTTGCCTGTCCGTCATTCATTTGATGCAATCTTCCCTTTTTCATTTCGCTTTCAACCCTTTCACCAATTATTACGATATTTGAAAAATTTGACGACACACTCCCAATCATATGATCATAGAATGGCGCGTGCAATGTATCAATGAATATAACAACCATCTATTTCTCTAACAAATGGGGTTCTACTTGTGTAGCTATTTCCCTCCACCTCTGAACATATTCCTTGAAGCTCTCAGCATCCTTCTTAGACATGCTTCGTAGTTGGATTCTATCTGGTGTAATGTCAATGTTGTATTTATACTGCTTTACAAAGGCATCATCTAAATCCTTGAAACTCCTTATATGGGCATGCTCAAGATGCGTGTACCAATTCAAAGTTGCCCTAATTAAACTGTCTTAGAAGAAATTGATTAATAGCTTGTCGTCGTGAGCCTGTGAAGTCATTTTGCTAATATACATTATCAAATGGTTCTTTGGGCAAGTAGTCCCCTTATATTTATTGAAATTTGAGACCTTAAACTTTGGGGGAATGACAACATCAGGGACAAGACAAAGTTCAATAACATCCTTAAGACCATAACAACCTGCTCCTTTAATGACCTGTAATCTCTTTTCTAAAGTTTCTAACCTCTCTTTGAATTGAGGATTTTCAGCAAAAGAACTCAATGGGTATTGAGGCATGAAAGTAGGGATAAAATGTTACACTGGTGGGGTTCCACTGGTACTAGGATAATGGGTATATGGTTGGGTTGTGCTCAATGACTTTGAAGCAGGCATGCCGTTGTCAGGGGAATTGTTAGCCTATGGTGATACAAAGCCAAAAGGGAGACTTTATGGTCGGATAAAAAAGGGGAATAAGTGCTATATTGGTGGGGTTTCATTGGCATTAGGCCGAGTGAGTTGGGTTTGGGTAATGTTCAGTAGATTTGAAGTTGGTGTCACTGCTAACATGCTATTACCAGCGGAATTGGTGGTTAATGATGGTCCATATGGTAGGAAAGGTGGCACCTGGGTTTCTTGAGAACTAGTGACTGAGGGTTGAGTGGTGAGTGACATCACAACTCCTTGAGGATTAAAGCCTTGGTATTGCAGAAGGGTTGGAGAGAAACCGGGCAGGTGAAGAGGTGTGACTGGATGTTCTTCGTTTGCCATTAAGGGATTCCCATCTATGCTTCTTCTATTTTCTATGGATTGTAGCATCTCCATCATCTTGGACACTTATTCTCTGAGCTGATTCACCTCATCCTCCAGCTCTTGAGTTTGTTCTATTTCATCCATGATCCTAGCCTGAGAACGAGTCCTGTAAGGGTGTCACAGAAGTTATTTTCCTGCTATAGTGTCTACATTTCTGCTTGGAGGAATATGATATGAATATGCAATTATCAATATTGACTAAACAAAGTTAACAACATGCATGCAAGCGAAGTATTAATTACTTATGCAGATGAGTTTTTCTTTTTTTTAGAATGCTATGAATGTCATGGTAATGCAAGATGATGCATTATGTATTTTTTAGAATGCTAGAAATATCATGAAAATGCAAGATAATGTATTTTTTTCTTTTTTTTTAGAATGCTAGGAATGCCATGAAAATGCAAGATGATATATTTTTTTTTGAAGCTGATTTTTAAAAAAAAAAAAGAATGTAAGAATAAATGACATGAAGAATAGATAGATAAAGAATAAGGTTTTTTTTTTAAAAAAAAAAAAAGAAAGAATGCTAGGAATGAAAATGCAAGATGATCTATCTTTTTTTTTTTCAATTTTTAAAAAAAAAATGCAAGAATGAATGACATTAGGGATAGACAGATAAAGAAAAAGTACACTCCCTTCGTGTCCTTGTTAGGTGGAACCTAAGGGTTTGATTTCCTTAAAGTCATGGCTCTAATTTTGGTAGTCATTATGTTCAATCTATCAGTGTAAAAATTTTCAGGACAGATCTAAACTTCTAAAAGAGTCATGGTCCCCAGATTGCCTTTCGAAAGACAAGGACTCAATTCATGAATTAATCATAATTAAGGATAAACTCTCTCAATATGACTGATCCATGATACTAGCAACAATATAAGTAATGTCTCAACAAATGTCAAGTGAGCATAAAACCCCTCAATAACAAAAGTCAAGACCCCTCCTATTCCTCGGGTTCACACAGACTCGGGTATAGAACTCAAAAAGTCTGTGAGGTAAGTGATGGTGATATGTGTGAGGGAGCATACAAACTTGTACAAAAATTTAAAAGGATAAAACTACCCCCTAACCTACAAAAACATATATACAACGGCTAGCCAACAATCATCTACGGTAGGGTTTTAACTACCAAGCATGAAATATTGAGGCAACAAAATATATACAAGTAGATCATAAGCATCAAAGTTAGCATGCGGTAACACCACCAAAAAATTACATAAAAGTAAAAAAAAAACTATTTACAACCAAATAAGAGAATAAAAATAAAAAAAAGACAAAAGAAAGGGTAAAACAAATAAATAGATGTTATTAATAATTTACACAACTAACAATAACAAGTCTGACTCTCTAAGAGTTCCCAGTGAAGTCACTAGCTTTCGCAACCGGGATCGCGATGGGACGACTGAAAAAGATAAAGATTTTGAAAATCAATAGAGTCGCCACCAACGTTTATTTAAATTGAGAAAACATTAGAAAAACCCTTAACTAAAAAAACTAGTCTTTTAAAAAATGAGTTTAGATTCGGGAGTCGATTATAGGTAGGGCAGGTGCTAGCACCCTACATTGCCCGTTCCACGAATAGTACCTTAATTTAATTATGCAAATTTTAATAATATCAAATATATTTATTTTACCCCTTTCAAAAAACATTGTAACTATTTTTTTAAGAAAAAAAATTATGAAAATTTAATTTTGGCTTGACATAATAGAGATTCTGCTCCTACGTATCTTCGGGAACAATAAGGAACTCAAAGTTACATAATTCTTTAGGAAAAAAAATGTGGGTTGATTGATTTTAATTATGAAAATGATAACTTAAGAAGTTCAAATCAAGTTTGATAACAATGGATTAATTTAAATAAAGCAACATGTCAACTGACATAACAATCAAGACAATAAACCAGATAAAAGCAAAGAGACAAAGATAAACCAAATTCAAGTCAAAACCAACCCACAAATTTATTTTCATTACCTTTTGGTATTTTCTTTTTAAATTTTATCATTTTTTATTTTCATTTTTTAAAATTTTCTTGTATTTTTATTTTTATCATTTTTTTATTTTTTTATTTTTTTATTTCATTTTTTTTATTTTTACCTCCTTAGCTAAATCCATTATGCGCAAGTTTTTTTTTTTTTTAAATATAACTTTCAACCCAAAAATAAAAATAATACCTAACTCACTTAACCACAAAATGACCCAAAGTCAGACAAAAGCCCAACACTTAATATCCCAAACCCAAAGTAAACCTCAATACATAAACAAACGAATAAATATATAAAACAAAAGAATAAGAATCAGAGAAATGAAAAGTCATTACACAAACAGGGGGTTCTGCAAGAGGGGAGGTCCACGACGGCTTGGCTGCTTGGCGCGGTAGGAGAGCACGGCGACGGCTTGGTGGGTCGCTGGTGCTACTCGCGAGTCGCGGGTTTTGAACGATGGCGCAGGGTCGGAGCCGCGGCGGTGTTGGGAGCAGATCTGGTGTGGGCGACGGCACAAAGCTGGTGCGGGCTGATGGCACAGTTGATGACGAGCCCGGGCAGATCTGGTGCGGACTGACGGTACGAAGCTAGTCTGGTGTAGAGAGAGGCTGCGACACGAGTCAGGGTGCCGGGTCGGTTCACTGGGGCGGTTCAGGGGTGGCTGGGTTGCGCGAGTTGGAGTGGTTCCGGCGGGGCTCGATGACTTAGTCAGATTTAAGTGGTTTTGGGTGGAGTAGTGATGGAGGATGGTGGAAGTTGAAGATGAAGGTGATGGAGGTGAAGGTTGAAGGTTGTAGATGAATGGTGGGTGGTGGTGAGAGTGAGGGTTGGTCGACGGTGAGGAAGGCAATGAGTGTTTGTTATGGTGGGTTGTAGTGATTAAGGGGTGAAGATGAGTGATGGAAATGAAGGTTGAAGGGTGATGAAAGCTTGAGGCGAAGTGTTAAAGATGGTAGCTTTGGGTTGTTGTGTGGTGGTGGATAGGGATGAGGATAAAGGTGAATATGGTTGGGGTGTTCAATGGTGGTTCTTTGTTTGGAGAAGGGACGGTGAAAATAATGGTGTTTGGTAGGTAATAGTTGTTGTTTGTTTTTTTTTTCTATGATGGATCCATGATACGGTGGGTGGTGGGTTTTACAAGGGTGGTTTATAGGTTATTATTAAGGGTGGTGGTGAGGAAGATGAAAGGTTGAAGATGAAGTGTTTGAGGGTGGTTGTAATAAGGTGATTGGGAAAGGGAGACAGAAATGGTGAAGTGGTGGTTGATGGTTGTAGAGGAGTTGAGGCAAAAGTGTGTTTTGGGTGGTTACGGGTAGTGAGGAGTTTGGCGAGAAAGGGCTCGCGGCTACGGTGGCTCTATTTGGTGTGTGGTGGCTGGTTCGTTGACGGGTGTGTGTGAGAGGGTCTCATGGTTTGAGGGTGGTGGTTCTTTGGTTGGACTCGGTTTGGGTGGTGGAAGATGGTGGTGAAGTTGATGGTGAAGGTGGTTCACGGTGGTTTTAATAGCAAGATGGTGGTGAAGGGCTATTTGTGAATGGGTGGTAATGTTAGCAAGGGTGATTGTCGGTCACTGTTTTGGGAATGACAGAGGATGATCAAGGAGAGATGGTGAAGAGGTTGAAGATGGGGTTCCTCTTTCTCTTCTCTTACATTTCTTCTTCTTGTAAGGCCGAATTGGCTCCTCTGCCCCCCAAGGAAATTAACTTAGGTAACAGATAGAGTAGATGGTGCAGTCTATCTGGTGCATTCTAGCTCTGTCCCTATTTCTAAAAGTTGTCATTTAATTTTGCAACTTTCTTTCAATCTTATGCAAATTTTGCTATTTTTCTTCTCTTGAGCCTTGTGTCGGACTACTTGGCAGCCAATCCATCATATTTTAGTGTCTCCTTTTGAAAAACTTCAATATCATTTTTTTCCTTTTCTTCTGCAATGACCAAACACATGCAATTTGTTTCTTCTCTTTTTACTTTTATTTTTTTGGCCTTGTAGCATGTTCTAGACTTCTTTCTTTTCTCTCTTTTATTTTATTTTTTTATTTTTATAAAAAACAGAAGAGTGTCTTTTATTTTTATTATTTTTTACAAACAATAAAAAAAGTGGTCTAAATTAGATGGAAGTAAAAAAAAGTGTTCAAAACATTACAATTAAGCATCAATTAACACAAAATCATTAGTCTTTGATTAAGCAGCAAAAATAAAAATTTTATGAACAAAACTGGTTATCAACAGTTGTTTTATACATTTAACTGTCATTTTACTTGTAAAATATGTCAGGTGTGTAACTGATGTATTATACTACATATTATGGTAATTTTTTAGAACTGTTGTATTAAAACTATCATAATTTACACTTTTTTTTTAGTGCTAATTACTTTTGTATAATTCTGGATATACTATTAGTAATAGATTTGGGACATTACAGAGGACAGACCAACCAATCAGACAACTACTACACAAGTTGAATCTCGCAGGGAGAATGATCGCTTGGTCAGTGGAGCTCTCTGAGCTCGAAATTACTTACCAACCGAGACTAGCTATAAAGGCTCAAATACTGTCTGACTTCTTCGTTGAGCTAACACCAGACTCCGGCTATCCTAGAGTACATTCTTGGGCTATCTACGTCGATGGATCCACGAATCCCAAAGGGAGCTGTGCCAGGATAATGTTGAAAAACAAAGCCAGCCTCGTATTAGAACATTCTTTGAGGTTCGAGTTTCCCACATCAAACAATCAAGTTGAGTATAAAGCGTGCATTGCAGGCATGAACATGGTAGAGGAGATGGCAGCCACAGATATAGTCCTATGCAGTAACTCACAGCTAGTGACATCCCAGATCCAAGGTGAATATCAGGCTAAGGAGCCCTGCTACAAAAGTACTTAGCCAAAGTTAAAAGGTTAATGGAAAGTTTTGATAACGTTAAGGTGGAGCACATCCCAATGGAATAAAACTCTAGAGTTGACATCTTGTCAAAGCTTGTCAATACTAAGAGCCCGGGCAACAATAGGTTTGTGATCTAAGGCACCCTTCTCGCCCCCAATATTATGGACAGAGAAGTCCTCTTACTAGAAGACGAAGAAACTTGGATGACACCTATAACTACCTATCTCTGAAATGGCTTGTTACTTGAAGATCAAAAGGAAGCCCAGAAAATAGTGCGGATAATGGCCTAGTACACCATCTTTGATAACCAGCTTTATTGACGTGGGTACTCTTCTTCCCTCCTCAAGTGTCTTGGACTAAAGAAGGCTGAATATGTCTTAGCCGAGATTCAAAAAAGAAGCTCTGGCCATCATTTTGGTAAAAAGTCCTTAGCATGGAAAGCACTGAGGGCTGGATACTATTGGCCCACGATGGAAGCTGACAGCAAGGAACATATCTAGAAATATGACTAATGTCAGTCCCTTTTGCCATCTACATAGCACCGCCAGAGCAGTTGTCTACGATGTTTGTCCCCTAGCCTTTCTACCAATAGGGGATGGACATCATAGGACCTTTCTCCTAAGTTCCAAGGCAGATCAAGTACCTAGTGGTGGCTGTAATTTATTTAATATGATTACCATGCAACATTAATGATGAGTTTTGATGATAACAAACATGGAAGATGATGAGAAGACCAAGTCCAAGATCTTCAAGATTAGCATTAGGACATAGGATCTTTCTTGTACAGAGCTTTTATAGGATATCTCAGTGTTTAACTCAAAAGATCTAAGAACATGTTTTTCTACAAACTAAATTAAAGTTTTAATATGGCTTTCAAAATCAAAAAGTTTGTGGATTTTCATAAATCACATGATCTTTTTCTTAAAAGTGTTTTTCATAACTTAAAACAGAGGTATTCAAATAGCCTTGAAGGTATTCGAATACAATCCTTCTGAAAAATGCTTTTTGGAACGTGTTTTAACCAGTGGTATTCGAATACCTCTTTGTGGTATTTGAATAACCTGCTTCTGAGATGATTTATGAGAAACTGAAAAACAGTGGTATTCGAATACACCCCAGTGGTATTCGAATAACCTGTGCCTAAATTGTTTTCTCTGAGAACTGAAACCAGTGGTATTCAAATACCCCTTAATGGTATTCGAATAACCCACGAGATTCTGTTTTGGTTTTTGAATTTATACGTAAACAGATTCGCATTTATTATGATATTAATTTCCTCAACGATCATTTCTGATCAAAGGCTCTATAAATAGAGACCTTGCCTCACATCTGAAAAACACATGAAATTTCTGAAATTATTTTGCTTGTGCTAAAACGTTGTTTACATATTTCTCTCTTTTTCTCTGTGCTCTTTTGGTAAAATTTTGAGATATTCTTAGAGAGCTCTATAATGCTTCAATTTGTATAATTTACTCTGAGTGAGAGTTTCTCTTCATCTACTTTCTACTATTCTGTATCGAGGGTGAGGTATCCCTCAAGGTTTATATAAGGGTGAGGTATCCCTGCAGGCTGAGACTTTAGCACAAGGGTAGAGTTTCCCTGTGTGTGAAAAATACTCTTTTGTGTAACGGTTGCAAGCACCTATTGAAACTTGTATACATCGTGAAAAATCTCAGCTTTCGAGGACTGGACATAGACCACAAGTGGGTTAGTGGTCAAACCAGGATAAATGTTGTGTCTGCTTCTCTCTTCTTAATCTCTTTAGTTTATGTAATTTTAATTTACTGTATATTTATTTTCCGCTATTTTTATTGTTTCTTTTCTTCTTCTCGTTCCTTCTGTGCTTTTATTTATTAAGTTTTAATATTTGTATTTTATTTTAAAAGAGGTTTTGTAAAATTTTAATACTCAATTCACCCCCCCTCTTGAGTACTGGAAGCCACTTGGTAACAAGTGGTATCAGAGCTAGACTCTTGTATAAAGAGCTTAGCAGCTTCAAGAGAACATGACTTCTTCAAATGATTTTTCAGAAGGATCTTCCATAAATCGACCACCCTTTTTCAATGGGGATGGTTACGTATATTGGAAGGAAAGAATGAAAATCTTCATCGAAACTATTGATCTAGATGTGTGGGACGCTGTCAAAAATGGCGCTTTTATACCTACACATGAGGTCGATGGCGCAAGGACCGAAACACCAAGAAATAAATGGTTTGATTAAGACAAAAGAAAAGTTCAACATAATTTGAAAGTAAAAAATATTATTACTACTGCTTTGGGATATGATGAGTTTTTTAGAATTTCAAATTGTAAAACTACTAAAGAAATGTGGGACACTTTGCAAGTTGCCCATGAGGGTACTAGTGAAGTAAAGAGGTCGAGAATCAACTCTCTAACTCGTGAATATGAATTATTCAAAATGAACCAAGGAGAAAGCATTCAAGAAATGCAAAAGAGGTTCACCCACATAGTTAATCATCTTGCATCTTTAGGCAAAAATTTTTCTAACGAAGATTTGATTAACAAGGTTTTGAGATGTCTTAGCAGGATTTGGCAACCCAAGGTAACGGCCATATCAGAATCGAGGGATTTGTCGGCAATAACTCTAGCTACCCTCTTTGGTAAACTTCATGAGCACGAACTGGAACTGAGCAAATTAAGCCAAAGCGAAGAAAATGATAAAAAGAAAAAGGGGATAGCACTCAAAGCCACTTCCTCAACATTCGACAATGATGATGAAGAAAATGAAGAAAGCTCAAAAAACATCGAGGTAAACGAAGAAAATCTTAGTTTGTTAGTTAAAATTTGGTAAATTTCTCAGGAAAAAGGGAATGCAAAGAAGACCTCCCTTCCCTCCGAAGAAGACTCATTACAAAGGCGAAGGAGCTTCATCGACTCCAACTTGCTATGAATGTGGCAAACCTGGTCACATGAAAATGGAGTGCCCAGTTTACCAAAAGAAGAATGAGAAATTTGAAAAGAAGCCCTTCAAGGAAAGAAAAGGAAGAAAAGCCTATATAGCATGGGATGAAACCAACATGGATTCAACTGACAGCTCAGACAGCGAGGAAGCTCAACTATGTCTCATGGCCAAAGGAGAAGAAGAAGAAAGCGAAAATGAGGTAAGTTCTAATACTACTTTATTGCCTTCTTACGATGAGTTACAAGATGCTTTTGAAGAATTACATGAAGAGTCTTTAAAACTCACAAAAATTATTTCTTCTTCTAAGAAAACAATCTCTTCTTTAGAAAATCAAATTCTTGTTTTAAATAAAGAAATAGAAGAATTGAAAGTTGAAAATGAAACTTTAGGAATCATTGATGCATGCACAAATGATTCTTCACATGCTTCTACGTCTTCATCTTGTTCTTCATGTCATACGCTTGAAAAAGAAATTGAAGACTTAAAGAATACTCTTTCTAAATTCACCTTTGGAAGAGATAATTTAAATATTTTATTAGGAAGACAAAGAGTGATTTTTCAAAAAGCGAGGATAGATTATAACCCGAAAAATCAACAAAACTCTATAAGAATTTCTTTGTGCATTCTAGCATTTCAAGTAGCCCTTTTATTAAATGTTTTTACTGTAGAAAGAAAGGACATAGTGCATCAACATGTAATGCAAGGAAAAATATTAATACAAAAATTAGAACAAAAATAGTTTGGATTCCCAATGGTACTATACCCAAAACTAACACACCAGGACCCAAGAAAGTTTAGGTACCAAAGGTTAAAAACTAAACTTGTGTTGTAGGTGTGCTTGAAAGCCAGGAATTCAAATTGGTATCTCGATAGCGGTTGTTCCAAGCACATGACCGGGGACGATTCGAAATTCACCATGCTTATTCCAAAGAATCATGGACAGGTTACTTATGGTGATAACAACAAAGGAAAAATTCTTGGAATCGGCAAAGTCGGTAAAAACCCTAACTCCTCTATTGAAAATGTGTTGCTTGTTGAAGGCTTGAAACATAACTTGCTTAGTATTAGCCAATTATGTGATAAAGGAAATAGGGTAATATTTGATTCAAATTGTTGCATAATTGAAGATAAAAATGATAAGTATGTTAGATTCATTAGTCATAGAGTAAATAACATCTATATGATTAGTCTTGATGATATATCTTCAAATGATGCAAAATGCCTTTTAAGTAAGAATGATGATTCATGGTTATGGCATAGGAGAATTGCACACATTCACATGGATCACTTAAAGAAGTTGGTCTCTAAAGAGCTAGTAATTGGACTACCCAAGCTTAATTTTGTAAAAGATAAACTATGTGATGCATGTCAAAAGGGTAAACAAATAAAGGTCTCTTTTAAAGTAAAAAATATAATTTTAACTACTAGACCTTTACAACTTTTGCACATGGATCTATTTGGACCTTCTAGAACTATGAGTTTTGGTGGGAATTACTATGCTTTAGTGATTGTGGATGATTTTTCTAGGTTTACATGGATTTTATTTCTTGCAAATAAAAATGATGCATTTCTAGCTTTTAAAAGACTTGCCAAAGTTATTCAAAATGAAAAAGGTTTTCAAATCTCTTCTATAAGAAGTGATCATGGTGGCGAATTTGAAAACAATGTTTTTGAAAATTACTGTGATGAACATGGCATTAATCATAATTTCTCTGCCCCTGGAACTCCACAACAAAATGGAGTTGTAGAAAGGAAAAATCGTTCTTTAGAAGAAATGGCGAGAACTATACTTAATGAGGCTGCTCTTCCTAAGTACTTTTGGGTGGATGCTGTAAGTACAGCTTGTTATGTAATGAACAGGGCCCTTATAAGGTCTATTTTAAAGAAAACCCCATATGAGTTGTATAGGGGAAAAAAGTCAAATGTCTCACATTTTCATGTCTTTGGATGCAAATGTTTTCTTTTAAATAATGGAAAAGATAACTTAGGCAAGTTTGATGCTAAGTCTGATGAAGGTATATTTCTTAGTTATTCAAATCATAGTAAAGCTTTTCGTATTTATAATAAAAGAACTATGACTATTGAAGAATCTATACATGTTGCATTTGATGAAACTGACCCAAATGGATCGAGAAAGGATCTTGTTATTGATGATGTTGCAGAAGTCTTAGCGAAAACACATTTGGATAGCAAGGAAAAAGAAATCAAGGAGCAAGAAGATAAACAAAGATAAGAAGATTCACAAGCCTTGGAACTTCCCAAGGAATGGCAAACTTCAAAATATCATTCCCTTGATTAAATAATCGGTGATGTATCTAAAGGTGTAAGTACTCGTAATTCTCTTAAAAATGCTTGTAATCACTTAGCTTTTGTTTCTCAAATTGAACCTAAGGATTTAATTGAAGCTTTTGATGATGAACATTGGATCTTAGCTATGCATGAGGAATTAAATCAATTTGAAAGAAATCAAGTTTGGGAATTAGTTGCTAGACCTAATGATCACCCTATAATTGGCACCAAATGGGTTTTTAGAAACAAACTTGATGAAAATGGTTTAATAACTAGAAATAAAGCTAGATTGGTTGCTAAAGGTTATAATCAAGAAGAAGGAATAGATTATGAAGAAACCTATGCACTGGTAGCTAGATTAGAAGTTATTAGAATGTTACTTGCTTATGCTTGCATCATGGATTTCAAATTATATCAAATGGACGTTAAAAGTGCTTTTCTAAATAGCTTTATTCAAGAGGAGGTTTTCATTGAACAATCTCCAGGTTTTGAAAATCATGAACTACCCAACCATGTTTTTAAACTTAAAAAGGCCTTATATGGCTTAAAGCAAGCTCCTAGAGCTTGGTATGAAAGGTTGAGTAAGTTCCTTTTAGAAAATAGTTTTTCAATAGGAAAAGTTGATACTACCCTTTTTATTAAAAATAAAAAGCGTGACATTCTTCTTATGCAAGTATATGTCGATGATATTATCTTTGGTGCTACTAATGAATCCCTATGCAAAGAATTTGCTGAGACAATGCAGAAAGAATTTGAAATATCGATGATGGGAGAGCTGAATTTCTGCCTCAGATTTCAAATCAAACAAACGAATGAAGGGACATTCATAAGTCAAACCAAATACTGCAAGGAATTGCTCAAAAGATTCGAAATGGAAAACGCTAAACACATGGCCACTCCGATGGGCACTTCTTGCTATTTGGACAAAGATGAAGGAGGTAAATCAGTAGAAATAACGAAATACAGAGGTATGATTGGATCTCTCCTTTATCTTACTGCTAGTAGGCCAGATATTATGTTTAGTGTATGCATGTGTGCTAGATATCAGGCAAACCCTAAGGAATCTCATTTAAGTGTTGTTAAACGAATAATGAAATACCTAGTAAGCACTTCACAAATGGGCTTGTGGTACCCTAATGGTGCCTCATGTAGCCTAATAGGCTATTGTGACTTTAATTTTGCTAGGTGCAAATTGGATAGAAAAAGTACTAGTGGGACATGTCACTTGCTTGGTAGTTCTTTAGTTTCTTGGCATAGCAAGAAACAAAATAGTATGGCTTTGTCTACCGCTGAGGCTGAATATGTTGCAGCCGGGAGTTGTTGTGCTCAAATCCTATGGATGAAGCAACAACTTTTAGACTACGGTCTTCAGCTTGATCACATCCCAATAAAATGTGATAACACTAATGCAATAAATATATCTAAGAATCTCATTCTGCATTCCAGAACAAAGCATATAGAGATAAGACATCACTTTATCAAAGATCATGTACAAAAAGAGGATTGCATTCTTGAATTTGTTGAAACATTTAAGCAACTTGCAGATATTTTCACTAAACCCCTAGCAAAAGAAGCATTCTTTTATATAAGAGGAGAATTGGGCATAATTAATCAATCCAACATATAATTGCTTGTTATTTGCTTAAATATGTTTTTAATCTTTCTTGAATTATTACTGACTTGAGCATTAGAGTTATCCCGAAATCTTTTTTGCAGGTACTCCATCAATAGGTATGCTTTTGTCTCTCAAAAATACAATTTCTGGACAAAGATATGTGTTTTCTTGTTTAGTTATTCGAATACCTCCATATGGTATTCGAATACCATTGCTGTTATACGTGCAAACTTGTGTTTTTCTGATAAAGCTATTCAAATACCATCAGGGTTATTCGAATACCCTGAGACTTATTTTTTTTCAATTTTTCTCACAGGGCTCTAGAGTATTCGAATACCTTGTAAGATACTCGAATACTTGCTCTCCTTGCCTTATCTTCTTTTTGTGAGTATTCGAATACTGTCAAAAGCATTCGAATACCATAGACTGGCAGTCAAGCCAAATTTGGCCATCTATTCGAATACCTAGTGAGGTATTCAAATACCCTCTATCTGAAGGCTGCGTCCTTTGATCTTTCCCCAACATTTTATTCGAATACCTCCTCATGGTATTCGAATAGATCTGGGAATTCTTTAAATACCCCCTCCCCTGCGTATCCGAATACGTCTCTCTCTTTTCTCTCCATTTTCAAAAACTCTTTGCTTTCCCTCCTCTCTCTCCTAAACCTCTCTTTCTCACGCTTCTCACCATTTCCACCCCTTCTCTTTGCTGCATCTCCTCCTTTTCTTTTCCATCCATGGCCTCATCTTCCTCTCGCTCTAAGCATCCTTATACGAAGAGGCTCCATGCAACAACCCACTGGATCTTCGCAGGCTTTCCTCCAACGAACAACAGCTTGGGCGCTTCATTACCCACTTTCGAGAGCGTAACCTGGTGCAACCGAAGCACCTCGACTTGAGGTTCTTCGAAAGATAAGGTGGTTTTGACTTTCTGAACCAACTAAATCACCAAGGCGTACTTCGCTTCTACTCTTACTCAGATGCTCTGTATCTTGACCTGGTCAAGATGTTCTATTACAACCTGAAGATTGAAGGTCAGGAGCTATACTCCAGTGTCTGCAACCAAAACATTATGATCATACCCAGCGATTGGGTTCAGATGTTTAGCTTGCAGTCAATTGGCCGCTACGTTGAAGAAGATTCACTCCTCCAGCTCTTCGACAAGAACAGAGCAATTGAAGATGTTCTATAGGTTGGTTTTACCTTCGACTCAAAAAGGAGTCAAAAGAGGCATGATGAAGAGCCAGGACAGGCTCCTACATTATGCTTATGCCCACATCCTAGCTCCTAGAGGTGGGAACTACGCCTACATGAGCAAAGATGATGTGTTCATGCTATGGATTCTAAAGCAAGGCCATCAGATTAACTGGCCCGTCTTCATTATGAAGCATATGATGAGGGCAAAAGGTAAAGAGCGGTCTGAGCTTCCATATAGCGTGATCATTACTGCCTTTTTAGGCAAGTATCCACATATTTGGAAACTGAGCGAGCGACTTCGCTAACCCATCATCACGTGTTTGGGTCCTTTACCCTTAACAAAATGAAGATGATCAGGACCGATGAAGGCTGGGTGTTCCCAGTAGAAGTTGATGATGATGAGGACGATCCTACTGCCCCTGCTACCCCTACTGCTGCTGTTGCTGCTGATATCCCTGCTCCTGCTCCTGTCACAAATGAGCAAATCTTGGCTTCTCTGTTGGATAACAGAACTTACATGGAGAACACCTTCACTATTCTGTTTGACAGAATAGCTGGTGTTGAGCGTGAACAGGCTGCCCTTCTAGCTCTGCTGTCCGGCAATGACCCTGCCTCTCCTCCTCCACCACCAGATGCCTATTTCTAGGACTTGCTTAGTCTTAGGATCTGTTGCTTATGTTATGTTTTTTGGCTGTTTGATGTTTATTATATTGGCTGTCTTTTGATAAAAATTGTATATGAACTTGGCCAATTATATTTAATGCAATGAGTACTTTCAATTAATCTGTTGCCAATTATAATCGTTTATTGTTTATCTCATGCATATTTATCATAGTGCTTTATTGAATAAATGCATCCTTTTTGATCATGTCAAAAGGGGGAGAAAAATAATCAATCTTATTTGAGAAAAGACAAGTTAAATTGGATTACTACTGGCTCTTGGATTCCAAAAGAAAGGGGGAAAATGTGCTTGTTTTGTTATTAAATTACCTCTGAGAGTAAGTCTCCTATCTTTTTGAATTCAAATTTATATGAACTAATACTTTTCTTAATGATAGTTTGTCATCATAAAAAAGGGAGAGAATGTGATTACCATGCAACATTAATGATGAGTTTTGATGATAACAAACATGGAAGATGATAAGAAGACCAAGTCCAAGATCTTCAAGATTAGCATTAGGACTTAGGATCTTTCTTGTACAGAACTTTTATAGGATATCTCAGTGTTTAACTCAAAAGATCTAAGAACATGTTTTTCTACAAACTAAATTAAAGTTTTAATATAGCTTTGAAAATCAAAGAGTTTGTGGATTTTCATAAATCATATGATCTGTTTCTTAAAAGTATTTTTCATAACTTGAAACAGAGGTATTCAAATAGCCTTGAAGGTATTCGAATACAATCCTTCTGAAAAATGCTTTTTAGAACGTGTTTTAACTAGTGGTATTCGAATACCTCTTTATGGTATTCGAATAACCTGCTTCTGAGATGATTTATGAGAAACTGAAAAACAGTGGTATTCGAATAACCTGTGCCTAAATTGTTTTCTCTGAGAACTGAAACCAGTGGTATTCGAATACCCCTTAATGGTATTCGAATAACCTACGAGATTCTGTTTTGGTTTTTGAATTTATACGTAAACGGATTCGCATTTATTATGATATTAATTTCCTTAACGATCATTTCTGATCAAAGGCTCTATAAATAGAGACCTTGCCTCACGTCTGAAAAACACACGAAATTTTTGAAATTATTTTGCTTGTGCTAAAACGCTATTTACATATTTCTCTCTTTTTCTCTGTGCTCTTTTGGTAAAATTCTGAGATATTCTTAGAGAGCTCTATAGTGCTTCAATTTGTATAATTTACTCTGAGTGAGAGTTTCTCTTCATCTACTTTCTACTATTCTGTATCGAGGGTGAGGTATCCCTCAAGGTTTGTATAAGGGTGAGGTATCCTTGCAGGCTAAGACTTTAGCACAAGGGTAGAGTTTCCCTGTGTGTGAAAAGTGCTCTTTTGTGTAACGGTTGCAAGCACCTATTGAAACTTGTATACATAATGAAAAATATCGGCTTTCGAGGACTGGACGTAGACCACAAGTGGGTTAGTGGTCGAACCAGGATAAATACTGTGCCTGCTTCTCTCTTCTTAATCTCTTTAGTTTATGCAATTTTAATTTACTGTATATTTATTTTCCACTATTTTTATTGTTTCTTTTCTTCTTCTCGTTCCTTCTATGCTTTTATTTATTAAGTTTTAATATTTGTATTTTATTTTAAAAGAGGTTTTGCAAAATTTTAATACTCAATTCACCCCCCCTCTTGAGTACTGGAAGCCACTTGGTAACATTTAACCAAGTGGATTGAAGCAGAACTATTGTCCACAATCACCTTTATGCGAATCCAAAAATTCACTTTCAAGAATATCATCGACAAATTTGGAATCCCATAGTCAATTGTCACAGATAACGAAACTCAATTCACATATAAGAAGTTCAAGGATCTCCTAGCTGGGCTCAAGATTAAGCAGTACTTCACCTCGGTGGAACATCCAAAAACCAACATGCAAGCTAAAGCCGCCAACCGGGTTATACTTAGAGGGATAAAGAAGAAACTTGACGACACTAAGGGGAATTAAGTGGAGCAACTCAATTATGTCCTATGAGCATACTAGACCACACCTCATTCTTTCATAGGAGAAACTCCCTTTAAGCTGACCTATGGTTGTGAGACTATGATCCTACTGGAAATAGGAGAATCAAGTTGAAAAAAATAGAACTTTTTTGAAAAAGCCAATCTAGATTTCATCCACCATGAATTAGACTTGCTGAAAGAACAGCGTGGTATTGCCCATATCTGGGAAACTGCCCTTAAACAGAAGATTGCGGTGCGTTGTAACTCCAAAGTGATTCCACGACAGTTTAACCTCGATGACCTCGTGTTACGCAGGGTAGATATCAGAGGGAGAAATGCAAAAAATGGGAAACTAACTCCTAATTAGGAAGGACCGTACAGAATTACGTCTAAAACTAATACGGGAGCCTACACCCTAGAAACCCTCTCTGGCAAAACCATCAAGAATTTCTAGAATGCAAACAAATTAAGAAAATATTATAGTTAAGTACTTTGTTATTTCTGTAATAGACATCTTTCAATTTCAATGAATCAGTTATTTTTCAACATTCGTTTGTTCAATTCATCTATGACTACTACAACCTACAAGCTTATAACACCTCAAAGAGGTCCAAGGAATACTAAGTCTGAATATGATCACACATTTTGACACCTATACATGATGGCCAAACAAGGGAATCCACTTGAATGACATCCGAGTTCAAAGAACGCATTCAAGGGTCTTCACTCGTACCCTTATGGCCTGACCTTAACCTATTAACCGAACAAATTAAGAGAGGTTAAGCACATCAAATTGTAGCTCGGGAACGTGGACTCCACACCAAGAGGCTTTCGTGTCAATCACTCTTAGGAATATTTAACCCATAAACCTGAAAGAGGTTTAATGCGATTAGTATGCTAAACCCATAAACTTGAAAGAGGCTTAACATAGTTACAATACTAAACCTAACCCATAAGACCTGAAAAGGGCTTAATGTGGTTAAAAAACTAAGCCTAACCCAAAACCCTAAAGAAGGATTAACACGATTACGAGCATTGGATCGTTGCCCAGGATAGTGGATACCACTCCAAGAGGCTTCTGTGTCACTATCCTATGTCAAAAATTGGCTAAGTGTAAAAACGATTCTAAGCGAACCCAACCATCTAGATCGAGCTTTGGACTCATCTTAGATGGGAAAAAACAAGTGTTCACTAAGTCTAAAATGGCATCCGAGATCGAGCGTTAGACCAATCTCGATAAACTGCATGAGCAAATTACTAAGTGTAAAATGAATATTAAGAATGAGTGTTAGACCCATCTCGGCATTGCAAAATCAAAAAATATACAATATAAAGAGTCACTGAGATCGAGCATGAAGAAAAGGACAATGACAAAAATATGAAGAAAAATGTTGTATTTAAATAAAAAGAAACTTGGGGTTGGGACTTGTCCATTTACAATAATGAAACCCCACGTAGGGAGAAATAAAATAAAAGCAAAGTTGTGGTCAAGCATCTTCCTCTAGGCTTACCTCCACCACCTCGGTCTCTGCCACCACCTTGTTCTCCGCAATCCTAGCTTCTTCCTACTTGCTCTCTAGCGTTACATCTTCCTCTTCTCCGCCATTAACCCTCTGGTTGACTTAGTCATTAGGAGCAGTCGCAGGAATGGTAGCATCAACAATCTGACCATCCCAGATAGTCTTCAATGAACTAATTCCTTCTTCATTAAGGTCCAGGTTTAGAAGGCGGAGTTGAGCAAGAGCATTTTCAAATGACTCGTCCATGGACTTCGACCAATCATCTTCCATTTCCTTGATTTTTTCGTTTAGCTTGGTCTCATTCTGGCGGAGGAGTTCTTTCTCAGCCCGGACGCCAACGATAATAGATTTGGCGGAGGTTAAGTGTTCTTTTATTATGTTCTCCTGAGCTACTGCTTCAGCAAGCTACACTCAGAGTGTGTTGACCTCAGCGGTTTCAGCTTTGAGTGTAGCCACCTCGACAGCTTGATACCAAAGAGTACCCACTTCGGCAGCATCCTCGGTAAGTCGAGTGACCTTGACCCGAAGCTTAGCAATATCGGTTCCTCGCAACTCGAGCTTTTTTGTTGCTTGAGCTAAATCCCCAGGCCATTTGGGCAACAATCAACTCAAGACTTTGTTTCTCACCGCAAACGGCGTTGAGGTCCCTCTCCAAGCCTTGAACCTCTCGAACAGACTCCTAAGCCCCTTCCATAAACTAGAGGATTGAGGTGTTGCACAGACATCAAATTTGGGCTTCTGGAAAGAGCTTGGCCATGTCGTGCTCAATTAGCACATTGGCGTCAACATGAGATAATAAGGTGTTATCAATGATCATTGTAGGATCAACCTCATGAGTCCATACTGATCCGAATGGAAAATATAGCGGAGCACCCTCTGGGATGGCTGACCCCGGACTGGTTGGAATTTTAGATGCTTCAGCACCCTCCAAGATGGCCTCAACAACTGGCCTCTTCCCCCTTTGATCCCTTCTAGTTTCAGCCCTCCTCTTCCGAGTTCGTAGTGGTTGTACAAGAGAATTATTGTTTGCTTCTTGAACCTCAGGTGGAGGCGAGGGGCTGCAATGGTTGAAGGTGAAGGGACTACTATGGTCACCCTTAGGGTAGAGGCTAGGGCCCGAGATCCGGATGCTCCAGCCCTCCTAGCCACCAACCTTTGGGCTAGGTGTTGAAGGTCGTCTTGAGGTGCCATACTTTCTGTAAAAAGAGAAAAAAGTGTTTCAATACTTAGAAAACTCTTAAATACAAGAAAAAGAAATATATGCAAGATGAGATACTTAATAAAGCTTTTAGAGAGTCAACAGGCTCATCCAATATATCTTTACAATAGATGGCCCCATTGGAGTCGGCCCACTCAATGAGAAAATAAAGGACCTCGGCCTCATCATCAAGGAGCTCAGACATCGGAGTTTTTATTTCTTCACTCCTTCGTTCCTAAATGGCTTGGGTCCAGTTCAAGTATAAACATGGTTAGCCATTTGAGGTAATAAAAAAAGAGTTGACCCTAGAGCCCCTTCTATTCTAAAGAAGTCCTTTTTAAAGTTTTTAAAGCACTCATGATATGGTTCGAATATTCTGCGTCCGGCTTACGCTCGTAGAGTAACCCACCCTTTTTGTTGGTTATTCTCGGTGGGTGAGAACCGGGTGAAGAGGAAGAAGAAGGATCTAACTGAGTAAGGCCACTCGAAAACCCAGCATATGAGTTCAAATTCCTGGATAGACCCCCACGCGTTTGGGTGAAGTTGAGTTAGAGTCACGCGCAGGCAGTTTAGGACACTGATCTCTAAATTGAAGAACAGAAGTCGAACCCATATCCTGGTGAACAACGCCTTGTACATATACATGAAGTATTCGCCTTCAGTCTATACGGAGCACACTCTTTCTTCTTCTAGTGGATGGTGGATAGCATACTCTCTATCCTTTAGTCTATTCATGGTCAGTTGAAGATACTGTCGATTCTCATAGGCATCCTTAGCGCTTACCACGCGAGACGGAGTTCGTAAGACCTCCTAGTCAACCCACTAGTATAAGCTGACATCGCGAGGAAAGATAAGACCCTTTCTGTTCTGTAGGTGCTGCCCTCTGGGTTCATGTCATCATGTCACCTATAGAGGACGCGCCCATATTATATTTAGAAGATTCACTCAAGTTTTCTAATACTGCCATAAGCTTGATGAGCAGACGGGCTATCCTTTTCCTTGCTTGATCTCTAGCAAGATCTGCCCTCTGAATTGTTTCCAAGATCCTCATCTTAATCAAGGAATTCAGACCATCATAAGAGTCCCCACTGTGGGCTTGAAGATGTGGCTGAGGCAGTGGGGACGAAGGAGAACTCACAATTTCCACTGACAAACCACTATTATGTACAGTCTCCTCACTCATTCTCTCACTAAATGGAGTTTTTAGAAAGGAAAAAGGATAGAAAAGGAGAGTACCTTAAGTTTAAATGGTGAAAACTGCTTTGGAAAGGCTAGAAACCACCAAAAAATGCCACGAGTACTCACCGAAAATCACCTGGTTCGCAAGAGAAGGAAGTTAAAAAAGGTGGGAGAAGGTAAAATTTGGAAGGGAAAAACCTTACCCCTTTATAACCAAAGAAAAACCTCTTCAACCGTTGTCATGAATAGGGGAAGAAATGTCTCCTCATTTTGGAAAAATGAAAACGGCTAATCATGACATTACGAATCCCAAACAACGGCTTCCACTGTTCTTCAACCATGTTGGGTACTATTTCTGAACAAAAGTAATTGAAAGGACGGTGCTCAGATCGTACAAAATTGAAACAACACAGGACGTTTCAGAAGGACAACTAAGTCGGATCACATAATTTCATCAAGGCATCATGATAAAACCATAGCACAGATCTTGGTTCCAAACCGAACTACATTCATGGGCCCCACAAACTCCATATGGGGCAACCTACTACCTACCTCGGATAATGGTTTGATGACTTAAGCAGAGTGATTCATCATGGATCCCGACCTTACTCATTAATCTCGAGGGCATATTATGATATATTACGGACTTCGACCCTTTGGAAAAACATCACGAGATCCGGCATAAACACTATGACATGGATCTTTTTATCCACTGTGTGCCATATGCTCCTGTTTAACTCGAATATCTTGACACTTAACTATCTCATCTAAGCATCAAGTTGAGGGCAACTATTCTGGACTGAGTTATGGGTCTCTAAATCAGGGCAACTCGACCCACCAGAATAGTATCCAGTTATTATTACGCGTTATCTTGATAAGTATATCATCATATTTATGAGGCACAAATCTCTCACAAAATCCCTGATAGATTTGAACACTGATTACATCCCACATAAATAAGGAAATCGATTATAAGAGATAACAATCTCCTAGATTATGATCCTAAATAATATCATTCAATTCAGATTAATCTATGATTCTTAACACCTAAGACGCTCATATAAATATCCTGTAAGGTCTTAAAGGTATGCATCTAATCCAATTTTATACAATATCTTCCTTATGTATGGTCTAACTTGAGCATCGAAGTGTCTTTTGCAGGTATTTACCCCCTCGCACAACCAACGTTGTTGTCGTGCCACGGAGGTATCCACCTTCAATCACTCACTTAAGTAACTCTCAGAATCTCATTCTGAACAGTTATGAATAACTCATATGGAACAAGTGTATTAGTCATCACATAATTATTATATTATTAATATAAAATTATTAAAAAGATATATAAAATGCCCTATTTTAACATTTTTTAGTTTAAGGGTTCAATGATAAAAATTTACTATGTGACTCACAATTAATAAATGTATATATTATTACTTATTCAAAACAAATGTATATTACCATAATATCCATTCCTCTTACATAAAGGTGGAATTTGCCAGAGTCTCGAACAAATCCTTTTCTCTCAAGTTAGGCTACATTTGACACATATGATAGTATAAGACCTGATAGTATAACACAGTAGGATAAAGGTTGATAGTATAAAGGATTTGATTAACTCTTATACAATTAGACATTTGATACCCAATAGTATAAGAATCCAGATAGTATAATAATTATTTAATATGACTATAATATCCTTTAGTATATTCCAGATCTCTTAATAACACCCATATGCAGCTCTGATCACCGGTACACAATACCCATCTGTTTCATCTTCTTTCTTCCTCACCCTCATTTCATCTTGTTTTTTCTTCACCCTAACCCCTTCTTCCTCCTCCTCTGCAAGCTCTGCTCATTGTCCATTCTTATACCCATTTCGCAACATTGTTGCAAAGAATTCTTATATTGGAGGATTTGGAAGATTTCACGCTAGTCACGGTGGTCGACTTGCCGGTGATGAAGGCGTTGGTCATGGCGAGGAGGAGCTCCAAAGCAACAAAGGTTGGTTCATACTCGCAACCCTAGATCACTAAGGTGCTTGTTCATGGTGTTGAGCCACCGTTTCGCCTCAACTATGTTGTCGCCACCATTCTGCTTCACCGCTATCTTTGGTGATTTTTGGTGAGAATCAATGAGAAGGAACATGGGTGATGGGGAATTTACGAGAGGGTCATTTTTTTTCCTGGTCTGTGTTTCGAATCTTGAAGAAAATCAAAGGTTCCTCCTTGACTTTTTTTTAGATATTGGGTGTCGACCATCCAGATGCTGGAGTTTGGACTTGCTCCCCTTCATACATCACCGACATGGTAGTACCGCCGCTAGAAATTTGAATACTTGAATGTGACATTGACGAACCCAATCATTGATGGCAGTACCCACGTGTGTACATCCCTTGCGGATTGGCGTGGTTACAGAGTCAGGACGTAGTCCGGTGGTTGCAGATCCGGCGCGGATGGTGCAGATCCGATGGTCTCCCAGTTCGCATGGTTGCAGAGAAGGAGATGGTGCTTCATGGTGGTCATGGCTGGTTCCTGGCCACGGATGGTGCTTCACGGCGGTGGGATAGTGGTTGTTCCAAGTGGTTGGGATGGGGTTATTGGCAGAGAAGGAGAGGCTTAGACTGGGAGGATGAAGTTAAGGGGTAGAGTGGAAAGAAATATCTTATCAGGTTTTATCATGGGTGAGGGAAAGAATATTGTTATCAGGTTAGAGTAAGATAAAAATAATTAATCTAATTTAATTATACTATCAGATCAAATTATCAAACACTTAATAAGTTATGATAGTATTAACTAATATTATTAAGTCATCATTATCCTGTCTACTAAACTCAACCTTAAGGTGAGATTTGGATTTCCAAGTTTTGTACCTATTACAAAGAACTTTTATTAGTTAATCAACGAATAGTTTTTGCCTGAATAATTAGTGGAGAATTATGTTCGAGATTCGTTTAATTATGTTTGAAAATATTTATCTAAATTAATTTTATGAAAGTAAGTTTTGTTTAGATACGGTACGGTGAAATTATTTTAAAACATAAAAATACGAAAAAGACGAAAAGTAATGTTAAAATATTAATTAGATGTTACAAATAAGAATAAATCTATAAAATTGTGAGAAAAAATTATAACAAAATGCATTACACCTGAAGTTTTTTTTTAATTGAAATGATAAAAGGCCAGTTAATATCTTTTCTATGAAAAAAAAAACTATAATCTTTTAGTCTCAAATCTTAAAAGTTAAAACCTATGAAGCACAGACACGTCGTTGTTGAGGCGTATCTGCGTGTCGGATACGTGTTCGTGTTAGATATATAAAGACACTCGTACGACACATGTGTCCTGCGTGTCAGAATGTGTCTAATTAAAAAAATTATTTTTTTCAATTTGAACAAGTCTTGAACACACTTGGACACGTCTCGGACACGTTTGGATGCGTCTCGAACATATTTGAACATGTCTAGGACACGACTTAGACACGATCTATTAATATTTTTTTTTAAATAGTTTCCATGATTAACATTCAATTAGTAAGCTCGTAACTCACCCAAGCCCAATTACATAACTAATATCTCAAGTCATTATTTTCACACATTAGTATTTTAAGTTTTATCTTTTCATACATTACTATTAGACTTTTAAGTTTTATCTTTTCACATACCACTATTTTCATCTGTTTCTTCTACCTTTGCTCGTACCAAATTGTCTACTTTGTCGTCACTGAAGCTTGTTTCATACTAATATTTCCTCTAGTTAATTTTTTGTATACACATGTAGTCATTCATGGTTAGTTTTATTAGGAGAATTTAGTTTAAGAGATTTTTTAGAATATATCAATAGAAATTATGTTTCATATTTTTTAAGAGATGCTTATTATATAACAAATATCAGTACATATGATATATATTAAGATATTATAAATTTTCAAGTTTATAAAAATAATATTAATGAATTATGAAATTTTTTACTTAAATTTTATAATATATATATATATATATATATATATATATATATATCGTATATCGTCGTGTTCTGATTTTACAATTTTTAAATTTAGTGTATTTTCGTATCCGTATCTATGTTGTGTCCCGTGTCCGTATCTGTATCTATGCTTCATAGGTTAAAACTAATTGATGGAGAAAGAAGACTTCAGATGCAACCATGTAAAGGTTTGATTTTCTTTGTGCTGAAGGCATCAGCAAGGAAACGCGGAAGCTCCTAACCACCAACTGTTGAGGCGGGTGATGGTGAGTGGAAGTTATCACTGCTGGTGATGATGGAGGAGCTGTGGGTGGAGCTTGATGGCCATGGGAATGCCCCCGATGTTTCCTTGTACCTAAAGTGTTTTGAGTTTGATTGCCCATTCTTGTCTTGACAATGTACCTGTGTTGTCCGGGACTGATTCTATATTGAAAAGATTATTGATTGTTGCTTTTAATGAGCAAGTCGTTTTAAAAATTTTCTCGGTGTTCTGATAGTTACAGAACTAGGCCACGTTTACGCTGCTCTAAACAACTTTTGGAGGACTGATGTTCAAACTTAATTTACATTTTATTGTCAGTTAATTAGTTTATTATTATTATTATATATGTAAATATTATTAGTTAAAGTTTATATAATTTTTTTTATATATAATTATTGATAATAAAAATAAAAATTAGTTCTCTGTGTGTAAATATATGTGTGTATAAATATTAATAGTTAAAATTTATAGAATTTTTTGTATATACAATAAAAAAACATATTTGTTACCTATTATATAAGTTACAGATAATAAATCGATGTCGTTGATTTATTTGTCATAAAACATCAGTACTCTCAAAAAATTTAGGAGCATAGTAAACGTTCCTACAAAACTAATACGCTGCTTCCCAGGGGTAGACCTGCCTTGCTTTGGAATCTTTTTCAAGCTGCGTGGAGGGTTTGGTCAAGCTTTATGTCCATGGGTTAATGTATATAATAAAATGGTTTCAAAAGCTATTATATACTATCTGAACACTATATTCCGTCTGAATTCTGTATCAAATCTTCTGATGGATTTGAACAGATTGAGTAATAAAAAGGAAAATTAAAAATGACATTAAGTTCCATCTAAACTTTGGGATGGGATACAAATGAAAATATTTATTAAAAATCTGAATTCATATGACATTAATTTCTATGGGATATCCATCAGATAGATTTCGGACGGAAGCCAAAAGCAACTTTAAAATAACTTTTTTGTCCCTAATCTTTAGCTAATCTGTATGAAACATTTTGGCGCCATCCCAAATCCGTTAAAACTGAGTGAAATTTTGAATGAAAAAGTTGTTGGAAAAAAAGGAGCCCAAAATACTTAAGGGATTCACTTCAAATAAACTTAAAGAAGAACAACAACAGTGGAATAACATTACATCTTGGATAAAATTTAGGTCTATTTATTTATGTTTATTATATTCATTTCACTAATTAAAGTATGATATGTGTGTATTTTTTTAAAAACAAAAGAGTACAAGAGAGAATATTAATAAACACATGTCATATCTTGATTGGTGAAATGAATATAATGAACATAAAGAAATGAACTTAAGTTTTGTCATTACATCTTAACCCCAAAACCTTAAAGCAATATGTTCATGAGTCTTTTCACTTTATAAAGTCATCACTTTATCCATTCATTTCCAATGCTACTTCTTTTACCCACATATCTACTTGGAACTCAAGGTTCAATTCCCAACAATTTGCCACTTAAGTGTGAGTTCACACACAATGACACTCCCTCTCGTGCAAAATAACGGGTCAATAATCCTACAAAAGTTGACTTTTTTCTCTAATGGGCTATCTGATCTCCAACGGGCTCTTTCTATTTGAGATTTTTGTCTAAAAATGATTATTTTCTAGTAGTGAAACCCTTCTCTTTTAGTTTATCTTGCTTGTATGCAAGCTACTTTCCGTTATGTGTTAGTTTATAAGTCTTTGGTTTAGAGTTTGTTCTATTATCAGTTAGCATATCGATTATCATGAGTTATTTGATCTTTCATCAATCTTGTGTTGTAAGTGTTTTTATAGAAACTAATTTTCTAGGTGACTTAACTCAACTCCCTTCTGAAGTCTTTTTTTTTTTTGGTACAATAGAAAATAAAAAACAACAACTAACGTAGATGGAACACCCCTAACACATCAGTAATAAGAAGTGACATCAACCCACGAGGAAGAGAACTCCATGTGACGAAATCTTGATCACCAGAGGCTCCCTTCTCGGCCAAAAGGTGCTTGTTGGCATGCGAAAGTATAACTTCCTAGTTCTAATTCACGATGACCCAGATATCAACAATGATAGTAGCATATGTATGAAAGTTGAAATCAAAGTCTGAGGTAGGAAGCCTATACCCCTCCAATGAGTCTATCTCACACCAAACTTTCCTAAACCCCAAGCTCCCAAGCATGAATTAAACCATAGTTAATAGTTAAAAGTTCTGCTAATAAAATCTTAGCTTTGACAGATTTCCCACTATAATCAAAAATCCACTTTCCAGAAGAATCATGAATAAGCCCACCAAAGCCAACTATTGGTGAAAACCTATACAACTCTTATAAGCTCTAAAGTCCTTTAGAAGTTATAAGAACCTCCTTAAGTTCTTTAAAAACTATCCGAGTTTTGATGAATAACAAACTTACACTTAGATTTGAGTGATATTAATGTTTTTTTAATGAATATTTTAGTACAAAAACACATTCATTTGGAACTTGCTAAGTTTTCATGAAATACTTCATATAAGTTTTGATAGATAGAGGACTCCAAGTACCTTCGCTGTTTTAGAGTTATTCTCTTGCAAGGAGAATCTGCTTAAGTCTTTATACTAGTTTTCAGACATGAAAAAGGTCCTTATTCTTCAAGAAAAAGCTTCAAGTCTAAATTACTGAAATATCACTTCCAAGTTAAACAACTTAGAAGCAAGAAGCTATTCTAAGAAGAATCGTTCTTCAGAAGCCAAACTCAGAAGAGAGTTCAATAAGAAGTTTTAGAACTCAAAAGAAAAGTTTTGTAAAGTTTTAGAAGTTACAAAGTCTAAAAAGTTCAGAAAGTATACTTTTGACCACTGTTGAAAAATGACAAAGTTTTCAAACTAAAAGTGCTTGAGCACTATAGGACAAAAAAATGGTAACTGTCCTTTTTATATGTTACCGTTAGAAAGGACAAGACTACCTCTTGGAAAGCTATAAACAATTGAAGACTCAAATCAGAATAGATTGACACACATTGTTATATTACACATATTCTGAACTCTTTTTCTCACTCCTAAACTCAATATTTCATCTTAAATCAGTTTTTGAATTGTTGTCTTAGTGAGAAATTAAGTTCTTTGCTTTGTATTTTCCAAGATCCACTCCTTAAGTGATATAAAGACTTCCTACATTCTTTCCCTATACTTAGATAAGAAAATCCACTCTTGAAAAACCAAAACCTCTATCATCTCATTGTAACCTTATTCGTTAGCGATTGTGAAAAGGCTCTAGCTTGAAGAGGATAGGGTTGAACAAAGAACACTTGTATTCTAGTTTGGGAAAACTAGTGTTGAACAAAGAAGACTCAAAGAAATAGAAAACCCTAGTTGCTGACTAGGGACTGGATGTAGACATGTGGATTTGGCTCAACCAATTAAACTAATTGTGTACTTCTTCTGAACTCAACTCTTACCTCATTTTGATATATAGTTTTTGTTCTTATAATTTGTTTTCAGAACAAACATCTAAAAGGTTAAAGAACTAAGAAACTGACTTTGAGTTATAACTGAACTTTTTGTATAAGCTCTTACAAGTACTTATTATCTTCTAACACTTTTGTGCTAGTCTTTTCCTTATCCAAGTGAGAAACACATAAGAAGTTTTTGTGTTAGTAGAAAAGTTGAGAAAGTTGAAGCATGATTTAACCCCCCCTTCTCGTGTTGTTGCCACCTTCAACTCCTATCCACATTATGCTTCAACATACTCTAATATGTTCAGTTTTCTACCTTTCTACAATCTATATGGAGTTTTCTTGAGTATTGGCCTTATGAAAACACTGTTTTGGACACAACAAGAGGTGTTTACAAATTTTACCCAAAAATATTTTGGTAGACCTATATCACAAAGGAGCGTTCTTGTCATTTCTTGTAAAGATCTATTTTCCTCTCCATAACACCATTCAACTGTGGTGTTATTGGACAATAGAAGTTATGAAAAATTCCATTTTCATCACCAAAAGCTTTTAAAGATTAATTTTCAAATTCTCCTCCATGATCGCTTCATATGGCAACAACGAAAAAACTCTTTTTTTTTCATTTTGAACTTTCTTGTAAAAAATTTTGAAGTCCTCACAAGATTCATCCTTATGGCTAAGATAAAGTACCTATGTAAATCTAGAGAAGTCATCAACAATGACAAAGCCATATATTTTACCACCCAAACTAGTTGTTCTAGTTCGACTAAACAAATCAATATGTAAAAGCTCAAGTGGTCTAGTTATTAAAATAACATTTTTAGCTTGAAAAGAAGCTCTAATTTGCTTTCCTCTTTGACAATCTTCAGAAAACATATATTTCTCAAATATGATATTGGGTAAACCCTTAACCAGATTGTTTTTCAAAAGCTTTGAAATGGTTTTCATGTTATCATGATCATGCCTTTTGTGCCACAACCACTTCTCATCATTGAATGATGCTATGCATTTTACATCTTGATTAGAAAGATCATCTAGATACATTATATAAATATTGTAAAACCTTTTGGCAGTAAGAAGCACTTTATCATATTTGGGATCCTGCACAATATATTGAGAAGGTTCAAACATAACTTTGTAGTCTTTGTCACAGAATTGATTTATTCTCATAAGGTTATGTTTCAACCCCTCAAACAGAAGTATATCATTTATAGTAAGAGAGGAATCTTTATCAACATTACCTATGCCAATGATCTTTGATTTCCATATAGGTCTTGAGATTACTATTTTCTTCTTTGAGTTCATCATTCTCATATATTCATTTATCCTTCTCAAGTTTCAGAATATCAAAATCTTTTAATAGCTTTAGGAAACTTTTCTTGAAAGAGGTGTATTCATATGAAAGTAGTTTTGTATCACACAACAAATCATCAAAAGCATCTTACAGTTCATTATAAGACATAAAGGGTTCAGAATCTGATACCTTGTCCTCATCTTCTATGTTAGCCATCATACATAAGTTTGCTATTTCAGCCTCTTCCTCCTCATTATCATAAGAGTCATCACTCATGTCTTCCTATGTGGCCATCATGCCTTTCTTCTTTCTAAACTTCTTGGGTGATTTCTTCAGTTAAGGACATACATTTTTTATGTGGCATGGCTTCTTGCATTCATAGCAGATGATTTGGCTTTTGTTGGGAGTGCTTGAAGCCTTTCTTGTTCTTTGCTCTTCTTCTCCATATTCGAGCATCTTTTCTAGACAGCATGAAGAGTTCTTCATCATCTATCTCAGAGTCAACATCTTCGTGTTCTTCATCGGAATCTTTTAATGCCTTAAAAGTAGAGCGTTGAGAGACACTCTTCTGAATAGACTTTAGAGCAACAGACTTGCCCTTTCTTGGAATATTCTCATCTATATCAACCAATTCTTGCTCATAAGTTTTTAGAGAACCCATAAGCTCATCAAGAATTAGCTCAAGTCTTTAACTTCTTGTATAGTGGTGACCTTAGTCTCCATACTTTAGGTGAGCTTCTCAGTACTTTTTGACTATTTCTTGGTTAGAATAAGTTCTTCCAAGTACCTTAAGTTTATCGATGATATGCATGTATCTAATGAACATGTTATCAACAGTGTCATGATCCATCATTTTGAAGAGCTCATATTGGTTAACCAACATACTGATTTTGGTTTCCTTGACTTAACTTGTTCCTTTATGCAGTATCATAAGTCTTTCCCAAATTTCTCTAGCAAACTCACATGATATTATTTTGTCATATCCATTCTTTTTGAGTGCACATATGAGAAAATATTTAACCTTAGAGTTTAGTTAAACTATATTTCTTTCAGCTTCTATCCATTAATCTCTTAGGGTAGGTTCAGAAGTACCATATGTTAATACACACATTGGAGTAAAGGGACCATTCTCAATGATATCCCATAGATCAAGACGAGTGGATTCTAAGAATAACTTTATTCTTTCTCTCCACTAGTGATAGTATTTTCTAGTGAAAGCAAGTGATCAATTGATGGATTGACCTCTAGCAATGTAGGTGTTGGGATTTGCCATTTTCTTCATAGGATCTTTTCCTCTTCACTTGTTAGGCGCTCAGCCTAGAGGCTGAGCTCTAATACCAATTAAAGGTGCAACAGCACGAGAACAAGGGTTGAATTGCGCTTCCAACTTTCTCAACTTTTTTTGTAAACTTAAAATCTTCTCAAGTATTTTAACTTGGATAAACAAAATGTTAGAACCGAAAGCCTAGATAGTTGGGATGGATTTCTAAAGGCGAGCAAAACTTAATTTTAGAATAAACTTAAAGCTCTTTCTTTAACTTAAAGAAACCAGTTTAAAGATCAAAAGATAGATATTCAATAAACAACAAATATCATAAACTTAAATAGCAGAGTTGGGAAGCATCACGTAAAGATTTACACTAGTCACATGCCTACATCTAGTCCCCAAAAAACTAACAGTACTTTTATACCACAAGTATTCTTTGATCCACCCTAACTTCTCTAAGCCAAATTACAAGTAGTCTTTGATCAACCATAACCTCTTCAAGATAGATTCTCTCAATGATCTCTAAAGGATCAAGTTATAAGTAGATTGATAAGTGTTCAGGTTTTCACACAACAATCAAAAGTGAGTTTAAGCAAATGAAGTACATAGATATACAACTTTATACTTAAGAAAATAATCAGAAATTGGACAGTGTGTAGAAACTGAGTTCAGATGATGATAAGAAGTTTGGCAATGTAATAGTGCTTCTATTTCTTCTTTGATTCAAGATATTTTGTATTTATATATTTTGAATTTTATCCTTCGGAGTTTGTCTAATGGTTTACTATTTGTAAGGACAGTTACCATTTTCTTATCCTATAGCATCAACATGCTTGTCTTATTCTAATATGTGCGTAAGTGTAGGTGAGAAACATTATTCTTATTTGGTTAAATTAAAGTTTTGGTCCTTATAATTTACACTTATTTTCAATTCAATCCTTATATTTTTATTCTTTTCAAATCATTCCTCACACTTTCAAAAGTTTTCAAAATAGTTACTGCTATTAATTTTTGTTATAACCTCATCAGATGATGCTTAACAAAATAAGTGTTTCTTTATCTAATAGAAATTTCTTTAGATACTCCTTTTTTTCTCTGTAAAATGTCAAATAAGATATTTATTTATTCTAATAAATACTTATTTTTTCTCAATAAACATTCTTTTATCTAATAAGTACTCTTTTTTCTTCGTAAAATGCTTAATATGAATTAAATTAATAGTATTAAAATAAAATTTAATGATAAAGATTATTTTAAAAATTTTATAAATATGAAGACTGATTTAAAAAAATTATACAGACTAAATTAAAAATAAATATAAACTATATGATTTAAAACTTTAATTTATTTATTTTTAGATAAGTCTATTGTTCAATACCTTGACCCGGCCTTGCCAGCAAGGATTCAAGATGAGGATGATCTCGTATTTCTTATCATAATAAATCCAACATAGATTAATTTGGGAGGAATGTGACTTGAAAACCACCATGGATTTTTATAGAGAATATTCGGAGAGGTTTGAGGGATATTTCTAGACTTTTTTTGTTTTTGTGTTAAAAAATTAAACCAATCTCATTGAAGAATCAATTTAAAAAAAAAAAAAAAGACTTCAATAAGAATACCAAACGATATATCCTTTCAGCTACAGGCCGTGGAGTGGGACCAATCATATTCATGTTCTTTAATCATTGACACTACTTGCAAATATAATCTCAATTTTTTCATCACATTTTTTTATATCATTTTTTATATTATTTTTTATACCATTAAAATTAATATTCAAATATCAACATTTTTTTCATTTAATTATAATTATTGAAAATTAATATAAAAAATAATATATAAAAAATATATATATAAAATCATCATTTTTCTTGCAAATAAGGTTAGCGAATCTCTCCAACCTGTTATAGGCCAAATCATTGGTTTCTCCGTCAGTAATCTCCTTAGTGAAAGAAAACATTTCTTTTAGAACAAAAAAAAAAAAAAATATATATATATATATATATATATATATATGTATTGCTGTCATTTACAAATATTTTTTTTTTCAAAAATGAGATTCTAAGATGGTGCCCCATATGGTAAGGACAAGTTCTCACCTACTCATTAAAGGTATTGTTCTGAGATTAGATCAACAGTATCCAAGTTTACAGATCACTACTGACTCTTAATGGAATATGTTTAATCCTACAAGTCTATCCACCGAGTAGCTAAACTAAGTTTCGAACTCTTAGATTATGTTTGGATAATTTATGATAAGTAAAACAAAATTAAATGAGGTAAGACAAAATGAGACGAGATAGAATAGAATAGAATAGAATGATATAAAATTTTCTATACCATTGTTTAGATATTTAAGTTTTCATTTCATTATTTAAAATGAAATAGAATAAAATGATAAGAATTATAATATTTTTGTTCAAATGTCATTTCATTCCATTATATTTTACTCAATCTCGGAAGGAAGAAAAAATGGAATTTAAGATAAAATATGATGGAATGGATGTTATCTTATGTCATTCTATTTCATCCTAATTGTAAAAATCTAAACAAGAAAATCATACTTCATTCTATCTTATTTCACTTTATTCTATCTTTTACCACTAATTCAAACAAAACCTTAATGTAATTTACAAATACTCTAATCTTAAAGTTACACAACCTAATTCTTCCAATTAATTATATTCATTATTCAATACCTAAAGTTATTAACAGCATCCCAAATCTACACTTTTTTATTTTTCACTGCTTGTATAATATGCTATATATCATTTTACTTGTGCATGTGGTAAATAAAGGGAACAAATATCAGTCGATGGTATCATCATCACCGCATAAACAGAATAAGTAGAAGTAATTTTGGATCGTAGAATTGAATATGAATCCATAAACAAAAATTCCTTCGACTTTAAATTTAATATAAATTTTTCTAAAACTTCCACGTGTCATGCTGCTATTGCATGTTTATTGGAGTACACAGAAGAATGCAATATAAAGTTCACCCAAAAAACAAACAAAAAAAAAATAGATTTGAATGCCATATAAAGCTAATTCACTTTTTGGTCCATGATTAGATTCTCTCGCCCTTTATCCATAGGAAAAGTAGGATAAAGGCCAAAAACCATCCCAAATGTAAAGTCCAATCTACTAGATCTGGCCAACAAGCAAATCCCGTGGATAATGAAAATGGATATTTTCCAACGAATTATGGATTATGATAGCAATTCTTTTTTATTAAAATGGCAACAAAATCAAATTGAGGATGTCTGTACACAATTTTATTGGAATGCCATCGAATTTACTTAGTAAATATGATTAAAGTTATAGATTTGTTCTTTGGTGAGCGAAGTTATAGGCTTGTTCTACAGGACAATTATGTAGAAGAATTCAAGAAAGAAAGCAAGAATCCGAGCAAACCCTGCTTGCTTTGGTGTGATGTACGACTAGACAGTTAGGTGGAATATCTTATCCTTGAATCCTCAACAACTATAGGACTATCTCGTCCCTTGTCCAGTACATGTCCGAGTAAAGCAATGCAAGCCAAGTGGCCATGACCATTTTACTCGTCTCAACTGTTGCTTGCCCCATCATACAAAAGAAGAGAAAGAAAGAATACAAGGGTATATATTTGGACACACAAACATGAAACGCAAAGCCAATAAAGCTAGCTCCCATGCACAGCAATTAGATGCCTCTCCAACTCACACGACATAGTCACGAGCTATGTTGCACGGGAGCAGGTATATGTATCTGATACAATATGATATATAAATATCATATATTTTTAAAAAAAAATTAAAATATAGGTACGGTAATATATTAAATAAAATATATTTATATATGTAAAAAAATAAAAATTAAATTTATTTACTTATGATCACTCCATTTTAAATCTCATGTATTGTCTAACTTATTTAAAAATGAAGAAAGTATACTATTTTATGCAATAATTTTGAGAAGAGTATGATTACAAGATTAAAAATATACTTTAAGTGATGTAATTAGTAAAAAAGGAACATAAATCTATAATTTGAATTTTTTAAGTAACAATATTTTGTAGATGATGAATATCCATAAAAAAATTGAGATAAAAAATATAAATTCAAAAGCATTATACTAATTTTAAAGTATCCGTTCATCATAAGTCAAGAGCACACCCACCCTGCATCCCTGTTGTAAAAGCATGCATTATTAATATAATGAGAATCTATCTAGTAAATGGTTGAGACCGATCGTGTACGAAAAAGATTTAGGTAAATTTTGTCATTTTAATTATATAGATTAAATTAATCAACACTTAAATAATTATATAAATTTCTATGTTATATAATTATTTTATGTTAAAAGTGATGATATATCATTTATTAATTAATTTAATTTATACAACTTATATAAATAAGATCTACACAGATATTTCTCTTACTGAACCCAAAATAGTTAGTTTTTATCACCATGAAGCACGGATACACCATTTTTTAGATGTGTCCATGTCAGATACATGAGGATGCGCATCCGACACGTCCTACGTATTCGAATGTGTCCAATTAAAAAGATTATTTTTTTAAACTTGGACACGTCTTGGATATGGCTCAGACACGTTTGGATACGTTTATGATACGAGTCATTAATATTTTTTTAAAAAAAAATTAATTTTCATGACTAACGTTCAATTAGTAAGCTCGTAACCTACTCAAACTCAATCACATGACTAATGTCCCAAGTCACTATTTTTACATGCTAGTATTTTAAGTTTTATCTTTTCACACTCTACTATTAGACTTTTAGGTTTTATCTTTTCACACACCACTAGTTTCATCTGCTCCTTTTATCTTTACTCGTATCAGGCCATCTAGTTCATCGTCACTGAAACTTATCTCACACTACTATTTCCTCTAATTAATTTTTTTAGATGCACATATACTTATACATAGTTAGTTTTGTTAAGAAAAATTGGTTTATGATATTTTTTTAGAAAATGTCAATAAAAATTATACTCTATATTTTTTATGAGAGACTTACCAAGTAATAAATATTGATACATATAATATATATTAAGATATTATAAATTTTTAAGTTTATAGAAATAATATAATAAATTATAATTTTTTTCTTAAATTTTGTAATTATATATATATAAATTAAATTCTTTAATTTATATATATATAATTATATATATCATATTTGTATCATATAATTTTTTAAATTTAATATATTTCTATATCTGTATCATTTCATGTATCCGCGTTCATGTTACGTACAATATAGTCAGTAAGGGTTTCAAAATTATTGGCGCCTATGATGAAATGCAAAACGTGGCAGTGTTGAACAACTGTGCCACCAGAAATTCTTAGATGTACTGTAAGCAATATATTTCTTTTGCTTTTTGTCACTGATCCTTGGCATATAAGATGTGTGAGTCATTATGTTTTCTTAAATTAAATGTTTTTAATTTTTTTTGAAAATATAAATTATGGTTAATAAAAAATAAAAAAAAAATCATGTTGTAACTCATTCCAAATCTCTCAACCCCATCCTTCCCCTCCCTCTTCCTCCCTCCAAAGAGGGTCACGCAATGGACGATTTCAAATCTCACAAACCTTCTACACTACCGAATCGTCCAAATCCACCCTGTTTCACGCCCCAAAATGGCAAGGACTGCAAAATCAGAATGGGGTAGTTTGATCATGATTGCTAATTTATTTGGTGCTTTCTTTTAGTGATACGAGCTTCAGTAAATTATTAGGCACTGCGTGGCCCTCTTTGGAGGAAGGAAGAGGGAACAGATGGCTGGAGTTGAGAGATTTGGACATAGCATGATTTTTTATTTTTGATTAACCGTGGTTAATATTTTAAAAAAATTAAAAAAATTAAATTAAAAGAGACAAGAATGACTCACACATCTTATGTTGCAAAAGATAAGTGACACAAACCAAAAAAAAAAAAAAAAATTTGTCCTACTTTCGGTGATATAAGAATTTCTCGCGTTATATCATTTATTTTTAAAACTGCTTCAATTGTATAATACAAATATAGGCCTCAACATTTGTTTGATAAATCTCTATTTGCCTTACTTAGGAAATTGATAAAAAGAATATAGAAGCAGATGCCAAATTGAAGATGCAAGCTGTGCGACTTGTTATGCCTGTAATCATTTCTATAATGTTGCATATAATGCAAGGCAAGCAGAATAGTATGCCTCTTGCTCTAAGAAAATGCTCCCTTGAGACTATGCAAAGTATTGGAAAAGACACTATCCTTATCTATCATCCACTATTCTCTTGCTTTCTAGCTTCTTTTTGAAGATATGTTTTGTTTCCCCCCCCCCCCCCCCCCTTTTTTTTTCTTATGCTTCACTTGGATCTGGTCATTCATTGCTAGTGGCCCCCAAAAGTGCTTAAATAGTCGATTTTCCTAAATACACTGAAAACCAACAAATCTTTAGGTTTCTCGTATCTTAATGAAGTGATGGTACATATAGAGTTATGAGTGCTACTACATCCTACGGAAACTTATTTCACGAATCTACTAATAAGGCAAAAATACACAATCTGATAAATTTGAAAATTACGTTTTCTTTCATAACTAACCCACACACTCCATTTAACTTCTATCTTTGTTAAAGAAATAACATTCCTCTATTAGAAATTAATTCTTTAATTCTTTAATCTTTAAAATAAATTCTAGATACATACACCTTAGAATAAAATATCATAAGACTTAAGATCTACATCATGCCAGATTATCAAGGATTCTTAGATTTTCATAAATATCTATATCCATAGCTATTGATCACCAATTGTTACAGAATCTTTGCGGCAATCAATCACGAACAAGGAGGTAGTTTGTGATCTTCCTTAACCAAATCGCCTTAACTCCTCAATGGGACCGTCATCTCTCATCTAGATGGAGGAGAAGGGAAATTGTGTTATGATTTGGTATATTGGGGACCATAATCATTTCTGATGTATATTAACTAATTAAGGTTCCCATAATCACCTAATGGACCAATATGATAACTACTTATTAAGCCCACATCAAGTTGTGAAGTCTACAGGCTCACTAAATTAGATCACTTAATAACAAGCTTAATAAATTAAATAGCTAATATAATTGTCAATTAAATATGATGCCTAACATTAATTAGGAAACGTAAATTTTCTAACAATCTCCCACTTGGACTTCATATTATTCTTGAAACAATTATACTACAAATTCTTTAGGAGCGCATCCGTATACTATTTATCTTTAAACTTCTCCTTAATACAATCTGGTTCATCTCATATATTAGCTGTGGAACCACTGTAGCTTTTATCACAATCAAGTGTAACTAAACCACAATGATCACCATAGCAATATACTTGATAAGATGTGATCTCAAACATACCTATTTCTAATTGGTCCTTCTTTAGTCCTTAGTGAGATCAATCCAAAGTCCTTAAATGCAACACTAACGTTGCATATACAAAGCATAAACAAGTTCAAAAATAGAAGCATAAACCATCAACTTTATTCTGCAGAAAATCAAATAACACAATGTCCAAAGTAAAACATAGAACATAAAAAAAAAAAAACTCCCACTAAACTAAGGTATCCTCAAGAATAACACCCATATGAGCAATATGCTCATGAAAAACTTAGGTGTCAAGTCCTTAGTTAATGGATCAGCTAGCATAAAATATGTCCCTGTATGTTCTATAGAAATCTGTCTATCCTGAACTCTTTCCTTAACAACTAGAAAGTTGATGTCAATAAACCTCGACTTCGTCGAGCTCTTATTGTTGTTGGAGTAAAGAACTGTTGAGTTATTGTCACAATAAATCTTCAGTGGTCTGTTAATGCCATCAACCACACACAAACAAGTGACAAAGTTCTGTACCCATATCCCGTGGTTGGATGCCTCATAACAAGCTATGAACTTCGCTGTCATGGTCGAAGAAGCTATAAGAGTCTGTTTAGCAGACTTCCATGAGATAGCTCCTCCAACCGACACATAGATATAGCCTGATGTGGAGCGCCTGCTATCTTGACATTCTGCAAAATCGAAGTCTGAATACCCGATGATCTCTAAACTGTCATATCTCTGATAAGTGAGCATGTAATCTTTTGTTCTCTTCAAATAACGCATCACGCGTTTAGCCGCTTTCCAATGCTGCATACCAGGATTGCTCAAATATCTTCCCAAGACTCCTACTATAAATGCTATGTCAGGACGAGTACAAACTTGAGCGTGCATTAGACTCTCTATCATTGATGCATAGGGAATCTTCTACATCTCTTTCATTTCAAGATCATTATTGGGGCACTATTTGAGACTAAACTTGTCTCCTTTAGCAATGGGTGTGTCTCCTAGTTTACTATCTTTCATGCCGAATCTATTTAAGACTTTATCGATATAACTCTTTTGTGACAACCTAAGGATACCTCGAGAGCAATCTCTTAATATCTGAATACCCAATACAAAAGAGGCGTCCCCAAGATCTTTCATCTCAAAATTCTTCGTTAGAAATTTCTTGGTTTCATGCAATAAGCCTATATCGTTGCTAGCAAGCAGAATATCATCAATATATAATACCAAGAAGATGTGTTTACTCCCACCGAACTTGTGATATACACAATCATCAACGATATTTGCCTCAAAACCACACGAGGTAATGACTTGATGGAACTTGTGATACCATTAACAGGAAGCCTGTTTGAGACCATAGATGGATTTCTTTAGCTTGCATACCATAGACTTTGGGTCACTCGACACAAAGTTTTCTGGTTGTGCCATGTAAATCATTTCATCAATGTTTCTATTTAGAAACGCAGTCTTACCATCCATCTGATGTAGCTCCAAATCAAAATGAGCTACCAGTGCCATTATTGTCCTAAAGGAGTCTTTCAAGGATACCAAAGCGAAAGTCTCTTTGTAGTCAATGCCTTCCTTTTGAGTAAAGCCTTTAGCAACAAGACGAGCTTTATATCTCTCGACATTACCCTTTGAATCCCTTTTGGTCTTAAATATCCATTTACAACAAATGGGCTTTGCAACTTCAGGCAATTCGACGAGATACCAAGCATCATTGTCCTCAATAGACTTCATCTCATCCTTCATGGCATCAATCCATCTTTAAGAGTTAGAACTGCGCATAGCTTGACAGAAGTTCATTGGATCATCCTCTCTTAAACCAACGCCATCCTCGTGTTCTTGGAGAAAGACGATGTAATCATTTGATATCGCACTTCTCCTCTCTCTAATGGATGTCCTTAATGGCACTTCTTGAGGTTGTTGAGTTTGTTCTATAGGTGGTGCTTGAGGAAGAACCTCATCAATGTTTCCTTGTTCTAGAACAATGTCAGGAATAATAGCCTAAACATTGTCGCGACCGGGATCGCGGTGAAAAATAGCAACTCGTAGGATTTTAAAATATGAAAATGGGAAAATGGAGTCGCCACCAATTTTATTTTAACTTAGGAAAAATTGGAAAACCTTTATTTGAAAATGGTCTTTGGAACCAGATTGGATTCGGGAGTCGGTTATGGATAGGGAATGGTAGAAACTTAATCCCACAACACCCCTAACACACCCGTTCTAAAATGGTACCTTAAGTTAATTGTGCAGATTCTTAACAATCCTTGAAAATATTTATTTTACCCCATTTTGCAAAATATTGTAACTATTTATAAAAAGGAAACCACAAAATTATGAAAAATTAATTTTGACTTGACAGAAATGAAATTCTGCTCCTACGTATCCCCTGGTGCAATGGGGAACTCAAAGTTACGTAGTTCTTTATAAAATAAGTGTGGGTTGATTGATTTTAATTAAGAGAAGAAAAAAACCTTTTTATTTGAAAACCAAATTTATTCTTGCACAAGGTTCAAGTTAGCACAAGGCTACTCAATAAACCTTTATGATCCAAACGACATTGAAGATAACATTTGTTATTCAATCAACATCATTGGTCATCGCATTGATTAAAAGATTTTTTTTTAGCCCGGTCAAAATTGGGTGTTCACAAACATTATTGTCTAATACCAGAATTGTTTCTTGAATAGTGATAGGTACAATGACTTGATCACTGTCAATAATAGGTTCTTCTTCAAAGACAACATTCCTTATATTTCCTTCCCCCTCAAACTCAACTTCCTCAAGGAATCTCGCATTTCCTGTTTCAAAAAAGAATCTTGATGTGGGATTGTAAAACTTATACCCCGAGAGCATTCAGCATAATCAACGAAATAGTAACTAACCATTCTTGAGTCTAGTTTTCTTTCATGCGGCCTATAAGGCCATGCCTCAGCTGGACAGCCCCAAATGTGCAAGTGCCTTATGCTAGGCCTTTTGCCAGTCCAAAGCTCATAAAGGGGTTTTGGTTACTGCTTTGCTTGGTACCCTATTAAGGATATAAACTGCGGTCTTTAAGGCTTCTCCTCAAAGAGACTTTGGCAAGGAATAATGACTAATCATACTTCTTACCATATTCTTAAGAGTCCGATTTCGTCGTTCTATAACACTATTCATACTGGATTTTCCTGGCATGGTGTATTGCGGGATAATTCCACACTCATTGAGGAAAAGTTCAAAGGGTCCTGGATGTTGCTCTCCTGATCCATCATATTTGCCATAGTATTCACCACCACGATCAGATTTGACAGCCTTAATTCTTTTTCTAAGTTGAAGTTCAACTTCAGCCTTGAAAGACTTGAAAACGTCTAGGGATTGAGACTTCTCATCTATTAAATATAGGTAACCGTACCTAGAGTAATTGTCTATGAACGTAATAAAGTATTGTTGTCTATTCCAAGAAGGCATAGGGAAAGGACCACAAATATCTGTATGTATTAGTTCTAAGACATCCTTAACTTTTTCGGCACCTAATTTCCTTATGTTTGTTCGTTTTCCCTTGATACACTCAATACAGACTTGAAAGTCTGATAGATCTAAGAGTTCAAGAATTTCATCCGATACAAGTCTCTGAATTCTCTGTTTAGAGATATGGCTTAAACGCTTATGTCAGAAGGCGATTGTGTTCTCATTTAATTTTTGCTTTGTACCTTTTGAACTTATTTGCAATATTTCATTATAGGAACCAACAATGTCAAGCATATAAAGATTATCAATCAAAGAACCAGAACCAACAACACATGAATTTTGATAGAGACTAACTTTATTATTTCCAAATGAACAAGAAAAAATGATTTGTCCAAACTAGAAATAGAAATTAAATTCTGTCTAAATGACGGTGTAACAAATGTCTCAAACAAATCCAAATGAAATCCATATTTTAATTGTAATCTAACAGTTCTTATAGCTTCTACTACAACTTTATTGTCATCGCCCACAAAGATGAATCTTTCGTCATCACTTGGCAGTCAGCTTTATAGGCAACCTTGCATAGACATACTTATGTGAGTAGTAACACTAGAATCTACCCACCAAGTATCCTTAGGTATAGAATCCAAATTAACTTCAGAACAAACTAAAGTGAGAGGCTTACCCTTCTTTACACGCCAAGCGGCGTACTTGGGACACTTTTTCTTCATGTGTCCTGACTTCTTGCAGAAGTAGCAAGTAAATTCCTCAACCTGCTTTTTTTGTTTCTTCTGATGAGAAGAACCTTCCGCAGTATCCTTAGCTCTCTTCTTCTTCTTCTTGTTCTGAAAGGTCGAAGCCAAGTGGGCACTTTCTGTTTTATCTCTCTGCAACCTCTCTTCCTCTTGCACACAGTGAGATATAAGCTCATTGAGGGATCATTTGTCTTTCTGAGTGTTATAACTCACCTTGAATTTCCCAAAGTGTGCAGGAAGAGAGATCAAAGCCAAGTGCATGAGCAAGTCCTCAAACAACTCTAACTTGAGTGGCTTGAGCTTTGATGCAAGATTAGACATTTTCATAATGTACTCCATTATGTTCCCTTTGCCCTTATATTTCATCGAGACTAGTTTGGCCAAAAGGTTACTCGCCTCCGACATTTCATTATTGGCAAAATATTGCTTAATTTCCTCAAGGAACTTCTTGACATTCTTTCTCTCAGCAATAGAGCCCCGAAACGCTTTCGGAATGGAGCGCTTCATGATCATCAAGCACATTCGATTAGAGCGATCCCACTTCTCAATTTTAACCTCATCAGGGTTTTTCAGAGTAGGAGTGGGTTGCTCCGTCCTAAGTGCCAGATCTAAATCTATATAGCTGAGAATTATCTCCACGACTTCTTTCCAGGCTTTGAAATTCATCTCATTCAGCATTGGAATGGTATTGACTTGAGCAAAAATATTTATAACATTAGCAACGGAAACTGGATAGAGAACAAAATAAATAAATATATTCACATAAATAAGAACATCAATACAAAAAGACATGATCAATTATCTAGAATTGAGAATCCATCACAAGATACCTAGCACAACATTAATTCCTAGTCTTTGGACAGAGAAATTAACTGTAAGTGGTACTCTCAATGCAATGATCAAATATTGACGATAAGTTCTGTCAAACAACAACCTTTCTTTGGACCGACTATTGTTTACATGAAAAATAAAAACTTTATAATCGTCACATATTCACCACTGCAGACATATCATTATTTGGACAAACTGTGTCTTCCTTTGGGCAGAGCACAATTCACATAAATAACTTCACACAAACATCTATGTAATTTTAATCAAATTAATTTACACAACAGAGGTTACTTTGACAACATGTTGTTTCAATTAACTTAATTAAAAATACTAGACCAACCAAGAAAAAAAATTATTTATTTTATCAGTACAGGTCACAGCTGTATTACTCAACACGAGTAGACCGTGTAGCTTACTAGAAAAAGTTTACTTTTCGCAAAAGAAAAATACAGGTTTCATGCAGCAACTGTGCAGCAAATACAGACATTCTCGGCCAATATATTCTTGTGCAGCAAAAAAAAAAGTAAAAGGCCTAAATTTCATAATTAGGGTTCACGAAAATTGGGAGAAACAATCATTATAGAAAGATAAAAAAAAATACCCTAATTATGCTCCAGAAAATCCACAAATCCTAATAATCTAACACCGATGATCGCTCTGATACCACTTGTTATAAATTGATGCTTTAATTCTTTAATCTTTAAAACAAATTCTAGATGCATACACCCTAGAACAAAACACCATAAGGCCTAGGATCTACATCATGTCAGATTATCAAGGATTCTTAAATTTTCATAAATACCTGGATCCATAACTATTGATCACTAACTGTTGTGGAATCTTTGCAACAATCAATCACGAATAAGGGGGTTCATGGTTGTGATCTTCCTCAACCAAATCGCCTTAGCCCCTCAATGAGACCGTTGTCTCTCTTTCAGATGGGGAGAAGGGAAACTGTGTTATGATTTTGTATATTGGGGACCATAACCGTTTCTGACGTATATTAACCAATTAGGATTCCCATAATCCCCTAATGGACTAATATGGTATCTACTCATTAAGCTCATATCAAGTTTTAAAGCCTACGGGCTCACTAAATTAGATCACTTAATAACAAGTTTAATAAATTAAATAGCTAATATAATTGTCAATTAAATATGATGTCCAACATTAATTAGGAAATGTAAATTTCCTAACAGCCTCATTATTTGTTAAAATTTGTAGATTTAGCTTTTATGAGAATTAACATTTTCCTATAATTATATATAAAGTAGAAAAGCTTCTTCACCAAAAATATATATAGCAGAAAAGCTTGGGCTTAGTGGGTGGAGAATAAATCCCTCTACTTTGAACTATCAATCATAATGTGGACTTGTGGAGCCATGTATCCCGTTAGGCTAAACTCCCAAATTAAGCCTGACCCATTTTTCATAACAGCTAGCTAGAACTATGTATCAAAAAATTATTAAAGCATAGCAAATAGATAAGATATGATTGCTCTAGAGATGCACTATACAGCCTAACCTCAAAGGAAATTTTGTTGCACAGAGACTGAATCTGATCCCTTTTTGACCTTGGTAAGCTAGATTTTTCTAACTAAAGTATTAGTAGAGAAATGATATTGTTGATTCTATTAGCAAAAAGAGACCAACTTCATATATTAGAAAGCAACCTTACTTAATTAACTAATAATTGGAATAAACCAGTTAGCCAATATGATTTTAAAGAGATTATGCCACTAGATTTTTAGCTGAGGGACCATATGCTCATGTAGTCACGTTTATCTGTAATCCAATTCAGCACAAAAAGGCACCCACAGAACAATATATATACCCACACCCTCTTGTTACTGAACAACTGAAACTAACACCGTGTACTCCTTTAATACTTTTGTGTTTTTCATAATTTGCTGGCAAAAATGGAGGCAAATCGTAAGCGCAGCAGAGGATTCTTGAAAGGAAAGTTGGCACCTTTCTATAGGGCACCAAAGACTTCCTCAACCGTGCAATATACAACTACCAGTGTTAAGCCAAATCATTCTTCTCCTTCCCCTGCCTCTGTGGGGTTTGTGATCCACCAGGACTATGCAATCGCACAGCCAAATCCCAAGGTTTCCATTGTGGTAGCAGACAGCAAGGGCGACTTGGTGAGCCGTTTGGAAGAGTTCTATGGTGTGCCTGCGGATGAAAGCGTGGACACCAAAGCTGGAGTTTTTATATCTATGGTTCACGAACGTATAACGCTTGAGCGAGTAAACACAGCCAATTAAGTTTCAAGAGAAGTGATCAACCATGTTATAGCTAAGAGATTCTTGGGTAAAAACTTCTTATTTTAGGCATGTAAATTAATTTTTGGCATGTGTAAAGAAAATCGTGTTAAAAATATATATCTCTCTATTAAGATTATTTTACACATGTCAAAGATTAATTTATATACTTAAGGTAGGAAGTTTTCACGCAAAAATTTCTGATTATAGCTGTAGGTGCTACCATTAAATAAATAACCTGTAATTTGTGTCACTTTGACACTGTGTAGAGAGAATTATGCTATGGTGTAATTGTTTAATATATAAGTTTGCTATTATTGTCTCTAAATACTAAATATATAGTTGAAGCGAAGCCAATTGACTTTGCACCACATGAAGTTGTTTTCATTTTCATAGTTGTAAGTTGTAACTGTGGCTTCTCCCAACACGGTGCTGAGAAAAAGAGGATAGCTAATTTTTTCTGCTTTCTTGTCCATTCCCCACAAAACATGTACTATTTTAAAAATTGGTACACGAGTATGGTTACTTAAGCAAAACATTAAGGAACTATACAAGTGAGTAATAACTTGAAATTCTATTCTTTTGCATGAGTTTGTTGATTTTGCTAGGTAAAGGAGCTCTATTGACCCAAAACTTTAACATTTTAAAATTCATGAGTCTTTTCAATTATATAATCACTTATTTTATTTCTTTTAAATGTGTGACGTTTTCATTTATATTTAAATTCTCAAAATTAATCACTCAAGTTGAAATTTATAAATGATAGTGATAAATAGTCTTGTCTAAGAATAAATTTAAAGCACAATTTTATTTTAAGCCGTCATTATTCTCACTTTTTTATGAAATATCTGCAAATAAACACGTAGAAATTGAAGTATGCTAAGACGCAAATCAAACTCTGCCAAGAACTTATGAACATTATGAGGTAAGGAAATTAATTATTATGAAGAAACGATATATGGTAAGATAAACGTTAACAATGAGTAAAAGAAGTATCTTTTATCTTTCTGGTGAAGAAAAATTTAGGGTTAATGATAGTTATCCTATTTCAGTATTAGGACATGTCTTCAAACTCAACGAATATTTATATGAGTACTTATAAATAATTTATCAACAATGAACTCTAGCAAAATTTGGATCTTAACTAACTTAATTGATGCAATTTACTCTTATTAATTATACCAATCATTGTTGACAAAAGGAAGAAGTATCCTTTGTTTTCTTTCTATTGGCTTGTTGCACGCAGTTGTTATTATTATTGTTGAGTATTATTATTATTATTATTATTATTATTATTATTAAAAAAGATTTCTCGCCATGAGATAACTTGGGAAAGTCAAGGAATATTTTGAATACGTTGTTGCGAATCTTGTGATCGGCTATTTATAAATTGTTTTTTTTTTTTGAGTTCCTAGATAGAATTGGACATAGTTCAAATATAATAAGACATCCATGATTGTTCATTAAAATTATAATCAGGTGTATATATTAGCATAAGAGAGTAGCTTCTCTCGTACACATATATACACACTTAAACTAATATGTATTGGTTTTTTTTTACGATAATGGTACATTTTAAAAATGAATTTTTCATATAAGTGTAGGTTAAAACTTAATTTTTAAAATAGTGCAGGTTAAATAGTGATGTATAATAAGTTATAGTTGAGAAGCACGACTTATTTATGTCTTTTTTTATTATTATATTTTAGGTAAGTCGTGTTTCTCATGCTCAATTTATCTTTTTTTATTTTAATTTAAGTAAGTTATACTTGTGAGTTACGACTTATTTTTTTATTTTTTCAAATGTCATATGATGTCATGGGTGTCATCCACGACTTCTATTAAGCTTTTCAATTTAATAATAAGTCGTGACTTGATATGTTTGTGTCTATAAATTCCACCATCTCCTTCCGCTGTTACTTCATATTTAAGTGTTTTTCAAATTTTTTCCATAGCTATTACTTTGCATCAAATTCGGCTCATTCTCATTTAATTTTCTCTATTAGAGGTATTTATTAATAATATTAATTATATTTTTTTATTATTACAACTTTTTTACGTTTATTGATATGAAGTTTTCTTCTTTTTTTTAAACTTAAATTGACAAATGTCTTCATATGACATTCTTGTAGTTTATTTGTTGCTGATGTTGGTAATATTTATGAATATAATGAACTTTATAGGCCTTTAAGTCCTATGATTGTTAACCCTGCTATTGGGGTAAATATTCATTCAACAACATTATATAATTTAGATAATGTAACTTCAGTTATAAGAGATAATGTAAGTGATTATTTTTCCTATAAATTATTTTCCTTTTAATTAATCAATTAGCTTAAAAAAACTTGTAAGTAAGTCACGTGTTATTATTAAATTACAAATCCTAATAAAAACATGAATTCACTTATTTTTTTAAAAAAAAAAGATAAGTCGTGGTTCCCATCCATAATTTATCCAAAAATTAATTAAAAAATTATAAAGTAAGTTATGGATGGAAGACACGACTTACCTAAATATAATAAAAAAATTATTATTGGATAAGTTGTGCCTCAAAGGCACAACTTATTATTAAAAATAATAATAATTTAAGTGTAAATCGTACATGACAGATACAACTTATTACATTTTACTATTTACTTTGCGTCATTTCAACAATTAACTTTTAACTTACACCAAAGCAGAAAATTGATTTTTAACTTATACCATTTAGATAGAAAAGTCAATATGTATTCTTAAGTTTTACAGATGATAATCAAACTGTTATCTATGCCATGTTCTAACCTATATATATATTTGTCTCAAATAATTTTTTATGTTATTACTTACTAGATCTAATTAAGATGAATAATGTTTTTTTTATTCTGTTCAATAACTTGCGGCTTACACTTTTTTAATTTTAATGTGAGATTAATCTTTGCTTGAGTGTCTAATGGCATCAATAAGATTCAAACTCCTATGCTATAAGTGTAGTTAAAGTTTACTCACATAAAACTTAGGTTGTGAACTACGTTTGAAAAGCACAATGACTTTCTTAATTTTTTTTTTGTGCGAAAAACACATTAAATAAACCGCACCACAAAAAGTAATGAAGAAATTTTAAATGAGGTTATAGTAATGAAATGAATGTACCCTTTCTCTAAATCTCATTTGTTTCTATCGGATATAAAAGTGATTTCACTATTTTTTTTTATGAAGGTGATTTCATTATTAAAATAACTCGCATGTTATGTTACTATATTAGGAGGTGTTGCTATTAATATTCCTAATTGTCTTTTTACACTTCTCATTAATTACTCATAATTTTTTTTAAAAAAAATTAAAATTTTGATTGATTAATAGATAGTGTGAGTGTAAATAAACTCACCCTATAATAGAATATTATAACATATATATAGAAGGAATATATGTGGAGTCCATTAGTTATTCCTTGTTCCATCCTTATATTCCCTTCTCCCCATGAGATATTTTTGGTTTTTTTTTCTTTGGTACACGAGATAGTTTTCTTATTTTTCTTATTTCCTTTTTGTTGCTGTTAAACTTGTAAGTAGAGTGGAATAGTGAATCTTAATGCGGTCCCAACATTAGCATCCTGCATCTCTATGACGTTGCTTAATTACGTTAACGCCATGACCCCTGCTACAAAATATCATTAGGCGTACATATTCGTTAGTCAATCACCCTTAGTTGTGGTCATTCAACATAAAAGCTGTTTCTCCAAAGCGGGCAGCAGCGGCAGCTTCTAGTGAAACGAATTACGAATTTCAATCTTCAATGACAAACCACAGATATATTCCCAAATCAATGCTTTGAACAAGAGAACACATCCATCTAGGAAAGAAAATTAAGCAGAGAGTATTCTGACTAATATGATTAAAATCTATCAATCTAGGAGAAATATGGGCATACGTTCCGAAAACGACATTAATGTTTTGTTTGGATGAGAGGGTAAAATTGTAAAACGAGAAAAAATGACCAAAATAATCATTTGAAAGATTTTTAAAGCGTGGGTAGTAGGGGAAAAGATGGTATCCAAAATTTTTCCCTGAAATTGGGATTAAGCTGGAGAAAATAATTTATTTAAAATGAAATAAGAAGAAGTAACATTATTTGCAATCCAGAGGTTCGATTGTCACTCGCAGCAGCTTGTGGCCAAGATCATGTGATCAGAAATCCAAGTGGAGACTAATCCCTTTGAGTGTAGGGATACCTCATGAAAGGCAACAACAAAAAAAATATTCTTATTCTTTCTTTTTAGCAAACATAAGATAGTGTTAATGTGGAAATTTCTTGTATACATACATATGTAAGATACATATACTCACATAAAGTTGACCTCACCTCATAATAAGACACATCCTATGTAAATATATATATCTTACATACATATATATACAAGAATAACTCGTGTTAACATAGTTAAACAACTCTATATTTGATCACAATTCAACCCGATATTCTCAAAATGAAAAGTCAGCAGTTAGGCCCAAGTCACCCAGACATAAAAAGGCTCAATACAACCAACATAATATCCCCAGCCCAATTTATATCCATGTGTTCCGAACGCAGAGCAAGCAACTAGAGCCTAGAGGTTCATAATCAAGACCAAAACATTAAAAAAAAAAATTCCACAAAGGGTCTCCACCACCTCTTTTTTTTTTTTTTGGGCTAGAATAGAAGACCCATGCCTCCTTCAAACCTTAAGGGCCCGTTTGGTGGCCAGGATAGGAGAGGTAGGATAGGATAAGTTATCATATCCTACTTTAATCTATAGTTTGGTGAACCAATAAGATAGGATATGATTATCCTGTCAGCTTATCCTATCCTACTCACTAGTTAAAATTTTATCCTAAGGGTGAGGCTGGGTTAGAAGCAAGTAGGATAAGATATCATTTTTCTTTTCCACTCCAGCCCTCCATTTCGAACAGAAACACCACCCATCCACCGTCCCAACCGAGACCACCACTGTCCAACCCCTCACCTCCATAACCAATGTTCAACCTCCACCCAAACAAACCTCTACATCTCAGCCACCAAGCCCGGAATCACCGACTGCCACTGTTGTTTCCGCTGCCGCTGTCGCAGATCCGTCCACGTCGCGCACCAACACCGCGAGCTGCCGTTGGGTCGCACCTCCAAGTCGCAGATCCGAGGCCACTATCATTATCCATGCGCCATTCGTGCCACTTGAGACCGCTCCTTCGCCGCGAATTAGCCACCTCTTCACGCAGCAGCCGTAGCAACCCAAGCACCATGCCTCCCTCCAAGTCTTTAGTCACACACAAATAGCCCTATCTCCTTTACCTCTGTTTCTTGCTTTCGTTTTTATTCTATCTATTTTGTGTAGTTTTTTTATATAATTTTTTATAATTTAAATGTACAAAATGTAAAAAAAAAAGTTAATATTTTAAAAAAAAATATGTAATTCTGATATAAGGGTACATTTGTCATTTGCATATAATTTATATAATATCCTAAAATATCTAGTTTACATCAAACACAAGACAGGATAACATAATGTTATCCTCGTTTGGTTATCTGGTGGACATCAAACATCAGATAGGATAACAGCTTATCTTGCTCATATCCTATCCTACTCTTATCCTGCTCTCTCATCCTATCCGTTCTTATCCTATCCTGACCACCAAACGAGCTCTAATAGTTGTTAGTTACGATTTCTGGGTTCAAAAGAAAGAATTATGTTAATATATTTGGGTTCACGATGAATTCTTTAAATGGCAACAAATTTATCATTAAATATTTTAATATACATGTATTTATAATTTTAAATCATGTTTTAAATAATCCACCCAAAACACTACTCAAAAAGAAAATAACCAAAAAAGGAAAAAGAGGGACCGACTCACTTCATGTCCAGCCAGCCTCTCACACTGCACTTGCAATTTTGCAAACCTCAGCAGCTTATCCGTTAGTCTCGAATTTTGAAACACAGAAGGTCCAACTCCACCCATACCCTGTCCCTCTCAAAGTCAAAACCCATACAGCCATCCCAACACCCATGCTCATAAATTCACAAAATAATACTTCCATGTTAACTTATCTTCACAAACCTTTCACGTACTTCAAGGTAGAGTAGACTCATCCGAATGATTAAAAAAAGATTAAGGTGGAATGCAAGTGTAATTGAATGAGTTACACGAAAGTCTACGAGAAATTTGTGTGAATAAAATTTGTATAGGTATTGTTACACTTCACATTTCACAATAATACCTTCTTTTTCGTTCTCTGTTCCCATTTTTCTTCTTCAAATCCCACAAGCTACTTAATTTTCTTGAATTTCAAATCATATTCACAACTTCACAAGAAAGAATCATGAGACACCAACTCGAAGCCGAAGACCCCCAATCCAGTGTTTTATACGAGCTATGTTCCATCATCATTCACACTCTCAAGTTCCCTCCATTACCCTTCCCCCCCTTCCCCACCCCGTATCCATCTTCTTCTGCTGCTACTACTGCTTCTTCTTCTTCTTCTTCTTCTTCACCCTCGTCTTCTTCTTTGTCACCCTCTAAGAGACAGCCCTGGTGGACAGCGTTGTCGACATCCTCGCAGGATTCCCCAGCAGCATTCGCGTCTCTGTTTATGTGTATATCCCTGGCCTTGATGCTTTTTTGGATCGTCCATGTTCCTCGTTGGGTTCCTGTTGTTGCCTTGGGTTACTCTTTTGGTTCTGGTGTTCTATGTTGCTGCACTGGTTTCCAACTTATCCGTGTTGGGTCATTTCATTTTTGGTACCTATCTCTGGCTTTCAATTTTTTTAAGCTTTATTTTAAATTTAAGCAGTTTTATCTGATTTTGGTTTATTCTGTAATATTATAATTATTCACTTTTGGTGCCTGCTATTTATCGTACAGATGAGGCCAATAGACTGCTAAAGCTGTAGGAGGGAAAAGAATAGGCCAAGACATTGAGGTTTGGTTAGGTAGCAGATCATATATACGTGTCATAGTTTTGATGACTTAATTTGCATGCAATATAATGAACGATTTCATCTGTTTCCTCGTGTCAATTTTAGTTTTCTTCATCTGTTTCCCCATGAACTAGTTAGTCTGTTTTATTGCTATGTATAAATATTGTTCGCTTGAAATTAGTGTTCTTGTTCGCAGTCTGTGTCTATGTGAAATCCTTAACAACCCATGCACTTGATTCTTCAAACACTTAAATTTTAAATTTGTAATTGATAAACAGGTTCTAATCTAAGATGAATGCTTGCATTAGTGGAGAAGAATAATGTTCTTTTGCCTTGACATGTTAAAGAAGCTGATTATCTTCAGCGTATCAGCATATAGAAAAATAAAAGCTATCAAGATATTGATTAGAATGCCTTTGAATATTCTAAGAGGAAAGGAAATTTATCTGTTGTCCGTCGGTACTGTTGCGAGTGTGAGAGCGGACAGGGCATTTTAATCTGCATCTAACTTTGGTTCCTAGTAATTCTTATAGTTATAGATAAGACATACTTTTCTCTAAATTAACCAGTAGGAACCGATGATTTGATCTTCTGTAACTGTAGCAAGACAAATTTCAACCTACCAAGTTGATTAAGTAAAAAATCTGGAAGAATAATATTATACTATGGCTACCTCTCCCATCTATATAACTTTTCCAGGTTTTGTTAATGCTACTAATTGAATTCAATGAATGAACTAATTTCAAGTAACTTCCTAAATACTACGTCATTAACCAATCCAAGAATCAAACATTAAACTTTTCATGTAATTTCTTATCATTTTCATCCTTTCGTTGTGATTGATATGGTTGTTGAGGAATTCGGAAACAAATACTAATCATTATAGAGAAAACACTATACAACATTGGAATCGAATCATATTAAGTTGCTTTAAACAAGAAGATCAAAGACAAAATAACAAACTCACCAAAAGAAAAATGAGTGCTCTCCTCTAATTTACTACTGGTATACTGGTTGCAACTCACTAAGAAGCAGGACATTGGCATAGCAACCTATTATGCATCCTCTTTGTCAATTTCGAAAGTTTACTTCTAAAACCAATATATGGATGCACAACTGATGGGTGTATAACTAATGAAAATAATAATCATTTCATCACAAAGAGAAAAATGTAACTGAAGTAGCAAAGACAAATAGTGTATGTAGTGGATGACTTATCCACTACCGATGTGAACATCAATGGCAACGAGGAATATAACCATGAAGCCAAAGAAGAGAAGGGAATGAACAAAGATGGAGACGCCACTTGTTTGGAAATTGACGAAGTCCACCGGCCGGCCTTTGCCCGGCAGCTGGAACAGTAACCCCGGAGAAAACAACACAAACAGCACAAAGCCTATCACCACCCCAGCCCAATCTGCCATTTATCTCCTTAAACTGTCTTTGCTATGAGACCCAAATGCTACAGAAAAATGTAATACGGGGAGGAGATGTAGATTAATTTATATATAAATGCTTGAAGGGCATCTACTTCTAGCAACCTTAGAATGTATATGGATTTGAGATAAGACAACATAAAGTGCAAGGAAGGGAAGGGAAAAAACATGTTCAAATTGAAGATGAGACAAATAGAATGGTGCGGTTAATATCAAAATCGGCAGAGGCATTGGATGCAACGATTCCTTGAGAGTTACGTTCCTAGGGCTTGGCAGTTGGCACGACACTATTGGGATCTCTCTCCCCGCAAAACTTATAAAATTCATTAGTTACTTACTAACTGTTTTTTAATAAAAATATAAGATGTCTCTTAATTTTTACAATAATTATTTTAATCAACTATATATTTTTTATTTTTTTTAATATTATTTATGATATTTATTTTTTGATAAATTATAAAAATAAGTGTAAAAAATAATGTTGAGTAAAAAATGAGATAAGATGATATTTTTATAATTTTTATCAACTTCATTATTTTTTTCAAGTTTTTATTGATAAATTATAGAATATATACATATTATATTTCATAAGACATCTAAGCAAAAAAATTTTATATTTTGTCCTTTCTCTTGTCCGGGAACGGCTATTGTACGCATTGGTGAGCTCACTAAATATTTATGATGGGCTCCCAAGCTAAATGGTGTTGGGTGCTACTGCTAGGTTAGCCCAAATTTAATTGGATGATCAACTGTTCCTCCCTCACCTTTCGAAGTTAAGATTAGTAGATTAGTGTGATTGATGGGAAAAAGAAAGAATTCTTACATCCTCCTCGAATGAATTTTTTTTTTTTTGCTCAAATTATTTTTCTACTCTAGGAAGAATCTTTATTACTAATTTTTCTTTCATTTTTTTTTCTGTCTTGTTTTAACCCTTGCAAGCAATAGTTGAAATGCTTCTTGGAAGAATTCTTCCTCCACGAGTACAGAAGAAACACTTGAGAAAAAGAAAATTCACTCAGAAATAAAGTAAACATGCAAACAAAAGAATACAACAAATTTAAGCGGTTAAGCCTTCAGTTTTTACGTTTATAATTTCACATATCAATCTATTATTATCAATCAACAACAAAAATCACCAATTTTAAAAATATATTTTACAAACTCAAAATCCCAATACACCTAATCTCACAAAAGCAATATTTTCTCACTCAAAAGAAACACTCAAAAAGGTTTAAACACTCATAATCTCCTCCTCGCAAAACACCATGAATGCTTGAAGAACCTGACAAGGTAATAATATTTATTATTCTCCACTAATGCAAGCATTCATCTTAGATAAGAATCTATTTATCAGTTATAAATTAAGTGTATGAAGAAATATAAGAGCCCAAAATGTTAGGGAAAATCTGTTACCAATGGACTTACAGAGAAATCATAATAGTAATTAACACAATGTTTCAACTCAAAATCTTAAGGTAATAGGTTTATGAATCTATCCGCTTATAAAATTCTTACTTTTTCTATTCTTTAACAATTTGAAACTTCTTTTACATACATATTCACTTGGGACTCACACTTAAGTTTCCAACAATCTCTCTCTCTCAAATATAAGCCCTTATAAAAAGACATCACGCATGGTCATTTTCCCTCAAGCAGAGTCACGAGTCAACGGTCTTATCAAAGTTGACATTTTCTCCAAAGGCGGCAACAACCATGAGAACACTAACAATTGTGACAAAATACCCGCTCTAACCGAACTATCAGCCTTGATACCACTTATTAGGCAGCCAAGAAGAGCCCAAAACGTCGGGGGGATATGCTTAAAATGGATTTAAAGAGAAACCACAATAGTAGGCATGACATCATGCCTCAACCAAAAACCTTAAGACATTAAGTTTATTAGTCCTTCCATTTATAAAGTCCTCACATTATCCAATCTTTTCTTGGTCTTACCAAAGTTGGCTCATTTCTCTAATGGGCTTAGCAACTATAAGAACACCAACAATTGTAACAAAATACTCACCCTAGCTGAACCATAAACTTTGATACCACTTGTTATAAATATGGAAGCCCAAGATATTGGAGAGATATGCTTTGAATGAACATAAAGAGGAACAACAATTGCGGGCATGACCCCACGTCTTAGCCCAAAAACTTAAGGTAGAAGGTTCAAAGGTCCATCCATTTATAAACTCATCATTGTGTCCATTCCTTAACAATGTGAGACTTTTTTTACCTACATATCCAATTAAAACTCACTTGGACTCCTAACAATCTTCCCCCTAGGTGTAGTCCACACATATGGTAACTCCCTCTAGAGGCGGAGTAATGGGTCAACAACCTTACCAAAGTTAGTCGTTTCTCTAATAGGCATGTAAACCATGAGAAAACCCTCAGCTCTAATATTACTTGTTAGAAATGGGGGAGCCCAAAACGTTAGAGAGATATGCAATCAATGGACTTAGGAACCACAATAGTAGGTTAACACTACGTCTCAACCCAAAACCTTAAGGTAGTAGGTTCGTGAGTCCATCCACTTATAAAGTCCTCACTTTTTTCATTCTTTAACAACTTGGAATTTCTTTACACACATATTCACTTGGAACTCACACTTAAATTCTCAATGATCTCACCTTCAAGTATGAGTACATACATAAGGGTACTACACATGGTCATTCTCCTTGCTTAAGTCAAACCATCAGCTCTGATATCACTTATTAGAATACCGAGAAGATTTGCTTCTAATGGACTTAAAGAGAAATTACTATGATTTGCCACCATGCTTCAATACAAAATCTTAAGGCATTAAGTTCATAAGTTTTTTCACTTATAAAATCATCACTTTGACAATTTTTTTCAATTGTGGGGCTTCTATTACCCACGTATTCACTTGTAACTCATTCTTGAATGCCCTACACTTAATTATTCAGATACTTCATTTATAACTGATAAACACGCTCTGATCTAAGATGAATGCATGCATTAGTTGAAAATAATAAATTTTTTTACCTTGACAAGTTAAAGTTGTTTATCTTTAGCAAATCAACATATATAAAAATAAAAGCTATCAAGATATTGACATGAAAACCTTTGAATATTCCGAGAGGCAAGGAAATTTATCTGTTGTTCATCGGTACTGCTGTGAGTGTGATTGTAGACATGGCATTTAAATTTGCATGTAACTTTGGTTCCTAGTAATCCTTATAGATAAGAGAAACTTTTCTCTAAGTTAACCCGTTGGAACAAATGATTTGATCTTTTGTAATTGTAGTAATAGAAATTTCAACCTACCGAAGTTGTTTTAGTAAAAAATCTGGAAGAATAATTTTATACTATGGTTACCTCACCCATCTATAACTTTTCCAGGTTCCGTTAATGCTGCTAATTGAATTCAATGAATGAGATAGTTTCAAGTAACTTCTTACATACTACGTCATTAATCAATCATAGAATCAAACATGAAACTTTCATGTAATTTCTTATCGTTTTCATCCTTTTTGTTGTGACTTGTGATTAATATGTTTGTTATCAAATTCTAAAACACTGATAAATACTACTCATCATAGAAAATCCTATATACAACATTGTCAACGAATCAATATTAAATTACTTCAAACAAGATCAGAGAAGAAATAACAAACTGATCACCAAGAGAAAAACGAGCCTCTCCTCTAATTTACTACTGGTATACTGGTTGCAACTCACTAAAGCAGGACATTGGGCATAGGCGCAAAGCAACCTATTATACATCCTTTTTGCCAAATTCAAAAGCTCACTTCTAAAACCAATAATATGGATGCATAAATTATGAGTGTATAACTAATGAATATAATAATCATTTCATGCAAAGAGAAAAATAATATTAAAGTAGAAAAGACAAATGGTGTTTGTAGTGGATGACTTATCCACTATCGATGTGAACTTTAATGGCAATGAGGAAGATAACCATAAAGCCGAAGAATAGAAGGGAATGAACAAAGACGGAGACACCACTTGTTTGGAAATTGCAGAAGTCCACAGGTCGGCCTTTGCCTGGCAGCTGGAACAGTAAACCAGGCGAAAAAATCACAAACAGCACCAAGCCTATCACCACGGGAGCCCAATCTGCCATTTATCTTTCTAAACTGTTTTTGCTGAGAGATCCAAATACTAAAATAAAATGTAAATGCGTCAACATATTTGAATGCTTGAAGGGCATTTACTAGCAACCTTAGCACAGATGCAGATGTGAGGTAAGACAACATAAAGTACAAGGAAGGGAAGGGAGAAACAATAAAATTGAAGATGGGACAAATAGAATGGTCTGGTTTATATCAAATTCAAAATCGGCAGAGGCATTGGATGCAACGATTCCTTGAGCGTTACGCCCTCATGGGCCACGACTACCGTAGTAGTTAGTGACCTTTTAGAGGCTAGTTATTAGGCTTTTTAGTTTATATGAGAATTATGTATTTTTTAATTAAAATATGTTATATATAATTAATTTTTAATTTTATATTTTAATAATTATTTTAAAATGAGAAAATATAAATTTAATATATATTAGATTTACAGATTTGACTCAAGTTAATTTTTTATTAAACAAATCAGGTTGAGTTGACTTGAATTTTTTTTTTTAAACTCAATCTAACTCAATTCATTAGTTTAATGGACAAATTGAGCCCAAAAATTCCTCAAAATCCACCCATAGAACACCTCTACTCACATCCCTTTTATTGTCCAGTTGCTTCATGACATGACGAAAAAAAATGTATTTGTTAAATTATTGATGAGTTGATTCTAAAATAGCCATTCTAACTTTGCCAATAAATTGTTTATAAATATGTTATATGGAAAAACAAATGTAAAAGACTCATTCATCAATTTAACAAGCTTCATATATGGTATTTTAAATTCAAGTCCTATATATAAGTATGAAAGAGAATAAATACAGAAATTTCCTTCCACTTTATTGTTCAAACCTTTTTTTTTTCACTTTTGAGATGACACTTTATTATTCAAACCTATTCATTAAATCTCCTAGTAAACGAGTACTGGTGTAATGTAATCGTGCTATGCACAAGATAATAAAAAAAGTTAAAAAAAATCAATCTATATAATTTTAGTTAATTTTAATTTTCATTCTATAGCTTTTCTTTTAATATCAACTTTTACATATTCATTTATTTGAATGTTTTATCACATTATTATTAAGAGTATATCAAACTGATATCTAATGTCAATTTATACCAATGAAATAATCTTAGATTGATAAATGTTATAATGACAAATAAAAGGAAAACTTACCAAAAACTAAAATGGTTAGTGACAATATAACCAAATGATACTCAATGCATTTAAATATCTTAACATTTTGTAACCTAGATATTTAGTTTGCACAATTTAAGTAGACTAAATAAAATAATACATTAGTGAAATCAATCATTTAATATATGACTTCTTAAATTTTTTCAATCTTGTTCTTTTTCTAAAATCTAATCTATTTTAATATAACACACAATTGTAACTTATCCATTATATCTGTTCCATCAATGCTCCAGTTGAAATCAATTTCTTGCCTTACTTGTTCACAATAACCATCTCAACTCTTGCAAATTAACAATTTCACTCAAAACATCAATGAAATCTTGATTTTATATGATAGGGTTTCGCTTAGTTACATTTAAGCGATCTTACTAAATAAATTTTATTATAAATTCTTATTTTTCAATTGATTTTATCATGTTTCTTATAATCTTTTATTTTAAAGATATAAATATTAATATATTTTCATGTAAAGTTTTCAATCCCATGAAATATAAATATAAGATAATTAAATATTATATTTTATATTTTATAAAAATTATTATATATCATATATATGAATGAAAAAATTAAAAAACATACTTATTAAATTTTTAGTTTTCTTATAATAAATTACATTTATTTAATTTAACTACATTTTCATGTAAAGTCTTCACTTGTGATGTATATGTTGAAGTTTTTTCAAATATTATAGAACAAATATATATGAAAAAATATAGTAATTTGAAAATATAATTAATTAAATTAGTCTTCTAATAATAAATTTTATTCGAATCAATTTTACTATGATTTCATATAAAATATTCCAATTCATGTAGATATTAATATATTTTATATAAAGTTATTAATTTAGTGTGACGTGAATAAAAAATACTTAACTATAAAATAATAACATCACTTTTAATAAGAAGTTATAATTTATTTATTTAATCAAAGAGACAACTATCACCGTGAAACATGCACTCCATAACTTAAGTGATATGAAAGGGTTAAATTCCTAACAATATATGACTCTTTATATTCTTATATTTTATTCAATGTCAAAATAATTTAAAAATTTTAACACAATATCAAAAAATAAAAATTTATTTAGAAGATAATCAAGACAAAAAATTCAAAAACTTGTATTATTTCAAAATAATAGTACAAAAGATATCCAACCAAAATTATAGTGAATTTATATTGGAAATGCAATAATAACAACACTATCAATTTATGAGTGTTTAAGATCCATCCTGTCTGACTAACCCTTCCCGACCCAAAGTTAATTGGGACTAGTTCTAGAAATTATACCCAAAGTGTTTTCGTCAGGGTCGGTTGTGTCTCGAGTCGTTCCAACCTACCGATATAACACATTATTTTAAATTTTATACTTTTTTAACAATTAGTTATAAATAATAAGGTTCTTTATTTAAATTAATAAAGTTTACACAATATGATAATATATTTATATTAATAATAGTATTTTTTTTGAAATATATTATAAAATATACCTTAATTTTAGTTTTCTACTTATATAATTTTATAATTTAGTTATGCATAATGTTTAATTTTATATTGAAGTTAAACATGTCATATGAACACTTACAATTGTCATTATAAGTGTATTGAAGTGCTTATAACTATATAAAAATAATAATATACCTATAAAAAAGAATATAAAACATTAAAATATATAATATATAATATTAAAAATATAAAAACTTTTCTAGCACACTTGGGAGTTAAAACTTTTTTAGCACACTTACCTCACAATCAAGGTCGTTGCTATGGTACACCCTACTAAGTTAGGGTGTATCATACTCCCTCTATTTTACCTGCTATTGCAAGATTTTTTTTGTAGTTTTTTTTGGTTTTATGGTTTTTTTTTTTAAATACCACCACCACCACCACCACTATTGTGTCACTAGCAACCATCCGACCACTGTTGATCACTGCCGGAAACTGTCCGACCATCGTTTGGCCACCGTCGAAAACTGTCCAACAACTGCCGACTAGCTTCCGGCCACTGTCAATCACCGCTGGCCACCGTCTTTTTTAAGGTTAAATTGTTTATTTTTTTTAGCTGTACAACTATATAAATAATATTAGTTAAAATAATACTAGTTAAAATGGTACTAGTCTTTATATTTTTTTATAAATAATTGTATAAATTTTAATTGGTAATATTTACACACAATAATATTTTTTTAAAAATTCTTACAGTTTTCTCTATGTAGGTGTGCAAGGAGCTTTAAAAAAATATATGAAAGGTGGCTGGTGACGGAAGGTAGCTGACGGTCGCAGATAGTGGCACGGCGGCGATAGTGGAGGTGGTGGTGTACAAAAAAAAAACATAAAAAAAAGAAATCTGCAAAAAAAAAGTGCTTAACATGTTTTCTATGTTTGATATAAGCTATTGATATATTTTATGATTAAATCAATGACTTAGATCGTAAGATATATCATACACCCTCCTATAGAGGGTGTATATTAGAAATGGTCCACAATCAAACCGCACCCGACAATCACATGAGAAAGAAAGTATTGTTGAATGAAAGGAGGAGAACATGACAAGTAGAATCAAGTGTTGAACGAACAATAAAATAAAACGACCATAAATCTACCGCTCTTGCTCATTATGCAATGTGCATACCATCCCAAAGGAAAATGAGCTTGGCCAAATCAATTCAAATTATTAATGGGAAGCTGCTGTCACTGTAGATGAGCAGTAACTTTAAAACACTGTAAATTTATGATTTATAGATTTGTCTTTTATTTTGGTGACAAGGGCTCAAATTCCAAAATTAAAACCAAAACTAATCTAAAAAAATGAAAAAAAAAAACACACACACACATACACGTGAAGAGTCCTCTAGATAAACTCCATGGGTTGAGTAAAAGTCTTGATATTAAGCCAACTAGTAAGCAGCTGAATTTGCTTGACGAAAACAATGATGAACACGAACCATGTGTTGCTTTCTTAGCAGAGCATTAATAGCTATACTTATATCTCTCTACCACCTCTAATGCTAGATGCTATTGTTGAAAAATATGGTGGGGGAGAAAGGAAAAGTTGAGAGAGTTGAGAGAAAAATGAAAAGTGAATTTATTGAATGAGGAAAAGTAAATACAGCAAGTCTAGAGTGTGACGTATATATAAATGTAAAATAGTAACTAACTGAAAAATTAACTAATAATTAAGTAAACTATCCAAACTAATACTAATATACTATAACATCCCCTGCAAGTTGGAGGATATGTACTACCATTCTCAGCTTGGGATCAACAATACAATGCTATTGAGTAAGCAAAATACAAAGAAAACTAATCACAAATTATAAGCATGTCGTAATCACATCGGCTAACAAAGGAAATTTTGAAAAATCTCAAATGTTGGTGACAACCGAGGTGCATAGCTCTACTTTTTGATATCTCTAAGATGCTTATCCCAAGTGAAGATGAAACTATATCTAAAAATAGTCAACTCACCAGAATAACATCGGTCAAAAGCTACTCAAAATCTGGGCACTATGAGCTTCCAAACATCAAGAAATCCTAATTTCAAAATCCATCATCAACAGTGCCAATCAAAGGCAAAAAAACTTAACCATTCAAGCAAAAGCTAACTCCAATGCTTAAACACTTGGTAGAAGCAAAATCAAAATCATATTAGGCAAAGCTTAACCACCAAGGGCAGAAGCTCATCTTCATGCTTAACCACCCAAGACAAAAGCAAATCAAAGCTAGTTCAAGGCTAAATCAATCTTCAATAACAAATTGAATTAAAGAGTAATTGGATTAATAACAACTGAACCAAAAACTTGGCAACAAAGAACTATTCAAAACTTGCTGAAACCAAATGAACTAATCACAACTATACTCCAAACAACATGAACTAGAACCCAGCCATCGAAATTGAAATCAAAGTGTCGCAATACTTCAACCAATTTCAAACAAAAATTGAAGAAAAATGTTTTTCTCAATGAGACATCAACAAACAGTTTATGTGCATTGAACAAGAATAGATGTGGAACCTCCATCAACGGTGCTCAAGGACTCAAGTCCAAAACTTAGTTAAATCCATATCTCAAAATGAGAGAGAAATTGGATTTGTAAAATCTCCGCACCATGTGATTTGCGGGAAATCAACTAGAACAAATCAAAAAATGAACAAGCACAGATCACCAACGCTCAAATTTAATAAAGAACACAAATCAGGTATTGAAACGCAAAAAAAATGAGATAAAACTGAATAGCCATCTAACCATAAAATTAAAGAAAATGACTTTTCAAATCTCACACCATACCAACAAAGACAATGAATAGAGGAGAAATGATCTCACACATCACTAGAAACACACCGAAAAATGAGATCAACTACGCCAAGATCTACTCAGAACACAAATGCAAGACTAGAACCATCTCTAGTCGCCATAAATGCTAAAAGAAATGTGATCTGAAGCCTTATCATTTGAAACATGACAAACTGAACAAGATAAATCTCGAACAAAACAGATCTACACCAAGCAAGAACAACCAATTAGGACAAGCAGCAATCGAAAATGAGAACTGCTCGTTCTCCGTTTATCAAAAAATACATCACTCGGATATCACCGAAAAACACCAACTAACAACAAAGAAAGCCGGCATTGCACCAAATCTTGAAGAAAAGTTTTGCAATGTTGGCAAATATACAAAGTCAAAAAAGTAATAAAGAGAGTGAGAGAACATCGTCCAAAGGGATTATGTTGTCAATTACCAGTTTCACAAATTAGATTACTATCTAAACTATCAATTCGAAGGAGAAATTTATAAATTGCATAAAAATCACAAAATAAACAAAGAACAATGTTTTTGAAATTTTAATGATGTAAAAGGTGTAGTGAAAAAAACAAGTGGGTAAAAGCACTAGGAATTGACTTCATTTAACCTTTACTTGATTTCATTGAACTCATGTTAATCTATTTTGAAACCCTTAATTGATAGTGAGAAAACACTTAGTTAGTTAAAACCCAATCCCTTGGTGAGATAACCCTCCCTTGATTACCCAAATTACTAATTCTTTAGTTAATTCATGCAATTAGAGGGATAAAACATAGGAATCTTAAGAAAACTATACAATCAACAAAACCTATTCCTAGATCTTGCTAGATCATAGCATCAATCACAAGAAGCAAACAATAAAAGGGATTTCCTAATCCACCAAATATCCAACAATTCAATTTATGAATGATCAAGTCATAGAAGCATTAGGTATAGAGATTGATGCTCAATTAAAAAGAAACATAGATTAACATTAAAGTTCAATTACATCAAGTTTGGGTTAAACTACATCGCTCCCTAGCATGGAGAAATTTAGCTACTCATGGAAGAAAATAAAGAGAAAAATGAAAGAGAGAAAGAGTAAACCCATAGATCCATGACGATGATGGCAATCTTCACTTGAATCCTTGGGTTCAAGCTCCAAACTCTCCAAAAATGGTTGAAAAACAGAGAGAATGGGAAGAAGAGAGACAAAAGTGGATCTAGAAAGTGAAAACAATCCAAAAAATGATTGTGCAAAACTATTTATATCAAGTCATGTGTGTAACGTCTCGAGACTGCCTACAGGATCAATGAGTGTCCCCCCAAACCAACACGGGTCTTTTCAGCGTGCTTTGTCCTCGCTCACATGCATCCTAGAAAACTTCCCAAGAGGTCACCCATCCCACAAGTGCTCCAAGTCAAGCATGCTTAACTATGAAGTATTTATGTTCTTGGCTCCTGAAAAGAAGATGCATCTTGTTGATATAGGTGGTGCTAACCAATTCCTTTAAGCCATCCTCAACTATGCAGTCCCATACCTGCATAGTCTTTTGGATCCCTCTCATTCCGGTGTGTATTCAGTTCATTCATGTGTCCCTCCACCTAGAAGTCTGCCAGGAGCCGCTCCTTGTCTGTGCTTCATCTTTTTAGCACCAGCGTCCACTCCCCGCCCTCGTCTGCCCCAGGTGTCACATGCCCACCAGCTTCCGCATGGTTCTTCCTCGAACCACACCGTACTGGGAGAGGTCTCTCTCTGATACCATTTGTAACATCTCGAGACTACCTGCAGGATCGATGAGTGTCCCCACAAACCAACACGGGTCTTTTCAGCGTGCTTTGTCATCACTTATACGTATCCTAGGAAACTTCCCAAGAGGTCACCCATCCCATAAGTGCTCCAAGTCAAGCACGCTTAACTATGGAGTACTTATGTTCTTGGCTCCCGAAAACAAGATGCATATTCTTTTTGGGAGCCAAGAACATAAGTACTCCATAGTTAAGCGTACTTGACTTAGAGCACTTGTGGGATGGGTGACCTCCTGAAAAGTTTCCTAGGATGCGTGTGAGTGAGGACAAAGCACGCTGAAAAGACCTATGTTAGTTTGTGGGGACACTCATATATCCTGTAGGCAGTCTCGGGACGTTACAATGTGCGTGTCATACGCATAAAAAGAAAGAGCATAAGGAATCCAAGCATATGCGTGGGTTTTCCACACATATGTGTGGAACTCTCAAGTTAGGACTCTTATGTGTTAGGAATTCATGCATATATGTGAATGGTCCACGCATGTGCGTGGAACTCTCTGTTCTTTATGTTTTCTTTGTATCAAGAATCCAAGCATATGCGTGGATTTTCCACGCATATGTATGGACCAATTGTAATGGCCCAAGACTAGTACTCCTACTATATCCGGATAACACTAAAGTATTTAGGCTTAGGTACATCACAACTAACTTTATTTTTCCTTGATACTTAACTATACTGATTTTTATTTCTTACATGAGCCTTGTGAGCGATAATAATATTCATATACCATAAAGTTTTCCTATAATACTTCCAAGTACTAATATACACTTGAAATACTCGATTATATACTTGACATGTATACGTCATACTAGCTTCAATAGCCTATTGTGAACACCCAATTTTGTCCAGAGCATTAACACATTTTTGTTAAAAAAACAAAAAAACAAAAAAAACAAAAAATAAAAATAAAAAAGAGAAAAAAATTAATTACACTAATAAGTGTTCCTTTTTCTTTTGGCTCATTTCCTTATTTTTTGACCCGAATCAAGCCCAACGCAATAGAAAATATGTTCAAGTCCATTTAACTACCTAGGCCCATTTGTCTTGAGTTTCTTTCTTTTTAAGAAGAAGAAGAAGAGGCTAACGTTGCATGCTAGCAATCAGCCAAATGAAAAAAGTCAAAAACAAAAGGACAAAATAAGCTTTCTTGGTCATAGCAGAAGAAAGGAGAAAAAAAGTGATGCTAAAGATTTTAAAAAATGAAACAGCAAAAAAGAATAGAGTTTCCACCAACATGCTAAGACTAAAAAAAAGTGAGCCAAAGATCTAAACACAGAAATGGAAGGTTGCAGCCCTGTAGGAGAAAAAAAATGAACCAAGCCAAGAAAATGGAGTGGAAAGGGATTACACAATTTGTTCTCATGCAACCCAATCTAGAAATTTTTTTGTGCCTATATAAAGGGGTGCATTGTAAAGAGCAGAAAAATTTCAGTTGGCTAGTGTAAGAAAGAGGGAGAAGTAAGGTTGGAGAGAAAAACAGTGTGTGAAAAGGAATTTGGTTTTGAGCATCACCAGGCACCAACCATTCTCACAACCCAACCATCTTTAACCTCCACTCCATCACCTCACCTTCGTCATCACTTCATGACCATCTTCAACCACCACTCACTAGCACAAAACCACCCTATTACCATCTATAACCACGTTCAACCAACACCATCCACTCCACCATCCACGAACCACTCTTCCCGCTGCCATCTTCATTACAAACCCATCTTCACTTTGTTGTGAGCCACCATAACCACAATATTAAACCAGAACCACCACCTAAAACTTCTCCCTTCAACTATTCGTAGCCACCCTTCACTATAACAGCCACCCTTCACCCTCACAGCTACTGTGAAGCTCCACCAAACAGGGCACCACACGTCCACCCAAACCGTGACTCACCTCCATCAACACAACCACCACATTCACCCAAACGGTGACTCACCTTAAGCACAACACCCAACCTTCCACCATAGCCACCCTTACCATCCCCCTTCACCATCTTCATCAAACTGTGTACCCTAGAACCAGACTTATAGTTAGCGTCATGCCACCACCTTGCAAAATCCAAATCTGAACCAATATTACATGAACCTGAGGCCACTGTCGCGCACAGCCCCACTGTCTTCACACCCCTGCATACCAGCCATCGTTCCGCGCACCAGATCCGTGAAGCTTCCACCCCACGCACCTCTATCACCACCAAATCTTCCAGCCGCGTTGTCCACCCAGCAACATTGTCACCGGTAGCGCCCCATTCCATCATGCACCAAGGCCACCTTTAAGAACCTTTATGAGCGTCCCTACTTTTTTGAAAACCAATTTCCTCTATTACTTTCAATTGGGCCACTTCTTTTTAATGCTTATTTGTTTGTTACCCTGGGTTGAGTATAGAGAGCTTCGTTGGTAACTTGAGTTTTTTTAAGGAAAAGTAAGAAAAATGAAAAACAAAAAAAATAAATAATAAAAAAATATAATAAAAAATAAAATAAATAATTGAACTTTGTTAAGAAGAATAAAACAAGATTAGCTGAGTTATTATAACTTGTTAATCCTATAACTTTTAGAATCATCTAAGTTGTGACAACTTGAGAATTTGTCATTTTTTTTTCAAAATATGTATAAAAAAAATCAAATAAATTTTTGAAACAAAAAATCTTTTTGTTAATTAAAATCAATCAACCCACACTTATTTTCTAAAGAACTACGTGACTTTGAATTTCTCATCGCACCTAGAGATACGTAGGAGCGGAACTCCTATTCTGTCAAGTCAAAAATTAAATTTTCATAATTTATTTGTCTATTTCATTTTTTTAATGAAAAGGGTAAAACAAATATTTTCAAAAGTTATCAAGAATTTTCACAATTGACTTAGGGTAACCGTCTCAAGGTGGATGTATTAGGGGTGTTGTGGAATTAAGTCTCCACCCTTCTCTATACATAATCGACTTTCAAATCCAATCTAGTTTCAAAGATTATTTTTTTTAGGTTTTCTAATTTTTCCTAATAACAAAACAAAAATTAGTGGCAACTCCTAATAATTTATTTTTCGCTGCTCCCACCTCGTTTACGGTCACGACAGATGGCGACTCCACTAGGGATACTTGAGGGTCAAGCCCATATAAATTAGTTGTGCAAAATTTTTGTGATCTTTGTATGTTTGTTTTACTTTTTTTTTTGTTTTCTATTTCTTACCTTTAATTGTTTGTTAATTATTTTGTTTATAGTGTTATTTATTTTATTATGCAAACCTTAGGATAGAGAATTTCTTTTGAAATTTTGTTTTGCATTTGTTTTTATTTTACAGGATGCAAGTAGTCCTTAGGATTATGAAAGGTTTGTATGCTCCCTACACCCACCTCACCTACCCGTTTATCACACACATCTGAGTGGGACCCTATACTTGGGTCTGAGTGAAGCCTAAGCTAGGTAGAGGTTGTGTAACACACTAAAAATTATTTGTTTCATCATAAATAATTATTTTATAATATTTAGGATTTTTGAGAATTTTTTTAAAATTTTTCAGAAATATCGAATATTTTAGTATATTCTTCGTTTTACGTGTACACTAAGCAGAGTCAATGAAACACTCCAGAAATTATTTGTTTCGTGATGAATAGTCATTTTCTAATATTTTTGATTTTTAAGAATTTTTGTGAATTTTTCTAGAAACGTTGAATATTTTAGTATATTTCTCGTTTTACGTGCGCACTGAGCCGAGCTGGAAAAATAAAATATTTTCCCTGAGGCTGGTAAACTTTGAACTGTGAAAGTGTCGACGAGGGATCTTACTAAACCCAAGGTCGGGCACTATTTACGAAGTTTACGTTTTTCGAGATTTTATCTGATAAATAAAATCTCTGTACGTACCGTTAAATAAAATTTTGCGATACGCTCTATTATCCGTTGGATAATTAATACTGACTTTGTGCACTATAACAATTATCCTTTGGGTAATAGTTTGCAGTAAAATCCTAATGACCTTATTATTTTAATTACTTTATCACATAATTATCCTATCCAAATGTAATCCACTTTATGTTTAATCAAATCATCTTTTTGAAAAAGCAACCAAGCTTATCAAAGAAGCTATACACACTCCCTCTCTCCTCCCCTCCCACACAGCTACATGCTTCTTTGGAGCCCAAAAATTTGTGCTTCACTTAATTAAGTTAACCATTCTAATTTCAAAAATCAAAAGTCATCATCTTTATTTCTACTATCAACTTCTCTCTCTACCCTTTCTCTTCTCTCAAGTTCTCCTCCTTCTCTCTACACCACACCTCACGGCTGCCCCTCCTCCATGCCCTCCACCATCACAAAATTTTCAAACAACCACATTTTCTTAATCCCCACTACATTCTAAGCACCTTTCTAGTTGAAGATTTCTTGAAAAGCTTCCATCTTCATCATCTTCTTCAAGCTTCAAGTTTGAAGCTTTAGGGTAAGATTCTTGGTTCTTCACTTTCTCCTCTCCATTTTCATTTTCAAGGTCATCTTTATGACTATTTATCTTCTCTTTTTCAAGCATTGGTGTTGATTGGTTGAAGTTAGAATTTCTAGGGTTTTGAAGGGTGAGGCCGAAATTGTCAAGGAGCAAGCAAAAAAATTTCTTTTCTTGTTCTTCTCTTAGGTAAGAGGGAGATGATCCTCTTCAACCTCTTTTGGTTTTATGTTGGTTGTAAGAAAATCCTTGTTAGGGTTACTCTCTTTAATTGTGTGATTTTGTGATTGTATGTTGATTTTGTTTTGTTTAATTTATTTGGTTGATTATATATGTATATTAATGATCTTGGATTGGTTTGGATGGATTGGAAAAATGGAATGGAGGCAAGAGTCCCTTGCCCCCATTCATGAGGCTCACGGCCACACCCTTAAAGTAGGGTGTTCATGGTTTAAAAATTTGTATCAAGTTGACAACATACCTAATCAAGTGATTAAAGTGTAATGGAGTTAAGAAAAACTTAGGATTTCCCCCTTGGGAGGCCACGACCTCTAGGGCCAATTTAGGATCAAATTGTGTAATATCATGTAACCTTGGGATTTGAATAATTAAGTGATTAAATGACTAATAATGCAATGGATAAAAACCAATTTGATAACCTAAAGTGATTCTTTAGACCTAAGACAAGAAGTAGAGTGTGTGAGATGTAGAAAACTTAGAATAATTCTCTAAGTGAGTTTTGAATAAACTTAAAGTAAGGAACTTAACAATCAGGAGAATTCCTTTAGAGAAGAATTTCATAAGAAAAATTAAATTGAAGTGAAACTTAATTAATTGATTAATTAGGAATTAATTAGGGTTTCATAAAATGGAAAGAATCAAAAATGAAGTTTTATCCAAAGACTTAGAATAATTTTCAATTAAAGTAAGACCATGAGTGTAAGTAATAATGTTAAATAATTCCATAATGTACCCTAAAAGTGTAATGTATTAATTAAGGACACAATAATATTTATTGTGAGTCCATGGGTTTGACCAAGAATATGTTGATGCTTATCTTAGCCGAATTGTGGCATGTCATGGAAAGAATATTACTGTTGAATATACATGATATATGCATTGAGTCATCATGCATTATGAAAGTCCGATGGACTGTTGTTAAGGCCATGTTGCCTAGGAGATTGAACACACCTTAGTGTGGGTGCGAGTAGACTAGTGTAGGTCATGATGTTGACCTTGGGGGCATCGGGGTGCGGGTACCTCGCAATGGATAGTTGGTAGCTCTTCTGTCCGTGGGGCAGACCGATGCAAATGCATCGACGATTCGGAATAAGATACTGTCTTATATCGCGATCTAGTGAAGAATGTCTGTATAATGCTTATCTGTTAATAATTTCAGCTCTTGAATGTTCTTTGTTTGATCTAATTGGATTTCAAATGTGTTTAATTGCTGACATTTAGTTAAGTTTCTGATTTAGAGTTGTTTTAGGATGTTTATTGTGAAACTTTGTTTAAATGAAGTTATAGACACTCATAAACGTATTGTGATTTTCAGGAGATCTATGAGTGATGGAGTCCATTGGTATTGAGCTGTTGAGAAGAGAGTTAAGAGACTTAAGGGAATCAGTATCAACCTCTAGAAGCAAAGGAAGAAGAGCATTCATGAAGAATCAAGGCTGAATTCAAAGAAAGTGATTGACACGGCCCGTGTGAAATAACACGGGGTAGGCCATGTGTCATTCTGACTTTGAAGACTGGAAAGTTTTGATCAACACGGCCTGTGTCAATTGACACGGGGTAGGCCGTGTACGCCTCTGACTTCACGAGGAAGGATGATTTGAAGCCTTGACCGAGAACACGGCCCGTGTCAATTGACACGGGGTAGGCCGTGTTCCTTTCTGACCTTGGAATAGCTGAAAATTTGTCTCCAGAATCAGACACGGGTTGGGCCGTGTAGAATGACACGGCCCGTGTCGTCGCACCAGGAAGTTAATTTCGTGCTTTAATGTTAAATTAGGTTCCCAAACCTATAAATAGTGTGGCTTAGAGCCCTTTAAGGGATTCTGGACGTAGAGAGACGTGAAGGAAACTGAGAGAAACACAAAGACCAAGAAGGGGAAGGATTCGATCGAGGATTGGAGACTCGGATTCGAGCGATCAAAGATCAATCACTCTCAAGCCTTGGAAACTAGTTTGATCTTTAGTTTTTCTTTTCTTCTTTTGTTCTGAACAATGTTTTCTTTTAATTCTTCTTCTGTTTTTGAATTTGCCATGTGTGGCTAAACTTCTTGATTGGTTAAGGGAGGATGAAACTCTAGTTTTGATTATGTAAATCTTGCATACCTCTTTATATCAATACAATTATGTTTTTATTCATATGTTTCTGTTCATAAATCAATATAAAGGTTTTTATATTCTTGCCAAACTTCGAATGTGGTAAAACTAGGATTGCTATGCGCATGCGGTGGTATAACTAGTGAGACATATGATCTAAGTAATTTAATCCCTGTGTGATTAGATCTTAGTGTGATTGGTTTTCTAATTCTTAATGCAATCATTAGGTAAGTGTAAGAGCGATTGCTCTACAAATAACTAATGGTTAGGGTTTGATTTGAGCGGTTGCTGAATTAAACGAAACTTAAGGAAGACATGGGATTTATCTCGCAATTGCATAAGAACATAATTGATCATGTTGGTATAAAGGGTATGTAAGTTAGCATAATCATATAAATCTAGTGGTGGATTCCATCTTTTAACCAATATCTTTAACTTGATAATTCAATTTGTGTTTACTGTTTTGGTTTAAGTTTAATTTCTCTTTTTAGTTTTAATCAACAAAACCCCCCTTTTACTTTTACTGTTTATTTTTCATCAGAGTTTAATTTAGGAATTGGATTGATAGTGTTAATTGAATTGGTTCTCTGTGGATCGACCCTTGCTTACTACAACTGGTTGCAAGGTTTTATATTTTTGGTGGAACTTGGTAACTGTTTTTGATATTATATTTAATCACAATCCACACCACACCAAATTTTGGCGCCGTTGCCGGGGAACTAATTTTCTAATTGCACTATTAATTTGTTTCCTATTTTTCTCTCTATTTTTGTTTTAATTTTAATAGTTTATTTGTTCTTTTCAACTATCTTGTAGGTGTTCATGTCCAGTGAAGAGGTGAACGAGCAATTGAGGAATCTGAGGCATTACTTTGAACAAATCACTCGCAATTCACACTGGCCGACGTTGAAGTCGCCCGTCACGTAGATCTTTCCACTCTGCAAGATCCGAGATATCCGAGTCACCGAAGAAGTTGATGGCAGAAAATACATTAAGGATGTTGGGTGCTCAGGACTTAGACCAACAACCTTTGTGCATAGAAATTCCTGAGAATGAAGAGGCATTTGAATTGAAATCTGGACTGATTCATCTGTTGCCATCTTTCAATGGACTAGTCAGAGAGGACCCTAACAAGCATCTGAAGGAAATTCATGTTGTATGTTCTAGCATGAAGCCCGCGAGAATTTCAGTTGAGCAAGTCAAGCTGAGAGCTTTTTCGTTTTCCCTAAAGGACTCTTCAAAGGAGTGGTTGTACTACTTACCACCCGGATCGATTCAGACATGGCAGGATATGGCTCGGGCTTTCCTAGACAGATACTTCCCTGCATCAAAGGCCGCAACAATCAGAAAAGAAATTTGCGGGATCCAACAAAAACATGGGGAATCACTTCATGAGTACTGGGAAAGATTCAAGAGATTGTGTGCTAGCTGCCCTCAGCACCAAATTAGTGAACAACTTCTGATACAATATTTCTATGAAGGTTTGCTAGGAATGGACCGCAACATGATTGATGCTGCCGTGGAGGAGCCTTAGTTGATAAAACTCCTCGAGAAGCCGAAATCGATATCTAGAATGGCTGCGAACACTCAACAATTCTTTACTCTAATGATACAGAGTGCGAGTAAAGCTAAAGAGGTCGACACTACTAGTCTGCATAGAACCAAATGACACAGCTTGACCGCCATGATTCAAGTCGATGGACACCGGGAAAGCACCAAGATGTGCATGTGGAATTTGTTGCTCTTCAGACATCCCACCGATATGTGTCCCACTTTACAAGAAGACACAAATGAAGAAGCCAAGGCAAAGTGGGGGGATTTTCTCGCTCCATCCAAGAATTACAACCCCTACTCTAACACATATAATCCGGTGGAGAGATCATCCCAACTTTAGCTATGCAAAGCAGCCTCAAGCTCAAGCGCAACCCCAAGCCTATGGTCCTCCAGGGTTTCAAGCAAAGGCAAACACCCTTTCCTCCAAGGCAACCGCAAGTTCAGGCCCCTAGGCAACCTGAACCTTCGTTGGAAGATCTAGTGAGGCAAATGGCCACTAGCAATATTCAATTTCAGCAAGAAACAAGGGCCACTATCAGTACTTTGCAGAACCAAGTGGGATAGTTGGCTATTGAGATCAACAAGGTGCAGAGTCAGATTTCAGGGAAACTTCCCTCGCAGCCAGAGGTGAACCCAAGAGAAAATGCTAGTGCTGTCACCTTGCGAAGTGGGAAGACACTTGAAGGACCCACATCTTCCCTACCACTGAAGATAAAGCTCAAAAATTCTAAGGAGGTAGATGAGGAGGGCTCAATTCTAAGACCCCTAAGGTAAGTGTTTCGACCCATGTCCTAAATATGTCACTAAGGCCCCTTTTCCGAAAGGTGTTGGTTAAAAAAAAAAAAGAAGCGGATAAAGAAATCTTAGAGACTTTTAGGAAAGTTGAAGTTAACATTCCTCCGTTAGATGCCATAAAGCAAGTGCCTAGATATGCTAAATTCTTAAAAGAGTTGTGCACTAACAAAAGGAAGTTGAAAAGTAATGAACGAGTCCAAGTGGGAGCAAATGTTTCAGCTGTTTTTAATAGGAAACTCCCAACTAAATGTAAAGATCCCGGCACATTTACTATACCATGCACTATCGGTAATGCCTGTGTTTGAGAGGGCCATGCTAGACTTAGGTGCATCCATTAATGTTATGCCCTTTTCTATTTATGCATCTTTACATCTAGGACCTTTAGAACCTACTGGAGTTATCATTCAACTGGCAGACAGGTCTAATGCATACCCTAAGGGGGTTGTTGAGGATGTTTTGGTGCAGGTCAATGAACTGGTGTTTCTGGCAGATTTTTATGTGCTGGATATGGAGGAGGACAAATCTCCCAACTCGCCCCATTCTCGTTGGGGAGGCCTTTCCTCAAGACCGCCCGAACTAAAATTGATGTGCATTCGGGAACATTGACTATGGAATTTGATGGAGAGTTGATTAGATTCAACATCTTTGAAGCCATGAGATACCCGAGTGATGTGCACTCGCTTGTGTTATTGACTCTTTTGATATCTTGGAATCTTTAATTTTTACCGTTCTTGAGTCTCGATCAATTTGATGTCCTTGATACAAGCTTATGACTCGCAGCTTTAGATTTTCGTGATTCCACGAAGGATGACCAAGGAGAACCATGGAGCGAAGAGGTTAATGAAGTGGTGGCACTTTACATACGCTCTCTTCCACCTCGTAAGGGCATGAGGTATCATATGTTGAATTACCTTTACTACCGATGTACCTAAACCTTTCACAGTGTGCACCGTAGCCGGAATTGAAGGAACTCGCCTCCCATTTGAAATATATTTTTCTCGGGTGAGAAGGAGACACTCCCTGTAATAATTGCTAAATCCCTCACCAAAGAGCAAGAGGAGAGCTTGATTTCTCGTGTTGAAAGAACACAAGACAGCCATTGGGTGGACTATTATGACATCGAGGTATTAGCCCCTCCATTTGCATGCATCGAATCTTAATGGAGGAGGGGCTAAACCAAGAAGAGAACCACAGAGGAGGTTGAATCCCCGATGATGGATGTTGTGAAGAAGGAGATACCGAAGCTCCTAAGTGTGGGGTTATCTACCCCATTTTCGACAGAAGTGGGTAAGCCACCCGTGTAGTACCAAAGAAATCGGCATTACCGTGGTAAGAAATGCCGAGAATGAGCTTATTCCCACTAGATTACGTATAGGGTGGCGTGTTTGTATAGACTATAGAAAATTGAATGTCGCACACCGTAAAAGACCACTTTCCTTTACCTTTTATTGATCAAATGTTAGAAAGATTAGTCTGGTCATTCTCATTATTGTTTCTTAGATGGATTTTCGTGTTATAACCAGATTGCTATTGCTCAGGAAGATCGGGATAAGACCACTTTCACTTGTCCTTTGGCACCTTTGCTTATAGGTGAATGCCTTTGACCGTGCAATGCGCCGGGACTTTTCGTAGATGTATGGTGAGTCTTTTTTCGATTACATAGAGAATATCATTGAGGTCTTCATGGATGACTTTAGTGTATTTGGGAATGGCTTTGAGAAATGTTTGGACCATTTGACTTTGGTTTTGAAGAGATGCATTGACACAAACTTTGTTTTAAATTGGGAAAAAATGTCATTTCATGGTAGAAGAAGGTATTGTGTTAGGTCATGTAATCTCTGCTAGGGCATTGAAGTTGATAAAGCTAAGGTAGAGCTTGTACGTTCATTACCCGCCCACTAGTGTGCGGGATATTCGTTCTTTTCTTGGTCATGCAGTGTTTCTATCTACGCTTCATCAAGGATTTCTCCAAGATATCAAGACCCTCTCCGCACACTTCTCCAAAAAGATGTTCCATTTCGTTTAACGAGAAGTGTATGAAGGCTTTCCTCACACTTAAGGAGTTGATGACTGAGGCACCTATCATTAGGCCGCCAAATTGGGAGCTTCCATTCGAATTAATGTGTGATGCGAGTGACTTTGCGGTAGGGGCTGTCTTAGGACAGCGAGTTGATAGGGTTCCTTATGCTATTTACTATGCATCAAGGACCCTAAATGATGCTCAACTGAATTACTCTACAACTGAGAAAGAACTTCTTGCTGTTGTTTTTGCTTTAGAGAAATTTAGATCATATTTAATTGGCTCTAAAGTAATTATTTTTTCTGATCATGCAGCATTGAAGTACCTACTGGCAAAGAAGGAAGCGAAGCCACGATTGCTCCGATGGATTCTGTTACTCCAAGAGTTTGACTTGGAAATTAAAGACAAAAAGGGGAGCGAAAACTTGGTGGCAGACTATTTGAGCAGTTGGTGACTGAAGAGGAGGACATACTTATACTGAGAGCTTTCCGGATGAGCATTTAATGGCTATCGCAACCACTATTCCGTGGTATGCTGATATTGCCAATTACTTGGCCACCAAAGACTTTCCTAAGAAGCTTGAACAAAGCACGAGATAAGCTGAGGAGTGATTGCAAGTATTACATTTGGGATGATCCTTACCTTTGGAAGCATTGCGCGGATCAAGTGATTTGGAGATGTATCCCGGATTTAGAGACTCACTCCGTTCTATCTTTTTGCCATACTTATGCCTGTGGAGGACATTTCGGCATAAAGAGGACACCAACAAAGTGCTTGACAAGTGGTTTCTATCGGCCTACCATCTTTAAAGATGCTTATGATTTCGTAAGTCATGTGACCGCATTTGTCGAGAAGGTAATATTGGTCCACGAAATCAAATGCCTCAAACTCCCATAATCTTTGTGGAAGTTTTTGATGTTTGGGGCATTGACTTCATGGGACCGTTTCCTCCTTCTTTTGGTTTCTCCTATATTCTTTTAGTGTAGATTATGTTTCCAAATGGGTGGAAGCTAAAGCCACTAAATCTCGATGATTCTAAGACCGTTGTGGATTTTGTGAAGTCCTTTATCTTTTCCAGTTTGGTACTCCCAGAGCCATCATTAGTGACCAAGGGACACATTTTTGCAAATGTAATCTTTGAATCCCTTTTGAAGAAATATGGTGTGGTGCACGGACCTCTACTCCTTACCATCCTCGACGAATGGCCAAACCGAGGTATCCAATAGGGAGATCAAGTCCATCCTTGAAAAACCGTGAATCCCACGCGCAAGGATTGGAGTACTAGACTTGCCGATGCCTTGTGGGCTTATCGGACGCATACAAGACCCCTATTGGTATGTCCCCATTCCGATTGGTTTATGGGAAGTCCTCACTTGCCGTGGAGCTAGAACATCGGTCTTACTGGGCTATCAAGCAAGTTAACTTAAACTTGGAAGGTGCTGGCAAGCAGAGAAAACTCCAAATTCAGGAGTTAGAAGAATTGAGGAATGAGGCCTTTGAGAGTGCCCTCATTTACAAGGCCAAAGCCAAAGCATTTCATGATCAAATGATTTCGAGGAAAAGTTTCCACCAAGGCCAAAAAGTGTTGCTATACCAATCCAGACTCAAATTATTTCCAGGTAAGTTACGTTCTAAATGGATTGGCCCATTTGTAGTAACAACTATTTTTTCTTCTGGTGCAGTGGAGATCATGAACGAGGCCTCTGGCAAGGCATTCAAGGTTAATGGGCACCGTCTCAAGCCTTACCATGAACTTCCGGAGAATGCAGAGGTTGAAAACATGCATATTCTCAATCCATCTTATGAAGAATCCTGAGGAGCACCACAATGTCTGGCTGAGGACAATAAACCAAGCGCTTATTGGGAGGCAACCCAATCAGATTTGCTTTCTTTTTCCTTTCTCTTTTACATTATTTAGTTTCTTAGTTTAGCCTATTTTTAAGTGTTTCTTGCTTGATCTCTGTTTCCTTGCTGATATTTGTGTTTGGATTTGCTCAGTTTTTAGTTTGATTACTTAAGTTCATGGTTTGTTGAGTGTATGTAGTCCTGAGGAAAAGTTTAGAGCGCATCGTGTAAGTCAGCCATCTACACGGGAGGGCCGTGTCACATGACACGGCCCGTGTCCTCATGACAAGAACCCCATTACTGCAGTAAATCTACACGGGGAGGGCCGTGTCACACGACACGGCCCGTGTTTTCGAGGATAAGACTTTTGTGAAGATTCCGAGAGGTACACGGGCCGGCCGTGTCATATGACACGGCCCGTGTTGTCCCGACCATCGAACCCCCGTTTTCCGAGAAGTACACGGGGTGGGCCGTGTCATATGACACGGCCCGTGTTGTCTTGCGCAGCCTTATTGCTAAGACAACAGTAGTACACGGGGTGGGCCGTGTCATATGACACGGCCCGTGTACTCGTACTGCCGCCTCACTTAAACCCTAATTTAGGGTTTTCTCCCCAATTTCCTCTTCTCTTCTTCCCCTCCGCGCAGCCACCACCATCTTCCCCTTCAATCTTTTCTTACCCACCACAGCCCACCACCATTTTCCTCCCTTCTTCACCATTTTTCTTCATTATCACCTCTCCCCACACGCATTCTCCCTTCTTCCCCTCACGCATTTCTCCTTGTTCCTCCTCTTTCCACCGTTTTTTTTCTTCTTCTTCTTTGCGCCGGTCTCACGCACATTCCCTCCAATCTCCACCGTATTCCACCATTCCCCTCGATATCCATCATTCTCCCCTCGTTCTCCATCATTATCATCTCCCCTCTTTCCACGCGCGCAGCTTTCTCTCCCTACTCTCCCTAATTTTTCTGATTTCACCCTCCACCCACCACCACATTCTCTCCTTTCTTCTGCTTCTTCTCTTGATGGGTCCTAAAAAGCGTGTCAAGACCACTGCTGCGTCATGTTCGCTTTATCCCCATCGTGCTGGCTCTAGACGTGCTCGGTCTCCATCACCCCATCAAGTGCCAGTTAACCCCATCGACAGAAAGGTAGTGGTTCCCACTCGCTTTTTAGACGTAGATACCCTTAGGACTATAGGGTTATATGATGAGGTGTTTGCTCTGTTGGGAAGAATTGGTTGGGTTGATTTTGCATTGTTACAGAAGCCTACTTTTGCTGCATTGACTAGGGAGTTTGTTTCTAGTTTTAATCGTAAGCTTTACCCTCTGTCTGATCAAACTAGATGGCCTGGGGAAATCACCTTTAGGTTGCTAGGTAACTCCCATTCCATTGATATTCATATGTTTCGAGTTATTTTTGGTTTTCCTGAGGGAGAAAATATGTTACCCCGTGATTTTAATGCTGATCATGTGTGGTCTGCCCTCACTGTGCCTGAGTCTGATAACTATGATCCTAAGATGTCTAAAGCCTCTCAGCTTAGGTCCCCTGCCCATCGCTATATTCAGAAATGGTTAGCTAATACTCTGTGTGGTCGGGGGGAGAGTCAAGGGACGATTAGCCGTTCTGAGTTGTTTTTCTTACATTGTATGATTGAGGGAGTGCCTGTTAATGGGGGGTATTGGCTCTGTAATCAGTTTCATCATGTCGGGACCACTTTAGCTGGTCGTATTGTGTTAGGAGGGTATGTGACTACTATTACTGATCACTTTGAGTATTTGGATTTGGTGGAAGAGGAACCTGCTCTGTGGTCCCAAAGTGCTATTGATGGGGCCATTTTGGTGGCTATGAAGCTCGCACTCGCGTCTAAATGGTGCTCTCGTCTTGCTTGGCGCCGATGGAGCCGCCTTGCCTAGAGTTGATCCAGGACCCGAGCCACATGAGGATACTGTTGTCTCTCCTCCCCCTGTGTTTGCTGGTGATGCGGGCCCTTCTACTCATCCTGGCGCAGCTTCTTATGATGTTATCTTGGCCCGTATTGATTGCTTGGAGCTGGACCATGCTGCTCGCTTTCAGCGCTTAGAGGATCGTTTTCAGGATATGGATGTCGCACGTGATCAGAGAATGGATGCCATTGATGGCAAGCTTGACCTTTTGCTTCAGCATTTTTCATCTCCCCCTCCCCCTTCTTGATGTATTTTCATTTTCTTTTGAGGTCGTGTCCTTCATTTTGATGGTTTATTGTACATTGTCCTGATTACTATTGTTACTCTTTTGTATTGAACTGAGTTTCATGATGCAATACTTCATTTCTTCGCATATACTTTGTTTATTTACTTGGATTCATTTTATCTGTTGTGTATGCTTTGACATTGAGGACACTGTCTATTTTAAGTGTGTGGGGGAAGTTGGGTTTGAGCCTCATTGCACATCCCGATCTTAATGGCATATCTCGGTGCATGTTTTTTCTAACCGGTTTTTAGAGTATATTGAGCAATGAGCGGGTGATTGATTTTTAATTGGACAAAGTTTTTAAGCCTAAAGGAGTTGACTTTCTTGCTTCTAAATTTGCACTAAGAGGTTTTGAAAATTGAAAGGGTTTTGAGAATTTGATAAAATTTGAACCTAGTGAGTTTTTGGGCCTTAATATGAATGACTAATTTTAAGTCACTGTTCTTTGTCGTGTGATTCCACTTGTGATTATATGTTTTTTAACTTGATTTGACTCTTTGTAAAGCTTGCAAATGATCACTGCACATTTTTGAGATGATAAAGGCATTTCTTTCTTTCAGCCACTGGCCAAATAGCTAGCCTTGTACTTTGATCCATTGTTTCACCCCTTTGAGCCTGAATTATATCCTTTCTTTTTATTATAGCTCAATACAAGCCTAATAGTGAAAAACCATTGCTACCCTACCTTAGGGAGTAGAAGAGCTTAATAATTATGTTGGGAATTGTGTTTGAATAAGTGTGGGGGTGATTACACTGTTACAATTATGTTTTTATTCAAAAAAAAAAAAAAAAAAAAAAAAAAAGAAAAAAAAACAAAAGGAGCGAAAAAGAAAAGAAAAAAAAGATTGATAAGTTGGTTGATAAATGGAGAAAGTCAAGTAAAAGATGAAGATGGATTGCAAAGTGTTGGGGTAATTGTGCAAAAGTGTTTGGTTTTTATTCCCCTTGGCTCTTCTATTTCCGATGGTCTAACTTTGTTTATCCTTGATATATATCTTACCTTGACCTTGACCCCATTACAACCTGATTAAAGACCTTTTGATCTTTGTGTGCATGTGATTTAGGTGGTGGAGAAGTAGAGGCTTGTCAAGCCTATGGTAAGGCATGTTTTCATGAGTTGGTTGAGAGTAAATACAAGCCAAGATACTTGAGTGAAAGGAGTACATCCGTGAGGATTTATTATGTTGGCTTAACCCTGATTTTGGATAGACCTGGCTTCATTGATTTGGATTGTTGAGAGAGGGAATTCTCGAATGCTTAGATTCCTTGAAAGAACTGATGTGTATAGATTTTTGCTCATTGTTCAATACTTTTGTTACTTTTTGGGAAGCATGTGCTTGGTTTTATGTTTTTGCCCAGGAGTGCAAAAGGTTAAGTGTGGGGGTATTTGATCTGTTAATAATTTTAGCTCTTGAATGTTCTTTGTTTGATCTAATTGGATTCCAAATGTGTTTAATTGCTGACATTTAGTTAAGTTTCTGATTTAGAGTTGTTTTTGGATGTTTATTGTGAAACTTTGTTTAAATGAAGTTATAGACACTCATAAACATATTGTGATTTTCAAGAGATCTATGAGTGATGGAGTCCATTGGTATTGAGCTGTTGAGAAGAGAGTTAAGAGACTTAAGGGAATCAGTATCAACCTCTAGAAGCAAAGGAAGAAGAGCATTCATGAAGAATCAAGGCTGAATTCGAAGAAAGTGATTGACACGGCCCGTGTGAAATAACACGGGGTAGGCCGTGTGTCATTCTGACTTTGAAGACTGGAAAGTTTTGATCAACACGGCCCGTGTCAATTGACACGGGTAGGCCGTGTACGCCTGACTTCACGAGGAAGGATGATTTGAAGCCTTGACCGAGAACACGGCCCGTGTCAATTGACACGGGGTAGGCCGTGTTCCTTTCTCGACCTTGGAATAGCTAAAAATTTGTCTCCGTAATCGACACGGGTTGGGCTGTGTAGAATGACACGGCCCGTGTCGTCGCACTATGAAGTTAATTTCGTGCTTTAATGTTAAATTAGGTTCCCAAACCTATAAATAGTGTGGCTTAGAGCCCTTTAAGGGATGCTGGACGTAGAGAGACGTGAAGGAAACTGAGAGAAACACAAAGACCAAGAAGGGGAAGGATTTGATCGAGGATTGGAGACTCGGATTCGAGCGATCAAAGATCAATCACTCTCAAGCCTTGGAAACTAGTTTGATCTTTAGTTTTTCTTTTCTTCTTTTGTTCTCGAACAATGTTTTCTTTTAATTCTTCTTTCGTTTTTGAATTTGCCATGTATGGCTAAACTTCTTGATTGGTTAAGGGAGGATGAAACTCTAGTTTTGATTATGTAAATCTTGCATACCTCTTTATATCAATACAATTATGTTTTTATTCATATGTTTCTGTTCATAAATCAATATAACGGTTTTTATATTCTTGCCAAACTTCGAATGTGGTAAAACTAGGATTGCTATGCATGTGATTTTGCGTGTGGTATAACTAGTGAGACATATGATCTAAGTAATTTAATCCCGGTGTGTGATTAGATCTTAGTGTGATTGGTTTTCTAATTCTTAATGTAATCATTAGGTAAGTGTAAGAGCGGTTGCTCTACAAATAACTAATGGTTAGGGTTTGATTTGAGCGGTTGCTGAATTAAGCAAAACTTAAGGAAGACATGGGATTTATCTCGCAATTGCATAAGAACATAATTGATCATGTTGGTATAAAGGGTATGTAAGTTAGCATAATCATATAAATCTAGTGGTGGATTCCATCTCTTAACTAATATCTTTAACTTGATAATTCAATTTGTGTTTACTGTTTTGGTTTAAGTTTAATTTCTCTTTTTAGTTTTAATCAACAAAACCCCCTTTTTACTTTTACTATTTATTTTTCATCAGAGTTTAATTTAGGAATTGGATTGATAGTGTTAATTGAATTGGTTCTCTGTGGATCGACCCTTGCTTACTACAACTGGTTGCAAGGTTTTATATTTTTGGTGGAACTTGGCAACTGTTTTTGATATTATATTTAATCACAATCCACACCACACCAAATGCCTTGATGTGCACATGGATAAACTGATGAGTTATAGCACTTTGGCCGCGGCAGTCAAGTTGCAGATATATCTCCTGATCTTTCTCTCTGACTATTTGTGTCTAGCTCTATGGAGCAGGATTCTGATGTTGTATGCATGTGCATAGTGAGTCCATATATTATCTAACATTTAATTATTATGATAATTGGAATTGATGCCTTACTGATGTATAACTACCTGAAATTATTAAATTATTTAATATTGCCTCTTGATTACTGCTTATTACTCTTATGATGCTATGTGGGCATCCTACGTCGTTTTGTTTCTTACTGCCATAATTGGTAATGAAAGTAGGATGTCTCACCTCTTTTCTGTATCTCTACTATCTTTGTATATATATATATATGATTCTCTAAAGATGGTGATGGAGAAGGGGAAGTTCACGAGTTCCCTGGTTTCTGACCTGACTGCGACTAGTACTTACTTTTGATCATGACGACCTGTCCACAGGGATTTTTGGGATACTTGCGCCAGACATTTCTTGGAGGCCCAGACTGTTGGCATGTTAACTTTAGTTTGGATCACTGTATCTACTTGGGAGACGTGTCAGTGTCACTAGCTTGGGGCATTATGATCTACCTATTTTCACCTGCAATGTTCGTTTATATTTAGAATTTTACATGCCCATTAGGGACATGTGGGGTGATCGTTATTACACCCTACAAGAGGATTCATTCCTCTCCATTGCTCGAGCCCCGGCCTATAATTCGGTGGCTCCAATGAGGGTTTCCTCCGACAAGGAAGACCCTGAGGAGGATCCTGACACGGTTCCTTCTCTTTCTTCATAGGGCCTGATACTATAGATAGCTACTGATGGCTATCGGTGTTCATTTTGGGGCCTGATGACTTATCTTTTTGGTGGGTTGTACATGTATGATCTTTTAGGCAGGCATAGTTTTACTTTTTGTATATCGGGCGTTGTAACTAAACAAATTTGATATATATATATATATATATATATATATATGTTGATCGAATGTATGCTTTACTTCTATCTTACTCTTTATTGCAATTATATCTTGTCACTATATTTTATTAATTAAAATAAAAAAATATTCTCTAATTTAATCACACGATTACAACTAAGTAAATTTATATTTATATAATGAATCGGGTCTTAATTTATACTTTTATTTTTCGCATTATAATTAATGAGGTGACGTTCCCTCCCAAAAAGGGGCATTACAGGTTATGTAATGGTAGCTATTTTGGATGTATATCCTGTTTAGTTTTCGCGAAAACTTCATCTAGAGTATCCTTTTTCACGAATGTCTCACACCTAATGATTTACCCACTATTTATAGTCAACATTCTAAAATTGGACTTAGCTTTAGAGGCCTTTAAAATAGTAGAACCACCCAATGACAGTTCTCACGAATCAGAAAGACCCATAGATCATTAGGATAGAAATTCCTATGTTTAAAGCAATCCCATTAGGATACAAAGGAAGCATACTTCTCTTTTTTCTATCTATTCCTCATACCAATCATTCTTACATTTTTTAAAAAATAACCTCAAAAAAAGAAAAGAAAAGATACATTATCTTACATTTTCATGACATTTTTAGCATTCTTTAAAAAAAAAGATATATCATCTTGCATTTTCATGGCATTCCTAACATTCTAGAAAAAAAAGATACATCATCTTGCATTATCATGGCATTCTTAGCATTCTAAAAAAGAGAGAGAGAGAGATATATAATCTTGCATTTTCATGATATTCCTAGCATTTAAAAAAAAAGAGAAAACAAAGAGAAAATGGTTTTATTACAAAGTTCATTCTTTTCATCTTTTACATCTCATGCATCTCATTTATTTCATCCTATTCTTTGTTTAATGCTATCATGTTTTAACAAATCAAACTTGTTCAGGAGCCATTACACGACCAAGGAAAGAAGACAATAATCGAACCTGAGTTTACAACACAAGGGCTCGAGCAGAGTTTGCAATGATGGCAGTTGAGAATGAAGGAAGAAAGCTGAGTATGGAAGTAGATGAGGTGAAATGTAGGATGGACGAAATGATAGAGTTTCAGAGAAGAATGGAGGAAATGTTATCAGCCATGAGGGAGACCCTCACCTTGATTGGGGCAGCCGGAGGTAAAGGAGTGACTGGGGCACATTTACACCTGGCAACTATCATATCCATGAGGAAAAACTCAGGGGTCACCATTAAGATGCCTTTTGTGGTAAGATCCTCAAATTTTGCTTCGCTAGTGATTCATATCGGAGAAGGATATTGCTCATTGGAAGGTACTCAAAATGTGTAACACCTTGAAAAATATATTAGGCTTGTATATGGATATAGAAGTAGCCTAATATTTTGTTAACATTTATATTTAATTTTGTGACTGTCTGAGCATGTTTAGTCATTTTGTTGTAACACAATTTGTGAGAAATAGTTGTTATTAACCCCAGAAATGGCTTAAACTACTCAGTGAGTGGAAATAAATGTGTAGACTTTATTTCTATGTCACAAATGTGTGAACTGTACTATAGTTAAAATCTGAGGATAATCAGAGTTAGTTTGATATTTTTAAGCATACTGAGTGCGTGTTTTAATGTTGGATTGACTACCAGTAGATATGAAAAAAATAGAGAAGTGGTGAAACAAGATTTTCAATGAATCTCAGGATTTATTTTAAATCTATTGGAAGTTAGGACACTTGGTTTGGTGAAATCTAAGTGTTCTTAATAGATTAAAAGTTATCAGTTGGTCACTTAAGTGACCAAAGTTCTTCACGTCTCTCCCTTTCTTTCTGCCTTGACTCTATATGCCTTTAAATAAGATATTTATCTCATTTCTCTTCATTTTCCCAAGGCTGACCAACAGAGGAGCAAAAGAAAAGAGAAAAGAAAAATAAAAAAAAGGAGAAGGAGGAGCAATCGTAGAAGAGGAAGAGGAGGAGAAGAAGATCGAAGATCAAGATCAAAGCTCAAGCTTGAAGGTTGATAAACCATACAAGAGGTAGGGGAAGTTTCTATTCATTTACTCTTTTCTTGTTCATCTTGTTGAAGTTAGGGTTCATGAATGAGAATTTGGATTTGGTAAGCCAAATCTATGCTTTTAACTTGATTCTTGATTCCAAGAGTTGAGTTAAAGCATTTTCAGCTCATTGGAAACCATGGTAGCTTGTTTTGCTTAGTAGATGTCCATAGTCCACTTGTTGAGCATTTTGGTAATGGATGTTTTCTTAGCTTGACTTAGGTTTAAATCCATGATTTATGAGTTGAGTTTAATATTTAATGATTCTATCATGATTAAAGACCTTTAATGATGTTAGAAATCGTCTAGGAAATATTTTAAAAGTGTTAGAAATTGGTTAGAGAACCAATTATGCAGAAAACCACTTCTGCAGATTGTATTTCTGGTGTTCTGGCGCCTAGGTGCTATAGTTTAGGCGCCTAAGCGCCCAAAGACCAGTAGCATGCAGAATAGGGGAACCATCCTGACAACCTGTGGTTTTAGATGTATAACTTGAGCTGTAGTTATCAGATTGACTTGATTCTTGTTGAATTTGAAAGCTAAGACATAAGGCTTCATGTAGTAGAAATTTCAAAATTTAATCACAGCCCAGTTAGCACCAATTTAGATTTGAATTTGGGTCAGCTACAAAAACAAGCAAATTGGCACTTGTTAAACATAATTGCATAACATTTTCCTCAGAAGTCGTATTTATATGAGACTAGTGGATTTTTGAAGCTAACATGTAAGGCTATAAGGGGTAAAAATTCCAGAATTGTCTACATTTGGTGCATTCATGAAAATCAGTCTTTTTAGTCGTTAAGTTCTGATTTTTCTCAAGATTCTTATTTTGAGAAAATGGACTTTCCTACTTGTTAGGATCCCTTATATATGCTTTGTAAAGTGTGTTGAGACACTAGTAGGGGTATTTTATGGAGAGAATTACTACCTTGCATATATGGGAAAGTAGGGGCCTTCGTAAATCTATTGGACATGGATTGCCAAAGAAGAGTATCTAAGACCTTGTTCAACATGAAGTTAACTTTGAATTCACTTATGAAGTGATGGTGTGAGGTTCTAGATATAAGAGTATTGGTGTTGAGACACTATTAGTGGTACTTCTTGGAGAGAATGACCACTTAATCTATGCAGAGATTTGATACACCTTAGGCATCATTTGAGAAGTAAAATGCCATAGGCTAATACCTAGAATCTTGAGAAACATGAGGTTAATTTGTGAGTCACTTGTGAAGTAATGAGGAGTGGTACTAGGTGTTGTAAGTTAAGTGTGCTTTGCTTGTTGTATTTGTTATCATGCATAGAATATTTCTTTATGTGGAAAGTAGGACCGGAGATGCATAGATGACATTTTACTCCCTTGTGAGACGAGGTTGAGGTATAGGAAGTACTAGAAACGTGATTTTGCTCCTTAAGCGGTAAGTGAACTTAGTTGGTTAGTTTGCTAGTTTTCCTTAGTCACTCAGTTAGGGAGGACCTAGTGATGATTGTGTGTATTTGTGAAATACATTACATATCTTCTTTTCAAACTTGTTGTCATACTATTTTCCCATATATTGTAACCTGATATGGTGTGCATAACCATTTGGCCAGAGAGTGGTAGGTAATCGGTCCAGGATTTCTTTAGAATAAGGACTAGTCTAAATTCTCAGAGCGGAAGCTCATTATGGTCAGGGTTACTGGTATGGGGGTGGTAATAGTACTCTTACGTTGGTGAGAGCAAAGTACTCACCTATTACTAAGTGAGCTTATGTTTTTAGGCCTAACCTACTCAGCATATATAAGGGAACGCGATTTCTGGGAAATAAGTAAATGACATGTGTTTTCTAAAACCAAAATCTGCATCACCATTGTATAATCATATTATTAGGATCTTGTGTAAGCATAATCATATATCATATCGTAAAGCATTGCATTTGTTGGCTGCTGTATGGGCAGTTGTCTCGCTTGTTATTTGTTGCTTGCTTACTTGATGATATCTAATGATTGTATGAGCGGTTGTTTGATATCATTGATTATTCAGTATTAGTGCGAGATAGGATTTTATCGTGCCCTGTGAATGTTATATAGCATATGTATAAGTTTTGATATATTGAGTAATGACTCATTTATCTGTTGCAGGCTTAATCTTATTTTCATAGTGTGGTTTGTTCATTGTGAATGAATGAACACTGGTATTGGAATGCTTATACTAAGAAAGTGTGATTTCTCATCCCGTTTGTATTTCTATGTAAATCCAGGTACAGGTAAAGGGAAGCAGAAAAGTCAGAAGAACTAGCTTAGGTTTATTTTGTTTATTGCAATAAATATGTTGTATATTTATTTTCTACTACCTTGAGTTTGTAAAAGTTGTGTATTACAGTTTTCCTTGAGAGGATAATGATGTATATATATGACTTTTTGTTGTTCAAGCTCTCTATCTCTATTTATGTGAATGAATGATATGGGTTTAGTTTGTTGTTTAGGTTAGAAGTAGCATTGCTAATACTGCTTATCCAGGTATATATGCAATTTACTAGGTTACTAGTATTAGGATGTTACATTATGGTATTAGAGCAGTTCATCTTATTGAGTTGGGGTATGGACTGATCATACTGAGGCATGTTTAGGAGTTCCTATGAGGGTTATTGTGCATTTCTTTGTCTCTTGTGGGAGATGTGTGATTGAACTATATGACTTGCCTTTCGTATGACTATTTTAGCCACTGTTACATGGTTACACGATATTGGAATTAGCTACCCCAATATGTATTATTATGTGTGTACAGGAAACTATGGCATCTCCAAGGCGAACCCGTGGAAATAGGAATTCAGCTTATGAAGGCTCGGACTTGGTTGGAGTCTTTATAGCTATGGCGAATGCTTTGAGGGAGCTGATAGCTGCTACTGCTAATGTAATGCGGGAGCAGACAGCAGCTATTGTTAAGGCTACCAGAGAGCAAACAGCTGCGATTTTAAAGAGGTTTGAGATGATGGGTGTGACCTAGAGTCAATAGCTTACACTACTACCACATCAATCGGGCCAACCAAACCAAGAGGTGCTAGTAGGGAGAATCAGAAATTCCAAGACCTCTCAAAGTTCAGGGAGACTAATCCATCGTCTTTCAAGGGGAAGTATAACATGGTGACAGCTGAGAGAGTTAGCTAAAGGAGATAGAGGAGATCTTCACTATTATGGCTTTCTCAGATGGGTAGTGAGTGGTCTTTGCTTCTTTCGTGTTGGAAGGAGAAGCAGAGGATTGGTGGTTGGACATCAAGAGATCTTTCGAGGTGTCAGGGACTCTTGTTACGTGGGAGATCTTGAAGAATTTATTTCTGGGGAAGTGTTTTCCACATAATCTGCAAAATGCAAGGAAATAGAGTTTCTGATGTTAGAGCAAGGCGAAATGTCTGTTAGTCAGTGTGTGACCAAGCTCAATGAATTATTGAGGTTCTCTCCTGTATCAATGTGGCACAACGAAAATGTGTTAATTTTGAGAAAAGATTGAGAGAAGACATTCATAGAGTAATCCAACTTTTTGAAATTCAAAATTTTGCAGCCTTGGTGAACGAATACAGAATTGTTGGGGGTCGTGATAGTAAGTCTCAAGAGGAGTGAAGATCACAAGACCTTCAAAAGAGGAAATGGAATTGCCACCAAATGAGAAATAGAGTCTCTATAGACTTAGTGCCTAGAATGAGACCTATTTCTATAGCACCTTATAGGATGGCATTACTAGAGTTAGCGTAACTCAAAAAGTAAATTGAGGATTTGTTGGATAAACAATTCATTAGGCCGAGTGTTTTTCTATGAGGGAACACCTGTGTTCTAGTGAAGAAAAATATGGTACCATGAGACTCTGTGTGGATTACAGACAACTATTTATGGTGACTATCAGAAACAAGTATCTGTTACCTAAGATAGATGATCTAATGGATCAGCTGAGAGGAGCTAAGGTTTTCTCAAAGATTGATCTTAGGTCTGGGTATCATCAGATAAGGGTTAGGGAAGAGGATATCCCTAAAACTGCTTTCAGAACTAGGGATGGACATTATGAGTGTCTTATGATGTCCTTTGGGTTGAAAGATGCAACGGCAATGTTCATGTGATATGTGAATAGGATCTTTAGACCCTACCTGGATCAGTTTGTTATGGTGCTTATCGATGATATTCTGAATCTATTCTTAGATAATGAAGGAGCATGAACCACATCTGAGGATAGTGTTGGAAACCCTTAAGAGAAATAGGTTGTTTGCCAAACTATCTAAATATGAGTTCTAACTTTTGTAAGTGCAGTGTTTGGGATATGTGATATCTCAGGGAGGGATTTTTGCGGACCCAAGTAAAATTTATGTAGTGTTACAGTGGGAGAAACCCACCACTGTGACCGAGATCAAAAGCTTTATAGGTCGAGCAGGGTACTATAGAAGGTTTATAAAAGGTAGTACTTTTGAGTGGACTCCGGTTTGTAAGAATAGCTTCCGAGAGTTGAAATTGAGGTTAACTACTATGCCAGTATTGGTAATTCTGGATCTTTTGAAGAACTTTGAGGTATGTTGTGATACTACAAGGATAGGTTTGGGGTGTGCTCTGATGCAACATAGGAGAGTTGTTGCATATGCATTAAGGCAGTTGAGGCCTCTTGAAGAGAACGACCCTACTCATGATCTAGTGTTAGTGGCAATAGTGTTTGCCTTAAAGTTTGAAGACATTTCTTATATAGAGTTAAAGTATCATCCGGGAAAGGCCAATGTGATGGCTGATGCACTAAGTAGGAAATCCCTATACATATCTCAGATGATGATCTAGGAGAGTGAACTTCTTAAGAGTTTTAGGGACATGAGCCTTTCAATAATTGTGTTGCCATATAGTCTCGGTGTGAGTCAAGTGGACATGGTGAGTGACTTGAGGACTAAGATCCTAGAAGCTCAAAAGGAAGATGAGACTCTTAGGGTTATACGTGGTTGAATCTTTTAGGGGATCCTAAAGATTTTGATATGGATGGAAGATGGGAATGAGGAATGTGTTTCTAAACCCAACTATCCACAAGATGAAGATGAAGATGGGGAAAGTGTTTCTATATCTAGTTCATCAGAAGACGATGAAGATAAGTGAGTTCAAGTGGAAACCTTAGAGCCTAAGTGCTCAGTGTGTGGAAGGCCACATGGTGTTAGACCTTGAGTGGTTTGCTTTGTGAGTGGCCAACTGAGCTAGGGGGTGTTCACAGAGGCAAAGAGTTATGCCTGACCTAAGGCTGCAAGCTCCAAGAAGGGTATATGCTCTGGTCGGAACAATAGAGACTTTATCTTCTGACCCTATGCAAAGTATCCTTTTGTATGTGCCGTGTGTTGGAAACTGATCAAGATTTTTTTGTAGGTTTCAGGCTAGCTGAGTTGTTTGCTTGTGTTTAAAATTAGTGAGGTATCACTAAGGAAAGGTGTTATCCTTTCGAGTGTGATATCGTTTCTGATATGTGGTAATCTGAATTCTGGGGACAAAATTCTTAAAATGGAGGGGAGAAATGTAACACCATGGAAAACATGTTAGGCTTGTATATGAATATAGAGATAGCCTAATACTTTCTTAACATGTTTGTTAAATTTTTTGACAGTCTGAGCATGTTTAGTCACTTTATTGTAACACTATTTATGAGAAATAGTTGTTATTAGCCTCGAAAATGGATTAAACTACTCAGTGAGTGAAAATAAATGTGGAGACTTTATTCCTAGGTCACAAATGTGTGAACATTACTATAGTTAAAATCTGAGGATAATCAGAGTTAGTTTGGTATTTTAAGCATACTGTGTGTGTGTTTCAATGCCAGATTGACTACCAACATATATGAAAAAATAGAGAAATGGTGAAACAGGATTTTCAATGAATCTTAGGATTTATTTTAAATCTGTTAGAAGTTAGAAAACTTGATTTGGTGAAATCTAAGTGTTCTTAACAGATCGGAAGTTATTAGTTGGTCACTTAAGTGACCAAAGTCCTTCACGTCTCTCCCTTTCTTTCCGCCTTGACTCTAGATGTCTTTAAATGAGATATTTATCTCATTTCTCTTCATTTCACTTCATTTTCGCATGGTTGACCAGCAAAGGAGCAAAAGAGAAGAGAAAAGAATGAGGAAAAAGGGAGAAAGAGGAGCAACCATAAAAGAGGAAGAAAAGGAGAAGAAGAGGGAAGATCAAGATCAAAGCTCAAGCTTGAAGGTTGATCAACCATACAAGAGGTTATAACACTCCAAAAATTATTTGTTTTATCATAAATAATCATTTTATAATATTTATGATTTTTGTGGATTTTTGTAAATTTTTCTAGAAACGTAGAATATTTTAATATATTACTTGTTTTACGTGTGCATTGACCGGAGTCGAAAAAATGAAATATTTTTTCTGAGGCTGGTAAACTTTGAACTGTGCAAACGTCGATGGGGGATCTTACTAAACCCAAGACTGGGCACAGTTTACGAGGTTTACATTTTACGAGATTTTATCTGATAAATAAAATCGCTATACCGTAAAATTATCCAATGAACAATAAATACTATTTTCATTAACTGTAACTTTTGTTAACTGGATAATAGCTCTAGCAGAGTATTAATCATTTATTCTAGAATGCTCACTTTATCGAGAAACGTGCAAAGCTTCTCAAGGAAGCTTTAAGGGAAACTTCTAGGAAATTTCCTCCCAACCACTCCTCTCTCTCTCCTCTCTTTTGTACTGCACGGTTGGGGGAAGGAAAATCACATTTCATTCTCTCATTTTCTCCTCTCCCACACGCATGTCTCTCTCTCTCTCTTTTTCTCTCTTCTCCCACATGGCTACACACACACCACCATTGGTGAACCTTCAAGCTTTCCATTGCTCAAGCCAACATAAACCATTGTTTCCCCTCATCATCTCCAAGCCTTCTTCTTGTGGGTGGTGGACGAAAAGCTTGAAAGGAGCTCATTTTCCTTGTTGTCTCTTAAGGTAAGAGGAAGATTATTCTCTTCAACCATTTTGGTGGTGAAAAACTCTTTGTTGTGTTGATGGGGTGAAACCCATTTATGGGACACCCATTTGTTTGAATGATTTTGAGTTGTGCTTTTGATTGTTTGGATAGCATGATTTTGATGTATATTGATGGATTGGTGACTTGGTTGAGCCATAAATGCTTGTATGATATGATTATGATGTTGTAGTTGAGGTTTGATGGTTTGGTTTGGGTTAGAATGATTTAGAGACTCTGTTTTCTGCAAATTTTCGCTTCGTAATCGATTACATGGTTCATGTAATCGATTATAAAGCTTCTAGAGTTGCGAAATGTGTTTCTGGACAGTTTATAATCGATTACATGGCTCATGTAATCGATTACAAGGCTTCTGGACAGCTTGTAATCGATTATATGGCTCATGTAATCGATTACAAGGCTCTTGGACAGGTTGTAATCGATTACATAGCTCATGTAATCGATTACAAGGTTTCTAGGCAAGATGTAATTAATTATATCCAGCATGTAATCGATTACAGGGCTTCTGTTAGGCTTGTAATCGATTACCAAGTCTCTGTAATCAATTACCAGGCCCCAAATTTAAGGATTTTAACTTGAAAATGATGGAATTAGAGCTCTCTAACCCTGATAACTTAAATACAAATATTAAATCTTGAATTGAATGATTAGCCTTTATTAAATTGTGAAAAAGACTATTCGTCCTAACAAATTGGACAAATGACTTTATGATTTTAATTGAATCATATATGATTGATTTATGAATTTGAACATCTATGGTGAGCATGATTGAAACATGCATTTAGAAAGATTTTACAAGAAAAGTATATCATTGTTGGATATACATGAATATGCATTGAGTCATCATGCATTGTGAAAGTCCGGTGGACTATTGTTAAGGCCATGTTGCCTAGGAGTTGAATCACACCTTAGTGCGGGTGCGAACAGACTAGTGTAGGTCCTGTAGTTGACCTTGGGGGCGTTGGGGCACGGGTATCTCACAGCGGACAGTTGGTAGCCCTTCTGGACCGTGGGACAAACCGATGCAAATGCACCGACGATCCTGACTGAGACACTGCCCTATTTCGCGATCTTGTGGGAATGCCGCTGTATAAAGCCTTATTGCTCAAAATGATTGATTATTTTCTAGAAATCACTTAATTTTACGACTGACAAGATACTAGCGTGTCCCCTGATCATTCTCTCCAACGTTTTGTGTCTAGCTCCATGGAGTAGGATTGTTGGTACCATATGCATGTGCATAGTGAGTCGCTATATTAGTTGACATTTATTTAATTATATGACAATTTAATCTGTTATCTTGTCACCATTATAACTGCCTGTAAATGCTAAGTTGTTTATTATCTATTTTTAATGCTGATTACTATTTCTGAAATGTTATGTGGGCGTTATGCGCCGTTTTGTTTCTTTACTACCATAATAGGTAATGATTTAGAATGTCTTACCTCTTTTCTGTATTTTCTGCTATTTTGTCTATATTTATGTTCCATCGAAGACATCGGCGAAGGGGGTGAAGTTCTTGAATTCCCCGATTTTTGGCCCGACTTCAACTAGCACCTACTTTTGGATCATGGCGGCACATCCACAGGGATTTTTGGGTTATGTGCGGTTAGCCTTCCTCGGAGGTCTAGACTGCTAGCACATTAACTTCAGTTCTGATTGTTGTGTCTACGTGGGGGACGTGACGGTATCGCTGGCTTGGGGGCATTATGATCCGCCATGCAGTGTTAGATTACATTTAGAATTTTATATGCCCATTAGGGACATGTGGGGTGAACCTCACTACACCCCACGGGAGGATTCATTTCTCTCCACAGCCCGAGCCCCGGCTTGTAATTCGGTGGGTCCAATGAGGGTTTCCTCTGATAAGGAAGACCCTGAGGAGGAACCTAAAGAGGATCCTGACACGGTTCCTTCCTTCTCTTCTTAGGGGCTGATTCTGTCAATAGTCACTGATGGTTATCCGTCTTTGGGGCTTGATATTCTTTTTGGGGGTCTGTATATCATTTTTTGGAGGCTTATAAGGCTTAGGCTTCTTTTTGATGAGCCTTGATGTAACTAATGACTCATAGTATGTATCTAAATCGTATATATATATATATATATATATAATGTATCTTTTGCATGGATGTATGGTTTAGTCTTTATATTTTTCGCTTATAATAAATAAATAAAATATATATATATATATATATATATATATATATATATATATATATATATATATATTCATCATTTTATTTACACAAATATAATCAAATAAGTTCAGTTATGATCTAATGAACCGGGTTTTAATTTATGTTTTCATTTTTCGCATCGTAAATTGTAATGTGACATTCCCTCCTAAAAAGGGGCGTTACAGAGGTAGGGGGAAGTTTCTATTCATTTACTCTTTTCTTGTTCATGTTGCTGAAGTTAGGGTTCATGAATGGGAATTCGGATTTGGTGAGCCAATTCTATGCTTTTAGCTTGATTCTTGATTCCAAGAGTTGAGTTAGAACATTTTCAGCTCATTGGAAACCATGGTAGCTTGTTTTGCTTAGTAGATGTCCATAGTCCACTTGTTAAGCATTTTGGTAATTGATGTTTCCTTATCTTGACTTAGGTTTAAATCCATGATTTATGAGTTGAGTTTAGTATTTAATGATTCTATAATGATTAGAGACCTTCAATGATGTTAGAAATCATCTAGGAAAAGTTTTAAAAGTGTTAGAAATTGGTTGGAGAACCAATTATGCAAAAAACCACTTCTACAGATCGTATTTCTAGTGTTCTGGCACCTAGGTGCCATAGTTTGGGCACTTGGGCGCCCATAGACTAGTAGCACGCAGAACAGGGGAAACATCCTGACAGCTTATGGTTTTAGATGCATAACTTGAGCTGTAGTCATCGGATTGACCTGATTCTTATTGAAAGCTAAGGCATAAGGCTTCATGTAGTAGAAATTTCAAAATTCAATCACAGCCTAATTAGCACCAGTTTGGATTTGAATTTGGGTCAGATTTGCAGAAACAAGCAGACTAGCTCCCATTAAACTAGATTACGTAACTTCTTGCTTAGAGGTTGTATTTATATGAGACCAGTGGCTTTTTGAAGCTAACATGTAAGCATATAAGGAGTAAAAATTCCAAAATTATTGAAGTTAGAATGTGCATTTAGTGCATTCATGAAAATCAACCTTTTTAGGTGCTAAGTTCTGATTTTTCTCAAGATTCTTATTTTGAGAAAATGGACTTTCTACTTGTTAGGATTCTTTATATATGCTTTGTAAAGTGTGTTGAGACGCTAGTAGGGGTATTTCATGGAGGGAATTACTACCTTGCATATATGGGATAATAGGGGCCTTTGTGAATCCATTGGGCATGGATTGCCAAAGAAGAGTATCTAAGACCTTATTCAACATGAGGTTGACTTTGAATTCACTTGTGAAGTGATGGTGTGAGGTTCTAGATATAAGTGTATTAGTATTGAGAAACTATTAGTGGTACTTCTTGGAGAGAATGACCACCTAATCTATATAGAGATTTGATACACCTTAGGCATCCTTTGAGAAGTAGAATGCCATGGGCCAATACCTAGAATCCTGAGAAACATGAGGTTGCATTGTGAGTCACTTGTGAAGTGATGAGGAGTGGTACTAGATGTTGTAAGCTAAGTGTACTTAGCTTGTTATATTTGTTATTATGCATAAGCTATTTCTTTATATAGAAAGTAGGGCCGAAGATGCACAAATGACATTTTACTCCCTTGTGAGATGAGGTTAAGGTATAGGAAGTACTCGAAATGTGACTTTGCTTCTTAAGCGGTAAGTGAGCTTGGTTAGTTAGTTTGCTAATTTTCCTTAGTCACTCAGTTAGGGAGGACCTAGTGATGATTGTGTGTATTTGTGAAATACATTGCATATCTTCTTTTCAAACTTGTTATCTTGCTATTTTCCCATGTATTTTAGCCTGATATGGTGTGCACAACCATTTGGCCAAAAAGTTGTAGGTAATTAGTCCAGAAATGAGGACTAGTCCTAAATTCTTAGAGCGGAAGCTTATTATAGTCAGGGTTATCGGTATGGGGGTGGTAATAGTACTCTTACGTTGGTGAGAGGAAAGTACTCACCTATTACCATGAGGGCTTATGCTTTTAGGCCTAACCTACTCAGTATATATAAGGGAACGTGGTTCTTGAGAAATAAGTAAATGACATGTGTAAACCAAAATTTGCATCACCATTGCATAATCATATTATTAGGATCTTGTGTGAGCATAATCATACATCATATCATAAAGCATTGCATTTATTGGCCGCTGTATGTGCAGTTGCCTAGTTGTTGCTTGTTAGTTGCTTGCTCAATGATATCTCACGATTGTATGGATGATTGTTTAATATCATTGATTATTCAGTATTAGTGCGAGATAGGATTTTATCATGCCTTGTGAATGTTATATAGCGTATTTATAAGTTCCGATAGTATTGAATAATGGCTTATTTATCTGTTGTGGGCTTAATCTTATTTTTATAGTGTGGTTTGTTCATTGTGAATGAATGAACACTGGTATTGAAATGCTTATATTGAGAAAGTTTTTAGCCATGACAACCATTACCCAAGAGGGGCAGGGGTGAATTGGGTGATGACAAGTTTTAATACAACTTTGACAAATTATACATTTTGATATTTTCAAACAACACATGCAATGGAATAGGTCTAACAAATGTACAACTATTATAGATTACTCAAATATAACTTAGGTTATGGGATAAATCATGCAAATAATCTAGATATCAAATTCAACTCAAGCATATATAGTTAAAGCACAAATATAAAGAGATAGGGTTGAGAGAATCAAACACAAGGATTTATCCTAATTCAGCCACCCCTTGTGACCTACGTCTAGTCCTCAAGCGAACCACTCAAGATTTTCCACTAAACTTCAAGCTTGAACGGGTGCTTGAAAACCTTTTCAGATTGGAGCACTCAACAACACCTTGGATACCTCACCCTTGTGCTCAAAACATGGATACCTCACCCTTTACAATCCTTGAGGGATACCTCACCCTCTTTACAAATCAAGGGATACCACACCCTTGACAACCTTTGAGAGATACATCACTCTCTTCACAAACAAGGGATACCTCACCATTTTCTCTAGAGGGATACCTCACCCTCTTTACAAACAATCAAAGTGTTTAAAAGATGAAACTCTCACAAGAGTATATTAATACAAATTGAAGCTCTAACAATGCTTTTCAAGAATATCTCAAATATATACAAAAATAGAGCACTTGATGATTCAAAGATGATTCTCGGATTATAGTGATTGAAATATGTTTCTCAGTTATTGTTCAATCACAAATGATGCCCAAGATGTGCATATATAAGTTTTTAGATCAAAGGAGCCATTGGGTGCTTTAATGGGCATCATTAAATATTAATAAAATAGTCGTTGGACTCTGTCAGATTGCTTGTAATCGATTACACAGCAAATGTAATCGATTACATTATTGTTCCAATGTGTTCTTGGCTTTCTAGGCTCTGTGTAATCGATTACATTATTGGTGTAATCGATTACAAGTCCTCTGACTTGCTTTGTAATCGATTACAATATCCATGTAATCGATTATATACCTTCTTGAATGTGTTCTTGCCTTTTTGGGTTCAATGTAATCGATTACATTACTGGTGTAATCGATTACAAGGCCTCTGACTTGCTTGTAATCGATTACAAAAATTGTGTAATCGATTACCTTGGCTTTTGAACACATTTTTCAAGCCCAATTTAGGATTCATGCCATTTCTTACTTATAGAAACTTGGATTGGAAAAGATTAACTTCTGTTTTACAAAATCCAAGATTGAAATCAACATTTCTTTAAAATTTGAACTTTGAATATCAAGTTGATTTAAAAGATCTTGAAAAACCATTTGAATATAATTGAGATACCTTGAGAGCATTTCACATTGATGTTCTAAGACCTATATCTAATATACCTCTTTTGATCTTGGTCTTCTCTTTTGATCTTGATCTTCATCTTTGGCTCTTGATCTTCTCTTTTTCCTTTGTTATCATCAAAAACTCATTTGATATGCTTCAAGACATAAGTATTCACAAAAGTATGATTTCTCACCCCCGTTTATGTTTCCATGTAAATCCAGGTACAGGTAAAGGGAAACAAAAGAGGCAGAAGAACTAGAGTAGTTTTATTTTGTTTTTTTGCAATAAATATGTTATATATTTATTTCTTGCTGCCTTGAGTTTGTAAAAGTTATGTATTACAGTTTGCTTTGTGAGGCTGATGATGTATATATATGACTTTTTGTTGTTCAGGCTTTCCATATTTATTTATGTAAATGAATGTTTATGGGTTTAGTTTGTTGTTTAGTTTAGAAGTAGCATTGCTAATACTACTTATCCAGGTATATGTGCGATTTACTAGGTTACCGGTACTAAGATGTTACAAAATAAGGTTCGTGATAATGTTGAGTTCATGTGGGAACAACCGCATATGTCCATCTTAGTGTCAATGGGATTTCTTGCTGGAACTGGTCTTGTAGTCATCCAAAATGATAAGATGAAGGAAGAATGGATGGAAAATATGGAAGAACAAAGCAATGCAATCAAGGGTCCTTGCACCTAAGGTCCCATTGGGATAGAAGACTTGTGCCCTATTGCTAACATTATCATCCCAAAGGACTTTAAGGTTCCAGAATTCGAAAAATATGATGGGAGCACTAACCCCTTTTTCACCTGAAAACATACATTACCAAAATGTCAATTTGGTCAAAGGATTGGAAGTTCCTTGTTAGCTTCTTTCATGAAAGCTTGACTGGACCTGCTTTGAAATGGTGTATCCAACAAGACCTTTCCAAAATCTCTTCTTGAGATGACAGGGCAAACCTGTTTATGAGACAATATTAGTTCAACTTGGATATAGCCCCAACTCGGGAATAGTTGGGAACAATGCAAAAGAAAAATAAGAAAACCTTTAAGCAGTATGCCTAGAGATGGAGAGCCCTTGTAACACAAGTGCAACCATCATTGATGTTGACAGAAATGTGCTCATATTTCTTAGAGACTTTAGAAGCTCCCTATATTGGGACAATGACGGGTATTGTTTATTGAGACTTTACTGATTTAATTGTTGTAGGAGAGACGATTGAAATTCTTGTAATGGCTGGCAAATTATCAACTGGCAATAATGAAAGTGATTTCAAGAAAGAGTTTCCCCCTAAGAATAAGAAGCCGGAAGTGAGTTGCGTACAAAACCAATAACCTTCACAACCCCGCTATCCACCGTCTTATCTTGCCTACCGAGCCCCTCCATATAACCTAAACCTTTACCCTTCTTATTAAGCTCCTCCACCCTCTCCTTATTACTCACCCCACCAAATGGTGCCAACCATAAACATCACCCTAATTCCACCATTCCAAATCAACAATGTTCTCACACTGCTACTATATGCACCAACTCGCCCAACCTATACTTGATATCCACCTGCATCATCACAAAATTACTCAAGCCACCCACAACCTTAGCTAAAATTCCAAAATCAAGGTCACTTTCACCCCTAAAACCTAACCCCTTGACATTTGTCAAGATTACCAAATTTAAATCAATTTATAATCGATTTACCAAAACTACTTGCAGCATAAGGTAACACTGGGTCGAGCCCGTAGATCACTTTAATTATGAAGTCAGATTAAGAGGTTAATAAACAGGGAAAAAATGGTTTTGTAAGATTAAACAATAAAAAGTAATTAAAAGGAGTAAACAAAATTAGGAAAACAACCAATCCAAGAGAATTAACAAATCTTGATTTTAATCCATCCTTGATCTTTATAGATCTATTAAACTATCAAGCAAATCCTTGATCTTAGATCACATCAAGACGCCTCTCAATGATCCATGGATCTTCTACTAGAAACGCTTCTAGAATTCAATTAATTAAGGTTAGACAAATTAAGCATTCATCCAAAACCCAAATTAACTTAAAAATTAAGATCCAACCAAGCTAAATATTTCATCAAACACCTTTGATGCATTCTTTAACCTCTGAATTCATCTCTTGACACATGATAATTACGCAATTAACATATGCAAATCTCAATCAAATTAAGCATTAAATCAGAATTTAAACAAGAGAAGAAAAGAAAGAGAAACTTGATTAATAGATTAATGTATAGCAATTAAAACAAGATCTCAAGATTAATCATCAAGAATGTCAATCTCTTGGATTGATTAAAGAAGTTTAGCTCTCCATAGCCACCACCATTGGAGAACCTTCAAGAACCATACAAAAAATGAAAATAACAAAGAGAGAGGAGGAGAGGAAGAGAAGAGGAGAAGTCTCCAAAATCAAAAACTAAAACTACAATCACACTTCTACGTAGAAACTCTCCATTATTTTTTCACAAATCTGATTGCTCTCCTCTTAATCATTCACTAAGAGTCAAAAGTGGTTCACCCACTTTTGTTAATTATTCCTCCATTATCAAAGTGTGTCTCCCACCTTCCAATGATTCATTCATTTTTTCCACATTTTCATCTTTTGGATTTTTGTCACAATCTCTAATTCAAATCAAGTCCATCGGATAGCCTTTGAAGTAATCTTTCCAAGGAGTGCTCATATGCTTAATTTGGGCTTGAAATGAGTGAGATATGCTCAAAATAGTGAAGGTGTGTCCAGAATTCGTAACAGTACCACTGGTCCAACTTCAAGGCTGTATTTGACCATGTAAACATCCGAATCTTCCAATTTAATATTTCACAACACTTGTAGATATTTTTCTTATCTTTCCTAACATATAAAGAACATCAAAATCAGATATATACAACTCAAGTTATGGTCAAAATACTGAACCACTGTCAATATGCATAAAAATCCAAAAATTTTACTTTAAAGCCCAATTCAACCCAATGATCTAAATGAGTGCTAAGATCACTTAATTACAATCTGGACATCATTAATAAGGTAATTGTGTGGATAATTAATATGTTAAAAATCATAATTATCAAATACCCCTACACTTACTCTTTTGCACGTCCTCGGGCAAAACAGAAAAAACCAAAACTAGGGAATAAAGAAAAACAAAACAAACTCAAAAGGTAAAAACTCTAAAAGACTCAATTTCAAATAACATTCAAGAATGTAAAAGTTATAAGTAAGAAAAACAACTAAAGATTTAAGGGAACAAGCAAGGTATCATCAATTTGAAAAGAATGAATCAAGAATGATAGATTCTCACATGATATACTCTCAATCCCTCAAGTATTTACGGAATAAGTATTTCACTCAATTCAATCCAAGAAAATTGCACTACCATAAGCTTGCTTATTTTCTACTTCTCCACTACTCAAAACACATGCACACAAAAATCAAGAGGACTTTATTCAAGGTTGAAATGGGGCCAAGGTAAGGAAAGGAAACAATATAGATATGACAAGTTAAACACCCAAGAGAATAAAAGAGCATTGGGAAGGAACTCAAATGACAAGTAACAAACATGAATTTTTATCCCCAACTCCAAATAATACACATTCTCTTCACATATTTCCTTCACTTTCCTTCTCTTTTTTTTTTCTTTTTTTTTTTTGAAAAATTCAACCTCTCTTGCAATTTTTTTCTTTTTATCTTTTTTTTTTTATTTTTTAAATATTTTTTTTTCAAACACTTTGAATATTGCACACACACACTAATCAATATTACACAACCCCCACACTTGAACTGTTAATTATTCATAAGCCAAAGAGCTCCTCCAATGAAAATGAACCAATGCTCTTCCATTCCCTAAGGTAAGGTAAAACATGATTTTTCACATATGGCATATACTGAGCTAAAACAAAGAATAAGCAAGTAGGCTCAATGGGGTTAAACAAAGGAAATAATGCAGGGTTGGCTATTTGGCTAAAGTAGCTAATAAAAAAAAGAAGGCCTCAATCATGTTTATGCATGCAAGTGAAAATGTAGTCTCAAAAAGAATCAAAGCAAGTTCTAGAGTAATCAATTAACATGAATGAAAATCACACAAGAAAGAGGAGAATGGATGTTAAAATCCACCAATATGCTCAAAAACTCACAAGGTATGCATCTATCAAACTCAATCCACCAATTCAAATCATGAACCTTTTACTTGATTTATTTCTACTCATCACTTTAACACAGCTTAAAATCCATTCAAAAACACATTTTTCTTTCAAAGCATTGTTTTTGTTTTTGTTTTCTTTTTTTTTCTCTTTTTTTTTAATTTTTGTTTGCATCTTTGTTTTTTTTTTCAATAAACAAACACAGAAAACAAAACCAAAATAATAACAGAAATAGTAATAGAAAAATAAACAACAGAGTTGAAATATCAAAATAGCAAAAACAACAGAAACATTAAAATTGAAAACAAAAACAAAAACAGAATGCTAAAATTCCTCCCCCACACTTAAATTGTACATTGTCCGCAATGTAAAGCTCACAAGAAAAATAACATTTCATCAAAATCATCAATTAATGAAGGACAAGTAAAATAAAAGAGAGGAAAGGAAATAAACATCCTTATCAAGTGGGGTAGACGACTTCTTATAAGTGGACCTCCTCCAAAATATCCTCTTGAGCTCCCTCATAAAATGGTTTGAGGCGATGTCCATTGACTGTGAAAGCTTTGGTAGTATTTTCACTTGTAACCTGCACAGCACCATAAGGAAAAATCTTAGTAACAACAAATGGACCAAGCCACCTAGATCTGAGCTTCCCGGGCATGAGCTTGAGGCGGGAGTTATAGAGGAGAACTTTTTGACCAATCTCAAATGTTTTTCTCATGATCATCTTATCATGGAAGGCTTTGGTCTTCTCTTTATAAAGTTTGGAACTCTCATAAGCCTCCAAGCGGATCTCCTCCAATTCACCTGCTTTGTAGCTTTCGCTCCATGCCCGCTTGATTTAGGTCCAAGTTACACCTCTTTCTTGCCCAAAATGCGCGATGCTCAATTTCCCATAGGCAAGTGGCATGCTTTGCCAAAAATAATCCGATAAGGAGACATCCCAATCGAGTCTTATAGGCAGTCCTGTAAGCCCATAAAGCATCCTCAAGCCTTTTGCTCCAGTCCTTTCTGTTAGGTTGAACTGTTTTCTGAAGTATCTGCTTGATCTCTCTGTTGGAAACCTCGGCTTGCCCATTAGTCTGGGGATGGTAAGGTGTAGAAACTCTGTGCAAGACTCCATACTTTTTCATCAAGGCTTCCATGCTCCGATTACAGAAGTGCGAACCCTGATCACTAATGATAGCTTTTGGGACTCCAAACCTGCAGAAAATATGTGATCTAACAAAATCTACAACAACTTTGGAATCATCAGTCCGAGTGACTTTTGCCTCCACCCATTTAGATACATAATCCACAGCAAGCAGAATGTAAACAAAACCAAATGACACAGGAAAAGGACTTATAAAATCAATACCCCGAATATCAAATATCTCACAGAACAACAAAGGTTGTTGGGGCATCTCATTCCTACGAGAAATATTCCCTGTTCTCTGGCATTATTCACAAGATTTACAAAACAAATATGCATCATGAAATAGAGTGGGCCAATATAATCCGAGTCCAAAACTTTCCTAGCATGTACAGTAGGTCCAAAATGTCCACCACAGGCAAATGCATGACAAAAGCTAAGAACAGAATTAAACTCATGATCAGGAATGCATCTCCTAATGACTTGGTTACTACAAAATCTCCATAAATAAGGGTCATCCCACACATAATATTTTGACTCACTTTTCAGTTTATCAATCTGTGCCTTAGTGAAATGTGCAGGTAGTGCTCTAGCAACCAAGAAATTAACCAAATCTACAAACCAAGGAATGTTGTTACCTTGCATCTTGAAAAGTTGCTCATCAGGGAAGGCATCATGGATAGGAGAAGAATCTGCCTCTCTCTCAATCCGACTCAAGTGATCTGCCACCAAGTTCTCTGCTCCACTCTTATCTCTGATATCAATATCAAACTCCTATAAGAGCAACATCCACCTAATCAACCTAGGCTTTGCATCGGGCTTTTTCAAGAGAAACTTCAAAGCTACATGATCTGAAAATAAAACTACTCTAGAACCAAGCAAATATGATCAAAATTTATCTAAAACAAAAATAATTACTAAAAGTTCCTTTTCGGTTATAGTGTAGTTGGCTTGTGCAGCATCTAAAGTCCTCGAAGCATAGGAAATGACATGAGGTACTTTGCCGACTCTCTGTGCAAGGACAGCTCCCAATGTATAATTAGAGGCATCACACATGAGTTCAAATGGGAGTGTCCAATCTGGTGGTTGGATGATAAGTGTACTGGTCAATGCTTGCTTCAAGTGATTGAAGGCATCCTTGCATCTGTGATCAAAGTGAAACTCTACATCATTTTGCAACAAGTTGGACAGTGGAAGGGCAATTTTGCTAAAATCCTTTTTGAACCGTCAATAGAAACCTGCATGACCAAGGAAAGAACGAACCTCCCGCACACATATGGGGTAAGATAGGCATGAAATGACATCTATTTTTGCAGGATCTACCTCAACACCCTTGCTAGATACTACATATCCTAAAACTATACCTTGTTCTACCATGAAATGACATTTCTCAAAATTTAGGACAATGTTAGTTTCAATGCACCTATGCAAAACTCAATCCAAACTATCCAAACATGCCTCAAAGCAAGAGCCATAGACAGTAAAATCATCCATAAACACATCCATGCAACTCTTTAAAAATTCAGAGAAGATACTGACCATACACCTTTGAAAGGTTCTCGGAGCGTTGCACAGACCGAAGGGCATTCTCCTGTATGCAAATGTTCTAAATGGGCAAGTGAAAGTGGTCTTCTCTTAGTCTTCTGGGGCTATATGAATCTGAAAATAGCCCGAATATCTATCCAAGAAACAGTAATGCGACTTGCCAGTCAGTCTTTCCAACATCTGATCAATGAAAGGCAATGGAAAATGATCTTTCCTAGTGGCTTGGTTAAGCCGCCTATAATCAATGCACACCCGCCAACTGTTCTGAATTCTTGTGGGTAGGAGCTCATTGTTCTGATTTGCAACTACTATGACTCCAGATTTCTTTGGAACCACTTGCACGGGGCTCACCCATTTACTGTCGAATATGGGATAAATAATGCCAGCTTGTAGTAGCTTGGTCACTTCCTTCTTCACCACATCCAGAATCAGGGGGTTTAGTCTCCTTTGGGGCTGCCTCACTGGCTTGGTACCTTCCTCCAATAAAATCCTATGCATACATGTGGAGGGACTAATACCAGGAATATCTGCAAGTGTCCATCCGATAGCCTGCTTATGCTGCCTCAAAACTTGTAATAATTTTTCTTCTTGTTCAGGTTGTAGATTCTTAGCGACAATAACTGGAAGCTTCTCACTATCTTCCAAATATGCATATTTAAGGTGGTCTGGCAAAGTTTTTAGCTCTAAGGATGGGGGATGCACAATGGAAGGTAGCAAGCTATTTGAAACAAGCAACTCAGCAGCATTAAATTCGACATAATTTTGACTTACATTTTCATATGCTGCATCAGTCAAATAAGCACCTGCATCATCACTCATAACTGCATAAATCTCAGCACATGCAGTACATGGTTCAGTATCACAGCTAACACATATATCACAAGTGATAGAATCCAGAAAGTCAACAATATCAGGTAATTTAGCACTCATATCAGCATAAGTATCATCAACCAGCATTTCAATCATATCAACATGAAAAACTGAATGCTCCTCAAGGGGATGTCTCATGGCATCAAAAATGTTAAACTGTACCACATCTTCACCAAATTCCATAGAAAGGGTGCTAGCATGCACATCTATCTTGGTCTTGGCTGTCATGAGGAATGGTCTTCCTAGAATCAATGGAGCATGATTTGTTGAAGACTCATCTTCCATGTCCAGAATGTAGAAGTCTGCTGGGAAAATTAGGTCATTCACCAGCACTAACACATCTTCCAGCACTCTTGCAGGATAAGCAGTGGTTCTGTTTGCTAACTAAATCACTATGCCAGTGGGTTGTAAGGTGCCAATGTTCAAATACTTATACACTGACATAGGCATGACATTGATAGAAGCACCCAAATCTAGCATTGCATGGTCAAATCTGGAATTGCCTATAGTGCAAGGGATTGTGAAAGTTCTAGGATCTTTGCATTTCTTTGGCATGCTTAGCTGAATCATCGCAGAAATATTTCTGCCCATACTAACCTTCTCAGTACCCTTAAGTCTTCTCTTGTGAGTACACAACTCCTTGAGGGATTTGGCATACTTGGGAATTTGCTTGATTGCATCTAGGAGGGGAATATTGATTTCCACCTTCCTGAATGTCTCCATGACTTCCTTTTCCATTTCGCGCGCTATCCGCTTGGATTGTGTCACTTTCTGTTTGGGAAGGGTAGTGGAATGACCAAGTCCGAATTCTCGCACATTTCTTTCGGGTGATTCGATTCAAGGTTCTTTACGCAATGGGAGCTCTAGTTGTGGCAAATTAGGACCATCAATTTCTCTGCCACTTCTCAAGCTAATGGCACTTACATTGCCTCTTGGATTATTGACTGTTTGTGAAGGCAATTGGCTTGATCCTTGGCTTTTTAGCTCACTCACAGTGGTGGCCAGCTGCCCAATCTGAGTTTGTAGGTTTTGAATGGTGGCATTGACATTTTTTGAGGAACTGAACATTATTTGTGGCCATCTGTTTCATCAAATCTTCCAATGATGGCTCGGATGGAGTGGTTCTTTGGATTTGGCAACATGAGGGGGCTCCGCATGCAGTGGTACGCACGTTTGTTATTGTCTGAATGCAGGTGGTTAGTATTTGTTGCTAGGACCTATAGCTTGGTATCTAAATTACTGCTACTGTTGGGGTTGTTGTTGCTGACCAGAATTCCCATATCTCAAGTTAGGATGGTCCCTCCATCCAAGGTTATAAGTATTAGAAAATGGATCATATCTTGGCTGCTGGGACTGCTGATATTAAGGTCTACCAGGAAAAATGCCAGCTGCTGCAACTGACTGCTCTGGAAAAACAGAACCACTATCCTGAAGTGTGGGGCATGCATCAGTAGGATGAGATGAATAAGAGCAAATGCCACACACCATTGCAAGCTTTTGTACGGAAACTGGTACATGTTGTCGCACTGCTAATTACCTCACCAAAGAAGTCAATTCATCAAGTCTGTGTTCTATTTTCTGTTAGTCGACTTGAGACAATTGAACCTCATTGACTCCTCTGGTGGAGGTAAGGACTCTTGTGCCAAATTGTTGAGCATTTGATACCATATTTGCTATCAAATCTCTTGCCGCACTAGGGGTTTTATCCACCAAGGCACCTCCAGATGCGGCATCCACCATACTTCTATCCATTGGCAGCAAGCCCTCATAGAAATATTGAATCAAGAGCTGATCACTAATTTGATGGTGGGGACAGCTCGAACACAGCTTCTTGAATCTCTCCCAATATTCATGCAAGGTCTCACCAGTCATTTGCCTTATGCCACAAATGTCTTTTCTAATGGCAGCTGCTCTGGATGCAGGGAAGAACCTCTCCAAGAATAACTTCTTCATATCATCCCAACTCGTGACAGAACCTGGTGAAAGGTAGAACAGCCAATCCTTGGCTACATCAGCAAGAGAGAAAGGGAATGCCCTCAACTTGATATGCTCCTCAGAAATTCCATGTGGCTTCATGGTTGAACAAACCACATGGAACTCCTTTAAGTGCTTATGGGGATCCTCACCTGCAAGACCATGAAACTTGGGCAACAAGTCTATTAATCCAGATTTTAACTCAAATTCAGCATCAAGATCAGGATATTGAATGCACAAAGACTGGTAAGTTACATTAGGAGCAGCAAGTTCTTTAAGGGTCCTATTTTGCCTGTTATCAGCCATGATTTTAGAATCACTTAAGATCTCAAGTGCACCCTCAGATTCAATATCACAACTAAATTCAAAATCAATTCTTTCACTTAGCCTATGAGTTCTAATCAACCTATGCAATGTTCTATCAATCTCAGGATCAAATTCAAGCAAGATATCAGGATTAGACCTAGTCATGCACCAATCAAAACACAAAAAAAATACAAAATTAGTAAACAAGCAAAATAATTAGATAACACTAAAAATATACCAAAATAAATCTAATTGACCTATACAATGATTTTTAAAAATTATGAGACTTGTACAGCATGAAAACTACACAAAAATGAAACTAAAAAATGTAATAAAAAATATTAAAAAATTAAAAAACTGGTCTAAACGATGGATTTTGGGAAAACCAGGGGTGACCTCACAATTTATTGTGAGTCTTGTTTATTAGGCCATTTTCCTTCAACTGACCAAGTTTCAGCACATTCTGGGCACATTTTCTGTCAGTACGAAATTCTGCAAAGTGACCCGTAATCACCCGTTTTCTCCTAAAAATCACCAAAACACAGCAACACAAAGGTTAGTGAGGGATTAGTAGTTAAATATACTCTTAATAAGATTGAACAAAATCAGAAGGATCCCTGGCAACGGCGCCAAAAATTTGACATTTGTCGAGATTACCAAATTTAAATCAATTTATAACCGATTTACCAAAACTACTTGCAGCATAAGGTAACACCGGGTCGAGCCTGTAGATCACTCTAATTATGAAGTCAGATTAAGAGGTTAATAAACAAGGGGAAAAATGGTTTTGTAAGATTAAACAATAAAAAGTAATTAAAAGGAGTAAACAAAATTAGAAAAACAACCAATCCAAGAGAATTAACAAATCTTGATTTTAATCAATCCTTGATCTTTATAGATCAATTCAACTATCAAGCAAATCCTTGATCTTAGATCACATCAAGACGCCTCTCAATGATCCATGGATCTTTTACTAGAAACGCTTCTAGAATTCAATTAATTAAGGTTAGACAAATTAAGCATCCATCCAAAACCCAAATTAACTTAAAAACCAAGATCCAACCAAGCTAAATATTTCATCAAACACCTTTGATGCATTATTTAACCTCTGAATTCATCTCTTGGCATATGATAATTACGCAATTAACATATGCAAATCCCAATCAAATTAAGCATTAAATCAGAATTTAAACAAAAGAAGAAGAGAAAGAGAAACTTGATTAATAGATGAATGTATAGCAATTAAAACAAGATCTCAAGATTAATCATCAAGAATGTCAATCTCTTGGATTGATTAAAGAAGTTTAGCTCTCCATAGCCATCACCATTGGAGAACCTTCAAGAACCATACAAAAATGAAAATAACAAAGAGAGAGGAGGAGAGGAAGAGAAGAGGAGAAGTCTCCAAAATCAAAAACTAAAACTATAATCACACTTCTACGTAGAAACTCTCCATTATTTTTTCACAAATCTGATTGCTCTCCTCTTAATCATTCACTAAGAGTCAAGTGGTTCACCCACTTTTGTTAATTATTCCTCCATTATCAAAGTGTGTCTCCCACCTTCCAATGAATTATTTTCTCATTATGAAAGTGTGTCTCCCACCTTCTAATGATTCCTTCACTTTTTCCACGTTTCTATATTTTGGATTTTTGTCACAATCTCTAATTCAAATCAAGTCCATCGGATAGCCTTTGAAGTAAGCTTTCCAAGGAGTGCTCATATGCTTAATTTGGGCTTGAAATGAGTGAGATATGCCCAAAATAGTGAAGGTGTGTCCAGAATTCGTAATAGTACCGCTGGTCCAACTTCAAGGCTATATTTGACCATGTAAACATCCGAATATTCCAATTTGATATTTCACAAAACTTGTAGATCTTTTTCTTATCTTTCCTAACATATAAAGAACATCAAAATCAGAGATCTACAACTCAAGTTATGGTCAAAATACTGAACTGCTGTCAATATGCATTAAAATCCAAAAATTTTGCTTTAAAGCCCAATTCAACCCAATGATCTAAATGAGTGCTAAGATCACTTAATTACAATCTGGACATCATTAATAAGGTAATTATGTGGATAATTAATATGTTAAAAATCATAATTATCACCCTTTTCCAAGGAGTATCCATTTCAAACACAGACTTATTCCAAAAGCTGTTTGATGCTCACCTCATATCGGAAAATCTTGTACGTCCCCTAAAACCACCATTCCCAACGTGGTATAACTTTAACTTACAAATACCCCATGGACATCCCAGGGCATTCAATTGAAGATTGTGAATCTTTTAAGACTGTAGTAAGGAAGCTAATTACTTATGCAAAACTTGACATTCAAGAAGAGGCTGGACCCAGAACTGTTAACAACTCAATTCCTAATCATGGTGGAAGGAATGGAGTAAATGCTTTGGAGATGGAAGGATCACCAATAAGAAAGGTTATAAGCTTACGTACACCGATGGCTGAAATATTTGAGGGGTTGAAGAAAACATGTTATAGTATCACTGCACTAGCTACAACGATGAAAGAAGAGGAGAAGCACGATGAAAAGTCAAGTTGTGCTTATCATTGTGGGGGAATGGGACATGATATCAAGAACTATTGGGACTTTAAGGTTCGAATCCACGGATTGCTCACTTTAGGAGTAATACAAGCCAAACAAGGGGTAGCTTCCTTTAAAGAGGTCAATATAGAGGTGGAGGAAAGAATAGGGAGCATGGCTCTTAGAAAAAAGAAGGATAAAGGCAAAATGAAACACATTCCTTATCTGAGGGAAACATTCCCAGCACTAGCTGAGATAATCATATTTGAAGAAGTCATTCACCTCCGAGGCTATCTCACTATCAATGCATTGCATGAAGAAAGCCCAAAAGGACGCAAGGCAATCCATCCTTTTACTGATGAGGAGCCATTGAGGAACTAGAAATCTGATCCAATGATTGATGTGATTGTTTCCAAGTAAATGTCTAGTCACACTGTACTAAGAAGATATTTAAGACTAGTTATGTTACTTGAGACATTAACTAAATGAATTTGCATGTTTATTCATCATTTCTCCTCGTTGCACTTTTGGTTTGTCCTTTTGCATTTATCAATTTTCTTTTTCTGTGCAATATCTTGCTGTTGGTCCATTCTTGCTTTGTCATTCCTACTCTATTTTGCCTTTCCAACTCCACACAAATTATTTTCCAGATATTTGAGTCTTATGAAAGGAATCTCGAAAACTCATCAATTGATTCTCCTGCAATGGTTGATGAAGAAGACCCTGGATCTAGTGAAAAAGAGGAAGTTGCCAAAAAATTTGCAAAATTACTGGAATATTCAGAGAAGGGTTTTGACTTGAATGACGAAGTAGTATAGGTGATCAACATAAATGTTGAGGCAAAAAAGCAGAAGTTAAGGATAATGCATCCTAATAGGTCCCTGAAGATCAAGGAAGAAGTCAGGAACAAATAAGTAATCACTTGGTGTGCACTATGTTTTCGTCTCAAAGTTAAAGTTTTGAAAATAAGCAATCATGATTTAAAAAAAAAGATTGATTATCTTTCTCTATCTTTTACAAAATTTCATCATCTTTATTATCCTTTGTTACCCCTTTTGAGCTTGAAAGATTTCTTTAAAGAACCTTAGACAAGGATCACCCCTACACTAGGGGTTAGTATAAAGTAAAAAAAGGCGATTTCTTTTAAAAAAAATGAAAAATGAAATGGTTCATAACAAAGGCATATGATGAAGTAGAAAAGGAAAGAGAATACAAAAGTGAGCAAAAAGGGTTAGTACTCTTGATAATGCCAAAGGCAATTGACAGAGCTTATTAAGATCCTTGGTCCCTTTCAACCCTTAAACACTTGTTTGAACCTTATATCTTTTCTTTCACAACCTTTAACCTTAGTTATGCTACAACCCTTAAAAAAGTTCATTCTGATTAATGAAGGATTGTTGTCATTTTCATTAACTTTAATTTTGAGACAAAAGGTTTATGCTTTTTCAAATTTTTAATTCTTTGCACACAAAAAACACAAAAAAAGAAGAAAAAGCCAATTAGGTTAAAAACCCGAAAGGGCAGCCTAAGCAAAAGTTAGGACAAATAAATAGGCAAAATCTCAGATAAAGATGGTCTGAAACTCCTTGAAGGGTCACCAAATTGGGGCAATTTTTATTTGCATTTGATTGACTACACATGAGCAACTATGTTTGCATTTAATTGGCCATACTGGGGCAAATTTTATGAAGGATTAAGGAGAAGATGTGTTGAAGAAAGTGGTAACAAAGACAACAGTTGATTTATCAAGCAATTACAGGGAATCAATTGATGAGGAATAAGGAACCAATACTAAGGCAAATTTTTGTAACTTTCTTTTGTTTCTTCATTTTCATTTTTTATGTATGTGCCTTACCAAAAGTTCATGTATAGTTAGATTACCAAAGTAATAAAAGGAAGTTTGTTCATTCGATGAATTTCTGTCCATTCATGAATGCATGTTTACTTATTAAGTTATGTCTCAAATAAAATAAATTTAAGGTCAACAGTTTAATTTGACAATTCTATAGCAATCCCTCAATGATTGAGTTGAACCAAAATATCTCAGTAGCTCAAAGCACATATTGTAATGCAGCATTTGTTGGAAACTATTATAATGTTAGTCACATAAGCTTTTGTTGCCAAGAAGAAAAGGGGAGTCAAAAAAAGTAAATAAAAAAATGAAAATGAAATAAAGCAAGGAAATGAGCAAGTAAAGAGGATTCCAAGCCAATCAAAGGGTCCAATGAAGAAAAACACGTGAACAAGGGTTTGATTAGTCAAAGTTTTTCAGAGTTATCATTGGTTCAAATGACTTTTAATAAATTAAAAAAATAATTAAAAAAATAAAACAAAAGAAAGAAGGGAAAACAAAGAGAGAGAAAAATAGAGAGAAGAAAAAAGATTTTTCATGTCTACCTAACACAAATGCTTTCTTGTCATTTACTTTTGAGCGCATCGATTCCATGCTTTTTAAATTTCTGTCATTTACTTTTAAACACATCGACTCCTTGCATTTATTTTGAGCGCATTGGTTCCTGTCATTTACTTTTGAGCACATCGGCTCCTTACATTTTAAATTTCTATCATTTATTTTTAAGCGCATCGGCTCCTTGCAATTTAAATTCCTGTCATTTACTTTTGAGCGCATCGGCTCATTGCATTTAAATTCTGTCCTTTTTGTTTGAGTGGATCGGCTCCTATCATTTACTTTTGAGCATATCGGCTCCTTGCATTTAAATTTCTATCATTTACTTTTGAGCATGCATTTCATTATTCATGCATTGTTTTGTTTTTCTTTTTGTATCATCTTATGCATTTCTGGATAAAATTTGAGTTCATGTCTTTACTCGTTCCTTACAATGATAAAATGAAAAACTGCAGTTATTCTTTTTATCTAGTAAGTAACAAGTAAAGAGGGGTAATTGTGAACACCCAATTTTGTCTGGAGCATTAACACCTTTTTGTTTAAAAAAACAAAAACAAAAAAAGCAAAAAAATAAAATAAAAAAGAGAAAATAAGAAAATTAATTGCACTAATAAGTGTTCCTTTTTCATTTAGCTTATTTCCTTAATTTTTGACCCAAATCAAGCCCAACCCAATAAGAAATATGTTCAAGTCCATTTAACTACCTAGGCCCATTTGTCTTGAGTTTCTTTTTTTTTTTTTAAAGAAAGAGAAGAAGAAACTAACATTGCATGTTAGCAATAAGCCAAATGAAAAAAGCCAAAAACAAAAAGACAAAACAAGCTTTCTTATTCCTGGCAGAAGAAAGGAAAAAGAGTAATGCTAGAGATTTAAAAAAAATGAAACATCAAAAAAGAATAGAATTGTTGTCAATATGCTGTGACTAAAAAAAAAGTGAGCCAAAGATCTAAACACAAAAATGGAAGGTTGCAGCCCTGCAGGAGAAAAGAAAAAAATGAACCAAGCTAAGAAAATGGAGTGGAAAGGGATTGTACAATCTGTTATCATGCAGCCCAAGTTAGAGATTTTTTTATTCCTATATAAAGCGGAGCAATGTAAAGAGCATAAAAATTTTGGCTAGCTAGTGTAAGAAAGAGGCAGAAGTAAGGTTGGAGAGAAAAACAGTGTGTGAAAAGAAATTTGGTTTGAGCATCACTAGGCACCAACCATTCTCACAACCCAACCATCTTTAACCTTCACTCCGTCATCTCACCTGCATCATCACTTCATCACCATCTTCAACAACAACTCACCAGCACACAACCACCCCATTACCATCCATAACCATGTTCAACCAACACCATCCACTCCACCATCCATGAACCACCCTTCCTATAACCATCTTCATTACAAACCCATCTTCACCATCATGAACCACCATAAGCACAACACCGAACCAGAACCACCACCTAAAACCTCTCCCTTCAATGACCAGTAGCAATCCTTCACCATAATAACCACCCTTTACCCTCACACCCACCATGAAGCTCCACCAAACAAGTCACCACCCGTCCACCCAAAACGTGACTCACTTCCATCAACACAGCTACCACATCCACCTAAATCGTGACTCACCTTAAGCATAATACCCAACCTTCCACCGTAGCCACCCTCACCGTCCCCCTTCACCATATTCATCAAACCGTGTGCCCCAGAACCAGACCCATAGTCAGCGTCATGCCACCACCTTGCAAAACGTAGATCTGAACCAGCACAACACGAACCTAAGGCCACCGCCGCATATCTGCCCCACCGTCTTCGCACCTTTGCATACCTGCCACTGTTCCGCACACCAAATCTGTGAAGCTTCCACCCCACGCACCTCCATCACCACTAGATCTACTAGCTGCACCGTTGACCTAGCAGCACCATCGCCGACAGCGCCTCTTTCCACTGTGCACTAAGGCCGCCTTTAAGAACCTCTGTGAGCGTCCCTGCTTTTTTGAAAACCAATTTCCTCTGTTACTTTCATTTGGGCCACTTCTTTTTAATGCTTATTTGTTTGTTACCCTGGGTTGAGTACAGAGAGCTTTGTTGGTAACTTGAGTTTTTTTTTTCAAGAAAAGTAAGAAAAATGAAAGAGAAAAAAAATAATAAATACAATAAAAAAGTAAAATAAAATAATTGAACTTTGTTAAGAAGAATAAAACAGGATTACCTGAGTTGTAATAACTTGAGGATTCGTCTTTTTTTAAAAATATATATAAAAGAATAAAATAAATTTTTGAAATAAAAAATCTTTTTGTTACATAAAATCAATTAACCCACACTTATTTTCTAAAGAATTGTGTAACTTTGAGTTCCTCATCACACTGGGGATATGTAGGAGCGGAACTCTTATTCCGTCAAGTTAAAAATTAATTTTTCATAATTTATTTGTTTATTTTATTTTTTTAATGAAAAGGGTAAAACAATTATTTTTAAAATCTGATAATCGATTATCATGACTTGGTAATCGATTATCAGTTTATCACCCATGTTTTATCTTATTCTATAATTTGATAATCAATTACCATGATCTGATAATTGATTATCCCTAGCTTTCATTTCTATTCTTTAACTTGGTAATCGATTATCATGACTGGTAATCGATTACCACCAACCTGTCTCTCTATTCTGGAACTTGGTAATTGATTATCATCATTTGATAATCGATTACCATCAACTTTTAATTCAACTTTGTAACATTGTAATCGATTATCAGATTTTGATAATCGAATACCATCTTCCAATAATGTTTTATTTTAATTATGTAACTTGGTAATTGATTATCATACTCTAATAATCGATTACCATTTTCTAGTAATGTCTCTGTAGAGGCTAATATTTGATTACCAATCTCCCATAATCGATTATTAGCTATTTTTCATTAACCAGAATAGATTTCAAGATATGGTGTTATCACAAATAATCACCAAAGTTCAAAGTAACTCCTTCCTTGGAAATTCCAATCATGATACCATCAAGTATTCAACATATACTCAAGTTCAACAATCATTTATATATATGCCATCAATACAACATAAAACTCAAAAGAAAATCCTCAAACCAATTCATTCATACAAGATTTGAGAAACAAGAAGAGATAAGAGTAAGGTAAAGATGCACAAAACCCCTACCTAGACTCCTTTGAATATATAGAAGTTGAAAGATGAAACTTAAGATAAACTTGATGATGACTTTAAGATTATCACCAAATAGAACATGTTGATTAAATGAGATTGTCTGACTAAAGCCTTGCAAGATAATGGCTAGAAAGTCTTCAAATAAGACTTTCAATGATGGTGGCTATAGTGTTTCTTTTCTTTTCTCTTATTCCTTGATGTGTCTATAGAGAGAAAATGAAAAGGAAAGTGTGAGAGAGTGTTTTCTGAAGGGGAAGACAGTGGAGTGGAGAAAAAGAAAGATAAGAACGAAGATTGTTGTGTTGTCTTGGTTCAATGGAAAATGTTTATCTCTTATGGATATTTTGATCTCTCATTTATGAGTTTTTAACTTCCATAGGTGTTATAGAAAATTCTACGACTTCATTCAGTTCCTATACTCATCATTTAATAACTATCTAGGGACACCATTGATAGCAATTAAACTCTATTATTATTCCTTAAGTAAAGATAAATCTAAGGAGTTAAACTAATATGCTTACAAGTATCTGCCTTAACCTATAATCATTCCCAGAATAATCCCCATCCTCTACTTAATCTCTTCACAAAATCTCATGATTTCCCAAGCTACTCTCCTATTTAGTTTTGGCCTTTAAACACTCATTCTATGTATTAAAATGCCAAATAATTCATTTAATTTTTCAAAAATTACCACAACTCATTCTAATTGTTTATAACCTATAAATAAATTTTTAATATTTATTTCTTTTATCTAAGCAGTTTATACTAAGTTCTGAGCTAATATGAGTTATTTTTCACATCCTGTGTTATAGCATTATACCTAAACTAGCTCAGAAAATCACTAAAAATAATAGGTAATTCACACAAGTTTTAATAAGCTTCTATAATAATCATCATTAAGGCTAATAGGTTAGGGAGGATATTACAATTCTCCTCTCCTTTTAAAAATTTTATTCTCAAAATTTAATTACCTAGTATGAAAAGCTCTAGGTAGTCTTGTACCATACTGGACTCTAACTCCCAAGCAGCTTTCTCTAAGTTCTTTGACTCCTCTATCCACGATTCTTATAGGTTTTATTATGTAAGTTAAATCATCTCTTAATTGTACTGATTCATTTTTCAAGATGTGTGAAGGACCATGATTATATTTTCTGAGTTGAGAGACATGAAGGATATTGTGAAGATTGGACAAACCGGGTGGAAGGGCTATTTGAGAGAATACTTTTATAAACCTCCTATAATACCCATCCAGTACTAAGAAACTCCTGATCTCTGTCACAGTTGTAGACCTTTTCCATTGCAATACTGCTTCCACCTTGCTTGGATCTATTGATACCCCTCCTTGGGACACCACATGACCCAAGAATTGTATTTCCTTTATCAAAAACTCACATTTTGCTAATTTGGCAAACAATTGTTTCTCCTTTAGGATTTCTAAAACTATCCTAAGGTGCTGCTCATGTTCTTTTACTATCTCTAAATAAATAAGAATGTCATCTATAAAGACAACTACAAACTTGTCCAAGTATGGTCTAAAGATTCTGGTCATATAATCCATGAACATTGCGAGTGCATTGGTCAAATAAAAGGACATCACAAGATATTCGTAATGTCCATACTGGGTTCTAAAAGTAGTTTTAAGGACATTCTATTCCTTAACTCTAATCTGATGATACTCATATCTTAGATCAAATTTTGAGAAAACTGTGGCTCCTCTCAATTGATTCATCAAATAATCTAAACTCAAATTATTTATAGTTCGGGGTTTAGGGTAATTGTTTCTAATTTTATTTTCCATGTTCCTTCAACTAGTCCCCAAACTTCTTATGCATAAAATCTTAGAATTTAATTTTTACTTGTTAGCTAGGGAACAACCATACCTCACATTTAATGGTCAATATAACAGTCCAAAACATCTAGATTCATCATGCAATTGTCATAGCTCACAAGCTTATAAACAATATCCATAATGCATACAAGTCACTGTACTAACCAAGTAAACACATGAATCAATTTATACTATACTTAGTTGCATAGAATAAAAGTCATAGAGACAACAATTCTCAATATTAGCACTGCACATATGTATGATCAAACCATTAATAAAATAGTCACAACAAATTTCAAATTTTCACATCCACCGTAATTAACCTTAGTCCAAAAGCCTTATTAATAGTAGAGAAACAATTTACATATGATGTTGTACAAAATGTGCATTCCATCAAGTAATACTTTATGTCACCAAATATAAAGAAACATAGCAAACGAAAATAGTTTGTAGTCTTGTTGAAAGGGAACACCACAAAATTTTAATGTCATTAACTATCACACTAGAATAATGCTTTTATTCAGTCATTACTAATCTCATACCTCATATTAAAAATAAATTTATGGTATAACTCAACAATTCTCCTCTCCATTTACCTTCCACTTTACAATTTACTTATCAATAAATGTACAATCCAAAACAGAATCGGTTTCATGCACAATGTAGAAACATGATAGAATATTATCATATAAAATATAACCACTTGAAGGTACGTGTTGAAGCACTTAACAACATACACACCTAAGAATTGCTAGGCCATTCTATTTTCAAGCATTAAAACTCACTAATTGGATTCTCAAAATTTTAATTCCTAATAAACTAAAAACATAACATAATTTTAACTTTTCGTTTCCTATTCTCCAAGTCATGTTAATTATACATACATTTTTCAAACTATACTTACTAATTTTATGATCATGAGGATTTGAGATAATATCAATAGTTTACGTGACAACCAATTCATGCCCAGGATAATATTAATATCAAAAGTAAGTAAGCAAATAAGATTTACAAGAAAATTCCTATCCTCTATATGTACATAACCATTAAGAAATTTATCTTTGATTATGCACTTACCTTGTATCGAATCGAGAGATCGAGTTGCCTCTTCTCCACTCAAAGTGAAAACTCTTCCCTTAGTTTGTGATTTGGGATTAGGTTTCTCTCCCTAGCCCTGAGTACAATTTCTAGCATAAGGCCCTGTTTTACTTTGAATATAGCACACAACCTGATCCAATATACAAGCCTTATCACCATGCTTCTTGCCACATTTTGTACACTTGGGTCCCCAAGTTTCTATTTGAACTTATTTTCCTTTATCCTATTGGTACTTGGACCGAGAAGCACCCTCTCTAAACTTAACATTTAACCTTTTCCTCTTCTGAGAATTATTTGATTTATGCTCTTGTGAGGGTTTAGGGTCATAAGTCTCTATAATCCTACATTTGTTAACTAAAGTAGGAAAATCCCTAATCTCCAATTACCCTATTGTTCTCCTAATACCCTCTCTTAATCCTACCTCAAATTTCACATACTTCTAGTTTTCATCTAGATTGTACTTAAAATAAAAGGATAACTTAGATAATTCTTTGAATTTGGCCATATATTGGTCTACAGACATATCCCCTTGCACAAGCCTAAGAAATTCTAACTCTTTTGCTTTCTACAAATCATTGGGATAATACTTATCCAAGAAAGATGTTCTAAACACTTTCTAAATAATTTGGGTACCTACTATTTCTAGCAATCTCCTAGCATCAACCTACTAACTTTCTGCCTCTCCTACCAACATATAAGAGCAAAAAGACACCATATGTTCATCAATGCATGCCATAATAGTAAAAATATTTTCCTTCTCTTTAATGCAATTTTCAGCTTTAATTGGACTATATTCTCCTTTAAAGAATGAAGGAGTAGCCTTACTAAATTCTGAGAGATTCTGAAAGTTCTAATTTCTCATGAGTTCTCCATTATCTGTCAGCTATCTAGGTGAGTTATTTCCTATCCTTCCTAGCATTCTATTAGTAATGGTAGTCAGCTCCCTCACAGCAGCAACCATATCTCTAAATGCTTTTGTCATTTCAGCTGTATCTTCATTTACAGATCCCCTAGTAGCACGGGTTCGCCTAGTAGATGTCATAGTTTCCTATACATACAGAACATTACATATTGAGTTAATCAATCTCAATATAATATAACAGTGCAATAGTAACTATTAACATTCATACCTAAGACTGTTATACAATTCTATCCATATATCTCACCATCAAGATAAGAAAATGCATAACATATAATAGGAACATCTAATCATGCTAAAAGCATAGCTAGTCCATACCCAGGCTCAACAAGATGACCTACTCTGATACCACTAAATGTAACGCCCCAAGACTAATACTCCTAGTATATCCTGAATACACTGAAGTATTTAGGCTTAGTCACGTCGTAACTAACTTTATTTTTCCTTGATTCTTAACTATATTTATTTTTATTTCTTACATGAGCCTTGTGAGGGATAATAATATTCATATACCATAAAATTTTCTTATAATAATTCTAAGTACTAATATACACCTGAAATACTCGACTATATACTTGACATGTATAAGCCATACTAGCTTCAATAACTTATTCATCCCATTACGTCAGTATCAAGTAATACATATCTTGCCTTGATAGGCATATAAATATTATGTACATGCCACTACATAATATAATTCATGGCAATAGTTAAAGAAGAATATATATACACACACACACACACACACAATTTCAAAATCTACATCTTTACTCAACAGTTGAATCAAGTGTTGAAATCATCATGGAAAAGAAAATAGCAGGGTGAGAATTCTAGAAATTTTTAGTATATCTAGTCAAACATATGTCATTACAATAATTCCAACTACTTTGGGGAATCAAAACAATTTTTAAATATTTCAAAGAAAGGTGGTAAATGCCAAAATGGTTCATTTCTTTTCCCATGGGCAGAAGTCCATCTTCCAATAATGTTTTATTTCAATTATGTAACTTAGTAATCGATTATCATACTCTGATAATCGATTACCATTTTCTAGTAACGTCTTTCTAGAGGCTAATATTCAATTACCAACCTCCTATAATCGATTATTAGCTATTTTTCATTAACCAGAATAGATTTCAAGATATGGTGCTCTCACAAATAAACACCAAAGTTCAAAGTAACTCTTTCCTTGGCAATTCCAATCACGATACCATCAAGTATACAACATATACTCAAGTTCAATAATCATTTATATATATATATATATATGTTGATACTCAATTTTATCCATTTTCTTTATTTTCATTTTTATTTAATTTAATTTCTTTCTTTTTTAGAAAAAAATTTTTGTATGGGTCAACCCATGACCCATTTCTCTTCTCAACCCATAACCCATTTTCTCAACTTTTCCCCTTCCTGCTGCTGCCACCGAAAGCTTGCATTGATTTGGATTAAAGCTTCTATCAGTTTCTTTTCCCTTTGGCATTTCTACCATTATTTCTAATCATTATCTTGCCTGTTTGCATTTCAAAACGTAAAAGCAAATTAATTGTGAATGTGAATCAAAGCAAGAATAAAGGGGGAGAATTCAATCATTCAGAAGGAACCCACGTGAAATCACAGAGCTACAGAGGATTCGAAAAAATAGGAGCAAAAAATCACAGACTGAGAAAAATTCCCATTCATCCTACGAAAATTCTCTGTTACCCGAAATCCCTGCAGCAAACCACCATCATTCACATACCAAGCATCACCAAAAGCCTTCTTCACTTACCTTCTACTTTCTTTCCATCTCTGCACCTGCCTATTCTTACCATTTTTCTTCACCCATTCTCACCATCAGATTGACCCATTCTCTGCAACCTTCACTTCATATCTCTCCACGTTGAAAACCACCCATCAGAACCCAACATCACAATCTTCTCCCTTTAACCAACCATCCACCCACCCAACTTTGATTCCCTTCTCATCATCTTCCCTGACCAATCCACTCCCGGTAAAGCCACCCCAAATTCCCCATAACCTTCCCACCAACAACCTTCCAACATCATCATCCTCTACCCAAAACAACACTACCCCATCCCAAGCTAGCAACCACCGCCTATACTTTAGTCACGTCGCAAGCCACCATTACGCCATCCACGTCGTGACCCCAACCAGCGAGCCCACCGTCCTCGCCGTCGCGCTTCACTCACCATAACCACTCGGATCCGAGCCCCACCCGCGAATCATCACGTGATCCACCACGGAGCCCTTCATCGCTCCACGCGTAGCAACCGCGCCTCCTCCACGCCGAACGGCGAGCCATCTCCACCGCAACAGCCGCGCGAACTCATCGTCTTCCGCCGAAACGCCGCTCCCCGGTAGTAAACCACCATCAAACCCGGATCCACAACTCATTGTTCGCACCGCGAGGAACACCGCGCCGCGCATTCCCAAGCACCACCGTGAGCTCCCCACCGTGAGTTCTCCTCTCCCCCTCATTTTCTTTCTTTTCAATTTTCGTTTGATGACTTCCGAGACTAAAGTCTCTTTTATCTTCCTATGCATTTCATTTTCTTTTTCTTTTTTTTTTTTTTTTTCGATGGGCTTCACCAATTTTCTTTTTTTTTTCTTTTCTTTCTTTCTTTTTTTTTTTTTTTTTACTATAATAGAAAAAGATGTGAAATAAAAAATCCAAATGAGTTTTGAATTCTAGGATTTAGTACTTGTTTGATCATATTTATTTTACTTGATGATATGTTTTATATTGTATTTTGTGACTAATAAAAAATAAATAAATAAAATAAAAATACATAAAATATAAAAAAAATCATAAATAAATAAAAATGTAATGAAAGTGAGTTTGTGACTTGTTTTGATTATAGTTTATCTGTCTCTTTATAACTTGTGAATTTTTTTATTGATTAAAACTTGCCTATGACGGAAAAATTGGGAGAGGATCGAGGCCGATCAGATTACACTTCTTCCCGATAATCTTGAGGCTTTATATTGGATTTTGCCGGAGAGCGCTTACGTGAAGTCTAATCCCCACATAAAAATTAAAATAATTATGTAAATTAAAATATAATTTTTTTAAATAAACCAAAATAAACTTTTCTTTTTGTAAAATAAAGTATTCAAATAAAAGTGAACAATTTCATACTGAGTTCAACATCATGATTGTGGTGAATTAAAGTTTTATTTTTCATGAAGACATTTTTTGGAAATTAATGCAAAAATCTCCTTGAGCCTAAAAATATTTTTCTCCTTGATTACAAAAGAGATTTTATTTGGCCATTTACTTTAAAAATTATTTTCTTACCTTAAACAAATTTCTTTGAGTTAAAATTATTCATTGGAATATTTTTATTTTTTTATTTGGCCATTTTATTTTAAAAATTACTTCTCTTCAAAAAGATAAAATTTTAATTCACCACTTTTATATAATATGTTGTAGACTTTGAATTTGTTCTAAAATAATAGCTATTTAGCCATCCATTCCATGTCTTAGTCATTTATCATATTTGATATTATGCTTGACAAAATGGGACATGTCAAAATAAAAAAAAATAAAAATTTCTTTTCTTTTAATTAATAAAGGACCAATTAAATTAATCTTGCAAATAACATTAGATTAAAGTGTCGTTCTTAGAACGGACGGTGTAGGGTGCTAACACCTTCCCTACCCGTAATCAACCCCCGAACCTCATACTTTGAAACGTAGACCATCTTTTAGGTGTCCAATTGCGCCATTCCATTTAATGGATAAAGCGATTGGTGGCGACTCCCCAACACCCCGAGGTCCTATCCTCCTTGTTCTTTTTATTTTCGCGGCGCCCTTCGGGACGGTTGCGACAGCTGGCGACTCCACTGGGGAGTGTTTGGAGGGTTGAACCTTATTTTAATCTCATGTTATTTGCTCTTTAATTATATTGGTCCATTTATTTTTGTTTGTTTTTTATTTATTTCATATTATTGTACATTTTGTTTATATTATATGTATTATATTTCTGCTTTGTAAATAAGTTCTCTCATGTACACTTCCACACACAAGCTCTCTCTGCCGAGCTCGATTACCTTGTAGGCTTAGACAGAGGGTGAAGTAGTGTTGCTTTGTGGGACCGTTGGTCTCCGTTTAGGCACATGAAAACCTCTCGCTCAAATTGAACTCTTTCCGCTTGTAACCTATCATGGGTGAGGATGGAGAACCCTTGCTAGCCAAAGTGTTTGGTGACAAGAAGGACAATTTGGGGACCTTTTGTCCGATAGGGTCTAGAACCAAAGCTCTCACTTGTAGATATAATCTTAGAGCTATCATCATTCATAGAACTTATCCTGATCGGGTACCAAGATTAGGTACCCCTTTTCCTCTAACATACGAGGAATTTCTGTTTGTCTTTTATTTTGTAGTTGTTAACTTTTCTTTTATCTTGCATTTGCATATGTGGTCCAATCCTGTGAAGATATCGATAAACCTCAAGCATGAATAAGGGAAAGATGACTCTAATGTATGAGGTGGCAGAGAGTATCGGAAATTTGTCGGTGAAGAGTCTGCAAGAATTCAAGCCAAGGAAGGAAATAGTTTGCATTGCGAGGATGTTCCTTTACCTCTCTTAAAGGGGAGCCATGACTTTGAGCAAAATGACTTAAGGAGGCTCCGTAATGTGTGGTGTAGCATGAGGAGACAAGAAGAATTCAATGACAAGTATGGAGATATTGCAGCTCTCATGTTTATCACCCCTGACCTCCAAATGTTGAAAGCTATGCTCCATTTTTGGGACCCCTCATATCGATGTTTTACTTTTTGACAATTTGACTTGGTGCCCACGATTGAGGAGTATGCTAGGCTTCTTAATAGAGACGACTTGCCAAAGGACAAAGTGTACTCACATGACCCTAAGAAGACGCCCGAGAAGGATCTTTGTCCAAATTGATAGGGATTCATGCCAATGAACTGGACAAGTACATGGTGGATGAAGGACGAAGTCTAGATTCGGAGTTCTTGCTTAGGCTGGTTGAAGCTCAAATTGATCAAAGGTTTGGTTTGGTAGCACTAGCCCTTGCTATTTATGGGTTAGTAATTTTTCCAAGATGGAAAAATCAAATAGATGGACATGTGATCAATTTGTTCGAGCAGATTGAGCATGGGGTACACCCAGCCCCACCAATTTTAGCCGAGACAATTCGATCTCTGAACTACTGCCGAGTCCATCAAAAAGGAAGGTTTTGGGGATGTGCACCATTACTTGCAGTATGGATGCTTAGTCATATGCCAACGTTGAAGTGCTTTAACCATCCAGAAATTGATCTGAAACAGTATGTCATACCTAAGCACCCGCTCTCTCTATATGGTCGTGATAATTGGCCTCCCCGAACTCCGACGATGAGGCAATGGATCAGTTTTTTCATGGAAATAAAAGAAGTGGTCTGGAGGGCCAAGTGGTTTCCTCACACTTATACCATATATAGATGTAGAAGCAAACCTTGGGTTCCACTTATTGGCCCATGGGGAGTGGTGGACTATGCTCCAGCTATGGTTCGAAGACAAATGGCATCCCTGCAATTCATTCCGATGACTCATGGATTGTCCAAATTTGAATTCTCGTATGACGATGAAGGAACCAGTCATAAAATAAAAGAAGTCATTGAAGATTGAAAGGACACAAGAAGTGTGAAGCCCGGTCTCCCATCATCTGAAACGACACCAGAATACCCAATTTGGCAGGCTAGTAGGAAGAAGGGGTTTCTTGCTCCTAAGGTACAAGGTCCAGAGTTACCAATGCACCAATTTAATGAACCCAATGACTACTATGTTGAAGCAAAGGGGCGGTACGAAATCATTTATCGGCAGTGGACTACTGAGAGAAGGTCCTTGAAAGATCAACTTAGCACTGCAAGAAGAAAAATCCAAAGTCAAGAACAAATGGCCTCTAAAGATATTGAAATAGAGAGGTTAAGGAAAACATGTCAAGCCCTCGAAATAATCATCCAGGGAAAGATGGTCAACTTCAAGAATTCAAGAATGAAGTTAAAATCTTGAATCAACATTTGGAAAAGCATGTTGAATGGTCTACTTTCTTGGAAAGTAAGAAGAATCGATTAGAGGATGATGTTCTTTTCTTGACTAATGAAAAGAATTTCTATCGTAATGCAAGCCAAGAAATGGAGCGGAAAGCCGAAATGGTTCTTGATAATATGAGAGAAATCTCCAACCATTCAAGAAAGAGGGCAAGAGAAATCATCAAAGTGGAAGCCAAGCTAGCACCAGGAGAAAACCAAGATATTTTGACTCGGGTTAGAAAGGACCTTGACTTCCTAGGAAAATTTCACTGAAATTAGTTTCTTTTCTAGGAATGCTGATGTAATGACTCTTTCCATCTTATTTTGTAAAGCTAATTCCTCCATCTGACTTGAGGAGTAGCAAGAATCAACATGTGTAAAACTCTCTATGACCATAGAGCTTTTTCCCTTTGAATAAATGAGGTTTATCGATATCGCTTGCTGCTTTGGATCACGTCTCTACATGCATAGTTTTATTTTTTGCATTTTCTTTTCCTTTTTCATATTTTCTAATAATAAAAAATGAATACAGAAAGGAAAAGCTGTCTCTACGACACCCATATAGGACTCGCTCTCAATCAAGAGTCATGGATGAACTGGGTCAGTCACAAGAGGAGTTGAGAAGTGAAGTAAGCCAGCTCAAAGAACAAATGGCCAAGATCTTGGAAATTCTGGAAAAAACGAAGAACACAGAGGGGACTCCTTCAAAGGCAAATGATGATCCTTCTGCCACGCCTGCACACCCGCCCGGCTTTACGCCAGTTCCTTGGCAGTATCCTAGTGTCACCTCTCAAGGGGCCATGATGCCACTCACAATTTACTCAAATAATCCTGAAGCACAGGCATCTTCATTCCCACCATATGGCCTTCCACCTGGTTATGTGCCACCATTATCCACCAATATTCCTGAGGGCAGTGCACCGACAGTCCCAACGAGTTCAAACCCTCTCCAAGGATCTCAACCAAATATCAGTGAGATTCCTCAGTACCCGGTTTCTATTCCACCTTATGGCATTTCTCCTGGTTTTATGTCATCCCAAATTACCAACCCTCTTGAGAGCGGCTCTTCATTGGTAATACCTACTTAGGGCCACAAGGTTCGACTCAGGCCCAACCTCCTTTCTACATGCCACGCTTTTTTCCCCATAAAGTCGCTGGAACTTCTCCATTTGAACCCTTCAAGCGAAGGCATTCAATCCAAGGGAAAATTAGAAGTTCGGAAGAAAGATTGCGAGCCATAGAAGGAGCAAGTAGCTATGGTCTTACGGATGCCGCAGAGCTCTGTCTTGTCCCGAATGTGGTAATCTCTCCAAAGTTTAAGGTCCCGGATTTTGAAAAATATAAGGGAACCACTTGCCCAAAGAATCATCGACCATGTACATCCGCAAGATGGCATCCCATGCTCATGATGATAACACTGTTGATTCATTTCTTCCAGGATAGCTTAGTTGGGGCAGCTTCTAATTGGTATACACACTGGAACGTGCCCATATACGATGCTTCAAGGACTTGGCGGATGCTTTCTTAAAGCAATATAAGTACAACATCGATATGGCACCAGATAGGCTACAGTTACAAAACATGGTTAAGAAAGGAGCTGAAACCTTTAAAGAATATGCTCAGCGGTGGAGAGAGATAGCTGCTCAGGTTGAACCCCCATTGTGAGAAGGAAATGGTGGCCACATTCATTGACACTCTCCAATCACCCTTCTATGACAAAATGATAGGGAGTGTGTCGTCGAATTTCTCAGACATGGTTATCATCGGGGAAAGAATCGAAGGAGGAATGAGAAGTGGAAAGATTGAAAGCTCAATGGGGACATTTAGTGCCAAAAAGCCTCCAGCAGGGAAGAAAAGAGAAGGAGAAGCCCATGCTGTGACTTTCGATCAAAGGAGTTTTGCCCAAGGGAGACATAGCCAGACACCTGTTAACCCTCAACCATCCTTCCAGCCTCCCTACATGCCTTACTATCCATACATTGCTAATGCCTCTCAAGCTCCATATCCTCAGCCTTATCACCCAATGATCCCTTATCGTGCACCATCTCCTATCCCAAATCAAACACTCCCTACCATACCATATCAACCAACCCAACCATGGGCCCAAAACCCAAATACCAATCAAAGAAGGCCGCCAGCTAACCAAGAAAAGAAACCTGTCCAATTTGACCCAATTCCCATGACCTATACTGAACTGTTACCACAACTCTTCCGAAATTCATTATTGGTTCCTTGCCCAATGAAGCCATTGGAACCCCCCTACCCAAGAGGGTTTGACCAGAATGCTAAATGCGAGTACCATGCTGGGGCCGTAGGTCACTCAACAGAAAATTGCAGAGCCTTGAAGTTCAAAGTGCAAGACTTGATTAATGCCAAATGGTTAAACTTTAAGGAAAAAACTCCTAATGTAGGCCGCAATCCCTTACCTGATCATGGAGGTCCAGTAGTTAATGCCATAGAGAAGTCTTCTGGATGATGCCTCATAAGTCAGGTAGCTGAGGTGAAAACTCCCATGAGAGTAATTTTTCAAGAGCTTTGCAAATATGGGTTGATACAAAACCAAGTTGAGTTTAAAAAGGGCAATGAAGATGAAACAGTGTGCAAGATTCATGGGGAAGTCGGGCATTCTATTGAAGAATGTGATGAATTCAAGCAGATCCTCCAAAGTTTGATGGACAGTCACCTAGTGCAAATAAGCAATCAGTACGATAATGGTGACGTCTATATGGTCAAGGAAGTTACACCTCCACCAGTTCAAGAGGCTGCCAATACCTATGCAACACAACCAATCATAGGGCAAGCTCCACGCATACCAAGGCCATTGACAATTCATTATAGTAAAGAGGTGTCTCCGCAAGTCTCTTTTGGTCGGAATCCTATCACTATTCAAGTCGAGCTCCTTTTCCCTATAAGGATACGAGCTGTGCCTTGGAAATATGATGTGCAAGTCGTTGTGAATGATCTCCAAGACAATCAAATGAAAATCTCATCGGCTATCTCTAACATATCTGGGATTGGTGGAATGACTCGGAGTGGTCGTATTTATACACCTGAGTATTTGCGTAAAGACCAAGTGGAGGAAGTGGAAAGAATTCGGAAAGGGAAAGGCAAGATAGGGGAAACTTCTACTGAAGAAGTCTTGAAAGAAAAAGAAGAACCAAAGGCAACACAACAAGAGCTCTATAAGAAAGAAGTGACCGAAGAAGAAGCTTGTGAGTTCTTAAAGTTTATAAAGCAAAGTGAATACAAGGTGGTAGATCAATGAACCGCACCCTGCAAGAATATCACTTTTATCCTTATTAATGAACTCGAGCCACACGGGAAGGTTTTACGTTGTTTTTGTTAAGCTTCGGCGGATACCCGACTCAGTAAGCTTCTTACGTTATTTTGTTAAGCTTCGGCGGATACGATTCCGCAAGCTTTTTACCTTTGGGTCCTCGTACCGTTGTTTTGGGTCCTCGTACCCTTGCTTCTTTGTTTTGTTAAGCTTCAACGGATGCCGACTCAGTAAAGCTTCTTACGTTGTTTTGTTAAGCTTCAACGGATACCCGACTCCATAAGCTTCTTACCTTGTTTACGTAAAGCTTCGGCGGATACCGACTCAGCAAGCTTTTTACCTTTTCGGGTGCCCGTGCAGTTGCTTTTGGGTCCTCGTACCCATTGTTTATGTTATCGGGTCCTCGTACCCATTGCCTTTAAGTTTTCGTTAAGCTTCAAGCAGATGCGACTGACTGCAAGCTTTCGGGTCTCCGTACCCATTGCTTTGAAGTGTTACGTTAAGTTTCGGCGGATACGTGAATCCACAAGTTTTTACCGTCTCATGGATAAAATTGAATCAATTCCTTTGTTTTTCATTTATTCTAAACGTAAAACAAAGGGGGGCAGCTGTTGATACTCAATTTTATCCATTTTCTTTATTTTCATTTTTATTTAATTTAATTTCTTTCTTTTTTAAAAAAAAAATTTTGTATGGGTCAACCCATGACCCATTTCTCTTCTCAACCCATAACCCATTTTCTCAACTTTTCCCCTTCCTGCTTTGCCACCGAAAGCTTGCATTGATTTGGATTAAAGCTTCTATCGTTTCTTTTCCCTTTGGCATTTCTACCATTATTTCTAATCATTATCTTGCCTGTTTGCATTTCAAAACGTAAAAGCAAATTAATTGTGAATGTGAATCAAAGCAAGAATAAAGGGGGAGAATTCAATCATTCAGAAGGAACCCACGTGAAATCACAGAGCTACAGAGGATTCGAAAAAATAGGAGCAAAAAATCATGATCGAGAAAAATTCCCATTCATCCTACGAAAATTCTCTCATTGCGAAATCCCGCAAACAAACCACCATCATTCACATACCAAGCATCACCAAAAGCCTTCTTCACTTACCTTCTACTTTCTTTCCATCTCTGCACCTGCCTATTCTTACCATTTTTCTTCACCCATTCTCACCATCAGATTGACCCATTCTCTGCAACCTTCACTTCATATCTCTCCACGTTGAAAACCACCCATCAGAACCCAACATCACAATCTTCTCCCTTTAACCAACCATCCACCCACCCAACTTTGATTCCCTTCTCATCATCTTCCACACCAATCCACTCCCGGTAAAGCCACCCCAAACTCCCCATAACCTTCCCACCAACAACCTTCCAACATCATCATCCTCTCACCCAAAACAACACTACCCCATCCCAAGCTAGCAACCACCTGCCTATACTTTAGTCACGTCGCAAGCCACCATTCTGCCATCCACGTCGTGACCCCAACCAGCAGCCACCGTCCTCGCCGTCGCGCTTCACTCACCATAACCACTCGAATCCGAGCCCCCACCCGCGAATCATCACCGTGATCCACCACGGAGCCCTTCATCGCTCCACGCGTAGCAACCGCGCCTCCTCCACGCTGAACAGCGAGCCATCTCCACCGCAACAGGCTGCGCGAACTCATCGTCTTCCGCCAGAAACGCCGCTCCCCAGCCGTAAACCACCATCAAACCCAGATCCACAACTCGCTGTTCGCACCGCCAGAACACCGCGCCGCGCATTCCCAAGCACCACCGTGAGCTCCCCACCGTGAGTTCTCCCTCTCCCCCTTATTTTCTTTCTTTTCAATTTTCGTTTGATGACACGAGACTAAAGTCTCTTTTATCTTCCTATGCATTTCATTTTCTTTTTCTTCTTTTTTTTTTTTTTTTTCGATGGGCTTGATTTTTTTTTTTTTTTTTTTTCTTTCTTTTTTTTTTTTTTTTTACTATAATAGAAAAAGATGTGAAATAAAAAATCCAAATGAGTTTTGAATTCTAGGATTTAGTACTTGTTTGATCATATTTATTTTACTTGATGATATGTTTTATATTGTATTTTGTGACTAATAAAAAATAAATAAATAAAATAAAAATACATAAAATATAAAAAAAATCATAAATAAATAAAAATGTAATGAAAGTGAGTTTGTGACTTGTTTTGATTATAGTTTATCTGTCTCTTTATAACTTGTGAATTTTTTTATTGATTAAAACTTGCCTATGACGGAAAAATTGGGAGAGGATCGGAGATATGATCAGATTACACTCTTCCCAGATAATCTTGAGGCTTTATATTGGATTTTGCCGAGGCTTGCGTAAGTCTAATCCCCACATAAAAATTAAAATAATTATGTAAATTAAAATATAATTTTTTTTAAATAAACCAAAATAAACTTTTCTTTTTGTAAAATAAAGTATTCAAATAAAAGTGAACAATTTCATACAGTTCAACATCATGATTGTGGTGAATTAAAGTTTTATTTTTCATGAAGACATTTTTTTGGAAATTAATGCAAAAATCTCCTTGAGCCTAAAAATATTTTTCTCCTTGATTACAAAAGAGATTTTATTTGGCCATTTACTTTAAAAATTATTTTCTTACCTTAAACAAATTTCTTTGAGTTAAAATTATTCATTGGAATATTTTTATTTTTTTTTATTTGGCCATTTTATTTTAAAAATTACTTCTCTTCAAAAAGATAAAATTTTAATTCACCACTTTTATATAATATGTTGTAGACTTTGAATTTGTTCTAAAATAATAGCTATTTAGCCATCCATTCCATGTCTTAGTCATTTATCATATTTGATATTATGCTTGACAAAATGGGACATGTCAAAATAAAAAAAATAAAAATTTCTTTTCTTTTAATTAATAAAGGACCAATTAAATTAATCTTGCAAATAACATTAGATTAAACAGGTAATCGTTCTTAGAACGGACGGTGTAGGGTGCTAACACCTTCCCTACCCGTAATCAACCCCCGAACCTCATACTCTGAAACGTAGACCATCTTTTAGGTGTCCAATTGCGCCATTCCATTTAATGGATAAAGCGATTGGTGGCGACTCCCAACACCCCGAGGTCCTATCCTCCTTGTTCTTTTTATTTTCGCGGCGCCCTTCGGGACGGTTGCGACAATATATATATGTCATCAATATAACATAAAACTCATAAGAAAATTCTCAAACCAATTCATTCATACAAGATTTGAGAAACAAGAAGAGATATGAGGAAGGTAGAGATGCACAAAACCCCTACCTAGGCTCCTTTGAATATATAAAACTTGAAAGATGAAACTTAAGATAGACTTGATAATGACTTTAAGATTATTACCAAATAGAACTTGTTGATTAGATGAGATTGTCTAGCTAAAGCCTTGGAAGATAATGGCTAGAAAGTCTTCAAATAAGACTTTGAATGATGGTGGCTATAGTGTTTCTTTTCTTTTCTCTTTTTCCTTGATGTTTCTATTGAGAGAAAATGAAAAGAAAAGTGTGAGAGAGTGTTTTCTGAAGGGGAAGGTGGTGGAGTGGAGAAAAAGAAGGATAAGAACGAAGACAATTGTGTTGTCTTAGTTCAATGGAAAATGTTTATCTCTTCGGGATATACTTTGATCTCTCATTAATGAGTTTTCTAACTTCGATAGGTGTTATAGAAAATTCTACGACTTCATTCAGTTTCTATACTCATCATTTAATAATCTATACACACCATGGACAGTCATTAAGCTCTATTACTTTTCCTTAAGTTAAGATAAACCTAAGGAGTTAAACTAATATACTTATAGGTATCTGCCTTAACCTGTAATCATTCCCAAAATAATCTTCATCCTCTATTTAACATCTCCATAAAATCTCATGATTTTTCAAGCTACTCTCCTATTTAATTTTGGCTTTTTAACACTCATTCTATTTAGTAAAAATGTCTTACTAATTCATTTAATTCCCCAAAACTTACCACAACTCATTCTAATTGTTTATAACCTAGAAATAAGTTTTCTATATTTATTTCTTTCATCTAAGTAGTTTATACTAAATTTTGAGCTAATATAAGCCATTTTCCACGTCCTGTGTTATAGCATTATACCTAAACTAACTCAAAAAATCGCTAGAAATAACAAGTAATTCATGCAAAAATTAATAAGCTTCTATAGCAATCATTAAGGCTAATAGGTTAGGGAGGATGTTACACCTGTTACTTATATTTCTTCTTCAAATGTTTTCCTTTAGTCTTTTCTTCTTTATATCCATGCTCCTTCCTTCATAGGTCCTCTCCAAAGCCCTCCTTGACACGTAAAAAATCATATCAAACCATGAGTATTGGATCAAAGTGTCAAAATGAGCTTATTAACTCTATACAATGCAATTGGATGAAGTGAAATTGGCTTAAAACTAAGTATGAACAAGTGTATAACTTTAGGCACAATTTCTTAAGAGAACTATGGAGAATTTTGACTTAGCATTCACATTTTCATTCAATTTAAGGCTAAAATAAGTCTGTTTTGTGGAGTTATCATACCCACAAACTTAAATTTTTGCTAGTTCTCAAGCAAAACAAAGCGTCAGAGGCAAGGACACCACTTCAAGTACCAAGAATGTATACGCTTATCCACCAATCAAACAAGCTTGGAGCTCAATAATACCATAGTCTAAGAATCATCCACATCCTCAAAGAAACAATCATGACTTCAATCAAAGTTAAATATCATATATCTCCCACTTTGATGCTTCACTCCAAGCATCCAACACATATTCATCTATTCTGACTACATACATAGTGAATGGCTTCCTAATCATGACATACATCTTCAGATGAACTCATAAGTATGCAAATGCAAATCCACTTATGCATCTCATGGTTGCTATCTTCCCTCTTTCCACTAAATCTAAGCAACACTCCTTTAAGATCATTAGCAAATTTTATTAATCACATCACCAATTTTCATATTTATTTTCCTCTTTTTTTCTCATTTTTCAATGAAAGTATGGCTTTGTAATGACTTGAATTGTGACACAGTGTGCCTAATCCACACATCACATTTTTGTCAAGAGCTTAGAATTATGACCGTGCGCCTAATCCACACATCACAACTCTACACTTACCAGGCCATTCATCATCTTTTATTCATTTTTTTTATTATTTTGTTTTACATAACTATTGCAACTAAATCATTTCTCCAAGGAATTTTTATCCAAGATATAATTTCAAGAGAGAGTCCAACAACCAAGATGAAACATAAGCATTTAAAGCATGAGCACTTTATGATTTCTTCTAAAAATGTTTGCCACCTTTATTTCAAAACTCTACATCTATGCAATAAAGCTACATGTATACGCAAATAGAAACAAGAGAGCTTCATGTGCAAGCCAAGGATCATATGAAATTTCCTATTAACCAAGTCATTTCATGTTCCATGTTATCATTAGATGGTCATTATAAACAATTGGTTCACCAAGCTTCAATTTGTTTTCACAAGAGAATAAGAAATTAATTGCAAAAAAATGTGATTTCTCATACAACAATCACAAGAACTTACACACAAAAGTTCAACTAACCCACCAAATTGAAAAATAAAAGAAGTAAAAGGCTGAATAACTTACAAAAAAAATTTAATAACTAGAGTAAAACAAATACTAACTTAATCCACTAATTATTTACAATGTAACTACCAACAGTCACAAAACATCAAAAGCCAAAAAGGGAGAGGGAATGGGGTTACTGATTAAGCATCCAAAATAAACTCCCATGGTAAGATAAAATCAAATAAACCTCCCCCAAACCTAAGGGAAATAATGCTCCCACTATTCAGATAGAATCAAAACAATAACAAAAGGAAATAAAAAACAAAAAGAGAGGAAAGGTAGAAAGGAGGCCATAGTTAGGTTGTCATTGTTCTTCCAATTAGATCTGCCTTTTCTCCAACTTCCAACCCTACATACACAAACAAACACAACCGAAATTAAATAACTAGCAATACTAACATTAAGGAAAACAACTCAAAAGTAAAAGAAAACATTAAGAATTGAGTGAAGAGGTTTAAGAACTTGGGTTGCCTCCCAAGAAGCGTCTTCTTTATAGTCATGGCAAGACTATGTCTAGTTATGACTCATAGTGGTTGGAATGGAAAGTCAGATCATATTCTATTGAGCCCTTCAAAGTATGGGGTTGTGTCATGCTCAATGTCCTTAAAGAAGCCTCCAAAGCTATGTTGAGTTTCAAAGATCATTGGGTTACTTAGGGGCTTAACATGATTGGTCACTCCATTAGGCTATGGGTCCTTAAGATGTTTGAGGTCTAATTTAGAAATATCATTGGGTGACCATTTCTCATTGGGTACAACCTTGATTGGCGGTGAGGGATCCTTGTTGACTAGTGCTTCCTTTCTCTTTGCTTGAATAAAATTCACAGGAGCAAAAAGATCCACTATAGGTGATGATTTAGCATTCCTGAACACATTAATGGTCATATTGCCGTCATCAACCCTCGGGATCAGTTCTCCCCTTGGCACATCAATAACAACTCTAGAGGTGGCTAAGAATGGCTCCCAAGGATGAAAGGATTATCTGCATCCTCCTCTATGTCCAGTACCACAAAGTCCATGGGAAATATAAACTTCTCTACCTTTAATAACACATCCTCCACAATCCCATAAGGCTGCCTTATGGTTCTATCTGCAAGTTAGAGTGATACTATAGTTGGCTTAACTTTTTCAATCCTAGGCTTTTTAAGCATAGATAAAGGTACTAGGTTGATGCTTGCCCCAATATCGCAAAGGGCTTTCTTAATGGTCAACTTCCCAATAGTGCAAGAGATGTTGAAACTACTAGGGTCTTCCATTTTTTTGCAGTAACTTCCTTTGGATAAGAGCACTGCATTCCTCATTTAGCTTGATAATCTCATTATCCTTCAACTTCCTCTTCTTAGTGAGCAATTCCTTCATGAAATTCACATAAAAGGACATTTGCTCAAGTGCTACCGCGAAGGGAATGTTAATATTTAGCTTATTGAAAATGTCAAGGACTCTAGAAAAATGCTTCTCTTGATCTTGTTTCTTTAATCTTTGTGGATATGGAATTTTAGCATAAGGTGAACTCATAAGGTTTGTCCCAATCAAAATCTTTCTTCTTCCTTTTTTCTCTTTAGGACTTATTTCTTTAAGTTTGTCTTCCTCCTTAGGTTCCTTACTCAACTTATCCTCCATAAAAGCTTCACTGTTCTCTTGCTTATGCATTGTTGAGGTCACCTCATCACTATACTGGTCCTTATTTGCTTGTGGCTTAATCACCTTTCCACTCTTAAGGTAATTGCATTGCAATGCTCTTTTGGGTTTATCACCATGTCACTAGGCAATGTGCCTTGTGATTTCTCAACCATTTGTCTAGAGAGTTGTCCAATTTAAGACTCCGAACTCCTAATAAATGATTCTTTATTCTTGAAGTTATATATAGTTTCTTGCATGAAGTCATCGATAGTCAAAGCAAGTTTTTGAACAATATTTTCAAGATTGGATGGTTTGTCTTGTTAGGGTTGGAAGAAGGATGAAGGAGGAGATAGTTGGTGGTAGGGAGGTGGTGGAGGTCTTGGCATGCCTTGATTGTTCCATGAGGAATTTGGGAGATTCCTCCACCCAGAATTGAAAGTATTTGAATAAGGGTTGTTTTGATTCCTTTAAGCATTTCCCATATAATATACCACTTCATTCCCTCCTTGATTTGGAGTCTCAGTATCACATTGCCTATTCATATGCTCACCACCATAGAAATCATAGACTAGGGGAGGAACATTCACATAATTAACATTCATACCTCCAATTTGTTTAGTAAGATAGGCCACTTGTTGAGAAAAAGGTTTTTTTTTGGGCAAGTATGGCATCCAAAGTATCCAATTCAAGAACTCCTTTTTAGCTATCATTCTCTCTTTAGCAAACATGTAGGAGTTATCTACCATAGTCTCAATTAATTGCCTAGCTTCCTCAAGTGTCTTGATATGAGCAACATGTTGATGCATCTACCATGAATCAAGTAGAAGGATTGATGCCATTGTAAAATATCTGAGTTTGTTGCTAGTATTCAAAGCCATGATTCGGAAACCTCTTCATAATTTCTTTGAACCATTCCCAAGCATCATAGAGTGACTCATCTTCTTTTTGAGAGAAACTTATGATGCTGTGCTGTATCTTAGCAAACTTGAAAAAGGGAAAGTATCTAGTAAGGAACTTTGAAGCCAAGCCCTCCCAAGTTGTGATGTTTCCATTTGGTAAGGATTGAAGTTAAATCTGAACTCGGTCTCTCAAAGAGTGTTTGAACAATCATATTCTGATTGCATTCTCATTAGCTCCATTGATTTTTATGTTATCGCATAATTGGATGACGTTTGAGAGGTGAAGATTTGGTCCTCATCATCATTACCTCCAAATTGATTCTATTGAACGAGATTAATCAAAGCCGACTTGAGTTCAAAGTTGTTGGCTTCCATTGGTGGAGGAATAACACTACTAATACACCTTTCAATAAAAAGGTGTACAGTACTCTCCCAAAGTCCTTCTTGTATGATTTTGATTTCTTCCAGCCACACTACTTTCTACTTCTAGTAGTTTCCTTTGCTTTTCCTATTTTTGATTCCTTTTTGAAGTTTTTTCAATTTCTAGATCAAATAGTAATGCTAGCTCATCAACGGTACCTTGCATAAACCAACGTAACACAAATGAGATTCAATAACCTAAAAATCAATGCAAGAATTAAACAAAGACAAATAATTGTTTAGATTAGTAATGTACTAGCTACTACTTGATATTGACAATGAATAATCTTTGACAAAGATGCCAAAACATGAAGCAATGTTGGTAAGTATACCAAATCGTAAAAGTAATAAAGATAGTGAGAGAGTACCGTCCACAGGGATTATGTTGTCAATTACCAGTTTCGCAAGTTAGATTACTATCTAAACTATCAATTTGAAGGAGAAATGTATAAATTGCATAAAAATCACAAAACAAACAAAGAACAATGTTTTTGAAATTTTAGAGAGATAAAAGGTGCAGTGAAAAATAAGTGGATAAAAACGCTAGGGATTGACTTCACTTAACGCATACTTGATTTCATTGAATCCATGTTAATTTAGTTTGAAACCCTTAATTGATGGTGAGAAAACACTTAGTTAGTTAAAACCCAATCCTTTGGTGAGATAACCCTTCCCTAATTACCCAAATTATTAATTCCTTAGTTAATCCATACAATTAGAGGGATAAAGTATAAGAATCTCAAGAAAATCATACACAACAAAACTCATTCCTAAATCTTGCTAGATCATAGCATCAATCAAAGAAGCAAGCAGTAAAAGGGATTTCCCACTCCACCCAATACCCAACAATTCAATTTATGGGTGATCAAGTCATAGAAGCATTACGTACAGAGATTGATGCTCAATTAAGAAGAAACAAACATAGATTATCATCAAAATTCAATTACATCAAGTTTAGGTCAAGCTACATCTCTCCCTGGCATGGAGAAATTTAGCTACTCATGGAAGAAAATAAAGAGAAAAATGAAAGAGAGAAAGAGTAAACTCATAGATCCATGATGATGATGGCAATCTTCACTTGAATCCTTGGGTTCAAGCTCCAAACTCTCCAAAATTAGTTGAAAAATAGAGAGAACAGGAAGAAGAGAGAGAAAACTAGATCTAGAAAGTGAAAATCGTCCAAAAAATGATTACACAAAACTATTTATATCAAGTCATGTGTGTGTCATGCCCATAAAAAAAATGAGCATCTTGTATCCAAGCATATGCAAGGGTGTTCGTGGAACTCTAGGGTTGGGACTCTTGTATGTGTCAGGAATTCATGCATATGCGTGAATGGTCCATGCATGTGTGTGGAACTCTCTGTTCTTCATGTTTTCTTTGTACCATACTGCGTGGGTTTTCCACACATATGCGTGGACTTGTTGCTTCCATTTTCTTCTTCCAATGCTTTCTTTTGGTTCTTTCTTCTTTAAATCCATGCTCCTTCCTACATAGCTCCTCTTCAAAGCCCCTCCTTGACACCTACAAATTCACATCAAACCTTGGGTATTGGATCAAAGTGTCAGAATAAACCCATTAACTCTATGCAATGCAATTGGATGAATTGAAATTGGGTTAAAACTAAGTATGAAAAGTGTATAACTTTAGGCACAATTTCTTAAGAGAACTAAGGAGAATTTTGACTTAGCATTCACTATTTCTTTCAATTTAAAGCTAAAATAACTCCATTTTGTGGAGTTACCAAAAATCGAGAATGGAAAATGATTGAAGAAGAAAGAAAAATTTATGAGACAAAGACACATTTTAGGGATTTTAGATCTGAAATTTGGGGAAGAAATTGATATTTGGGAGAAACTGAAATGGAAACATAATCAAAAATATATGATAAAATGCTGAAAGATTAGGGTTGGTGTGAGAGAAAATTATAAAGAAAATAAGGGAAAATGGGACTGAAAAAGTGTTTAGAAACTGAGAAAATAAAAAGGAAAATCTACTAGCCACTGCAGTGGAAAGAAGGAGTTCAAAGAGGATGATATCGCTCAGATATCATGTTAAAAAATATGGTAAAGAGAAGGAAAAGTTGAGAAAGTTGAGAGAAAAATAAAAAGTGAATTTATTGAATGAGAAAAAATAAATACAAGAAGCCTAGAATATAACTTTTATATAATGTAAAATAATAACTAAGTTATAACCAACTAGTAAATAAGCGTACTATCCTAACTAACACCCATATACTATAACAGCTATTTACCACTCAGCTTATATAGAGTAAAATGTTTAAACCCACTATTCCAAACCAGATTAAGGACTGTAATATTTCGCAGTTCTACTTAAATGGAAAAGCCAGAACTATAGGTGTTGAGAAAACCCAACAATCCACTCACTGCATAAGCATGTAGAACTAGATCTACGACTTGCAACTTAAACCTCTACTTGTATTTAAAATTTCACTTTTTTAGGTTGAATGCCAATAATTTTCTCTTTATCCAACCACATATCTATGATTTCATGACAAAATATATTTATTAAAATTAAACTTGTTTCGATTTTAACTTCTTAATTTTACACTATGGGTATTTGTTGTCATGCATAACTTGATTTTTTTTCAAAAAAGAAAAATAGTGTTATTGTGAAAAAATTATAATATTTACGACTATAATAATATTTTTTTTTGAAGTTTACAAATAAACATTTCTAATTTGTGATTTTTTGAAAAACTTACCTGTTTTATAAACAATGCTACAGTTTTTTTTTAAATTATGTAAATACTAGATTTACACATTTATTAATAAAACTCCCACAAAAAACTATCACTTACCTAAATAATGAGAGATAGCGCTCTTGTGCAAATCAGTATTGCTTTAGCCACATTACATATTTTAGTAAGCGCCCATGGGTAGTGTTTGATTTGTGTATTATTTCAGGAAGCCTAATCAAATTAGTATTCTGCATACGAATCTTCCCACGATTAAAATTCTGATTTGTTTCATATGGGACCCGGAAATGGGAATAGGAGGTGGAATTGTGGGGAGAGGGCTTTGCTTAAAGGGGCGCTTAAACTAATATTGGTTATCGTCCCACATCCCCCTCCTCTGGATTTCTAATCCGAATTTTATTAGCAACCTGATATATGCAGATTAGCAGACCCAAGCTTCATGTAATACAGGGCACATGTCATATCTGAACTAAATATTGCTTTCATCTCTGCTTCTCTTATTGGTCCATGCATTCCATTCCACTCTTTTTCCAACTTTGGCTTTGAACATATAAATTAAGGAACCTACCAGAGTGTCTCCAGCCATAACTCAATCTTTTTACACGTATTTCTTTCCTCCTTTTAAAAAATGAATAGTTCATTTATGAGTAATCAATTAATTTTGTCTCTAAGAAAAATTTCACCTTTATATTAATTTTTGAAAAATAAAAAATCTTGAAAATTCTCAACATAATCTCTAAGAAAATTTAAAAATAGGTCAAATTAGTCTTTTTTGTCATTAAATTAGTTCCTAAAAAAATTAATTTGACTGATATTTTAGTTTTCTTAAGAATCATGTCGAAGAGTTTCAAGTATTTTCATTTTTCATAAATTAATAAGAGGGGAAATTTTTTCTTAAATACAAAATTGAGTGTTTACTCTTTTATTTAACCAATAAATTAGACCCACTTTCATCAATCAGTAAAGCAATCGAAAAAAAGAGACCTCGAGGTGAACAATTATCAGAAGCTTATAAGAAAAAAAAGCAGTTCCTTTTACTGGCCACGTAAAGCAAACGCACTACCATTAACATACCTTTCTTCTCTAGTTAATCCTTTGTCTTTTCTCTCGCCAAGTTTAGTATCCTCTTCTCCTTAACGACCAAGAAATTCTTCCACCTATTTAGAAACTTCCACATGGTCCATAGTTGGCTTATTGTCATACTCAAAACAGAGGCAGAAGCAGAGATAGAGAAGTGAACTAAGATAGAGTCAGAGATGGGAGCTGATTGGGGACCAGTAATTGTTGCAGTGGCTTTGTTCATCCTCTTATCTCCGGGGTTGCTGTTCCAATTTCCGGCAAGGATTAGGGTGGTAGAGTTTGGTAACATGAACACCAGTGGGATTTCAATTTTGATTCATGCCATCATATTCTTCTGTATACTTACCATCCTGGTTGTTGCAATAGGCATTCACATACACATTAACTGAATCCAAATTCTCCTTAGACATGACAACTCTCCCATAAGTATGTTTACATTTACCAGCTTTTTTTCCTCCTTTCCTTTGCTGTATTAATTTTCCCTTTATTTTCCCCCTTTAAGTTTTCCCATCTGGGTTTCTTCTGCGGTGCTGTACCAATGCTGATCAATTGTTCAAAATGAAAAAGGAGATCTAACTATAGGCATTCTGTCTTTTTGTTACTGCATAATTTCAGTATTTTGGTCCCATGAACTTGGAACTTGATAGATCTTCGATCTTGTTCCTAGCTACAAGGGGAAAGCAAAGAAACGTTGTAACTAGATTTGGTTTCATGATTTTATCATGAAATTTGATTGTTATTCGAACTATTTCCTTCTATCTCATTTATAATTTGAATTGGGTGAAGGGTGAATTGGCATTCAAACAGCACATCAACCTCTCCAAGAGGAGAATAAAGAGTAGAAAAATAAACTGATTTAAATAATATGCAAGTGAGGATGTGAATATGCAGTTATTTCTTTGTGCGACTCAGGAGAGCAATTAGAGTTACATATGTAAAACAAGCCAGGAAGCTCAAAAATGTAAGTCAAGCTTGGAACCTCTACATTCTAACCTTTATTTGCGAGAGTAACAGATTCAGCCGTCTAAGTTTAATGAGGTTAACAATACTTCATGGCCTATTTTGTAAACATGTTCGATTTAATATTTGTGCCATTGTTATTCTTGATTATTTAAAAAAAAATAAAGCAGTTTGGTCCAACCTTTGACCATATTTCACTGACGACATAGACTTTGTGGGTCAGTGAACAGCCCGTCAAAGAAATTCTTACATCCTCCTTGTGTCTTGAGAAATTATTGTGTAGTATGAGAGTAATATTCTCATCTAGTGGGGACTAAATGATATTAACATAAAAATATTATTAAGTTATGTAAAAATTATTAATTTAAATTAAATGTTTTATTATTTATACTTTATTGTAAAAAATATATAAGTTTTAAAATAATTTGAGATATCAAGTCGGATTAGGACGATCCTAAATATAATTCGAACCTGATCCAAAAACATACTGAGTCTAATTTTTAAAACCTGAACTCAAACCAATTAGCTTCGGGTCAAGCTGGGTTAGTAGAATAGGTCAGGTCTTAAACACTCCTAGCAACCAATACTTGTAGGTAGCGAGCCTTTCTCAACTGTGTTCCTCTAGTGGTCCATTTGAAGTGGTGGTTCATTGCGGGTCTGTGTTCCCCACTATGTCAGCGTTATGTCCTCTACATCCTGGTGCCTTGCGGGCCTGCATCCTGCTCTCTAAGCACCTCTTCAAGGATCGACAATCAGCTGCTTACGTCATCTACCTTGACTATCAGTTGATTGACCGCAGCTATTTAGCTGATTGGCATCAGTTATAAGCTAATTGGCTTCGGCTATTAGTTGATTGATATCGATTATCAGCTAATTGACTTCGGCTATTAGCTGATTGATATCGATTATCAGCTAATTGACTTTGGCTATTTAGCTGATTGATATCGACTATCAGCTAATTGACTTCATCTATCAGCTGATTGACCTCGGCTATTTAGTTGAGCTAAAAGTTTTTGGTGTTAACACTTTGTCCCCTGCATCCTTTAGTTGTTAAGCATGCAAAAATGGGTGAAGGATGTATTTGAATTCAAATCCAAAAAATTGACAAGGTGCCAACTAAGATCCAATCTAAAATTATCGCACTCTAACCTCAGCTGAAAACAATATCTCTAAGAAATCTTAACTGAAGCTAAGAATGAACAAGTTAGGTTCTTTGGATTAATCATCATGCATAAAAGTCAAGCTGCTACTTTGTCAGCTACTAGTGCTGTAAAACTATTAGCTAAGGAGGATTATTCACCAAGGGCAACAATATTTTCCTCCCTCAAAAAAAATCATCTTGCTTAGGATTTAGTGATATTTTGACTTGTAGATCACCAGGCAAGATGAGTTTAGGCATAGCTGATGCAGGCTGTCTTCCTTAAGACTTTGTGAAATTCTACTAGTTTTAATTACACCAAGGTGGATAGGTTTTCGCTTAATTTTTTCCTCGGCATCCTATGCAAGTAGGCAACCGATGGACTCCTTAGCAGCTAATAGTTAGTCCTCATACTTGGCTATTTCTCTTGGATCAAGATTAGCCAAGTCCACAATGAAAGGCAAGTGTAGATCCTTTTTGTCCCCATTAGCTCTCCTTGACTTCCTCTCCAAGATGAATTGTTCAATCTAGGTGGCTTTGGCTACTAGCTGAGTCAAGTTTGAACATTCCTGACTAATCATCTTCTCTCTCAGCTGATGATGCATATTTCCTAAATTAATGGTGGCATATTCATCTTTTAAAACATGTAATTGACATTTGCTCCTCAACTTACTGAACTTCTCCAAGAAATCAACTACCGGCTCATCTACTTGTTGCTTCAAGTTCATAAGATTAGTTACCATAATTTCTGGTTGTGGCTTGTAAAATCGATCATGGAACAATCTTTCCATGTTTGCCCATTTTCTGCACAGAGTTTGGTTGCAAAGACGAATACCAAGTGAAGCAATATCGGTTAAAGACAAAGGAAACAATTGAAGTTTATGGTACTCATTCTGATTCGCTTCACTAACTAGGCAGCAAATTTGCTGATGTGTTCCATGGTAGACATACTATCCTCGCTTGAGAAAGTAGTAAAATCAGGAATTTTATAACCTCCCGACAAGGGCATGACTTTGTATATCCATTCTAGATATGGCTTTCAGTAGACTAACTTGTCAAGTGGTCTCAGTTCTATGTTAAAATGCCTCATTATTGTCTTAACTATCATGTTGTGGTCGATCTGCTGAGGTACAGCGAGTCTCGGCTCAGCAATCATCGATTATTTAAGATTCGACAATTGTACTAGAACTGGACCTATCTACCATGGTGGTATCAGAGGAATCTAGGCTACTTGATTACACATCAACTGCTCTGGAGTTGTTGGGTAAACCAATTGACTAGCTGAAAGAGGTAGAACTAAATTCCATGGCTGCTCTTCAGCAAAATCTCCAGGTGCCCTATATTCAGTTCCCCTAATTGAAGAAACTTGACTCGCCTGATGAAAGATCGACTATTCAGGGGTTGGCAAGTTGACTGGCTAATTAGCCGAAATAGGTGAAACTAGATTCCATGGTTGCTCTCCAACAAAATTAGCAAGTTCCCTATACTGAGTTTCCCCATATACAATAGTGGAATAGGTGGGATACTGTATGGTGCCTTGTTTAGCTATTTTTGGGATTGCACTTGCAGCAAATAGTTTAGGCACAATTTGATCATTTGGTAAACCAAGATTACCTAAGATATTAGGTGATCTCTCGGCTATATGAACCTTCCCATACTACAAAGTTGGTTGCACAACTAGTTGTGCTGCTAGTTTAGCTAATGTTTGCCCCCCTACGTTAGCTATAAGTACATTTTGTGCTACACTTTTTTGTTGAATTGATTGTCCAATGTTGAAAGGTGACTGGCGAGTATTATGTAACTCATTATGGACCATTGGCTTGACAATCTCAACAAATTGATAGAATATTTGATATATTAGATCGTTAAAGCCTATATCAATTTGTTGTCAGATAAAAGATGTTGTCATAACCATCGATTGATTGTACTTAGCATTTTCTTCAACAGTTGGACCAGATTGCCCCATAATAGTTGGAATAATGGGTTGAGAAGATGGCATAGCCAAAGCTGATATCACTTTTGGTTGAGAAACCTGAGATTCAACAGGTTTCCAGTTGCCATTCTTCTTTGTAGCTGATTGTGTAGGATCCGTTGAACTCAAACCTCAGGAAGATCTTCTTCTAGTTCCACTTGGCATGCCAAAATTATGTTTGTTAATTTTTCTGATTATTAGCCAAGCTGATCGGCTAACTAACTAATTAGCTGAATCAATTAGTCGAGGAGAATTGCCTAATTGACTAATTAGCTTAATGACTTAGCTAACTTGCAAAATAGTTAATTTCTTTTGATCAAATGATATCCTAAGGAAGAGATTTTGTTTCTGAGTTGTAGGTTTTTAATATGACTAAATAAAGCTCTAAATTCGAATATTGGCTAAAAATGAAATTTGGTAAAAGCTAAAAATGAAGGTAAAAGCATAAAATTAATAAAGAAAGCGATAAAGAAAATTGTAAATAAAATGATAAAATAAAATAATGACTGAAAATAAGAAAAGACATATGGTTTGAGTAATTGAGTGGTATATACAATTGAATTCACAATAACTATTTATAAAACTTAAAACTAGTTATTATCCCCTACTAAAATTGTTTGTCATGTTTCATAAGCTTTTTATCCATTTTCTAATATCGTAGAATCATGACCAATAATCAAAGTAGTGATTACTACTATGACAGTTAAATTCCTTTAGTTAAAGATCAAATACATTGTATAAGTTGATTGAATAATTACTTTATTACTTAACCACTTCAACTTAATCCTTATCTTTAAGAAAGATAATTACCATTTTATTTTTTAAACTTACAACAGTCACAAAACAAAATTTCCAACAATTCCTATAATTTAAGGAAGTAATAGAACTTAGTCAATATTTTATTCATCCTTTTAGATAAATTTTTATCTAAATTTTAGACATCTAGATAGACACATTAAATTAATTAAAATTTAATATTTTATAAATTTTTATGTTACATAATTAATTAATTCATAAAAATATTAAATCTTAATTAATTTAATCCAACTCAACTTAATGCTCATATTTAAGTAAGAATTTCTCATCCTTTCTTCGTCAAATTCCTTATAGATTCTCATTGGGAATTGCAAACCACGTCCTCCCTATATCTAAACCCATTATTAAAATAGCCCAATAACTTGCCCCAACTATTAGATTCTTACACCATTTGAATCGGCTATCAACTGATTCGCCTCAGCTATCAGGTAATTGACCTCGGCTATTTGGCTGAGATTTTTTCTTTTTTTTTTGTTGTTAACAACTACAAATCAGAATGTGTACCGTGTATATTGTATACTACACCCTATACAAAGTAGAGAAGTTTTCCAGGCGAAAATGGCCAAACTTGAGCTCCTCCGCGTTATCTGAGTTTGGTTAATTTCATCTTTCCTTGCATGTAAGGACCGGAATCTATGAGCTCCAGTTCAGTCTTAAATCACAGACTCTGTATCCCCACTTAACCCAACCGTTCATGTGTTTAATTTTTTTCAACCCCAGTTACCTTAAAACACTCTTCTCACCTACCACAAAATCCAGCAATTGGATCCAAAAAGCAAAAAAAACAACAATACCTAAAAATTAAAAAAAAAAAGACACAAGAAAAACAAAAAAACAGATCTATATATTTTCCATTGCCAAAAAAGATAAATCTTTGCTTTTATTTTCATATACTCGATTCAGAGGTGACCCTTAACAACAACAACAACAACAAAAAGACAGCCAGTTACAACAATGGGGTTTCTTCTCTTAGCAAATACCATTTAAATACAAAAAGAAGAAGGCGAAATGCTCAGATCTTGGCAACCGGTTCAGCCGGTGTAGATGTGAACGTGAACGGCCAAGATGAGGACGGCATAGAGGGCGAAGAAGATGAGAGTGTGGATGAAAATGGCTTTACCGTTGGTCTTCATGCTACTGAACTCCAGCTGCTTCCAGTTCCCCGGAAAGGTAAACAGCAACCCCGGTTGGAGCAGCACGAACAGCACAACACCGATTAACACTGGTGCCCAATCAGCCATTTCCCTTTTTTTTTAACCCAGAAATAAAAAATCACAGATCTTTCTAACCTCGAAAAAAAAAACGGTGACTTTCGGTGAAGAATAGTAGTAAAGGTGGTAGCTATGACTATGAGGGGATGCTCGCTGCTTCCGTATTTTGAGGATGAGATGAAGAAACCGACAGGAATTTGAAAGTGAAAAAATTCTTTTACATTTTATTATTTCAATAATTTTGTAACCGTTTAAATTTATTTTAATAATATTTTATTTTTCAATCTAATAAATATATAATTAATCAATCTTCATGTATTTTTTTTTTTATTATATAAGAGTTTTAATTTTAGACAACACAATAATTTTTTTCTGAAAGTGACACTGGGAAATTTTGGAACAATTTCGAAGCACAAGGAGAAGGTGGCAGCAGTAAGTGTTAGTCTTTGCCTCACTGATGGGTGGCTCTGCTTCTCTGCACCCGATACTAGGAAATAAAGATGGGTTTATCTAACAATTTTTAAGGCCAATTGTTAAGTAAAATAAAATGTATTAAATAAAAATAAAATATTTAATATATTAAATTTTAAAAAATTATTATACATTTTAGTATTCATTATTTTTTTATTTTTAAATCATTAACAAGTTAACAAAACTTAATCAATATTTTATAAAAACAGTACTCAATAAATATGTAGTCAAGTTTTTACTGATATTAAGATTTAAGATTCCTAGGTTCGGGTCTGGATCCGAGTTTGGTTTTACTGGGCCCAACAGCAAATGTCATGCAACTCATTTTGCCTCATCTTTTGTCACCATTATCCTTTTACCCATGTTTGATGCCACAATTGCACCTCTTTCTTACTCTTGATCCTTTACTACTCTCACCAAAACGGAGGGCGAATAAAGAAAAACTCTCGAATAAATATGGTGTACTGAGATTATTAAACCTTCATCCATTTTTATTAAGTTAATAGATATGATGTTTGTATCACAAGAATTAATAAAGTTACTAATTTTTTTATTATAAGTAAAATTAAATTAATTGAATAAATTATTTTTTATTAAAATATTATTATCACTCGACTAATTCTCTCATATTAATGTCAAAAATAAAGTTAGAAAAAAAAGATAAGAGTTTAGTTTTAGTAAAAAATTTATACTATCAACTAATTATATATTACTATATATGTGAATTTTGAAATAATTATTATAAAAGTCAAATATTTTTTATAACGTGACAATACATAATTGGATGACTGTATAAAAAGATAATACATTCAAATTGAATTCAAAAAGATAATTAATGACTCATTAGTAATAGACAAATAAAATTAGATAAAATAACTTTCTTAAATGAACAAATAAAACTAGGAGAAAGTATAATATTAATTAATAATTAATTATCATAATTAATGACATACTGATACTTTATTTATGAACTTAGTCTACCTAACTAAATTACACCAAATTTATACAAGTTTTTCTCATGAATAAATAATGAACAAAAGATAAGGTAACCAATGGTTTCAAAAAATTTCTTTTCTTTCAAAAAGCCGTTCAGCGCATGCCTGTGTGTTTCCTATGTGTTCTTGGCCGAGTTCTTTAGCTTGTTGGCTTTTCTTTTTCTTTCTAATTCTTATCTTTTTGTTTTGTCTAGCCCCTTGCTTCAATTATTAGAGCATAAAGGGGGGCAATGAAGAAATCAGACTTATGATCAGCCACTTAATGGAAAATGATGAGTTTTATCAACCACATCTTACTGCTATTGTTTATTGCAATTGAATGCAAATGCCAGTCTGATTCTATTGTAGCGATTGACTAGTAAAGAAAACGATGCCTTTCTTATCCAGGAAAGGCAACATACAGGCCCGCAAAAAAAGGAGGACAAAGATTAAAGTGGATGATTGATTATTTTTATGTTAACTTTATAAAATTCCAATTCCCCTTTTTTGAGGGATAGAACGCAACATTAGTTGGTACTTTTGGTCTCTTTTTAGCACCTCTTCTACTTGCTCTTTTTCTTCATTCAAGCTTTGGGACTGATTCTTAGAGCTAGCTAGAGGTATACAATGAACGATTGGGCTCCTCCCCTCATAGCTGCTGCTCTGTTTTGGCTTTTGTCGCCAGGAATGATCTTTCAGCTGCCGGGAAAGAATAGTCCGTTCGAGTTTATGAACATGAAGACTACTGCTGCATCCATTTTTGTACACACTATTATTTATGGTTTGTTTCTCATTTTGTTTTTCATTGTTCTCAGTATCCATCTTTACATCTAGGCAGCAGCAAAGGCTATTTCAAGAAAACTAACATGCTGTGTTATCTTGCAAAGTATATCATGTGACAATCTGCTACCATAAGCGCTGATCACTATATATGCACTTCTGAATTTCCTTAGTATTCTTTCTTGGCTCCTAAAGCTTTAATAAGTAATATGCTTGCTGTTTTATCTTAAAAGGTGTTACATAACATAACTATCCAGTTGTTATCTAGCTATGTAAAGGATGAGCTTAATACCAAATGTGAAGAACAGTGACTGATGCAGGCATTCAAGAAAATAGTTAAGAGCTTGATCTGAAGGAAAACAAAGGCATATATTTTGTTTCTTAACAGGTCCTAGGTTGTTCTTGTTTATTTTAATTCTGGTTCATAGGTTCACAGGGATAAGGACACGCTGAAAACAGCTGACAGCAACAATTAAGAAAATAAACTTGGTCAAATTCTTCCTTAAGATACCTAGGCAATCGCATATATTAGAATTCGCTAGCAGGGAAACCTTTAATAGGCAGCAAATTCTAGTAAATTAAGCAACAAGATAAACTGAAGGAATTCTGAAATTCTCACACACAGAATGGAATTATTATTTTCCGAATAACCAGTGACCAAGTGTATAGGATAGTCACTTGATCAATTACAAGGAAAATGTATGAGAGAAAACTGAAGCAGAAAGAAAAGTTTGAGAGAGGAATTCAGAGAGAAATGAGATAATTCACATCACAAATACCCCCCGTCTCGTGTGTTTTTCCTCACTATAACCACTACCTCTCCTCAGGTCACGAAATCCTTCATCATGGTGTTGGGTCATTTCTTTCTCAAGCTCTTCCTAGTCTCCCACTCCTTGTTTCCCGCATTTGTCTCCAACTCAGCACTGGCTCTAAATAACTTGTCTGAGTCAGCTATCACATGGTCATCCTTAACCTTTCTCTTCATGTCAGCAGTTGACTTGGCATTTTCTATCACTACAATACCTCACCCATTAAAGAGTGACCTTGTCCTCAAGGTCAAAGTCGGGGTACTGCTTCTGCAGATAGTACAAAAGTTCACAAGGAGTTGCAGTTGGGTCCAAGCCATCCCATTGAATTAAAGCCTGCTTGATCCAAAGTCCCTTTTTAAGTACCTCCAGTTCAGTCTTAAATCACAGCCTCTGTATCCCCACTTAACCCAAGCGTTCATGTGCTTAATTTTTTCAACTCCAGTTACCTTAAAACACTCTTCTCACCTACCATAAAATCCAGATATTGGATCCAAAATGTACTATGAATTAATCAATAGTTAAACATTAAATAACAATACCTAAAAATTAAAAAAAGACACAAGAAAAACAATAAACAGATCTATGTATTTTCCATTGCCAAAAAAGATAAATCTTTGCTTTTATTTTCATATACTCGATTCAGAGGTGACCCTAAACAACAACAACAACAACAAAAAAAGACAGCCAGTTACAACAATGGGGTTTCTTCTCTTAGCAAATACCATTCAAATACAAAAAGGAGAAGGCGAAAAGCTTAGATCTTGGCAACCGGTTCAGCCGGTGTAGATGTGAATGTGAACGGCCAAGATGAGGACGGCATAGAGGGCGAAGAAGATGAGAGTGTGGATGAAAATGGCTTTACCGTTGGTCTTCATGCTACTGAACTCCAGCTGCTTCCCGTTCCCCGGAAAAGAAAACAGCAACCCTGGTTGGAGCAGCACGAACAGCACAACACCGATTAACACTGGTGCCCAATCAGCCATTTTCTCTTTTTTTCAAACCCAGACAGATGTTTCTAACCCAGAAAAAAAAAATGAAGAGAGTAGTAAAGGTGGCTAGCTTTGAGGGGATGCTTGCCGCTTTGGTATTTTGAGGATGAAATGAAGAAACCGAAAGGGGTCTGATCTGAAAGTGACACTTTGGAATTTGGAAGCACACGGTGAAGGTGGCAGCAGTTAAGTGTTAGTCTTTCCCTCATTGATGGGTGGCTCTGCTTCACTGCACCCGATACTAGGAAATAAATATAGGTTTATCTGACAAATTTTAAGGCCACTTGTTAGGTAAAATAAAAATTATTAAATAAAAAATATATTTAATATATTAAAAATTATACATTTTTAGTATTTAATGTTTTATATTTTAAATTTTTTAAGTAATATTTCAAAATACTCCTTCTCAAAACTTAATAAATATTTAATCAACTTTTCCTTGATATTAAGATTTAAGTTTAGTGGGCCCAGGTTTGGATCCAGGTTCGGTTTTATTGGGCCCAGTAGCAAATGTCATGCAACTCACTTTGCCTCATCTCGTCACCATTATCCTTTTGTCCATTTTTGATACCATAATTACACCTCTTTCTTACTGTTGATCCTTTACCAGCCTTATCTTATGAAATAAAACACGAATATCAGATACGACACAAACATAAATATAAAAATACATTAAATTTAAAAATTATAAAAACAAATATAATATATATATATAATTATAAAATTTAAGTAAAAAAATTATAATTCATTAATATTATTTTTATAAGATTAAAAATTTATAATATTTTAATATATGTCATATATCTCAATATTTACTATTTAATAAATCCTTTCTAAAAATATAGAGTATAATTTTTATTGATATATTCTAAAAAATCTATTAAACCAACTTCTCATAATAGAACAAATTATGAACGAGTACATGTGCATAAAAAAAATAATTAGAGAAAATATTAGTATAAAACAAGTTTTAATAAATATGGACGATTTGATATGATTAAAGGTAGAAAGAGCAGATGAAAATAGTGGTGTGTGAAAAGATAAAACTTAAAAGTCTAATAGTAATGTATAAAAAAGATAAAACTTAAAATATTAATGTGTGAAAATAGTGACTTGGGACATTAGTTATGTGATTGAGTTTGGATGAGTTACGAGCTTATTAATTGAACGTTAATCATGAAAACTAATTAAAAATATATATCCAGGTCCAAGTCGGTTAAACATGTTAGTTGGGCCCAGGTAGAAGGTGTCATGTCGTGTTTAAATTAAAAAAAATCACTTTGCCTCATCTCGTCACCATTATCCTTTTGTCCATTTTTGATACCATAATTACACCTCTTTCTTACTGTTGATCCTTTTACCAGCCTTACCAAAGCGGAGAGCTCATAAAGAATATTTCTCCAATAAATATGGTGTACTAAGTTTTTTAATCCTTCATCCACTTTTATTAAGTTAATAGATATGATGTATGTTGCTCAAGAATTAATAAAATCATTAAAAAAAATTAATTAAAATTAAATTAAATTACTTAATTATCATTTATTAAAATATTTAAAATATTATTATCACTCTACTAATTTTGTCTCTCACTTATTAATGTCAAAGATAAAGTTAGAAAAAAAATAAGAGTTTAATTTTAATGTATTATTAGTATAAAGTTTTTACACTATAAACAAATAATATATTATTACATATAATTTTTGAGATAGTTATTATGATAGTCAAATATTTTTTATAATAAGATAATACATGATTGAATGATAGTATAAAAAATATATACAATACATTTAAATTAAATTAAAAAAATATAATTAATGACTCATTAATTTTCTAAATAGACAAATAAAATTAGAAAAAACAATTTTTCTAAGTAGACAAATAAAACTAGACGAAGAAAGTATAATATTAATTAATAATTAATTATCATAATTAATGACATGTTGATACTTTATTTATCAACTTGGTGTACCTAACTAAATTACACCAAATTTATACAAGTTTTTTCTCATGAATAAATATGCACAAAAGATAAGGTAATCCGTGGTTTCAAAAAATTTCTTTTCTTTCAAAACGCCGTTCAGCACATGCCCGTGTTTTATGTGTTCTTGGCTGAGTTCTTTAGCTTTGTAGCTTTTCTTTTTCTTTCTAATTCTTATCTTTTTGTTTTGTCTAACCCCTTGCTTGAATTATTAGAGCACAAAGGGCGGCAATGAAGAAATCAGACTTATGATCAGCCACTTAATGCACAATGATGAGTTTTATCAGCCACATCTTACTGCTATTGTTTATTGCAATTGAATGCGAATGCGAGTCTGGTTCTATTATGACAATTGAAAAGTAAATAATTCATCTATCTCTTATTATTATAAAAAATATTAAATATTTTTTATATTTATAAAATATTATTAAATTTATTTTATTATTTAATATTTTTTATTAAGTAATAAAGAAATCATTAAGATAATATTTTAAAAAATATAACAAAACTCATTTAAAAAATGTGACATATGAGCCCAACAAAAAAAATAGCATACAGGCCCAACAAAAAAGAATGATTATTAAAGTATCAACAAATAATATATTATCACATATATGATTTTTAAGATAATTATTATGATAATTAAATATTTCTTATGACTTAGTAATACATAATTAGATGATAGTATAAAAAATTTATACATTACATTTAAATTAAATAAAAAATAATAATTAATGAGTCATTAATTTTTTAGATAGACAAATAAAATTGAAAAAAATAAGTTTTTAATAGACAAATAAAATTAAATAAAGAAAATATAATATTAATTGATAATTAATTATCATAATTAATGACATGTTGATACTTTATTTATAAATTTAGTGTACCTAACTTAATTACACCAAATTTATACAAGTTTTTCTCGTGAATAAATAATGAACAAAAGATAAGGTAACCCATGGTTTCAAAAAAAATATTTTCTTTCAAAAAGCCGTTCAGTGCATGCCTGTGTGTTTCCTTTGTGTGCTTGGCTGGGTTCTTTAGGTTTGTAGCTTTTCTTTTTCTTTCTAATTCTTATCTTTTTGTTTTGCTTTAGCCGCTTGCTTGAATTATTAGAGCATAAACGGGGGCAATAAAGAAATCAGACTTGTGATCAGCCACTAAATGGACAATGATGAGTTTTATCAGCCACATCTTACTGCTATTATTATTGCAATTGAATGCAATGCGAGTCGGATTCTATTATGCAAATTGACTAGTAAAGAAAACGATGTCTTTCCATAAAAAATCGTAAAAATTTGATTATTTTAATAATTAATTATTATATAAATTTTTTTTATAATTAATTATAATAAAATTAATTTAATGTTTAAATATATTAGTTAAAAATTAATTTTAGTTATTTATTTTATTTAGATTATATAAAAAATTATTTTTATACATTAAATTATTAAAATAGATATAAAATAATTAAAATAATTATTTAATTGATTAAAAAATATTTGATTAAAAATAAAATAATTTTATATCTCAAAATTTAAAGAATAATAAAAAACTTTTAAACAAAATGTCCAATGTATAACTTTTGAAAAAAAAGCTGATGAGTAAAAAATTTAATCAACAACTTTTAATGTATCACAGTCAAACATGATGGAATATGCAAAAAAAAACTATTAAGCAAGAAAAAGTTATTGATTTAACAAAATAAGTTGAATCAAACAAGCTCTAATTCTAAATGTTTATAATATTTTTTTTTATTAAATAAAAAAAAAATTTTTTATATTATTATAAATAAGATATTTTTTTATTTTTTTTATTAAGAAATAAGAAAATATAGATAAAATTTATTAAAATTCATTAAAAAAAGACAACATACAAGTCTTAAAAAATGATTATTAAAATGATTATTTGATTTTTAAATTTGTTATATCTTCTTAAAATATCTTTTAATATATTTTGATATTAATAAAGATCATATTAAATATAAAAATTAAATATAATTAATATATTAAAAATATAAAAAATATTTAATATTTTATTTATTTAATAATTAAAAGAATTATAAAGAAGATATTGATGAATAGGATTTAAGATTATTCTTTCAATTTTTTTTATGTTAACTTTTCTTTTTTGGTACAATATGTTAACTTTATAGGATTCCAGTTCTCCTTTCTTGAGGGATAGAACGCAACATTGGTTGGCACTTTGGGACTTTTTTTAGCACCTCTTCTACTTGCTCTTCTTCTTCATTCAAGCTTTGGGACTGATTCTTAGAACTAAAGGTATACAATGAACGATTAGGCTCCTCCCCTCTGTTGCACTATTTTGGCTTTTTGTCGCCAGGAATGATCTTTCAATTGTCGGGAAAGAATAGACCCTTCGAGTTTATGAACATGAAGACTACTGCAGCATCCATTTTTGTACACTGTTATTTATGGTTTGTTTCTAATTTTGTTTTTCTTTGTTCTTTGTCCTGGATCAGATTTTGAGTTAGCAGTTTAAGAATAACTTAATCCATTGAATTAGATTCTAGATATTTATGCACGTTATTGGATAAGTAAATATACATATTTATAAGGAATAAATCTCTCACAAGATCTCTCATAGATAAGGAAAATCAATTATATTTATCATAAATAGAAGAATCAGCTATAAGAGATAACAATCACATGGAATTCTTATCCTAATTAATAACATTTAATGCAGATTTAAATATGATTCTTATCAATTAAGACAATCCTATAAACATCACATAAGGTAGTAAATGTATGTATATAATTTCAGTCACTTTACTCACCTTGTGCACAGTCTAAATTGATCATCGGAGTGCATTTTGTAGGTACTCACTCCTCACATCATTGTCGTAACTACCGTGCATCAGAGAAAACTAACTACATCAACCTAATTCAGGTAATTCTCTTAAACTCATTCAAAACATTGGTGCCGTCTGTGGGAAGAAATAAATTTCAATTCTCATTAGCACCATCACAGTTACTACAAGGTGAAATCACGTCTGTGCCACTCGAAATTAACCTTCTTCTGGCTGTCATCTGTCATTCGCTCCCATTCATGAGCCAATCCAGGAGCCCGTCGTAGCCTAATTGGAACCCAGGCAGGAAGGGTTAGATACTTTCCATACTGGCAAAAATCTCTCTCCTCCATCGTGGTGAGTTCCAGTGAGGCAACGACTCAATCTAGAAGGAGTACCTTATGGAGATACTAGACAGTGGGTATCGGCGTTGCAGCGCTAGTGGACAATGATGAAGTCCAATTCCACCAAGGCAAATTCGGTCTCCCGAAGCTATCTAGAGAAGAACTCATCTATCTTGTTAGACTCTAGGACGAATGTATTCATAACTTAGAGAGAGCTATCAAACAGGAGAAAGAAGGTGAAAACCGAATTCCAAATAGGAATCAAGAAAATAGAAGAGACTTGACCCGTGACGGGGTACGTCATCCAAAATATCCCAAGATCACGGAATTTAGTCAAAGAGTTGAAATCCAGGTTTGGGGAAACAAAGAGCAGGATCAAAGATTAAGGAATTCGGTTAAACAAAATCAACCTTTCTCCGACAAATTGATGGCCTATAAGATCCCTAGGTGTTTTAAATATCCAACAAATATTAAAGCCTATGATGGGACCACAGATGCTCAAGAGCACTTGGATGCTTGTGTTTCTGCTCTCTTATTTGCTAGAGGAGATGATCCGTTCATGTATCGCGTTTTTCCTTTTTCTTTGAAAAAAGCCGTCTTGAGATGACTCACCATTTTGACTCCTAAATCCGTTATTAACTAGGAAGACTTGTTCTCGAGATTTTTGCTATACTTCACCACTAGTAAGGCGCAGCCAAGATCCATGTCATGTCTCTCCCATATTAAACAAGGAAAGGAGGAATCACTTCGAGACTTTATATCCTAGTTCAATAAAGAAATAGTAAGTATTTGTGATTGGGATGAAAGACTTAGATTACATTACTTAAGGGAAGGACTTCGCCCTAGGCCGTTATCTTTTTCTCTTACCAAAAAGGAACCTAAGACTATGCATAAGTTTCATGTTAGAGCTGATAAATACATCAATACAGAAGACATTTTCTGGGCTAGGAAGCATTTGGAGAAATGGGAAGATTTCAAACCTAAGCCTAGACAACCCACCCAAAAAAGCTAGAACTCAAGGCCACTTTTGAAGGGAAAGTATGAGAGTTACACCCCCCTCAACACACCCTAGACTCAATTTTTATAGGAGGTGATGAATACGGAGTTCAAGGACGTGCAAAGACCTCCCCCTTGAGAAAACATGCACAAAAAGGATAAATCTAAGTACTGTGCATTTCACGAAAGTCATGGGCATAATATTGAAGACTGCATCAACCATCAAGACGCCATTGAATCTTTCATCTGGGATAGCTGCCTAGGCTGTTATGTGCGTCAATCTTGAAATAATAATCAAAGGGGAGGGTAGAATTATAGAAAATAGAACTACTGCCCTTAGAGAAGCCCATCTCCACCGTACCAAAGAAAACGCTCACCTACGAGGAATGAAAATTCAGGCATAGGTCTATCCCGAAATAACGCCCAAAACCAAGAAAAGGCACAATCTCAGGATAATCCCAATCTTAACATTGAACGCCACTATACGGAAGTAACCCAGACAATCAACACCATTTCAGGGTTCTTGACAAGTGGTGGTGAATCAAGAAATGTAAGGAAAAAAGCATTTCAGGTTATATTGAGCATAGCATCTCTCTCAGGAAATAAGTTGAATAATTGAGCAAGAAAGACCTCGTCCGTTTCATTTACTGATGAGGATTACAGATGCATTATCCCATATCATGATGATTCCATGGTGATCTTGAGAATAATGACCAATGCTGAAGTCCATGGCACATATGTTGATCAAGGGAGCTCGATTGACATTACGTTTCTAAATCTGTTTGGAAAGTTGGGACTATCAAAGAAGGAATTGATCCCGTATACCAAAGAGTTTATCAGATTCATTGGAAACAAGATCACCCCGGTGAGATACATTGAGACTAATTTGACTTTAGGGAAGCATTCTATTTTAAAGACACTTAAGGTCAAATTTCTCATGGTTGATTTCCCTTCGACTTATAATGTCATATTGGGCCGCCCCTCGCTTAACGCTTTTGAGGCTATCATCTCTACACCTTACTTGGCCATAAAGTTTCTTAACCATCATGACAGGGTCGTTACGGTTAAAGGAGACTAAGCTACAACAAGGAAGTGCTATAAAGAAAGCTTGAAGATTGCCAAGAAACCATGGACCACGGACCAATGTAACAACCTAGTTCCAGTCATTGCAGACCACATCAATGTCCTCCTGACTGAGTTAGATGTTTGTGAAGAGATCCGTGGTACAGGCCCTTAACCTAATGGAGAACTTCAGCCCTTTCAACTCGGTGCCAAGCCCAACCAAGTAACAAAGATTGGAGGACATATGTGCGCAAAAGAAAGATCCCTGTTAATTGAATTTCTTGAGAAAAACAAAGATCTTTTCGCTTGGATGTCAGCGGATATGCTGAGACTAGATCCCAAATTTATTTGCCACTAACTTTCCATCATGAAGGATGCGAAGCTAGTGGTACAACGAAAAAGGAAAATCAAACTTGAAAGATAAGAGGTAATTCAGAAATAAGTAAAACTCTCCCATTCCACAAATCTCATTACCATGGCCCTGGCCAACAAACAACATGAAACTAGAAGCAACTCTCTTCTCCAAGGTTCATCGTGACGAAGTGGTGTCCAAACATGTTAAAGTCAGAGACTTTCTATCTTTTCAAATCTAAATCCGTCAAAATAAATATAAAAAATAATTACAGGGAAGTAACAACTGATCCCCCCTTCTCCATTAATCAGCATGCCTGATTGACACTAATTATCACCTATGCGACTTATTTTGTCTATAATAACCCCAGGTTAATTAGCTTGAATATGCAGCAATTTAATTTCTATGACTATGTCATGTGTGAAATTCGGTAAGAAAGATTGCCATTTAGCTTGGTACTTAAATGTTGTTATATGACCACTATCAATTCAGATAATAGCAATTGATACCATGGATTGGCACAATATTGACCACCATTAACTAAATAATGATTGCTCATCATTATTGCCTATCATTATGGTCATCATTAATGCTTATCATTATGAGTTCTTTATTTCCTATTACTATGGCTTCTTTATGCGGTTATCAAGTATTACAAATTACAATGAATCCAACAAGAATTTCTATTAGATGACCATATATTGCATATTCCTATAATGGCCTACAACCATAAACTGCCTTTGTGATAGGGAATGCCATTCATGACATGGCATCAATGGCCACAAGGTTTAGCTAATAGTGTCACTAGTGCTCAAGAAGGAGCTGATTTGTGTGTTGATTATGTGGAAGCTATGCTCAAGGCTGAGTTCCTTAATTGTCATATAATGGCAAAGTATTTATTGCCTTTAATTGGAAAAGCACTATACAACATACATTTGACATGTGCACAAAGCTGAACGTGTGGACATCACTAGCAACCATTGATTGTACAATTCTTTCTTCCACTCCATTAGTTTGAAATTTTGGGTATTAAATTAATTTTCATATGCTTTCGTATCTACTCATTGATTATAAAAAGCACCGCCAATGGGATGGATCCACCACTTGGCGGTAGGGAGATAGATCCATGGCTACCGAGTTGGAAGCTCACTTTGACTAGTTTCCTTTGAGGGCAATTAAGCAAATTTTGCTGCTCGAACGACTTCAACCATAAAAAACTCCTAATAAAAGGAATTAACATGTTATATAGCTACAAAAGCAACTTGGTTTGGGATGGCTTCAACGGCTTCAAATATTTATCCAGTATTGTTATGTACTACACCTATATGCCAATTAATGGCATCATGGAGCCAAAATGCACCATGGAGGCTATTATCTCGGCGTGACTTCGCATCCACGAGTACCTTAGCTCGAAGGATCTAGGATCTCAGCATGCTTCCATCCCGGCCAGTACCTCAGTGTGACTTTGCATCCACGAGTACCTTAGCTCAAAAGACCTTGGACCTTGATATGCCTCCATCTTGTTCGTGAAGGTCCTAGGATCTTGGCCATGCCTTTATCCTAATCAAGAAAGATTTAGGAGCTTGGTTATACCTCTATCCTAGCCAGCACCTCGGCTGTGAATTTGAGTCCATGAGTACTTTGGCTTATTCTCATCTAAGCCAACACCTCGATCGTGACTTCGCGTCCACGAATACTTTAACTCAAAATTATCTTGGCGCTACCCATAAGGTCGCCTATGGTCACTCTGGCAAGGCCCAACGGTGCCTTGGTAAGGTTTGATGAATACAAGTTCTGACAAGGAATAACTATCCCGATTACAACTATTGCGATCCACAAGGTGAATGTACCTTGGAGTGATCTAAGGAATACAAAGTCCAATTAGGATAAGATATTTCAATGCATGAATGATGGTCAAAAATGGGAATCTACTTGACTAATTTTTGAGTTCAAGAAGCGAATTCAAGGGTTTTAACATGTACCTTAATGAGTCTGACCTTAACTCATAAGCCTAAAAAAGGTTTAAAGAGGTTGAGAGTAGCTGACTATTGCCCGGGATAAGTCAGTAACATTTGCAGTGGATACCACTCCAAGAGGCTTCTGTGTCAAAATCGAATATTTCTACGTGTGAATAAAAGTCAAAAAGGGGAATCCATTTGACTGATTTTAGAGTTCAAGAAGCGAATTCGTACCCTAATTAATATGACCTTAACCCATAATCCTAAAAAAAGTTTAAAGAGGTTGAAAGTAGCTAACCATTGCCCGAGATAAGGTAATAACATTTGTCGTGGATGCCACTCTAAGAGGTTTTTGTGTCAAAATCGTACTTCATAGTTTCACACTTAAAAATTTGACTAAGTGTTAACAAAAGTGGAGAAACATGGTTGATAAATAAAAAGAGCGAACCCCTAAAAAAAAACCACCGAGATCTAGTGTTGGACCCATCTCGGTTGGGAAAAACATGAGTGTTTGCTAAGTATAAAAGAGAAATATTGAGATCAAGTGTTGGACCCAACTTAGTCGAATAAAAGCAAGAATATGCACTAAGTGTAAATGAAGCCACAGAGATCGAGTGTTGGACTCATCTCGATTACCAAAAAGTGGGCAATAGGAATATGAAGAAAAATATTCTAAGTATAAAAATATATAACGCCTGAAGTTCGAGACTTGTTCATTTACAAATAAAATAAAACCCCACGTAAGGGGCAAAATAAAACGACAGAATAAAGATAAAGCATCTTGGGCAGGCTCTTCTTGATTGATGACTTCCACCTCGGCCTCCTCTACTGGGCTGCACTTCGAGCTTTCTTCCCCTCTTTCTAGCTATCTTCTGTAGTCACAGGAACATGATTCAATGGAGTGGCTGTGGGGATTGTAAAATCCTAATACCAATACCTTAGTATATTTTGAATATACAATAGTATACAATATTGGCCACGTCACTTCTATATTAAAACAACTTTATAGATACATAATAACCATACAAATTATTATAAAGAGCCAAGAGGGAAAGGTAAGATCATATATACAATATTAGCCTCCAAAGGGTATAGTGTAGTATATAAACCTTTATACAAAATCAAAGAAAATATAATAATATACAAGCTTTGCTTAAAAACAAATAAAAAATATCTATTCTTTTTGCGTCTTCTTCTTCTCCTTGGAAGAATCTCGACCTGGATTTATCACGGAAACAACAAATGGGGTGAGAATTCACATTTCTTAGTAGTAAATACACAAATATATCATCATGATAACTCCAGCAACTTTAGGAAAAAAAACTAGCTATAAAACTCAACTTATACTTTAGAAAGGTGGCAAAAACCAAAAATTGTTCCTTTCTATTCCTGCGACAGAATGTTCAATTTTATTACATCTATGGTACAATTATCACATAATTAACCATTCATAATAATTAAATTGAACAACAAGGGAATAAGATCGTAACAGGTAAATGAGTTACTACTCACTATCATTAGAACATTAACATACTCTCTCTATGAAACATTCACAAAGCAATCCATAATCCTTAAACATAGCTAATAATGATAAACAACTGCCCATACAATTATAAAATATCAGTTTTTCTTAAAAAATGATTTTTCTCACTCTTTTTCCTAGCAAAGTGTCTTACTCACTATTTTTACCTCTCGTAGAGAGCTTTTCTCGCTTCTCTACTACCTTTGGTAGAGTGTTTATCTTACTCCTCTATCATGACAAGGTGCTTTTCTCACTCTCTTGTTTAACAAATTCGTCCTTAACAAAGTGTTTTTCTCACTCTTTTGTCTTAGGATAGATTTTGTTGTGGCTCAACTCTAACTAGTAAAGGAGCCATTCTTAACAAACATACATCTTTAGCTCTACTTTCATCATAAAGGAGCAACTCATGTAATATGACAAGTAATTATTGTTAAACAAACTTGGTATACTTATATCTAGTATACCACATCCTCACATCACAAGTGATATCAAGTGCAACATCGTTACTCTTCAATGATTAGCAACCTACCCATGTCAATCCACTATCATTGGATGTACAAAGTCCTATTATTTTACACATATACTAGGTGATTATTTTTTTCATGAAATATCCCTACTAAGTGTCTTAACTCACACAGTATGCATAAAAGATCCCAACGAGTAAGGAACTCCAATTCTTCAACATAAAAAGCCTAGGAAGTTTTGTATATGCGTGCTTAAGCACTCACTCTCCTAATGCTTAGGCGCTTCATGACAGCAAACTCCCCCTGTTTCATCTGTCATTGGGCGCTTAGGAGCCCAACTTTTGAGCGATCAAGCGCTCAGCACCAGAGCCTTCTGGTCTTGCACGTGTAGGTGCTCACTCTCTGGGCACTTGAATGCCCATCACGTTTCTGCTTTCTGGCCTTGGGCGCTTAAGCGCTCCTTTCTTGGGCGCTTAGGTGCTCAGCACCAAACTCAGATGCTCTATTCTACTGAGTTTCTAACTAATCCTTGACTCCTAAGTACAAGTCTTGGATGGTTTTCAATCCCATAAATAGTCTCTAAACATACTAAAACTCTCATACATATTCTCCAATCACCAACATAATGATCAAGCACATGTATGTTAAATCTCTCATCCCAAAACTCATATTTCTTCAACACAAGATCATGGAGTTTTATGGATGCTTATATGCTCTAAGCCACAACCATACGTGTATTAACTCAATACAAGTCACATATCAAGTTTCTAATGGTTCATCTAACTCAATCCCTTGAGAAACACTTGAAAACCCATTTTCTAACCAATCAAGCATACACCATGTATCAAGAAAGTATAGAAAAGGATAGAACTAGATAATCAAACACCCTACCTCAAGTCTCTAAGGATGATGCTTGAACTTGGTTTTCTTGCCTTTCCTTATTTCTTCCTCCTTTTCCTTCTTCCTTTCCTTCTTTTCTTTTCTTCTTTTCCTTTTCCTTTTCTTTGTTCCTTTCTCTGCTGCTCAGTGTGAGAAATGAGAGAAAAGCAAAGAGATTAGTCAAAGATGAAGGCTTGAAAGGTGAAGGACGGTGGAGAGATAATGATGGATTAGATATTTAGCTGAAAACTTTATATATCTTAAGAATACTTTGATCTTACAAATCTAAGTTTCCTAACTTCCAAAGGTGTTATGAAAATTCCTAGGATTCATCTCAATCATATTTTCATCATTGCTTTATTGTTCATACACCTAAAATTGTCACATGAGTTCTATTACTTTTCCTTAAGTTATGTTAAACCTAAGGAAATAAGCTAATAAGCTTACAAGTATCTATCTTAACCTGTTCTCAATACTAGAAAATTCTCCATTCTTTATTAGATATCTTCTCAAATTTTTACAATTTTCTAAGATATCTAACTATTTATTCTGGTCTTTAAACACTCACTCAGTATTACTAAAAATACTAAATTATCTTAATTAATTCTCTAAAATTAACCATATTACATTCTATTTATTTGTGACTTAGAAATAAATTCTCTATATTTATTTTTCTTCTAAGCAGTTTATACTAATTTCAGGGCTATTAACAGTTATTTTTCACATTCAATACTATAGCAAAATAGCCTAATTAACTTAAGAAGGTTACCAAAGTTAATAGGTAACTTTTACCAGAGTTACTGAACTTCCATAACTATGCTTAAGACTAATTGGTTAGAGAGGATGTTACAGGGATGGCATCCACAATACATCCATCAAGGACCACCTTCCTTAAACTTGTCCCTTTAATGACGAGATCTAGATTCAATAAGCATAGTTGAGAGAGAGCGTTTGAGAAAGACTCATCCACTGAATTGGCTTATTCGTCTTTGATATATAAAATATCACTTTTAAGATTGGCCTCAAATTGCTTGAGAATCTCGTTCTTAGTCTAAAGAGCGGCCAGGGTGGATTCAACAAAAGTCATTTGATCTTTTATATTGCTTTCACGAGCAACCACCTTAGTAAGCTTAACTTGGAGTCCGGCAACATCAATCTTGCACAGCTCGGGCTCCTTATCAACTTGAGCCAGCTGCCCATCCTTTTGAGCAACAACTAGCTTAAGCCCATTCTTTTCACCCCGGAGGGCGTCCGGCTCCTTTTCCAGCTCTCGAGTCTGACGAACATATTCAAAAGCGGACTCTACAAATTAGAGAACAGAAGCATTATGCAAAGCCCGCACCTAGGCATCCCATATAATCTCGATTAATTCCTGCTCAACTAGAATATCCTGGTCAGCTTGGGATATAAAGGCATTATCAATGATTCATCCAGGATCAACCCCTCTACCCCAAACTGACCTTCCAACAAATTTCAGAGGGGCACCCTCTATGACTTTAGTCTCCCTACCAACAGTAAGATCAAGGGGAGCAGCCTTGGTCATCGGTCATTTCCCTCTCTGCTCCCGTCGACCGTCTCTATTCTTCTTTTGTGGGTGAAGAGGTTGAGTAGGTGATCCAGAATTCGCCTCTTATGTAGCAAGTTAAGGAATAGGAATAGTGATAACGGGTTGGGATATAAACCCCGAGACCCCAGCTTTTTCTTGGCCCAAACGTACTGCAAGAGCTTCAAGCCCACTGTGAAATGGCATGCTTTCTACAAATAAGAAACAACATGTTACAATACTTTGAAGAAATTATGAAATACAAGTCTATTAGATAGGATACCTAAAATGGTCTTATTGAATTGGAAGGCTATTCAAGACATCTTTACAATAGATGGACCCATTTTTATCATCCCACTTAACTAAGAAGTTGAGGATATCGGCCTCATCTTCAAATAGGTCAAACATCATAATCTCAATCTCTTCCATACTCCGGTTCTAGATTGCTTGTGTCCAGTATAAAAATAATTGTGGTTCACTTTCCAGGGTAACAAAAAAAGGCGTTACCCTCGGAGCTCCTTCCACCTTGAAGAAATCCTTTTTAAAATTCTTAAAGGATTCTTGATACGACTTGAACACTTTATGACCCTCATACACATATAAAGTGACCCATCCTTTTTGAAAGCTATTCCCAGAGGACGAAAACATGGTGTAGAGGAAGAAAAATGACTTCATAGAGTACGACCATCCGAAGGTTTTTCAAATAAGCTCAAAAGTTCAGATGAAACCCCAAGCATTTAGGTGTAATTGGGTTGGAGCCATACGCAAATGATTGAGGACTTTAATCTCGAACTCTGAGAATAGAAGTTGGACATCGATGCGAGTGAACTAAACTTCGTACATATACATGAAATGGTCACCCTCTGTTCTCGTTGAACAGACCCTCTCCTGGTCAATCAAAGCTCGAACAACGTACTCTCTGCCTCTTAACCTATCCCTTGTTAAATGTAAATATTCCTGTTTGGAAAAGGCATCCTCCAAGCTTTCCATGCTAGAGAGAGTCCCTAATACTTCTCGGTCTACCCATTAGTAAAGACTGGTGTTTCTGGGGAAGACGAACTTTCTGGCCTCCGGACGTCCCATTTCTGAGCTGCACTCATGTTAGAATCAGAAGAGATTTCATTTAGACTCTCTAACTCTATCATGAGCTCAAAGAGTGGACATGTTAGTATTTGTTTTGCAAGTTCTCTTGCACGATCCGCCCTTCGTAATGCCTCTAGGATGTCTATCTCGGTTATGACCTCAAAACACTGCCAAAACCTCTAATGTGAGGAGGGAGTCTCTATGCCTGAGATGGAGGAGACGGTGGAGTACTCAAAATTTCTAAGGAACTACTATCTTTGTCATTGTTTCATGACATTTTCTCTCTCATAATGAAAGTTTTAGAAGAAAAAGAGAGTGAAAAGGGGAAATACCTTGAAGATGAGTTGAGGGAAGGTTTGCCATTGTCAAGTTTCACCAGAAATTGCCTATACTTGCCAAAGAAGAAGGCATAAATGCCAAAGGAAGGAGAAAGTGAGGGATTTTCTCCTCACTCCTATTTATAGGCGCGAATAAACCTCTCCCAACTGTTGCCACAAGGGGGAGGGTAAAATTAGAAGTTCATTTGGGATTTGAAATAGTAATCACAGTGGTATTAAACCTAAACGGCGACTTCCAATATCTTTTGGACATGTGGTGAATTGTACCTAGAAAAGCAGTCGAGAGGACAATGCTCAGAGTTGAAGCGACATTTAACATTGCAAGAACATATTCAAATCGGATCATGGACTTATGTCATGATATAATGATATGTTTGAAATACGAATCTCGGTTCGAGATCAAATTACTTTCAAAATTAAATAGGTCCCATAAACGAAATTTGTATGGGGCAACCTATTATGAATCTCAGATGACAGTGTATTTATTTTATGGAGAGTTATCCATACCAGATCCTGACATTAGTAATTAACACTAGTGACATTCTACTATATATCACGAACATCGGCCATTTGGTAAAAACATCGCGAGATCCAACATTTATATCATGACTTGGATCCCTTTGTCCCATGCGTGCCATTTGCTCATGATGATCTCGAATATCTTGACACTCAGCTATCACATCTAAGTACCAAGCTGGGGGCAACTGTTTTGGACAAGATTTTAGGTTAGTAGCTCAATAGTAACCCGGCTCACTAGAATTAGATCTCAGATATTTATGCGCGCTATTAGATAAGTAAATCTACATATTTATGAGGAATAAATTTCTCACAAGATCCCTCATAGATAAGAAAATCAATTATATCTCTCATAGATAAGAAAATTAATTATATCTCTCATAAATAGAGGAATTAATTATAAGAGATAATAATCTCATTGGATTCTTATCATAATTAATAACATTTAATGCAAATTTAAACATGATTCTTATAAACCAAAACACTCCTACAAATACCACTCAAGGTAACAAATGTATGCATATAATTCTACACACTATGCTTATCTTGTACACGGTCTAACTTGAGCTTCTGAGTTCCTTTTGTAGGTACCCACCTCTTGCACCACCATCGCAACCATCATGCATCGGAGGAAACTATCTACATCAACCTAATTTAGATGATTCTCTAAAACCTATTCAGAATAGTTCTCATTATCCATATTTACATCTAGGCAGCAACAAAGGCTATTTTAAGAAAACTAGCTAACATGTTGTGTTATCTTGCAAAGTATATCATGTGACAAATTTCTACGATAAATGCTGATCACTATATATGCACTTTTGAGTTTCCTCTTAGTCTTCTTTCTTGACTCCTAAAGCTTTAATAAATATTTTTCTTACTGTTTTATCTTAGAAGGTGTTATATAACTATCCAGTTATTATATAGCTATGTAGAGGATGAGCTTAATACCAAATAGTGACTAATGCAGACATTCAAGATATTAGTTAACAGCTTGATCTAAAGGAAAACAATGGCATATGTTTTGTTTCTTAACAGGTCCCAAGTTATTCTTGTTTATTTTAATTCTGGTTCATAGGTTCATAGGAAAAAGGACATGCTAAAAACAACTGACAACAACAACTAAGAAAATAAACTTGGTCAAATTCTTCCTTAAGCTTGCCTAGGCAATCAAATATATTAGAATTTGGAAGTGAGGGAACCCAAGAGATCTCAAAACACACACATGTAGCTATTCATGCATTAGAATTGCAAGCAAAGGAACATCCCAGATTACGAAGCAATATCAAAACTGTCCAAAATCACCCAATTAGATTCGTTTTGTACTTAACGCTTCTATTTGCATACTAAATTAAAATATAAGAATAATGAGTATATTTAGGCACAAAATAAGCATAAAAGATTAAACATTAAGGGAGAAAATTATGACATTTTGCATTCTCATCACATAGCTTTTTCCATAATTGGAGTTCATCAGTGAAACAAACATCCGTTTCCAAATAAAAGGATATAGCACGTTATATATATACTTGGTTGTTGTCCCTTACTGTTCTGTCTTGGATTGTTAGGCTCCTTGGGCTAAAGTTAACTCATTACAGAAACCTTCTTCTAGATTGGAGGTGTTGGAGATAGGCGGTTTGTTACCTACAGGTCACTCCAATATTTAAGTTAGTGAGGGTGCAAGATGAGAGCAATGAGCAAGAAAAGATCCTTACACTCATGGCTACTGTAGCTATTTATAGAGGTGAGTGTATTGAAGACTAAGTATTGTGTAAGGATATTTTCATTATCATAGGTACCATAGGGGAAGCTTCTTGGCAGCTAGGTATGGAAACAGGTCAGGCCAGGCCAGGCTTCACATTAAACAAGCTAGGTCTGTGTTACAAATACTTGGCCTGTTACTTATCAAAGGTTTTTTTTTGGGGCCTGACCTGTCCTATTTAAGAAGCCTGGCCTGGCCTAAAGCTTGTTTAAAAGCCTGATTTATATTAAGGCTTCTAAATAAGCCAGCAGGCCAACGCCTTCATATAGGCCTAAAATAGGCCTAGGTCTTCAAATAGGCCTTGAAAGGCCATTGAAAAAAAAATTAACATTCAAGTATAACTCCTGTTTCTAAATACCATTACTAATCACTCATTAGACTAAATAAAATATTATTACACAATTAAATCATACACAACCATAACACACAAAATTCATCAAATTCAAAGACCTTTTTCAAGTCACTTGAGCATATAAAAAATGGGACTCTTTCAAGCACATAAAACACCTCTTTCAAGCTTATTCTCACATCACATTCATAACCAATTGGTCATCACTCATCATCAACATCATAGTATCATCAACATCATAGTCTCAAGATCAATAATACATCTCAATAATGAAAAATCCAAACTATCAAATTATCACGTGATCAATTTTAACAACACAACACAATAACTAAATCTAAATAGCAAAGTACAACCAATCAACAAAGTGTCAACGTGCAACCAGCCAACCAACTAACAAAGTGTCAAATCTTCAAGGTAATCTCTTCTTCTTGTTCAAACACCTTGAAAAAAAAATTAATTATATTATTAGATCATAGCATAATTTAATAACTACAAGAAAAAAGAAGTATCATTTTAATATCTAAAATTTGTACCTTTTATTGTCTCTTCAAATTATACTTGTTGCGAAGCCAATTGCTACCACAAATGAGTGCTTCAATAGATTCTTCATTCAATCTAGAATGAAATTCATCAATAACTCTTGCTCCAGCACTAAATGTGGACTCTGATGCTACTGTTGAGACTGGAATAACTAGAATGTGTCAACGTGCAACCAGCCAACCAACCAACAAAGTGTCAAATCTTCATGGTGATATCTTCTTCTTGTTCAAACACCTTGAAAAAAATAAATTAATTATATTATTAGATCATAGCACAATTTAACAACTACAAGAAAAAAGAAGTATAATTTTAATATCTAAAATTTGTACTTTTTATTGTCTCTTCAAATTATACTTGTTGCGAAGCCAATCGCCACCACAAATGAGTGCTTCAATAGATTCTTCATTCAATCTAGAACGAAATTCATCAATAACTCTTCCTCCAGCACTAAATATGGACTCTGATACTACTGTTGAGACTGGAATAGCTAGAATATCAGCAGTCATCTTCGATAAAATCTTATATTTTAAGCTATTATTTTTTCACCATTCCAAGGCACTGAATAAGTTAGAAATACCATTAGGAATATAAAGACCCTCCTCAAGATAAGCTTCTAATTCAGATTTTATTGGGGGAATTGCTTGCTTTTCACGAACAATACTCATGATTTGGTCAAATCCAGTGACAATTGAAGAACCAAGCACATTAGTAGAAGAGTTGTTGCCACCATTATCAACTTCAACACTAGCACTAGTATATGCTTCTTCCTTACTGAAGTCAACATACTCATCATATAATATTTCCAATGCATTCATCACCCTATCCACATTCTCTTTAGTTACATAATCTGGTTCATATATCAATGGAAAGCAATAATTAACAACATGGAATTTACACCTAGGATCCAAAACACTTGCAATGGTTATTAGCATATTGCATTTCCCCCCAACATTTGTCAAATTTTGCTTTCATTGGGGCTGCCATTTCTCTCATGAAGTAATCATTATCCTCTACAGCTTTATCAATTACTCGTTTCACCCTCCAGACTTCAGGAAGATACAAATTTGCAGTTGGATACTCATTGCCTGAGATGACATAAGTTGCTAGATTGAACACTTCTAAAAGTTAACAAACCTTCTCAACCTTTCCCCAATCCTCTTGAGATGGTTCATAGTCATAATGTGGCTCTCTTTCCTTATAAGCTAGAAAGACAATCTTGAACTTCAAAGCATTAGACAACATTTTATAGGTAGAATTCCATCTTGTTGAACAATCAATAATAAGCTTTCTTTCTTTCAAATGTTTCTACTCAACAATATCACAAAATGCCTTCAACCTTGAATTGTTATAATTAATATACTTGACACTCTTACGAACATTATGAATGATATCCTTAATTCTACCAAGGCCATTATGCACCAACAAATTTAGAATGTGTGCACAGCATCTAACACGAAATAAATTACCACCAAGGACTAATTTACTACTGAGTGATAAGTTGTCGTTAAGAGTCCCGAGGCATGAGTCATTGTAAGAAGCATTATCAACTGACACAGAAAGCACTTTGTTTTCAATCCCCCAAGCTTTTAGACACTTGAAAATAGCATCTGCCACATCAATTCCACGTCTAAGAGCAGGCACTTTCACAAAACTCAAAATCCTCTTTTGAAGATTCCACCCCGCATCAATGAAATGACCAGTGATAACCATGTATTCAGTTACTTAGTGACTTAATTTCTACATATCTATAGTCAAACTAATCTTGCTCACACCTTTTAACAAAGCCTTCAATTTTTTCTTTTCTACCTCATATATTGCTAAATAATCACTCCTAGTTGTTTTGCGAGAAACTTTATGAAATTAAGGATTAGCATATTGGAAGGGCCACATCAAAACTTCATCCTCAACAATGCTAAAAGGGTACTCATGTACCATGATTGCAGTAGCAATTATCTCTCTTATCTTTTCATTTGAATACCTAACACCAGGTGCCACAAATGGATTAATACCTAAGCTAGAAGCTTGAAATAGAATGGTGGGTTGCTTCTTTTGTGAAGCCATGTGCAACCTCCTTTGTATACAAGAATCTGCATGTCTCTTTATATGGCTAGTGCTAGGTTCCTTCTCTGTGCAAGCAAAATGCCCTTTACAGTACTTGCAAACAGCTTTCGTCACTCCTTGAGATACTTCTGTTTCATCAAAATCATTCAAAACAGCCAATGTCTTCAGCCTCTTCTTCTTAATAATAATGGCACAACCATTATCATGTTGATCTTTATTTTGATCACTATCAACTCTATTATCTCCAAGGTGACTTGAATCTGTTGGCGCTTGTTCATTGAATTCATTAGGGGGGCGATAAGCAGATGACATTGTTCCCTCAAATGAAGAAGACATTAACTATACCTATAACATAAGTGCAACATGTTTCATACGTGATAGAAGTAAGATCTTAAATATGTAGACAACCCACACGCATAAACAAAAGGAGAAGGAAAAAATCCACATGGTATTAAAAGAAAGATATTGGATATAGATAAAGATAGTTTCCAAGGTCCTTAAATTTCTATGTTGTTACCCACACTATAATCGCACATTACCAACAAATTCTCATGAGCCACGCTAATTGAACTAACTGAAAGCAAAAGTCATAACAACTATACCAATGTAAATAGGCAATAGGCAATAGGAATCATACTATGCAAGAAGAGGAAGTAAGTAAGAAGGGGTTGGAAGGGCTGTGGGGAGTCACTAGGTTCACAATTGAAATTATTCACTTAGTAAGGCTCACTTAGCAGAATGCAACATAGGAAATATCAAAGGGAGTGGAAATAAAGTTAGCTATCTTACTCATAAGCATTATAGTACAATCCTTTAGAGCTCCCCCACGTTTTAAAATTTCAGAATAGAAACAGACCTAGCTAATCTTTCTCACATAAATATGATATTACTGTTTACTAGAATAACAAAAGACATAAATAATTTTTTTTATAAAATAAGTCAGGAAAGTATTAAATCACAAAATATTTTTTAATGAAATATACACTCCAAAACTAATGTGGCAGCATATAATCAATTTTGCTATTTACATACTAAAATTTTACACTACTTTTATACTAGCTATCGCATAATACACATTAATAATCATATAATAATGTTCATCACCATATAATACTCCACTCACCAAATAGTGATAATCAATTATCATCCTTAACTACTACATAATATATATTAATTATCAACACTTGTATATACCAACTATACTCATTTATCTAAATAGAGTGATGCTGATATCATTACCTATGGGCCTCCTCAACATAATACCCCAGCAACTGAACACGATTTTTGTGTCGCATGACCAATTGCTTCTACCTCTACTTTAAATTCTTTTTCAGCTTGGCCCCTGAAAAAATGTTAAACACGAAGTACTTATTTCTAAGAGAAGGAAAAATACAAGACCAAGGCTAGGGAACCTTCACTAGATAGCAACATGAAGTAATAAAAATAAGAGACAGGAAAATCCAAAAATAGATGAGAGTGCAAAACTCCTAACAACACAACATTATCAAATTAGTAGTATGAGAGAATAAGAAGCTGAAAAGAAAAATGATTCTTTTCTTCACATGAGTGAGTCACATGAATGATAACTCCTAACAATACAAGACAAGGATAACACAAGAAAAAATAGTTAAAAAGTAGAAAACACTAGTTAAAGTAAAAGAAAAGAAAACACCAGCCTACAATATAAAAAGCCAATCACTGCCAGGAAAATCATTAAAGAGTACAAAGAACAATTATATGTCCTAATCATTCCAATTATAGAAGATGCAATTAAAATTGTATTCTATACCTAACAAAAGTGTTAGTTCAAGCAAAAATTGTGTCATACTTCTTTGGAATCAAATAGAATAAGACCCAAATCTATTTGAAAAGCATCCAAAACTTAGACAATCACGAAGGACATTGGCAATAGCCAGACCCAATGTTAGTTTTGCTTGTTATTTTCCTTGCAGGCAATGTATGTATTATGAATTGGATTGGGAACATAACTTGCATACTTCTTGCTTTTGTTTCCAGAATATGCAGGACTCTAAGTAGATGCTATAATGGATCCAACTTCCTGGACATTGAAACAAAATTTTCTCGTGATTATTGGTGGTTTTTTACCTCATTAAAGTTTTTAAAATTGTAGCACTACCATTATTTCATAAATGAACAACTAACTAAATGTATGTAGATTTCATTCACAAGCTATTATCGTTTGATTGGAAAAAAAAAAGAAAAAATAATTACTTTTTGCGGGCTTCATTTTCTATCTGCATGATTTTCAATCTGATGCTAGTATGATATTTTTTTCTACAAACGTATGTTTATCTAGTCATACCTAGCAAGAAATTTTGATTGGAATGCTATGAACCCTCAGATCTAACCCCGAAACCCTTCTTACTTAGTAGAAATCAGTGTAGGAGAGGGACCGGTCACGAAGGGCGTGCAGCCGCGCGTGGAGGAAGAGAGGAGAGGAGGGACTGAGCGTTCGGTGATGGTGAGCGACTGAGCCAGCGTGCGTGGTGCGTGGAGGAGAGGAGAAGAGGGATTGTTGAGTGCCGACTGAGAGACTGAGAGCCAGAGGATGAGTAAAGTGGAACTAGATCTATGAACTAATTAGGAATTAGGAATAGAACGTGGAACATGGTAAAGTGAATCTGCAGGGTGAGTAAACAAAAATAGTATAATTTAAATATAAATCTATAAAATATGTAATTATAAGTATAATAACTTACCATAGCTTAGTGGTAAGTGGAGTGGAGTGTTTATATTAGGTATTGAGTTCAATTCTTGTTAAGCATAATTTTAAATTTTTGTTGAATATATTTATAAATAGTGTAAACAGGTTGGTCTAATAGGCCTAACATGCTTTATTGAAAGGCCAGGCTTGGCCTATTCAATGAAATAGGTTATTAAAAAGGCCTAAACCTAGCTTATATTTTAAATAGGCCAGGCCAGGCCACAGGCCCCTGACAAGCCAACTGACCTATTTCCATCCCTATTGGTAGCTTCTTAGTTTTGCTTGTTCTTATGATTAGTCTGCTGAAGGGTAATTCCTTTTGTTTAGGGAAAATGGTCACATCCTCTTTGGCCACGGGGCTTGACCTTATTGGTCTTGAATCCTATTCCAGATCATAGGACCAAGCAACTTGTCCAAGGAGGCCGTGATCTCGATGTACGAGCAGAACCCTCGGAGAATGTTCCTTGTCTTGAAACCATTTGCAACCCCGTTGCCATGAGCACGAACTTGGGCAGTTTGAGGAGACCTCCACACTTTAGGCCATATTGCTTTTTTCCACCCATGACTTCAGACGTAAGAGTTGGAGCTATACTTACAGAGGGTGAAGAGTTGTCAAAATCGCTGCTAATAAGACCAAGTAATTTCTCTAAGGAGGCCGCGATCTTGGAGTATAAGTAGAACTCTTGGAGAATGTTCCTTGTCTCAGAACCCCCAACAACCTTTCTGCTATGAGCACGGAACTTGGCAGTTTGAGGAGACCTCCACCCTTTAGGGGTAGAACCACCCCTTAGGGCCCTTCTCCGTCGTGGGAAGTGCAGCGGAGACAGCGGCTGCTCTAGAACCTCCAGAGAAGACCCCTCTTCTCCTCCATTTGCCAGCACCCTAATCTTAACCGTGCTAAATGGGAATGGAAAGAAAAAGGAAGGGGAAGTGGTATCTTGAAGAGGAAAATGAGGGACTGAGTGCAGAGGAGGAACCTGTAACACCCCAAGACTAATTATTCCACATATATCTACATTGAAGCACTTAAAAACAGGCACATCACAACTAAACTTTTACTTACCTTAGTAATTAACTATACTAATTTTATTTCTTACTCAAGCCTTTTGAGCATTAAATTTTGCTCAAATGAAGAACATGCTTGAATGCCTCCACTAAGTTACCATCCAATATTTAATCATTTCTTTATTATCTTCTTAGTGTCCCCTGAGTTCTCTTGATAGAACTCTAGGAACTTGCACATTTACATAATCTGGTACCATAAAAATTTCATATACTAACCCAGAGTACAAATATATATACCGGTAATACACAATTATATATATAACATGTATAAGTCATACTAAAATCAACAACTTATACAGTCCAGTACATTAATCATCTACATTAATATCAAGTTACATATATCATGCCTTGATAGGCATATATAAACCATGTTCAAACCACTGCGTAAATATAATACATGACAATGGTCAAAAAACATATATGACTTAATTACTAGTTGCCTATCACAAAAAATCAACCAGTCATTACAGATAGTAAAAGTATGGAGTATCCCAATACTATGCCAACATCTGCATCCCTACATGGAAGGTGGATCACATGCTAGAATTACCATGGAAAAGAAAATAGCATGGTGAGAATTCTAGAAATTTCTAGTATTTTTAACAAACAAATGTCATCACAATAAGTTCAGCTGCTTTGGAGAATTAAATCATTTTTTTAAAAATCTTTCATAGAAAGGTGCAAAATGTAAAATTATTTCCTTTCTCTTCCCGAGGGCAGAAGTTCAATTTTAATCATTAAATAACAATTTTATAAACATATACCCATGCAGTACGCAGCTTCATAGGCACATCAACCAATAAATCATAGAACCTTTCAAAAATATAACATCATATAAATCATCTCACACTATCTATGAAATATTTACAAATAACTCAAAATGTAAATATTCATTATCAAATTAGTGATTTATATAGAAAATTCATGAAGATGTGCCAATACTCAAGCAATGCCTTTGATTTTCCTTTAGTACTCATTAATTACCATCTTTCTCAGCTCATTTCCCAAACCCATGTCCTTTAATCTCATATAGGCAGGGAGGGCACATTACCTCCTTACATTACCCAACACTTGGTGATAGTTTGCTTATCAGTCCTGAGTACTCAGTTTATACGTAACAGTTCATCATTACACTGCACTATCTCATGTAACCTTGGCCAAATCATACAATCAATCAATCTCCTTTCACAAAGGAATCACATCTAGGATCACCCCTAGGTATGAAGATCATTTCCAATATCCATCACTAGCCAAGTCAATCAATCAATCAATAGGTTTCCTTTCATAATAGAATAGCATCTAAGGATCACCCCCAAGTATGAGGATCATGTCCAATTTCTTTTAAACTTTGAGCACTTAAAAATACACTTTATATTTAATTCAATTACTAGCTCAACTTTAGTATTTTAAAGGAGCATATCAATTTCCATTACATCATAATTCATCTCATAAGCATGCCAAGTGCCAATTTCTCGTATCATTATATAATTCACATAATTCACAAGGCAACTTGAAATGCTAGCAACTCACATATACATGAGGTAAAAATAAAAAAATGATTAGGCTTCATTATATAGACATGAATCATCTTATCTCATTCATATGCAAATTCATTTCCAAAATAGGACATCAATCTACTACAAAAATATACTAGTCAACTTACAATTCAAACAGTTTAGTAGACAACTAGTAAAGTTTACTAGTCACCTCATAACCCAAACAACATAGTAATCTTACAAATAACATCAAGATTGAAGAGCATTTCATTTCTCTTCATTTTCGGTCAAGATAGCATCAAGGCCTCAACATATTCTCAAGCCAAAATTCACAAGGTATAATAATAGTTGTCAATCCAAATTATCAAAAACAACATAATCAAAGAGTAGTTATGAATCTCATTATGGAGATATCGACCATCTCCACCAAATCGCCATAAATATTAAATACATAAAAAATTCCAAAGCATAAATTCAAACTTTCCCCAATTTACTAATTAGAGGTTTCAGCCTCAAGGCCACAATCATGACCAAATTCAACAGCAATTCTCACAATGGATCTTTAACCATACATAAGCTTGCTAAGACATGTAAACAATACTAATTAACATCTAATTATATAATTAAACATAAAGTTGTACACAAGTTCCTTCTCTTCAATCTCAGCTTCTAGAGTCCATGTTCAACCATAACATACTTTTACAATCAACACAAATTCAAGATTATCAAGAACCATTAAATCTCAAATAATGAGTATTATAACATATAAATTAGCCTCTTCTTGTTTTCCCCTTAATGTTAACCTCCATGGCCATTTGTCTAAAAATTATTTCAAGAATCTCAACAGCCCATAACCCATTAAATTCAGGACTAATAGAAGATTTAAGGAGAACAAATAATGATAATAATAATAATAATAATAATAATAATAATAATAATAATAATATAATAAGAACATTGTGTGTTCATAGACCCAAGAACCTACTCCTAACCAACACCATATAATTCATGATTTTCAAATTAATTCCAATACATCCAATTAGAATTTGTCAAGCATAGAAAGAATAGAAGTAGGATATGGTCACAACCCCAAGCATCACTCATCAATTTCATCATGTTTAAGCTAAAGGAGTAACATGCAACAACAATTAACTGCTGAAACTATAAAAACTCATGTTTTTCCATTTCAAAATCTTGATTTTCATCATCTTCCAATCCTTTTTGATTGAGCTTTGTTCTTCATTTTTATCATGTTTTTATTATTCTAAACTTTGTTCTGAAGCTGAGTGCTTAAGCGCCCACTTTTTCACTGCTTAATTGCCCAAGCATAAAATGTTATAGGCTGCGTGCTAAAGCTCTCAATTTTCTGAGCGCTTAATCGGTGGAGCACATAATGCAAGAAGCTGCACGCTTAAGCGTCCAAAAACTGAGCGCTTAAGTGCCCAGTATGTTTAGTGACACGTTTTGATGCCTATAAATAGAAGAAGTTGGTGTCTTGGGCAGACATCTAGCAGAAATAGAAAGAAAGAGAGAAGAGCGAGAGAGAAAGAGAGAGAGAGAGAGAGAAAGAAAGAGAGAAGTAGAGGCATAAATCCTAATTTGGTGTGGGCGAATCTAGGCTTGAAGATTATGAAATTTATTCATCCTTTCCACCTATCTTCCATGGAATTTGTTAGGATTTCTTCTTTGTCTTCTTCTTTCTCCGAGTGTAGCTATATTTCTCTAAATAGGGTTATGATGGATCTTGTTCTTGGATGATGTAAACTTGTTTATGTGTTTAATCTAAGTTTCTATTTCATGATTTACATGTTTATCTCTTCTCTTAATGTTTTTCTTAATCTGATCAATTTTGGAATGATTTTAGGGTTTATGTATGATTTGAAAAAATTGTGCATAAACCTAGAACTTGTGATAAACATCATAGTTTCTGTGATTGCTAGGAATAGACGTTGTAGGTTATGTGATCTTTCTTTTTATTCCCTCGTTTTTTAATAAAGCCTTCTCTATTTGGGGTTATACTAAAGGATTGGTTAACTCAAAGTAGTATGGAGATAATTAATATACCAAGGGATTGAATATTGATTAATTTGAGAATTTGATCATGAATCATGGAGTAGAGCTTAGTTAAACTAATCTTTGAATTTGCATCAAAAGAGTTCAATCTAAACCCTAACACTTTGATATCATTGTTTTCCAACCTTTGCCTAATTGATTAATTTTACTCTTGTTAATTTTAAATATTTTTCGTGTTAGTGTTTCTTTTATTTACATTCTTATCACACACTCATTTTTTTGATAGCTTAAATAGTATTAATTTAATGAACTTAGTAATTGACAACGTAATCTTTGTGTGAACGAGACTCTTACTCATTGTTTATTTCTTTTGCGATTTGGTGTACTTGCTAATATCACAACATCAACCATGGATAAGAATAAGAGCAAGATTCAAGAGCAAAGACCCCTGCCTAGGCTCCTTTGAGTCTATAGAAGATGAAGGAAGGAACTTGAAGTATCCTTGATGATGGGTTTAAGAGCACCACTTGGTAGAGCTTGATGAGTAGATGAAGTTGTCTAACTAAGACTTTTGAAGATAAGGACTAGAAAGTCTTCATGTAGAGATTGGAAGTATGGTAGCCATGGTGTTTCTTTCTTTTCTCTCCTTTGCTCTTACTATTTGCCGAGAGAAAAGTGAAAAGAAAATGTGAGAGTGTGTGGCTGCGGTGGTAAGGCGTTGGAGAGAGAAAGATAAGGCCAAAAAAATGTGTGGTTACCATTGAGTGTAAAAGATTTGTCTTTTAGGAATATTTTGATATTTCATTGATGAGTTTCTAGCTTTCATAAGTGTTATAAAAAATTCTAGAATTCCATTAAGTTCCTATATACATCATTTAATAATTATTAGGCTCTGTTACTTTTCTTTAAATTAATATAAACTTAAGGGAGTAAACTAATATGCTTATAAATATCTGTTCAAACTCGTAATCATTTCTAAAATAATTTCATCCTCTATTTAATAACTCAACAAATTTTTATAATTTTCCAAGCTACTCTCCTATTTAATTTGCTCTTTAAACACTTATCTATTTATTAAAAATATAAAAATAATTTATTTAATTTCCAAAAAGTTATCATAATTTATTATAATTATTTATAATTTAGAAACAAATTTTTCATATTTATTTCCATCATTTAAGCAATCTATGCTAATTTCTGGGCTAATATAAGTTATTTTTCACGTTCTATGCTATATTGTTAGGCCCAAACTAACTCAGAAAATTACAAAAATTAACAGGTAAATCATACAAGTTCTAAGAAACTACTATAACAATCATTGAAGCTAACAGGATGTGGAGGATGTTACAGAACCCACTAGAAATAGTGAGGCTTCTTGGTTAGGAGGCCTGAAAATGCTTTCAGTTCGTTGGAGAAGAAGAGCGAACTTGGGAGATTTTTGGAAACTGAATAAAAGTATAAATGAAATGTTGTTTCCCTCCTCCTAGGGGAGGATCACATTAACTGCCACCCACTAATGGGGGCAAAACCATCTAGGTGCCATAAATTCAAATAATTGTTAGGCGCACAACCCAAACGCCAGCTACAAATGGACAAACCGCCGAATGCCATACATGGAAAAAAGACTATTGGTGCATAGGTGAAAAGACATTTGTGCAGTATGCAAAACTTCTTTGGCAAGCCAAGAGTCTTACCCATAGAGGACCACAGGCCGACTCACAACAAAAAATGGCCACGGAGGTCCAAGACCCTTAAAGATGGATAGAAATCTTGACATCCGTAATAGTTCGTATTTACAGTGATCCCCACAGTATCACCCTATGTGGTCTTGAACCATTTGAGTTTGGCCCTTAAAAGTAAAAAATCACAGTGATAATAGCCTAGAACCCTATTGACTTCGGAGGTCGGCACCCTGATAGCTATCATAACACTGACCTGGAGGTAGTGATCTGGACTGGGATTCAGGCCCAATAAGGCCAAGTTCAATGGCCAGAGGGAATGTGACCCTTTCCCTTGACAAAAGAAATTATCCTTTAGGGACCAAGCACAAGCTAACAGACAAACCTAGGAAGCTGCTAGGAAGCTTCTCCTATGGCACCTATGATAACCAAAATATCTCTGTACAATACTTAGTCCCCAAGACACTCACCTCTATAAATAGATGTAGTAGCGATGAAGATATGGATATTTTCCTACTCATTACACTCACCTTGCACCCTCATTAACTTTAGCGTTAGAATAACTTGCACTCAACCCCCTATTTTCAACACCTCCAAGCTAAAAGAAGATTGTTGTAATGAGCTAGTTCTGGCTCAAAGAACCCAACAATACGGGATAAAACACCTACCATTTACATGTGACTATCATCTACGAAGCACTAAGGGTCCGTTTGGTATGAATGATAGGATAAGGCCTGATAGTATTAGACCTGATAGTATAAGGCTTGATAGTATAAGACCTGATAGTATAAAGCTTAATACGTAAGGGTTGGGGATATTGAGGTGTTTAGAATTGTAATGAAAAAGTCTTTATAAGAGCTTATACATCAAAACCCTATCAGGTCTTGTCCCTCCCTCCAAGGCTTGATTAAGTTATCCATCATTTTAATGTATAAGAGGAGTTTGATGGATAAGCGTATACAATACAATATTTACGCCAAACAACTGATAAGATTATAATGTATTGTATTAGCTTATCCTATCATGTCTAATACAGCATGCCAAACAAGCTCTAAGTATATGTCAAAACCTTGATGCGGTTACAGGGGATAAGGTTGATCAAAAGCACTGAAATCCGTTGTGTTTCAATATTCAACCAGAGGCCTTAAAACGTGTGAGGGGTAAGTGGCGAGGACATCATTCTTTATAAACTACTTTTTGCTAAGTTTGTATGACTCATCTTCTTGGTTGTCAGTTACTAAATGAAGGAATGTTAATCGTGATGCAAAAATAACTTTTTTCTTCCCTCCATAATGCATGAAAATGAAGTTTCTTTCTCACAAGTATTTGTCAAGGGCCAAAGGCCCAGCTATATACACTTGTACCGCACAAAATTTTCATTTATGTCAACGCTTCTACTAGTAAAATTTTAATTTTATCAACATTAAATCGAACTAAAAGGGTAAAACGAACTCTACATCAAACTAATGAACTCAAATAGCAAAAGTGTTTGGTGTGTACATTATTTTTACACTAAATTTATTGGTTAATAATGATGAAATCATTGATCGATAAGATACATAGATCAGTCAAAGGACTAGTAACTTGTTTTCATCTTATATTTTGAATATTAATTAATTGAAAAATGTAAACATAATATAAAATGATCAAATATGAATAAATTATTAATTAATCATGTTTGAATGTTAGTTAATTGAAAAGTGTAAAAATAATTTATACCATTTGATGTGTTAATATTAGGAAGGAAAAAGGGTAGCACCACAAATTTGTGTTCACCACAAAAAAGAAAAAGAAATTATGTTATTGATTGATAGATATTTGCATAGATTAGTAGCAAAAATGTAAAGTTCAAAGAATGGGTAGACTGTATCTCAATTTTAACTTTGAATTTTCAACTTGCTTCACTGTTTTCCCTGTATTCGAGGTGATGGTCATAGGACTACTTGATGTCATTAAAGAGTTTTATGTTGTTTAGTCATGTTAGTCCATCAAATGCAAATAGAGTAGGGGTACTTAAAAAAACACTACAATACTCAATTTAATCTTTTAGTGAAAATAGAGGAAAGAGCATAAGTAGAGAAAGTGAACATACCTGAAGTATCTCTTAGTGTGTGTTTTATAAAGGAGGTGAGGCCCCTAGTTCTTTAAATAGTGGGCCATGTTCAGGTTGTTAGACTTGGGCCTAATAGGAATACACCAGTCCACAACCCTCAACTTGGTAGTCGATAAGCCGAACAAATTAATTGCCAAGGTAGCCAAGGTATATACTACAGTATCTATTGAACCTTTGCTAATTAATAATTCAATCATACATAACTTCATCATTGCGGTGATCGAGATTAACTTCATTATTGTGGGTGACTGAGATCAAACTAAGATGAATTAGGTTGCTTGGACCCAACAAGAATATATTTGTCCACTCACATTTCCTAAATTAAGTGAATTAGAAATGATTTAAATATCAAATTTACTTTTGATGTTTAAACTATATCAACCAAATGGACTAGGGGCGTTCATGGAACTAGTTAGACTGAGTTTAACTTGACTTAATATTAATTTAATATTTTGGTCAAGTTAATTTTTTGGATTTGGACCTAACCCAATTATGGTTCGATTAATAGTCGTGCTAGGACAAAGTCAACTCAATTTTTAGACAAATTGTATTGGATAGTATGCATAATTAAGTCATAAAATTCTAAAAGTAATAGGATTATTTTTAAATTTATATTTAATATATATATTGTCTGGTGTTATGTAAAGGGTATTAATTTCTGTCAAGAAGTTTTATTTTTTATCACTAATTGTCTAGCAAATAAGAAGTTTTAAAATATTATGTGACATTGGGCTGAGTTGAGTCAACTCAAATTATAACTTGAACTTGACTCTAAAATATACCAAATCTTGTAACACCCTAGAAAACATGATATACTTGTATATTGTTACAGAAATAGCTTAATACCTATTTATCATGCTTGTTAAGTTTTGTGATTATCTGTGCATGTTTAGTCACATTGCTATAACACTATGTGTGAAATATAACTGTTATTTACTCCGAAAATGGCTTAAACTGCTTAGTTAGTGAAAATAAATGTGGAGAGTTTGTTTTCAGGTCACAAATGTGTAAACTGTGTTATAGTTAAAATTTGATATTAATCAGAGTTAGTTTGGCATTTTTAGGCACATTGATTGTGTGTTTTAATACTAGATTGACACCCGACAGATATGAAAAATTATGAAAATAGTGAAAAAAGATTTTTAATGAATCTAAGGATTTATTTTAAGCTTGTTGGAAGTAAGAAAATTGGATTTGGTGGAATCTGAGTGTTTTTAGCAGATCAGAGTTTTAGTACTTATTTGAGAGAAGCAAAATTTGACCTCTCTTCTTTAAATATCTCACGACAGTAGGAAAAAAAAGAAAAACGGAGGAAAGAAAATAGAAAAGAGAGAAGGGAACCGAATGAAGAAGAGAAAGAAGCAAGAAAGAAGACCAAAGAGGTGGATCAACCACCAATGAAGAGGAATTAGTGGATGTTGGCTTCATTTTCAAGATCTTAAGGTAGCAGGAAATCTTGTTCTTAAACTCATTTTCTTATTCTCTTCATCTTGTTCATAAGCTTTGGCTTGATGTAGTGAGTTAGGTTTTGAGTGTTTTTGGTGTTTTTGGCTTGAATCTTGTTGGAGAACTTGAGGATGACTTGTTTATGAGTTGTTGGGTGCATGAAAATGGATTTCCAACCCTTGTATACTTTTAATTCCATTTTGTGTTGGGATTTGGAGTTTTAGGTTTTGAATTGGATGATTATCCATGATCTTTGGTTTTGAGGGAAATCAAAGTGGAATAAGGGTTGCTATGTGTAGTTGAATCTCGTGGAAGGCTGGAAATCACTTGGATAAGAAGTTTGAATGATCGGAGGAGGGGAAAGAAACAATGGAACAGTTTCACGATTCTACAAAATTTGTTGCAGTGTGTCTGATTAAGAAACAAGGCCCATATTCGAAGACACGGGGGGGGGCGTGTCCCTCTCTGCCTGCCTTAATTCGTGAAACTGTGTTAATAGAGCAAGACATAAGGGGGGCATGTCATCAGACATGGTTCGTGTCTGAGGCCAGAATATTCAAAAATGTCATTTTTTATGTTTTCAAGTTCTTGGCTTGATAGGATCATTAGTATATATTTCCTAAAGTGTGTTGAGACTCTAATAAGAGTATTTAATGAAGAGTAAATGTGATGAATCAAGTTGATTTGTAATGTTAATTATGAGGAATAATTGGACATAGTTATATATACATGTATTGTGTATTGTGATGAATTGAGGAAATGAGCTTCCCTAAGTATTGGAATCACTTATGTATGCTCTTTTAAGAGTGTTAAAGTATTTCTATAAGTATTTGATGAAGTGTGCGTGAGATTAGTTTAAGATGCATATAAATCAATTGTGATGCTAATTATTGAAGGTAATTAGTGATTGTTTTGCATGAGATGTTTGTGAAACATATTGAGGTGAGTAATATCCTCTGTTTGTTTTAATAGATAATGTTGGTGAGTCATATCCTCACTATGCTTGATAATCCATGACATATCATAACATAATCTAGAGTAGTTGAGGTGGGTAATATCCTGAATACATCTGAGGGCTCATGATATCTTTAAAAATGCATTCACTTTTAGGACTTGCATAGACATACTCATTAGACATAATTAGGCATAACATGACGATTGTATGAGCAGTTGTCACCATGACATAATAACATGACATTGCAATTATATGAGCGATTGAGTATCTCTGATATGGAGATGTTGTTTAGTATGATATTGTGTACTTCTATGATTAAAGTGTTAACCTTATGATTGTGTAATCTATATGATTGTATAAAATGTTGATATTGGAATACTTCTACTGAGATATATTATTTCTTACCCCAATTGTGTTGCCATATAAATTCAAGAGCAAGTTCTTCGAAAAGGAAGAAGAGAATATATGAGGACTAGCATAGTATAGATGTTGTTTGACTGAGCTTTTATATATATATATATATATATATATATATATATATATATATATATTTATATTTGCTTAGTTGTTTGAGTTATGTATAACAATATGCTCTTTGAGGTTGTGATGTATATATATAACTTTTATTATCGTGACTCTCCATATTTACTCATTGTGTATGAATGATATGAGTTTAGTTTGTTGTTATATGTTAGAAGTAGCATGATCAATATTGACTATTCTTTTATATAACGATATATCTAGATAGTAAATATTGAGATGTTACAAATCTAATTTCTAGAACTAAACCTTATACGAATTAACTATATGTTGGAATAGGGTTTCGAAATGGACCAAAATTTGAACACCCCTCAAATGGACTCGAATCGGTTGCCCACTTAACCCATCTTAAATGATTTTTCCTTAATAAAATATTATCAACTATAAAAAATATTAAAAAATATATGTTATTCTTTTAAATAATAAATTTTATTGAGTAAACATAATTGAAGACAAGTAGAGAAGACATGTATTTGAGAACCATTCACTGATCATGAAATGTCAATTAAATTTCAGTTCAATTTTGTTGATCCACTATCAAACTAAAAAAATAAAAAAAACTATATTATCATTTAATCATATGTTTTTAATTATTAAAAGAGTTTAACTTTCTAATTTATTTTTATTATAATCAAACTTCTTTAATTATGTGCCAATAAGATGTGTTATATGAGTATCTCAAGAAGTAATTATATAACTTATAAAAAGGAGTCGGTCCTAGTTTTCTCTCCTTTCTGTGATGTTGTTTTTTCCTTTTGTGGTGCTTTAATCTTCTCTTTTGGGTGTTTTTTTAATGGGGGTTATCACCCACATCATTCAGTAGTAGTCCCCTCCATTTTTTCTTAATTTTTTACAATTTTTTTCCTAATAAATTTATCCAGATCATTTCTATTTGTGATCTTTTAGAAAGATCTAAAGAGTTTGCATGTTAAGATATATCTAGAATTTTTAGCATTGATTATCTCATATCAGTTGCATGTATTGACCTTACAAAACAATTAGACCTTTAGATTTATTAAGATAAAAAACGTGATATCTTCTTCAAACGCTAGTATGTTATGTGTTGCTCTTCACAAGAAAAGATGTATTGTCATCAATAATCTATAGATCATGAACAAAGTTACAAATCATGAATTAGTTTTGAGTGAACATTGTATTTTTTTTTTTATAAACATATTTTTTTATTAGAATTTTAAGTGGCGCAAAGCTTTAATTTGAATGAATTTTAATTTATTGTTGAAAAAATTTTATGCTAATATGAGTTGTCTCACTTAGTCGACCTTCAACTTATGAGTTATGACAACTAAATGACTTTGGTTTAAAGAAGAGGTTGGTTGTTTGTCTTAGATCTCTATTGCTCTATCACTTCTATATAAGTCATATAATTAGCTTGTTGTATACATTTTTACCCATTTTGTAATTTTAAGATTTCACTAGTAAGTTACATAATTAGCTTGTTGTATACATTTTTACCCATTTTTTAATTTTAAGATTTCATTGTTTCTCAACACATTTTGTACTAAAAAAACTCTTTTAATAATATAATAATATATGATTAAATTGAATATTAGTCTTATCAAAATTTAATGAGTTTTGTTACCGTGTCTTAACGGGAGATGTTAAAGAATTAAAATAACATTTAATATTCGTACAAATTGCTTATAGGAAAAAAAAAATAAATGCTTTTTAGATTTTTAAAGTATTATATGCTTATATTTTTTATTTAATATTTTTTTTTTTATTCCTTAACCTTTATCTTAACTGCACAAGTTAACAAAAACCCAAATTAAATTCATTAAAATATTATTACTGACGACAGTAAATTACTGTGAACCCTTTAGTATCATTCCTGATAATAAATTTCAGATCATTGGAACAAAGGACAGATTATTTTCAATACAAGCATGAAACACTCAATTATTAAATTATTATTACTGATGAAAGTAAATTACTGTGAACCCTTTCGTATCATTCCTGATAATAAATTTAAGATCTTGGAACATAGCACGGATTATTTTCAATACAAGCATGAAACACTCAATTATTACATTACCTGATGCACTAAAACCTGAATTTCTCATTAATCACTTTGTAGCTTTCTTTTTCTTTCAAATTCTCATCTTTTTGTTTTGTCTAGCCCCTTGTTTGAATTATTAGAGCATAATTAAGGAGGGCAATAAAGAAATCAGACTTATGATGAGCCACTAAATGGACAATGATGAGTTTTATCAACCACATCTTACTGCTATTGTTTATTGCAACTGAATGCAAATGCCAGTCTGATTCTATTGTGGCGATTGACTAGTAAAGAAAACGATGCCTTTCTTATCCAGAAAAGGCAACATATAGGCCCGCAAAATAGGAGGACAAAGACTAAAGTGGATGATTGATTATTTTTATGTTGACTTTATAAATTATAATTTTCCTTTCTTGAGGGATAGAACGCAACATTAGTTGGTAGTTTTGGTCTTTTATTAGCACCTCTTCTACTTGCTCTTCTTCTTCATTCAAGATTTGGGACTGATTCTTGGAGGTATACAATGAACGATTGGGCTCCTCCTTTCATAGCTGCTGCTCTGTTTTGGCTTTTGTCACCAGGAATGATCTTTCAGCTGCCGGGAAAGAATAGACCCTTCGAGTTTATGAACATGAAGACTACTGCTGCATCCATTTTTGTACACACCGTTGTTTATGGTCTGTTTCTGATTTTGTTTTTCGTTGTTTTCAGTATCCATCTTTATATCTAGGCAGCAGCAAAGGCTATTTCAAGAAAACTAACATGCTGTGTTATCTTTTAAAGTATATCAAGTGACAATCTGCTGGTATAAACCCTGATTAATATATGTGCCCTTCTGAATTTCCTCTTAGTCCTCTTACTTGGCTCCTAAAGCTTTATTGAGTAATTTGCTTGCTGTTTTATGCTTTGAAAGTCTTATATAACTATCCAGTTGTTATCTATGTAGGGCATCTTATGATGACCTTAATACCAAATATGAAGAACAATGACTATGCAGACATTCAAGAAATTAGTAACGAGCTTAATCTAAAGGAAAAACAATGGCATATGTTTTGTTTCTTAACAGGTCCTAGATTGTTCTTGTTTATTTTTAATTCTAGTTCAAAGGTTCAGAGGGAAAAGGACACGCTGAAAGCAGCTGACAGCAACAATTAAGAAAATAAACTTGGTCAAGTTCTTCCGAGGCAATCGAAGATATTAGAATTTGGTAGCAGGGGAACCCAAGAGATCTCAAAATACACACGTAGCTTTTGCCATAATTGGAGTTCACGGGTGAAACGGACATCAGTTCCCAAATAAAAGGATATAGAACGTCATATTGTTTACTGTAAAATTTGTTAAAGAAAAATTTTGCTTCGAGTTATCACTCTAAGTAGGGAATTTTTTCCTCTCCATGGCTCTCAAGTTTTGATGATTTATGAATCGGAATAATATTAAGAATTTGCCTCGAATTTAATAGAAAGTATAGCAAAGTACAAAGTATAAATAAGCAAAATAATAATCATAAGATAAATTGGTGTTTGGATTAAAATAAAAAGCAACAAATGCAATTAACAAGCAATTGAATTTGACAAGAAATGAAATAAAGCAAGTAAAAAATACATAAAATAAGAAAAAAATTGTAAAAAAGTAAATTTGACCATAACTTAAATGAAAGCAAGTACAACATGCTAAGATAGCGATAAATGAAAAGTAATAAAGATGCAATGAAATAAATTTACTTGAAAGTTAAAATAATAACAAAGTAAAGAAAACAATTAAAAGGAATCAATAAAGATGTAGAAAAATAAATGTGCAATAAAAAAAGTTTAACAAGAAAGTAAATTTGTAGAATGGAAAAGTAAAAGAAATCAAATGATTATGAGAATCACTTGACTAAGAGATGAAGAGACGTTTGCGAGAAATGTAAATTGAAAAAAAATATAAAGGAATAGTTTTAAACTTACATTGAAGGGTAAAGATTGTAGAAATAAATCAGGGTGAAATGTATAATTGACAAAATCCCTTTTGATATATGTGAGCATTAGAGTGACTTATAAGATGTGTTAAGAGAAATGTGCAAGTATTTTCTAACCGACATAAATACCTTCACCCCCTCAGTATTTATAAATAAGAGAAATAATTGACTTTTTAACTAGATCGAGACAAGTGTCTCTGACATAAGTAACTTCTTAATCTAATAATAATGATTACTTTGTCTTGGATTATAGACTCAACTATTATAAACTTCTTGAATTCAAATTTTAATACTTGAATTTGAATTTAAATTTGAAGTGTAACTGCCTTTAGTATGCTTCTAGGTCTTTAAAACTTGAAAAAGATCCTTTGCAAATATTGGAATATTTGCTTGTGTTTTTCACTCTTTGCTTCAATCTCGAATATGATTTCGAACAATTGTCTCTCTTTGTCGAATCGAAACACATTCATGAGAACTCATCCCTTGCCTTCAAGTTACCATTGACTTACAAAATTAGTTAAAACATCTTAATCGAAAGAATTATTTTCAAGTAGATGATCGAACCTTAATTTATAGTCAAATCAATCTTAAGATGTTTTATTTGCCATTATATTTCTTTTGCAAATTGAAAAATTTTATTTTTATACCAACACACATATATACTTGGTTGTTGTCCCCTACTATTTATATGTGACTATCATCCAAGAAGCACCAAGTATATGTCAAAACCGAGAGATTCTTGGTTACACACAATTGTACCATGTCATCTTTACACACTCACAAAAAATTAAAGAGAGAGAAAAAATGAGACCTTCTAAACTCACTCATCATAAAAAATTATATTTTCTTTATAATTTTTTGTGAGTGTGTATAAAAATGACATGGTACAATTATGTATAACCAAGAATTTCTCGTCAAAACCTTGATGCGGTTAAAGGGGATAAGGTTGATCAAAAGCACTGAAATTCGTTGTGTTTCAATATTCAACCAGAGCCCTTAAAGGCATGGAAAAAACTCTTTTAAAATGAGCTTCTTTCTAAAATGATCAAGTAAAAGTTTATTTACCTTTGAATATATAGTGGATTAAGATCTCTATGTACATAGATTAAATGAAAGATAGATAAATTTTTACTTGCTTAGAGACAAATTTACTTTAAAAGATCATTTTCCTAATAGCGTGAGGGGTGACTAGTGAGGATATCATTCTCTGTATATCATTTCTTGCTAAATTTGTATTCCTGGACTCATCCTTGTGTTGTTGGCTACTAAAGGAATGTTAATCGTGATGCAAAAATCAATTGTTTTTCTTCTCTCCATAATATATGAAAATGAAGATTTTTTTCTGACAAATATTTGTCAAGGGCCCAACGCCCAGCTATATACACTTATGTAGTACTGAGCTTTCATTTATGTCAACTCTTCTATTAGCAAAATTTTAATTTTATCAGCATTAAATTTTGGTATATAAAATCGAACTAAAAGGGTAAAAACTCGAAGGAACTCTACATCAAACAAATGAACTCAAATAGCAAAAATGTTTCGTGCACGTCTTTGGTGTACAGTATTTTAATACTAAATTATTGATTAATAATAATTCAATTATTGATTAACAACGTGTATAGATTAATTAATAGACTAATATTATGTTTTCAGCTTATATTTTAAATATTGATTAATTAAAAAATATAAAAATAGTGTAAAATGGCTAAGTATGAAATAAATTCCTAGTTAATGATGTTTGAGTACTAGTAGTCGATTGAGAACTGTAAAAATAGTAGACACCATTTGATGTGTAAATAAAAGGACAGTTTTATCGAAAATGATATTTGTACAATAAAATTTTTACACCACTTTTATATTGATGATTAGCATACACATAATTGATAAATATAGTATATTATTTAGGTGATAAGAAATATTAATTGATTACCAAATATGTGGTTAATCATATGCACATAACCACATATTTACACATTGTTAATCATGTATAAAATTAATGTACAAAAGTGGTGTGCATATAAAAGAATTATAGATTGTTCTGGACCGTGATCCGGGATCTCGCTCTATGGGACCAACCCGGCATGCACACTACCGGATTCCTCCAAGGCTGGCATAAAGGAAGATTCACAACATAGTCTGGACCTCGGAAGACGACACCCCAAGCGGTATTGGATCATGATGTCATGATTGATAGATTCATGCACAGGATAAATCTCTAAATGTCCGTAACTGCCAATCATCAACTTACGATATTATAGGACTCATAATTATCCTTGATGGCTAAATACTTTCCATATCTTAGTCCCAGATTTAAAGGGATATATCCTATAATAATGGAAAGGTGATCTTCATCAGGATACTAATCCAAAATTACCTGCATTCAGTAAGGATTCGTGATCCTATTAGGATTCTGTATACGCTCTATAAATACAAGGCTAAATCATCTTAATGAGGTAACCCTGAATCCAATCTCATAAGCTTACTTGTGTACTGCTTGACTTGAGCGTTGGAGTCCCTTTGCAGGTACCCACCCCCTGTGCAATAAGCTCAGCTGCTACTCAAGGAGGAAACCACCGTGTACGTACCTATCACAGGTATCCTCTAAATCCATTTCAGAACATTGGCGCCGACTGTGGGGACCTTAAATTTCTAACCCCACCCAATCATGGTGAACACGAGGCAAAATTCGAGAAGAGGCGCTGCACAAACCTCTGTCAACCAGAGGCAAGATCCTGATGTGCAACGTTCACCACTCCCACCGCCTCCACCCGCGGCTCAAACCTCAGGTGTGAGAAATCAGGCACCCGGATCAGAAAGCTGACGTGATGGGCACTCTACCTCTGTTTCTGAGGAGTCCCTTAACCCATCACGTAAGATTTCTGTCAGGGAAAGACTTGAATTCCCAGCCCAAAGAGGTGACTAGAGCCATCAAGAACGTAATATCCCAGTGCAACAACGTCTGGGAATGCCAAACAATGAGATTGATGACCGCGCATCCCTCTCTGAACGCACACACCAATCTTGGGCTTCTCAACACCAATTTCAAGACATGTTGCAACAACATATGGATTTGCTGAACAACCAATTCCAGAGGTTGGAAGACATGCAGCGCGCCATGCATGAAAACCAACCCAGACCGCATCGTCGTGACAGACGGACTGACGTGGAGAATAATCAAAGGAGGGCTCACGCCGCCAACGGAATTTCCAATACTGGAAATAATAACCAGAGCCGCAGAACAATGGAACAACCTTTCTCCGATCAACTTATGGAGTTTTGGGTTCCTAGGAACTTCAAGTTCCCACCAAACTTGGAAATCTATGACGGAATGACCAACCCCCAGGAACACATAACTGCCTACGAACAGTCCTTATGTTTCTATGGCGGATCCATGGAGTTGCTGTGCCGAGCATTCCCCCTCTCCCTCAAAAAGGGAGCCCTCAAGTGGTTTACCAACCAATCAAGGGGGACCGTTATAGATTGGTCGGATCTTAAACAATGTTTCCTGCTATAATACACCACCAGCAAGGAGCAACCTAAATCCATTGAATCCCTGGCCAAAATTCGCCAAGGAAAGGATGAGACCCTTCGAGATTATGTCAGGTGATTCATAGCTTCCTGCACCAATGTAGAAAATTTTGAAGATAGAATAGCATTGCATTATGACAGAAGCGGTCTCCGAGTAGGTTCTGAGTTCTTTAAATCCCTAGCAAAAAAGAAACCAGATAACCTGACTGACTTTTAAAAATGATCTGAGAAATACGTCTACTTGGAGGAGGCAACAGAAGACCATAGGAGGTGGGACAAAGGTGAGCCCTCCCACCAGAAGCCTAACCAGAATTCCTCAAGGCCACGACCTCCAAAAGATAGCCCACCCCGGAGGAATTATTCTGACTATACTCCTCTGAACACATCCTGGGAAACAATCCTGAGGGAAGTGATGCACACAGAGTTTCAGAATGTCCAGAGACTGCCCTCTATCAAGAAACACAAACAAAAAGATCACTCCAAGCATTGCACATGGCATAAGGGCTACGACCATGATACAGAAGATTGCTATCAGCTAGGTGATGCCATCGAATTCTTAATCAAGGCCGGACGCTTGCAGCAGTATATCCTCAGTGTACAAAATAACGAGGGAAATAATAGACGCAGAAACAATAGACGCAGTCCACGTCGGAGTCCATCCCCTCAACATAGAAGAAGGACAAGAAGTCCCAGGAGAAGATCCCGGACTCCACTTCGCCGAGATAATAATGACCGACAGGACAGGAATAGGGACGCTCCCCCTGGTGATAACGATGACCATCGCTCCGAGCCCAATAGAACAATCTATACCATTACCGGTGGCTTTGCCGGAGGAGGATCTTCGAATGGAGCTCGGAAGAAAGCTCTTAGAATGACCGTTTTTAGCGTGGTCCACTCAGAAACTAGGACACCAGCAGAAGGCAGAAAGACGCCTCTTATCACCTTCTCGGATAAAGACTACGGCAGAATTATCCCGGATCACGACGATCCACTTGTCATCTCCGGGGTAATCTCTAATGCCGAAGTCTGTTGAATTTTCATTGACCAATGGAGCTCAACAGACATTATGTTCCTAGATCTCTATCAGAAGCTAGAGGTTCTGCAATCAGACCTGACTCCCCATGTCAGAGAATTGACAGGTTTCACGGGCGAGAAAATCACTTCGGTCGGATACTACGAAACCCACCTGACCTTTGGATCATCTAAACTTTTCAGGACAGTCAAGGTAAAGTTCCTGATTATGGACTGCCCTTCGACTTATAACATTATCTTGGGTCGTCCTTCCCTCAACGTACTTGGCACCGTGGTGTCTACCACCTACCTCGTGATGAATTTCCTCAATAAGAACAATGATGTCGTCACTGTTAAAGGTGATCAAATTATCGCCAGAAAATGCTACAATGAGAGCCTAAAAATCTGTAAAGCACCCTGGAAGGAGAGATCTGCCATTTCTATCCTAGCCCTCGACTAGGTTAACATACTAATGACCGAGTTAGACGTCAGGGAAGAAATTCGGGGTACTCGGCCCCATCCTGAAGGCGAACTGCAATCTCTCTAGCTTGTGACCAACCCAGAATAGGTTACCAAGATCGGAGCTCATTTGGATGAAAAAGAAAAATAATGACTGTCAGAGCTCTTGCTAAAAAATAAAGATCTTTTCGCATGGACGTCCTCCGACATGCCCGGACTTGACCCCACCTTTATTTGCCACCATTTGTCAATCAAAAAAGGTGCCAGGCAGTTGTTCAAAAGAAAAGAAAAGTTAGACCTGAGAGGCAGCAAGTCGTTGAAGACCAGGTCAAGGAGCTACTAACTAGAAACTTCATCAAAGAAATCTCCTATACCATATGGCTCTCCAACGTGGTTCTGGTAAAGAAGTCCAATGGGACGTGGAGAATGTACGTAGATTATACTGATCTGAATAAAGCTTGTCCCAAGGACCCATACCCACTTCCCAATGTGGATAAACTAGTCGATGGCTCCTCAAGATTCAGATGGTTTTCCTTCATGGATGCATATTTCGGGTACAATTAGATTTCCTTGTACACTGGAGATGAGGATAAAACTACCTTCATTACTGATAGGGCGAGCTACTGCTACAAGGTCATGCCTTTTGGCCTAAAGAATGCAGGCGCCACCTATTAGAGGATGATGAACAAGGTTTTTGAAACCAAGTGGGAAAGATGCTAGAAGTCTATATAAATGACATGATAGTGAATACCCTATACGACGGATCACACACGGCAGACCTCGAGGAAGTATTCGCACAAGTCTGAAAGTACAACATGAGGTTGAATCCGGAGAAGTGCGCCTTCGAGGTCCAGGCCAAAAAAAATTTGGGGTTCATGCTAACCCACCAAGGAATCGACGGTAATCCTGACAAGTGTCAGGCCGTCCTCAACATGAGAAGCCCCCAAAACATCAAAGAAGTGCAACAGCTCATGGGGCACATAGCGGCCCTCACAAGATTCTTAGCCAAGGCCACCCATAAGTCTCTCCCCCTGTTCAAACTTCTCAAGAAGGGGAAAGGTTTTGAATGGACCCTAGAATGTGAAGGTGCCTTCGTGTCCTTAAAAAATCTCCTATCCTCCCCTCCTATTTTGATAAGGCTGGATACCGAGGAGATACTCTACTTATATTTATCCGTCCATGACGAGGCCGTAAGCTCAGTTTTGATCTGGGAAACTGACGAAATACAGAAGCCAGTCTACTTTGTAAGCAAGGTCCTTCAGGGCCCTGAGCTTCGGTACTAAAAGGTAGAGAAAGTTACTTTTTCACTCATTATCACAGCAAGAAGACTCCGATAATACTTTCAATGCCACCCTGTAGTGGTAAGGACAGATCAACCTATCCGGCAGGTGCTACATAAACCAGATTTGGCCGAACGAATGATTGTATAGTCGATTGAGCTCTCAGAGTTTGGGATTACATATGAACCACGACTTGCAATAAAAGCCCAAGCATTATCCGACTTCCTAGAATAGCTTACATCGGACCACGGCAACCCTAAGAGGGCCTCTTAGACCATCCTCGTCGACGGGTCGTCGAATCCTAAGGGAAGCGGGGCCAGGGTGATATTAGAGAATTCAGAAGGACTGACCCTAGAGCACTCCCTCAAGTTTGAATTCCCGACCTCGAACAATCAGGCCGAGTATAAGGCCTATATCGCTGGGTTACTAATGGCAAAGGATATTAAGGCAACACGGATCATGCTTTACAGTGATTCCCAGCTGGTAACTTCCCAAATCCAAGGAGAATATCAAGCTAAGGAACCTCTCCTAGAGAAATACTTGATTAAGGTCCAGGAACTCCTAAAGGACTTTGAGGAGGTCAAGATAGAACACATTCCGAGAGAACAGAACTCCAGAGCAAACCTTTTGTCTAAGCTGGCTAGTACGAAGAGCCTTGGCAACAACTGGTCTGTAATCTAAGAAACTCTCTCCCAACCCTCCATCACGGATCATGACATGTTCTAAGTGGAGGACCACCAGTCATCTTAAATTACCCCCATACTGGGCTATTTATAACATGGAACCTTACCATCGGACCTAAAAGAAGCCTCCAAATTAGTAAAGATCGTGGTCAGGTATACTATCTACAACGGCCGTCTATACTGTCATAGTTTCTCGTCCCCTCTTCTAAAATGCTTAACCCAAAAGGAAGCAGAATATGCCCTAGCCGAAGTTCATGAAGAAAGCTGCGGTCACCATTTAGAAGGCAAAGCCCTAGCCCAAAAAGTATTAAGGGTAGGATACTATTGGCCAACGATGGAAGCTGACTCTCAAACACACGTTCAGATTTGTGACAAATGTCAGCGCCATGCAGATCATTATCAGGCTCCCTCTGAGGAGCTATTCACGACCTCGGTTCTGTGGCCTTTTTACAGATGGGGTATGGACATCTTGGGTTTGTTCCCCCAGGCCCCAGGACAGTTTAAGTACTTGGTGGTAGTGGTTGATTATTTTACTAAATGGATTGAGGCCAAACCCCTAGTCACTATCACCTCAGCGCGAATCCAAAAGTTCACTTAGCGTCATCTTATCACCAGGTTTGGCGTGCTGGAATCCATTGCAACGGATAACGACACCCAGTTTAAAGATAAAAGCTTTGAAGAGCTATTAGCCAGGTTGAAAATAAAGCACCATTACAGCTCCGTTGAGAACCCCAGGACAAACGGACAAGCCAAAGCAGCCAATAGGATCATCATGCGAGGTATAAAAAGGAGGCTAGATGAAGCCAAGGGAAACTGGGTCGAGCAGCTTGATCATGTTCTCTGGGCTTACCGGACCACTCCTCATTCCACCACGGGAGAATCCCCTTTCAAATTAACCTACGGTTGCAAAGCTATGATCCCGATAGAGATTGGAGAGCCAAGTTAGCGTTACCAACAGTTCTCATCCGATAGCAATCCTGGTCTAATCAGGGAAGACCTGGACCTACTAGAGGAAAAAAGAAACGTGGCTCATATACGGGATGTCACCCTTAAACAAAGGACAGCGGCCATGTATAACAAGAAAGTGGTCCCAAGAAAATTCCAGCTGGGTGACCTAGTGCTCAGGAGAGCCGACATAGGAGGGAAAAATGCCTCCCAAGGGAAGTTAGCCCCTAACTGGGAAGGCCCTTGTCATGTCATCACTAATACGAGTAATGGAGCTTACACCTTGGAAATGTTATCTGGAGCCCTGGTCAAGAATTATTGGTGTAACACCCTAGCTCTGATACCAACTAATGTAACACCTTAGCTAGGGCATCACATTTTTCGACTCCTGAGTCATAATCTGAAAATAAGTTCGCACAAAGTTTGAGTTATAAAATATGGGTTTCAAAATTTTCTTCTTTACTTTACTGAAAATATTAGGTAATATAAAAAATCATATTTTAACTATTTATTATGCAATATTGACACCAATTAATATCACAATTTAAAGAGAAATATAAAATTAACTTTCAAATACTTATTTTTTTTTTGACAAGAGTAAACCCCATGACGGTCCTACTTAATAGCACTGCAGACAACACTAACGGAAAACTTTAACATACTTATTCCTTTTTTGTCCATCTTAATGCATCGACATCCTTGTTTCCTTTGTCAACACCGCACACCTTCGAGTCCCGAATGTCCACTCCTTATGTTATCACCAATCTCGAGTATCCATCGCCCGTTATGTCTAAGACAACTCGATCCTTCTATTGTTTTATTTTAACAATATGCCAGTGATTCTATTGTGGCAAAACAACAAAACAAAGAGGTGAGATCACTTACACCAATACCAACATGGCAAAGCCACAGTAGATAACACACAACCAACAATATCATAAAGATAGATCATACCATAATCATGTTATCGCATTATCATCATCATCATCCAAGTATTCATAACAATCGTTATAACCAATATTCCTCAATTAATATATCACACAGATATAAATGTTGATTATGTATATGCACAAAGACTCGCTTTTTCAAAAACAACTCCATGGAGGTTTTCACAATTTCGATAAGAAATGGTCAATTGTCGGCCTTTAACCCAAAGACAATCTCCCGGGCCGTTGAAAAGAATCGTGTTCTTGTCTGCATCGTCAATGCGTTGTAACGGATCAGACGCTAAGTTGGCATGGTACTGTTGTCTGATTTTGTTTTTACTCGACGCCCCAAGATCCATCATAGACCTCACTATCAATTCTCATTTCCTCTTCAACCATAAGGGTCATAATAGCTATTAGCTATATTTTATACAATGCACGAATATATCAAGTAAGTCCAATCCCCAAAGGGCTAAATCTTTTCAATTTCTTTTGTTCAATTTAAATCATATGCCTAACGATATTTTTCTAATGCATGTATAATGCACCAAATCCAATCACAGTATCTCTTTCCAATGCATATAAAATGCACCAAATACCAATCATAGGCAAAACACGTCATTTTTCTCATACAAAGTGTCCATACATCGTTCAATAGTAATTATACTATATTTTCAACACAAAATCATATAGTTATAAAACACTTTAAAGAGTGTTTTCACAAAATTGCGCAACATTTCCATTATGTTTTCACAATTTCAAAATGTTTTCCTAGATGTTTTCAAAATATCATAACACTTCAAATGTTCGTTTTTAAAAGGACGCAACTCTTCTGTTGCACTTTTAAATCACGTACTAATTTTTCAACATTTTTCTTAATCGCATAAAAATATACGTTTCCCAAATCGCATATTATTTTTCCACTGTTTCAAAATTGTGTATCTTAAAAATCATTCTTTTAAGTTACGTGAATCATTTTCTATCATTCTCAAAATATTTAAAACACTTTCCAAATCTCATAACAATTTTTCCACCATTTTTTAATCACGTAAAATATTTCTCAATATTTCAAACATTATTTTGGACTTTCAAATAAGTCAATATCATTTTCAACACATTTTTAAGATATGTAAATAATTTTTCACCACAATTTATTACGAAAAATATTTCTCAACCTTCAAAAATTTCATTTCATCTTTTCTTAAAATATTATGACTTTGTATTTCATTTTTCACATTTTCTTACTCAATAAAATCTTTTTTCACGTTTCTTTACTCAAGAAATTCTTTTTCAAATATAATCCACAAAATTACTTTTCCATTGATATAAATCAATATTTCAAATCTTAAAATTTTCAAACATACTTCAAAACTTGAAAATAAGTTATAATTGAGTAAATTCTCAAAATACCATTATATTCTCCATTTTTTACCAAATCATTTCCAAATTAACCTACTTCAAAATAAATTGAAGTTTGAAAACATTTTCGTTTATAAAACTTAATTTTTCAAGTGAGTAAAATACTCTGATTCCCTTTTCAAATTTCTTGTATTAAATCAATTATATTTTCACTTGAAAAATTACTTTGTTTCATCAAAATTTAGGCATTACTATTTAAAAAAATTATCAAAATATTTTTCCTTTTAAATTGATATGGTTTTACACAAACAAAACCATTAAAGTTTTATTTTCAAAACCAAAGTACCGATTGGTCATAACACAAACCCATTTGTTCAAATTCATTTTCACTTTCTTTGCAAATCCTTTTTCATTCTTAGTCAAAAATCTTTTTCTTAATATATATTTTCTCAAAATCACTTTTTATTAGTCTAGTCCTACAAAATCATATTGAGTTGATTTAATTATTGTTTCTTAACTTTAATTTTCTTAACGTTTTTCAAAACCCAATAAATAAATTCTCTGCTAGAAATTTTAAGTTACAAACGTTTTCCTTTATATCACTTCTAAAAATTGATTAATTTGAAGTTTAATACTTTCAATCTTCTTTTTCTTTTATTTATGAAAATTACACTTCACTTAATTTATAACACTTAATTCCCTTTTCAAAAATCCTTATTTGAAAATTCTTGTATTTCATAGCATCAAAACATTTTTCTAAATTATCAAAACCTTATAGATGGCCATTGGAACCATGAAATATTTTTCTTCTAACTTAAATAAATTCCATTCTTGTTTTTACACAAAATAAATCAATAAAATTTCATTCTAAAATTTGTGTTCATGTTTTCTTAAAAAAAAATAAACCTTTAGTTCATTTTCCATACTCCTCAAATCAATCCAATTTTATTCTTTCATAAACATATTAATTTGTAAACACATATTTTGAGGTGTCTTGGCCGAAATTCTCATTGTTCTAGGGATCAAAATTTAATTTCCTTGTTCTTGAAAAATTTCAACATTGACCCAAATCAAGGGCATCAAAACCGTAGTTCTTCCTTGGCCATTGGAACCAAGATTAATTTTCTTTCCATCCACACATCATGGCATACATATATATATATTTCATCATAAATATCACAAACATGCCATATACTCATCATGCATATTATAAGTATACTATCAAAGCCATAAAATCATGCAAAGCATATTAAGCATAGACAAAAATAATCAAAGCACAAGAAAATAAAGCAAAGCTCATAAACACACAATTAATTATTACATGACCATGGATTGGAATTCTCACATGAATTCACAATCCATCAAATATAAGACCATCTCCCACCACCATAATTGGTTGGTGAGATGGATCTCCCTCTTACCTCTTGAAGATCCTCAAAAACTCTTTGTTTTGCTTCTCTTTCCAAGTCCTTCACCACCAAGGGCTTCTCAAATACAAAACAAAATACATAAAAATTAGTATACTAAGCTTGATTAAGAGGAACCATGGATCAAATATGGTTTAGAACATGAAAAAAAAAGAGAAGAAATGAAGTCTTCTTATACTTCACCTCAAAAACCCAATAACTTTGATCTTGAAGAAAGTCCATGAAGATGAATGATTTAGAGAAAGTCTCCAACATGAAAGTGTTTTGAATTGATGAAAGGATTCAAGATATATAGCTAGATAAAATTATGAAAGATTGGAAGTGGTTCTATGGGTGGTGACCTTGTGTTGTTGGAATAGCTCAAAGAATAGAGAAAATGGTGTTCTTTGTATTTGTTCTTGGTATTCTTGAACAATTGGAAGAGAGAGAAGAGAGAGAATGGTCTTTGTGTTACTAAGTGTGATAGAAAATCAAAATAGAGGGCTGAATTGAAGTGGGTAACCGTAGGAGTGAAAGAATGGAGAGATAGAAATTTGTTTAGCATAATTGAAGGCTATCACATGCATGCAAAAGTCTTCCACTTTGTCATCTTTTTTCTTTGGCCTAAAAGGCTACTCCAACATGTCTCAACATGTCTCTTCTTTTTTCTTGCTTCTCCAACCGTCCCCCCTTCATCATGCACTCCAAAGTTGTCATAATTACTTGCTAATTGATTAGTTAATTCATTAGATTAAGTTTCCTAACCAATCTTAACTAATTTTCTAAATACATAACTAATTAATTAGACATATTATTTCATATATTATAATCTCTAATTAAAATTAGGATATCTAATTAAGAATTAGATTATAACAATTTAACATTTAATTTAGTTTACTTGGCTTGTTAATTAGGCCATTATTTGAAGCATTTCTAGCCATTGATTAATTCAATGGTTGGGATTTAGGTAGACTTTTGATTTTTAGAAGACTAAATCTAAGCCATTGAATCTTTCTCATTTAAATTCTAGCCATTACATGTGTCTCCAAAATAAAGGGTCAAGATTACTCCTTCAAACTTTAAATCCAAGGGTTATAATTAGTCATAACCTTTTTAGAAGACCAAATCTCCACCCTTGATTAATTCTTCATCCAATGGTCATAAATGGTCCTTGTTACTTTACAAGACCAAATCTCCACCCTTGATCAATTCTAAATCTAATGGTTGTAAATGGTCACTTTATATAGTTAATTTTACACCGTTGATTAAATCTACGGTTGATATTGAAGCTTGCCTAATTAAGTTTATTCTCACACCATTGATTAAATCAATGATGATTATCTTATATTTCTTTATTAAATTTATTTCTTAACCATTAATTAAATCAATGGTAGATATCCAAACCACTAGTATTGACTTAAGCAATATAATTTCTATTTTTATCTACTAAAAATCTCACGAAAGAATATTTTTATTGTATTTTTATCACCTGATAAATTAAATACAGTACAAAACACAATACAATAAATTTTTTAAAACTGTTTCCGGATTCAAGTTTAGTAAGATCCCCTGTCTCCGTCTAAACAGTACAAATTTTTCTATGCGTAGAAAAATTTTCACTTTGCGGGACCCACTTGGGCCCACGTATGGTCACCTGGGCCCACCTAGGACCACCTGGGCCCACATATAGTCAAAATAATTCATAATCATCCATAAAATCACAAAAATTAGAAAACACACAAATATCAAATCAGATTACGTAAAATAATTACCTAATGGTAAAAATTAAATTACGTTAAGTTTTCCCCGGCCCAAAAAATTTTTATTTTCCTGACACGGAGTAAATCACTCAAAACGATCAAATATGCTGACGGAATAAACAAAATAATTTTACAAGATTCAGAAATTACTAAACAATAAAATTAATTAATCAAAATTATCATTTAAGATATAGGAAATTTGGGGTGTTACAATACTCCCCCTCTTTATAGAAATTTCGTCCTCGAAATTTAATAACCATGATTTCACACCCTCAAAATAAATACAGATATGGTGCTTTCATCTTATTTTTCAATTCTCATGAAGCTTCCTCTCTTACGTCTTGCTATACTATTCTAATCCCACAAAATCTCTTTGCTGATGTTCAACTTCTCCTGATCAAACAGATATCTCAGACTCCTATCATAGAGATTTTGTTGGTTATTACTGAAGATGTTGAATGTTACTCCAGAAAGAAAGAATTTTCATATCTCTGATATCAACATAACAACAACCGATCTTCATTCATGCCTAGAATAGTTTTTCTCAGATAACTTCCAACTAATGTAATGTAATGTTTAGCTAATGTAATGTATTACTTAAAATTTCCTTATCCTCGTATCACTACCTATTCTAGATTTTTACTTTTAACAGGAAATATCTCACTAACCGAGTTCTCCTTTCCACAGTACTATACCAAATACTTCCATAAATTTTTTTTTTACGATTTTCTTTTACCGTCTTAAATTTTCCCATAGAAGAATTATTCTAATCTTTTGAAAAATTCACCACGCTTCTGCTGCGTTACTCAGATACGTTAACACGGATACAAATATTGAAATATCCTTTCTTGCAAGATATTCCTTCAATTGCAGGAGATGAAAGAAAACATCATGGAAGATAACAAAACGAATCGAACCTGTTATCGAATATATCCAGCAAAGAATTGGATGTAACCCGATTTTCAAGAATGAATTTTCTCTGGATTACTCACAGTCTATTAAAATAATCTCATTGGATATGGCTAGAAAATAACCAATCCATTTTCAAAGACCACATCTGTTTATGAAACAGATCAAACTAACACAAAAATTTTTTTGAACAACAGATCAAACTAATACAAAGATTTGAACCGCAACAACAATTTGAATAACTTGAATAGCTCGATTAGCTAAGAATAGAAACAGAAGTTAACAAATCAGATGATAATGAATAACTCTAACATAAAATTGATCTACTCAATCATATGTTATAAGGAATAGGTTATTCACAGAAATATTCAGTATGGTTTATAGGATTAGCTCCAATGACGTAATCTCCATTGATTAAATCTTTCGCTTAGAACACTCCCGTTCCATTCAGAGTAACAACTTCCCTTACTATCTAATTTTTTTTTTTTACTAATAGAAAACTCTATTTTCAAAGAGCACATCAGAGATTATACTCTTTGAAAATATGTCCAACTTTTCCATAAATTGTTTTCTTGACGTACATTCCTTCATTTAAGTACTTTCTTTCACATCACTTACTGCTTTTGGTTTCCTCAATGGTTGTAAATTCATCTTCCATCGAAATCAATTACTTTCTCAATATCCTAAAAAATACCAGGTTCCAAAATTATGAAATCTTATATTCCGAGACTGATTCTCTTCCATCAGATCCTAAACTTCAACTTCCAGTTTCCACTGAACAGCGGTCATTTGTTCGTGCAGTCGTCTTTCCACATTGCTCTCGTTGCTCTCGTTGCTCCCGTAGCTGCAATTGCATTACTAGTAACATGTTCCACTTCCACACAAGTATAACTAAGGCGTGCGGATCGAAATATAATGGATCTAATATCCATTATAAATAACATTATTTCCTTTTGGAAAACAAACACAGAGAACACAACATAAGTAAAATAGACCTAACCACAAACCCCAAAAGACTCAAACCGTGCTCTGATACCAACTAATGTAACACCCTAGCTCTGATACCAACTAATGTAACACCTTAGCTAGGGCATCACATTTTTCGACTCCTGACTCATAATCTGAAAATAAGTTCGCACAAAGTTTGAGTTATAAAATATGGGTTTCAAAATTTTCTTCTTTACTTTACTGAAAATATTAGGTAATATAAAAAATCATATTTCAACTATTTATTATGCAATATTGACACCAATTAATATCACAATTTAAAGAGAAATATAAAATTAACAGACTTGTTTTTTTTTTACAGTAGCAAACCCCATGACGGGTCCTACTTAATAGCACGGTACAACACTAACGGAAAACTTTAATATACTTATTCATTTTTCTGTCCATCTTAATGCATCAGACATCTGTTCCTTTGTCAACACTGCACACCTTCGAGTCCTGAATGTCCACTCCTTATTGTTATCACCAATCTCAGAGTATCCATCGCCCGTTATGTCTAAGACAACTCGATCCTTCTATTGTTTGATTTTAACAATACAGACACAGCAAAACAACATAACAAAGAGGTGAGATCACCTACACCAATACCAACATGGCAGCACAGAGATAACACACAGCCAACAATATCATACAGATAGATCATACCATAATCATGTTATCAGCATTATCATCATCATCATCCAAGTATTCATAACAATCGTTATAACCAATATTCCTCAATTAATATATCACACAGATATAAATGTTCAGATTATGCATATGCACAAAGACTCAGTTTTTCAAAAACAACTCCATGGAGGTTTTCACAATTTCGAGAAGAATAATCTGGTCAATTGTCAGCCTTAGCCCAAAGACAATCTCCCGGTACCGTTGAAAAGAATCGTGTTCTTGTCGGGTATCGTCAATGCGTTGCAACGGATCGCATCGCTAACCGGCACAGTGGTACTCGCCGGTACCGTCCAGCGTGGTCGACCGCCAAACTCGACGCCCCAAGATCCATCATAGACCTCACTATCAATTCTCATTCCCTCTTCAACCATAAGGGTCATAATAGCTATTAGCTATATTTTATACAATGCACGAATATATCAGTGCAAGTCCAACCCCAAAGGGCTAAATCTTTTCAATTTCTTTTGTTCAATTTAAATCATATGCCTCAACGCATATTTTTCTAATGCATGTATAATGCACCAAATCCAATCACAGGCATCTCTTTCCAATGCATATAAAATGCACCAAATACCAATCATAGGCAAAACACGTCATTTTCTCATACAGTGTCCATACATTAGTTCAATAGTAACTATACTATATTTTCAACACAAAATCATATAGTTATAAAACACTTTCGCCGTGTTTTCACAAAATTACGCAACATTTCCATTATGTTTTCACAATTCCAAAATGTTTCTGTTATGTTTTCAAAATATCGTAACACTTCTGTTACGTTTTTAAAATTCTGCAACTCTTCTGTTGCACTTTTAAATCACGTACTAATTTTTCAACATTTTTCTTAATCGCGTAAAAATATACGTTTCTCAAATCGCATATTATTTTTCCACTGTTTCAAAATTGTGTATCTTAAAAATCATTCTTTTAAGTTACGTGAATCATTTTCTATCATTCTCAAAATATTTAAAACACTTTCCAAATCTCATAACAATTTTTCCACCATTTTTCAATCACGTAAAATATTTCTCAATATTCCAAACATTATTTTGGACTTTCAAATAAGTCAATATCATTTTCAACACATTTTTAAGATACGTAAATAATTTTTCACCACAATTCTATTACGAAAAATATTTCTCAACCTTCAAAAATTTCATTTCATCTTTTCTTAAAATATTATGACTTTGTATTTCATTTTTCACATTTTCTTACTCAAGAAAATCTTTTTCCACGTTTCTTTACTCAAGAAATTCTTTTTCAAATATAATCCACAAAATTACTTTACCATTGATATAAATCAATATTTCAAATCTTAAAATTTTCAAACGTACTTCAAAACTTGAAAATAAGTTATACTTGAGTAAATTCTCAAAATACCATTATATTCTCCATTTTCCCCAAATCATTTCCAAATTAACCTACTTCAAAATAAATTGAAGTTTGAAAACATTTTCGTTTACAAAACTTAATTTTTCAAGTGAGTAAAATACTCTGATTCCCTTTTCAAATTTCTTGTATTAAATCAATTATATTTCCACTTGGAAAAGTACTTTGTTTCATCAAAATCTAGGCATTACTATTTTAAAAAATTATCAAAACATTTTTCCTTTTAAATTGATATGGTTTTACACAAACAAAATCATTAAAGTTTTATTTTCAAAGCCAAAGTACCGATTGGTCATAACACAAACCCATTTGTTCAAATTCATTTTCACTTTCTTTGCAAATCCTTTTTCATTCTTAGTCAAAAATCTTTTCCTTAATATATATTTTCTCAAAATCATTTTTTATTAATCTAGTCCTACAAAATCATATTGAGTTGATTTAATTATTGTTTCTTAACTTTAAATTTCTTAACGTTTTCCAAAACCCAATAAATAAATTCTCTATTAGAAATTTTAAGTTACAAACGTTTTCCTTTATATCACTTCTAAAAATTGATTAATTTGAAGTTTAATACTTTCAATCTTCTTTTTCTTTTATTTATGAAAATTACACTTCACTTAATTTATAACACTTAATTCCCTTTTCAAAAATCCTTATTTGAAAATTCTTGTATTTCATAGCATCAAAACATTTTTCTAAATTATCAAAACCTTATAGATGGCCATTGGAACCATGAAATATTTTTCTTCTAACTTAAATAAATTCCATTCTTGTTTTTACACAAAATAAATCAATAAAATTTCATTCTAAAATTTGTGTTCATGTTTTCTTAAAAAGAAACAAACCTTTAGTTCATTTTTCATACTCCTCAAATCAATCCAATTTTATTCTTTCATAAACATATTAATTTGTAAACACCTATTTTGAGGTGTCTTGGCCGAAATTCTCATTGTTCTAGGGATCAAAATTTAATTTTCTTGTTCTTGAAAAATTTCAACATTGACCCAAATCAAGGGCATCAAAACCGTAGTTCTTCCTTGGCCATTGGAACCAAGATTAATTTTCTTTCCATCCACACATCATGGCATACATATATATATTTCATCATAAATATCACAAACATGCCATATACTCATCATGCATATTATAAGTATACTATCAAAGCCATAAAATCATGCAAAGCATATTAAGCATAGACAAAAATAATCAAAGTACAAGAAAATAAAGCAAAGCTCATAAACACACAATTAATTATTACATGACCATGGATTGGAATTCTCACATGAATTCACAATCCATCAAATATAAGACCATCTACCACCACCATAATTGGTTGGTGAGATGGATCTCCCTCTTACCTCTTGAAGATCCTCAAAAACTCTTTGTTTTGCTTCTCTTTCCAAGTCCTTCACCACCAAGGGCTTCTCAAATACAAAACAAAATACATAGAAATTAGTATACTAAGCTTGATTAAGAGGAACCATGGATCAAATATGGTTTAGAACATGAAAAAAAAAGAGAAGAAATGAAGTCTTCTTATACTTCACCTCAAAAACCCAATAACTTTGATTTTGAAGAAAGTCCATGAAGATGAATGATTTAGAGAAAGCTTCCAACATGAAAGTGTTTTGAATTGATGAAAGGATTCAAGATATATAGCTAGATAAAATTATGAAAGATTGGAAGTGGTTCTATGGGTGGTGACCGAATAGCTCAAAGAATAGAGAAAATGATGTTCTTTGTATTTGTTCTTGGTATTCTTGAATAATTGGAAGAGAGAGAAGAGAGAGAATGGTCTTTGTGTTACTAAGTGTGATAGAAAATCAAAATAGAGGGCTGAATTGAAGTGGGTAACCGTAGGAGTGAAAGAATGGAGAGATAGAAATTTGTTTAGCATAATTGAAGGCTATCACATGCATGCAAAAGTCTTCCACTTTGTCATCTTTTTCTTTGGCCTAAAAAGGCTACTCCAGCATGTCTCAACATGTCTCTTCTTCTTTCTTGCTTCTCCAACCGTCCCCCCTTCATCATGCACTCCAAAGTTGTCATAATTACTTGCTAATTGATTAGTTAATTCATTAGATTAAGTTTCCTAACCAATCTTAACTAATTTTCTAATTACATAACTAATTAATTAGACATATTATTTCATATATTATAATCTCTAATTAAAATTAGGATATCTAATTAAGAATTAGATTATAACAATTTAACATTTAATTTAGTTTACTTGGCTTGTTAATTAGGTCATTATTTGAAGCATTTCTAGCTATTGATTAATTCAATGGTTAGGATTTAGGTAGACTTTTGATTTTTAGAAGACTAAATCTAAGTCATTGGATCTTTCTCCTTTAAATTCTAACCATTAGATGTGTCTCCAAAATAAAGGGTCAAGATTGCTCCTTCAAACTTTAAATCCAAGGGTTATAATTAGTCATAACTTTTTTAGAAGACCAAATCTCCACCCTTGATTAATTCTTCATCCAATGGTCATAAATGGTCCTTGTTACTTTACAAGACCAAATCTCCACCCTTGATTAATTCTAAATCCAATGGTTGTAAATGGTCACTTTATATAATTAATTTTACACCGTTGATTAAATCTACGGTTGATATGAAAACTCGCTTTAATTAAATTTATTCTCACACCATTGATTAAATCAATGATGATTATCTTATGTTTCTTTATTAAATTTATTTCTTAACCGTTAATTAAATCAATGGTAGATATCCAAACCACTAGTATTGACTTAAGCAATATAATTTCTATTTTTATCTACTAAAAATCTCACGAAAGAATATATTTACTGTATTTTTATCACCCGATAAATTAAATACAGTACAAAACACAATACAATAAATTTTCTAAAACTGTTTCCGGATTCAAGTTTAGTAAGATCCCCTGTCTCCGTCTAAACAGTACAAATTTTTCTATGCGTAGAAAAATTTTCACTTTGCGGGACCCACCTGGTCCCACGTATGGTCACCTGGACCCACCTAGGACCACCTGGGCCCACATATAATCAAAAAAATTCATAATCATCCATAAAATCACAAAAATTAGAAAACACACAAATATCAAATCAGATTACGTAAAATAATTACCTAACGGTAAAAATTAAATTACGTAAAGTTTTCCTACCAAAAATTTTTTATTTTCCTGACACGGAGTAAATCACTCAAAACGATCAAATATGCTGACGGAATAAACAAAATAATTTTACAGTATTCAGAAATTACTAAACAGTAAAATTCTATTAACTGTCAAAATTACTGTTTAAGATATAGGAAATTTGGGGTGTTACAATTGGAATGCAGATAAATTAAGAAAATACTATAGCTAAATGCCGGCAGCGGCCTAGCCCTATAGTGGAATTACTTTTGATCCGTCCTAGTTTCGAATAATATGCTCTGTAAGGACTTTTGCCCCCCGCAATATTATTTATAAAACAGAGTCATTCAGATATCAGGTTTTGTTCAACACACGACATTGACTGATAAAAGGTCAACTAAACAGGAGGCAGTACGGATCATATGTACACACTCCTTCTTTATACCTAAGCCGAGAAGGGATCCCAAAAATCTAAATGGTTATTAGGGTACCCCGGGTAAGGTTAAATAATGTTTATGCCTAAGGTAAAAGGGTTCTTGCATAGTATACCCTGAACTAAGGCATTTTTCTTACCTATGTCTGTGATTCTAAAGACTTCCTATAATAAGCACTGGAGTATGGATTAAGGTATTATTTTGCCTAAGTCTAAAATTTCACAATGTTTGATTGCTATAAACGTTAGATTATAACTAAGGCGTCATTTCTAACTAAGTTAAGTCGAATACCATTCACTCAACGATATGAGTGTAGGATCTCGAACCATGGTTTTCCTATGACAAAAAGTTTTTCTAAGTCCATTAAAATGACTGTAAAAATAGGTGTTGGACCCAAGTCGGACCATGAAAGACAAGAAAATAAACAGCAAGTGAAAGCAGTTAATTATAAGACCCCAACCACGGGACAATTATCCTTACAAAAAATAAAAAATAAAACCCCACGCAGGGGGCAAAAGGCAAGATAAAGGAAAAAAGCTCAAACGCCGGTCTCTTCTCCCTCCGGGATCTGAATAACTTCTGGGGTGGCGCCAGGAGCACCAGTGACCAGTTCCTTTGCGAAGACGAGTTAGCTGTTATGGAAGATTTTATCCAAGGTAACACCCTCCAAGACAAGGGCAACCCCGGGATTGAAGTATTGGATTTGCGCCACGACATTTTGGAATTGCTCTCCCCCAAAATTTCCAAATATCACGTCCATCTCCTCCACTTCCTTTTTGAGTTGAACTATCTTGGCCTCCAAGGCATCAATACTCTTATCGGCCTCGAGCTTCTCTATTTTCCTGGAGGACTCAGAGTCCGCCAACGCCTTTTCTAGTTCGACGACCCTTGCCCGAGTATCTTCGTTTAATTTTAGGGACGTGCTCAGCTTTTGGATAACTTCCTCCTTTTCCTTCTTCAAAGTCTTCAGCTCTTTCGATGCCCTTTTGTCAACATCCTCGATAGTCTCTTCGATTACGCAGATTTCGGCAGCCGCTTGGAGAGCTTGACTCTGAAGTCTAGCCAAGGTTTGGCCCAAACCTTGCTCGACAATATGCTGTCTGTTTGTCCTGCTTTAACTTTTTAAAGTTTTGGGTTAGTTTTGGGTTAGTTTTTCGGGTTTGAACTTAATCTTTTATTTGGGCCAAGTTTATTTTTTAAAGTAGATTTACCTTCTTTGAAAAAAACTTTGAAAAGTTAAAGTAACCAAGCCGCGCACGATGATCCTATTGGCTGCTTTAGCTTGTTCGTTTGTCCTGGGGTTCTCAACGGAGCTGCAATGGTGTTTTATTTTCAACCCGACCAATAGCTCTTTAAAGCTTTTATCTTTAAACTGGGTGCCGTTATCCGTTTTGATGGATTCCGGCACGCCAAACCTGGTGATAAGATGGCGCCAAGTAAACTTCTGGATTCGCGCTGAGGTGATAGTGACTAGGGGTTTGGCCTCAATCGATTTAGTAAAATAATCAACCGCTACCACTAAGTACTTAAATTGTCCTGGGGCCTGGGGAACGAACCCAAGATGTCCATACCCTATCTGTAAAAAGGCCACGGAATCGAGGTCGTGAATAGCTCCTCAGAGGGAGCCTGATAATGATCTGCATGGCGCTGACAAATAAATTTAAAAAATAAACTTGACCCAAATAAAAGATTAAGTTCAAACCCAAAAAACTAACCCAAAACTTAACGTTGTTATTATTTTTTTTTAAAGAAAAAAGATTGGACCCATTCTAAAATTCTTAAAGCCCAAGCTAACCAAAGGATTCTAACTCTATCATATTTAACAATGAAGAATTCATCTTTCTTTTTCCTTTTTGCCTTTTTGCCTCTTTCATAAAGCTGTTCTCTTTCGTTTCACTCTTTGTTTTCTATCTTAGTTTTTTCTTACTTTTGGGTTTGACTGGCTTAGGTCGAAATGTGTTGTTAAAACTTATAAATATTATCTATTAGTGATTGTTTGGATTTTGGTTTATGGATCAGTCCTGGTCTTTTAAGTTAGCTTTCTGTTGGGCTTGTGTTTGGATTTAGGAAGTGCATGTTAAATTCAAGTTCCATTGCAAATTAAGGCTTAGTCTCTTTAAATAAGTTAGAGAATACAAGAAAACAAAAAAAAAGGTGATTGAAAGCATATTATAAAAATATTAAAATGATAAAAAAATATAAAAAATTGTTATTAATTTTCCTTCATTTGTGAATTTTATTTTTGTTTTTTAAAAAGGATAAAATAAACATTCTCTAAGTTATTAAAAATTTGTACAATTAATTTCAAGACAATTATTTTAAGATAAATGTATCAACAATGCAATATAGTTAAATTTCCACCTTTGCATAGAATCTTGAAGAGGGATTTGGAACCGGGTTTTTATGTGATCTATTTACCCTTGTTTGCTTTGAAGTGAGTTATCTTTCATCACTCCTTCACTCTAATTTTTTTTGTCAAGTTAGTTACAATTTTCACTTTTAAGTTCTATTTATACAAGTTAGTTGGTTAGGGAAAAATGTATAAAATAACTCGCACAAAAAAGGATGGATCATTTGTAAGTATTGCCACAATGGATAAAGTGGTAAGTTTAGCCTAAGTGTCTTTATAATATTAAGTTAATTATCTTGTTTTCTAACCTTCTACATTTGAATCTTGAAAAATTTGTTATTGATAATGTTGCATGCTTGTAGGAAGCAATTAATCGAATTATGACTCAAAGCACTAATGATGAATCTGAAATTTCTCCTAATGATGCTGTTGGTAAAGTGTTTGGGGAAGAGCACCCTGGGAGAGTACGAATCATGGATATGGGAGCAGCACCTACTAATATATTCAGGAATACTAAACTTTGACTAAGTAATGTGAGTCATTCTTCAGCTGAGACTACTACATCATCATCATTTATCCAATGGCAAGAAAGGTACCTCCGATTGGAGAATGCACTTAAGGCGTACATGATAATGAAGGAAGGAAGCATCCTTGAAGAATTGGCTGACTTCTTTGCTCCTCAACCAGAGGTAAAGTATTTTAATGAGACTCTTGATTAGATTTGGAATTCTCTTGCTGGTTATGCCACTGGACTCTTAAATTGTGTTCTATCTATGAATGAGATGGTAGTTATACACTCTAGTTTTGTTTGTTGGACTGTGAAAATCATATGCAAGTAGTCATAAGTAATAAATTTTGTCTATCCTCCAAGGTAACTCTAATACTGTTGTTAAAATGCCAAAACATCAAATAAGTTACATCATTTGTCAAAGAAAGTTGGAAGCCCTTTTTGTGGATTTGGCATGCATGCATCTAAATTTGTTGATCTCTTGTTTGCTTGGCATTTGTTTTCTTTTCTTGTATTTTTGCTACCTTTTGCTTGAATGTACTTCCCAAGTTAGTGAGTTCATGTCTTCATCTTGCATCCTTGAAGATTGATACTGAATCAGATACAAATATGTGAAATTTAAAGTACAAATTATATTAATATTATTCTTTTACAAACAAAATCAAGTTGAAATGTGCTAAATTTGATTAGCTTTTTCATCTAATCAATCTAGTTATCTTCCCCCAAATTTCTACCTGTGATATTTTGATTTTCTTTCTTCTCTTCTTTTATTAGATTTTTTTATCTGGCCAAAAGTGGGTAATTTTATTTTTGAAAGAGAGGCCCAAAACTAATTAAGCACTTTATGTTATCTTCAGGTAACGAAGTTAAAGTTATTATTATATAGAGAGATCAACTGAGACTCACTCCAAGACCCATCAAATTCTTTTTGCTTTCTTTACTATAGAAGGAATGCACAATTTATACCATAGAGCAATTTTGTTTTATTTTTCATTACTCTTGTATACATTGATTCATTACTTCATGATTCTATTTATCTATTTGTAGTTTCTTACAAAATGTCTTTTATTATTTCAGTCAGGTGATGCTTCAAGTGAAACTACTACGCCATTGGATGCAAGAAGATCATCTGGTGGTAGCAACACAAACCATCAATAGCATATTTAGTGTTAATTTTTTATGTTCATTTATTGTGACACTACTTTAGGTTAAGGATTTTAAGTTGTAAGTTTACGTTATAAGGGATGAATTTATTTAGCTTATTATGAATATGAACTTGTGTTTTTTATGTTATTATGAATATTTTTAATGCAATTTAATTCACATTTATATTAGCAATTTGTTACAATTAATTATTTTGATTGTGCATCCTAAACATTATTATAATTAAAAATTAAATATGTACTAAATCTTTTCTTTAAAAAAAAGTTCATCATATGAATAAGAAAGTAAAAAATGTTGTCTACAACAATCAACTAGCGGCGATTTTCAACCTCTGCAATTTTTTGATAAACAAAATAAAGAACATAGATAGTGGAGGTTAAAAATCGCCGCAAATTAACAAAAACTGCCGCAATCTTTTTGGTTAATAGATTCAGGCAAATAGATAGTGGAGGTTAAAAATCGCTTCAAATTTTAACAAAAATCGTCGCAAAATTGTGGGGCTTTTAAAATTGTCGTAAATTAATCATTGTTACGGGGGTCACTGAAAAATCACCGCAATATATTGCAGTGAACGTAAATGCAGCATTTTTTAAAATCGCCACAATGTAATTTACAGGGGTTAAAAACCCCCGCAAATTGTAAAAAAGAGGCCGCAATCTAGCACATTTTTTGTAGTGTAAGCGCCTCCAGATTAGAACTCTTAACCCCATGGGATAACACGAACCACAACTCCAACTGAAGCATGGATACCGTCAACCGAGGGCATTGAGACTACATCTTGCCACTTCGCTATACTAGCCAAGCACCAACCTAGGGCAACATGACATGACACTATTCTATGATGAGTGTAGGACTCAATATGGAGAAAATGAAAAAAATCGAAGAACGAAAATGGAAAATAGAAGATACAAATTTTATTATTACTCACATTCCATACATCATCAGCTCTAACAAAAAAAGAATACATAAAACTTTTTCCATGACAAAAATAGTCAAGAATGCCTACTAGAAAACTAGGGCAACGTTGACGATGATGGCTACCGGTCACTACCACCTCCAAAGTTCTTCCGGAAACCAGCACCCATCCCTTTCTTGCTAACCAACGGGAGATTGCTCCACATCAAAAGATTGTTCCACCTAAACTATAGCAAGCTTCACAATTACTCCAAGTTGCTCGAAGAGATTCTTCCACCCCTGGAGCCCTCTTACATATCAAACTGCACTTAGGAAGAAAAACTATGGAAGCATTTGGCTAAGTGCCTCCACAACAGTCGAGAAAAGAGGAGGACGGAGTGCGGAGTACCTCCATGCATCTTAAGAACTACACAGAAGCAGCGAACCACCCCGATGCACGCTAAAAAGGTTGCACATTTCCAAGTACGCCGGGAGAGAGAGGCTTTTGCTGCCCAGATGCATTTTGGTCAGCCCACGTAGGGCAGTTACTTGGTCCTCACCAAGTCATTACACCGAGAAAGAAAGGCCTTCATTGGAGGGATTGTCAATGAAAATGAAAACACTTTTGAAGATTTTCGAAATAATAGGAAGATAGTTTCGGAAGGGGGCAAAACCCCCCACATATGTGTAATACATGGGAGAGAAATCACTCTCTGAAAAGGAAACATCATCAAACAAAGCCATAGAACAAAAGGAATGCCAACATCAATGTCACGACCCATCTTAGGCCATGACCGGCGCACAAACTAGTGATACTCGGTACTCAACTAGTTTGGCAAGCCTAACCATACAACCTTAATTAAAGAAAAATATTTTGTAATGTAAATTAGGGTCATTAAATATCTGACAGAGTCTCCTCTAAAAATTGAACAAACCACATAGTTCATTTAGACCTGGTCAGCAATATATATCCATATCCACCACTAGCATAAGCAATCTAGTATCAATCCTAAGAACAAGATGAGCCAGTTATATAGAAGGAATATATCAAGACTTTACGTTTACATATATATACATCAAAAGAAGGAAATAAACATTATCTCCTATAACTGCAAAATACTCGAGTCGACAGGTAACACTAGCCAGCAACGACAACGAAGGCCTACCAAAAATACAAATATTCTTGGGCAGAATAGTAAATCCCAAGAATCCCCTACTCAACAGCCTGCAAATCTGAAGGGGGAAAAAGAAAGAAATGGGTGAGTCACATAGACTCAGTGAGGGCATAGAAAAAAATGAACAAGAAAGGGAATTAAGTAAGAGTCAAAAACATTTAATTTTTGCAAGATAACTCAATACACAAAAATCAAATAAATGAGACCCATAAATAAAATCTCGTGACATGTTTCCCTTTCCAGTAATAAATTTACAATCGTAAAGGAATTCAACTATACTTATCAAATCTCCTCTCAGGTCTTAAAACAAAATCTCTACATTCATTTTATACACAATAGCCATTACATCTCTTCGCCACGGCAGGCGGAACATTCACCATTATATCTCTTCGCCATGGCAGGCGGAACACACGCCGTTATATCTCTTCGCCACGGCAGGCGGAACATTTACTGTTATATCTCTTCGCCACGGCAGGCGGAACACATGCCGTTATATCTCTTCACCACGGCAGGCGGAACATTTGTCGTTATATCTCTTCACCACGACAGGCGGAACACATGCCGTTATATCTCTTCGCCACGGCAGACGGAATTTTAACACTCAACATTTATAGCTCAATCCTTATAACCAAGATTCATAATTATCCAAGATTAACTGAAAGGTTTTGTTTCCCCATAATATAAAGTTTGAGGCTATAACCAAAACTATTAGAATAAATATAAATACATGTCGAGAAGTCTAAATTTCAACATATATCACAGTGTAAATTAGCCACTCACAGTATGAAGAACCAACTCAATCGGTTCCTACGACACTCGGAGAAGCAAGCTATGTAGTGCCCACTGAATCTGACCATAAACAAGCATTTTGACAAGTCAAGATAAATGTAAAGTTACCCACTAGCTATTAGGAATTTAGAACACAAATATCACGGATAAATAAAATAATTGCACTCTAATTACAAATTTATAATTGATAAAGCTCTAGGAATTTCATTTAGAGTCAAACTAACAAAGGGGTAAAGAGATTAGTTAAAATCCCTAATTTTAGGGCTTATGGTTTTTCAAGAATCTCATGAGAGAAGAAAAAAAAATCAATATATGACTTTCTCATTACCACTTACTAGAACCAACCTTCCACATTCTTAGATTTCTACTTCAAAGCCCCAAAATACGCTTATCTACTATTTTATTTGAGATAACAAAGCTTGAGGGAAATGAGATTTGGTACAAAGCAAACAAGAATAAAACAGTAGAAACTTACCTCAAGCTCTTGGTGCAAGTGGATGCAAGGATTTGGTGCTAAAATAGGGAAAAGATAAAAATTTGGTGGAGAAAGGGGAAGAGACGAGAAATAGAGGACGAGAAACGTCTCTGTTTCTCGTTCTTCCACCGTTTTAAATCTTTGATTTCCCTTTTTTTTTACACATATAAGCCAAATGACCAAAATACCCCTTATAAGAAAATTTATTTCCAACCTTATCCCTCCTCTAACACCAGCGTCGTCATAATCAATGCAGGCATTCCCTATCTATAAAGGGAACGAAGCCTTCTAATTGGCCCCTGAAAAGTGAACTGATTGCAAATGGAAGCTACATTTTAATGCTCCCTCACTCTGATCGGTCACAATAGTAGCGGGTAGTTAGAAAACAACATGAAACTGCTATCTTCTTTTAAAGGATCTTTAACTCCTAATAAAATCAAAGCAACAGTTTCCCAAGTAAGCTCAGACTACTATGAGTTGCAAAGTAAAGGTGCATGAAAGGACAAAGACCTTGTGAATCATACACGAGGGCAACAAAAGATATACCTCGCACGACAGAATGGCAACGAAAGCGATCTGCTTCAGATCCCGACCTTACATGTCAACCACGAATGTATTCTATAAATGTATAATAGACCTCGGCCCTTTAGATCCCTTTGTCTATTGCACGTTGTGCTACTCTTTCAAATTTGGTACCTTGACATTTAGTTGTCCCATTTAAGCGTCAAGCTGGGGGAAACTGTTCTAGACCATAATTTGGGATCATGTCCCTGGGTCAACTCAGCACGCAATATGCTGGAGTCTGTCGTTGATACCCCCAGTAGGGGTTCACTTACAACACGTAGACGAGGTCTTGGCTCTATGCATGTCGGACCATGGCATTGGGTGCCAGTGACATTATCGTGAGATCTGCATAATGGATAAATCCTGAGAATATTTATTATTGCCAATCATAATCTTGCGTAATAATAGCACTCATAACCGCGTTACCTACTCTTAATTGTAGTATCAACATTCCAATGTTATAGGGATCCTCTGCAACTAACAAGGGAAAGTTTCCCTTCTTGTAACTATTATGGAAACATATCTCTCCAATCTCTATAAATATCAGGCTTATTCACCTTCACATGTAACTTATTACTCATTGCATAAACCTTACTTGTGCACAGCCTGACTTGAGTGTTGGAGTCCCTTTGCAGTTACCAACCCCCCCGTCTCAACACGCTCTATTGTTGCTACGCAAGGACGAAACTACCGTGACGTGCCTATCTCAGGTACATCTTTAAATCCATTTTAGAGCAGTATGCATAACTAAGTTTTAAAATTTTAGAAGTAGAAAACTAAAACTAATTAATATTTTATAATATATATTTGAAATAAATTATATGAATATAAACATATTATCATGTTATGCAAAATATAATAATTTAAGTCAAGAAGTTTTTTTTATACACTTACTAAGTCAAGAAGTTTTATTATTTATCACTAATTGAAAAAAAATCATGTTTTAAAGTATTTTGTGATATTGGGCTGGATTTGGTCAACTCAAAGTGTAACCCAAACCTATTCTTAAAGCACACTAAACTTAATTACTAGAAATAAAACTCATCCCAAGTATGTGCCGCGGTGGATTATCATATGAGACCAAGTTTTGAACAACCCTAAAATGTACTCAAATCGGTTGTCCCAATCAACCTGTCTAAAATGATCTTTCCTTGATAAAGTTGTGAATACCATACTTTGAGTGTGCCCATATCAAAAAAGATGAAGAGGACAAAAAAAAAGATTTATTTTTAAGTGGCCCAATAATGGAGCTGTACAAAAAAATCTCTTGAAAAATTCTGAATAATTGAAATTAAAGGAAAAAAAAATTTTGGAAAAGTGAAATGGTTTCAAAAGATATAAGAGAAATTTGAGGAAGTTGATATAAGGAATAAGAAAATTTAGAGAAATGACAAATGAGATAAGATGAAAGGGTGAATATAAGGAAATTGAGATAAGTGATGAGTGATAAGATGAAAGAAAGAGAGAGAGAAAAGAGCTACAAATAACAAATAAATTCCAAGTGATAGGAGATAAGTGAGAGAGATTTGAGTTGGATAAGAATGAGTTGACTCAAGAGTTGTTAGCATGAAACACTTGTACTTAGCCTATAAATACAAAGCAGTAGATGAAGGAAAAGAGATTTACAATGACACACAATAGGCACAATAAAAATAGGCAGCAGGGGCACATAGAGAACTTTTGGAGAGTGAGAGAGAAAGCTGAATAAAAGGAAAGGTATTGGATCTTTGGTGACATCTTCTTTACGGTTCCAACAGGTATCGTCCCTGCTCGTTATGCTTCCTGTAAGTGTTTATAAGTTCTACGTTCTCATTTTTTGCTTGTCAGCACTAATGGGATTCATATAAAAATGTGAATTTTTGTCTCATCATGTTGGGTTGGGTAAAGAATTTCAATCATGTATATGTTTGCTTCTCCTGTTGTATACCCACATGTGCGCACCGCACCATCTTTACATTCATTCTTTGAACTAATGTTTTCACATTAAAAACCCATTGTCGTGAATGGATGTTAATCTCTACTAATTGTTTTAATCGTATGCTTGAGATCTATAAGTAATATGGGTAAACGTAATAACTTGGCAACATTTTGTCATAATACTTGTGAGTTGGTCTCGAGATAATGCTTATATGAAAAGGGAAAGAATGGCTATGTTTTTGCCATATATGATTAAACGCTTCATTACGCCATATGGAAGGAAAGTATATTCTGAATATGAAGTGAAATATTGATGAAAGTGGACAGAGATTAGTATGCTTTTTTGGGCATTCACATCTTGTGGTAGCTTTCTTTTTAAGTAAATTGGTCATTTTGTTCTCCAAGTTAATAACAATTAAATAAGTAAAAATTCAAGATGGGTTGTAACAATTTGGATAATTAATGGGTGATTTCTTTAACGTGACGTCAAGTTTCACCTTTTCAAAATTAAATGGATTAGCCGAGTTGCATTGTCTTGCTGATCCAAAGTTTCAAATATAATTAATATTTTTGTAAATAAAATAATAAAATAAGTCGCCATTTAAAAAAAAATTTCAAAGAAATAATAAAAAGTTAAAATGTTATTTGAATGGTAACAACTTATTAAACAATGAGTTATGTCTTTAGTGTGACACCGAGCATCATCCTTTCAAAATTCAAATGAATTAATTGAATCGCAACAGTTTGTTCATCCAAAATTTTAAATTGAATTAATTTTTTATACAAAATAAGTCACTTTTTAATTAAATTTTCAAAAATGATTTTTAAAAAAATTATTAGAAATGATAAAGGGTCATTTGGATTGTAATCACTTGATAATTCTTAGGTGATATCTTTAATGTGATCTTGAGCTTCATTCATTAATTTCAAATGAATTAGTTGAATCGTAACGGCTTATTAATTCAAATTTTCAAAATCAAATTACTTTTTTTTAAGATAAGTTATTTTTTTAATAATTAAAATCAATCAACACACTAGTATTTTTTAAAAAATTACATGATTTTAAATTCTTCATTGCACTAGGAGATATGTAGAAGCGCAAATAAGTCAAAATTAATTTTTTTTCTCAATTTAACTTTATTTTTTTAAGGAGTAAAATAAATATTTAAAAATTATTAATAATTTTCATAATAAACCTAAGATAACTGTTTTAAGACAAATGTATTAGAGGTGCAATAGGGTTATTCATCCTTCTCTCTACATAAATAGACTCTTAAATCCAATCTTTATAATGTAAGAAACTTTTCTTAAGTTTTTTAATTTCTTCTAATTTAAATAAACATTGATAATGACTCTTAATTTTCAGATTTAATTGTCATTTCTATCACGATTTTGGTCGCGACAAAAGTATTATAAACTATAAAAGTACTTCCAATTTAAAAATGGCCTTGACTTCGGTACAACCTTTTTTAAAGATTGTATCTAATAACTATTTTTGCAAGGAAGCTCAGCTACTTATTTTTAGTTTTTCCTGCAGGCGACGTGGCGCACCAATGAATAGAGAATAGCCGGTCAGAAGGAGAGAGTTCAACCGCTTAGGGGAAGTGAGAGAGAAAAATGTCAAAATATTTAACAATTTTGCAAATAAAGGTTTAGGAATGTGCAAGGTTTGCAAAAAAAGCCCAATGAAACTATTGGCACTCTGAATTACTTATTGACATTCTTCATTAAATAATCATAATATTATAAAATAAAAAATTAAAATTATGATTAGTTAGTAAGAAGTGTTGATAAGTAATTTAGAGTATCAATAGCACTTGCCTATGAATTAGTATTATTTTAAGCATGTGAAATAAACTTTTTATTTCTAATGTCTTTTTTATTTCGTGTTCTTACTTTTTAATTGGTTAAATTAGTTTTAACTCACAAGATTTTAGGCCTAAAAGAGTTTTTGGTAAAATACCAATTAAACCAATCTAATACAAACTAATTTAAATCAATCTGAATTGGTTCGGTTATCACAATGTAACTAGTCCAATGCAATTCAAACCAATAAAAATAAAATAGTATACATCATAGTCAATTACACATGTCATTGTAATTAACTACACTCATAGTCCTATTCACTTCTTCAAATGATTGCAATATATCATAGGCTAGTGTAGTCAACTACACTCACATCACCCCTCAAATCAATTCCACTTTCTTATGACCAATGAAGGTCAATAACACAGTCAACTACACTAAAATGAAGTGCTTGGTTAATATCTAAATCAATTCCAATGCTCCGACTAATTACTTCACCAAAATGAATTATATTATTATAATGGGGTCATTATTTCAAGCTTAAGCTCAAATGTCAAGCATATATTTTATTTTAAATTAATAAAAGAAGTAAAATAATTATTATAATTACATTCACGCTTATAGTATAATTAAAAAATAATGAAATAAAATAAAAAAGGACAATATAGATAAATTACATGCCTACAAAAGAAGTTACACGAACATATATGAAACTTTTAAATAATTAAAATAATAACTAATATTATACTATTAGACATTAAACTAAAATATTGAGTCATTACTTAAGCACAAATTACACTATTAGACACTAATAGTAAACATTAAGCCTTTACTTAAGTATAGATTATACTGTTACACACTAATCATGAACAATGTGCACTTGCTTAAACTAAAATTATACTATTAAACACTAATAATGAACATTGCCCTTACTTAAGCTAAGATTATACTATTAGACACTAATCTTGAACATTGAGCCCTTGAAAAGCATGGATTATACTATTAAACACTAATCACGGACATTAAGCCCTTACTTAAGTATGAAATATACTATTAGACACTGATAATGAATATTGGGCCCAAACTTAAGCTAAGAGTATACTATTAGACACTAATATCAAACATTAGGTCATTACTTAAGCATGAATTATACTATTAGACACTAATAACGAAAATTGGGCCCTTGCTTAAGCTAATATTATACTGCTAAACACTAATCATGAATAGTGAGCCCTTGTTTTAGCCAAGATTATACTGTTAGACATTAATCATGAACATTATTAGGTTCATACTTAAGCATGAATTATACTGTTAGATGCTAATTATGAAAATTGGGTCCTTGTTTAAGCTAATTGCAACGTTCTGGGACTGCCTGCAGGATTGACGAGTGTCTCCACAAACCAACATGGGTCTTTTCAGTGTGCTTTTGTCCTCCCACGCACCCTAGGAAACTTTCCAAGAGGTCACTCATCTCACAATTGATCCAGGTTAAGCATGCTTAACCATGGAGTTCTTATGTTCTAGGCTCCTGAAAAGAAGTTGCAACCTCAACTATGCAGTCCCATACCTGCACAGTCTCTGAATCCCTCTCATTCCGGTGCGTATTCAATTCACTCATGCAACCCTTCGCCTAGAAGCCTACTAGAAGCTGCTCCTTGTTCGTGCTTCATTGCACCGGCGATCACTTCCTGCCCTCGTCGGCCCCGGGACACACATGCCCACCAACTTCCGCTTAGTTCGTCCCCAAACCACACCGTACTGGGAGAGGTCCCGGCTCTGATACCAACTAATGTAACACCCATTGTAGGGTATCACATTTAAGACTAATCCTAATATAACTTACCTAAGTTGTAAAAGAATTAATCTTGTAAAAACGTTAATTTTAAAATTTCATTTGCGGAATACAATATAATAAGTAAACTGAATTTAAACATCAGTAAAATTTGTAGTGAACACACCAAACCATATATACATATATTACAAACTTTATCCAAATAATTTACATAAGTACAAACCAGTTCTAAAAGTAAAATACAGATATTCAAATCAAACAACAGTACTCTAAAACAAACCTAAGGATTTGGTTCCTCAGAATGATCCTCTTCCTCCTCTACATTATCATCGAAGAACCCAGGCGGATACAGATGCCTCATAGGGGTCCTTGCCGATGATACTACAGAATTCTCTTGGGGTGTATAGACAGACACAACTCCACCCCAGAATTCACAAATGGGCATCGTGAATTCCAAACGCACAGTTGCATGTTGAGTTAACACGGAAATCCTGTCCAGGGTTCCACTCAAGCTTATAGTCAAGTCCTCGGTGTAAACAAACCTCTCATTATTATAGTCAAACCTCTAGGCGTTAGCTCCCCTGTGGGACTGAACCCTGACAAAACCTAAGACTTGTCGTCTTGCCGCCATTACAGCTAATAAACAAACAAATAGCTACTGATGGTAAATACATTTACCTGCTTCTTCGTCTTCCCGGTCTTTATCAAACATATACAAATAAACAGATACAATATAATAACGAGGTGAGATCCCTTACATCAATACTAGTACGACAATAAAGGAAACGATAGCAAATAAATAAAGTATAATATCAAGACCATAAATCATGTTATCATATCACATATAATAAATCAAATATAAATTTTATGTTATTATGCTGACCCACTATGCATATACATACAGACCAATTCCTACTCCATGGAGCTAAACACATTTTCAGAAAGAATTATTTAGAAGAGATGTCTATCACTCGGTTGCCGTGGCCAAAAGTGCTATAATATATCAATTTTGTCAAAAGTGCACATCAGGCATTGGACAAAACATTCTACGCCAGATCACGATATAGGACAGTGTCTCGGTCCAGATCATCGGTGTGTTTGCATCGGTTTGCCTCACAGACAGAAGAGCTACCAACCGTCCATTATGAGGTACCTGTACCCCGATGTCCCCCAAGGTCAACAAGTGACCTACACTTGTCTACTCGCATCCGCACTTAAGTGTAATTCATCTTCTATGCATACAACGTTAATCAAACAAGCGAATACGCTTTTCTATGCATGATATATGATTCAAACACACATAACATTATTATTTTTACAGTACCTCATATATCCTCACCTTTCCTTGGTGGTATCAACATTCAACATAACCGGGCCCACCACAACTGCCCGACAGCAAACTGTTGTTTACACTTAATCGCGTAGCGATATTATCGCATTTTTGAAATCCCAAAATATCTTTCTTACGTTTTTAAATTGCATAAACATTTTATTGCGTTTTCTCAATCGCATAACCTAAAATTACTGTTTTTAAGTTGCATAAATACTTTTTGACGTATTTTCAATTACGTAAAATATTTCTAACATATTTTAGACTAGAAATAATGTTTTTTAAAAATTTGACTTTATTTCTATTATTTACATAATAGTTCCTTATTGAATAATATGTACACAATAGTCCTTGTTTAAATAATTTTCATAATAGTCCCTCTTAAGATAATATTTGCTATATAGTCCCTCTTTAGATAATATTTGTAATATAGTCCCTTTAAAAATTAGTATTTCTACTATTTCTCAGAAAATTGTGTTTCTTTAATTTACTTGGGATATTACAGCTCAAAGTTTTCTAACGCGCTTCAAAACCCATAGGGTGAGCTATACATCAGTAAATTTCAAGTATTCACTTTTATTTCACTACATAGCTTGATTAGACAAATTTTAGTTCTAAAAAAAATTAGATTACTTTCATTTACATTCCTAAACTTACCAAATTGAGTTCTTACTATTAAAACACCTAAGTTTACACTTAGTAAAATAATTTTGGATCTTGATCATCAAAAATTGGCATATTGGCCGAATTCCCATTATGTTTAAAAATTCATATTTAAATCATTTTCTAACACTTTAATTCTTATAAACTCATTTAATTAAATTTCTTGCCATAACTTCATTTAATTCTCAATTAGGAAAAATAATTTAGGATCCTTGATCCTTTTTGTAGTGATGAGGCCGTGTGCCTCTAGGCTCTTTAGGGCCTTCATATAATTTTTTCCAATATGTTATTCACATCCTAAATTACACATATATTTGCATGCTTTCCAATGCATACATACAAGCATATTATCAAAGCTATAATCATACCAACTTGTTAGTCATGGCAACCATTACCCAAGAGGGGGGTGAATTGGGTATAAAAACTTTTTTACAAATGCTCTTAAAATAAATATAAATATTTAAGCTATTTAAATAAACGCACAGAAGGAACGTGATGAAGAAAAGAAACTTTAAGAACAGCAGAAAATAAATGTGCAATAAAATAAATTACATAAAATAAAGAGATAAAGAGAAGAAGAGCAGGCACGATATTTATCCTGGTTCGACCACCAACCACTTGTGGTCTACGTCCGATCCCGAAACACGATTCGAGATTTTTCACTATATGTACAAGCTTCAATAGGTGCTTGCAACCGTTACATGAAAGAGCACTTTTCACACACACGGAAACTCTACCCTTGTGCTAAAGTCTCACCATGCAGGATACCTCACCACCTTATACAAACCTTAGAGGATACCTCACCCCCTTTACAAACCTTGAAGGATACCTCACCCTCAATACGAGAAGAATAGAAATTATAGATGGATAGAAACTCTCACTCAGAGCAAATTATACAATTTGAAGTACTAAGAGGCTCTCACAGGATATCTCAAAGTTTTAGCAAAAAGAGCACAGAAAATAGGCGTAAAATATAAATCACATTTTATAAGAGCAAGCGTAAATTAAACAAATAGCTGGGCTGCTTACAGATGAGACCCACGATCTCTATTTATAGAGCCAGATAGAAAAATAGCCGTTGTAAGAATTAATTGCGTGATTAATATAAAAAAAAGTGTCCGTTACATACCATATCCAGAATTTATACTACCGTGTTTATTCGAATAAGCCTTCTGCTATTCGAATAACACGTTCATTTTAAAAACATTTCTGAAACTGGTTATTCGAATAACCTTTGTGTTATTCGAATAACGATGCCACAAAAGCTTTCTTTTAAACACTGGTTATTCAAATAACCTTCGTGTTATTCGAATAACGCTGTCATAAAAACTTCCTTTAGAAAAACTGGTTATTCGAATAAAGATAGCTTTATTTGAATAACATTAGTTAAAACATATCTCTGGGAAAGGTCCTATTCGAATAACAGGAGTGTTATTCGAATAGCTGATGTGAAAACAAGCTATTTAGAAAACTTTATTCGAATAACAAAAGTGTTATTCGAATAACACTTTAAAGCACAGTCACGCAGCATCCAAAATAAAAAGCTTTATTCGAATAACTAATGAGTTATTCGAATAACTCAGTTTGTAAAACAGTTATAAAAGCTTGAAAAACATCTCAGAAAGTTTATCAAAAACACCAAAACATTTTTAAGTTATTTTCAAGATCAAAACAGTTTTGGTATAAGTTTAAGAAAAACATTTTTGTTTTATCTTCATGCACTAGGAGATATCCAAAGAGATCCTCGAACAAAGAGACTCTAAGTCCTAAAGTTATCCTTTAAAGATCTTGGACTAGGTCTTCCCATCATCTTCATTTTGTCTTCATGTTTGTTATCATTGAAAACATTCTTCAAAGACATATGTTTAATCACCTTCTCCTTGTGTTGAGCTTAATAGATATCTATTGCTTTCTTGTTGCAAGCTCACTCTTAGTACTTGGATTATCCTACAAGGTATCACTCACTTAAACAAGCATAGTTAATTCAAAAACATAATTTAATATCTTCATATGCATGAATCATAAATATATAGCTTTAGTTAGTTTAACATGCATATAAGACATTCATAGACACATCCAAATAAGATATTTATTAAATATTAATGGATATGCTCTATATAGAATGCAACAAAGAGTATAAGCAAGATATTCCTTTTGTCTTGTATTTGTCATCATCAAAACTTAACATATAAAACCATTTGAGGCAAACTTATTTTCACAATCTCCCCCTTTTTGATGATGACAAATCACTAAAGAAAAATATATTGAACAATATATAAGTATTGATATTTATGTAAGCATATCAAGCAATTGAGCACAAGAACATATTTTTCTTTCTAATTTTCTCTCCCCCTATTTGACATCAACAAAAAGGCTTAGGAAGGAAAGATAAAAATTTGCTCTCCCCTTATAGATAAAACTCATGATTCAAAGAGAGATGAAATAAACATGCTTTCAAGATATAGAAGTTTATTCATGCAATGCTTGTCATATTTTTGTATGTCAACATTTAGCATATGATAACAATAAAACACTTTATGTAATCAACCAAGGATGTAAGGCAAGAGATATAAACAACTTAAGAGCTAGGCTCCCCCTCAAAATATGCATATTATCAAAAATACATCTTCTTAATCCTTCAATAAATAAAAAAACCACTTTAAAAACTTCTCCCCCTTTCAAAAAGAATTTTACAAGAGCACATTATATTTTCAAAAGCATTTTAGAAAGGTAGAGATATTTTATATAAAAAGCCATATATTCCTTGGAAGCATCTAGTAATTTAACATTAATTTATCAATAAGTATCATACAATTCATAACATATAGAATACCATAAAAGTTAAGGGATAGAGATACTTATTGAATCATATAAAGAGTGATGCTCCTTCTTTATTGGTCCTTTAACTTTGAGCTTTCTTCCTTTGAATTCTACATTTCATTGCACTAAAAGAAAGTCTTCTTTATCTTCCTCTTCATATGAATTCCATTTAGCTTTTCTCGTTTATGCTTGTATGTAAAAATCTGATGGCTATATTTGAAACACATAGAGAGACTTGCAAAGCTAACTTTAAAAGTCCTCTAAAACATAGGTTAGCATCAAATATCATTTAATCTCATTTACAAGCATAAATTAGGTTGATATATAATTTAAAGCATGTATCACATTATCAACCATGCAATATTAGTTCTAACAAGAATGCATGAAGCACATATGCACTTGAATCCAAAAAAAATGTTTAAGCATTTTAAGGCATGATTCAAGTTTATTAAGAAATACATGATCAACATCAAAACTTATATAAGCATTTTGGGGCAAACAGTGATCATGTTAGGCATGTAATATCAAGTAGGAAATTTTAGTAATCACACATACCAAGAACAAAAAGTCCCTTATTGTAATGAAAGAATTGAAAAGCCATGGAGCTGTAACTTTTGAAATTATTTACTTCTTGTTTTCAAAATTTAACACATCAAGCAAGAAGACATGTAATATTTTACTTTTCAATCTCCAAGTAAGTATATAAGACAATTAGGCATCAAAGAGAAGGGATTAGAATGACTTCTGAGAATGTGAATTTTCATATTTAAACAAAGAGAATTGATCACAAGCTTAATAACAAAGATATTACCATAGCATGTCATTCCAAGCAAAAATGTATGCATATCTAGCATGTTAGCATATGTAGAGATACTTTCAAGACATAATGCTAGAAAAGCACAACTTAAAACATGGTAAGACATAAAAACAAATTTCTACTTATCCAAGTATCACATGATATTCAATAATAGTTTGATATCACCAAAAGTGTATTCTTTGAGTTTTTGTAGATGACTCCCACTTTCATCAACTTCCAAGCTTCAAGCTTTCGTGAGGGAATAGAAATTTTTTGCACATCTTTTAAAAGTTGAGTCCTTTTAAGCTTTACTGTCCTCAAGTTGAATAAATTCCATTTAAATGCTTGCTTGAGGTAGTTATCACCCTACAACACAATTCAAAGAATTTTCTTTGGTATCCATTAATTTTAGATCCATAGAGGTTAGTTATTATGCCGAACTTATAAACAAATAAGCATTTAAAGTAATAAATAAGTTCACAAGGGCAAAAGATATTTCATGATCAGTTAAGCAATTACATATGTTCATCAAAAAGAATAGTGAATTACTTTTGATTAAGCATTTGTATTTTTAAAAGGAATTCAACATATATTAACGAAACATAGTAGAATATTTTGTTTAAAAATGAGCCATGTTTATTCGAATAAAAGAAGAAGATTTAGGTTTTATTCGAATAGAGGATCTACAACGGCCAAACATTTTGGCCATTTAACAGGTTTTATTCGAATAACCTAGGGGTTATTCGAATAGACAGAAGGCAATCACTCAAGACTGATAAGCCAAGTCTCTGGTTATTCGAATAGACTTGATTTTATTCGAATAGACAGAGATCAGTCAAATAAGACTGATGAAACAAGCCTCAGTTTATTCGAATAAGCTTAGCTTTATTCGAATAGGCAGAGACCAAATTGAGAAGCTGTAGTTGCTAAGGGTCAGTTTATTCGAATAAATATAACGTTATTCAAATAATACTAACATGCAACATAATTTTGATCCGATGATTTATCTTTATTCGAATAAACCTAGATTTATTCGAATAAATCTATCAGAAACACAAAGAAGCATACGTTCAAGAATTCAAGACAAAGCATATATTCATATGATTTAAAGATTCCAGAGAGATACAAAAAAAATATAGTATTCAAATTAATTATATGTATGATTGATCAAAAAATTCAAGCTCAAGGATATTATCATTTAGACATGTCATTTCAAACCTAGAATTATACTTTATCTAGCATATTAACATGTAGAAATATTTTTAAAAAGAAAAGCATAATAAAAGGTTTCACTTATCAGGAAATTGTAAGTCCAAACTTCACGGAGACAAAGAAGTGAGCTTGAAATTATTTCTGGTTTTTGTACTTGTAGCAACCACTTTCAAGATGTCAAAGTCAGCTCTTGACCTTCAAGCACACCTACAACACACTTTAATTTTTGACTTTTGGTACCCAAATTTTCTTGAGTCCTTGTGTGTTAATTTTTGGCTATTAATCTATTATGCTCTCATAAAGATCAATTTTTTCATAATATATAAATTGAGCACAATAAATTAAATAATCATTTTTATTAAGCATATAATCGATAACATGCTTGCTTTCATGATACATAGACAGTTTTAAAGCATACATAAGTATTATAGAACTTTATGTACCAAGATATAACAAATTAATGAATTTTAATATAATAAAAATGAACATAATCATGTGTTAAATATAATATTCAAATTTTATCAAATACACGTGATTCTATCCTCTACCTAAGGCCTACAAGGAATATACCTCAAATTTATTGACTTTGCATGTAAATGCTCATGAGAGGTAAAAATTGTTGATACCTTGGCCTTGGTAAACAAGGGAACTCTTTTCCTTACCCATTGCTTTTCTTTTGGTGTTTTGAACTCCGCAAGCTCTACATTTTGAACTTGAGAAGCTTTGGTTGAAGTCATCTTCCTTCTTTGACTAAAATTTCTTTCATTGGGCTTTGGAAGCGTTCTTCGTGATGATTCCTCTTTCCTTTGACTAATAAGTCCATCCTTTTGAGAAATTTTCTGCATAATTGAAACACTAGGAGGACATTTTGGTACCCATTTCATTTTGGGTCCTTGAATGTTAGTATTAGGGCCTTTAGGATTTTTAGGAACCCATACCATACAATTTCTCATATAAGGATTTCTTCTATAATTGCATGAATGAGAAATATGTCCTAGATGACCACAAAAATTACAAACAATTGAATTTAATGATGGCTTGGTCTTCTGAAGATCATATTTGAAAAACTTAAGCATTTTCTTGTTATTACATTCTATGTTATTTCTGCCACAAGCTTTACTTGAATTTCCATGTGGAATAATATTAATTTTATTTTCATTAACAAGTATAGAATGTAAGCATTTAGAATCATTAGCTTTGGAAAGTTTGAAAGATAAGTCCTCAACTTGATTTTCTAAATTAATGCATTTTTCACAAGAAAATGAGGTTTCGTATTTCAAAGGCATTTCCTCATTAAGAAAAGTATATTCATTTTTCAAAAACTCAATTTTATTTTCAATAGAGGAAATGTTTTCCAAACTCGATAAGTTTTTCTTTTCTAAATTTAACAAACCATCATACAATTCATTATATGCACTTTACAACTCATCATAAGAAGGACTATAATATAATTTAGAATTATTTACCTCAAAGTCCTTTTTAGCCATATAAGAAGTAGTCGCAATTTCTAGCACACTTGGCTCTTGAAGAGAATCACCTTCTTCATCATCAATTTTATTTTGCTTTGCCTCTTCTTCAAATTGAGCACCATCACCAAGAGACATTTGGCTTGCTTCAATAGTTTGAGCATCTCTTTGAGCATGCGTTTCATGACAGGCTTCCTTCAATGACTTTTGCTCTTCTTGCTTTCTATATGCAACTTTATGCACAAAATCATCGTTAGCAAGATAAATAGCATTAAGAGCATCCCATATATCTTTAGCACAATAACAATTTTTAATTTCAGCATAAGTATCATCATTTAAACAACTTCTCAAAATTTGCATAGCTCTAATATTCAAAGAAAAACATTTTTTGTCAAAACTATTCCAAATTTGTTTTGATTTATAAGTAAATCCATTTAGCACAATATCCCACAAATCCAAATCAATAGATTGTATATAAAACTCTATTCTAGCTTTCCAATAAACAAAATGCACACCATCAAAGAATGGTGGTTTATCAATTTCAAAACCTTCCATTTTAAAAAAAAACTTTCAAGGTTGCCAACAGACAAGGATCTTTAACTCTAAGCGGTTAAGTTTTCACCAGAGCACGAAGCTCTGATACCACTTGTTAGTCATGACAACTATTACCCAAGAGGGGGGGTGAATTAGGTATAAAAACTTTTTCACAAATGCTCTTAAAATAAATATAAATATTTAAGCTATTTAAATAAACGCACAGAAGGAACGTGATGAAGAAAAGAAACTTTAAGAATAGCGGAAAATAAATGTGCAATAAAATAAATTGCATAAAATAAAGAGATAAAGAGAAGAAGAGCAGCACGATATTTATCCCTGGTTCGACCACCAACCACTTGTGGTCTACGTCCAGTCCCCGAAACACAATTCGAGATTTTTCACTATATGTACAAGCTTCAATAGGTGCTTGCAACCATTACATGAAATAGCACTTTTCACACATAGGGAAACTCTACCCTTGTGCTAAAGTCTCACCATAGGATACCTCACCCTTATACAAACCTTAGAGGGATACCTCACCCCTTTACAAACCTTGAAGGATACCTCACCCTCAATACGAGAAGAATAGAAATTATAGATGGATAGAAACTCTCACTCGAGCAAATTATACAATTTGAAGTGCTAAGAGGCTCTCACGAGATATCTCAAAGTTTTAGCAAAAAAAGCACGAGAAAATAGGTGTAAAATATAAATCACATTTTATCAGAGCAAGCGCAAATTAAACAAATAGCTGGGCTGCTTACAGATGAGACCCACGATCTCTATTTATAGAGCCAGATAGAAAAATAGCCGTTGTAAGAATTAATTGCGTGAATAATATAAAAAAAAAGTTTCCGTTACATACCATATCCAGAATTTGTACTACCATGTTTATTCGAATAAGCCTTCTGCTATTCGAATAACATGTTCGTTTTAAAAATATTTCTGAAACTGGTTATTCGAATAACCTTTGTGTTATTCGAATAACGATGCCACAAAAGCTTTCTTTTAAACACTGGTTATTCGAATAACCTTCGTGTCATTCGAATAACGCTGCCATAAAAACTTCCTTTAGAAAACTGGTTATTCGAATAAAGATAGCTTTATTCGAATAACATTAGTTAAAACATATCTCTGGGAAAGGTCCTATTCGAATAACAGGAGTGTTATTCGAATAGCTGATGTGAAAACAAGCTATTTAGAAAACTTTTATTCGAATAACAGAAGTGTTATTCGAATAACACTTTAAAGCACAGTCACGCAGCGTCCAAAATAAAAAGCTTTATTCAAATAACTAATGAGTTATTCGAATAACTCAGTTTGTAAAACAGTTATAAAAGCTTGAAAAACATCCCAGAAAGTTTATCAAAAACACCAAAACATTTTTAAGTTATTTTCAAGATCAAAACAGTTTTGGTATAAGTTTAAGAAAAACATTTTTGTTTTATCTTCATGCACTAGGAGATATCCAAAAAGATCCTCGAACAAAGAGACTCTAAGTCCTAAAGTTATCCTTTAAAGATCTTGGACTAGGTCTTCCCATCATCTTCATTTTGTCTTCATGTTTGTTATCATTGAAAACATTCTTCAAAGACATATGTTTAATCACCTTCTCCTTGTGTTGAGCTTAATAGATATCTATTGCTTTCTTGTTGCAAGCTCACTCTTGGTACTTGGACTATCCTACAAGGTATCACTCACTTAAACAAGCATAGTTAATCCAAAAACATAATTTAATATCTTCATATGCATGAATCATAAATATATAGCTTTAGTTAGTTTAACATGCATATAAGACATTCATAGACACATCCAAATAAGATATTTATTAAATATTAATGGATATGCTCTATATAGAATGCAACAAAGAGTATAAGCAAGATATTCCTTTTGTCTTGTATTTGTCATCATCAAAACTTAACATATAAAATCATTTGGGGCAAACTTATTTCCACACAACACACATGCAAACATATTTTCAAAACCAAAAGCATAACAAACACAAACAAAGAAAGCATAGAAAATTAAGTGAATAAATCCTTATGGATTTTTCACCATAAATAACTCATTTCCTCACCACCAACACATAGTTGATGAGGTTAATCTCCCTCTTACCTTAAGGGAGACAAAATCTTCAAGTTCCTCCTTCCTCTTGAATTCGTGAGCTTCAAACAAAAATTCCTAAAAAATCTTAAACAAATTTTAAAGTCATAAACAAAGCTTAAGAACAAAGAACCATGGATCAATTGGTCTAGAAAATCAAAAATCCATCTTAGGATCAAAGACTCAAAAGATTACCTTTGGAGTAGTAAACTAAAGCTTGGTTTTTGATGCACGTAGAGTAGGATTTTGATAAAACTCACTAAAAGAAAAGTGTTTAGAATGAGGTTTAGCTTTAGAAAGTAGGAAGAGATGAAATTTTAGAAGTGGAGAGGTAGGGTTTGGAGTAGGAGGCTGTGGGGTTCAAGGTAGGAGAAGATGAAAAGTTCTTAAGTGTTTTTGAATTTTGAAAGAAAAAGATGAAGGTTTGATATTACAAAGTGTGATAAAATTGCAAATGGATGGCTATATTGGAGTGAGCAGCTATGTGGTTGCTTGGATAGTAACTTAATGTGATAGAAATTCACTCACATGGTCTCACATGGTGTGCACATGGCTTAGGTCACACAATAGTCATCAAGTGGTCATTTAGATGAACCTAGAACATGGTAGAAAGGCCTTCATGGTCGTGTGACTCTAGGAGATTAATAACTAGGTTTGACTTCAACTAGATTTTAGTTACATCTTAATTAGATAGTGAGTTAATTAGGTTAGGTTATTTAGTTACACATTAAACTATTTAGAGTAACTTAGTTAGTTATTCTAGTTACTTAGTAACTAGTCCAACCATTTATTTTGACCATTTTCTATTGGTCTAGAAAAGTCTAACCATCTTTGTTGACTCATTTTCATTAGTCCATTTTAAAATAGTTTGCAGAAATTATTCTCAGTCTATTTTCTGACAAATAAAATATATCGGGTCCATTACTCAGTAACAAAAGTTGCTGTGAATAAAATAGTGTATATTTTTTTGCAAAATATTTTTATTTCACTGATAAATTCTAAAAATTAAAAGATTAGTTTTTGCGTCTCTTAGATTCGAGTTTAGTAAGATCCCCCGTCTCCGAATAAATCAAATAAGATTTTTCCTGACCCGAAAATTATTATTTTCCTGACTCGGAGCAAATCTCACACAACGATCAAAAACAATCTCAAAGAAGTCAAAATAATTTATATTACACAGAAAATACAAAATAGTATAATTTAAGCATTATTATCAAATAGCAGAATTTGAGGTGTTACACTAATATTATACTATTAAACACTAATTATGAACATAAGACCCTCACTTTAGCTAAGATTATGCTATTAGACATTAATCATGAATAATAAGCCCTTGCTTTAGTAAAGGTTTAATATTAGACACTAATAAACAACATTGTGCCCTTCCTTCCAAAGTAATCTTTCGTGACTTGGGCAAAACTTTTCCCCTATAGACAATAACAAAACTAAAATATCTTGTAACTGTAAGTCATCCTTTTGTAACCTTTCGCCTCAAACTTGTAACATTTTCATGAATTGGGATAACTTCTCTCTCTTAAAGTAACTTTTCTTGACTTGTGCATAACTTTTACCATGAAATAGGTAACGAAACTCAAATATCTCGTAAATTTACGTCATGCTTTAGTAAATTTTTGTCCCAACCTTATCAAATTTTCTTGGGTTAGGGTAACTTCTCCTTCTCAAAGTCAATTTTCTTGACTTGGGCCTAACTTTTACTAAGAAATGGGTAATAAAACAAAAAATCTTTGTAACTTTAGGCCATCTTGTAATCATTCTTTGCCTTAACCTTGTTACATTTTCTTGGGTTTGAGTAACTTTTCACTCTCAAAGTAACTTTTCTTGAATTGGCGTAACTTTTCTCATGAATTGAGTAACAAAACTCAAAATCCTCGTAAGTTTAGGTCATCACTTAGTAACTTCTTACCCCAATATTGTAACATTTTCTCAGGTAGGGATAATTTCACCCTCCCAAAATAACTTTTCTTGAATTATGTGTAACTTTCCATGGGAAACAAAACTCAAAATCCTCGTAAATTTAGGCTTTTTTCAAGTATCTTTTTGCCACAACCTTTTAAATTTTTATTGGGTTAGGGTAACTTCACCATTCCAAAATAACTTTTCTTCACTAGGGTATAATTTCTCCCTAGAATTAGGTAGCAAAACTCAAAATCCTCATTACAGGCTTTTCTCAAGTAACTTTTTATTCTAACCTTGTAACATTTTGTTGGGTTGGGATAACTTCACCATCCCAAAATATTTTTTCTTAACTTGGGCGTAACTGTTCCTATGAATTAGGTAACAAAACCCAAAAACCTCATAACATTAGGCTATCATCTAATGACATTTTGCCCTAATCTTGTAACATTTTGTTGGGTTGGGGTAACTTCATCCACCCAAAGTAACTTTTCTTCACTTAGGTTTAACTTTTCCAATGAAATGGGTAACAAAGCTCAAAATTCTCGCAACTTTAGGTCATTCTCAAGTAACTTTTATCCACTACCTTATAATATTTTCATAGGTTGGGATAACTTTACCATCCCTAAGTAACTTACCTCCACTTGAGCGTAACTTTTCCTTAGAATTGGGTAATAAAACCTAAAATCCTCATAAGTTGAGGTCATTCTCAGGTAACTTTTTGCACCACCCATGTAATATTGTGTTGGGTTGAGATAACTTTGCTTAAATTTTCCTTAAAATTGGGTAACAAAACCCAAAATCATCATAACTTTTGGCCATTATCAAGTAACTTTTTTGCCCAACCTTATAATATTTTATTGGGTTGCGGCAACTTCACCATCTCAAAATAACTTTTCTCTAGTTGAGCGTAACTTTCTCCAAGAATTAGGTAACAAAATCCAAAATTCTCATAACTAGGCCTTTTTAAAGTAACTTTTTTTCCAAAACCTTATAACATTTTGTTGGGTTAAGGTAACTTCACCTTCTCAAAGTAACTTTCTTTACTTGGCGTAACTTTTCCCTTAAAATGGGTTAAAAAACCCAAAATCCTTATAACTTCAGGCCATTCTCAAGTAACTTTTTGCACCAACATTGTAACATTTTCTTGAGCTAGTATAACATCATAATTCTCAAGTAACTTTTGTCCATGCAGGTGTAACCTTTCCTCAGAATTAGGTAACAAAACCCAAAATTCTCGTATCTTTAGGTCATTCTCAAGTAACTTTTTGCCCCTCCCTTATAACATTTTGTTGAGTTGGGCTAACGTCACCATCCTAAAGTCACTTTGTTCAACTTAAGCATAACTTTTCCTAAGAACTAGGTAACAAAACCCAAAATCTTTGTAAATTTAGGTCATTCTCAAGCAATTTTTTGCTTAAACCTTGTAAAATTTTATTGGGTTGGGGTAACTTCACCATCTGAAAGTGGAAGTAACTTTTTTCCTTGAATTGGGTAACACAACCCAAAATTCTCGTAACTTTAGGCCATTCTCAAGTAACTTTTTGCCCTAACCTAGTAACATTTTCTTGGGTTGAGGTAACTCCACCCTCCCAAAGTAACTTTTCTTGACATATGTGTAACTTTTCCCTAGAATTAAATAACAAAACCCAAAATCCTCAAAACTTTAAATCGTTCTGAAGTAACATTTTGCTACAACCATATAACATTTTGTTGGGTTAGGATAACTTTACCATCCCCAAGTAACTTTTCTCCACATGGGCGTAACTTTTTCCTAGAATTGTGTAATAAAACCCAAAATCCTTGTTACTTTAGGCCATTCTCAAATAACTTCTTGCCCATCCTTTGTAACATTTTGTTGGGTTTGGATAGCTACATCATCCTAAAGTAACTTTTCTCGACTTGTGAGTAACTTTTCCAAAGAAGGGGTAACAAAATCCAAAATCCTTGTAACTTTAGACTTTCTCAAGTAACTTTTTGCCCAAATCTTTAACATTTTATTGTGTTAGGGTAATCTCATCATCCCAAAGTAACTTTTCTTCACATGAGCATAAGATTTCCCATGAAATGGGTAGCAAAAAATCCTCAAAATTTTAGGCCTTTCTCAAGTAATTTTTTGCCCAAACCTTGTAACATTTTATTGGGTTGGGGTAACTTCACCTTTCCAAAGTAACTTTTCTTCACTTAGGTGTAACATTTCCTATGAAATGGGTAATAAAACCCAAAATCCTCTTAATTTTAGGTCATTCTCAAGTAACTTTTAATCGCTACCTTGTAAAATTTTCTTGGATTGGGATAAATTTATCATCCTCAAGTAACTTACCTCCACTTGAACGTAACTTTTCTTTAGAATTGGGTAACAAAACCTAAAATCCTCATAAGTTTAGGTCATTCTCAAGTGACTTTTTGCACCACCCTTGTAATATTGTGTTGGGTTGAGGTAACTTCACCATCTCCAAGTAATTTTTCTCCACTTGAGCTTAAATCTTTCCTAAAATTAGGTAACAAAACCCAAAATTCTCATAACTTTTGGCCATTCTTAAGTAACTTTTTGCCCAACCTTATAATATTTTGTTAGGTTGCAACAATTTCACCATCTCAAAATAACTTTTCTCCACTTGGGCGTAATGTTTCCCAAGAATTAGGTAACAAAATCCAAGATTCTCATAACTTTAGGCCTTTTTAAAGTAACTTTTTACCAAAACCTTATAACATTTTGTTGGGTTAAAGTAACTTCACCTTCCCAAAGTAACGGTTCTTCACTTAGGTGTAACTTCTCCCTTAAAATGGCTAATAAAACTCAAAATCCTCATGACTTTATGCTACTCTCAAGTAACTTTCTGCCCCAACCTTGTAACATTTTCTTAAGCTAGTATAACATCATAATCCTCAAGTAACTTTTGTCTATGCAGGTGTAACTTTTCTTCAGAATTGGGTATCAAAACCTAAAATCCTCACATTTTTAGGTCATTATCAAGTAACTTTTTGTCCCTCTTTTATATCATTTTGTTGGGTTGGGATAACTTCACCATCCAAAAGTCACTTTGCTCAACTTGGGAATAACTTTTCCTAAGAATTGGGTAACAAAACCCAAAATCATTGTAAATTTAGGTCACTTTCAGGCAACTTTTTGCTCCAACTGTGTAAAATTTTATTACGTTGGGCTAACTTCACCATCTGAAAGTGGGAGTTACTTTTCCCTTGAATTTGGTAACACAACCCAAAATCCTCGCAACTTTAGGCCATTCTCAAGTAACTTTTTGCCCTAACCTAGTAACATTTTCTTAGGTTGAGGTAACTCCACTCTCCTAAAGTAACTTTTCTTGACATGAGTGTAACTTTTCCCTAGAATCTGTGTTTGGATGTATATCTTTGAAGACTTGTTTTGATGATAACAAACGTGAAGACTAAATGAAGATGATAAATAGACCAAGTCCAAGTTTATATTTGATTAGCATTAGGACTTAGGTTCTGTTGTACGGAGCTCACTTTGATATCTCTTTGTTTTTGAAAGAAAAGATAAAACTGGTTTTGAAACAAACTCAGTGTCTTTGAATTACCTTTTTCCAAAATAGTTTTGCATTGATTTATTCGAATAAAGCATAATCTATTCGAATAAACACCTTCACGAGGGTCTGTTTTTAAAAGGTGCTATTCGAATAACTATCCTGTTATTTGAATAAATGGGTTTTTCAGAACTATGTTTTTAAGTAAGTTATTCGAATAACTCAAACATTATTCGAATAAATCTTTTCTGTCTGAACTTCTTTTAACAACTTTATTTGAATATTTCAGCTGCTATTCGAGTAACTTATTCGTTTTTAGAACTCTAGTTTTAACAGAGTTATTCGAATAACACATTGGTTATTCGAATAACCCATATCAAATGGCCTTTCACGTTGGTTTTTCAGAAACAGTGTTATTCGAATAAACTTTCTTCTATTCGAATAAACACGGAGCTTATGTTCACGTATATGGAAACAGACAGGTTTTCAAATTGGTTTCAAATGCTTTTAATTATACCCAAACAACTATCTCCATGTTTTTTCCTATAAATAGGAACCTTGGGTCACGAATAACATTGCCCATAATTCTGAACTATTTTCTGGTTACTCTAATCTGTGAAAATTATTTTCAATGTTCTTTTTGATTAAAAACTTAGATATTTTTGTGAGAGCTCGATTAGCACTTTAATTTGTATTACCTACTCTGAGTGAGAGTTTCTCTTCATCTACTTCTGATATTCTGTATCGAGGGTGAGGTATCCCTCAAGGTTTGTATAAGGGTGAGGTATCCACGCAGGCTGAGGCTTTAGCACAAGTGTAGAGTTTCCCTGTGTGTGAAAAGTGCTCTTTTGTATAACGGTAGCAAGCACATATTGAAGCTTGTATACTTAGTGAAAAATCTCGGCTTTCGAGGACTGGACGTAGACCACAAGTGGGTTAGTGGTCGAACCAGGATAAATACTATGCCTGCTTCTCTCTTCTTAATCTCTTTATTTTATGCAATTTTAATTTATTGCATATTTATTTTTCGTTGCTTTTATTGTTTCTTTTCTTCTTCTCTTTCCTTCTGTGCACTTATTTATTAAGTTTTTAATATTTGTTTTTGATAAAAAGAGGTTTTGAGAAAAAGTTTTATACTCAATTCACCCCTTCTTGAGTACTAGAAGCCACTTGGTAATAAGTGGTATCAGAGCTAGACTCTTGTATAAAGAGCTTAGCAGCTTCAAGAGAATATGACTTCTTTAAATGGTTTTTCAGAAGGATCTTCCATAAACCGACCACCCTTTTTCAATGGGGATGGTTACGCATATTGGAAGAAAAGAATGAAAATCTTCATCGAAGCTATTGATCTAGATGTATGGGATGCTGTCAAAAATGGCGCTTTTATACCCACACATGAGGTCGATGGTGTAAGGACCGAAACACCACGAAATAAATGGTCTGATGAAGACAAAAGAAAAGTTTAATATAATTTAAAAGCCAAAAATATTATTACTACTTGCTTTGGGATATGATGAGTTTTTAGAATTTCAAATTGCAAAGCGCTAAAGAAATGTGGGACACTTTGCAAGTTACCCATGAGGGTACTAGTGAAGTTAAGAGGTTGAGAATCAATTCTCTAACTTGTGAATATGAATTATTCAGAATGAACTAAGGAGAAAGCATTCAGGAAATGCAAAAGAGGTTCACCCACATAGTTAATCATCTTGCATCCTTAGGCAAAAGTTTTTCTAATGAAGATTTGATTAACAAGGTTTTGAGATGTCTTAGCAGGATTTGGCAACCTAAGGTAACAGCTATTTCAGAATCGAGGGATTTGTCCATAATGACTCTAGCTACCCTCTTTGGAAAACTTCATGAGCACGAACCGGAACTGAGCAAATTAAGTCTAAGCGAAAAAAATCTTAGTTTGTTAGTTAAAAAGTTTGGTAAATTTCTCAGGAAAAAGGGAACGCAAAGAAAACCTCCCTTCCCTCCGAAGAAGACTCATTATAAAGGTGAAGGAGCTTCATCGACTCCAACTTGCTATGAATGTGGCAAACCTGGTCACATAAAAATGGAGTGCCCAGTTTACCAAAAGAAGAATGAGAAATTTGAAAAGAAGCCCTTCAAGGAAAGAAAAAGAAGAAAAGCCTATATAGCATAGGATGAAAACGACATGGATTCAACTGACAACTCAGACAGCGAGGAAGCTCAACTATGTCTCATGGCCAAAGGAGAAGAAGAAGAAAACGAAAATGAGGTAAGTTCAAATACTACTTTATTGCCTTCTTACGATGAGTTACAAGATGCTTTTGAAGAATTACATGAAGAATCTTTAAAACTCATAAAAATTATTTCTTCTTCTAAGAAAACAATTTCTTCTTTAGAAAATCAAATTCTTGTTTTAAATAAAGAAATAGAAGAATTGAAAATTGAAAATGAAACTTTGGGAATCATTGATGCATGCACAAATCCTTATTCACATGCTTCTACTTCTTCATCTTGTTCCTCATATCATATGCTTAAAAAAGAAATTGAAGACTTAAAGAACACTCTTTCTAAATTTACCTTTGGAAGAGATAACTTAAACATTTTATTAGGAAGACAAAGAATGGTTTTTCAAAAAGTCAGGATAGGTTATAACCCGAAAAATCAACAAAAACTCTATAAAAATTTCTTTGTGCATTCTAGTGTTTCAAGTAGTCATTTTATTAAATGTTTTTACTGTGGTAGGAAAGGACATAGTGCTTCAACATGTAATGCAAGGAAAAACATAAGTACAAAAATTGGAACAAAAATGGTTTGGGTTCCCAAGGGTATTATACCTAAAACTGACACACAAGGACCCAAGAAAGTTTGGCTACCAAAGGTTAAAAACTAAACATGTGTTGTAGGTGTGCTTGAAAGCTAGGAGCTCAGATTGGTATCTTGATAGCGGCTGCTCCAAGCACATGACTGGGGACGATTCGAAATTCACCATGCTTATTCCCAAGAATCATGGACACGTTACTTATGGTGATAACAACAAAGGAAAAATTCTTGGAATTGGCAAAGTCGGTAAGAACCCTAACTCCTCTATTGAAAATGTATTGCTTGTTGAAGGCTTGAAACATAACTTGCTTAGTATTAGCCAATTATGTGATAAAGGAAATAGGGTAATATTTGATTCAAACTATTGCATAATTGAAGATAAAAATGATAAGCATGTTAAATTCATTGGTCATAGAGTAAACAACATCTCTATGATTAGTCTTGATGATATATTTTCAAATGATGCGAAATACCTTTTAAGTAAGAATGATGATTCATGATTATGACATAGGAGAATTGCACACATTCACATGGATCACTTAAAGAAGTTGGTTTCTAAAGAGCTAGTAATTGGATTACCCAAGCTTAGTTTTGTAAAAGATAAATTATATGATGCATGTCAAAAGGGTAAACAAATAAAGGTCTCTTTTAAAGCAAAAAATATAGTTTCAACCACTAGACCTTTACAACTTTTGCACATGGATCTATTTGGACCTTCTAGAACTATGAGCTTTGGTCGGAATTACTATGTTTTAGTGATTGTGGATGATTTTTCTAGGTTTACATGGACTTTATTTCTTACAAATAAAAATGATACATTTCTAGCTTTTAAAAGACTTGCCAAAGTCATTCAAAATGAAAAAGGTTTTCAAATCTCTTCTATAAGAAGTGATCATGGTGGCGAATTTGAAAACAATGTTTTTGAAAATTACTGTGATGAACATGACATTAATCATAATTTCTCTGCCCCTAGAACTCCACAACAAAATGGAGTTGTAGAAAGAAAAAATCATTCTTTAGAAGAAATGGCGAGAACTATGCTTAATGAGGCTGCTCTTCCTAAATACTTTTGGGCAGATGCTGTAAGTATAGTTTGTTATGTAATGAACAGGGCCCTTATAAGGCCTATTTTAAAGAAAATCCCATATGAGTTGTATAAGGGAAGAAAGCCTAATGTCTCACATTTTCATGTTTTTGGTTGCAAATGTTTTGTTTTAAATAATGGAAAAGATAACTTAAGCAAGTTTGATGCTAAGTCTGATGAAGGTATATTTCTTGGTTATTCAAATCATAGTAAAGTTTTTCGTATATATAATAAAAGAACTATGACTATTGAAGAATCTATACATGTTGTATTTGATGAAACTGACCCAAATGGATTGAGAAAGGATCTTGTTATTGATGATGTTGCAGAAATCTTGGCAGAAACACATTTGGATAATAAAGAAAAAGAAATCAAGGAGCAAAAGGATAAACAAAGACAAGAAGATTCGCAAGCTTTGGAACTTCCCAAAGAATGTCGAACTTCAAAATATCATTCCCTTGATCAGATTATCGTGTTAGCCATGGCAACCATTACCCAAGAGGGGGGGTGAATTGGGTGATGACTAGTTTTAATGCAACTTTGACAAATTATGCATTTTAAATCACTTAATAAATAAATGCAGCGGAATATGCACAATAAATGTACAACTATTATAGATTACTCAACTACAACTTGAGATATAGGATAAATCAAGCAAATAAGCTAAACATCAAGTTCAACTCAAGCATATATAATTAAGGTGCAAATGTAAAGAGATAGAGTTTAGAAGATCAAACACAATAGTTTATCCTGGTTCGATCACCAATCCACTTGTAATCTACGTTCAGTCCTCAAAGCAACTGCTAGAGATTTTCCACTATCTTCAAGCTTCAACAAGTGCTTGATAACCTTTACAATTGAGAGCACTCAATACACCTTGGAATACCTCACCCTTGTACTTAAGCCTCAAATAGGGATACCTCACCCTTTACAACTTTTGAGGGATGCCTCACCCTCAAGGGATACCTCACCCTTTACTAACTTTGAGAGATGCCTCACTCTCTAGGGATACCTCACCCTTTACTCTAGAGGGATACCTCACCCTCTCTTTATAGATTACACAAAGTGTGGAAGGTAGAAACTCTCTTGAAGAGTAGATAATTGGTGTGGTGTGGAATACGATTAAAAATTAATATTAAAAACAGTTACCAAGTTCCACCAAAAATATAAAAACCTTGCAACCAGTCGTAGTAAGCAAGGGTCGATCCACAGAGAACTAATTCAATTAATACTATTAATCTAATTCCTAAATTAAACTCTGATGAAAATAAACAGTAAAATTAAAAGGGGGTTTTGTTAATTAAAACTAACAAAAGAAATTAAACTTAAGTCAAAGCAGTAAACACAAATTGAATTATCAAGTTAAAGATATTGGTTAAGAGATGGAATCCACCACTAGATTTATATGATTATGCTAACTTACATACCTTTTATATCAACATGATCAATTATGTTCTTATGTGATTATGAGATAAATCCCGTGTTTTCCTTAAGTTTCACTTAATTCAGCAACCGCTCAAATCAAACCCTAACCATTAGGTAGGTGTAAAGCAACCGCTCTTACACCTACCTAATGATTGCATTAAGAATTAGAAAACCAATCACACTAAGGTCTAATCACACACCGGGATTAAATTACTTAGATCATATGCCTCACTAGTCATACCACCGCAACCGCGCATAGCAATCCTAGTTTTACCACTTTCGAAGTTTGGCAAGAATATAAAAACCTTTATATTGATTTAAGAATAGAAACATATGAATAAAAACATAATTGTATTAATATAAAGAAGTATGCAAGATTCACATAATCAAAACTAGAGTTTCATCTGCCCTTAACCAATCAAGAAGTTTAGCCACACATGGCAAATTCAAAATCACAAGAAAAATAGAAGAAAAACATAGTTCAGAATGAAAGTGCAAAAGAAAACTAAAGATCAAACTAGTTTCCAAAAGTTAGGGATGATCGATCTCCGACTGCTCGAACTCGAGACTCCAATCTTCGATCCAATCTCCCTTCCCTTTGGTTTTTGTGTTTCCCTCAGTTCCCTTGACGGCTCTCCCTGTCCAGACCTCCTTTAAGGGCTTTAAGCAACCCTATTTATAGGTTTGGATACCTAATTTAACATCAAAATACGAATTTAACTTCAGTGCGACGACACGGGCCGTGTGTCATATGACACGCCTGTGCCTCATACTTTCTCGTCACTCAATTCCATGTATTTCACAAGTCGAGAAGGACACGGCCCTGTGCCCCGTAATTTGACACGGCCGTGTCGTTTGACACGGCCCACCCCCTGTCAGTGACATGGGCCCCTGTAATTTGACACGGCCTGTGCCCTGTAATTCGACATGGGCCCTGTAATTTGACACCTTCATTTTCAGCCCGAATTCTTTACAAATGCTTTTCTTTCATTGCTTCAAGAGGTGATATTGATCTCCTTAAGCATTCATCTCTCTCCTTAAATGGTCATCAAGCTCGGTTCAATGCTAATAGACTCAAACACTCAAAGATATCCTGAAAAGCATAATTCATTTATAAGTGTTTATAACCACATTTAAGCATAGTTTCACAATAAACATCCAATTAAGCTCTAAAGCAGAAACTTAGCTAAATATCAACAATTAAGCACATATGGAGTCCAATTAAATCAATCATAAGGCAATTAAAATATGGAAATAATCGACAGATCAAATACCCCCACACTTAGCCTTTTGCACTCCTGGGCAAAACATAAGACCAAACCAAGGAACAAGGAAAACAAAACAAATTCAAAAACTTAACAATTTAAAGAACTCAATTTCCAATGATATTCAAGAGAGGCAAAAAGAGCAAGAAAAGATTCAAGGGATCACAATATTCAAGAGATAACAATTCTTCACATCTCAAACCAACATGCAAAGTATCTTCAAATTGAAAAGCATGAATTAAGAATGATAGATCCTCACAAGATACACTCTCAATCTCTCAAGTGTTTACCAGGTAAGTATTTCACTCAATTCAACCCATGAAAAATGCACTACCATAAGCTTGCTTATCTTCTACTTCTCCACTACTCAAACATATGCACACACAAATCAAGAGGACTTTATTTAAGGTTGTAATAGGGCCAAGGTAAGGGAAGAAAATAATATGGATATGGTAAGATGAGCACCAAGAGAATAAAAGAACATTGGGGAGGAACTCAATTGATAAACATGAAATTTTTATCCCTTCAAATCTATATAATGCACATTCTCTTTACAAATTCCTTTCCTTTTTGTTTCTTTCTTTTTCTTACAACCTTTCTTGAATTTTTTTTCTTTGATTTTTTTTTTCACCAACACCTTGCATATTACACATCAACTTGCACAACCCTCACACTTGTCCTATTAAATACTTGCAAGCAAAAGAGCTCCCCCAATGAAAATGAACCAATGCTCTCCCATTCCCTAAGGTAAGGTAAAATCATGGTTTTTCACATAAAGCATATAATGAGGTAAGACAAAGAATAAGCAAATAGGCTCAAGGGGTTAATCAAAGGGAAATAGTGCAAGGTTGGCTATTTGGCCAAAGTAGGTAATCACAAAAGAATGCCTCAATCATGTTCATGTATGCAAGTGAAAATGTAGCCTCAAAAAGAATTAAAGCAAGTTCTAGAGTGATCAATATGACATAAGTAAAATCACACAAGAAAGAAAAGAATGGTATAAATGTTAAATTCATCCATCAAAAGGCTCAAAATCTCACCAGGTATGCATCTATCAAACCCAATTCATCAATCAAATATCCAAAACTAAGCATGTCAAATTCAAGATGAAAGAAGAAATTTATAAATCATAACCTTGAATTTCAATTGCTTCAAACTCATAGACTTCACAAATCTCAAAACATCATTAGAAATTAAATAAAAACATAATTTTTTTTCAAAAATAGAAAACAGAAATTAAAATAAAAATAGAAATAAAACAGAAAACAAAATGTCAATTCTTCCCCCACACTTAAATTCTACATTGTCCTCAATGTAAACCTCAACAATAAATAATCATTAATAAATCTAGGACAAGTAAGATAAAAGAGAGGAAAGAAACATCCTTATCAACTGAAGTAATGGAGGAAGATGAAGAGATTTCCACCAGGATCCCATTGGCGAAAGCATAATAACCAATTTATGCTTGAAATAACATGAGAGTTTCCACCGGGGTCCCATTGGCTAAAACGTAATGACCAAGTTATGGTTGAAACAGCATGAGGGCTTCCACCAGGGTCCCATTGGCCTTCCTTAATTACCTTGACTTCACTACTGAAAAGTAATATGTGCACTTCATCAACTTCATATGCATTGTTTCTATTGGACCATGGCCCAAAAACAAAATCCACTTCAGTAGTGTTTGTCATCTGGTGCTCTTCTCCCTTCACTGAAAACTCTTCAGAGGCCTGCAATTCTATCTTTCCTTGTATCTTAGATCCTGCAACTGCTTCAAAAGTATTATTGATAGATCCTTCAACAACATTAGCTTCTGCACAAACAGAATCATCAACTCTCAAGAATGCAAAAATTTCAGCACAAACAACACATATCATGTCACCATCACAATCAGTACATGAGTTGCAATAAGTATAATTATTGAAACTAATAAAATCAGGAAATTCATCACACAACTCATCATACTGTCTCTCCACTACCTTAGGAAGGGGTTCAAGAATACTTACCTTAGGGGCCTCAGATTTTTCCCCCTCCTCACTTACCTCTTCAGGCTCTGTTTCTTTCTTTTCAATGGTTTGTGAAGGAGAGGTGGGTTCATCTAGCATCTTCTCACTTCGTAGTGTGACAAAGACTAGCATCTTCCTTCACATTCTCTTCGATTGTGAGGGAAGTTCTTCGTAAATTTGGCTCGGAACTTGCTAAGATCCGTGGCTAACTGATCCAAAGAGTTTTGCGAGTCATTACACATGGCCCTGTGTTTCTTGTTGAAACGAATGTTATTAGTGGCCATTTGTCTTATTAGCTCCTCCAAGTGAAGGTTCAGGTTGCCTAGGAGGTTGAACTTGTTCGCCCATGACTCAAGTTAGGAGGATCCCACCACCCTGGATAATATGTATTGGAGTAGGGGTTGTAGTTGTCGGACGGTTCAGAATATCCCCATACTGCCTCTACCTCCTCATTTGTGTCTACTAGGAAAGTGGGACACAAATCAGTGGGATGTCCAGATGATAAGCAAATCTCACAAGCTTCCATGATCAATTGACATCAACACCTACAAACACTCAGAAAGAAAGAATCAAAAATTAAAATAAAAAAAACAAAAACAGAGTAAAAATAGGAAACAAATTAATAGCGCAATTGAAAAATTGGTTCCCCGGCAACGGCGCCAAAATTTGGTGTGGTGTGGAATACGATTAAAAATTAATATTAAAAACAGTTGCCAAGTTCCACCAAAAATATAAAAACCTTGCAACCAGTTGTAGTAAGCAAGGGTCGATCCACAGAAAACCAATTCAATTAACACTATTAATCTAATTCCTAAATTAAACTCTGATGAAAATAAACAGTAAAATTAAAAGGGGGTTTTGTTAATTAAAACTAACAAAAGAAATTAAACTTAAGTCAAAGCAGTAAACACAAATTGAATTATCAAGTTAAAGATATTGGTTAAGAGATGGAATCCACCACTAGATTTATATGATTATGCTAACTTACATACCCTTTATATCAACATGATCAATTATGTTCTTATGTGATTATGAGATAAATCCCGTGTTTTTCTTAAGTTTCGCTTAATTCAGTAACCGCTCAAATCAAACCCTAACCATTAGTTAGTTGTAAAGCAACCGCTCTTACACCTACCTAATGATTGCATTAAGAATTAGAAAACCAATCACACTAAGGTCTAATCACACACCGGGATTAAATTACTTAGATCATATGCCTCACTAGTCATACCACCGCAACCGCGCATAGCAATCCTAGTTTTACCACTTTCGAAGTTTGGCAAGAATATAAAAACCTTTATATTGATTTAAGAATAGAAACATATGAATAAAAACATAATTGTATTAATATAAAGAAGTATGCAAGATTCACATAATCAAAACTAGAGTTTCATCTTCCCTTAACCAATCAAGAAGTTTAGCCACACATGGCAAATTCAAAATCACAATAAAAATAGAAGAAAAACATAGTTCAGAACGAAAGTGCAAAAGAAAACTAAAGATCAAACTAGTTTCCAAAAGTTGGGGATGATCGATCTCCGACTGCTCGAACCCGAGACTCCAATCTTCGATCCAATCTCCCTTCCCTTTGGTTTTTGTGTTTCCCTCAGTTCCCTTGACGGCTCTCCCTGTCCAGACCTCCTTTAAGGGCTTTAAGCAACCCTATTTATAGGTTTGGATACCTAATTTAACATCAAAATACGAATTTAACTTTCTGGTGCGACGACACGGGCCGTGTCATATGACACGGCCTGTGCCCCTGTACTTTTCTGTCGGCCCCAATTCCATGTATTTCACAAGTCGAGAAGGACACGGCCTGTGCCCCGTAATTTGACACGGGCCGTGTCGTTTGACACGGCCCACCCCTGTCGGTGACATGGGCCCTGTAATTTGACACGGCCTGTGCCCCGTAATTCGACATGGGCCCTGTAATTTGACACCTTCATTTTCGGCCGGATTCTTTACAAATGCTTTTCTTTCATTGCTTCAAGAGGTGATATTGATCTCCTTAAGCATTCATCTCTCTCCTTAAATGGTCATCAAGCTCGGTTCAATGCTAATGGACTCAAACACTCAAAGATATCCTGAAAAGCATAATTCATTTATGAGTGTTTATAACCACATTTAAGCATAGTTTCACAATAAACATCCAATTAAGCTCTAAAGCAGAAACTTAGCTAAATATCAACAATTAAGCACATATGGAGTCCAATTAAATCAATCATAAGGTAATTAAAATATGGAAATAATCGACAGATCAATAATACAACTTGAAGCTTATGGGTATAAAGGATTTACACACTTAGCTCAAAATAAAGATTTGGAGAAAAAGATGATGAATTTCATTTTCAATGCTCAAAGGTAATTTTCAGAATGTTCTTCAACTTATTTTTGATGCCCAAACACTTGTATTTATAGCCCAATGAGTTTTAGAGCCGTTGGAGGGTTTTAGAAATGATTTTCTATGAAAACTAGCCGTTTATAGCCGTTAGAAACGTTCCTGAGCACTTTGTAATCAATTACAAGCTTCATGTAATCGATTACAAGCTTTCTGGGTACTTTGTAATCGATTACATACTTTGTGTAATCGATTACAAGCTTTCTGGACACTTTGTAATCGATTACATACTCATGTGTAATCAATTACACGGCTTTGCAATCAACGTTGTAATCGATTACATGACTCGTGTAATCGATTACACCATTTCTGGTTTTCGAAACCGACTTTAAAAGGTCATAACTTCTACATTTCTTATCCAATTAAAGCAAATGACCACTCATTGGAAAGCTCTTTGAGTATATGTTCATATGAAAGAAGTTTCAGAACAAAACTCAAAGTATTTTGAAAGATATGATCAAAATAATAACCAAAGGTTAAATTTTCAAAACTCAAACTTTAATTAGTCATAACTTTTTCGTTTCTTATCCGTTTAAAGCAAATGACCAGTCATTGGAAAGATCTTTGAGTCTATTTTCAAATGAGATAAGTTTCAAAGTAAAACTCAAATTATTTTGAAAGTTATGATCAAAAGTGTAACTATATGTTAGTTTTACAAAGCACAAACTTGACTATCTTTCATAGATTTGAACTATTACCATAACTAGCTTTCCAAAATAGTTTGTTGGACATTTAAACATTTTAGAAACACTTATAAATATGTTTAAAACTTGTTTGAGCTTAGTGTGATTCATTTTTACCTTTACACAAGATCTAAGTCCTATAAGCTAAGCTTAAAGAGACTTGGGACTTGATCTTTACACTTCCAATCCTTTCTTGTTTGTTATCATCAAAACCATTGCTTTAGTCAATGCCAATTACATTCTCCCCCTTTTTGATGATGACAAACATTCATTTGAGAAAAGAGTTAGTTCAAATAAATTGGAATTCACAAAATGTGTAATAGAGACTTACTCCCACTCTATTTTTCAAGAGGTGATTAGATCAGAGATTGCACAGCTCCCCCTTAATTTTAGAATTCTAAGATCATTAAATTTGTACTTTTTTATTTACCTTTTCTCAAAGACTCATAAACTTCTCCCCCTTTTGTCATGATAAAAAAGATATACAAGATATAGATTTTGACAAAGAGAAAAGTGATAGAGCAAAACCATTGTTAAATAATGAATATTCAATAAGGAATTCAACCAAATCAGTATTATATAACTAGAATATCCATTGAAAAAAAAATCTATTTCAAAATAATGCAGTAAAAGTTAGATTATGCAGCAAAAATGTAATACAGCAAAATTAATGGCATTATGCAAAAAAAATATGACTTTTTCAAATATAACATGATATTCAAATTAAAACATAAATAAGAATAAGAAATTGATATCACCAAAAGTGTGCTCTTTGAGTTTTTGTAAGTGATTCCAACTTCCAAGCTTCAAGTCTTCATGACTCTTGGAAAACTTGGACCATTTCAAGTTTTTGAAACTCAAGTAGCATATTTTCACTTCACTTGCATGCTTGAGCTAATAGTCACTCTACAATATAATTCAAAGCATTTTCTTTGGTATCCACCAATTTTGGATCCATAGGGGTTAGTCATTGATCATTAATCCATTATGCTCTCATAAATATCAAATTTTCCATAGTATGTAATTTGAGCACAACAAATGTAAACAATCAATTATCATTAAGCACATAGCTAATAATATGCATGCTTTCATGATATACAGACAATTTTAAGTGATAATGGTCATTCCAGCACTTAAAACCATTTTTAAAGCCTGTGTAATCGATTACCATGGGTGTGTAATCGATTACCAGCCCTCTGAAATCCTTGTAACCGATTACATGTTTTGTGTAATCGATTACCAACTTTCTGGGAACCTTGTAATCGATTACAGCGTTGCTGTAATCGATTACATGAGTTCTGGAAACATTGTAATCGATTACATAGTATGTGCAATCGATTACATGCTCTCTGACTTTGCTTAGAACGCTTGGCAGAGCCTCTGTAATCGATTACAAAGGTCTTGTAATTGATTACAAGCTTGCTAAATTCAATTTTTGCATTTCAAATAGTAATTGATCAATCTCAAAACCTTCAAATTAGTTCCAAAATGTCTCAAGGCAATTTCAAACATCATGCAAACATACCTAGGCATTGTAGAAGCTTATGTTACAATAAGAATAAACATAATCATGTGCTAATCAAAATATTTAGATTTTACTAAGAGCACATAATTCTATTAATCACTTAAGGCCTACAAGGAATATACCTCAAATTTATTGACTTTACAAGTGAATGTTCATGAGAGGTAAAAACTTTTGATACCTTGGCCTTGTTGATCAAGGAAACTCTTTTCCTTACCCATTACTTCTCTTTTAGTGTTTTGAACTTTGCAAGTTCCACATTTTGTACTTGAGAAGCTTTGGTTGAAGTCATCTTCCTTCTTTGATCAAAACTTCTACCAATGGGCTTTGGAAGTATTCCCCTTGATGATTCCTTTTTCCTTTGACCAATTAGTCCATCTTTTTGAGAAGTTTTCTGCATAATTGAAACACTAGGAGGACTTTTTGGTACCCACTTCATCTTGGGTCCTTGAATGTTAGTACTAGGACATTTAAGGTCTTTAGGAACCCATACCATATTATTTCTCATATAAGAATTTCTTCTATAATTGCATAAATGAGAAATATGTCCTAGATGACCACAAAAATTACAAACAAGTGAATTCAATGATGGCTTAGTCATTTGAAAATCATTTTTGAAAAACTTAAGCCTTTAGTTGTTATTATATTCTAAACTATTTTTGCCATAAGCCTTACTTGAATTTTCATATGGAATAACATTAATTTTATTCTCATTAACAAGCATAAAATGTAAGCAATTAAAATTATTAGCTTTGGCAAATTTAGAAGATAAGTCCTCAACTTGATTTTCTAAATCAGTGTACTTTTCATAAGAAGTTGAGGTTTCAAATTTCAAAGGCATTTCCTCATTGAGAAAAACATATTCATTTTTCAAAGTCTTAATTTCAATTTCAATAGAGGAAATGTTTTCCAAATAAGATGAGTTTTTCTTTTCTAAATTCAACAAGCCATCATACAATTCATCATATCCACATTGTAGCTCATCATAAGAAGGACTATAATCTAGTTTAGCATTATTTACCTCAAAGTCCTTTTTAAGGGAATCACTATCTTCCTCATTATTGTCCTTCAAGGATTCAAGAGCATCTTCTTGAGAACATTTTTCAATATTGTCTTCCTTGAAAGCCTTTTGCTCTTTTTGCTTTCTATATATAACTTTATACAAGAAATCATTGTTAGCAAGATAGATAGAATCAAGAGCATCCCATATATCTTTAGCACTAGAGCAACTTTTAATTTTAGCATAAGCATCATCATTTAAACTACTTCTCAATATTTGCATTGCTCTAAGTTCAAGGAAAAATATTTTTTATCATAGGCATTCCAAGTTTGTTTTGATTTACAAATAAATCCATCAAGTACAATATCCCACAAATCAATATCAATAGATTGCATATAAATTTCCATTCTAACTATCCAATAAATGAAATTCACACCATCAAAGAATGGTGGTTTATTAATTTCAAAACCATTCATTTTGAAAAGCTTTTAATGGTTGCCAAACAAATAAGGATCTTTAACTCCAAGCGGTTAAGCTTTTAATAGAGCATGAAGCTCTGATACCACTCGTTAGCCATGACAACCATTACCTAAGAGGGGGGTGAATTGGGTGATGACTAGTTTTAATGTAACTTTGACAAATTATGCATTTTAAATCACTTAATAAATAAATGCAGCAGAATATGCATAATAAATGTACAACTATTATAGATTACTCAACTACAACTTGAGATATAGGATAAATCAAGCAAATAAGCTAAACATCAAGTTCAACTCAAGCATATATAATTAAGGTGCAAATGTAAAGAGATAGAGTTTAGAAGATCAAACACAATAGTTTATCCTAGTTCGATCACCAATCCACTTGTGATCTACGTCCAGTCCTCAAGCAACCGCTAGAGATTTTTCACTATCTTCAAGCTTCAACAGGTGCTTGATAACCTTTACAATTGAGAGCACTCAACACACCTTGGGATACCTCACCCTTGTGCTTAAGCCTCAAATAGGGATACCTCACCCTTTACAACTTTTGAGGGATGCCTCATCCTCAAGGGATACCTCACCCTTTACTAACTTTGAGAGATGCCTCACTCTCTAGGGATACCTCACCGTTTACTCTAGAGGGATACCTCACCCTCTCTTTATAGATTACACAAAGTGTGGAAGATAGAAACTCTCTTGAAGAGTAGATAATACAACTTGAAGCTTATGGGTATAAAGGATTTACACACTTAGCTCAAAACAAAGATTTGGAGAAAAAGATGATGAATTTCGTTTTCAATGCTCAAGGGTAATTTTCAGAATGTTCTCCAACTTATTTTTGATGCCCAAACACTTGTATTTATAGCCCAATGAGTTTTAGAGCCGTTTGAGGGTTTTAGAAATGATTTTCTATGAAAACTAGCCGTTTATAGCCGTTAGAAACGTTCCTGGGCACTTTGTAATCGATTACAAGCTTCATGTAATCGATTACAAGCTTTCTGGGCACTTTGTAATCGATTACATGCTCTGTGTAATCGATTACACGGCTTCTGTCAACATTGTAATCGATTACATAACTCGTGTAATCGATTACACCATTTCTGGTTTTCGAAACCGACTTTAAAAGGTCATAACTTCTTCATTTCTTATTCAATTAAAGCAAATGACAATGCATTGGAAAGCTCTTTGAGTCTATTTTCATATGAAAGAAGTTTTAGAACAAAACTCAAAAGTATTTGGAAAGATATGATTAAAATAGTAACCAAAGGTCAACTTTTCAAAACTCAAACTTTAATTAGCATAACTTTTTCGTTTCTTATCCGTTTAAAGCAAATGACCTGTCATTGGAAAGATCTTTGAGTCTATTTTCAAATGAGATAAGTTTCAAAGTAAAACTCAAATTATTTTGAAAGTTATGATCAAAAGTGTAACTATATATCAATTTTGCAAAGCACAAACTTGACTATCTTTCATAGATTTGAACTATTACCATAACTAGCTTTCAAAAACAGTTTGTTGGGCATTTAAACATTTTAGAAACACTTATAAATATGTTTAAAACTTGTTTGAGTTTAGTGTGATTCTTTTTTACCTTTACACAAGATCTAAGTCCTATAAGCTAAGCTTGAAGAGACTTGGGACTTGATCTTTACACTTCCAATCCTTTCTTGTTTGTTATCATCAAAACCATTACTTTAATCAATGCCAATTACATATCGGTGATGTATCTAAAGGTGTAAGTACTCGTAATTCTCTTAGAAATGCTTGTAACCACTTAGCTTTTGTTTCTCAAATTGAACCTAAGGATTTAATCGAAACTTTTGATGATGAACATTAGATCTTAGCTATGCATGAGGAATTAAATCAGTTTGAAAGAAATCAAGTTTGGGAATTAGTTGCTAGACCTAATAATCACCCTATAATTAGCACTAAATGGGTTTTTAGAAACAAACTTGATGAAAATGGGTTAATAACTAGAAACAAAGCTAGATTGGTTGCTAAAGGATATAATCAAGAAGAAGGAATATATTATGAAGAAACCTATGCACCTGTGGCTAGATTAGAAGCTATTAGAATGTTACTTGCTTATGTTTGCATCATGGATTTCAAATTATATCAAATAGATGTCAAGAGTGCTTTTCTAAATGGTTTTATTCAAGAGGAGGTATACGTTGAACAACCTCCGGGTTTTGAAAATCATGAACTACCCAACCATGTTTTTAAGTTTAAAAAGGCTTTATACGGTTTAAAGCAAGCTCCTAGAGCTTGGTATGAAAGGTTGAGTAAGTTCCTTTTAGAAAATGGTTTTTCAAGAGGAAAAGTCGATACTACTCTTTTTATTAAAAATAAAAAGCATGATATTCTTCTTGTGCAACTATATGTGGATGATATTATCTTTGGTGCTACTAATGAATCCTTGTACAAAGAATTTGCTAAGACAATGCAGAATGGATTTGAAATGTCGATGATGGGAGAGTTAAATTTCTTCCTTGGAGTTCAAATCAAACAAACGAATGAAGGGACATTCATAAGTCAAACCAAATACTGCAAGGAATTGCTCAAGAGATTCGAAATGGAAAACGCAAAACACATGGCCACTCCGATGGGCACTTCTTACTACTTGGACAAAGATGAAGGAGGTAAATCAGTAGAAATAACGAAATATAGAGGTATGATTGGATCTCTCCTTTATCTTACTGGTAGCAGGCCAGATATTATGTTTAGTGTATGCATGTGTGCTAGATATCAGGCAAACCCTAAGGAACCTCATTTAAGTGCTGTTAAACGAATAATGAAATACCTAGTAGGCACTTCACAAATGGGCTTGTGGTACCCTAAAGGTGCCTCTTGTAGCCTAATAGGCTATTCTGACTCTGATTTTACTGGGTGCAAATTGGACAGAAAAAGTACTAGTGGGATATGCCACTTGCTTGGTAGTTCTTTAGTTTCTTAGCATAGCAAGAAACAAAATAGTGTGGCTTTGTCTACCACTGAGGGCTGAATATGTTGCAGCCAGAAGTTGTTGTGCTCAAATCCTATAGATGAAGCAATAACTTTTAGACTACGGTCTTTAGCTTGATCACATCCTGATAAGATGTGATAACACTAGTGCAATAAATATCTCTAAGAATCCCATACTGCATTCCAGAATAAAGCATATAGAGATAAGACATCACTTTATCAGAGATCATGTACAAAAAGGAGATTGCATTCTTGAGTTTGTTGAAACAACTAAGCAACTTGCAGATATTTTCACTAAACCCTTAGCAAAAGAAGCATTCTTTTATATTCTTGGAGAGTTGGGCATAATTGATCAATCCAATATATAAATTGCATGTTTTATTACTGAATATTATCATATGAATATATTCTTTCAATTTCATGAACGTATGCTTTTCTGTGCTTCTTTGTTAGCTTTATTCAAATAAACACGCTTTTATTCAAATAAACCTCTTTACTGCTTGTTAAAAATGTGTTGAATATCAGCTTTATTCGAATAAAACATAGTTTATTCGAATAAACTGGCTCCTATGCTAAAACCTGTTGGAATATCATCTTTATCTATTCGAATAAATCCCTCCTTATTCGAATAACCAGAAGCCTTCATTTATCAGTTTTAATATCTGCTCTCTGCTTATTCGAATAGACCTCAGGCTATTCGAATAACCAGAACCTGTTTTCATCAGTCTTGACTGATAGCCCTCAGTCTATTCGAATAACTCCTACAGTTATTCGAATAAACCCTATCAGTTGGCTAAAACGCTTGGCTTTCCCAGTTTATCTATTCGAATAGAACCCCCCTTATTCGAATAAAACCTAGCAGAAACACCTTTTCAACACCTTTCAGTTTCCTGCGCGCCTGCCCTTTTAGTTTCCAAGCAAGGTTATTCGAATAAACCTCTGTTTATTCGAATAAACACGGGCCTCCCTTTAAATAACCCCTGCGCGCCCAAACGTTTTCACTCTCTATTTTCTTCTCTGCTCTTCACGCCTCCATAGCCACTATGCTCTCAAACTTGTTTACTCCTGCGTTTTTCTCTCTCTCTCTCTCTCTCTCTCTCTCTCTCTCTCTCTCTCTCTCTCTCTCTTTCTTCCACACCATGGCCTCTTCCTCCAGCAAGCGCCCACGCACGAAGACTGCTCCATGCAACAATCCTCTTGATCTAAGAAGGCTCTCCTCCAATGAAGAGCACCGTGGCCGCTTCATTACACACTTCTGGGAGCGTAACTTGGTCCAACCCAAGTACCTTGACTTTTCTTTCTTCTAGCAACATCGTGGTTTTGACTTTCTGACCCTGCTGCAAAACTAGGGAGTTCTTCAGCTTTGCTCTCACCGGGCCACTCTTTATCCAACTCTGGCGAACATGTTCTTCTGCAATCTGGCTTTTGATGGCCAGAATCTTCTCTCCGAGGTCTGTGATCAGAACATTGTGATCACACCGTAGGACTGGCTGACCTTGTTCGGGTTGCAGTTTACTGGCACCCTTGTTAAAGATGGTGACACCCCTTTTCTTAAAGAGTTCAACAAGTTTCAGGTAATTGAGGACCTGCTCAAGCCTGGTCTAGCTTTGCCTAACAAGGGTCTCAAGGGTGGTATGCTGAAAAGCCAAGATAGGCTTCTACATTATGCCTTCGCTCATATCTTGGCTCCCTGCGATGGCAACTACGCCTACCTCAGCGAGGAAGACATCTTCATGCTTTGGTTTTTGAAGAATGGCCATCAGATCAACTGACCTGTGTTTATCATGAGACACATGATGAGGGCCAAGGGCAAGGAAATATCAGACTTGCCTTATGGCATTCTCGTCACTACCTTGCTGAGCAAGTATCCTCAGGTCTTGGAGACTGAGCGAGCTATTGCCCTGACTCACCACAACGTCTTTGGAGCCCATACTTTACGCAAAATGAAGATGATCTAAACCGATGAAGGCTAGGTGTACCCAGATGAGGTTGCTGAGGATGAGCTTGACCCTACTGACGCTCCTGCTGCCCCCGCTGATATACCTGCTGCTGCTTCTGCTCCCGTCACCTTAGAACAGATCATGGCCACCTTGCATGATAACAAAGCCTATATGGAGCATACCTTCTTTATTCTGTTTGATTGAATAGAAGGCGTTGAACGTGAGGTTACTGCCCTTCGATCTGCTTCACCTGTTCCTGCACCAGCTTCTTCACCACCACCTCCGGATACTTATTCCTAGGAACTTTAGTTCTTAGGCTATCTGTTTTTGCCTTCATGTTATTTATTTCTGGCTTTTGTAATTGGATCCTTTTTTGATTAATGCATAAATAAAATTTCTTGTTGATCTATTGATATGAGTATGCTTCCTTTTATGCACTTTTACTTAGATATATGTTTATGAGACTTACCCCTCCTTTTTGCTCATGACGAAAGGGGGAGAACAGTTTGATTATTTGAATTTTAATTGAGAAAAGACAGATAAACATAAAATGAGATTGAATTCAAATTGAAAGGATAGCTGCGCACAGATCTGATATACATTACCTCTTATAATTAAAGAGGGGGAGTAAGCTTTTATACCTCTTGGTGAATTTCAATTATATGCATTAACTCTTTTCTCGTTGATAGTTTGTCATCATCAAAAAGGGGGAGAATGTGTTTGGATGTATATCTTTGAAGACTTGTTTTGATGATAACAAACGTGAAGACTAAATGAAGATGATAAATAGACCAAGTCCAAGTTTATATTTGATTAGCATTAGGACTTAGGTTCTGTTGTATGGAGCTTACTTTGATATCTCTTTGTTTTTGAAAGAAAAGATAAAACTGGTTTTGAAACAAACTCAGTGTCTTTGAATTACCTTTTTCCAAAACAGTTTTGCATTGATTTATTCGAATAGAGCATAATCTATTCGAATAAACACCTTCACGGGGGTCTGTTTTGAAAAGGTGCTATTCGAATAACTATCCTGTTATTCGAATAAATGGGTTTTTCAGAACTATGTTTTTAAGTGAGTTATTCGAATAACTCAAACGTTATTCAAATAAACCTTTTCTGTCTGAACTTCTTTTAACAACTTTATTCGAATATTTCAGCTGCTATTCGAATAACCTATTCGTTTTTAGAACTCTGGTTTTAACAGAGTTATTCGAATAACACATTGGTTATTCGAATAACCCATATCAGATGACCTTTCACGTTGGTTTTTCAGAAACAGTGTTATTCGAATAAACTTTCTTCTATTCGAATAAACATGGAGCTTACGTTCACGTATATGGAAACAGACAGGTTTTCAAATTGGTTTTAAATGCTTTTAATTATACCCAAACGACTATCTCCATATTTTTCCCTATAAATAGGAACCTTGGGTCACGAATAACATTGCCCATAATTCTGAACTATTTCTGGTTGCTCTAATCTGTGAAAATTATTTTCTACGTTCTTTTTGATTAAAAACTTTGAGATATTTCTGTGAAAGCTCGATTAGTACTTCAATTTGTATTACCTACTCTGAGTGAGAGTTTCTCTTCATCTACTTCTGATATTTTGTATCGAGGGTGAGGTATCCCTCAAGATTTGTATAAGGGTGAGGTATCCCTGCAGGTTGAGACTTTAGCACAAGGGTAGAGTTTTCCTGTGTGTAAAAAGTGCTCTTTTGTGTAATGGTAGCAAGAACCTATTGAAGCTTGTATACTTAATGAAAAATCTCAGTTTTCGAGGACTGGACGTAGACCATAAGTGGGTTAGTGGTCGAACCAGGATAAATACTGTGCCTGCTTCTCTCTTCTTAATCTCTTTATTTTATGTAATTTTAATTTACTGCATATTTATTTTTCACTGCTTTTATTGTTTCTTTTCTTCTTCTCTTTCCTTCTGTGCACTTATTTATTAAGTTTTTAATATTTGTTTTTGATAAAAAGAGGTTTTGAGAAAAAGTTTTATACTCAATTCACCCCCCTCTTGAGTACTGGAAGCCACTTGGTAACAGAATCAAGTAACAAAACTCAAAATCCTCATAACTTTAGACCTTTCTGAAGTAACTTTTTGCTCTAAAGTTATAACATTTGGTTAGGTTGAGGTAACTTCACCATCCCCAAGTAACTTTTCTCCACTTGGGCGTAACTTTTTCTTAGAATTGGATAATAAAACCAAAAATTCTTGTTACTTTAGGCAATTCTGAAGTAACTTTTTGCTTATCATTTGTAACATTTTGTTAGGTTGGGATAACTACATCATCACAAAATAACTTTTCTTGACTTTGCGTAACTTTTCCCATGAAGGGGTAACAAAACCTAAAATCCGCATAACTTTAGGGCTTTCTCAGGTAACTTTTTGCTTATCATTTGCAACATTTTGTTGTGTTGGGGTAATCTTATATTCCCAAAGTAACTTTTCTTCACTTGGGCATAACTTTTCCCATGAAATAGATAGCAAAACCCAAAATCCTCAAAACTTTAGGCCTTTCTCAAGTAATTTTTTTGCCCCAACCTTGTAATATTTTGTTGGGTTGGGGTAAAATCACCATCCTATAGTAACTTTTCTTCAGTTAGGCGTAACTTTTTCCCAGAATTAGGTAACAAAACTCAAAATCCTCTTAACTTTAGGCCATCCTCCAAGAACTCTTCGCCTCAACCTTGTGACATTTTCTTGGGTTGGGATAACTTTTCCTTCCCAAAATTACTTTTCTTGACATGAACGTAACTTTTTCCATAAATTGGGTAACAAAACCAAATCTTCATTAATTTAGGTCATCCTCTAGTAACTTTTTGCTCTAACCTTATAACATTTTCTTGGGTTGAGGTAACTTCTCCCACCAAATGTAACCCAAAATCCTCGTAACTTTAAATCATCCTTCAGTAACTTCAATCCTATAAGCAAGGGCTCAATGTTCATGATTAGTGTCTAATAGTATAATATTACCTTAAGCTAGAGTCAATGTTTATTATTAGTGTCCAATTGTATAATCTATGCTTAAGCAAAGACCTAATATTCATGATTAATGTTGAATAGTATAATCCATGCTTAAGTAAGGGCTCAATGTTCATGATTAGTATCTAAAAGTATAATCTTAGGTTAATCATAGGTCAAATATTCATTATTTGTGTTTAATAGTATAAAATTCCATATATTTTAATGTAATTTATTTATATTGTCCTTTTTTTATTCTATTCCATTATTTTTTAATTATACTATATGGATGAATGTAATTATAATGATTATTTTATCTCTTTTATTAATTTAAAATAAAGAATATGCATGACATTTTAACTTGGATTTAAAATAATGACCCGTTAAAATAATACAATCACAAGGTGCTATACATGTTTAACAAAATTAAATAATACAAATACATAATTTTTATTAAAAAATATGAACTTTGTTATTCAATATATAAACAAATTAAAGCATATAATTTCTATATTTAAAATATTTGTTTAAATTATTATTTATATGTATTATATTTATTTTTAAATAACAAAAATAGAATTTCTTAATATCACATATTTTTGTTATATCCATAATTTGCCTTTCTCTTTTATATTTATATAATTATATTTTAGTTGTAATCATGCAAAAAAAAAAAATCTCAAAGACAAAATTGAACAACATCACATGTGTTTTACTATTTTAAAATTTGAAAAAAAATACAAATAAATATGTCTAGTGTAACTTTAAATGTTGCCCAATATCTTATATGAATATTTTATAATCGATGAGAATTTATATTCATATTTGGGATATTAATTCCCTAATTTCATTTTATTATATTTTTTGTGTTATTACTTCTTTAATTTTATTAAAATATATATTTTTTTCATTAAAATATTATTTTTTCTTATCTAAGGCTAAACCTCATATTGACACATGTCATTTTCATCAAATGCATGTAAAATTTCCTTTCAAAAGTGTAACAAAACTATAAAACTTGTAACTTTAACCCATCAGTCTTTAACTTTTCTCACAAAATTTGTAAGAAATTCATTAATTGGGGTAACTTGTTCCTTCTAAAGTAATTTTTTCACAAATGCACATAATTTTTCCCTTCCAGAGTGTAACTAAACTAAATTTTTTTTGTAACTTCAGCACATCTAGATGTAAACTTTCGAGCCAAAGTTGTAAGAAGTTCATTAATTGGGATAACTTGTCTCCCCCAATGTAATCTTTCATCAATTGCACGTTAAAATCTCCCTTCAAGAAGGTAACAAGACTTAAAATAATTATGATGCTGAAATTTGTTTGTGTAAAAAAGTTTAACTAATTATTTTTTAAAGGCTTAATTATCTTCTTAGTCCCTCTAAATATAGTCATTTTTGGTTTTGGTCCCTCTAAAATCTTTGATCTCGTTTTGGTCTCTTTAAAATTTGAGACAGGTGAAATTAGTTCCTACAATTATCTCATCTCTATTAAGTGGTGAAGTGACAAAAGACGCTCCACCTCAGCTTGCCACATGTCTTGATCTCATTTCATTTATACCATGAGGATGACAGGTCATCCACCTAGGTCCCATGTCACCTTCTTCTTCCTCCCCTTTCTTTCCCCAATGTGCAGCAAAACCTAACTTGCAGAGACATTACCATTCTCCCCTCTCCCTCACCTATAGTTGCAAATCCAATATTGATTCTTCCTCCCTCAGCTCGTTTTCTTCTTTCCCCATATTTGCTTCCTCATTCGTGACCAATTTGTTTCCATTTTTTGTCCTTCACCCCTGACTTGCAAAGACATTACTATGGCTAGAGTTTCGCGATCTTCATTATCAACTTGGGGTACACCAATCATGTCATCACGAAGGAGACTTTGTGGCCATGGATATGGAATATTGTACCTCGCCTCAAAGAGTGTGAAAAATCTCGAGAGAGCATATTGGATATGCCCAAACTGGAGAGTAAGCCCAAACCATTTTCTAATACAAGCATATATGGGTTTGCTAAAATTTGTTTTTAGTCCCTATAAATATTGTGAGTTTTGGATTTGGTTCCTGTAAAATGTCTTGATATGGTTTTAGTCTATGTAAAATTTGAGACAGGTGAAACTAATCCCTGCCCTTATCTCATCTTCGTTAAGTGGTGATGAGATTTCTAGGTTTGAGATTTCTAGATATCTAACTCCCCACTTGTATTTTGTTTCTTTTTTTTTTTGTAGAAGGAAGGCTCCTATGGTTAGTTTGATGGATTGATGAGGTGATAGACAATCAGGAAGCCATCTGTGAGTGTTTCCATAATTATGAGGCTATGGTTGAAGTGATGAGAAGAAGAGTGGCTAACCTAGAGATGAAGCTTTGACGAGTGCCGAACTCAATCAAAATTGTAACCGAGTTATACCTATGGCTTGTAGCATAGGAAACAACACCGGATCATCTCTCAAGGATTTTAGATGCAATTTGATCAGATTAAGCCAAAATTGGGGAAAAGATTTGAGAACTCAGAATATATAAATAGCATAATTAAAGTGAAAAATTCAATTAAAAGAGCAATCAATTTAGAAACCTATCCGAAATTGGGTTGATTCCATTGTAGATCATTCAATGAATATTTGAAGTACATTTGAATGATTAATTTGGATTTAACTGGAATCTCTGCATCAAATCCAAAATTTATACTAGACAATCATCTAGAATTCAATTAACAATTAACACATAAATTTGTAACCGCACAATTCATGTTAGATCTATGTTAATTTGATTTTTGAATTCAATTTACCTAGGCACAAATCAGTAACCTAACCTCTGTAATTTCGTAATTAATTCAAATTAATCAATCCTAAATCGATCACAATTCTCAATCTTAAATCAAGGCCTAATCAGATCAAACATAAACAGAATCACCATTCATGCATCAAGATCAACAACAAGAAGAAGAAGAATTCAAATGCAATTCAAACACAAAAATAGAACCAAGATCTCAAGAATCCAAACCACATTTTCTTTAAGAATCTTTGAATTAATTACAGAAGTTTAGCTCTCCATAGTTATCACCATAAAGGAGCTTAAGGAAGAAGGAAGAAGAAGAAGAGAGAAATATCTATATATGGAGGGAAAAGTGTAGAATGAGAGATCACCTCAGTTTTGTGCTTCTAACCCCTATAACTACCCCCTAATTTGGCCTTAAGCCATTAGAACCCCATTAGTTACAAAGCTGGTCCATTATGAGTAATTGGGCCCAAACCCCATGTTAATTGGAGGTCTACAACTCAAGTTATGGACAAAAAATTCTCAAAGGGTCTCTAATTTCATTGGTTGACTTCAAGGGATGAAAACTCCATCTAAATGTCATAGTTTGGAAAAGTGGTCTTCTGAACTAAAGATATATGTCTTAGCTTTTAAATGTCACTCGTTTCAGTCCCATATCACATCTACAGCCTAAGTTATGCCTTGATTAGTACACACTACTCGGGTTCCAGTAACAGAACCTGTGTTTTGACTTCTAGGCCTAATTTGCTCTGCTAGATGTCCGAATTAGCCCTGGAACTCTCATAAAAGTTGTAGAGCTCTCTCTCATCTTTCCTACAAGGTAAGATACATAATTTTTAAATATCTAGAACTCAAGATATGGCTGAAATACAGAAATAGTGTAAAATCTCAATAATGCTGGAAAAGATCAATTAAGCCCAATTTGAACCCAAACTTACAAAACATGGTCAAACTCAATCAATTAAGTACATGGAGAGTGTAAATAACTAAAAATAAAGGTTTATTAATGTATAAAATATGTGATTATCAAGCTTGCTTTTGAGAAGACCAGAGTGACAATAGTTTTGGGTGTGGTTTTTGTGTCGTGAGCATTGACATTTGTAGTGTATTTGTTTTGGTGTTTGAAAAGTTGATGTATAAGAGTCTCTAGTTAAATGAAATTAGGAGTTTTGGTAAACTTTAATGTATTTGATATTGAAATGAATGAAATAAGGAGCTTTTGATAATGATATGAGTATTGTGAACAAACAATATTGAGATTATTGCTTTGAAATTACATACCAATTTGCTATTGTTTAGGATAGAAACTGATGAAGCAATAGATAGTGCATTATGAACTAAATGTATTGGTATTAATCAACAAAATAAATTGACATTACTCTAACTTTGAATTAAGTAAATGGTCAGAAAATAGTTCATTAAATTAATGATCAAATCATACCAAAACCTCCATTATGTTTCATTGCATCTTGATAAAATAGTTCATTACATTGTAGTACCTTACAAAATAACTATTATAATTACAAACCAAAACAGATTTATATATGCCTTTACTTACATTGCTGATATAATTTTCGTATACAATTACATACCAAAATACTATCAATCTTAAGCCATTGCTATACCAAAACAAAGTACCAATACTTAGTACCCAGAACTGTATTCAATCTATCCAAAATATACATATGATAACTTCAAAAAACTATAACTTGTCTTAATCACAAAACTAATCTATCTAGATTACAACACAATATGCCTGAGGTAGTCCACCAGTGATCATAATTCTCTTACCCAATCTTCTACGACCCCTTACTAGTGCTCCATTTGTTTGGCTTCCTTCTGCATTGGAAATTGGTGGAGTAGGCACTTGGTTTTGACTTAGTTGAACTGCAGGGACTAATGGTGTTGTTGCAGTAGTTGGTTTTGGAAAACTTGCACCAGGATTGATTTAGCTGAGTCCATCTGTGCCTCGTCCATTATTGGTTATAGCAGTCCCTGCATCCTGATTTGGAATAGGAGCAGAACTAGTAGCATCCAGATGAACAACTGTAACCTCCACTATTTTCCCACCCACATCTTGACTTGCAGTAGGTTGAGTTACAGGGCTTGGTGCAGTGCCCCTTCCTTTGCTTCTTCCTCTATCCCTTCCCCTATCCCTTCTTCCACTGACTGCATTGTCTCCAGATGGTGCAATGCCCTTTCCAACAGTCTCTTGATTTCCAATAATCTACAAAAGAAGCTCAAGTTAACTACACTGATCTAGATTTCCAATAATTGTGTAGTATCTTGATTTCCAGTAATCTGTAAAAGTGCAGTGCCCTTTCCTAGTTGATCCAGATTTCTTACCTTAGTTGATCCATTTGTGTCTTCACCCAATACACTTTCATTTGCAGTGGCAGTTTCTTGGACTACATCAGACTGTGTATTGCCCCTTCCTCTACCCCTTCCTTTACCCCTTTCAATATGCAAAAGAAGCTCAAGTTAGACAACCAAACAATATTAGTCTGAACACCTCCAGTTAGACAACCAAACAATATCAGATTTAATAATTTACTAACACTATATTATATTTAGTAATTTACCAACACCATATCAGATTTCAGCATCACATCAAATTTAGTAATTTACCAACTAAACAATTAACACAAAAAAAGCTAAAAACAATATCAGTCTGAACACTTCCAACAATATTAGTCAAAATAAGTAAAAAAAAAAGCTCAAGTTAAAATACCATATAACACTAAAAATAGGACACAAAATTAGTAATTTACCTTAGTAGGTTGGGTTATCCTTCCAGTATCAATCTGAACATCTCTACTTGTATTCAACTTTGCTCTGTTGGCATCCTATTATCTTGTATTCCATGCAAAAAACTAGGGTAATGTTATTTTACTACATTAAAATAAAGTTAAAGACCAAATTAGTGAAAGTATCAGTTACCTCAGCTACCTCAACTTCCTTAACCTCCTCCACTGGCTTACGAGGGTAGCCCTTAGAGTTGTGGCCATCTCCATGACAATATCCACATTGGTAAGTTGTATTGGTCGTCCTCAACTTGGTTGCATTTTGGTCATTAGCTGGCTCTCTTCTTCTTAATTTTTTGGGTCTGCCTAGCCTTCTTTTGTAGTTTGGTGGCAAAATGGGCTCATGGTCAGTTGTGGGCCATCCATTTTGTCCATTTATTGGATTGATGACCTGTTCATAACACTTCTTGTATGCTTGCCTCTTGTATCACTCATGCACATATGTCTTAAGGTTATCTCCTTTCTAACATATGGCTGCCACAACATGCCTACATGGAATTCCCACAAACTCCTAAAAGTTACAGGAACAAGTTTGGGCTCTTAAGTCCACTATGAAACTCTCAGTGAACATCATGTAGGTTACCCCAAATCTTAATTTCCCTGCTCAAGTTGGAAATCAATTTCTACTATGTTGCACTTCCTTGTCTAATCTCTTTCTAGGTTTAGGCATCACATCACCAGGATATTTGCTAAGTTTTTCTCTAAGTGCAGCAAACCTATCTATTAGAAAAGTCCTAAACCACTCAAACATAGTTATTATAGACTTATCCTAGCCACCATAATTGTGCTATTGAATGCCTCAGCCAAATTATTCATCACCATGTCACACTTGGGGTAAAAACTAAATGCATGCTTACACCATGCATTTTTAGGGATTGCAGCCAGCCAATTATGTGCATTAGTATTAAGCTGTTGTATTTGAAGCATCTTTTCGTACCATGCTTCTAAATATTTGGCCTTAGAAGCTCCCATCATCAAGTCCCTCATCCAAGTCCCTCCCCCAAACATTTTCTTAAAGTTATTATTTAAGTATCTAATACAAAACTCATGTTCAACACCCATCATCATCTTTTCGAAGGTTGGCATCAACCCCTATGCAACATGACACAGTTAGAATTAGCAATACATATATACGCATACTAACAAAAATAAATAAACATTACACATGAGTACCTTCTGGTAGTCTAATATAAAGATCCATCTATTTGTGTTGATGTCTTTAATGTCCTCTAATAACAAAGAAAGAAACCACCTCTAACTTTCTTTAGTTTCACTTTCAACTACAACAAAAGCTAGTGGAAAGTATTGGCCATTTGGGTCCCTTCCCACAACTATCAGAAGTTGTCTCCCATATTTGGTCTTCAAATGACATCCATCCACCCCTATGAATGGCCTGCATCTAGCAATAAAGCCTTTTTTGCACCCCCTCCAAGCATATATAAGAGCTACCGAACCTTGGTTGCAAATCCCTTGCAGGCCTATCCACTAATAACTTGCAAGTGTTTCCACTATATCTTTAACTATTTGTCTTGCTCTTTGTGCCCTTTAAGCTATAATTTTAGTTGTATATATCCCTTTGATTTCACCAATTATGTCTTTCAAAGTCACCTTACTATTATTCCTAAATTTGCTCAACACTGCCTTGGCAACCCATTTAGAATTGACATTTTTATTCTCAAAAACTCTCCCACACGTATGTTTTCCCACCAAGGTCTGAATCCTAACAGTATGACTCCTTGCCACTTTACTAGTTGGCACCACAAACCTAAATTTCCCCTTGCATATGACCTTACATCTGACTGCATCATTCTTCTAAAATTTCACAGATCTCCCATTCCACACAGATTGCTCCAAAATAGCTTCCTTGAATTGTACCAAGGAAGTAAATTCCATGCCAAGCTTGAATTCAAAATCATTGCATATATATATTCCTTCTTATACTTAGGATATCTTGGTTTGTTCTCTAATTCAGACCCTGAGTCCAAATCAGTATCCAACTCTTCATTAGAGTATTCTTCAGAAATATCATGAATTGCATCAATGTTTGCAGGTATTAAAAAAAATCTAGATCATTCCTACTTATCTCACCACCATTATTTCCACTCCCTGAATCACTAGCCTCATTCTGTTTCTTTTGTTTCTTTCTTGGGGACACCCAAGCCTTAGATCTAGTTTTTGTCTTCTTCTTAAATCTTCTACTTGATCCAGGTTTCTTAACCCTTCCCTCATCTACTTCAAACTCATCATCTAGTCCCAAGCCCTCTTCCTCTTCCTCTTCACTGTCATTAAAGTGTACATTAAGTACACTGTTGTCACTGCTATCACTTTTTGACCTATTAGCCTCACCCATGAGGTGCACCCTATCACATTCACCCACATTTCCCAGCCTATCACCCCCTCCTTGGTCCTCAACCACACCCTGACCTTCACCTTAGCATTTTCCACATTTACACACCCTGCATTAGCATTGTTTTCCAGTTCAAACCCCAATTCTTCAGTAATTATAGGTTGTGAAACTATGTGCTCTACATATAAATCTACCTCACACTTGTTTTGCATTGCATAATTACCCATCTCTAAGACATCCTTATCTAACAAAATTTGTCTTAACCCATCTTCAAAGCTCAAACTAGGTAATTTCCACCATATCCCAAAAATGCCATTATATCCTAGCTTTTTAACTAATCCCATCACCTCAAAATAGGACCATGTGTCTATGTCTTGATTAATAACTGCAGTTATATCCCCCCTTTATAAGTCAGTAGGGGTTCATTCACAAATGACCCCCTATGATGAATAACTACAATAAATGACATCCTACACGCACACAGTTAAGGAAAGCACTTAAAAAAGACAAAAAAATATAAATTGAACATATTTAGTAAAAAAATTCAGAAAAGGAGCATTTGTAGCATCCACCAATGCATGGACAATGCAAGGACAAGGATCATATTTGTAGTATCCAACAAAGCAGAGAGAAGGACCACCTGAATCAAATATTCTATACTAAATTAAGTAAAATACAACCCTAACCTTTTGCCCCCAACATGAACTGATTATTGTATACAAAAACAAAGTAAAATCCCTAAACCCAAAACCCACGATCTCTAACAAGGACCACCAAAAATAGATTCCAAGACAAACCTGTGTGAGACCACATAGACACGCACTCCACTAACCCTTTAGTAGCGCACAATCCTCAAGCTTCAGACACACACAATCCTCAACCTTTAGACACGCACGATCAACCACACAGTTCGTTCTTGCATGAGATTCAACAATCTAGTATGTGATTAGGGTATGTGATTAGGAATGAGAGTGGGGATGAGAGTGGAGACGAGATTAGGGCTGAAAGTGGGGATATTGTGATTTGGTAAGGTGGATTAATCAAATCGTTGAATGAAGGGCATGTGGCATAAATGAAATGAGATCAAGACATGTAGCAAGGCTGAGGTGGAGCATCGTTTGCCACTTCACCACTTAATAGAGATGAGATAATAGTAGGGACTAATTTCATCTGTCTTGAATTTTAAAGGGACCAAAACTTGATCAAAAATTTTAAAGGGACTAAAATTAAAAATGACTATATTTAGAGGGACTAAAAAGATAATTAAACCTTTTTTTAAAATCATTTTAATAGTTTGGTAGTAACATTAATATATAGCTAGGGTCATTGTAAGTAAATAAAGTCATATGTATTATTTGGGGCACTATAACTACCATGCCATATACATTTCTTAAATTAATTTTATAATACAATAATCTTTAAAAATTTATGCTTCATAATCATAATATTTTTTATTTTTTAATTAAAAAAGGGATTCATAATAGTATTAACATTGATTAATTAATTATATATTTTATTTAGGAAATTTTATTTTCATTGATTAATTAATTATATATCTTATATACTTGAATTATAGGATATTATGTGTTATCTTTTCTTTTTTTGCTTAATTTCTCTTACTAATACATGTCACTTTATGTATTTAAGCTCTTTATCATCATTTATTAAATTATATATTTAGTTCTTTTTTTTGTCCCCAATGCCAATAAAATAATATTGATTAATTTTAGGCTCTTATATTTTTTTTGCTATTTTATATTTTATTGCTTCTTCTAGTTTAATTTTTCACAATGACATACAATACATGTTTTCTCTTGATTTCATGCACTGACATGTGCTACATTTTTCATCCAATGACTTCTTCTTATATATACATAGTTAGCTTTGAATAATTATATTCCAAAATGAAACTTAAAATCCAAATTGGAAAAAAAAAAGTCGATCTTCATGCATAATTATCACACATACCTAAAGATGTTCCAATTAGCTTAGTAAAATTTGCAAAACCTAATATTTTTTACATAAATTTTATGCAATAGCACATGCCTGGTTGTGTAGCTAACTACAAAATCACGTAATCAACTATAATAGCTTTCTATTTGCAAATCTATTTCTTTTCGTGTTTGAAATTTGCAAATCTAATATTTTTTACATAAATTGTAAGCAACAACATATGTGTGGTCGTGTAGCTGACTACATAATCATGTAATCAACTACAATAGCTCTTTGTTTTTCAAATCTATTTCTTTTCATTTTTGAAATTCTCAAATCTAATATTTTTTACTTGAATTCTAAGCAACACCACGTATGGTCGTTTAACTGACTACACAATCGTGTAATCAACTACAATATCCTTCTGTTTACAAATCTATTTGTTTTTATTTGAAATTTGTAAATCTAATATTTTTTTTACATAAATTCTAAGCAACAACACATGTGTAGTCGTGTAGCTGACTACATAATCGTGTAATCTACTACTGTTGGGGTTCAAAATTAACCATTTTGACAGATATGGAAAGCAGGCAATATAAAGCTGCTAAAAAGACTAAGTCTCAAGGATCTTTTAGAAATCATCAACGAAGCAGTCAACTGACATTAACAATGTTTTGACAACTGGTTCAGCTAGGATCATAAGTCAAAGAAGACCATATCGATAGAATAAAAGATTAGATGGAAGCCAAATGTCAGGAGACAAGTGGATCCAACAAAGGAGAAGTACTTAAACAAATCATGAAGCTTCAAATGCAATCCCAAATTATTATCGAAGTTAAACCATACAAGAATGTCGAAGCCATACAAGGGAAAGTGTGTCGATGTCGACACTTATGATCAATGAAGAACAATTTACAATCATAAAGGAGATCATGGTGGGTCCCATCACTAAATGTGGGTAGTTCCCAAAGTTGATGCTGAAAAGATAAGAACTTGGCATCATGGGAAGTTAGAAGCTGGAGAGAAGAAAAAATCCACCCACTACTTGAAGCGGTTACAACATGGAAAGCCACATGAAAATTAAACACATGCTGGAAACTGCATGATTGGTAGGTTACATCTTAAGGGCTATGGAATTTAAAATTTAGGTGCCAAAGGGAGAGGCTGGTTGCCTATAAATATAAGATTCAATGATGTTCAATAGGCTAGCCCATCTACTTGCAACACACCCTATACAACCTATAGTTCCTAAGTCCCCAATATGATGGTCACAGATTGACAAATTAACGGGTTATTAGTCAAGTATGACTGCCACTTTCAATTCACATGTCTCTCTATGTTTTAGTTTGTTCATCATTCATGTAATTTGTACCTTTTATATTCTAGTTAATGTAATTTCAATTTCAGTTCTTTCAAGTTCATTCATGTTCTTTCAAGTTCTTTCTTGATTATGCATTTTACTTGTTTTCAAGGTTAGTTTTCTTGTATTTTACCTTTCTGCAAGTTTCTTTAAATCATTTTCTAACTTAGTGCAAATTTATACTTTTCTGTATTTACTTTTTGCATTTTCATTGTTCTTGTGTTCTTGCATATTCATGCATTTTTCTACACTTTTTCATGTTTTATTCTTCACTTTAACACACACGACACTGTAAAGATATTTTTGTCAGCACACTGCATCGACATTGATAGTTTATGTAATTACTTTATACCATTTACATTTTATCAGTTTACTTTCGATAATTAATTATCTTTATGTCAAGTTTACTTTTAGTCAAGTTTACTTTCAACATTTATTTTTCATTGTGTTACTTCCAGTAAGTTTTTACATTGTTGTTTCATTTCCATTTTGTTTATTGACATTCATATCACAAGGCTAACTCTTTTTGGACATACGTTTTTATTGACGCTTGACCGATCCACGGTTGCTTAGTAATTTTGCCAATCACTAGAAACTTGAGGGTCCTAAGTGTAAGCTCTAAAGCCCTTCTATGCATAGCTGTGAATATTATGTTTTGATGATAACCAACTATGTTGAAAATTGAATATCATTGCTTTGAGTGCTTAAAATGGTTTAACATGATCTTTGTGGAGTTTCTTTATTATTCTAACCTGTGTAGAGCTAAATCTGTATAAAAGAAGAATTATGAGTGATTAGAGAAGGTTATGAGAAAATTCAGAAGAATGAAGAGGTTTCACAAAACCAAATTCAAGAGCAATATAATCATCAAAGAAAAAGCTTCTACCATTTATATCATCAAAAGAATAACTAAGTGATTGTGTTTTAAAAGAATGAGAAGATTGAAGTTCTTCAAGTTATGAGAAAGTTTGATAAAAGAGTTAGTGGAAAAAAGTTCAATGAAAAGATTACTGATGAGAAAGTTTCCTGTCAATATAAGAAAGTTCCTGGACAATGTGAGAAAGTTCCAGAAGAACCTGAGAAAGTTGGTCCATGAGAATGTCCTGAGAACATTCAGATCAAGATGCATGAAGACCAAAGAAATCTCCTAGAATATTGTTTGAAGAATGAAAAATATTAGAAGAGCACAATTTCTCACCTACAATGTCGAGCTGATATAAACAAAATGAGAAGAAATCTACTTGAGCAGAATGAAGACTTGAGAAAGTTAGTTGAGAACGTTTAAGCTGAGAATAGTCATGAAGAATCCCTCTCAACGTCTCTAAAGAAAAAATCTAGAAAGTAAAGCTAATAATGATGATCAAGATGAATTTTTAATTGAGCTACCAAAGGTGAAATTTGAAGCTCAAAATGATTAGCACCAGATGAGAAACATTAGAATAGAAGATTTGAATAAGTGCTTACAAGCTAAAAAAGGTCGAATGCTAGAAGAAAAAGTTTGAAGCCTTTTTGAACAAGATTACAAGCCTTAAAGAGACAAGAAGTGTAAAGTCATACTTTGAAGAAATCAAGCTCAAAAGGATAAGTTTAAAATATTCCTGCAAAGCAAAGCCAAAAGTAAGCCAAGCAGAAGTTGAGAAAGTTTGTGTTGAGAAAGTTTGAGATGAGAAAGTTTAAGTTGAGAAGTTTCAGCGCCAGCAACATTCTTACCTATACCAGAAAAGGACTAACATGGGCGAGAAGGTGCTGCGATGGCTAGCAATGGCTAGTTTCTATATGGAATCACTTGTGACTTGTTCCTAACAGCTAAAAACTTATTCTTGAGTATAAATACAACCTACCCATGAAGATTAATAAGGGCTTTGCATAGATTAACACCAGATTATATGAAAAAGTTAGATTTGAGTTCATACTCTATTTTATGTTATCTTTGAGAGAAGATATCTAGTTTACTTTTTGGAAGCTAAGGCTACTAAGCTTAAAAAAGATATACACTCCTTAAGTGATTAGAGAGCCTACCCATGAAGATTTGAAGGTCAGAAGCTTGAGCTTAAATAGTATAATGAAAATATAGTTGAACATTCTCATCTCTACTTACTTGATCCTCATTATGTTAAATCCTTAGTAGGTGTATTGTGAGCTCTACAAAATTATGTTGATCAACTGCTTGAGTAATTTCGAGAGCTACGTAGTGATTTTAAACACTTAAATTCTTGTATTGATTCTTGAATGCTAGAATTGAGCTTATGTGTTGTACAAGTCACTTAAAACCTTTATGCTATTGAGCCTAAAGAGGCTGTGTTAAAAGAATACCAGTATTGAATCCTAAAGAGGCTTGACTAGCAAAGAATACTCTGGTTGAGCTTGAAGAGGCTATTGTAAAAGAATACTTGTTGTTAAGCTTGAAGAGCCTGTCATGAAAGAATACTTGTTGTATGCTTGAAAAGGTTTTGGTTAAAGAATACTTGTATTGAAGCTTGGAGAGGTTTGATTAACAAATAATACTCTTGATAGTGGAATATCCTAGTTGTTGCTAGGTACTGGACGTAGCCTTGCGTGGTTTTGGGGTAAAGCAGTATAAATATTAGTGTTAAGCTTCTCTTCCCTTCATCTCTTTTAATCTAATCATTACACAATATTTCAAGAGTTTTTCAACAAGTGCAAAATCATAAAGTTTAGGTAAACTAAGTTGTAATAGTTAATAACTAATTGGTTGAAAGCTCAAGAGTTTTAAGAAGGTTAAACTTGTTATTTTAAAAGTTACTCTTGATAAATAATCTGAAACATTACAAGTTGAATAATTTGAAAATTTTAGTTTAATCTTTATAAGTTTATCCATTAAGTTGCACTGGTTTGGAAAAGGAAATTTGATAAATGTAAGTTGTTTTTCACTAAACACTATTGTTGAATAGAAGTGTTAATAATTTATATTTGTGTGAGAAAGTTCCTTTAAACTCAACCATTTGAACATTCTTAGAACTTTCTTTCCAGAATTACTCATATATTCTGAACCTTCTCATTAACCAATTGTTTCAAGTTGGAACCTTCTCACCTCCAAGTTTAAACTGCTTGAGAAAGGTGTGAGAAGGTTGATATTTCAAGAAAAGGGAACACAATTCAACCATCTTCTTGTGTTACTGCAAACTTCAATTGTTATAAGAGCTTAGCCTCTTGGTTGAGCACATCTAACAGTGTGAGAAGATAAATGATCTTGAAGGAAGTATAGCACACCAACAAGGAGGCATATACTTGCAAGAAGGTTCATCAACCAACAGACCACCATCCTTTAATGGAAGAGATTACTACTACTAGAAGGATAGAATGAGCCTTTTCATCAAGTCTAAGCACATTGATCTCTTGGAGATGATAGAAAATGGTCTCTACATCCCAATGGCTAGAAGTGAAAGTGGAGCTCAAGTTGTGAAACCTAAAGCTGATTGGACTGATGATGAAAAGAACAAGTTTATCTTAAAATCCAAGGCAAAATTCTATTTATCTTGTGCACTAAGTAGAAGAGAGTATGACAAGATTGCTAGATGTGAAACTGAAAATGAGATATAAGACATTCTTGTCATAGCTCATGAGGAACAAACCAAGTGAAGGAGACAAAAATTAGTATGTTGGTCCATCAGTATGAGATGTTCAAGATAAAGGAATTTGAGAGAGTTGATGAAATGTTTGTAAAATTCACAAGCATTGTAAATGACCTCAAATCCTTTGGAAAGACTTACACAAATTAGTATCATGTGAGAAAGTTGCTGAGAAGCTTGCCTAAAGTGTGGAGGCCAAAGGTGATAGCTATATAAGAGGCTAAGCATCTATCAACCTTAAGGTTGGATGAGTTGCTGGGATCCTTGAAACACTAATCTCAAAGACAGAAGAAAGTAATGAGGATGATGATTTCTCTGATGAATATGAACTTACATTCATATTTAGAGAAACTCAGAAGATATGGAAGAAGAAAGGAAAGAACAAGAAATGGATGATGGCTATATGGGATGGTCATGATAAAGACTTCTCAAGTGATGATGAGCAAGAAGAAATAGTCAATCTCTTCGTTGTTGCAAAATATCATGAGAGTGAGGATAAGGTAGCAAATTCTAAACCTTTTCAACTCTCATATTATGAATTGGAAAATGCTTTTGATGAACTCTTGTATGATTCCAAAATCATGGCTGAAAAGTATACTTCTCTAAAGAAAAAGCTTTATGAGACTTTGAAAGAAAATGAGATTTTGAAACACGAGAAGAATTCTTTAAATTAAGAAAATAAAAGCTTGTTGAAGTTGGATGTAAACAAGACAACGTCTACTTTGCTCAAGTCAGTTGACTTTTCTTAACTATCTTCTCAACTCCTTTCTCAAGTATTAGATAAAACTAAAGTATTGAAGGAGAAAGTTGAAGAGCTAACTAAAGACTTAGCTAAGTGTGTTGATGGCACCAAGAACCTTGAGAGACTTATAGGAAGTGAAAGATGTGCCTTTGACTAAGCTAGCTTAGGATATAAGAGAACATCTAAGCAAAAATGGTATAAGAATTTCTTTGTGATTGCCAAGAAATTTGAAGTGACTTTTTTGTTGTAACAAGAAAAGACATATTGCACCTTTATGTTGTTATAGAAACAAGCCACTCAAGATAAGAGTGATTAACCCAAAAGGAACAAAAAGACTTGGGTACCAAAACAAATGTTTCTTTTTTTTGCAGATGTTCTTAAAGATAATGAGAAAAGAGGAAAGATGTTTCTTGTACAGATAATGCATAAGATAAATGACAAGGGATAGATCCATATCCCTTTAATCCACCACTATGAAGATGAAAGTTTTGTCACTTGTGGTGAAAATGGCAATGAAAAGATCTTAGCAACTTTAAAGAAGAAGTAGAGTAGCTGAGCTTAAATGAGAAATCCAAAGAAAAGAAAAAATAAGAAAGATCACTAAGTTAAGAAAGTTAAGATAGAAGATGAGAAAGTTTAGGAACATTTTCACTAACCTTCTCAACTCCCAACAGAATGCAACTAGCATCTGTGTTATCCAAAAATGCTTATCATTAGTGATACATCAATTGGTATGAGGACCAAATTTTCATTCAAAAGAGGCAACTCAAGCAATCATCTCGCATTACTGTCACAAATCAAGTCAAAGAGCATATATGAAGCTCTCGAAGAAGAGTATTGGATCTTGGCTATGCAATAAAGATTTAATCAGTTTGGAAGGAATGAAGTCTGAACTCAAGTGCCTACACTTAAAAAGACCATCCAATGATTGGCATAAGATGGATATTCAGAAATAAATATGATGTAGAAGGAACAAAGCAAGATGAATGACTCAAAGGTATATAATAAAAAAGAAGGTATTGCCTTTTACCCTTGTAGATAGACTTGAACTTATTGAAATATTGCTTTCATGTGTTGTGTTTAAAGTTTTTATGTTATTTCAAATGGTTATTAAAAGTGCATTTTTGAATTGTTTCATAAATAAAGAAGTGTAAATTCTTCAACCACCTGGTTTTAAGAATAAAACCATATATTCAAACTTTCCAGAGCTACTTTTGGACTTATGCAAGCTCTATGAGCTTGGTATGAAAGTTTGATTAGTTTTCTTTTAGAAAGTTATTTTATAAGATAAAAGGTGAACACTACTTTATTTAGAAAACATTCAAGAATGATCTTTAATTTTTCATATATATGTTGATTATATAGTGTTTGGATATACTAATAAGAAGTTATATAGAGAATTTTCTAATCATAAGACAAATGAGAATGATAGGAGAATTGAACTTCTTTCTTGGCTAGGAAATCTAGCAAGTTTGGAATTTTCATATATTAAGAAAAAATGCACCAAAAACTTGTTGAGATAGTTTTATATGGAGAATGCAAAGGCAATGGGAACTCCAACGCATCTCTCTATGCTGTTTGATAAAGATCAGTAAGGTACAAAGTTAATAAGAGGCTCAAGGAAGTGAGAAGAATGAGTTGGAGCACCTATTGATGTTGCTGCAATAATTTGAGTGTAACTGGTGCTACAAATGTCAAATTGGGATGATTCTTGTGGCATTAGAAAGATAAAAAGAAAGCTCTACAACTTTGAAGACATCAAAGCTCAATTCACATGGTTAGAGGATTTAAGAAAGCATGCAAGTCAGAGGACAAAAGCTGATAGAATTACAAAAGAAAAATCTCTAGGCAGCAACTGGGCACTACAACGTGCATTAATCAACTGCAGAACCTGAGTGTGTGTCAGCCCCCAACTATTGCTTACAAATCCTATAGGTTAAGCATCATCTTGGAAATTATTCTTCAAGGTCTGACTACATTCCTATCTTTTGTGATAATACAAATGCTATAGACTTCTTTAAGAAGCCCATTCAACATTAAAGAATTAAACATATTAATAACAAATATTATTTTATTTGAGATCATGTTTAAAATGGGGTTTTCAAACTTAAATTTCTTGATACTAACTATCAATGGGAAGATGTTTTTTACAAAACCCCTTGGTGAAGAAAGGTTTTGCTTTATAAGAGATAACTTGAAGATGACTTTTCTCAAGTGATTGATTCTGAAATGTGAATATTAATTCGAGTTAGTTATGTGTTATTTGCATAAGTTATATGTTTTTATATTCTTAACTATTCTTTTATGAGATTAAGAAAGTAATTTGAGAATAAAGTGTGAGGTCTAGACGCATGAGAAAGTTAAGCCATAAAGATAAGAAATTTGTTTCAATCCAACATTCTCAAAGATCGAGATCGAGATCCAAGCCTTAATCACTTTCATCTCTTTTTCTACCATCATGAATCAAACTCACAACAAGTAAAGGAAAAGAAATGGAATTTGAATCAAAGATATTCCTTACGAAAAACCCACTTCTCTCTTTGCTTTAAAGAAGTTCAAAAAGAAGTATGATACTTGGTTCAAGTTCAAGAAGATCATTCTTGGGAGGAACATCTCACTCAGCTTAATAACCAAGTTCATACACTTTCTTGCAAGCCATATCATTCAGCCACAAGTTGGAAGCACTTAGAAGACTAAAGATGCTAACATGATCATTATGCTTTATACCAAAGAAAAGAAGGCCCATTACCCACAGTCTTCAAGCATTACAATCTGGACTTAAATGAAGAAGAATCAAAGAAGGAATATTCTATCTTCTAAAATAAGAATTTGACATTGATGCATCTTAAGAAGAGGCATGAAAAAGCTCCAAAGCCTCAAAAGAAAGAAAAGAAATATTCCATAAAGAAGAAGAGAAAGTCACTTGAGAAGAGTGCGGGTGAATCTTCTCAAGTACTACTAATGAACCTTCTCATGACACACCAGATCCTAATGAAGTAGTATCAAAACTTGATGAAGCATATACTAAACCAACTCTTGGCAAACATGATCCCTATATGAGCAAAGAAGCTACTGACATAGTTGAGAAGCCTAGACTTGATATTTCTCAATATTTGTCAAACATTGATCTTCATCTAGACATCAGAACTATCATCTCAATTATCAAGGGAGCAGAATATGAATATGAAGAAGCCTCTATACTCCCTAAGTTAGCAAGAAGAAGAAATAGAAGGATAAGTAAAAGAAAAAGATAAAGAAGTACCAGATACTTAGAAGTGTGGTAGTGAGCCTTCTCAAATAGTTACTGAACCTTCTCAATAGTGGCCATTACCAACATTATGACCTAACTATCTAAAGAGGGAAGCTTGCAACATGAAGTCCCTCTCATCTCTCTAAGAGGACAAAATGTAAAAGAAAATGAAAAAAAAGTGAAAGAAGATGCAGAGAAGGCAGAGAAGAAAGAAAAGAAAAAAAAAAGATCAAGGAGGCTGAGAAAGTTATAACAGAACCTTCTCAGCAAGTAACAGAACCTTCTCAAATTCTAGAGGAACCATCTCAGCATATTAAGAAGGAACCTATTGTTAGCTATGACAACCATCACCCAAGAGGTGGATGAATTAGGTGATTATAGATTTTTATAACACCATTAAGAAATTAAGCATTTTGAAGCCAAGATGAATAATATTCAAGCAAGCATATAAAAATAAAGTAATAAAGTAAAGAGATAGACCTCAGAAGAGTTAACACAAAGATTTATCTTGGTTCAGCCACCAACCACTCGTGGCCTACATTCAGTCCCCAAGCTTAACTTGAAATTTTCTTCACTATCTCCTAAACTTCATAGGTGCTAGGAAAACCTTTGTACAAGAAAAAGTACTCCTCACACCTTGGGATCCTTCACCCTTGTGCTAGAGCCTCCAACTCTTCAAGCTTCACAAGTGCTTGAAAAACCTTTACATTCAAAAGCACTCATAACACATTTAAGATACCTCACCCTTTGTGTTTAAATCTCAGTACAAGAGATACCTCACCATTTTCTATCTTGAGGGACACCTCACCCTCTTACAATGATTTTAAGATGAAGAGAAAGATTAGAAACTCTCACAAGAGTAAATATACAACTTGAAGAATAAAGGAATAGAATGATTTTACAATAAAGAGCTCAAAATGATTTTGATAATTCAAGGATTAAATCAAGTATTCCAGAGTTGTAAAAGCTTCAAACATCACTTATATATAGAGCGCAAGTGATAAAATAGCCTGTTGGTAGTATTTAAAAGTGATTTCTTATGAAAACTAGCTATTTATAGTCGTTGGGAACATTTCTGAGTATGTTTTTATCGAATAACAAATCCCTTATTCAAATAAGTCACTCTGTTTTCGAAATCTGACTTTAAATGGTTATAACTTCTTCATTTCTCTTTCTTTTTAAGCGAATAACCACTTATTGGAAAGATCTTTGAGTCTATCTTCATATGAAATAAGTTTCAGAATAAAAATCAAAGTAATTTGAAAGTTATGATCAAAAGAGTAACCAAAGGTCAAATTTTTAAAACTCAAACTTGACTATTTTTTCATAGTTTTTAACTACCACCATGACTAGTTTTTCAAAACATGTTTGCTAGGAATTTTAGCATATAAGAACCATTTGTAAAGATTTAAAAACATATTTGAGTTATTTTCTTATAAAACTTCTATCTTTATATAGGAGAAAGCCTAAAAAGAAAATATACCAATTCTAGTCCTTTGGCTTCTTAATGTAATCCAAGCTTCCAAAAAGTTATTCTCTTCAAATCTTAAAAATACTTGAAACATCTTATCATTCTCATTCTTCTTGAGTTGAGCATAATTGTGATCTTCTCATTTCTTGTTGCAATACTCACTCTTGATACTTCGACTATCCTACAAAGTATTGCTCACTTAAACAAGTATAGTTAGTCTAAATTTATAATTCAATATCTTCATATGCATAATTCATAAATGTATAACTCTAATTAGTCTAACATACATATAATATGTTCATAGATACATCCAAATAAGACATTTATCAATTACTAATAGATATGCTCTATATAGGATGCAACAAAGAATAATTTGTACATTTTTATTTAAATAGAGTCAAATCCAATATTAATTTAATGCCACTCATACATATATTCTTGGATATATCCTATAAAAGATGCTATAAAGAATATGCATGATTCTTATATGAAGTATAACAAGGTGAAGTACATGATCGTGTATGATCCAAAATAATCTGTTAAGCACATATATAAACATCATTCTTTTTATCTTGTATTTGTCATCATCAAAACATAACATATTAAGCTATTGGGGCATAATTATTCCTATAATCTATCCCTTTTTTATGATGACAAATCAGTAAAGAAAAAATACAGTTAGCAGTGTAGAAGAATAGATATTCTTGTAAACATATTAAACAATAAGTACAAGAACATATTTTTCTTTCCAATTCTCACTCCCCCTATTTGACATCAACAAAAAGGCTTAGGAAGGAAATATAATATTTTCTCTCCCTCTATAGATAAAACTCATGTTGTCGAAAAGAGTAAGATCATCAAAGTCAAAAACTTCTTTAAGTTATTCAAAACATAACTATCTCCCCTTATTTGATTCTATAGATGAAACAAGCATGCTTTCAAGATATAAAAGATTATTCATGCAATGCTTGTCATATTTTGGTACATCAACATTTAGCATATAATAGTAATAAAACACTTTATGTAATCAAAAAAAGATGTAAGACAAGAGATATAAATAACTTAAGAGCTAGACTCTCCCTCATTGAAACATAAGATAGATAAAATGAAATATGTATGCCAAGACCATGTAAGAACATTACCATAAAGTAAAGTAAGACAAAAGATTCTTATTCTTAATCCATCAATCAAAAATCATTTTAAAACTTCTCCTCCTTTCAAAAAGAATTTTATAAGAATACATTACATTTTCAAAAGCATTTTAGAAGGGTAGAGAAGTTTTATATTAAAATCACATATTCTTTGATAATGATCAAACCCAAGTCAAAGGAACATCTGAAAGTACATCTCCTCTCTTTCTCATTGAACAAGAGCCTTGAGAAAATAAAACACTTTGAAGAACAAGACTTATCTTTTGAAGTATCAAGATAAGCTCTATAGAACATTTCAAAAAATTAATTTGAAAACTTTCTTAAACATTCTCTCAAGATTTAATAAACTTTTCAAAGCAAATGAAAAGAGTACTACATTTATAGCACATATCCAATTATTTTCAAAATTTCAAGACAATTAGGAGGTGAAAATATTTTCAAGGTCTTAAGACAAGTTCAAATGATTCTCAAGGATATGAAACTTTAAAAGCTTCTTTCAAAAATGATAAGAGATTTTTCTTTTAAAAAGCTTTTTAATTAAACCAAATATTTTTTTTCAAAATAAGAGCATGATTCTCATAATTGTTATACCACTAAGAAGCCATACATTAAGAGAATCATAAATATCAAACATTCACTTAATGAAATAGGTTATAGGGATCAAAGTATGTATAGAAACTAATATCATCCATCCTATATGCAATGACAAAACTAGCATGTTAATATCTAATTAGGCACTTTGCCAATGCTAAACACACTTCTCATGTAAAGAAAATATCTAATCATTTAAGATCAATTTATCAACAAGTATCATATAATTCATACTATATAGAATACCACAATAGCTTAGGGATAGAGATACTTATTGAGTTAGATAGAGAGTGATGCTCTTTATTTATTGGTCCTTTAATTTTAAGCTTTCTTCATTTGAATACTCCATTCCATTGCACTTGAAAAAAGTCTCCTCAAGTCCCTCTACATCCAACTTTTTTTTTTATCCACTTATACTTGGTATTTCAATATTTGATGACTATATTTAAAACATATAGAAAGACTTGCAAAGCTAACTTCAAAAGTTCTCTAAATCATAAGCTATCATCAAATATCATTTAACCTCATTTACAAGCATAATTTAGGTTAATATATAATGTAAAACCTGTACCACATTATCAACCATGCAATGTTAGCTCTAACAAGAACCAAAGAAGGACATATGCACTTGTGTCCAAAAGCATAGTTTAAGCATTTTCAAAGCAAGATTCAAGTTTATTAAGAAAAAACATGATCATCATCAAAACTTATATAGGCATTTTTGGGAATGCAATGATTATGTTAGGCATGTTAAGGCATAACACAACTATCTACTTCTCCAAATATCACATGATATTCAATTTAAAGCATAAATAAGGATAATAGATTGATTTCACCAAAAGTGTACTCTTTGAGTTTTTGTAGGTGACTCCAACTTCCATGCCTTAAGGCTCCTTGAAAATGTTGTGGTTCTCCATGTCATCCTTTTATGTTTTCATTACTCTTGGAGAACTTGGACCATTTCAAATTTTCTCAACCTCAAGTGGCATAGCTGTATTTTACTTCAATGCATGCTTAAGCTAATAGTCATCCTACAACACAATTCAAAGTACTTTCTTTAGTATCCACCAATTTTGGATCCATATGTGTTAGTAATTGATTATTAAGCCATTATGCTCTAAAAAATATCAATTTTTCTATAGTATGTAAATTGAGCACAATAAATTAAATAATCATTTACCATTAAGTATAGAGCCATTAACATGCTTACTTTCATGATATATAGACAATTCAAAATATAACAAGTATATCTAGGCATTGTAGAACATTATGTACCAAGATATAAAATAAATTAATAAGCTATGGTATAATAAGAATGAACATAATCATGTGAAAAACATATTATTCAAAATTTACTAAGTACATATGATTTTATCAATCACTTAAGGCCTACAAGGAATATACTTCATATTCATTGACTATATAAGTGAATGTGCATAAGAGGTAAAAGCTTTTGATACCTTGGCCTTGGTAATCAAAGAAATACTTTTTGTTATCCATTGCTTCTCTTTTGGAGTCTTAAACTTTACAAGTTCTATATTTTATACTTGAGAAGCTTTGCTTGAAGCCATCTTCCTTCTTTGACCAAAAATTCTACCATTGGACTTTGAAAGTATTATTCTTAATGATTCCTATTTCCTTTGACCAGTTAGTCCATCCTTTTAAGAAATTTTCTGCATAATTGAAACATTAGGAGGACATTTTGGTACCCACTTCATCTTGGGTCCTTGAATGTAAATACTAGGGCCTTTAAGATCTTTAGAAAACCATACCATGCAATTTCTTATATAAGGATTTCTTCTATGCATAAATGATAAATATGTCCTAGATGACCACAAAAATTGTAAACAATTGAATTTAATGATGGGTTGGTCCTTTGAAGATCATCTTTGGAAAACTTTAGTATTTTATTGTTATTACATTCTATACTATTTTTACCATAAGTCTTGCTTGAATTTTTATATGGAATAACATTAATTTTATTCTCATTAACAAGCATGGAATGTAAGCAATTAGAATCATTAGCTTTGGCAAATTTAGAATATAAGTCCTCAACTTAATTTTCTAAATCAATGTAATTTTCATAAGAAGTTGAGGTTTTACATTTCAAAGGCATTTCCTCATCAAGAAAAGCATATTTATTTTTAAAAATCTCAATTTCATTTTCAATGGAAGAAAAATTTTCCAAACAAGATAAGTTTTTCTTTTCTAAATTAAACAAACCATTATATAATTCATCATATGCACATTGTAGCTCATAATAGGAAGGACTATAATCTAGTTTAGCATTATTTACCTCAAAGTCCTTTTTAGCCATATAGAAAATAGTCTCAATTTCTAGCATACTTAACTCTTTAAGAGAATCACCATCTTCCTCATTGTTGTCCATCAAGAATTCAAGAACATCTTCCTTCTCAATTTTGTTTTGATTTGCCTCTTCTTCAAATTGATCACCATCTTGAGGATATTTTTCATAAGATTCCTTCAATGATTTTTGCTCTTCTTGCTCTCTACATAAAACTTTATACAAAAAATCATTATTAGCAGGATAGATGGCATCAACAGCATCTCATATATCTTTAGCACTAAAGTAACTCTTAATTTTAGCATAAGCTTCATCATTCAAACCACTTCTCAAAATTTGCATAGCTCTAATGTTCAAAGAAAAATATTTCTTGTCATAGGCATTCCAAGTTTGTTTTAGTTTAGGAGAAAATTCATTAAGCACAATATCCCACAAATCCAAATTAATAGATTGCATATAAAATTTCATTCTAACTTTCTAATAAACAAAATGCACAGCATCAAAGAATGATGATTTATCAATTTCAAAACCTTCCATTTTGAAAAGCTTTCAATGGTTGCCAATAAGCAAGTATCTTTAACTCTAAGCGGTTAAGTTTTCAACAGAGCACGAAGCTCTGAAACCACTTATTAGCCTTGGCAACCATTATCCAAGAGGGAAGTGAATTCGGTGATTACAGATTTTTAAAACACCATTAAGAAATAAAGCATTTTGAAACCAAGATGAATAATATTCAAGCAAGCATATAAAAGTAAAAGAATCAAAGTCACAAAGATTTATCTTGGTTCAGTCACCAACCACTTATGGCTTATATCCAGTTCCCAAGCTTAACTCACTACTAGAAGTTTCAGATTTAGAGACGAAAAAATTCTATCTCTAAATGTGTAAAATTCTGTCTCTAAATATTTAGAGATGGAATTAGAGACAGAAATAGCTCCATCGCTAAAAGTGGCATCTCTGATTGTGAGATATGAAAAAATTAATTTCATTTCTAAATAAAAAAATTTCGTCTCTAAATAGAGACGGATATTGTCATTTTTAAAAAAATATATATAATAATGATTAAATTAGGTACGACACCATTTCATCTCTAATATAAAATTTCTGTCTCTAAATAATCTAAAATCAGGTTATCAAAAAATTTTCAAACAAAAGTAGAGACAAACCTTTTCCATCTCTAATTCTGTCTCTAAATTTAGAGATGTCACTATTCTAACTCCACCTCTAAAATTTTCAAAATTATCTTTTTAATATACTTTTAATTTTATAACTAACCCTGATGTATAATATGTATAAAAAGCACAGTTTTATTGATAATAATTAATAAAATTATACTACCAAACATCCTATTATTGGTTCAACATTTATGAAAAGGCTCACTCATTGTAAGTTTCCATAGCTTCCAATTCTAAATCCTTGGTATTCCTGAAAGTCAGAATCACTGTTAAGATAAACCACAAAAACTAACTTTTAAACAGACTTGTTAATGTAAGAAATGGTATTGTTTAAATTGTCTATTTCAAATGCAAGCAACAGATAAAAATAAGCAAAATAAGAATAGGCAACTAGATAAAGTACAACACTAAGTAGTAGTAACAACTAGAAAATTAGATGTTTTATAAATGTCTTGGAACCTATTAGTCAATAAAGGATTTAAGATCCATTAATGAAATACATCTAAATCTCACGCAATCAATAGCAAAGAAAAAATATACTCCAAGTTCATACTTTACTTCAAACCCAGCTTCAAGCAAAATAGTTAAGGTTTAGAAAGTATTAAAAAAAAGCTAAGTAGAAAAAAATAACAACTTGCATACCTTTTCTAGAAATAGTTTCAATTTGAAACTCATGTCTACGGTATTAGTGAATATCATAACTTTCTTTTGGACTAACTCCAACTTCAACACAGAAAAGATGTAAAGCAACTTATCACTAGTGTGGAAATAGGTTTGCCTCAATGGTTTAATATGTTAAGTTTTGATGATGACAAATACAAGACAAAAAGAATAATGCTTATGTTTTATAGTTGTGCTTTATAGATGACAAATGCATTACAAAAGAATATTGATCATGTTACATATATGTGCTTAAAAGAGATATATTGGATCATGCATGATTATATACTTTATTTAGTTATACCTCACTTAATAATCATGCAATGAGATATATGTAATATTCTTATATGTATGTTAGACTAACTAGAGTTATACATTTATGAATCATGCATATTAAGATATTAAGTTATGAATTTGGACCAACTATGCTTATTTTAAGTGAGCAATACTTTATAAGATAATCCAAGTACCAAGAGTGAGCATTGCAACTAGAAAGCAAAAGATCATAACTATGCTTAACTCAAGAAGAATGAGAATGATAAAGATGTTCCAAGCAATTTGCAAGATTTGAAGAGAAGAAATTTGTAGAAGCTTGGATTACATCAAGAAGCCTAAGGACTAGAATTGGTATATTTTCCTTTTAAGTTTTCTCTTAAGTAAAGATAGAGGTTTTACAAGAAAAGAACTCAAATATGTTTTTAAGTCTTTAAAAATGGTTCTTACATGTTTAAATGCCCAACGAACTGTTTTTGGAAAGTTAATCTTAGTGGTAGTTCAAACCTTTGAAAAATAGCCAAGTTTGTGTTTTGTAAAACTGATATTTAGTTATTATTTTGATCATAAATTTTAAACTACTTTGAGTTTCATTGTGAAACTTACTGCATACGAAAATAGACTCAAATATCTTTCCAATAAGTGGTTATTTGCTTTAAACGGATAAGAAATGAAGAAGTTATGACAATTTAAATTTAGTTTTCAAAAACAGTCAAGTTTAAGTTTTGAAAAGCTGACCTTTGATTACTCTTTTGATCATATTACTTTGAGTTTTGTTCTGAAACTTTTTAATTTGAAAATATACTTAAAGATCTTTCCAATGAGTGGTCATTCACTTTAATCGGATAAGAAATGAAGAAGTTATGACCTTTTAAAGTCAGCTTTCAAAATCAGAAATGCTGTAATCGATTACACAAGTCCTGTAATCGATTACAACATTGATAGAAGCCGTGTAATTGATTACCATAAGTGTGTAATCGTTTACCAAGTGCCCAGAAATGTTCCGAACGGCTATAAACGGCTAGTTTTCATAAAAAATCAATTCTAAACACTACCAACGGCTATTTTATCACTTGGGCTCTATATATAAGTGTTGTATGAAGCTTATACACCTCTTGAACAATTGATTTGATCCTTGAATTACCAAAATCATATTTTGAGTTCTTTATTGCAAAATCCTTCTATTCTTTTGTTCTTCAATTTGTATTATCCACTCTTGAGAGAGGTTTCTATCATCCATACTTTGTTCTTCAAGTTGTATATCTACTCTTGTGAGAGTTTCTATTCTTTCTCTTCACTTTGAAATCATTGTAAGAGGGTGAGGTATCCCTCAAGAGAGAAAAGGGTGAGGTATCCCTTGTAGTAAGACTCAAGCACAAAGGGTAAGGTATCTCAAAGGTGTTGTGAGTTCTCTTGATTGTAAAGGTCATCAAGCACCTGTAAAGCTTGAAGAGTTGGAGGCTCTAGCACAAGGGTGAGGTATCCTAAGGTGTGAGGAGTGCTCTTGTTTGTACAAATATTTTCCTAACACCTATGAAGTCTAGGAGATAGTGAAGAAAATCTCAAGTTAAGCTTGGGGACTGGACATAGGCCACAAGTGGGTGGTGGCTAAACCAGGATAAATCCTTGTATTTGCTTTTCTCAACTCTATCTCTTTACATTTGTACTTTAATTACATATGCTTGAGTTGAACTTAATATTTAGCTTATTTGTTTGATTTATCCTATATCTCAAGTTGTAGTTGAGTAATTTATAATACTTATACCTTTGATGTGCATGTTCCACTGCATTTATTAATTGAGTGCTTCAAAATGCTTAATTTGTCAAAGTTGCTTTAAAATTTGTAATCTCCCAATTCACCCCCCTCTTGGGTGATGGTTGCCATGACTAACAAGTGGTATCAGAGCTTCGTGCTCTGGTGAAAGCTTAACCACTTAGAGTTAAAGATCCTTATTTGTTGGCAACCATTAAAAGTTTTTTCAAAATAGAAGGTTTTGAAATTGATAAACCACCATTCGTTGATGGTGTGAGTTTTGTTTATTGGAAAGTTAGAATAGAAATTTATATGCAATCTATTGATCTTGATTTGTGGGATATTGTGCTTGATGGATTTATATGCAAATCAAAACATACTTGGAATGCTTATAATAAGAAATGTTTTTCCTTGAACATTAGAGCAATGCAAATCTTAAGAAGTAGTTTGAATGATGATGCTTATACTAGAATTAAGAATTGCTCTAGTGTAAAAAATATATAGGATGCTCTTGATGCTGTTTATCTTGCCAATGATGATCTTGTGCATAAAGTTATATATAGAGAGCAAGAAGAGCAAAAGCCATTGAAGGAAGCTTGTCATGGAAAATGTCCTCAAGAAGATGTTCAAAGTAAGAATATGAGCTCAATGCCTCTTGGTGATGATGGTACTCAATTTGAAGAAGAGGTAAAGCAAAATAAAATTAAGAAGGAATATATTCCTAAATTCTTGATGGACAACAATGAGGAAGATAGTGATTCCTTTAAAAAGGACTTTGAGGTAAATAATGCTAAACCATATTATAGTCCTTCTTATGATGAGCTACAATGTGCATATAATGAAATGTATAATAGTTTATTGAATTTAAAAAAGAAAAACTCATCTTATTTGGAAAATATTTCCTCCATTGAAATTGAAATTGAGACTTTGAAAAATGAATATGCTTTTCTCAATGAGGAAATGCCTTTGAAATTTGAAACCTCAACATTTTGTGAAAAGTACATTGATTTAGAAAATCAAGTTAAGGACTTATCTTCTAAATTTACTAGAGCTAATGATTTTAATTGCTTACATTCTATGCTTGTTAATGAAAATAAAATTAATGTTATTCCATATGAAAATTCAAGCAAGGCTTATAGCAAAAATAGTTTAGAATGTAATAACAACCAAAGGCTCAAGGTTTTCAAAAATGATCTTCAAAGGACCAAGCCATCATTGAATTCACTTGTTTATAATTTTTGTGCTCATCTAGGACATATTTCTCATTTGTGCAATTATAGAAAAAAATCATTATATGAGAAATAACATGGTTGGGGTTCCTAAAAGTCTTAAAAGTCCTAGTACTAACATTGAAGGACCCAAGATGAAGTGGGTACCAAAATGTCCTCCTAGTGTTTCAATTATGCATAAAATTTCTCAAAAGGATAGACAAATTGGTCAAGTGAAGAAGGAATCATCAAGGAGAATGCTTCCAAAACCTATTGGTAGAAGTTTTGATCCAAGAAGGAAGATGGCTTTAACCAAAGCTTCTCAAGTACAAAATGTGGAACTTGCAAAGTTCAAAACACCAAAAGAGAAGCAATGGGTAAGGAATAGAGTTTCCTTAATTACCAAGGTCAAGGTATCAAATATTTTTACCTTTTATGCATATTCACTTGTAAAGTCAATGAATTTGAGGTATATTCCTTGTAGGCCTTAAGTGATTAATTGAATCATGTGTACTTGGTGAATTTTGAATATTATATAGCACATGATTATATTCTTGTCACACCATTTACTCATTACCTTGCATATTTCTTGATAATAAGGTATTCTATGACTATGGATGCTTTTTATGCTTTAAATTTTTTATATATCTCTACATATGATAATATGTTAGATAAGTTCACTTCTTGTTTGAAATAGCACATTTGATGAAAATATCTTATAACTTGATATATTGGATAAATAATAAATCTAGCTATTTCTAAAAATCATAACTTTTGCTACATAAAGTTACAATCTTCTGCATAATTAGCAATCTTTGCATAGACATGTGTTTTGGATCAAGAACTAGTTAGTTTTTATGCTTACATGATGTTTGGAATTGTTTTAGAAAGTTTTGGAACTAATTTAAAAGCTTTGAATTTGGTCTTTTACTGTTTGAAGTGCAAAAACTAAATTCGGCAAGCATGTAATCGATTACAAGACCTTTGTAATCGATTACAGAGGCTCTGCCAAGCGTTCCAAGCAAAGTTAGAGAGCGTGTAATTGATTACACATACTATGTAATCAATTACAAAGTTTCCAGAACTCATGTAATCGATTACTCTAACATTGTAATCGATTACAAGGTTTTCAAAAAGTTGGTAATCGATTACACTAAACATATAATCGATTACATGGATTTCAGAGGACTGGTAATCGATTACACAGGTTTTAAAAATGAGTTTCAGTGTGCAATAAGCCATATTTCTTCTAATACTCACCTTTTCTCTTGGTATATGCTTAATGATCGATAATTAACCTCTATAGATCCAAAATTGGTGGATACCAAAGAAAGTACTTTGAATTGTGTTGTAGGGTAACCATTAGCTCAAGCATGCAAATGAAGTGAAATACAATCATACTACTTGAGGTTAGGAAAATTTAAAATGGTCCAAGTTCTCCAAAAGTGATGGAGAACCACAACATTCTCAATAAGCCTTGAGGTATAGAAGTTAGAGTCACCTACAAAAACTCAAAGAGTACACTTTTGGTGATATCAATCTCTTATCCTTACTTATACTTTAAATTGAATATCATGTGATATTTAGATAAGTAGAGATTTATTTTTATGCCTTATCATGCCTTAAGTTATGTTTTTCTAGCATTATATTTTAAAAATATTTTTATATATGCTAACATGCTAGATATGCACACATTTTGCTTGGAATGATAAGTTATGGTAATATCTTTATTCTTGAATTTGTGACCAATTCTCTTGGCTCAAATATGAAAATTCACTTGCTCATAAGTAGTTCTAATCTTTTCTTTTTGATGCTTAATTGTCTTATATGCTTACTTAGAGATTGGAAAGTTAAAAGTTATTTGTCTTCTTGTTTGAAATTGCTTAATATGTTTATATCTTAAAAATAAGAAGTAAATGATTCATTTTGTGTCTTGAACTTGTATTTGAACTTCAATGGTTTTTACAATGAAATATATCTTGAAATGAATCATGAATGGTTTCAAAAGTTATAGTTCCACGATTTTTCAATTCTTTCATTACAATAAGAGACTTTTTGTTCTTAATTGGCATGTGTGTATACTAGAATTCCTTACTTGATATTACATGCCTTACATGATCATTGTTTGTCCCAAAATGCTTATATAAGTTTTGATGTTGATTATATGTTTCTTGATAAACTTGAATCATGCCTTAAATTGCTTAAACTATATTTTTGGATTCAAGTGCATATATCCTTCTTTTGTTCTCTTTAGAACTAACTTTGCATGGTTAATAATGTGGTGCATGGTTTTTCATTATATCAACCTAAATTATGCTTGTAAATGAGCTTCAATGATATTTGATGGTAACCTATGTTTTAGAGAACTTCTAAAGTTAGCTTTCCAAGTGTCTCTATGTGCTTTAAATGTAGTCATCAAATATTGAAATGTCAAGCATATGTGGATAAATGAGAGGAGTTGGGTGAAAAGGGACATGAGGAGACTTTCTTCAAGAACAATGGAATGGAATACTCAATGGAAGAAAGCCCAAACTCAAAGGTCCAATAAACGAAGAACATTCTTGTAACACGCCAAACTTTCTATGTATTAAATAAGTAATTTTAACTTGTTGATAATTTTATCTTAAATTATTAAGCTTTCTACTTGTTTAGTGATTCTTAATTGGATATTAACTTACTAATTTTGTAAAATTATTTTAAATATTCCGTCTGCATATTTGACCATTTTGAGTGATTTGTTCTGTGTCAGGAAAATAATAATTTTTAGGCCAGAAAAATTTACGTAATTTAATTTTTACTGCTTTGTCAAAATTAATTTACGTAATCTGTTTGGATATTTGTGAAGTTTCTAATTTTTATGATTTTATGTGTGATTTTGAAATTTTTATGGCTTGTGGGCCCCACGAGATATATGTGGGCCCAAGTAGCCATACGTGGGCCCAGGTGGGTCCCGCAAAGTAAAAATTTTTCTACGTATAGAAAAATTTGTACTGTTTAGACGGAGACAAGGGATCTTACTAAACCTGAATCCGAAAGCAGATTTTAGAAAATTTCCTTTCTAGTATTTTTTCTTGTATTTATTTATCGTGATGGTAAAAATACATGATAAATGTATGTTTTATTGGGGTTCTGAGTGAATCAAAATAATATTCTATATTATTAAGTTAATATTGGTGGATTGGATATCCACCATTAATTTAATTAATATTGGAGATTTAATCTTGATTTAATCAACGGTGGAGATTTAATCTTGAAAATAAATAGGATTAATTATAACCGTTGGATGAAAAATTAAATCAAGGGTGGAAATTTAGTCTTGTAAAATAACTTTGACCATTATGAACCCTTGGATAAAGATTAAATCAATGGTTGAGATGGACCATTAATAACCATTGGATTTGAATTAATGGTGTAGATTTAGTCAACAAAAATTTACTACAACCATTTTGGACCCTTGGATGTAAAGTTTGAAGGTGTAATCTTGACCCTCCATTTTGAAGACTCATCTAAGGGCTAGGAATTAAAGGAGAAAGATCCAATTCAAAAGAAGTCTTTCATCTACAACCTAAACCTAATAATTTATTTTAATCAAACCATCTTTAATCAAGGGCTAGGATGGCTTAGGAAAGATGACCATGCAAATTAATCACATGTTGCATGCAAGGAGAAGGAGACGGTTTTGCATGCATTTTGGAGAGGAGACAAAGTTCTAGCATAGGCTTTTTAGGCCATTGAGGAAAAAGATGAAGACAATTAAGTGTCATGCAGACCATTTCCTATTGATCATTAATGCTTATGTTCTTCAAACTTCACTTTACATTTCTCTCCTATGCATGCTACGGCTATGCAGCCCATTTAGAGACAAAATAACTCATTTCCTCACTTCACCTTCTCACTTCATCATTCCTTCTCATTTTCACCTAAGTGCCAAGAAGAAAAACCAAAGAAAACACCATCTTTCTCTCCTACAAGGCCGTTCGGCCAAGCTCTCCAAATTCATTTCCATCACTCTTTAATTTCATACAATCAAGTTTCTTAAATCCTCACCTTGTTCTAAACAACTTTCTTGTTGAGAATTTTCTCAAATTCTTACATCTTGAAGGACTTTTTCTAAGATCAAGTTTAAGGATTCTTGAAGTGAAGAGTAAGGAAAACTTTATTTCTTCTTTCATTTTCCATGATTCTAACCATGTTTGATCCATGGTTCTTCTTGTTCAAGCTTGATGTACTAATTTTTTTGTGTTTATTTCATGTCTAAGAAAGTTGTGTTGGTGGAGATCTTGTTCAAATTTCAAGCAAGGAGCTCTTGTGGTTCTTCAAGAGGTAAGAGGAGATTTATCTCACCAACCAAGCATGGTGGTGAGAGATGGTTATATTTGATGGATGATGAATCCATGTGATGATTCATATCCATGGTCATGTAATAAATTATTTGTGTTATGTGTTTTTAATTATTTTATTTATGCTTGATATGCTTTGCATGAATTAATTGTGTATGCATGCTTAGTATGATTTTTACTTGTTTATATGGTATGCTTATAATATGCATGATGATATATGTTAAATATATTATGATGGATGTATGTTGAAATAAGTAAAATTTTGGCTCCAATGACCAAAAGAGAGGTTCGATTTTGATGCCCAAAATTAGGGTTCATGTTGAAAATTTTTCAAGAACAAGAAAATTGATTTTTGGGTCTCTAGAACAATAAGATTTTTGGCCAAAACACCTCAAATTAGGTGTTCACCAAATTAATATTTTCATGAATAATAAAATTTTATGATTTGAGAAGTAAAGGAAATAAACAAAAGGATTTTGGTTTTTGCAAAAGAGAATGCACACGTTTTCTTTTTAGTTATGTTGATATTAATTAATTTTATGTACAAACAAAAATGTAATTCATTTAAGTTATAAGAAAAATCCTTCATGGTTCCAATGGCCATTTTTAAGGTCTTGATAATTTAGAAAAAAAATTGTTTTGATGTTATAAAATATAAGAATTTTCAAAATAAGGATTTTAAAAAGAGACTTAAAGTGTTGTCAAGTGAAATTTTCATAAATAAAAGAAAAAGGGAGATTGAAGGTGCTAAACTTCAAATTGTTTTCAAGGAGAATTAATTTTTGAAAGTGATTTAGAAATATAAAAAAAAAACGTTTGTAACTTAAATTTACTAAGTAGAATTTATTTATTGGGTTTTGGAAAACGTTATGAAATTTAAAATTAGAAATAGTAATTAAATCAACTAAATGTGATTTTATAAAATTAAATCAATAAAAAGTGATGTTTAGAAAATATATTATGGAAAAGAATTTTTTTAAGAAATCGGAAGAAAATAAAGCAAGAAATTATATTAAGAAAAGTCCAAAATAATATTTTAAAGTTAAGAAATATTTTACTGAAGGGTAAAAACGGTGAAAAAAATGATTTATGTAACTCAAAAACGTAATTTTTAAATTATGCGATTTGAAAAATGTTAAAATATTTCTACACAATTTTTAAAGCGTTTAAATATTTTACACAATCAAAATGTTGTAGAAAAATTACTATGCAATTTAAAAATTAAAGAATATTTTTACGCATTTTAGAATATAGAAAATTGTTACGTATAGAAATGTTACAAATCGTTGTTTACGTAATAAAATATTACGTGACCATAAAAATGTGACAAAAATATTTTATGAATGAGAAAAATGCAATAATATAAGGTTCTACATTAATTATACAATAAACTTTTCGAGTTAAAAATTAGTATGTGAATACTGTACAAGAAATTGGGCAATTTGCTTATAATTGGCATGAATCCATTTTATGAACGTAAAATAGTATTTGAACTTTGTATTAGAAATTATGTGATTTACCTTTGGTTGATAATTGGTGCATTACACATGCATTGAAAATGGTCCGATGGACTGGATATGACTAATTGCCTAGGAGAAACGTACACCTCTTGAGTGGGTGCGATACGCGTAGTGTAGGTCACTTGTAGACCTTGGGGGCATTGGGGTGCGGGTTGCTCACAATGGGCAGTTGGTAGCTCTCCGCACCGTGGGTTAGACCGATGCAACACACGTTAGGTGATCCGGGGGACCGAGACACTATTCTTAATCGAGATCCGACAAAGACATGTTGTGTATGTGCTAGATGTGCAAGATATAATTATAAGCACTTGTGCGAAGCACGAAATACCAGTGACTCTTTTCGATCAATTTCTCCGACTTAAGTATTAGCTCCATGGAGTAGGACATTGAGTCTATGTGCGTATGCATGCAAGCGAGCATCTATATCTATATAATGGTGTTCTTTGTAATTGTTGTATGATTTAAAAAAAGTGATAGTGGCATAATGATAATTATTATTTTGCACTATGATGATGGTATAATTGTGATCATGATATGATATTTTTGCATGATGTGTTGTTTGTATTATCTCTGTACTATCATGCTTGTATTGGCATAGATAATCTCACCTCTTTATGTGTATATTTGCATATTATATTTTTAATTGAGTAAAGACGTTGAGAAAGAACCAAGTACAAGAAAGAAGAAGAATTACTTCTCACGTCGGGAACGCGAAATTTTGATAAGATGACATCAAGACCGATTTCTTTGGTTGCGTGAGGTTGCGGTTCCATGGTGGAGGTGAAGCATGGAGGACTAGTCTCGATGAGAGAGGACTAATTTACGAAGGAGAATTGACGATCTTTATAAGTAGAGATTATCGTAGGAACCTTGATTTGTTTCTTACCGCAACTATCTTTGTTCATATTGAGTTTCCTTTGCACATTAGGCGACATTGGGACACTAGGTATTATGTCCCAACGAGAGATTAGCATCGTGTCGTCTGCTTTCGAACACTGTCCGTAGGCCTTCACATCATAACGCAGATTCCTATCTTGAAGAATCGAGGAGGACCCGTCGAGGGTTTTGCTTCGCTTAAATAGACTTGGGCGAGTCTAAAACTCTATTATAAACAAGTCTGTAATATTATTTTAAGTGTGCCATTTACTTTTGGAAGCAGGGTCTGTATTCTAAATAATGTTCTGATATTGTTTATGTAAAATATGTATGATGTATGATTATGTGTGAGTTTGATATGATCTTTTATTTTCTGCTAAGTTTATTTTGTGAAAACAAAAGAAAAATAAAAAAAAATTTACGACCCGTAATTTTATGACTACATTACATTATTATAACTTAGGGTAATTCGGTAATAATAATGTATACATGTGACACCCTACGGTGGGTGTTACAATTCTAACGAAGCATCACTCTCTCAATAAGTATCTTTATCCCTAAGTTATTACGGTATCTTATATGCTATGTGTTATATGATACTTGTTGATAATTTTATCTTAAATTATTATATGCTTTCCTTACATGAGAAGTATGCTTAGCATTGACAAATTACTTAATTGGATATTAACTTGCTAATTTTGTCATTACATATAGGGTGGATGATATTAGTTATGTACATACTTTGATCCCTATAGTATGTTTCATCAAGGTGAATGTTTGATATATATGATTCTCTTGGGCTATGGTTTCTTAGTGATATAACACCTATGAGAATCATGCTCTTCTTTTGAAAAGATTTTCTTGGTTGAGTAAAAAGTTTTTTTTAAAGGCAAAATCTCCTATCATATTTGAAAGAAACTTTTAAAGTTCCATATCCTTGAGAATCCTTTGAACTTGTCTTAAGACCTTGAAAGTATTATCATCTCCTAATTGTCTTGAAAATTTGAAAATCATTGGATATGTGCTTACATGATCTTGGCATGCATATTTCCCTTTATCTATCTTGTACTTAAATAAGAGGAAGCTTATCTTACTTATCTTACATATCCTTCTTTCATATCCCTGTTGACTAAGAACATATGCATAACTATGTTAAACTGTTATATTTGATATTTTGATCATATGCATATTTTGAGGGGGAGCCTAGTTCTTAAATTATTGCTTATATTTCTTGGCTTACATCCTTGTTTGACATGAAATGTTTTACTGTTAATTCTATCAACATGTTAACAAAGATTATCTCTTATTCTCTTTCCCTCTATCAATGAAAGAAGGTAAGCATTCTTAAACTTCATATCTTTTGATTCTTTTATTGAGAAAATCTTACTCCTTTTGACAACATGAGTTTTATCTATAGGGGAGAAAATATTATCTTTCCTTCATAAGTCTTTTTGTTGATGTCAAATAGGGGGAGTGAAAATTGGAAAGAAAAATGTATTCTTGTGCTTATTGTTTGATATGCTTACATGAATATCTATTCTTGTATATTGCTAAACATATTTTTCTTTGGTGATTTGTCATCATAAAAAATGGAGAGATTGTGGAAATAGGTTTGTCCCAATGGTTTAATATGTTAAGTTTTGATGATGACAAATACAAGACAAAAAGAATGATGCTTATGTTTTATAGTTGTGCTTTATAGATGACAAATGCATCACAAAAGAATGTTGATCATGTTACATATATGTGCTTAAAAGAGATATATTGGATCATGCATGATTATGTACTTTATTTAGTTATACTTCACTTAATAATCATGTAATGAGATATATACAACATTCTTATATGCATGTTAGACTAACTAGATTTATACATTTATGAATCATGCATATTAAGATATTAAGTTATGAATTTGGACTAACTATGCTTGTTTTAAGTGAGCAATACTTTATAAGATAGTTCAAGTACCAAGAGTGAGCATTGCAACTAGAAAGCAAAAGATCACAACTATGCTCAACTTAAGAAGAATGAGAATGATAAAGATGTTCCAAGCAATTTGCAAGATTTGAAGAGAAGAAATTTGTGGAAGCTTGGATTACATCAAGAAGCCTAAGGATTAGAATTGGTATATTTTCCTTTTAGGTTTTCTCCTAAGTAAAGATAGCAGTTTTACAAGAAAAGAGCTCAAATATGTTTTTAAGTTTTTAAAAATGGTTCTTACATGTTTAAATGCCCAATAAACTATTTTTGGAAAGTTAATCTTGGTGGTAGTTCAAACCTTTGAAAAATAGCCAAGTTTGTGTTTTGTAAAACTGACATTTAGTTACTATTTTGATTATAACTTTCAAACTACTTTGAGTTTTATTTTGAAACTTATTGCATATGAAAATAAACTCAAATATCTTTCTAATGAGTGGTCATTTGCTTTAAACGGATAAGAAATGAAGAAGTTATGACCATTTAAATTTAGTTTTCAAAAATAGTCAAGTTTGAGTTTTGAAAAGCTAACTTTTGATTACTCTTTTGATCATATCTTTCAAAATACTTTGAGTTTTGTTCTAAAACTTTTTCATTTGAAAATAAACTCAAATATCTTTCCAATAAGTGGTTATTCGCTTTAATCGGATAAGAAATGAAGAAGTTGTGACCTTTTAAAGTCAGCTTTCAAAATCAGAAATGCTGTAATCGATTACACAAGTCCTGTAATTGATTACAACATTGACAGAAGCCATGTAATCAATTACCATAAGTGTGTAATCGATTACCAAGTGCCCAGAAATGTTCCAAACGGCTATAAATGGCTAGTTTTCATAAAAAATCATTTCTAAACACTACCAACGGCTATTTTATCACTTGGGCTCTATATATAAGTGTTGTATGAAGCTTATACACCTCTTGAACACTTGATTTGATCCTTGAATCACCAAAATCATATTTTGAGCTCTTTATTGTAAAATTCTTCTATTCATTTATTCTTTAATTTGTATTATCTATTCTTCATAGAGTTTTCTATCATCCATACTTTGTTCTTCAAGTTGTATATCTACTCTTGTGAGAGTTTCTATTCTTTCTCTTCACTTTGAAATCATTGTAAGAGGGTGAGGTATCCCTCAAGAGAGAAAAGAGTGAGGTATCTCTTGTAGTGAGACTCAAACACAAAGGGTGAGATATCCCAAAGGTGTTGTGAGTGCTCTTGATTGTAAAGGTCATCAAGCACCTGTAAAGCTTGAAGAGTTGGAGGCTCTAGCACAAGGGTGAGATATCCCAGGGTGTGAGGAGTGCTCTTGTTTGTACAAAAGTTTTCCTAGCACCCGTGAAGTCTAGGAGATAGTGAAGAAAATCTCAGGTTAAGCTTGAGAACTAGACATAGGCCACAAGTGGTTGGTGGCTGAACTAGGATAAATCCTTGTGTTTGCTTTTCTTAACTCTATCTCTTTACATTTGTGCTTTAATTACATATGCTTGAGTTGAACTTGATATTTAACTTATTTGTTTAATTTATCCTATATCTCAAGTTGTAGTTGAGTAATCTATAATACTTATACCTTTGTTGTGCATGTTCCACTGCATTTATTAATTGAGTGCTTCAAAATGCTTAATTTGTCAAAGTTGCTTTAAAATTTGTAATCACTCAATTTACCCTTCCTCTTGGGTGATAATTGCTATGGCTAACAACTAGCAGAACATGAGATCTGAGACAAAATATTCAATACAAACTGTTAAAAGTTGATTGACTCCACATAAATAATGTTGAATCAGAAATCAACAACATAGATGTAAGAAGCATATAAAAAAGAATTAAATACTGCCTAAAATCAATTACACAAAATGATAGCTTTCAAGCACGCTCCAGGGGGAAAACATATTAGATACTTAAATAGCCAACAATATCAATAGGCAATATTCTAAATTGATAAAATGCTTGACATATGCTTTTGAGGATTATGGAATCAAATGATATTTTTGTTTCAAGCATTAAAAGTTAAAACCCATCTCCCTTTGAATCAAACTTTTCTTTTTCATAATGGTTCATTTCCTAGTAATATCAATGATACAAGTTAGATCCTAAATGTATAAATATAAGAAGGTGGTCTCCCTTCTCCATAGAAAGAAATGAAATGAAATTTTTGCAGATACAATAAGAAATTCACTTAACCAAAATTAACTTCATAATATCAAGAAGACCAAAAGGCTATAGTCTTACCCAGAACTGCTGAACATTTTTAGGGATGACTTCATCCTTATGATTTCCCAGTTCAGGCGAGGTCAAAATAAAGGGGTTGTGTAGAATCAACTTCTTTAGTTTGTCAACATCAGCACTGCAGAAGATAACAGTACATTAGAACAAATTAATATGATTGAAGAGCGCTTAAACAAATGTTAATGGACATGATAGAATATAAGATTAATACTAAAATAATGTTTTGGAATGGTCAATGGTCATACACAGTAAAACACTTGAGTAAAACTTTATAGAGATCAAATTTTGTTAATAGCAAGCATATAATCTTCAAAAGTGCAAGAAAGATTATTATGCCTGTTTTCAGTTTCTTATTATATGATATAAAGAAACGACATGCAAGCAAAAAGAAAAAATGGGAGTTGTAACATTCTTTGGTATTATTTTTATTATTATTATTATTATTATTATTATTATTATTATTATTATTATTATTATTATTATTATTATTATTATTATTATTATTTTTATTATTATTATTATTATTTATGTATCTATATTTTCTCACATGATTTTGGTAAACCTTGTTTTGTAAGAAATTCAACGCTGACCTATTTGATTATCTAATTGCAACTGATGTCAGCCAGTCAAAGGGCCTTCACTCCAACTCCCCAAAAGACTTGTTGGGGGCAACAACTGAACAAAATGCCTGTAAAAGGTCCAATGAGAAGTATATAACCCTACAACATGACTCTAACAAATAGTTTGGCCTTTTTAGTTAAATTTGAACCACTAAGCATGTGCTGGGGGCCTGAATCTTGCTAGTCTTTCTATGGTTTTCCTTAATAAATTTCATGTGAAATGAAGGCATAAACCTTCAATCGAAATCTCACTTTGAACCATTGATAGGAAGCTGGTTAAAGCAGTAGGCAGAAAAAAATAATAAGGTCCAATTGGATGGTCAAAATATAAACAGGTTTAGTATAAACATTCAGTACAAACTTTCAATAATTAGATTATATGTTCTCTATGCTTGAATTGCCTTCTCATGAAGAGAAACAAAAACAAGCAAAAAAGATGAATGTCCTACTTGCAACTGAAAGAACTATGATTTTTAGTGGTTGCTACCTTCTTCCAAGATCTCTTCAACTATCTGGTGCTAATTGAATGAGAAAGCAACAATAAAGAGAGCCCTAAGTGTGTGTAAGGTGTGATCAAGTGTCAATCATATGAAGTTGCAATGGCAGTACCTTTACCAACTATGTACTAAATAAACTGTGTTATTGGGATAGAGAATTGAGAGTGGTGGAGTTACTAGTTTACAGGTATTGTCGAACAAAATGCTATTACTATTAAACTGCAATAGAAATTCATTGGTGCTTACATACTACACACAAAGGTTATGTAATAAAAAAGCCTTTCAAGAATATCCTCAGAAAGACATGGCAACTTCTTCTTCAAATAAAAACTCACAGATGATGAGCATGTCTGAAAAGTGAGTCGAGTCTATAATTAATTATATTATAATAACTAACAAGTCCTATTTCACAAGATGCATCTAAAATTAATAATATAAGCTGAACAAGCTGAAATGACTCAATCATAACCCTTTAATTGATTTATGGTCATATTTTTATAGTTGGATCAATTTCCAAGGATCCAGAGAGACAGATAGACTAAGTATACCAATGTATATACAGAACATACACTCTCATCCCACTCTGAATTTGATGGATAAAGCATGAAAATCTACCAAAACATATTTTTAGATGTCTATCAATAGCTCATATTCATATCAGGAGGAAATATTCCATCCAAATGGCATCCATTGATTTGGTGTAACTACCAAAGATGTATAAATTTAGAGAGCCTTAACTTACAAATGTGTGTGTGTAATTCAAAGGATCAAAGAAAATAAACAAGATTGAGTGACTAGGGAACTTGTTGGAAGCTCTTAACGGTTTTGCTAATGCTCCGACCAACTTCGGGTAACTTCTTGGGTCCGAAAACAAGGGCAGCCACTCCGGCAATAACCATGGGTTCAGGCACACCCAATCCGAACAAGGCGTTGCAGGTGTGACCCTTGTTTCTGGTTTTGGATTGCTTACTTCCACTGCTGACACCTATCCTACCTTTCTTCAACAACATCAACCGGAACTAAGCTTTGGTTCTGTATTTCCAGACACATATATATTGGTTTGCAATGCTGTAATGGTTCTTGTATGATACCAATATTTGTATTGTTTCTTTTTATTAATCATTTTCATCTTTTAAAAAAAAGCTAAAATAAAATCTAAAATAATTTCATTCATCAACATATGCAATGCGTGAGTTTACATCTAATTGTTTTAAATGCTAACTAGACCAACCATTCAACTTGTTCTTAGTTTGTGAAATTGTGAAGGTGAGTATGTCTCACATTTTAGTTTGGACGAAAACAAATCATTTGTGGGTAATTATGGTTTTAATATAAGCAAATTCTTAGAAGCTTGAAACAATAATGTTCTGCTGCTTCTGGAATCCTCCATTCTCTCTTACTTTAATTCTCTCTCTCTTTCTCTCTAGTACTGTAAAGTGTGAACAACTAGATTAACAATCAAATAGGCCAGTGTTACCCACAATTACCAAAATAACTCAATATAAAACCACAAGATTCAAATTCATCAACGAGCAAATTAAAGCACAAAAAATCAATAAAAACTAAAGAGAATTTGTAACAACCCATAAAAAGAGGCTACATCTAAAATAACCTAAATTGATAGGGAATGAGCTCAAACAAAAATAATTCCATTTTCTTTTATAGTATCAAGAATGATCCCTAGTTTACCTTCAATTCTTTCATCCTTTCTTGGTTCATAAGCCATTGCATATACATCAGCTTCCTTTGACCACTCAACAATAAGCCTTCCAATTACTCTACAAGCATTATGATATGTCAAGGATGGAAGAGATTTTCGAAGATCCTTGGAGTTTGTGGTAGTAATAGATATCACTTTGTTTGTTCCTCGGTGCATCACTTTTGCATGAATAAATCTTTTTGAAAAGAATACGTTCAAAAAGAATGGTCTCATGTACATATTTGTCTTCTGCCTCCATGATTTCCTGTTAGGTTTCTTTGCAGCTTTGCCTCGAGATCTTCACGTCCAGGCAGCTTGAATAAAAAAACCCTACATAAATTGATATAAAGAGCAAATTGAGTCAACAGAAGAGAAACATGCATTAATATTCAGAACTGGAACTGTTTTCTATATAATTTTCATGTCAAGTGTCAACCTCCAAGACCAAAATGATCAGATTTCACAATTCACAGCCCCTATCAAAAGTTTATACTTCAGCACATCACAAAAAAAGAAGGCCCCGTGCCTAAAAAGAAAGAAATTAAGTCTAAGGATACTTAATCAGTTCTGATAATTAACACTAATTTAGAATCAGAAGCAATGAACCAAAGATCATGTGTTATGATTACAACATAGCAAGCATTACGCATCAAACTTAAACTTAAAGTTCCTCTGAAAGTGATGTGGTTATGAATGTGGCAATTGGATTGATTAACCCAAGAGACCATGATAAAATGGAAAAGCTCATTGGGGAGTAAAAATAAAAGGTAAAAAGGTGTATTTAGATTTAAAAGCACTTGTAAATGAGATATATATTCCAAGAAACAATCCAAATTCTACTAATGAGCTAGTTAAAGAATCAGACATGATGATGCAAACAAAGCCTCAGAATGTGAGAAGTGGAAATCAAACTAATATAATGCAGAGACCTAAAAATAAAAAATGAAAAAGTTGATGCATTTATAAGCAATTCCATCATTAAACTGAACTAGAGAAACAGAGCTCCTATATTCAGGTAATTAAAGAGATGAAGTAAAAAAAGTTGAAGGCATGCATGATATTTGTTCATTGAATTGAAGAGAAAAGGAATTAAGAAGATAGGATAGGACATTACTTATGTCGGAGAGGGAGGGATAGAGATAGGGATAGGGATTAGGATTGGAAGGGTTTGTGGTGCTTATGCGAATGTCTAAAGTGGGAAATGAAGAAAGGCATGAAAGCGAATTGGGCTTATGTTTATCGGAGCAAGATGGTAGTTGCAGTTAGGAGAACATCGATATAGTTGGTGAAGTAGCGCATATTGTTATGGTAATGGAACTCAAACCCATCTTCTTCTCCTCTAGCTGTTTAGCCGCTTCTACTATTTCTGGGAGTTTGCAACACAAAGATGATGAAGAAGACAAAGCAAGGTTAACTGCAGCTCTTCCTCTTAGGATGGAGGTTAGAGATGGAGGGAGAACGTACTAGAACCAGCTCAGAGATAGAAGGAGAATGAACCAGCACGAGTTGAGATATGAAGATGAGAGAACGAGCTGAGAGATGGAGATGAAAGATCGAGGGTTGGGTGGGAATTGGGTTTTTGAGTTGGAATTAGGGATTTAGGTAGAAAAATTAGAGACGAAAACACACTCCGTCTCTATCTTTAAAAAAATTATTAATTAAATAATATATATAATTTAGAGATGGAACAAATCCGTCTCTAAAATATATGACTTTTTAAAATATTTATTTAATTAAATAGAGATGAAATTAGAGACAAAAAATTTAGAGACGGATAAATTCTGTCTCTAAATTTCATCTCTAAACATATTTGACTTTCTAAAGCATCACATTAACCGAACAGAGATGAAATTACAGATGAACATATCTGAGTTGGGTAAATTTCGTCTATAAATTTTGTCTCTAAATATAAATACTTTAAATTAATTAAACAGAAACAGAATTAGAGATAAAAAATTTTGAGATGGATTAATTCTGTCACTAAATTTTGTTTCTAAGTTTTGAATTTTATTTTCCCTCTCTACTTCATCAAATCCGTCTCTGTTCCCGTCTCTATTAGAGATGGAATTTTTTTTGTCTCTAAATCGAATTTTTTGGTAGTGACTTGAGATTTTTTTCACTATCTCCTAAACTTCACAAGTGCTAAGAAAACCTTTATACAAGCTAGAGTACTCCTCACACATTGGGATCCTCCACCCTTGTGCTAGAGCCTCCAACTCTTCAAGTTTCACAAGTGCTTAAAAAACCTTTACATTCAAGAGCACTCACAATACCTTAGGGATACCTCACATTTTTCTCTCTTGAGGGATACCTTGAGGGATTACAATGATGTTAAGAACCATTTATAAAGATTTAAAAACATATTTGAGTTCTTTCCTTGTAAAACCTCTATCTTTACATAGGAGAAAGCCTAAGAGAAAAATATATCAATTCTAGTCCTTAGGCTTCTTAATGTAATCTAAACTTCCAAAAATTTATTCTCTTCAAATCTTGCAAATGCTTGGAACATCTTATCATTCTCATTCTTCTTGAGTTAAGCATCATTGTTTTTTGTTTTCTTTTTGTAATACTCACTCTTAGCACGTAGACTATCCTACAAAGTATTACTCACTTAAACAAACATAGTTAGTCCAAATTCATAATTCAATATCTTCATATGCATGATTCATAAATGTATAACTCTAGTTAGTCTAATATGCATATAAGACTTTCATAGACACATTCAAATAAGACATTTATCAATTACTAATAGATATGCTCTATATTGGATGAAATAAAGAACATTTTGCACATTTTCATTTGAATAGAGTCAAATCCAATATTAATTTAATACCACTCATATAGCATATTTTTGGATATATCCTATAATAGATGCTATAAAGAATATGCATGATTCTTATATGAAATATAACAAGGTAGAGTACATGAACATGCATGATCTAATATAATCTATTAAGCACATATATAAATATCATTCTTTTTTTCTTGTATTTGTCATCATCAAAACTTAACATATTAAGCCATTGGGGCACACTTATTTCCACACCTATAGTTGCTGAAGAAGCAAAATTGGAGGAATTTGCCTCGACTGAGGACAAATTGGTCATCCTCTAAGAAGAATAATCTGGTTAGAAGATTGAAAAGCCTAAAAGGGACCCATCTTTAGGAAGGAGTTTGATTAAAAAAGAAGAAGAAGCTAACAAGGAAGCACTTGCACTTAAACCATAGAAGATATGAATGAAGATGCTATAATGGCACCTTAGAAGTTTTTCTCTCAAATCACTTCTCAATCAACTTAAAGAAGAACAAGCTAAGTTGGATAGGGAGTTAGCTCAAGCTAAAAACATTAAAGAAAGTGAGACTCACTATGAGTCTACAAAAATTGTCCCTACTCTATCCATGCCTAGAACGAAGACATATAGCTTTGCAATGGCTAAACTAAAGAAGCAAAGTTCCAAGGTGTGAAAGATGTAGAAAAATCAAAGGAAAGGCTTTAATGAGATCCATAGCACAATCTATGATTTCAAGGACCGGTTTCTAATATTTGAACAATGGTGGTAAGGGAAATATGAGAATTAGTTGCATTCTGACACACTAAAGCTTCAACTCCTTCACCACTCTTCTCATTTCCTAAAGCTTATACCTCTAGTGAAGCACATAATCAGTAGTTTTCTATGATGGCTAGTATCTCTCTCTACCTTACTGTTCTCTTCTATTTATTTCTTTTGAAGATGTTAAAAAGGGGAGAAGATATATATGGTTTGAAAATTTTATATGGGGAGATAATCATTCAAGTGAATATGCTTATCTTTTCTCTTACATATTAATGGATGCACATGTTTAGGGGGAGCATATTATTTTGTTCATAACTTGCAAATTATACTACAAATGTTTGTTACTATTTTTTGCTAATGAGCTTTGATGAATATCAAGTTGAGGGGGAGCTGCTGAACATTGTCAAGTACTGAGCTCTAACCCTACTTATGTTTTAAGCAAAAATAGTAAACTTTGTTTACCTTTGCAAGTTTTATTTAAAATTTTCAAGTAGTTTGTCATCATCAAAAAGCGGAAGATTGTAAGCTCCAAAGCTTTTTTGTGCATAGCAATGAATATTATGTTTTGATGATAACCAACGATGTTGAGAATTGAATATCATTGCTCTTAATACTTAAAATCGTTTAACATGTTCTATGTACAATTTCTTTATTATTCTAACCTATACAGGACTAAATTTGTATAAAAGAAGAATTTTGGGTGATTAAAGAAGGATAAGAAACTCAAATTCTGACTTGAGAATGCTCAAGGAAGTCTTGAAAAAGTTCCTGATGAACATGAGAATGTTCACGCTAAGATGGTCTTGAGAAGGTTATGAGAAAATTCAGAAGAATGAAGAGGTTCCACAAAACCAAATTCAAGAGGAATATAATCATCAAAGAAAAACTTTTATCATTTGTATCATTAAAGGAATAATCAAGTGGTGGTATTTTAAAAGAATGAGAAGATTGATGTTCTTCAAGATATGAGAAAGTTTGATGATAGAGTTAAATGAGAAAGTTTAGTGAGAAGGTTACTCATGAGAAAGTTCCCTGTCAACTTAAGAAAGTTCCCAGACAATGTGAGAAAGTTTCAAAAGAACCTGAGAAAGTGGGTCCATGAGAATATCTTGAGAATGTTTAGATCAAAGATGCATAAAGACCAAAGAAATCTCCTAGAATATTGTTTGAAGAATGAAAGTTGTTAGAAGAGCATGATTTCTCACCTATAATGCCAAGCTCTTATGAACAAAGTGAGAATAAATCTACTTAAGAAGACTGAAGAGTTGAGAATGTTAGTTCAGAATGTTCAAGTTAGAATAGTCATGAAGAATCCTTTTCAACATCTCTAAAGAAAAAAATCTGGAAAGCAAAGCGAATAACAATAATCGAGATGAATTTTTAATTGAGCTACAAAAGGTGAAAGCTAAAGCTCAAAATGATTAGCACCAAATGAAAAGCATTAGAATAGAAGACTCAAACAAGTTCTTACAAGTTGAGAAAGGTAGAATGCTAAAAGAAAAAAGTGATAACTACATGGAATGTAGTTATTTGGACTCTATCATCTGTGTTAAAATGAATGCTATTTCCTTGTTTAATTGCATATTTGGAGGCTTTTGTACTTATGCTTGTCATATTCTGATTCTAAGCCTTTCTGATGTGTTAATATGCAAAACTGTGCTTAAATGATTATGGATTAGGTAGATTTATATATGTTACTTGATTTGGTGTTTTCTCTATGTTAGGAGGGGCTCCAAACAAGGTTAAATATGGAGCAAGTGAGCTTAAAGAGGAAGAGAAGCCAAATTTGCCAATTCGGGGCAAGCGCGCCGCAAGAAGAGCATAGCACGCCAAGCAAAGAGGTTTTTCGAAGAAGTCATATTTGGACCGAGGCTTGGGCGCCGGAAGCATGAGTGTTTGGGCGCCGCGGCATAAATAAACCGACCCATTGGGCGCCGCGGCGTGAGTTTGTGGGCGCCGTGGCGTGGAGGCGGCTGCTGAGCCTATAAGTAGTTTTTCACGCATTTTTCTCTCACTTTTCATGTTTTCTCTCTGTTTTTCCGAGTTTTGGCCATTTGGCCATTTCTCTCTTTTTAGGTTTAGTTAGTTTTAGTTAGTTTAGGTTAGTTTTAGGTTAGATAGCTTGGTTAGATCATCATGGATGGTGGATTGGAGGCAAGGATCAGAGGATTGAAGGAGGATTCAAGCTTCAGAGACAAATCAATGAGCTTCTTTTTCTCTTTTCCCTTTCTCTCTTATCTTCCTAATCTTTTGTATAGCTAAGCTTTGTTTAGGAATACTATGGATCCTTTTATTTATATTAATGATGTGTTTTTTTCTCTAAGTTTGTGTGGATGTTTGATTATGGTTCAATCATTATCTGTGCTTAATGCTTGTTCTTGGTTGGCCTCAATTACATGATCATAATATTAGCAAATGAACTAGACATAGGGATTTGTTAATATGGATATGGTGTGGTTGATACATGTTCGGCGAGTTCAATTGGCTTGGATGAGCTGATTCGTTAATAGGATAGAAATATACCTATTGGCCATGTATAGTGTGTGATTGAGAATAGATCGTTCATGAGTGGATGTTGTGTTAGCTCTCAAGGAAACTTAGTGAGTTGGGCAATTGAAACCAGGGTTGATTGACCTAGACATAGGCTTTTGACTAATGAAGATTCTCAAGCTAACCTAATCAATGCATTTGTGTTTATGCGGGGAATTGCATATTGTTGATAGATTTAGGGGGTGAAGGAGGATTTCCTGAAACCTAACCGCTTTTATGTTTATAGCTTATGTAGGTTAGATTAGTTTAGATTATTATTTTCCTATTTTTATGTCCTTGTCTAGAATTGATTAAGCTATTGGTTGGTAATCAGCTTTATAACAATATCCTCGTGGGAACGAACTTTTACTCTGTATCTGTATTACTTGTGCGACCCGTGCACTTGCGGTTAGCAAAAAGGGCAACACGTTTGCACCTCAACAAGTTTTTGGCGCCGTTGCCGGGGATATTTTGTTATAAATGGTTTGCTTGATTAGATTCTAGTCCTGTCAACGCCTAACCGTTTTTGGGTTTTGGGTTAGTTTTTATTATGCTAATATCAATAATGAGTTTGATTAGTTCTAATTCAAGTTGTATATATGTTGTATATAATCTATGTTTTGTTTATATTTTGTTTTAGTTTCAAATAAAATCGGGTGATTTTATTCATACGAGGCCCTTGAAGGAAGTTGCAAATTCCTGGAGAGGATAACCCTTGGATCAAGTTCTTGAAGACTACTCATCCTTAGCACTTCAATTTTGGTGACAAAGTCCTACTGGGACTATAACTCAGGCCCTTCGTGGGAGGGTACCCCATGTTTATGTTTTATTCATGCTTTTACTTTATGCATAAATAGTTAGTATGTTATGTTTTGTATTTGTGTATTAATATGTTAATTAGGTTAGTTTTATGTTTTTGATTAGTTTATAAGTTTTAAGTTTGTTTAACTTTTGTATATAGGTTAATGTTTTGTTTTTGTGTTTTATTGCGTGTGTGTTGTACATTTCTGTAATTTAGCTTTTTGAACAAGTTTTGTTGCAGCTAGAGATCCATAAGAGCCAAACCCAGCAGCAAAATTGTGTCTGCTGCTAAATTTAGCAGTTTGTGTAGCAACGCCGCGGCGCAAGTTAGTTCACGCCGCGGCGCAAGGGGCGTTTCTGCATAATTATGCAGCTTTTTGTGGGCGCCGCGACCTAAGTATGGGTGCGCCGCGGCGTGATCCCCTGTTTTTGCTATTTTTGTTTTATTTTTGTTATTTTCTCTGTTTTTAAATATATAGTAATGCTCAGTACTAGTCTCAGGTTCCCTATAGACCATGTTCTTTGATGATACATTTCATTTTAGGTTTGGGGGAGTATCTTTACATGTTTTGTTACCTTTGTGCTTAATGTTAACATGTATTGGTATTTTGAGTATACAGTGGTGTTAGTCATCATATTTTCATGATTTTATTCTGTTATGACTATCACTGATGTGCTGATAACCTGAATTTTAATTTTCACTTTATTGCCAAAGATGTTGTGTGTGCTTGAATTGAAAGTTGAATCCATTTGAATGCATGACATGTTGCAAGAATGCTGGTGTTGTTTTTGGTTATCCATGATTTGAAAGGTTGCTATTTGCCCCCTTTTCAGTGAAACCTTATGTGATTTGGTGCATGTGAAACGATTTAGTTGCTTTTGATGCATGATTTACATCTCACTTATATGCAAGTGTAACTTTGAAAATGATAAGAGTGCATGTTTTGAGAATGTTTATGGATGTATATGTAGAGTTTTGATTATCCTAGAAATTGTTTTTGAACTCTCTTGAGGCGAAATCCTAAGTTGTGCATGATTGAGGAAATGATTAGGGCATTGTTTGGACCGATTGAGCCTTAAAAAGCTTACCCTGATATGATGATATTCTTAGGTCCCTTTTTGAAGCCTTAAACTGTTTGGCCTTCTTTGTTTTTCATAACTATTGTGTTCGTTAACCTGTTAGCCATTCTAATGCATGTTAAAGCATGTTATTTTCTTCCTACCCTTATTATTTATTGAGTATATGATATATTATTTCTTGAAATGAGTCTGATGATTAGGGGTATGAATATTCAATTCAAAATGAGCCTGAAGGAATCAGATGCAAATCAAAGAAAAGAAAAAGCATTGCTTTGCAAAAATAGAAGATAAAAGAAAGAGAAAATCAAAAGAAAAATGAAAATGAAAAGAAAAACAAAAGCTTAAGAAAAGTAAAGTTCGAAAAGCATCGGAAATGGTTCTGGCAAGTTTTCTGGATTCACTTTTGACTACCCTGCTAGTGTCATTTTTTGACTCATGTCTTGAAATAGTATGTTATGTGTCTCAATGTTTGTATGTATCTTTCCCATTCATTTCTTTCGCCCATACCATTGGCCTTATATTATAAGCTGATAAAGTCCCTTTTGATCCTCAATCTTGTGTGATTTACATTAGTGGAGAGAGAGTTGATTTACAATCTTGTGGATTCTGTGAATCATATGCATGTATGTTTGTAAACTTATCTGGATATGTATGACTTGATTAGAGAAGTTTCTCTTGCATGTTTGTGATAAATGTGAATTGCATGGAGAGTTTTTTCGACTTGTTAGCATGTTTAGGGTTATATATGTGTGGAACTTTTTATGGGGCATTTGTACTTTTTGAGGATTGATGCAGTCATTACCCACTAGTATTTGTTTTTAAATGAGATAAGAAGATTGAAATATACTTGCTGAATAAGAATTGATTTTAATGTTTAAGTGATTTACTTAGTTCTATTTGGTTTTGCTCGAGGACTAGCAAAATGTAGGTTTGGGGGTGTGATAACTACATGGAATGTAGTTATTTAGACTCTATCATCTGTGTTAAAATGAATGCTATTTCCTTGTTTAATTGCATATTTGGAGGCTTTTATACTTATGTTTGTCATATTCTGATTCTAAGCCTTTCTGATGTGTTAATATGCAAAACTATGCTTAAATGATTATGGATTAGGTAGATTTATATATGTTACTGATTTGGTGTTTTCTCTATGTTAGGAGGGGCTCCAAACAAGGTTAAATATGGAGCAAGTGAGCTTAAAGAGGAAGAGAAGCCAAATTTGCCAATTCGGTGGGCAACGCCGGCGTAAAAAGCAGAAGAGAGCACGCCGCGGCGCAAAGAGGTTTTTCAAAGAAGTCATATTTGGACCGAGGCTTGGGTGCCGCGGCATGAGTGTTTGGGCGCCGCGGCACAAATGACCGACCCATTGGGCGCCGCAGCGTGAGTTTGTGGGCGCCAAGGGTGTATGGAGGCGGCCGCCGAGCCTATAAGTAGTTTTTCACGCGTTTTTCTCTCACTTTTCTTGTTTTCTCTCTGTTTTTCGAGTTTTGGCCATTTGGCCATTTCTCTCTTTTTAGGTTTAGTTAGTTTTAGTTAGTTTAGGTTAGTTTTAGGTTAGATAGCTTGGTTAGATCTTTATGGATGGTGGATTGGAGGCAAGGATTTAGAGGATTGAAGGAGGATTCAAGCTTCAGAGACAAATCAATGAGCTTCTTTCTCTCTTTTCCCTTTCTCTCTTATCTTCCTAATCTTTTGTATAGCTAAGCTTTGTTTAGGAATACTATGGATCCTTTTATTTATATTAATGATGTGTTTTTTTCTCTAAGTTTGCAAAAAATATCAATTTATTATGTATGGATGTTTGATTATTGTTCAATCATTATCGTGCTTAATGCTTGTTCTTGGTTGGCCTCAATTACATGATCATAATATTAGCAAATGAACTAGACATAGGGATTTGTTAATATGGATATGGTGTGGTTGATACATGTTCGGCGAGTTCAATTGGCTTGGATGAGCTGATTCGTTAATAGGATAAAAATATACCTATTGGCCATGTATAGTGTGTGATTGAGAATAGATCGTTCATAAGTGGATGTTGTGTTAGCTCTCAAGGAAACTTAGTGAGTTGGGATATTGAAACCAGGGTTGATTGACCTAGACATAGGCTTTTGACTAATGAAGATTCTCAAGCTAACCTAATCAATGCATTTGTGTTTATGCGGGGAATTGCATATTGTTGATAGATTTAGGGGGTGAAGGAGGATTTCCTGAAACCTAACCACTTTTATGTTTATAGCTTATGTAGGTTAGATTAGTTTAGATTATTATTTTCCTATTTTTATGTCCTTGTCTAGAATTGATTAAGCTATTGGTTGGTAATCAGCTTTATAACAATATCCTCGTGGGAACAAACTTTTACTCTGTATCTGTATTACTTGTGCGACCCGTGCACTTGCGGTTAGCAAAAAGGGCAACACGTTTGCACCTCAACAAAAAGTTTGAAGCCTTTTCGAACAAGATTATAAGCCTTAAAGAGGCGAGAAGTGTAAAGTCATACTTTGAAGAAATCAAGTTTAAAAGGATAAGTTTGAAAGAAAATCCAAATCTAAGCTAAGCAAAAGTTAAGAAAGTTTGTGTTGAGAAAGTTCAGCGCCAGTAACCTTCTCACTTATACCAGAAAAGGACAAACACATGCGAAAAGGTGTGCAATGGCTAGTAACAACTAGTTTCTACATGGAATTACTAGGGACTTGTTCCTAACAGCTAGAAACATGTTCCCAAGTATAAATATGACCTACTCTTGAAGATTAATAGAGGCTTTGCTTAGATTAACACCAGATTATGCCGCAAAGTCAAATTTGAGTTCATACTCTATTTTATGCTCTCTTTGAGAGAAGATATATGGTTTACATCTTGGAAGCTAAGGGCTACTGAGCTTAAAAGAGATATACACTCCTAAAGTGATTAGAGAGCCTACCCATGAAGATTTGAAGGTAAGAAACTTGAACCTCAATAGCGTAATAAACACATAGTTGAACCTTCTCATCTATACCTACTTTATCCTCATTATGTTAAATCCTTAGTAGGTGTACTGTGAACTCTTCTAAACTGTGTTGATCCACTCCTTGAGTGATTTCGTGAGCTACCTAGTGATTTTAAACACTTAAATCCTTAAATTGATTCTTGAGTGTTGGAAGTGAGCTTGTGTGTTGTACAAGTCATTTGAAGCCTTTATGCTATTGAGCCTGAAGAGGTTGTATTAAAAGAATATTTGTATTGAAGCCTGGAGAGGCTTGGTTTTCAAAGAACACTCTGGTTGAGGCTGAAGAGGTTGTTATAAAAGAATACATGTTGTTGAGCCTAAAGAGATTGTGGTTAACGAATACTTGTATTGAAGCCTGGAGAGGCTTGGTTGACAAAGAATACTCTTGATAGTGGAAAATCCTAGTGGTTGCTAGGTACTGGATATAGTCATGCGTTGTATTTGGGGTGAACTAGTATAAATATTAGTGTTAAGCTTCTCTTCTCTTTATCTCTTTTAATTTAATCTTTACACAATATTTTAAGAGTTTTTCAACAAGTGTAAAATTATAAAATTAAGGTAACCTCGATTGCAATAACTAATAAATAAGTTAGTTGAAAGCTCAAAAGTTTTAAGAAGGTTAAACTTGCTATTTTGAAAGTTACTCTTGATAAATAATCTAAAATATTACAAGTTGAATAATTTGAGAAATTTAGTTTGATCTTTATAAGTTTATCCATTAAGTTGCGCTGGTTTGAAAAAGGATATTTAATAAATTTAAGTTGTTTTTCACTAAACACTATTGTTGAAGAGAAGTGTTAATCATTTATATTTGTGTGAGAAAGTTCCTTTAAACTCAACCATTTGAACATTCTCAGAACTTTCTCACCAGAACTACTCATATATTTTGAACTTTCTCATTAACCTATTGTTTAATGTTAGAACCTTCTCACCTCCAAGTTTGAACTACTTGAGAAAAATGTGAGAAGGTTGATATTTCAGGAAAAAAGTGAACACAATTCAACCCGTTCTTCTTGTGTTATTGAAAAATTCACTAAAAGGAGTTGATTTGCTCTCAAATATTAGATCTTGAATAAAAAAGAGTATTTAGTACTTTTGATGAAAAATCACCACAAATAACTATAATAGCTTTTTGTTTGCAAATCTATTTCTTTCCATTTTTAAAATTTGGAAATCTAATATCTTTTACATGAATTCTAAGCAACAACACATGTGTGGTCGTGTAACTAAATACACAATCGTGTAATTAACTACAATAACTTTCTGTTTACAAATCAATTTCTTTCTGTGTTTGAAACTTGCATTGTTTAGTGTTGTATTCGACTATAGCTTCCTACATCCAAACGTCACACCAATAAATCCATGAACCATTCCCATAAACAAAGCCATTAAACAACATCTTCAACTCATTGAACCACCAAGAACAAAGAACCCATGAATTATTCCATCCATCAAACACTCATTCTCACCCCTCAATTATTGAAATAGGGCACCCTAACACTTATTCTTCCACCTACAAGCTCCGTTTTCCCTAGAAATTTACCACAAAGCCAAAATCCAGAAGTTTCCGAACACCCATGGAACTCATCTACCACCAGCAAAGATGTTTTGTAGATAGTCAACCTCATCCCCTATATTGATAACCATTGTGCCGCCTTGCTCTGCCATTTGCTCAGGTGTGCTCCACCATCAAAATTACAAGCTCCATCCTCAAACTTCTGCTTAATTAACAAGATGTTGCATCACAGAGAGGAGATTCTACTCTTCAACGATGAGTTCCTTGTTGTCAGCAGCGACAAAGACCATCTCCATAAACTTCATCATCTCTTCGTAGTGCATCTTAGTTTGCTCTCTATCTCAGTTTCATTTTCTCCCCTCACCTTTTTTTCTCAAATGATGGATGAGACGAGAGAGTTGGTGGCTAGGGTTGGTTCTCTTCCTTTCTTCCTCACTTCTCAGGGACCAAAATGTAATAAAATCATTTCTTTCCTCAACCAGTTGCCTGTTACCATATTTTTTTCTCTCTCATTGTTTATTTTCTCTCACCATGCCATAAATGAGTGGCTTAACGTGGTGCAGAAGAAGTAATAAGTTACAACCCTTTTTAGAGGTTGTACCGGAATGTTTGCCTTTAAAAAATGTGTAATTGTTTATAAATTATAATATTTTGTTGAATAATCATAATTGAAGATAAATAGAAGAGAGAGAAGTTTTGAGAATCAATCTATGACCATGAAATGTCAATTAAATTATAATTTTAATTTTGATTCACTATCAAACTAAAAAATTATAATATCATTTAATTATACATTGTTAATTATTAAAAGTTTTACTTGTAAGTATATTTTTATTATAATCAAACTCTTTTAATGATATGCCAATAGAATTTTTGTTTCCTCCGTAGTTAATTTGGAGCAGTAGGACTATGTCATCTCTCTCCTCTAAAGGTAGCCCTTATCATCTCATTTTTTATATTTTTATACTTTTTTTAATAATTTGCTTAGATCTATTAGATATGAGTTATTTTTATCCATCCACTTTCTTTTAAGGCAGATCTTATTTTCTTGTTTGTCTCTATTTTTAGTGTTTTTGTTTCCTTTGTTTGTGTGATTTCTATGAATCCCTTTGTGTCTTTTTTTGTTTCCATAGTCTTTACAAGTGAAGGAGATATTTATAATTTCTTTGGAAGAGGACGATATACAATCTTCAAGTTACAACATTATTCGTGTTGGTCATCATTAGAAAAAATGTTTATTCATCGATAATTTTTAGGCGTAGAGCACGACTTTCTTCCAATTTTAGTTTAGGGGTGTAGAGTGTATTTTTTTTTTCTCTTATAAGTTATGATATTTCTTGTTATAAGTGTCACTTAACTTTTATTAATGTGATAATTCCTCATTCTTCTAAAAAAAATTATATGTAAATAATAGTTACCTCACCTAATCGATATTCCGCTTATGATAGTTGAATAACTTTGGTTCAAATTTTAGATTGGTGGTTGCCCTGATCTCTATTGTTCTATATAAACCATTTGCAAATTTCTGATTTCACTTCTCATTTTCTCTAGCTGTTGCCAAGTTTCTCAACATTTTTTGTACTAAAAAAACTCTTTTAATGATATAATGATATATGATTAAATTGAATATTATAGTTTTATCAAAATTAAATTTATTAAAATTTTATTACTGTGAACCCTTTCGTATCATTCTTCATTCCTGATAATAATAAATTTCAGATCATTGGAACAAGGCACAGATTAGTTTCTATAAAAGCATGAAACACTCAGTTCTTAAATTAACTGATGCACTAAAAACCGAATTTGTCATTAATTCACAAGCTTGATTCCATGAAAAGGAAAAGCAGAACAACTAAAACAGATCAAATCCCAGAATTCAAACCAGACCAAATGAACTTAACAATAAATGTATACATCAGGGTATTGTGGGATCATTAACCCGTGTACATGTGGATCCCAACAGCTAACAAGAAGATGCATATGAGAGCAAAGTAGAGGATAGAGTGGACCAGTATGGATAATCCACTAGTCTGGAAGTTGCCAAACTCTACGATCTTGTTTCTTCCAGGTATCTGGACCAGCAGCCCAGGAGTCAAGAGAATGAAGAGCACAACAGACACAAAAACTGGCCCCCAATCTGTCATCTTCTCCTCCTCCTCCTCCTCTCTCTGTGTGTGTACTTGGTCTCTTCCAGTATCTCTTTCAATGGTGGTTGCAATTAATGGGATGAGTGGAAATGGGACTTAAAAAAAGGAAATGGGGCAGAAAGGTAGTGACTTTGGTCTTTGGCAGAAGAGACAAGCAATTGATGACAAGGAAAAAGCGAAGGCTAAAGAATCAAGCTATTCTGATTCAAATTATACAACCCACCCACACGCACGGCACCAAAACTAAAAGGAAGCTTCATCCTTGTAAGGTACAGGTAGCTCTGCTTCATTTCAATGTGTGCCTTGGTGGAAGATTACGTCGCCATGCGAGGTGGATAAGAAGCTGATATATCAAATAAAGGTACTTTAATGGGATAAATGACTTTGCTTAATGACTAATTATATCAGAACATGCACTTTTTTAGCAAAGAAATGAAAGGGGAATGACAATTTTAGAAAGAAGCTTCCTTTTGGGAGCTATTTTGGTTTTGATAGAGGAAAGACACTTATTGGTTACTTACAAGCTAAACATTCGAATTCGATATTATATATATTTAAAAAATAAGACAATTAAGTACTTCCAAGGTGAAATTGTTAGATAAAACTTTTCTATTTTAGATATGTAAATTATCTTCGAACATGTTATTTTAAAAATGTGTATTTTTAATATTACATATAAAATTCTATACATATTAAAAAATAATTTACACGTGTAAAATAGAAATTTCATGCCTAAGAATTTCTGATCCCACAATCTGTACGTTCAAGACCCCAACTCCGCTGAACCAATAGCAAGTTTAAAGTACTCTCATAATTGAAACGGTCTAATCTCAATTAAATATTCATGCCACTTGTACTTTCACAAAACTACTTTCATAGAAATTTTTTTCTTGAAAAAAGTTGCGTAATAAAGCATTAAAAGAACAACGTATGCATGCATATAAAGTTAAGGAAAAATGTTAGTTGGACACACTTTGGTACACATGCTCACATTCTCGTATAAGTAGCAGAATCAACATATAAGAATATAAAAATTTAAATAAGATTAAAAATTATTTAAATTTAAGGTAATGTGTATTACGTGTGTGGGTAGCTTTACTTAAAGTTAAAAGATACTATATATGATCAAATCAATTTAATTACTATTTCTTTCTTAACTATAAAATTAAGTACATTATCTATTAATTTAATAGATATTATATAGTGCTCCTAAAAGGATGTTTATGAGATAGATTAGGATAGATTTAGGTTGATCCGAATGTGATTATGATATATTTTGAGTTATTTTTTTGGAACTAGATTTGATCTGATCTTGGCCCAAGGTGACTTATTCATGACCTGATTAATAATTGGACTAAGACCAAGTCAATCTAATATATAAACAAAATATAAATTAGACATTATGCATAATTAAGTCATAAAATTTTAGAAATATGAATATAAAATTAAGGGACATTTTATAATATATATTATGAAATAAATTATATCAATACAAAAATATTATTATGTTATGCAAAAAATATCCATTTATGTATAGAAGTATGATAATTTATCACTAATTTTTTTAAAAAAATAAGATTTTAAGTATTATGTGACACTAGACTAAGTCGAGCCAAACTAAAGTGTGACTCAAACTTAACCCAAAAATATATTAGGTCAACTTTTAAGAACTCAAACTCAGTTCAATTAACTTTAAGTTAGGATTGGTTATCAAGCCAAGATGAGTCATGATCACTCACCCCTAGCTCTTATATTGTGTCTACCAAGTTTTCGATTAACTCTGCTAATTTTGAGAAATATATGCAAATCAAATAAGAGTATAAAAAATATATTTAAAAATATTAATTTGTCCGTTTTCTCTAATAGTAAAAATTAACTCCTAAATTTAAAAGACATAAAGTATTCCAAAAAGTGGTCATTGATCAAGTGGTGCAAATTTCTTTGCAGGTTGTTTGGTTTTAGAATCAATTTACACATGAGCCTTGCTTGAACTTTAGCCAACTCCTCTGTACACTAGGCTAATCAATTTACACATTCTCGTATAAGTGGCAGAATAAAAAATATAGGAATATAAATATTTAAATAAGATCAATTATAATCAAATAGTAAAATTATTTAGATTTAAGGTAATGTATATGTATACGAGTATGGGCAGCTTAACTCAAAGTTAAAAGATACTATATACGATCAAATCAATCTAATTACAATTTCTTTCTTTAACTATAAAATTAAGTACATTATCTATTAAGTTAATAGACATTATATAGTGCTCCTAAAAGGGTGTTTATGAGACAGGTTAGAATAAGTTTAACTTGATCTAAATGTGATCCTTCTTATGGACTGTGATGCGGGATCTTGTCCCATGAATAAACCTAACACGCATTTGGCCGGAGTCCGTTGTTGATACTCCAACATGAATTCACTCGGCATACAGTTGAGATCCTAGTACTATAAATTGACAAACCACAACATTTGATAGTAGCAACAACCGTGCGAGATTTACACAGTAGATAAATCCTATGATTATCCGTAACTATCAATCTTGATCTTGCATAATAATAGTATTTATAACTGCCTTTGACTGCTTATAATTACAGTATCAACATTCTGATCTTATAGGGATCATCTGCTATAATCACGGGAACGTGTTTTCTAGTTACACTATATAAATATCAGGCTTTTTCACCTTCAACAGGCAACGATTGCTCTTTAGCTTAAATCTTAATTATGCACAGCTTGACTTGAGCATTGGAGTGCATTTGCAGGTACCAACCACCGTGATACCCCAGCAGGAATTCACTCGACGCGCGGTTGAGATCCCAGTACTATGCATGACGGACCACAACATTTGATAGCAACAACAACCATGCAAGATTTATGCAGTGGATAAATCTTATGATTATTCGTAACTGTCAATCATGATCTTGCGTAATAATAGCGCTCATAACTACCTTTGACTACTCATAATTGCAGTATCAACATTTCGATCTTATAAGGATCCTCTACTATAATCAAAGGAACATGTTTCCTAATTACACTATATAAATATCAAGCTTGATCACCTTTAACAGATAATGGTTACTCTTTAACTTAAATCCTAATTGTGCACAACCTGACTTGAGTGATGAAGTGCCTTTGTAGGTTCTAACCACCCCTATTTTAACACACTCCTCTGCTGTACAAGGAGGAAAATACCAGCATGTGCCTTCTCAGGTACATCTTAGTATCTATTACTAAACAATCCTAATATATTGATTGGGCCATTTCTTTGGACTTGAACTCGATCTAGTCCTAGCTTAACCTGACCTATTCATGGCCCGGTTAATGACTGGGCTAGGACCAAGTCGACTTAATATATAAACAGAATGTACAAAATTAGACGTTATAAATAACTAATTCATAAGATTTTAGAAATATAAATATAAAATTAAAAGATATTTTATAACATATAGTATAAAATAAATTATATCAATACAAAAATATTATCATGTTATGCAAAATGTATCAATTTATGTATAGAAGTGTGATAATTTATCACTAATTTTTTAAAAAAATAAGATTTTAAGTATTATGTGGCACTAGGCTAGGCCGAGCCAAACTGAAGTGTGACTTAAACTTAACCCGAAAATATATCGAGCCAACTTTTAAGAACTCAAAGTCAACTCAATTAATTTTGCATTAGAACGGGTTATCAAGTCAGGATGGGTCATGAACACCCACCCCTTGCTCTTATCTTGTGTCTACCAAGTTTTCGATTAACTCTCCTAATTTTGAGAAATGCATGCAAATCAAATAAGAGTATAACCAAAAAATATATTTAAAAATATTAATTTGCCCATTTTCTCTAATAGTAAAAATTAACTCCTAAATTTAAAAGATATAAAGTATTCCAAAAAGTGGTCATTGATCAAGTGGTGCAAATTTCTTTACAGATTGTTTGATTTTAGAATCAATTTACACATTAATAACTCTATGAAATGTAGTTATTTATGCCCTATATTTATGCTTTATAGATAACTTAGTCCTTGTTCTTATGCATAATTGGAAGATTTTCAGCTCATATTCATCGAATTCAATTTTTAAATCTTCCTATATGATCTTGAGAAAATCTTGTCAATCTTTATGAGATTAAGTAGATTCGCACTTGTTATTAAATTAGTGATTTCTCAATTGCACGAAGGGCTCCAAACAAACAAATTCAAGAAATATTTGGACCAACATTGGAGGAGAAAGCCCAAGGAATGATTCAGCAACTCACGCTGCGGTGCAAGATGTGTCATGCAGCGGCGTGGTGGCATTAGCTTGTCACATATATAAACCCGAGGCTAGCACGCCACGACGCAACCATCTTCATGCCGCGGCATTGTGACCTAAAAGTGATTCACGCCGCGGCGCAACTTTCTTTCACACCACAGTGTGCAACTAATTTCTTTGCCTATATATACTGCTTTTAAGTGACATTCATGGAGCTAATTTTTAGATAGAAAACAACAGCTAGGGTTTCATTTTAAGATTGAGAGGAAGCAACAGAAAGTCAAGTTAGAGGCCATCTTCTTCAAGGAGGAGATTCAAGCATCAAGAGTCCACAATCATTGAGCCTTCTTCCTATTCCATTTACTTTTTCTCTTCTTGTATCATGAACGTGATTATTGTTTTTGAATTTTCGTGTTCTATGGATAGCTAAGCTATATTTAGGGGTTTCTTTGGATCCTTCTATGAATATTGATGATTTTGTAACTTTTTGAGTTAATATTGATGAATGGATTTGTTCAACCTTATTGATATTAATGCTCTTGATTGTTTGACCAACATTTAATGTGATTTGATTAAATCTATTGAACTAGACATAGGGATTTAGGTTTTAGATCATGAATATGGTTGATGCATGTTTAGCTTCATTCAAATGGTTGGGTGAGTTAATTAGCTAATAGGATAAAAATATACCCCTTGGTCATGCATAACATGAGTTTGAGAATAGACTTTAATGAGTGAAATTTGCTTTAACTCTCATGGAAACATAGTGAACTAGGCAAATGACACATGGTTAATTAACCTAGATATAAACTTTTAACTAAGATAGTTTCTTAAACTAACAAAATCATTTCATCCATGTTGCTTAAAAAGATTGCATATTTTCAATTGAAATAGTAGGTGAAGAAGAATCCCCTATTTTCTAATCATCGTATCTCAACCACAATTTATTGCAATTTTGAGTCCTTGATACCATAGTTATTCCACACACCTTTTACCTTAATGAATGTTCTTGAATAGAATTAATTAAGCTATTTGTCAACATTTAGCATTGGATTTAGTCTTATCCTCGTGGAAATGATATTTTACTTATCATTATATTACTTGTACAACTCATGCATTTGCGATGTAAAAAAGGATCAATAAGTTTTTGGCGCCGTTGCCGAGAAATAGACGTTATTTCTATATTGCTAATATTGACAACGATCTTACTTAGTTCTAATTTACATTTTTATTTTAGTAAATTTTAATTCAAGTTTTCATTATTTCTTTGTCTTAGGTATTATTACAATGGTGGATGACAACAATCACACTAGCCTTTGAGGGAGTTTGCAACTCCTCAAATGGAAAATCTCATGTCAAGCGTAAGATAGCCTCCCATCCACGCCAACAATTTTGAAATCAAACCAACCATTATTCAAATGATTCAAACTTCGGTGCTATTTGGCAATTTGCCAAGTGAAGACCATAATGCTCACTTATCAAATTTCTTAGAGATTTGTGATACATTCAAGCATACTGGAGTCTCTGAAGATGTCATTCGCTTAAGGCTCTTTCCATTTTTTCTTCGAGATAGAGCCAAGAGTTAGTTACAATCTCTACCAACTAGGTCAATCAGTACTTAGGCAGATGTATGCAATAAATTCTTGAACAAATACTTTCCACCAGCAAAGACAGCTGAATTGGTGCATGACATCACCTCATTCACTCAATCTGAGTCTGAGTCTTTGTATGAAGCTTGGGAGTAGTACAAGGATCTTCTTGGTAGGTGTCCACATCATGAGATACCTCCATGGCACCAAGTTTATTCTTTTCATAAGGGCTTGCTACCACACCACCATCTCATAGTTGATACAGTTGTTAGAGGTTCTTTATTCTTCCAATTGTTAGAAGAATTGACAGACAATAGCTACCAATGGCCTTCAGTAAGAAACACTCCAAGGAAAGTGGTAGGAGTTCATGATGTTGATGTCATAACTTCATTATCATCTTAATTCGCAGCAATTACTAACAAGCTTGATAGTTTAGGACCAAGCTCTCATCAAAGCCCATTTGTTTTATGTAATAAGTGTGGGGACAATCATTCAAGTTATCGGTGCCCTTCCACCTTGGAAAGTGCTTAATATGTGGGAAATTATCACCAACAACAAAACAACCCCTATTCAAATCAATACAATCCAGGTTGGAGGAACTATTCTCATTTTTCATGGAGCAACAATCAATGAGCAACTTCTTCATCTTCTACAAATAAGAGACAAAATTATCCTTCTAGTTTTCCTTCACAAGCAAGGCAGCCCATGCAGGAGAAGAAACCATCATTGGAAGACATGTTCATACAATTTATGGTCAAAATATATTCTTACATGTCTAAGACAGATACTCATTTGGCTAAAAATGATTCAATCATTCAAAGCCAAACAACTTCAATACGAGCACTTGAGACACAAGTGGGGCAGTTAACAAGTGTAATAAATAATAGGCCCCGAGGGACTTTTTCAAGTGACACTATCAACAATACTAAAGGTACCTCTAATGAGCATTGTAAGGCCATATCATTGAGGAGTGGGAAGGAAATAGAAGGGAATCCCAAGATTAAGCTACTTGAAGAAGATGTTGAGGTGACAAAAGATGAGGTAGTTGTGAGCAATGAAGTTGAGAAGAATGAGGAAATTTCCAAGAGGAAGGTTGACGACAAGACGAATGAGGACAAGCTTTATACACCACCTCCACATTTCCCCAACAAGCTAACTAAGCAAAAACTGGATACTCAAATCCAAAAATTTTTAGAGATTTTTAAGAAACTTCATATTAACATACCATTTGCTGAGGTTTTGGAACAAATGCCTAGTTATGTGAAGTTTATTAAGGACATCTTGTCTAAGAAAAGAAGGCTTGGGGATTATGAGACCATAGCGCTCACAGAGGAATGTAGTGTCATCTTACAAAAGTAAGCTATCTCCCAAGTTGAAAGACCCAAGAAGCTTCACCATTCCTTGCATCATTGGTAATCAATTCTTTGGTAAAGCTTTGTGAGACCTAGGGGCAAGCATAAACTTGATGCCTCTATCCATCTTCCAATGGTTAGGGTTAGAGGAGGTGAAGCCAACTTCGGTTACTTTGCAGTTAGTTGACCGTTCCCTCACTTATCCGAAGGGAGTCATAGAGGATGTCTTGGTCAAGGTAGACAAGTTTATTTTCCTAGTTGATTTCATCATCCTGGAGATGAAGGAGGACCACAATGTACCATTGAGTCTTGGGAGGCCTTTCTTAGCTGCCGGTAAAATTATGATTAATGTGCAAAAAGGTGAACTTACTATGTAAGTCAATGATGAAAAGGTAACCTTTAATATTTACAAAGCCATGAAATTTCCAAATGATGATGAAGAATGCTCTTACATAGGTATGATTGATCAAGTAGTTAATAATGCATTTCATACTAGTTTTACTGATGATTCTCTTGCGTTATCTTTAATATCCATATATGAGAATATAGACAGGGATGATATTATGAAATGTATTAAGTTACTTGACTCCTCTACTAAGTTTTTCAAGAAGCCAAAGTTTGAACCATTGAACATATCTTCTGACAAGCTTATTCTTCAGCCCTCGATAGTCACTCCACCCAAGTTAGAACTCAAGTCATTGCCTGATCACTTGCGGTATTCATACTTGGGGGAATCTTCTATATTGTCAGTTATCGTTTCTTAGTTTTTGTCAGAGGAGCAAGAATCCAAGTTGTTGAGAGTGCTTAGAGAGTACAAGAAGGCTTTGGAGTGGACTATTGCAGATATCAGAGGCATTAGCTCTACTATTTGCGTGCACAAAATCTTATTGGAAGCTGATCACAAACCAATCATTGAACGTCAAAGGCGTCTTAACCCCATCATGAAAGAGGTAGTCAAGAAGGAGATTATCAAATGGCTAGATACAGGCATCATATACGCTATCTTTGATAGAAAATAGGTGAGTCTGGTTCAATGTATGCCTAAGAAGGGTGGAATGACAGTGGTAGCCAATGAGAACAATGACTTGATTCCCACTAGGACATTCACATGATGGCACATTTGCATGGATTATAAGAAGCTTAATACTGCAACCTGGAAGGATCATTTCTCATTACCATTTATTAATCAGACGCTGGATAGGTTGGTAAGTCATGCATTTTACTATTTCCTTAATGGGTATTCAGGGTACAATTAGATTGTTATTGCCCTAGATAATCAAGAGAAAACTACTTTCACCTACCCATATGATACTTATGCTTTTTGAAGGATGCCCTTTGGTTTATGCAACGCCTTAGCAACCTTTTAAAGATGTATGATGGCTATCTTCACTAACATGGTAGAGAAATGTTTGGAGATTGTCATGGATGACTTCTCAGTCTTTGGTGACTCCTTTGATGAGTGTCTTCATAATTTGGCTCTTGCATTGCAAAGGTGTGAGGAGACAAACTTGGTGCTTAATTGGGAGAAATGTCATTTTATGGTCCAAGAAGGTATAGTACTTGGCCATAGAGTATCACATAAGGGAATAGAGGTTGATAGAGCTAAGATTGAGGTCATAGAGAAACTTCCTCCACTAATTTCAGTGAAAGGAGTCCAGAGTTTCCTCAGGCACACTGGATTTTACCAGAGGTTTATCAAAGATTTTTCCAAGCTAGCCAAACCACTTTGTAACTTGTTAGAAAAATATATACCTTTCGAGTTTGATGAGTCATACATGGAAGCCTTTATGTAGTTGAAGAAAAGACTTGTCTCAACACCTATTATCATTAGTCCTGATTGGACCCTACCATTTGAACTGATGTGTGACACTAGTGACTATGCAATTGGAACGGTATTGGGCCAAAGGGAGAACAAAATCTTTCACTCCATTTATTATGAAAGCTGGACACATACTGATGCATAGTTGAACTACACCACTACAGAGAAAGAACTCCTTGCAGTTGTCTTTGCATTGGACAAATTCTGGGCATATTTGGTTAGTGCTAAAGTCATTGTCTTCATGGATCACTCGGCCATTAAGTATTTAGTGAGTAAAAAAGATGTCAAGCTGAGGTTAATTCGTTGGATTTTATTGCTACAATAGTTTGACCTTGAGATTAGAGATTATAAGGGTGCTAAGAACCAGGTGGCTGACCATCTTTCTAGGTTGGAAAAATGAGAATTATTAACATGACCCAACTTTGATGCTTGAGACTTTCCCAAATGAATAATTATTTGATGTGATTGCTAGCTCAGATCCTTGGTATGCTGATTATGTCAACTATATTGTGAGTAGTGTTCTACTACCTGATCTTTATCACTAACAAAAGAAAAATTTCTTGCATGATGTTAAGTTTTATTTATGGGATGAGCCTTATCTTTTCAAGCAGTGTGCTGATCATTTAATTAGAAGATGAGTGCCCTTGGAAGAAACTGAGGACATCCTCAAGCAATGTCATGCTTCACCATATGGGGGTCACTATAGGAGTGAATGAGCAGCAACTAAGGTGTTGCAATCATGTTTTTATTGGCCTTCTCTATTTCAAGATTCCCACTCATTTGCAGCTAAGTGTGATAGATGTCAAAGGACCAGAAACATCTCAAAAAGGAATGAGATGCCTTTGAACTCCATTTTGGAAGTGGAAATCTTTGATGTGTGGGGCATAGACTTTATGGGCCCCTTTGTATCGTCCTTCGGTAACCGTTAAATGCTTGTAGCAGTGGATTATGTATCAAAGTGGGTGGAAGCTTGTGCCCTACCTACTAGTGACTCTAAGGTGGTCCTTAATTTTCTTAAAAAGAACATTTTCACAAGGTTAGGCACCTTTAGAGCCATTGCTAGCGATGGGAGATCACATTTTTGCAGTAAGTATTTTGCTGCTATACTTGCCAAGTATGGGGTGACACATAGGGTAGCCACCGCTTATCATCTACAAATAAGTGGCCAAGCAGAGGTTTCTAATAGAGAGTTGAAAAGGATTTTAGAAAAAATTGTGAGTCCTTCTAGAAGGGATTGGTCTAAAAAATTGGATGATGCTTTCTGGGCATACCACACTGCTTATAAAACCCCTCTTAGCATATCTCCATACAAATTAGTCTTTGGCTAGGCTTGCCACTTTCTTGTAGAGCTTGAACACCATGTTTATTGGGCCATCAAGAGATTAAATTGGGATTATGAAGCTAATGGGAAGAAAAGATTGTTGCAACTGAATGCACTTGATGAATTCCACTTATAAGCCTATGAAAATACCAAGATCTACAAGGAAAAGGTAAAGAGGTGGCATGATAAGCACATTATCCCAAGAAGCTTTGCACCAGGTCAGAAGGTTCTCTTATTCAATTCAAGGCTAAAATTGTTTCCTAGCAAGCTCAAATCCAGATGGCCAAGTCCATTTTTAGTTAAGGAAGTGTTTTATCATAGTGCTGTAACCCTAGAAGACTCAGTTTCAAAGTCAACCTTTAAGGTCAACGGCCAGCGGCTCAAGCTTTACTTAGGTGATGAGGTGGAGAGACACACATTCTCACTCACCCTTGCCCCTCTATCTTAAAAGTCTACAAAGTCTTAGTTGGACTATAACTAAGGTCCTTCTTGAGAGGGAACCCAAGTTCTTATCCTTTGTTTTATTCTTGCACTTAGGACCTTTGATTTTAAGGTTTTGTGTTATTTTGGTTATACATACAATAATCTAACCATCTAGACTAATTTTGTAGGTGGTGGAGATCCCTGGACAGTAGCAGCAGCTGCTGAGTTATGTTTGTTGCAGAATTTTACAGACAAACTCCTCACGCCATGGCACAAGCTTCTTCACGTCGTGGCACAGGTGCATTTTTGGGTCATCATGGCTTGGAGGTTGAGAGCTCCACACTGCGGTGCACCTTTTGTTCACGCCGCGACAACCCTATGTCTAAGTACGCCACAACGTGCATAACTTTATGTCGCGGCATAGTTTGTTTAAAAAAATAAAAAATAAATAAAAAATATAAGCTGGAATTTTTGAATTCATGCCACGACGCAAACACATTCATGCTGCGGTGTGCTACCCTAAAGTGAAACGCGCATTTCATTGGAACATGGGCCATGGCGCAAGTACATGTACGCCGCGGCGTGCTTTGGCAGAAAAGGTTATATGCGAATAGTTTGCATTTTTCTCTCGTTTTCCCTCATTTTTTGTTATTCTATTTGTTTCTCTCATTCTTGTATTCCCTACCTGCCCCACCCCTTCTCCTTCACTATTATCCTTCCTTTCCAGGTTTATTTCCTTCCTTATCTCTTTGTTCTTTGGTTACATTATTTATTTTGCTTTTTATACTATTTTAGCTATTATTTTCTATTTTTGGGTTGTGCTGTTTGGATTTTTGTATAGAATGCATGATAATGACCTAACCTTGGTGCTGCCCTGAGTGCTATTAGGTAAAAGCATCATGTTTATCCCAGTGTCGCGACATACCTATTTTATGCTACAGTGTGTGTTGGAATTTTCATATATGTCGCAGCGTGCCTACTTCATGTCGCGATGTGAGTTTGAATTTTCATGTATGTCGTGGCGTGTCTGCTTGATGCCATGGCGTGAGCTGGGATATTTCTGTATGCTGTGACGTGCCTACTTCATGTCGTGACATGTCACCCTAATATGTGCATATTTTTTCTATTTTGCATGTTTTTCACATTTTTGAATACTCTATTCCAGTTCTGACATTGCAAATATTTTGATAGGTACATGTACCCTTTACCAGCCACTATGCCTCCAAAGCGACAGAAGGGATCTAGTAGCCAGCGTAACCGGGAGCCTTCTCCTCCTCTTGAATTTGATAGGAGGAAATTTGTATCCGCTGCAGCTGCAAAGAGATATAATACATTGGTCACCAGACCAGTGATCCCGAAGCATAGCTTTAGCTTCATCGAGGGCATGCATCGGGTTATATACAACATCACACCATCACTAGGATAAGTTTGCAAAACACCCAGAGGTTGTTGTTCTTCCATTGGTTTGCGAATTCTATGCGAACGAGGAATTCTTTGACCTGCCGACTACAGCCAAAGTTCATGGTGGCATGGTCTCCTACTCACCTGCATCTATTAGAGCAGTATTGCGTTGCTATCTCCCCCAAAGGTCGGCGACTACGGTGAGTTCCCGCACTGGGAGCTAAAGGGCATAGATCTTAGTTTGGTCATGACTTGGATTTGCAACCCAAACCAGCCTGTGGTCTGGAACGTGAGTGTACAGACACAAAAGTTGTGCAACTTCCCACACTTATGCCTCATCCTAGAGGCAAAAGTGTGGTATTACTTCATCTCCCACCGCATCCCCCCATTTGGGAACATGTCAAAGGTTACCAGAGACAGGGCGATCCTTATTTATGCCATCATTGATCGACACTCCATAGATGTCACCCAGCTCATACTTGACCATATCAAGAGATCAATGTAGGACTACAAGAGCCTCTTCTTCTCTTCCCTCATCCAGACACTCTATACCAGATCACATATACGGTGGGAGAAGCATGAGGAGTTGATTGATGTGAAACAACCTCTCAATGACTCTATCATTGAGCAGTTGGGTGTAGCTCCAGCTCCAACTCTAGCGCCTCAGAGATAGAGACAGGCTCGTTGAAAGCTTAGAGCAGCCGCTCCTCCAGATGCAAAGTGGCGTCAGTCCATGGTGTCCCAGATGGCACATTTGCTTGCATTACAGACATGCCAATATCATTACACTATCTAGAGTTTTCGATGGATAGCGGAGCGCATGAGGTATCCCATGGATGATTTCCCTGTGCCTGAGTTCCCTCCGGAGGCGGTCGTTGATCCTCCACTACAGCAACAAGATCATGGAGAGGCAACTGATGATGTAGAGTAGGCTAAACAGGAGGAGGCTGATGATGATGATGCAGAGGACTAGATCCGATGCACACAAAGCATCTTCTTTTCTTTTGTATTTACTTTTGATATATTTTGAACAGTGGGGACACTGCTTCCCTTTGGTTTAGGAGAGTATCATAACATGTTTTGATATTATAATTTAATGTATAACATATTTTGATATTTAAAGTATGCAGTAGTAATAGTCATTGTATTATCATGCTTATATATTAAATTTGGCTATTACTGATGGTTGGTGATGATTTTTTTTTAAGTGTGCACATGATGTTTTACATGTTTGATTAAAAAAGCAAGATCTTTTTGAATGCATAACATGTATGCCAATCGCTAGTGTGGTATTGGTTTCCCAACAATAAAAACATATGCAAATTGACCTCGATATTTCTGTGAATCCATATGTGATCTTAAAAGCATGATGAAACATTCTAGTCTCTTTGTATGCATGATAAGTATCCCACTTATATGCATGTTTAACTTTGAAAATGATAAGAATGCTTGTCTAGAGAAAGTTTATGGAATTTACATATAGAGTTTTCAAGTATCCTAGAAATTGTTTTTAAGCTCTCTTGAGCGAAATCCTAGATGATGCATGATTGAGGAAATGATTAAAGTATTGTTTGGACCATTTGAGCATTTCCAGCTTACTTTTACATGAGTATATCCATAGGTCCCCTTTGAAGCTTTATAAATGTTTGGCCTTTTATTTTCTTCAATCACCTTATATTCCCTACCATGTTAACCCTTCTCAAGCATGTGAAAACATTACATTCTCTTCCTACCTTCATTGTTTGTTGAGTACATAACATGATATTTCTTGAATTGAGCCCAGTGATTAAGGGTATTAATGCATGCTCATTACAAAATGAGCTTGAAGGAATCATATGCTATAAAGAAATTGTAATAATAATAATAAAAAAGAACAAAAAAAGCAAATGAATGAAATAAAGAAAAATGCAAAAGAAGCATCAAGTGATTTTGAAGAGTTTTATTCTTTCTTTTATTTTTAAATACCCTAACAGTAACACTAGGAGGCTCAAATTCTTAACATTTGTACTGAATCCTTTTCCTTTTTGTTCTTCTGCCCATTACCATTGGCCTTACATTACAAGCTGTTAAAGCCCCTTTTGATCCTCAATAATGTGTGATTTACATTAGTGGAAAGAAAGTTAAAAAACAATCTTGTGGATTATATGATTCATATGCATGTGTATGCCCATAAACTTATCTGGAGGAGTATGAATTGAATAGAAGTGGTTTAGCTTGCATGATTGTGGGAAATGTACTTTGCATAAAAAGAGACTTTAAATGTTAGCATACTAAGGATTGTGTGTAGTGGATTGTGAGGCATGAGCATTCTTTGAGGGCTTATACAATCATTATACACTGGTTGTAGTTTAATTGAAAATTGAATTCATATTAGTTGTTGAATACATGTTGAGCATGAGTTATCAATGCAAGTGTATTGAATCATACTTTATGCCCTATTGAATCATAGGGGTGTGATAACTCCATGAAATGTGGTTATTTATGCCCTATGTCTATGCTCTATAGATAACTTAGTCCTTGTTCTTATGCATAATTAGAAGATTTTAGGCTCATATTCATGGAATTCAATTTTTATATCTTCCTATTTGATCTTGAGAAAATCTTGTCAATCTTTATGAAATTAAGTAAATTCACACTTGTTTTTAAATTGGTGATTTTTTAATTGCAGGAAGGGCTCCAAACAAGCAAATTCAAGGAAGATTTGGACCAATATTGGAGGAGAAAGCCCAAGGAATGATTCAACAACTCATGCCGCGGCATAAGATGTGTCACGACGCGGTGTGGTGGCATCAACTTGTCACATATTTAAACCCGAGGATAGTACGCCGCGGCGCAACCATCTTCATGCCGCGACGTTGTGACCTAAAAGTGATTCACACCGTGGCACAACTTTCTTTCACGCCGCGACACATTACTAATTTCTTTGCCTATATATACTATTTTTAAGTGACATTCAGGGAGCTAACTTTTAGACATAAAACAGCAGTTAGGGTATCATTTTGAGATTGAGAGGAAGCAAAAGGAAACCAAGTTGGAGGTCATCTTCTTCAAGGAGGAGATTCAAGCATCAAGAGTCCACAATCATTGAGCCTTTTTCCTATTCCATTTACTTTTTCTCTTCTTGTATCATGAATATGATTATTGTTTTTAGATTTTCGTGTTCTATGTATAGCTAAGCTGTATTTAGGGGTTTCTTTGGATCCCTCTATGAATATTGGTGATTTTGTAACTTTATGAGGTAATATTGATGAATGGTTTTGTTCAATTTTATTGATTTTATTGCTCTTGATTGTTTGGCAAACGTTTAATGTGATTTGATTAAATCTATTGAACTAGATATAGGGATTTAGGTTTTAGATCATGAATATTGATGCACGTTTAGCTTCATTCAAATGATTGGGTTAGTTAATTAGCTAATAGAATAGAAATATACCCCTTGGTCGTGTATAATATGAGTTTGAGAATAGACCTTAATGAGTGGAATTTGCTCTAACTATCATGGAAACATAATGAACTAAAAAAATGACACATAGTTAATTGACCTAGATATAAGCTTTTAACTAAGTTAGTTTCTTAAACTAACAAAATCATTTCATCCATGTTGCTTAAAAAGATTGCATATTATGAATTGAAATAGTAGGTGAAGAAGGATTCCCTATTCTCCAATCATCGTATCTCAACCACAATTTTATTACTATTTTTAGTCCTTGATACCATAGTTATTCCACACACCTTTTACCTTAATTAATGTTCTTGAATAGAATTAATTAAGCTATTGATCAACATTTAGCATTAGATTTAGTCTTATCCTCGTGGAAATGATATTTTACTTATTATTTTATTACTTGTACAACCCGTGCACTTACGCTATAAAAAGGGATCAACACACATGAGCCTTGCTTGAACTTTAGCCAAGTCCTCTTACACTAGGTATTATGCCTCATTTTTAATGGAAAGCAAAGTCTTTGTAATAAAAAAATTTATTGCAAAAAGTAATATTGAATTAGAGGAAATGTCGTTAGAATTTAATTTTTATTCGTTGTTATAAAATGTTTTTAAATTATGACACAATTTTTTTTTTTTGCAAGGTCTCGAGGTGTTTACACACTTTTTAATTGTAGGACTAATCTTTACTCATGCGACAATTTGGCCCTAGCTTGTAGGTGCTTCTAATGAGTTTTTGTTGGGTACGAACAAAACAACCCAATAAAGGCCCAATAAGGCAGAACCCATGTAACCGGCTACCTCTCGGTCAACACATGGGATTATCGCATCTCCCAATGACCATCTTCAAGCCTATAAGTACCCGTACTCTCCTTACATTCTTGAGGTATGCTCTCTCACTATATCTTTTCTCTTTTTAGTTATTCTTTATATACTTGGCACTGACTTCAGGCTTTGGAGTAGTCTGGGGTGCTTTCTGCCTGCTTTTCTTTGCAAGTAATTGAGCGCGTTCGAATTATGACTAAGAAGTTGGGACTCGAGCTAGGGCTATCAAGTATGATCTTACTGGCACACAACATTACCCTCACATGTGGGAGATTTACCCATTCGATATTCAAACAGCTAAGCATAGATTGCCTCAAAATCATATTATCTAATGCATACCGCCACCAATGAGGTCCAACCAGCTGGCGACACCTTGGGTCCCGTATCTGAGGATATTGCCAAACGACAAGCCAAATCAACTCACAACTATACGAGGTCTTAAACCTCCAACTATAGCTAAAAGAACAAACTATCACAAATAACATGCGGGAGTTAATCTTGGGAAACACAGGACTCGACCTTAATGAAATTTATTCTCCCAAGCAAGAGCCAAGGCTCAGTAGTGAATGGAACCAACTGCAAGGTATAACCTCGAAATATATTCCATCTTAGGACACCATGCCAACTAACCTTGAGTACTCCTTCACGTATCTCAACCCATAGGTCAACTCGTTCCCTGGCAACGACCAAACTCCTTTCGTACAACCAGGATGTAGGCACCATACATCTGGTTACAAGGGTATCCATCACAAGCACAACCTCAAGGCTTGCCATCAGGAGTTGCCATATCACCACTAAACTGATACGATCCACCTAAGACAACATTACCTTTTCCGATCAAGTCAATTTTTTTGGGATTACATTATGACTGCCCCTTGACAATAAGTTGTCATCCAATATTGAAGCATGCGATAGAAACACGGACCCTTAAGAACACATCAAAGCCTTACACTTGTCCATCCTCTTGTCAGAAGTGAATGATCAAATTGCATACAGAGATTTCCCTTGTATTCTCAAAAGGCAGCCCCTCTAGTGGTTCACATCCTTAAAGCCCGGCTCAATGTGGAACATCAATTATCTTACTAGGAAACTCATGACGCACTTCTCCACTGGTAAAACACATATAAAGATTAATTGCTGCTTGCTTGGTGAACATAAGAAAAGGACGAAACCCAAAAAGAATACATACCCAGGTCCGACTGGGAGGCAATGCAAATTAGAAATCACAGCAAGAGGTAACCATGCACGAAATAATGTCAAGATTAAAGTCTAGATAGACTCTTTGCTAATTCCTTGGCCAAGATTATCAATTAATTGAAAGAAAGAGCATAAATACAGATAAACATAGAGGAAATTACAAAAGCTAAAAAGGAAGCAGACAAGTTGGGGGAAAAGCAAAAGAAGATAGAGGAAGAAAAGAGTCGAGGAAACCAAGATCAAAATTTGAAAACTGTACACCTCTTCGTTGCCCACTAGAATAGATCCTGCAAGAAAACTACAACTTTGTCTTTATCCACTTTCCAAAATCCAGGAAAACCAGGAGGCTAAACATAGACATGAACTAGTACTGCAACTTCCATTATGATCATGCTCACACCACCGAAGAATGTGTCGACGTTAATGCCAAGATCGAAGAACCAATCCGAAGAGGATGCTAACAAAGTTCGTGGCTCTTATCATAAATGAAACTCATAGACCTTATAGGTACAGAACTATTACTCCTAGGAGGAATCAATAAGGAATGCCCAACCCCTACAAGAAGGGGAAGGAGAGAAGATCTAAGGTATTGTTGACACCATTGCTAGTGGAGTTGCCAAAAAGAATAACTAAAAAAAAAGGAATATCATTCATGCCTAGCCATTAGAGCAACAAACATCATCTCAAGAAAAGACCCACCTCAACCACCAACAATGCTCTTAGACGAGGACTTGGCTAAAGTTCGAACTGCATATAATGATCCAATGGTAATCTCGGCCATAATTGACAACTTCATCGTGAGGAAAGTCTTTCTCAACCAAGCTAAAGATCTGAACAAGAAAAGCTGAAGCCATTCACTGGTTTCTCGGTAGGCTTCACAGATGCGAAAGTATAGGTGTTGGTATAAAAATAACATTTTTTTTTTCAATTTATAAGATTTCGATGATCAGTTGAGGACTTACTGCGAAACCTTATACGATTTTACCAGAATCAAAGGTAATAAGGTTATTGAGATAACGTTTTCAATTTGAAAATTACTAAAATGGTAGTTTCGATTTGATATCGAAAAATGGTAGTTTGAGGCAAAATTGTAAGTTTGAAACTAAAGTATTAGTTTCGATTTGCTATCAGAAATGATACTTTTGACTTTATACTATGAATGATGACTTTGAGTGGGTCTCGAACAATGAGACTTTCGACTTCAGTGATTATTATGGTCGAAGTTGCAGTAAAAACTCAAAATTATCGAAAGGATAATTTTGATTTGACGTCAGGATAGGTCATTTTGTTTTCATATCAGGTGTTGTAATTTTGAATCAGTATCGAGACAAAGATTCGAATAGTAGCTACACTTAGTAAATTTTTGAAGAAATAAATAAAGGATCTCGACCAAAAGTCATCAAATGATTGAATATTCAAGTTTGAATTCAAAAGAAATGATTTGAATTTGAAATAGAAGTTAGCAATGGTTGCAAATACTAGATCAAGACAATACAATGATTGCTGACAAAGATTGAATAGTTACTTATAGTATGAAGATTGCTTATAAGGATTTGGTGGTTACTTGACAAAGATTACCAATCATTTAGCAGTTATTTTTGTTTTAAACACATGTCAAGATCTTGCAAAAATGGTAGTTACTTAGAAAGTCTATAAATACCAAGAGGATGGAAACACTTAGTAGTTAGAAATTCAATATTCACAAACACTTGTAACTTACGCTTTCAAGTCATTGACATCTCGAGCAAACAGTGCAAGCCTAGTCTAGTATGTTTCCATCCACTTTTATTCTTATACACTTTACAAATTCAATACAATTTTAATTTACAGTTCATTTACATTCAAATCGTTTGCTTTTCTGCAAACTCTTTTCTACTCCTGATCAAGTAATTTTTCTAAACATCATTTGAGTTCTTTTAATTGTTTTCATTTACTTGTTTAATTACTTTTCTGAAAATTCATTTTTCTGCACTTTACACATTTTCACGTTTACTTTTCATTGTCTTTTACTTTGCTTTACTTTATTTCATGCTCTTTAATTTCAACATTTTATATTACTTGTCACATTTACTTCAATTGCACTTTTACTTCTGTTGTTTACATTTCATGTCATTTAACTTGCCTTATTTTTATTGATTTTCTTACTTTCCAAAACAAAGTTTTCTTTTATTTCTACTTATTTTCACCAAGTTTTATATTTCGCATGAACACTTCAATTTCGATTCACACAAGTCCGTGCTTCATTCAAAATTATCCTTTCGCATTCTTAAAAGATCAGTTTAGGAACAAGAGAGTTCCAAGAGGAAGCTATTTTCTTTCCTGAATTAAGATCGAGAATCAACTTTGTCCATAGACAAATGTTTACCACAGACAAATTGGCATTAGTGAAAATATTTTGGTAAACGAATTGGTACACCCAGTGGGACCTATTAATAAACTGATATTTTAAAGGATTTTATTTGTTTATGTGCTTGAGAAGTGGTAAAATACTGCCAAGAATGTCTGATAACACATCACCGAGTGCTCAGAACCCCCAATTAGAGAACAATGGAGCCAATGGCAGTAGAGACACCATAGTCTCTACAAATTTGCCACAACCTTTGGAGCCTGTGATTAGTGAAGTCACAAGGGTGCCTGTTTCAAACTTAGAAAACAGAACTCTTAGGGTGAGTAGAACCGCACCTTTATATGGGTTGCCTCTTGGGTTTACTCCCCAAAATGTTACACAAAATATAGGCATTGCCCAAGCCACATACACAAGTCCAATACCCAATGTTTCACCAAGAAACCAAGTGGTAAATGGTAGTGGTCAAGTTGTAAGAATCAATGCAAATCAAACTAATAGGCCAAATATGAAAATACCACTATTCCCAATTTTCCCATGGATTTGTCTTCGATTCCTTCAGGGAATACGAATACAGCCCTAATAACATCAGGCAATAGATTGATAAAAGGATCCACGAGATGATCCACATGCTAATTTAGCAAATGACCACTGTGATAACCCCATTCATAGAGTCAACCATTAACACCTACACCACATTGGCTAGGTAAATGAGTAGGATTGTTGATATCTTTGGGAGCCCAGAGGAATCCATAGATAATCAAAGGGGAAACAATCAACCTGTTTATCAAGAAAATGCCCAATTGGTAAATAATCCCAATGTTAATAACACAATTGAGGATAAGCAGCCAAGAGAAAATCCACCTAGCCTAAATGCAAGATTTCAAATAGTCATTTGAAATCAAGATGCTGATAACCTCCTAGAAGGGATTAGTCTAAGTAACCTTGGGGGCAACAAAACATCCACCAAGCAGTTGAGTAGGTGCTCAACAGGTATGGCTTTGATATGGGATACGCAAATCATCCCAATTTTGTATTAGCCTTCCTTGATTTCATCCAACAGGCAGAATTGCCCTGAGGATGCAAAGCACCTAAGATCTCTAGCAAATTTGTTAAGGAAAGTGGAGAGTCTACAGTAGGGCATATTGCTCGATATACCATTGAAGCAGGGAGTGTACCCTCAAATGAATATTTAAAAATGAAGTATTTTCGCAACTCTTTAACTAAGAATGCCTTTACTTGGTTCACAACTCTTCCACCAAATTCGATGCACTCTTGGAACCAGTTGAGAAGAAACTTCCATGATCAATTCTTTAGAGGAGAGACTAAGGTAAGTCTCATGGATTTGTTTAATATCAGGAGAGGTAATGGAGAAACTATCAATGATTACCTACCCAAATTTAGGCAAATAAAAGCTAGATATTTCACAGTCATCCCTGAATATGAAGTAGTCAAGATAATTGCTGGTGGTTTAGACTATTCAATTCGAAAGAAACTAATAAACCAGTAACTCCTAGACATGTCTCAGCTTGCAGATAAAATGAGACAAATAAAGCAATTGAAACTTGAAAAGGAAATGTTTAAGAAACCCCTTAGAAAAGAAAAGGTTGCATATGTCAAAACTTCTGATGTTCAAGAAAAATACTTCACACAATCAAAAGATAATGAAGTAGCTTATATCGAAGTAGATGAGGTTAAAGATGATGAGGAGAACGAGGTTAACATAGCAGAATTAAAGTATGCTCCTCCCTATATTTGTTCTTCTTTAATGTCTAATTGAATTAAGGATAACATCAAATCCTCTAACAGACCAACTTATACTTTCGATATCTCGAGGGCAGATTTAATCTTTGATGTCTTATTAAAAAATAAGTAAATCAAACTTCCTGATGAACATAAAATCTCTTTACTTGAAGAAATAAATGGTCAAAAATATTTTAAATATAATAATAGATATGGTTATTATTTGACAGGGTCAAAACATGTTACCCATTTGCTAACCGCAAGTGCACGAATCACTCAAGTAATACAGATACAGAGTAAAAGTTCGTTCCCACGAGGATAATTATTTATAAAGCTAAGTACCAACTAATAGCTTAATCAATTCTATTCAAGGACATAAAAATAAGAAAGCAATAAACTAAACTAAATCTAATCTACAAAAGCAATAAATATAAATAGTTAGGTTTCAGGGAATCCTTCTTCACCCCTACATCTACCAATAACATGCAATCCTCCTTATTAATATAAATGCGCTGATTAGGTTAGCTTGAGAATTTGATTTAGCTAAAAGTCTATGTCTAGGTCAATCAACCATAGTTTCATTCACCTAACTCCTTAGTTAGAACCAAAATCCACTCATGAACGATCTATTCTCAATCACACACTATGTATGGCCAATAGGTATATTTCTATCCTATTAACAAATCAACTCATCTAAGTCAATTGAACTTGACGAACATGCATCAATCATACCATATCCATATTGACAAATATCTATGTCTAGTTCATTTGCAATATTAGGATCATGCAATTGATGGCCAACCAACAGCAAGCATTAAGCATAGATTATGATTGAACAATAACCAAACATCCACACAAACTTAGAGAAGAACACATCATTAATATATATAGAAAAGGATCTAAAATATTCCTAAATATAGCGTGTTTGGATGCATACTTTTGAAGACTTGTTTTGATGATAACAAACGTGAAGAATAAATGAAGATGATAAATAGACCAAGTTCAAGTTCATATTTGATTAGCATTAGGACTTAGGATCTATTGTACGGAGCTCACATTGATATCTCTTTGTTTTTAATCAAAAAGATAAAGCTTGTTTTTAAACGTAGTTTTTAAAACGTTTTTGAACTGGGTTATTCGAATAGAACCTAGTCTATTCGAATAAACCCTTTTACGAGACTTTGTGTTTTAAGCTTTATTCGAATAACATGGCCTTTTATCTGAATAAATGAGGTTTTTCAGAACTGTGCTTTAAGTGAGTTATTCGAATAACTCATACGTTATTCGAATAAATCCATTCTGTCTGAACTTCTTTTAAACTACGTTATTCGAATAAATAAGCTGTTATTCGAATAACCCCTCGTTTTCAGAACTATGGTTTTAATAGAGTTATTCGAATAACAGGTTGGTTATTCGAATAACCCATTTCAGACAAGCCTTTAAATTGGTTTCAGGAACAGTGTTATTCGAATAACCTGTTAAATTATTCGAATAAACACGTTTGAATACGCAGTCTGATATGGAAACTTTCAAACGTTTTAATTCGGATAAATTTGTTTTAAATGCTCTTAATTATACCCAACGACTAATTCATCTGTTTTTCCCTATAAATAGCAAGCTTGGGTCATGAATTTCAGAGCCCATAATTCTGAACTATTTTCTGATTACTCTGATTTGTGAAAACTATTTTCTACGCTCTTCTTATTTAAAAAACTTTGAGATATTTCTGTGAGAGCTCCATTAGCACTTCAATTTGTATTACTTACTCTGAGTGAGAGTTTCTCTTCATCTATTTTCTGATATTCTGTATCGAGGATGAGGTATCCCTCAAGGTTTGTATAAGGGTGAGGTATCCTCGTGGTGAGACTTTAGCACAAGGGTAGAGTGTCCCTGTGTGTGAAAAGTGCTCTATTTTGTAACGGTAGCAAGCACCTATTGAAGCTTGTATACTTAGTGAAAAATCTCGACTTTCGAGGATTGGGCGTAGACCACAAGTGGGTTAGTGGTCGAACTAGGATAAATACTGTGCCTGCTTCTCTTTTCCCTAATCTCTTTATTTTATGCAATTTAATTTACTGCACATTTATTTTTTGCTACTCTTTATTGTTTCTTTTCTTCTTCTCGTTCCTTCTGTGCATTTATTTATTAAGCTTTTAATATTTGTCTTAATTTAAAAAGAGGTTTTGCGAAAAAGTTTTATACTTAATTCACCCCCTCTTGAGTACTAGAAGCCACTTGGTAACAAGTGGTATCAGAGCTAGACTCTTGTATAAAGAGCTTAGCAGCTTCAAGAGAACATGGCTTCTTCAAATGGTTTTTCTGAAGGATCTTCCATAAATCGACCACCCTTTTTCAATGGGGATGGTTATGCATATTGGAAGGAAAGAATGAAAATCTTCATTGAAGCTATTGATCTAGATGTATGGGATGCTGTCGAAAACGATGCTTTTATACCCATACATGAGGTCGATGGTGTCAGGACCGAAACACCACGAAATAAATGGTCTGATGAAGACAAAAGAAAAGTTTAATTTAATTTAAAAGTCAAAAATATTATTACTACTGCTTTGGGATATGATGAGTTTTTTAGAATTTCAAACTGCAAAACTGTAAAGAAATGTGGGACACTTTGCAAGTTACCCATAAGGGTACTAGTGAAGTTAAGAGGTCGAGAATCAATTCTCTAACTGGTGAATATGAACTATTCAGAATGAACCAAGGAGAAAGCATTCAGGAAATGCAAAAGAGGTTCACCTATATAGTTAATCATCTTGCATCTTTAGGCAAAAGTTTTTCTAACGAAGATTTGATTAACAAAGTTTTGAGATGTCTTAGCAGGATTTGGCAACCCAAAGTAACAGCCATATCAGAATCAAGGGATTTGTCCACAATGACTTTAGCTACCCTCTTTGGAAAACTTCATGAGCACGAATTGGAACTGAGCAGATTAAGCCAAAGCGAAGAGAACGATAAAAAGAAAAAGGGAATAGCGCTCAAAGCCACTTCATCAACATTCGACAATGATGATGAAGAAAATGAAGAAAGCTTAGAGAACATCGAGGTAAGTGAAGAAAATCTGAGTTTGTTGGTTAAAAGGTTTGGTAAATTTCTCAGGAAAAAGGGAACGCAAAGAATACCTCCCTTCCCTCCGAAAAAGACTCACTACAAAGGCGAAGGAACTTCATTGACTCCAACTTGCTATGAATGTGGCAAACCTAGTCACATGAAAATAGAGTGTCCAGTTTACCAAAAGAAGAAGGAGAAATTTGAAAAGAAGCCCTTCAAGGAAAGGAAAGGAAGAAAAGCCTACATAGCGTGGGATGAAAACGACATGGACTCAACTGACAGCTCAGATAGCGAAAAAGCTCAACTGTGTCTAATGGCAAAAGGAGATGAAGAAGAAAGCGAAAATGAGGTAAGTTCTAATACTACTTTATTGCCTTCTTACGATGAGTTACAAGATGCTTTTGAGGAACTACATGAAGAATCTTTAAAATTCACAAAAATTATTTCTTCTTCTGAGAAAATAATTTCTTCTTTAGAAAATCAAATTCTTGTTTTAAATAAAGAAATAGAAGAATTGAAAATTAAAAACGAAACTTTAGGAATCAGTGATGCATGCACAAATCATTCTACACATGCTTCTACTTCTTCATCTTGTTCTTAATGTCATATACTTGAAAAAGAAATCGAAAACCTAAAGAACACTCTTTCTAAATTCACCTTTGGAAGAGATAACTTAAATATTTTGTTAGGAAGACAAAGAGTGGTTTTTCAAAAAGCCGGGATAGGTTATAACCCGAAAAATCAACAAAAACTCTATAAAAATTTCTTTGTGCATTCTAGTGTCTCAAGTAGTCCTTTTATTAAATGTTTTTATTGTGGAAGAAAAGGACATAGTGCTTCAACATGTAATGCAAGGAAAACATAAATACAAAAGTTGGAACAAAAATGGTTTGGGTTCCCAAGGGTACTATACCCAAAACTGACACACAAGGACCCAAGAAAGTTTGGGTACCAAAAGTTAAAAACTAAACTTGTGTTGTAGGTGTGCTTGAAAGCCAGGAGTTCAAATTGGTATCTTGATAGCGGCTGTTCCAAGCACATGACCGGGGACGACTTAAAATTCACCATGCTTATTCCAAAGAATCATGGACACGTCACTTATGGTGATAACAATAAAGGAAAAATCCTTGGAATCGGCAAAGTCGGTAAGAACCCTAACTCCTCTATTGAAAATGTACCGCTTGTTGAAGGCTTGAAACATAACTTGCTTAGTATTAGCCAATTATGTGATAAAGAAAATAAAGTTATATTTGATTCAAATTGTTGCATAATTGAAGATAAAAATGACAAGCATGTTAAATTCATTGGTCATAGAGTAAACAACATCTATATGATTAGTCTTGATGATATATCTTCAAATGATGCGAAATGCCTTTTAAGTAAGAATGATGATTCATGGCTATGGCATAGGAGAATTGCACACATTCACATGGACCACTTAAAGAAATTGGTCTCTAAAGAACTAGTAATTGGACTACCCAAGCTTAATTTTATAAAAGATAAGTTATGTGATGCATGTCAAAAGGGTAAACAAATAAAGATCTCTTTTAAAGCAAAAAATATAGTTTCAACTACTAGACCTTTACAACTTTTGCACATGGATCTGTTTGGACCTTCTAGAATTATGAGCTTTGGTGGGAATTACTATGCTTTAGTGATTGTGGATGATTTTCTAAGTTTACATGGACTTTATTTCTTGCAAATAAAAATAATGCATTTCTAACTTTTAAAAGACTTACCAAAGTTATTCAAAATGAAAAAGGTTTTCAAATCTCTTCTATAAGAAGTGATCACGGTGACGAATTTGAAAACAATATTTTTGAAAATTACTGTGATGAACATGGCATTAATCATAATTTCTCTGCCCCTAGAACTCCGCAACAAAACGGAGTTGTAGAAAGGAAAAATTGTTCCTTAGAAGAAATGACGAGAACTATGCTTAATGAGGCTGCTCTTCCTAAATACTTTTGGGCGGATGCTGTAAGTACAGCTTGTTATGTAATGAACCGAGTCCTTATAAGGCCTATTTTAAAGAAAACTCCATATGAGTTGTATAAGGGAAGAAAGCCAAATGTCTCTCACTTTCATGTTTTTGGTTGCAAATGTTTTGTTTTAAATAATGAAAAAGATAATTTAGGCAAGTTTGATGCTAAGTCTGATGAAGGTATATTTCTTGGCTATTCAAATCATAGTAAAGCTTTTCGTATATATAATAAGAGAACTATGACTATTAAAGAATCTATACATGTTGCATTTGATGAAACTGACCCAAGTGGATCGAGAAAGGATCTTGTTGTTGATGATGTTGCAGAAATCTTGGCGGAAACACATTTGGACAGTAAAGAAAAGGAAATCAAGGAGAAAGAGGACGAACAAAGACAAGAAGATTCGCAAGCTTTGGAACTTCCCAAAGAATGGCGAACTTCAAAATATCACTCCCTTAATCAAATTATCGGTGATGTATCTAAAAGTGTAAGTACTCGTAACTCCCTTAGAAATGCTTGTAATCACTTAGCTTTTGTTTCTCAAATTGAACCTAAGGATTTAATTGAATCTTTTGATGATGAACATTGGATCTTAGCTATGCATGAGGAATTAAATCAGTTTGAAAGAAATCAAGTTTGGGAATTAGTTGCTAAACCTAATAATCACCTTATAATTGGAACTAAATGAGTTTTTAGAAACAAACTTGATGAAAATGGTTTAATAACTAGAAACAAAGCTAGATTGGTTGCTAAAGGGTATAATCAAGAAGAAGGAATAGATTATGAAGAAACCTATGCACCTGTAGCTAGATTAGAAGCTATAAGAATGTTACTTGCTTATGCTTGCATCATGTATTTCAAATTATATCAAATGGATGTCAAAAGTACTTTTCTAAATGGTTTTATTCAAGAAGAGGTATACGTTGAACAACCTCCAGGTTTTGAAAATCATGAACTGCCCAACCATGTTTTTAAACTTAAAAAGGCTTTATATGGTTTAAAGCAAGCTCTTAGAGCTTGGTATGAAAGGTTGAGTAAGTTTCTTTTGGAAAATGATTTTTCAAGAGGAAAAGTCGACACTACCCTCTTTATTAAAAATAAAAAGCATGACATTCTTCTTGTGCAAGTATATGTGAATGATATTATCTTCGGTGCTACTAATGGTTTCCTTTGCAAAGAATTTGCTAAGTCAATGCAGAATGAATTTGAAATGTCAATGATGGGAGAATTGAATTTCTTCCTTGGACTTCAAATCAAACAAACGGACGAAGGGACTTTCATAAGTCAAACCAAATACTGCAAGGAATTGCTCAAGAGATTCGAAATGGAAAACGCTAAACACATGGCCACTCCGATGGGCACTTCTTTCTACTTGGACAAAGATGAAGGAGGTAAATCAGTAGAAATAACGAAATATAGAGGTATGATTGGTTCTCTCCTTTATATTACTGCTAGTAGGCCAGATATAATGTTTAGTGTATGCATGTGTGCTAGATTTCAGGCAAACCCTAAGGAATCTCACTTAAATGTTGTTAAATGAATAATGAAATACCTAGTAGGCACTTCACAAATGGGCTTGTGGTACCCTAAGGGTGCCTCTTGTAGCCTAATAGGCTATTCGACTACGATTTTCTTTGGGTGCAAATTGGATGAGAAAAAGTACTAGTGGGACATGCCACTTGCTTGGTAGTTCTTTAGTTTCTTGGCATAGCAAGAAACAAAATAGTGTGGCTTTGTCTACCTGCGAAATTTGAATATGTTGCGGTAGGGAGTTGTTGTGCTCAAATCCTATGGATGAAGCAACGGCTCTTAGACTACGGTCTTCAACTTGATCACATCCCGATAAGATGTGATAACACTAGTGTAATAAATATCTCTAAGAATCCCATTGCATTCCGAACAAAGCATATAGAGATAAGACATCACTTTATCGAGATCATGTACAAAAAGGAGATTGCATTCTTGAGTTTGTTGAAACATCTAAGCAACTTGTAGATATCTTTACTAAACCCTTAGCAAAAGAAGCTTTCTTTTATATTCGAGGAGAATTGGGCATAATTGATCAATCAAATATTTAATTTACATGTTTTATTGCTGAATATTATCACATGGATATATGCTTTAAATTTTATGAATGTATGTTTTTCTGTTAGATTTATTCGAATAAACAAACCTATATTTGAATAAACCTCTTTACTGCTTATTAAAATGTGTGTTGAACATCAGCCTTATTTGAATAGAACTCAGTTTATTCGAATAAACTGATTCCTCTATTGAATCCTGTGTGTTTTTCTTCTCTGTCTATTCGAATAAGTCCCTCTTTATTCGAATAACCAGAGTCCATCTTCTATCAGGTTCTATTCTTGGTTTCTGTCTATTCGAATAACACCTTCCCTATTCGAATAACCAAAGGCCTTCGTTTATCAGTGTTTCTCTCTACCCACTGCTTATTCGAATAATCCTCAAGTTATTCGAATAACCTGAACCTGTTTCTATCAGTGTTAACTGATTGGCCTCAGTCTATTCGAATAACTCCCATAGTTATTCGAATAAACCCTGTCAGCTGGCCAAAACGCTTGGCTTTCCCAGACGTTATATTTGAATAGATCCCCTTCTATTCGAATAAACCCTAACCGTTTCACTTTTTCAGTTTCCTACGCGCCTGTCCTTTCAGCTTTCCAGCACGATTTATTCGAATAAACCCATAGTTATTTGAATAAACACAGGGTTTCTTTAAATAAACCCTCCATACCCAAATGTCTCCACCCTCTTCTTTCTTCTCTGCTTCCTTTGCTTCTGCCTCCCAAAACCTTTTCACCCCTACGTTTTCACACTCTCTCACCTTCTTCCACCATGGCCTCCTCCTCCAGCAAGTGTCCACGCACGAAGAATGCTCCAGGCTCCAACCCTCTTGATCTGAGAAGGCTCTCCTCCAACGAAGAGCATCGTGCACGCTTCATCTCGCACTTCTGGGAGCGTAACTTGGTTCAACCCAAGTACCTGGACCTTTCTTTCTTCCAGCAGCATCACGGCTTCGACTTTCTGACTTTGCTGCAAAACCAGGGAGTTCTTCAGCTTTGCTCTCACTGGGCCACCATCTATCCAGCTCTGGTGAAGATGTTCTTCTGCAATCTGGCTTTTGATGGCCAGAATCTTCTCTCCGAGGTATGTGATCAGAACATTGTGATCACACCGCTGGACTGGTTGACTCTGTTCGGGCTGCAGTTCTCTGGCGCCCTTGTTGAAGATGGTGACACGCCCTTCCTTGAAGACTTCAACAAGCTTCAGGCAGTTGAAGACTTGCTGAAGCCTGGTCTAGCCCTGCCTGACAAGGATCTCAAGGGTGGAATGCTGAAGAGCTAAGATAGGCTTCTGCATTACGCCTATGCTCACATCCTGGCTCCTCGCGGTGGTAACTACGCCTACCTCAGCGAGGAAGATGTCTTCATGCTGTGGTTTCTGAAGAATGACCATCAAATCAACTGGCCTGTGTTCATCATGAGGCACATGATGAGGGCCAAGGGCAAGGAGAAATCTGACTTGCTTTATGGTATTCTTGTCACTACCTTGTTGAGCAAGTATCCTCAGGTCTTGGAGACTGAGCGAGCCATTGCTCTGACTCACCACAACGTCTTTGGAGCTCACACCTTACGAAAAATGAAGATGATCCAAACCGATGAAGGATGAGTGTACCCAGATGAGGTCGCTGAGGATGAGCTTGCCCCTGGCGATGCCCCGCCGATGCCCCCGCCGCTCTGCCGATATACTCCCTGCTGCCCCTGCTCCTGTAACTTTGGAACAGATCATGGCTACCTTGCAAGATAACCGAGCTTACATGGAACATACCTTCTCTATTCTGTTTGATAGAATAGAAGGCGTTGAACGTGAGGTTGCTGCCCTCCGATCTGCTTCACCTGCTCCTGCACCAGCTTCTTCACCACCACCTCCGGATGCTTACTTCTAGGAACTTTAGTTCTTAGGCTATCTATTTTTGGCTTCATGTTATTTATTTCTGGCTTGTGTAATTGACTCTCTTTGTTATTAATGCATAAATAAAATTTTCTGTTGATCTATTGCTATGAGTACATTTCTTTTTATGCATGCTTATATATGTTTATGGGACTTACCCCTCCTTTTTGCTCATGACAAAAGGAGGAGAAATATTTGATCATTTGACTTTAATTGAGAAAAGACAAGTAAATTTAAAATGAGATTGGATTCAAATTGAAAGGGGGAGCTGCGCACATATCTGATATATATTACCTCTTATAATTAAAGAGGGAGAATAAGCTTTTATACCTCTTTGTGAATTCCAATTATATGCACTAACGTTTTTCTCATTGATAGTCTCATTGATAGTTTGTCATCATCAAAAAAGGGGAGAATGTGTTTGGATGCATACTTTTGAAGACTTGTTTTGATGATAACAAACGTGAAGAATAAATGAAGATGATAAATAGACCAAGTCCAAGTTCATATTTGATTAGCATTAGGACTTAGGATCTATTGTACGGAGCTCACATTGATATCTCTTTGTTTTTAATCAAAAAGATAAAGTTTATTTTTAAACGTAGTTTTCAAAACGTTTTTGAACTGAGTTATTCGAATAGAACCTAGTCTATTCGAATAAACCCTTTTACGAGACTCTGTGTTTTAAGCTTTATTCGAATAACATGGCCTTTTATCTGAATAAATGAGGTTTTTCAGAACTGTGCTTTAAGTGAGTTATTCGAATAACTCATACGTTATTCGAACAAATCCATTCTGTCTGAACTTCTTTTAAACTACGTTATTCAAATAAATAAGCTGTTATTCGAATAATCCCTCGTTTTCAGAACTCTGGTTTTAATAGACTTATTCGAATAACAGGTTGGTTATTCGAATAACCCATTTCAGACAAGCCTTTAAATTGGTTTCAGGAACAGTGTTATTCGAATAACCTGTTAAGTTATTCGAATAAACACGTTTGAATACGCAGTCTGATATGGAAACTTTCAAACGTTTTAATTCGGATAAATTTGTTTTAAATGCTCTTAATTATACCCAACGGCTAATTCATCTGTTTTTCCCTATAAATAGCAAGCTTGGGTCACGAATTTCAGAGCCCATAATTCTGAACTATTTTCTGATTACTCTGATTTGTGAAAACTATTTTCTACGCTCTTCTTGTTTAAAAAACTTTGAGATATTTCTGTGAGAGCTCCATTAGCACTTCAATTTGTATTACTTACTCTGAGTGAGAGTTTCTCTTTATCTATTTTCTGATATTCTGTATCGAGGGTGAGGTATCCCTCAAGGTTTGTATAAAGGTGAGGTATCCCTGCAGGCTGAGACTTTAGCACAAGGGTAGAGTGTCCCTGTGTGTGAAAAGTGCTCTATTTTGTAACGGTAGCAAGCACCTATTGAAGCTTGTATAATAGTGAAAAATCTTGGCTTTCGAGGACTGGACGTAGACCACAAGTGGGTTAGTGGTCGAACTAGGATAAATACTGTGCCTGCTTCTCTTTTCCCTAATCTCTTTATTTTATGCAATTTAATTTACTGCACATTTATTTTTCGCTGCTCTTTATTGTTTCTTTTCTTCTTCTCGTTCCTTCTGTGCATTTATTTATTAAGCTTTTAATATTTGTCTTAATTAAAAAAGAGGTTTTGCGAAAAAGTTTTATACTCAATTCACCCCCTCTTGAGTACTGGAAGCCACTTGGTAACATATAGCTCAACTATATAATGGATAAAGAAGAGAAGAGAGAAAGAGAAAAAGAGAAAGGAAGCTCATTGATTTGTCTCTGAAGCTTGAATCTCCTTCATCCTTGTTCCTAGCCTCCAATCCACCATCAATGGAGATCTAGCCAAAGCTATCTAATCTAAAACTAACTAAACCTAAACTAAAAGAGAGAAAACTAACCTAGACTAACCTAGATTAACTTAGATTAACTTAGATACTGAGAAAAACATGAAAAATCTAATTTATAGGCTCAGTTTGCCGCACTACGCTGCGGCCTCCACATACTTGCTCCGCGACGCCCATAGGGTCGGTTATATTGCGCCGCGGCACCCACTTCTTCTGGGCCGCGGCCCTCTCGCCTCGAGTTGAAGTATGGCAATTCTAAGATGCCTCTTAGCGCCGCGGCGCGCACTACCTTGCGCCGCGACATTGACTTATTGAAGGTAGATTTGGCTTCCTATTGGCTTTTTAGCTCAAATGCTCCATATTTGACCTTGTTTGGAGCCCTTCCTAAAAAAGAGAAAATACCAAAACAGTAACATATACAAATCTACTTAATCTCTAATCATTTAAGCACAATTTGCTATAAAACATACAAGAAAGGATCAGAATTAGAATATAACAAATATAAGTACAAAACCCTCTAAATATGCATTATAAACAAAGACTAAGCATTCATTATAGCACAGAGATAGGGCACCAATAACTACATTTTATGAAGTTATCACACCCAAAACCTAAATTTTGCTAGTCCTCGAGCAAAACAAAATAGGACTAAGTAAATCACTTCAACATTTAAATCAATTTTTATTCAGCAACTATCAATTTTCAATTTTTTTTTTCTTTCAATTAAACCAAAACTAGTGTGTAATGACTACATCAATCCTCAAAAAGTGTAAATGCCCCATAAACAACTCCACACAAACATAATCCTTAACATGCTAACAATCCAGAAAACTCTTCATGCAATTCACATTTGTCACAAACATATAAAATAAACTTCTCCTAATCAAGTCATACACATCCAGATAAGTTTATAAGCATACATGTATATGATTCACAGAATCCACAAGATTGTAAATCAACTCTCTCTCCACTAATGTAAATCACACAAGATTGAGGATCAAAAGAGACTTTATCAGCTTATAATGTTAGGCCAATGATATGGGCGAAAGAAATGAAGGGAAAAGGATACAATACAAACATTGAGAAACATAAACATGATATTCCAAGATATGAGCCACTAACTTGATATCAGTAGGGTATCCAATAGTGAATGCAGAAAACTTGCCAGAACCATGGTCGATGCTTTTCACACTTTACTTTTCTTATACTTTGCTTTTCTTTTCATTTTTCTTTTCTTTTCTTTTTCTTTTTCTTTTTTTTTTCTTACAAAGCAATGATTTTTTTTCCTTTTGACTACATCTGGTTCCTTCAGGCTCATTTTGAATTGAATATTCATTAACACCCCTAACCAATAGATTCACCTCAAGAAATAGCATACCATGAACTTAACAAACATTGATGGCAGGAAGAAAAATGTAATGCTTTCACATGCATAAGAATGGTTAACAGGTTAACGAACACAAAGGTTATGAAAAACAAATAAGGTCAAACAGTATAAGGCTTCAAAATGGGACCTAGGGATATCATCATATCAGGGTAAGCATTTTTAAGGCTCAAACGGTCCAAACAATGCCCTAATCATCTCCTCAATCATGCATAACCTAAGATTTCACCTCAAGAGAGTTCAAAAATAATTTCTAGGATAATCAAAACTCTACATGTACATCCAAAAACATTCTCAAGACAGGCACTCTTATCATTTTCAAAGTTACACTTGCATCTAAGTGAGATGTAAATCATGCATCAAAAGCAACTAAATTGTTTCACACGCTTCAAGATCACATAAGGTTTCACTAAAAAGGGGGCAAATAGCAACATTTCATATCATGAACAACCAAAACAATAGCAGCATTCTTGCAACATGTCATGCATTAGATTCAACTTTCTCAATTCAAGCATACATAATATCATTTGCAAACAGTGAAAATTGAAAATCTTGTCAAAAGCACATCAGTGATAGTCAAAATAAGATATAATCATGAAAATATGATGACTAACACCACTGTATACTCAAAATACTAATACATGTTAACATTAAATATAAAAGTAATAAAACCTATAAAGATACTCCCCCCAAACCAAAATAAAATGTATCTTTAATGAACATGGTCTATAGGGTACGAGACTCTCAAAATAGCAGCCTAACTACTATTGAGCATTACTAAATACAGAAAAAATAGAAAAAAAAAAGAAAAAGCAAAAACAAGGGCTTTGCGCAGCGGCGCTCCCATGCCTGGGCCGCGGCGTTCACAAAAAGCTGCAGAATTCTGCAGAAATCGAGCACCTGCGCCAGGGCGTGCAACACCTTGCGCCGCGGCGTGAGAACCTAAACTGCTAAATTTAGCAGCAAACTCAATTTTGCTGTTGGAATTGGCTCATATGGGTTTCTAGCTGCAACAAAACTTGTTCAAAAAGCTAAATTACAAAATGTACAACACAAACACAAATTAAAACACAAAAATAACATATTAACCTAATTAATACCTAAAACAAACTTAAAACTTAAAAACAAACAAAAACTAACTTAATAACACATATATATACTGACATACTAACACATTAACAAAAACAACTTACTAACTCAATTAACATCAATAACATACTAATATGCTAACATATTTAATTTAAACATATTAACATACTACCAATTTATGCACAAGGTAAAGACATAAATAAACATAAACATGGGGTTTCCTCCCACGAAAGGCCTGAGTTATAGTCCCAGCACGACTTTGTCACCAAAATTGGATTGCTGCGGATGAGTAGTCCTCAAAAACTTGAACTAAGGGTATCCTTTCCAGGAATCGCGAATTCCCTCAAGGGCTTGAATGATTGAAATCATTCAGCTTCTTTATTGAAACTAAAACAAAACATAAAAGAAACATAGATTATATACAACTTAAATTAGAACTAACTAAACTCATTGTCAATATCAGCAATATAGAAACTTTATCCCCGGCAACGGTGCCAAAAACTTGATAGAGTCAAAACATGTTGCCCATTTGCTAATCGCAAGTGCATGGATCGCTCAAGTAATATAGATACAGAGTAAAAGTTTGTTTCTACGAGGATAATTATTTATAAAGTTAAGTACCAACTAATAGCTTAATCAATTCTATTCAAGGACATAAAAATAAGAAAGCAATAAACTAAACTAAATCTAATCTACAAAAGCAATAAATATAAATAGTTAGGTTTCAGGGAATTGTTCTTCACCCCTACATCTACCAATAACATACAATCCTCCTCATTAACATAAATGCGCTGATTAGGTTAGCTTGAGAATCTGATTTAGCTAAAAGCCTATATCTAGGTCAATCAACCATAGTTTCATTCACCTAACTCCTTAGTTAGAACCAAAATCCATTCATGAACGATCAATTCTTAATCACACACTATGCATGGCCAATAGGTATATTTCTATCCTATTAACGAATCAACTCATCCAAGCCAATTGAACTCGTCGAACATGCATCAACCATGCCATATCCATATTGACAAATCCCTATGTCTAGTTCATTTGCAATATTAGGATCATGCAATTGATGGCCAACCAACAGCAAGCATTAAGCATAGATTATGATTGAACAATAACTAAACATCCACACAAACTCAGAGAAGAACACATCATTAATATATATAGAAAAGGATCCAAAATATCCCTAAATACAACTCAGCTATACAATAGATAAGGAGGAGAAGAGAGGAAGGGAAAAAGAGAAAGGAAGTTCATTGATTTGTCTCTGAAGCTTGAATCCTCCTTCATCCTTGTTCCTAGCCTCTAATCCACCATCAATGGAGATCTAGCCAAAGCTATCTAACCTAAAACTAACTAAACCTAAACTAAAAGAGAGAAAACTAACCTAGACTAACCTAGTCTAACCTAGATTAACTTAAATGTCGAGAAAAACATGAAAAATATAATTTATAGGCTCAGCTTGCCGCACTACGCTGCGGCCCCTACATACTTGTCTGCGGCGCCCACAGGGTCGGTGACATTGCGCCGTGGTGCCCACTTCTTCTGGGTCACGACCCTTTCTCCTCGGGTTGAAGTATTGCAATTTTGATATACCTATTTGCGCCGCGGCGCGCACTACCTTGAGCTACAGCGTTGATTTGCTAAAGGCAGATTTGGCTTCTTCTTGCCTTTTTAGCTCAAATGTTCCATATTTGACCTTGTTTAGAGCCCTTCCTAACAAAGAGAAAATACCAAATCAGTAACATATACAAATCTACTTAATCTCTAATCATTTAAGCACAATTTGCTATAAAACATACAAGAAAGGATCAGAATCAGAATATGACAAATATAAGCACAAAACCCTCTAAATATGCATTATAAACAAGGATTAAGCATTCATTCTAGCGCAGAGATAGGACACCAATAACTACATTTTATGGCGTTATCATTATTCGAATAACAATTGTATCCCTTTCAGGGATTTAATTCAAAAAGCCATCTAGGAGGGAAGATTTAAATTTGAAAGCAAGAATAAGATGAAGATTGACATTGATTCATTTGAGGTGAACGCCAGCTACATCAAGTCAGTTGGCTTCTCAGAAATCAATATGGTTGAAGTGGGGGAAACCACCCCTATCATCACCTTGACTGCAGCCTTGAGGCATTCAAGGCTAATGAAGAGGAAGTTTTCCCAAAGGCTAGGGAGCCTCTGGTTGAATTCCTCCTTAGAAAGAAGAGGATGAGAGAGAAGTATCTCTCTGCCCACGTTGCAGTGCTGTCTTTGATAGATTGGTTGCTAAGTCCTATCAGGCAGCCTTGAAGTAAAAACAAAAAATGAAGACCCCTGTAAGGAGCTCGATCAACATAAATAATCAACCAACAAACCACAATTCTGTGGTGGTGCAAGATCCTGAGAAGATCAAGAAGGGAAAGATGAGAGTACATGTGACTCCTAACTAGTGGATAAGAAATAGTCCACAAACCTACAAGGTACAGAACATATGACACTGGCCAAGATTCGACTACGGGATCACTAATCCTTTTGGTGAGAAGCTGAATACCTAGTTTTGAGGTGAAGGATTAAACTCAAGCTAGAGTTTAAGCCCATATTTGTCAAAGTCTCAGTGGCGCAAAGCCTAAAGACTTATACAGCAACAACTACAACAACAACATCAACAAGCATTGGCCAAGCTATAATTGCAACAAAGGTCCTATGCCCAGGTAGTCCAAGGACCACCTTTGAAGACAGAAAAACAAAAAGCTCCGAGTCTAATGGATGAGGATATTATAACCGATTTATTTGAATCCATATTTAAAGATGACTTGGTCACCATTTTTGGTGTGAATGTGGTGTCCCTCCTCCCATACAATTTTTACATTTCAAGTAATGAAGAAGTGAACTAGGAGGGAGACTTCAAGGGTGACTCGGAAGAGTCAGGTTGGTATATAGTCGAAGAGGATACGGTAAAAGTGATGGAAAATTCTATAGTGTTTAACACTCCTACCCTCGAGATGAAGAACCATTTATGCCCACTGTTTATCAAAGCTACTATAAATGGTAAATTGGTGGGTAAGGTGTTGGTTGATGGAGGAGCTGCTATCAATTTGTTGCCCAATAATTTGCTAAAAAAGTTTAGCAAATCAGAGGCTGACCTGTTACCATATAACATGGTGGTAACTAATTTCAATGGCAAATCCTCAACATTAGAGGGGGCAATTGCTCTTGACATCAAAGTGGCCTCAGTCACGAGGTCAACCTTGTTCATAGTAGTCCCTTCCAAGGCTAGCTATAATCTTTTGTTAGGTAGAGAATAGATACACGTTGTATGGGTAATACCTTCGATCGTCCACTAATAGATGTTCCTCTGAAACCAGTTGGGAGAGATGAAGATAGTGGAAGCTGATGACACATTATGTCATGTCAACCAGAATAATGTAGATCTACAAATTTACGTGCCTGGAGTCAGACCTTTCTGCATTTGGGATTCATCAACTTTGGACAAGAAGGGGGTCGAGATGGTGGCCTTCACCCTAATAGGTTTCTCTATAATACCAAAAGCTAATTCATTTCAGCTTTGACATTATAATAATTCTAGAGCCTATAGGTGCCTATTCAACATTCCAAGCCGAGTTTATTCGACCTTAAGTTGTAATAATAATGATAGAACTTAAGAGTCACATGACTCAAATAGCAGCCTATATGGCTAAGAATTGTACAAACAATGCAATTTCGAGTCAAATGACTCTAATTTCAACCTACATGGCTGAAAAATTTGGTACCATCGAAGGTACCAACTTGGACTATATTTATGATGATTCCTCCTTGGGCTTCGAACAAGCCCCTTTATCTTTTGAAATTAAAATGATAGAGGTACAATATCCCGTAGATGAAATTAATTTAGGAAATGATGTAATAAATAAACCTACTTTTATTAGTAGATTAATAAATGCAAGTTTCAAGTATGAGCTAGTCCATTTGCTCAAAGAATATAAAGACTGTTTCACATAGGAATATGAAGAAATGTCTGGTCTCGGTCGAGATTTGATAGAACATAGATTACCAATTGGAGCAAGACAAAGACCAATCAAGTAAGCGCCAAGAAGATTTTTGCATGAAGTGGTCTTAAAATCAAAAAGGAAATCGAAAGGTTACTAAAGGCTAAGTTCATTTGAACTATCAGGTTTGTTAACTGGATTTCTAATGTTGTTCCTGTTATGAAAAAGAATGGTAAGTTAAGAGTATACATTAATTTTTGAGATTTAAATTCTGGTGCTCCTAAAGATAAATATCCTATGTCGATTACTGATATGTTAATTGACTCAGCTTCAAGCCATGAAATCCTAAGTTTTATGGATGGCTATTGACAATAGCCTAATTTTACATATTTTTCCTATAAAAAGTAGGCATTATTATAACTCAACATAATTAATTTTAATAATTTTATGATATTATTATTTAATTATTGAGAGATGTTAATTTTATTTAATTCTCATCATATTTGCAGGATTTAAAGAAAGTGACAACTTTTAAAGATGTAGAATTATTAAGAGATGCAATTGTCTCAAAGTCAAGCCCAACTTACAAAGTTTAACCCACTTTGAATGTATGTTGTGCGGGTAGTAAGCATGAAGAATTTGGTTACAATTGGTGTTAGTGGGACCAATTAGATGTTAAAAGTAAGAAATAAAAGATAATAATATTAAAGGCCAAAAGTCACATGGGCCATGGATAGGTTGAATAAAAAAAGTACCTACCAATTGAATTAGAGGATTGAAGTGTGCTCCATAATTGTTATAACAACCCCGATAATCTTATTTATTTTCAACCACACTACTTTTCGTACCACATAAAGTTGGTTAATGAAATACAAATTTGTGGTTAATGACGTATAGAAGTTAGTTAATGAATATGTAAAAAGTTGGTTAATGAAGAATAAAAAAGTGGTTAATGACGTATATAAGTTAGTTAACGGGGTCAGGCTAGAAGTGTTACATATTTGTACATACTTATTAATTAATAATTTATACTTCATTAACTAACTTTAATATGGTGTTAAAAGGGGTGTGGGTACTATTTGAGGTAAGATGATCACTATTCTTGTTATAAATAGCACAGATAGGAATGCACAAGAAGACTAGCATAACACCGTACACGAAGTAGAGACACACAGAACAAGAGCATCGCAAGAAGAAATTGGAAAAAGATTGGAGCATAGCGAGCGGCATCGAAGAAAAATATCAAAGAAGAAAAAGAGCAATATCAATAGAGAATTTTAGTGAAATAATTTTGTTTTATTCTAATCTTTCTATGTATTGCTAAATTTTCTGTACTAAGGAGATGATGAAACCTTGATTGTTTTTACATTACTTTGTTGAATTGTTTTTACCCAATTTTAGGATTTAATGCATATTGATTCTATTTTCCTATCAGATTATATATGAATGAATTTTTAGATGAGTTCATTCATGTTTTTCTCATGCTTTGAAATTTATTTGTATTATCTGAGTGTTGGTGGTAATTGTTAGATATCAATTGTGATTTCTTTTTAGGGATACATTTGATGATTTGATAATCTACTATTAATTAGGAAAATTTTATCATACACTTGATTATTATTTTTAGAACTTCATTGATAGATTTTCTATGAGCACATGTTTTGCCGCTAGATGTTCATGAGATAAATTATTTGGATATAATATTTTAATATAGTTAATGTTAAAATTAATCTTGGTGGATTCTGATCCTTAGTCATTTTACATTTGGTAGAAACCTCATCCATATACTTGTTTTCTTTTAATTTTCTTTTTATTTTAGTTATTTATTTAATTTTTTTTTGCATCTTGACTCATCAATTTGTGTGACTAGATTAGAAAGATTTTTTTTAATATTTAAAATTAAATCTAAGTCTCTGTAAGATTGTCTTTGTACTTGCTCAACTATATTTCAGTACGACTCGTGCACTTGCAAGTATTTTAAGGCTTGATAACAAGTCACAACAAGTTTTTGGCGTCGTTGCCAGGAATTTAGTTAGTTAAAAGTTAAGTATTTGTTAAAATTTTCTCTTCTAGTAGTTGATTTTTTTAAAAAAATATTTTTCTTATTTGCCTTATTTTATTTTATTTTATTTTATTTTATTTTCTCTATTTTATTTAATTTTATTTTTTATTGTTTGAGCATTGCATGACAGCTTGGATTCGTGATAATACACATAAATTAGTGAGAGTTGATATAGAACCCATTACAAAGATGGATGTGACTGTGCAAGGAGTCATGTTAGACCACTTAGGGAATTATTTTGCCTGATATCTGTGAATCCACCCTCAAGCATTGTTTTACCTGCTACTACTGCTACCCATTTTGAGATTAAACCTCAAGCTATTATTTGCTTCCAATTTTTCATGGCTTAGATAGGGAAGACCCATACTTGCATGTCAAGAAATTTTTAGAAATTTGTGAACCATTTAAATTTCAAAATTTTTATGCAGAATCTGTGCAGTTGCATATCTTTTCTTTTTCAATGAAACATTAAGCAAAAACTTGGTTGAATTCTTTACCTTCTAACTATATTATGTCATGGGAAATGTTAGGTCAAAAGTTTTAATCTAATTTTTCCCCATGTCCAAAACAAATTCTTTGAGAAAGAAAATTTCATATTTTTGTCAAGAAGACCATGAAAAATTCTTTGAAATTTGGAAGAGGTTTAAAGATTTACTTGTGAGGTGCCCTTACTATGGTTTTGAAAAATGGTGGCTTGTGCAGTATTTTTATTATAGGTTGACACAATCTAATAGGGGCTTGTTTGAGTTTATGAATGGTGGCACATTTTTTAATTTCAATGCACAAGATGATTATTAGTTTTTTGAGGATTTGTCTGAAAATTCTCTATAGTGGGACTTTGCTAATCATAGGGATAGATCCAACCAACCTAAGAAGGGAGGTTTATATGAGGTTAGTGAGGATACAGATATCAAAACTAGACTAGATGCTATTGCATGTGAAGTTAAGTCCCTATCACTCATTAAAGGAGTTGGTCAAGCTAATAGTGTCCTATAGGAAAATTGTGCATTTTGTGGGAGTAATATACATGCTTCTTCTATGTGCTCTTATTCTGCATCTAATAATGATTGTTTTGTTGAGTAAGGAAATCCAATAGGGAGATCTTTCACTAATACTTCTTTAAATACTTATAATCCTAAGTGGCGAAATCATCTTAATTTTTCTTGGAAGCAAAATAAATTTTAGGTAACTTAGGTGGTCAACCTATGGAGAGTCAGACTTAGTTCTAACAGCCTAACCGAGGTTACCAACAACCATCATATTTTCCAAATCAAGGAGCAGGAAAGTCTAGGCAACAATCATCTTTAGAGGAGACTATTGGTCAATTTATACAAGAGATAAGAAATATTAGCCAAGTGACTACCAATGTCATTCAAGAGATAAAGAATGTTACCCAAGCATACACTAATGCTATAACAAAGTTGGAAGTTCATATGAGTTAGTTGGCTAGTCAGATGGTAGAAAGAGAAAGAGGAAAGTTTGTAACACCCCAAATTTTAGACTATGTTACAGTAATGACAGAATTACACTATTTAGTATTTTCTGTGTGCTATAAAAATAATTTGACTGTTTCAATATCATTTTTGATCGTTTTGTGTGATTTGCTCCGGGTCAGGAAAATAATAATTTTCGGGCCGTCAAAAATCTTATTTGATTTATTCGGAGACAGGAGATCTTACTAAACCCGAATCTGAGAGACACAGAAAATAATCTTTTAATTTTTAAGATTTATCTGTGAAATCAAAATATTTCACTGATAATAATTTACTGTTTTATTTATAGCAGCTTCTGCTATAATTTATTTGACCCAATATATTTTAATTGACAGAAAATATGCTAAAAATATTTTCTCTAACCTAAATTAGAATGAACCAATAGGAATCAGTCAAAAATGATGATTGGACTTTTCTAAACCAATAGGAGTTGGTCAAATAAAGTGACATAGACTTTATTGTGGACCGTTGGATAAAAAGCTTGATTAAGATGTCTTTGATCATAACCATTGATCAGATCAATGATGTGAGAACAATCCTGATAAAGTAACTAATGATATCCACCTTAGATTAGATCAATGGATAGGAAATAAAGTTAATTTCAATGGTTAGGATTTAGTCAATAATAATGGCTTGACTAGTTACTAAGTAACTAATTAAACCTAATTTAGTTATCCTAATTGCCTAATTAAGAAACTAAGTGAACTAACCTAGTTACTAATTAGTTCTAATCTAGTTACTAATTAAATATCCTAATTTCATCTAGAAGCCATGACTATACATGACATATGCAATGACCTACTTAATTAGTTAGATAGTTAATTAAGTGTAATTAGGAAACCTAACCTAATTAACTAGCCATCTAATTAGTATATAATTAAGCTTTAATTGAAGTCAAACCTAGTCCCTAAACCCCCTAGTGTTCCACGTCCAAGAGAGCCAATTCTACCAAGTTCTATAATGTTCTAGGTTCATCCATGTGACACTTTGATGACCAAATGGTGACCAAGCCATGTGCTCTCAATGTGAACACAAAAGTGTGATATTTTGGTTTCAAGTTAATCTCCTGATCTCTCCTATACACTCTCACACTACTGCATCTTTATTTTTCACTCTCATTATTCACTTTTCTCTCACCTAAAAAGCTAAGCCTCATTTTCTCTCAAATCTCTCAAGAACACCAAGTTATTTTCCTTTCCTTTTCTCCTTGAGTTTTTGGCCCTAGCACCTAAAACCACCATCAATCTTCTATAATTTGTCCTCTTTACATTTCCTAAACCTTAACAACCTTCTAAACATTTTTCATTTAGGAAGTTTTGTCAAAATCCTATCCTAAGTGCTTCAAATCCAAGCTTTGGTTTACTTTCCTAAAGGTAAACTTTTGACTTTATGGTTTAAAATTTAGCTTTTGATTTTCTAAACAATGATTGTTCCATGGTTCTTCATTATTAAGCCTTATTTGTGATTTTACTAATTGTTTAAGAATTTTTAGGGAATTGTTTGTGGTTCACACGAAAATTAAGGAAGAGGAGGAACTTGTGGATTCTTGTCTTCAAGAGGTAAGAGAGAGATTTACCTCACCAACCAAGTTTTGGTGGTGAGAAGATGGTTGTGTATGGTGAAAAACCCATAAGGGTTTATTCACCTATATTGTTTGATGTCTCTTTGATTGTGATTGTGATGTTTATAATTTTGTGTTTATGATTGCATGTGTGATGGTATGATTATGGCTTTGAATATATGCTTGTATGTATAATTGTGGAAGCATGCAAGTGTATGTGTAACCTAGGATGTGAACAACATGTTGGAAGGATTGTATGAATGCTCCAAAGAGCAATGAGGCACACGACCTCACTAGGTTCAAGAGGACCAAAAACCTGAAAATGATGGTTTCAGATTAAGGTTAATAGTTTAAATGAGAAGGAAATGAATTTGAAAAAGTTTGAATTTAGCAAAGCAAAATGATTTTTGGGAAAACAAATTGATACAATTAAATAAATTGGTTATGAAATAAAAAATGGATGTTAATACTTGAAATTTACTGACGTATAGCTCACCCTATGGGTTTTGAAGCGCGTCCAGAAAATTTGAGTTGTATTATTGGATGTAAAAGAAAGAATTACCATTTTGTGGGAAACAGTACAAATACTGATTTTTAGAGGGGTTATATTGTAAATATTTTCTAAAGAGGGACTATTTTACAATTATTATTTAAAGAGGAGTTATATTACAAATATTTTATAAAAGAGAGGCTATATTGTAAATATTTGATAAAAGAGAGACTATTTTGTAAATATGATTTTTATGAGGGACTATTGTGAAAATATTATTTAAATGAGGACTATAATGTAAATATTATATTTTTGAGGGACTATTATGTAAATATAAAAAATAAAGTCAATTTTTAGTATTTGATGAGAAAAAAAGTATTTTTGATTTAAAATGTGTGAGAAATATCTTACGCAATTGAAAAATATTGAAAAATCGATACGCGATCTGAAAATGCGACAAGATTGTTGCACGCTTGAGAAAATGTAAAAATATGACTACATGATGTAAATAGAGTAAAGATACTGTTGGGTTAATATGTGGACCCTGAATATGTGATAATGAATTGGAACTGTGAATGGTGCATAGTACATGCATTGGAAAGGTCCGATGGACTGTATGAGGCTAACTGCCTAGGAGAGAATACACCTCTTGAGTGGGTGCATATGCGTAGTGTAAATCACTCGTTAACCTTGGGGGCATTGGGGCGCGGGTTGCCTACAATGGGCAATTAGTAGCTCTTCTGTACCGTGAGTTAGACCAACGCAACACACCGATGATCCTTACCGAGACACTATTCTTAATCAAGATTTGATAAAGACTGTCGTGTATATGCTAGATGTTCAAAATTGAGCACGTGGTCTGAGGCATGTTGGTACAGACAGATCTTTTCGATCATTCTCTCCGACCTGAGTTTTAGCTTCATGGAGTAGGAAATTGAGTCTATGTGCATATGTATAGTTATTGAAGGTATTATCGTAATTATTGTTTATGATAATTGAATTGTTGAATATTTAGAGATTGGTAATGACATGATCGTAATTATTGTGTATTACATGTATTGTGATGATAAATGATGTTGATGGCATAATCGTAATTATGGTATGATAGTTGTATGAGATATTGTATGTGTTTATCTTCATTGCTACTATACTGGTATTGGCGTAGGTGATCTCACCTTTTTGTATGCCTATTTGTATTGTATTTATAATTTAAAAAACGTTGAGCAAGGACTTGAGCAAGAAGCTAAGGAAGAGCAGATTCCTATAAAGGAAGCTGAGTTCTGAGAAAATGGAGATGCCCTATTTCTTAGGGTATATGAGGTTGACGTTCTGTGGAGGATCGGAGGCGTGGCACGTTGATCTGGATAGAGAACGTATTTACTACATAGGAGACTTAAATATTGTTTTGAGTAGACTACATCTTGGACATCCTTACTTTAGTGTGAATATTTATGTACACCTAGAGTTTCCACTATCCATTAGGCAGTAATGGAGAACTTACTACCGTACTCCTAGTAAGATCAGTGTTGTGTTGTCTGTGCGGACACCTATCCGTAGGACTTCGCGTCAAGTTGGATTCCTACCTGCAGAGGAATCTGAGGAGGATTCGTCTGAGGGTTCTACTGTCTAGTAGTACTTGGGCAGTATGTAGGTTTTAATTAAAGTTTAAATATTTTGAAAGTCTAATTTGTAAATAGTTGAGTATGACAGTACTAAGACTTATATATATGATGTAAATTATTTGTGATGATGTTGTAATATTTTTATTTTTCGTTAAGTTTATCTTATTGTTATTAAGAAATTTTATAACTCATATTTACATTACAAAGTATATTTTATAATGAAAGGGTAATTTGATAATTAAGTGAAATAAATGTGGCACCCTACGGTGCGTGTTACATTAATTGGTATTAGAGCCCAAGTTAGAGTCTTTTGGGTTTGTGGTTAGGTCTGTCTTGTTTAAGTTGTGTGATTCTCTCAGAAAACAATATTGTTTGAAGTTTGACTTTAACTCTTCCTTATGTTGTTCAGCTTGATTAGAGAAAACGTGATGGCTGGACGAGGAAGAGGTCAAACCAATCACCTTATCTTCATCCCCACCTTTGCCATCCATTGTAAAGGCACCTAAATTAGAGATGAAGCCCTTATCGAACACCTTCAAGTATATGTTTTTAGGCACTAATGAGACATTACCTATCATCGTAGCTTCTAATTTAGATGAGTCCCAAGAACATTTGTTAGTGAACGTATTGAAAGAGTATAAGGAAGCGATAGGATGGTCAGTTACAAATATTAAGGGTAGTAGTCCTTCAGTAGTGATGCATAAGATTCATTTAGAGGAGGGTGCTAAAGCTACTCGTGAGGCCCAAAGGCGTTTGAACCCAATCATGCAGGAAATAGTCAGAAAAAAGGTGTTAAAATTGTTAGATTTAAGGATTATCTATCCTATCTCTGATAGTAAATGGGTTAGTCCTGTGCAGGTTATGCCTAAGAAGTCTGGAAACTATGATTGAAAATGAGGCCAATGAGTTAGTTCCAACTAGGGTGCAAACAGGGTGGAGAGTGTGTATTGATTATAGGATATTGAATGTGGTAACTAGAAAAGATCACTTCTCTCTTCCTTTTATTGATCAAATGTTGGAAAGACTTGCTGGTCATGCATATTCTTGATTTTTAGATAGGCTTTAAGGGTATAATTAGATTCCCATTGCACCTGAAGATCAAGGAAAGACTACTTTTACATGTTCATTTGGTATTTTTGTATATCGTCGCATACCTTTTGTGTTATGTAATGCACTTACTACTCTCTAGAGATACATGATTTGTATTTTTTCTGATATGGTTGGTGAATTTTTGGAAGTGTTCATAAACGATGTTTCTATTTTTGGATCTACTTTTGATAATTGTTTGCATCACTTGTCTTTGATTTTGGCTAGGTGTAAAGAAAAGAATCTTGTGCTTAATTAGGAAAAATGTCATTTCATGGTTAAAAAGGGTATTGTGTTTGGTCACGTCATATCTAAATATGGCATTGAGGTTGATAAGGCTAAAGTTGACTTGATTTCTAACCTTCCTCCCTCTAAATCTATGAAAGAAATTAGATCTTTTCTAGGGGCACGTAGGTTTCTATAGGAGGTTCATCAAGGATTTCAGCAAGGCAGTAAGGCCATTATGCAACCTTCTTGGTAAGGATGTTTCATTTGTTTTTGATGATGCATGCTTGCAATCTTTTAATAAGTTGAAACTTGAATTGACATATGCTCCGATTTTTAAGCCACATGATTGGAGCATACCTTTTGAGATTTTGTGCGATGCTTTTGATTATGTTATTGGTGTTGTTTGGGACAAAGAGTGAATAAGTTGCTTCATGTGATTTGTTATTCTAGTAAGACTTTGAATGCTGCCCAATTAAATTATTCCATTACTGAGAAAGAACTGCTAGTTGTTGTGTTTGCTCTAGACAAATTTAGATCTTATATTGTTGGATCAAAAGTTGTGATATATTCTGATCATGCTGCATTGAAATGTTTGTTTGCTAAAGCTAATGCAAAAGCTAGACTTATTAGGTGCAAGAATTTCACATTGAGATCAGCGATAAAAAGGGTGTTGAGAATGTGGTTGCTGATCATTTGTCTAGATTGGTTATTGAGCGTGATAGTGATACTTCTCCTATTGTAGAATCTTTTTTGATGAGCTGTTATTGCATGTTTCACAAGCCCCATGGTATGTTGATATTGTGAATTATTTGGTTACTTTGCAAATATCATCCCATTGATCTAAACAAGATAAATTAAAGTTATTATCTCAAGTAAAGCATTTCTTTTGGGATGATCTATACTTGTTTAAATATTGTCTTGATCAGATTATTAGGAGATATATTCCTGAATGGGAACAAAAAAGTATCACATCTTTTTGCCATAATCATGCATGTGGTGGACATTTTAGCTCTAGGAAAACAACAGCCAAAATTTTTCAATGTGGTCTTTATTGACCTTCTATTTTTTCGTGATTCTTATGCTTATTGTACTGCTTGTGAAAGATGCCAAAAGTTAGGGAGCATTGGTAAGAAAAATATGATGTTCTTGAATCCTATTTTGATTGTAAATATATTTGATGTTTGGAGTATTGATTTTATAGGACTATTCCCTAACTATTTTGGTTATCTATATATTTTGGTTGGTGTTGACTATGTTTCTAAATGAGTTGAGGCAAAAGCATGTAGAAGTAATCACCACAAGGTGGTTGTCCAATTTTTGAAAGAAAATATTTTTGCATGTTTTGGGACACCACGAGCTATCATTCATAATGGGGGCAAACATTTTTGCAATAGGTCATTTGAACATTTAATGAAAAAGTATGGCATTACTCATAAGATAGCTATCCCTTATCACCTGCAAACTAGTGGTCAAGGTGAGATATCTAATAGGGAGATTAAAAGAATTTTGGAGAAAATTGTAAACCCGTCTAGGAAAGATTGGTCTTTACATTTAGATGATGCATTGTGGGCATATCGCACGACATTTAAGACTTCGATTGGGATGTCTCCATATAGACTTGTCATCTCCCTATTGAATTGGAGGATAAAACATATTGGGCTATCAAGTATCTTAATTTTGAGTTGAATAAGGCTGGTAATCAAAGCAAACTTCATCTCAATAAACTGGAAGAAATTCATAATGATGCTTATGAGTATGCAAAGTCTTTTAAGGATAGGATGAATAGAGTGCATGATAGTTACATCTTTAGGAAGTCTTTTCAACCTAGTCAAAAAGTCATTTTGTATAACTCTTGCTTGCATTTATTTTCAGGTAAATTGAGATCCAGGTGGTCTGGCCCATATGTTATGAGGACTGTCTACTCTCATGATGTTGTTGAGATAGAAAATCTCAAGGATGATAATATTTTTAAGGTAAATGGTCAATGCTTGAAGTCGTACATTGAGTTGAAGGATCCAGATGTATAAGAAACTTTGATAAATGATCTTATCTATCAAAACTGAGGTTAGTTTTTAGTTTAAGTTTTGTTTTTATTGAGTCGACTTAAGTCCCTCCCAGATTTCAGAACCTTTGTATGGGGATGTAAATAGTGTTGGCTAACAAAAAAATTTTAAAAATTCAAAACCCAAAAGAAATTATTTAAGTTTGCATGTTTGCTTATTTCATTTTACTTTATTTTGTTTTTGTTATTTTTGTCATTGCTAACCATTGTTAGGATGTAGTTATCCTTTTCTTGTCTTCTCTTTTTAATTGCTAAGCATTTCAAGTATGTGACTCCTCCTCATTACTCTATTTATTTTTGTCCCAATAATTTCTTTGATGTATATTAATGATTATTTCTTAAGTCTGGATTTAAATTAAAAGATTTAGGATAATGTTTGGTTTTGATTGGGGGTGAGAGTTACTTGAATTTCAGACATGTTATTATTATGTTACTTTTGTGAGGAATACTTTTTTTCTATCATCTTGTTCAACTTGTTTCACATTATTCATAATTGTCTCTGTATGTCTCTTTGTTGAAAAATTAAAATAATTAGAGAACTTGATGAGAACATGTGAATACATATTTTTGCCGAGTGAGTTTTGAGCCATTCAATTTTTATTGTGAGAGTGTTTTCTTGGCCATCCAATGTTTATTTTGTGCTCATAATTTTTTTTTCTCACTAGATCGTTCCATTATTGTTTTAGCTAAAGAAAAGTTTTATATCACACTTGCATTTAATCTGATGTCATGGAAGTTGGTAGAATTGTGTGTTTCCTTAAGAGATGATATTAGATCACGTTTCTTATTTTGAGCCTCGAAATAATATTTTTGTTCTTTCACATAATGTCGCTAGTCACCCTTTTGAGTCTATTTATTGAGCCTTTCTTTTTTAACCCTTTCTCAAAGTGTTTCAAGAAAGAAGCAATATTATTGCAGTATGGGAAGGTATAGGGGAAGGAAAAAAGAGAAAAATGAAAAAAAAAGGGCAAAGTGAAAGTGCAAGAAAAAAAAAGGAAAAGGGAAGGAAGAAATTTTTTTTCGAAAAGCTACAAAGTTAGAAAATAATTGAGAAAAGAAATGAAAAAGAAGTTTGGTTTTGAGGTTTAAAAAAAGTTATTTATAGAAGGATAAGAAAATTGTGTTGAAAGTGTATAAATCATGCTTCTAAATATTCTTGAAGCAATTTTGATTTTCATTGTTTCCCTTAGTCTTCATATTTTTCTTTTACCCACATTACAAACTTAATAAAGTCTTATTTGATCTTAAGGGATTGTATGGTTCTTCCGATGTACATGACCAATCTTATGGTGTGATGTAAAGTCTTTTCTTGACATATTTCATGAAACAATATTTATTCTATTTTCTCAGCGTTCTTTCTATCATTCTATATGTGAGCTATTTATTTTGATTTGTATCTACTATTCTACTTACATATACTTGCTATGAGTGACATCGTACTTCTGAGTGATTTTTATTAGTGAGTGCAACTCTTATGAGGATTGCATTTAGTTGAAAGATGTTTTTTGATGGGGATTCTCATTGGGATATTTGGAGACAATGAGTATATGTCATAGTAGTTATATTATTCACACACTTTGAGTTTGATGATGGTAAAGCTTTTGTGACAATTGTGGTATTATAATACATGACTAATATTTGTGAGTAGGAAGATTTTCACTTTGAGTTTTGTTTTAAGTCGCTTACATTGTTAGGGATTAGTAAAAAGCTGATTGAGAGTTGTGATAATAGTTTAATTTTACATATGTTTCTCATAAAAAGTAGGTATTATTATAACTTAATATAATTAATTTTAATAATTTTATGATATTATCATTTAATTATTGAGAGAAGTTAATTTTATTTAATTGTCATCATATTTGCAGGATTTAAAGAAAGTGGCAACTTTTAATGATATGAAATTATAAAGAGATACAATTGTCTCAAAGTCAAGTCCAAATTACAAAGTTTAACACACTTTGAATGTATGTTATGCTGGCAGTAAGCATGAAGAATTTGGTTACAATTAGTGTTAGTGAGACCAATTAGATGTTAAAAGTAAAAAAAAAAGAAAAATATTAAAGGCCAAAAGTCACATGGGCCGTGGAGAGGTTGAATAAAAAAAGTACTAACCAATTGAATTGAAGGATTGAAGTGCGCTCCATAATTGTTATAAATAGCACAGATAGGAAAGCACAGGAAGACCAGCACAACGCCACACACGAAGCAGAGACACACGGAACAGTAGCGCCGCATGAGGAAAATGGAAAAAGATTGGAGCACAGCTAGAGGCAGTGGAGGAAAATATCAGAGAAGAAAAAGAGCAACATCAATAGAGAATTTTAGTGAGGTAATTGTGTTTTAATTTTTTTATGTCTTGCTAAATTTTTTGCATTAAGAAGATGATGAAACCTTAATTATTTTGACATTATTATATTAAATTATTTTTACTCAATTTTAGGATAATACATATTAATTCTATTTTTTATCAAATTATATAAATAAATTTTTAGATGAGTTCAGATCATGTTTTTTTCATACTTTACAATTTATTTGTGTTATTTGAGTGTTAGTGATAATTATTGGATATCAATTGTGATTTCTTTTTAGGGATACATTTGATAATTTAATAATTTACTATTAATTAAGAAAATGTTATCATACACTTAATTATTATTTTTAGAACTTCATTAATAGATTTTTTGTGATCACATGCTTTGTCGCTAGATATTTATGAGATAAATTATTTGAGTATAATAATTTGATATAGTTAATGTTAAAATTAATCTTGGTGGATTCTAACCCTTAGTCATTTTACATCTAGTAAAAACATCATTCATATACTTGCTTTCTTTTAATTTGCTTTTTATTTTAGCTATTTATTTAATTTTATTTATACATCTTTGACTCATCAATTTATGCGACTAGATTAGAAAGAATATTTCAATATTTAAAACTAACTCTAACTCTCTCTGGGATCGACATTGTACTTGTTCAACTATACTTCGGTATGACTTGTGCACTTGTGAGTATTTTAAGGCTTGATAAAAAGTCACAACAACTATTCTAGGTATAATCAAATTTACATTGCAGAAAAGATGTATCAAAGACTACCTTTCGATGTCCTGGTGCAATTGGCACTTATGAATGGGTAGTCATGTCATTCAGATTAAAGAATGCAGGAACCACGTATCAAAGAGCCATGAATACCATTTTTCATGATATCATTGGTAAATTCATGAAGGTGTACATTGATGATGTGGTGGTCAAATCGAGATTAGAGCAAGAGCATCTCTCGAATCTAAGACAATTATTCAAAAGAATGAGAAAACACATATTAAAAATGAATCCTATTAAAAGTGCTTTTGGTGTTTCTGCAGGAAATTTTCTTGGATTCCTGATGCAGAAGAAGGGAGTAGAGGTTGATCAAAACAAGGCTAAGACTATACCTGAAGCATCACCTCTTTCAAATAAGAAGGAGCTCCGGTCTTGGTTTGGAAATATCAACTTCCTGAGAATGTTCATTTCGAACCTGTTTGGAAAGACCAAAGTCTTCTTCTCACTCTTAAAACTCAAGGCTGAAGAGCATAGGCCTTTGACCAAATCAAGCATTGTTTGGCCAATTCTCTAGTGATGACGCCTCCAATACCTGGACGTCCATTGAAGTTATATATCTCAGCATCATATGAAACCAATGGGTGCATGTTGGCCCAAGAAGATGAGAATGAAGTCGAAAAAGCCATTTCCTATCTTAGTAGGGTTTTGATAGATGCTGAAATTAGATATAGTGCAGTCAAGAAGCTATGTTTAACTTTGTATTTCTTCTGTACTACGTTAACGTATTATGTAAAGTCACATGATGTACTTGTCATTTCGAAGGCAGATATAATAAAGTACATGTTATCCAAGCCTATCTTGCATGGTAGAATAGGGAAATAGGCTCTTGTTTTAACTGAGTTTTCTTTGAAATATGTGCCACTAAAGGCTATGAAAAGCCAAGTGTTGGCAGATTTTCTGACTAACCATCCTTGTGTTGACCTCTAAGAAAATAATATTAACAATGTGGGCTTAAAACCATAGAAGTTATATTTTGATGGATCGAAAAACAGTGGGGGTATTGGCCTTGAAGTTTTAATTGTATCACCTATTGGAACTCCAACTAAGTTCTTATTTGAATTAAAGCATGAGTGTTCAAATAATGAAGCTGAGTATGAAGCTTTGACTGCTAGCTTACAAACGTTAATTTCACTAAAGGTCAGAAATATTAAAGTTTTGGGTGACTCCCAATTAATCATTAAACAATTGACTTGGGAATATAAGTGTATTAATCAGAATTTGTTCAGATACTTTGCTTTTGCAACAAGGTTACTATGTGAATTTGATGAAGTTATAATGCAACATATTCTGAGAGAAGAAAATTATGAAGCCAATGAGCTTGTTCAAATAGTTTCATGTTACAAGATTTCGAGTATGACTTTATCAAAGTTATCGAAATTAAAGAAAATTTATATCTATTCGAGAATTTAGAAGTATGTTCAATCGAAGATATGGATGATTTTCATTGGAGAAAATCAATTGTGGATTATTTACAAAATCCAAGTTCATCAGTCAAAAGGAAATTAAAATATAGAGCCCTACATTATGTTATAATGGGTGATTCACTTTATAAAAAGTTAGTAGATGAAAATTTATTGACATGTTTAAGTGAGAAAGAAGCATACACAACCTTAGCAGAAGTACATAAAGGCATTTGTGGAGCTCATTAGGATAGTGAAAAAATGAAATGGGTGCTACATAGGCAGAGACTCTATTGGCCTATAATGGCTAACGATTATCATTCTTACGCTAAATCTTATGAAGAATGTCAAAAGCATGGAAACATTCAACATGCTCCTGCTAGTGATTTACATTCGATTATTAAACCTTAGCCATTTCGAGGATGGGCTCTTGATCTGATAGGACAGATCCATCCACCATCTTCTAAAAGGAACAAGTATATATTAGTTGCCATCGATTATTTTACAAAGTGGACCGAGGCAGTCCCTTTAAAGGATGTTACTCAACAAGATATTATAAGTTTTGTTGAAGAAAATATCATACATAGATTTAGTATTCCTTAAACTCTAACTACGTATCAAGGTACTATGTTTTCTGGTTATTACATTACTGAATTTGTTAGATTAAGGAATATCAAGTTACTTACTTCTACTCCTTATTATGCTCAAGCTAATGGGCAAGTTGAGGCAACTAATAAAATCTTAATTAGTTTAATTAAGAAAAATATTGGTCAAAAACCAAGAAGTTGGCATGAAACTTTGAGCCAAGTTCTGTGGGCTTATCAAAATTCTCCTAAGCTATTGGTACTATGCCATATCATTTTATTTAAGGTCATGACGCAGTGTTGCCAATTAAAATTAATCTTTAATCAATTAGATTACAATGTCAAGATGAAATCCTTACTCAGGATTATTGGGATTTGATATTTGATGAATTAAATCACTTGGATGAAAAAAGGTTAATTGTTCTTGAAAATTTGATTTCAAAAAAAAAAGAATTGCGAAATTTTATGATCTTCAAGTCATACGAAAAAAGTTTAACTTAGATGATTTAGTTTGGAATGTTATCTTACCTATGAAGAAAAGATCAAAGTTATTTTGAAAATGGTCCTTGAATTGGGAAGGGTCATATCGAATTGAAAACATTTTTTCTAGAAATGTTTATTCAATTATAAATACTTGAAATTGTATAGACCAACAATTCATGAAGTAAAAATTCCATTATAATGAATGTCATAGTAATTTCGAATCAACAAACATTCAAAATTTAAATTTCCGATACAAAAAAAAAAAATTAACATTCAAAAGAAGAAGTATTTATTAGAGCCTCAAATGGAAAGATTCCTAAGCTTCTACTATTTTCTTCTTTTCTGTTGAGCTTCCTTCAAAAGCTAGATCCAAATCTTGAATACCTTGCATCATGTTTGTGCCTTTGATAGCCCATCTTTGGAAATCTTCTTTAAGTGTCTGCTTTTGGTTTGTACAATCATCAGCATGGACTTAAAGTTTACTTTGTTGTTGCTTAAGTGTATGTAGTTCGTTTTTGAGCTCGACAATTTTCTCTTCATTCTGATGAATGTTTTACTAAGTAGTCGAAAAAACAACAATAAGCTTCGAGTGTGTCTTCTTAGCCCTGGCAAGATCCATCATCAGCTTTTTTCTTAAGATCCGATAATCATTTGATCAAGACTAGGGAAATTGTTTGGAAAATCCTCTGCTAGGCCTGTAAGCCCCTGAACAATTTGTTGAACGTTCAAGTTTAGAAGATATTTGTTTCGATTTAGCTGATCAAGGAGGCCCAGTAGTTTCTGCTTCTTGTCTTCAATAGCCATGATTAGATCCAGCCTGAGTTTTAAAAGATCAGCTAACTCTTGAAGTTGTTGAGGGGCAGATACGCTTTAGACTTCGACTTTTGATTGAGCTTTCAAATGGTAGGATCTCAAAGATAAGGATCGTCTAGAAAGGATGTTTTCGAGACACTTCATGATATCATTTTCATTATCACCATCGTCTATGCACATGGCTTCTGCCTCCTATTCGAATGTAATTTTAGTCTGGACTGTTTGAGCTTTGGCAAAAGTTGATGGAGCAGTCTCAAAAGGCTAAACAACTTCGATTGAGATGGGAACTTCAGCTTCAACAAGAATACTTGTTTCGACTGGGGGATTGATGTTCTCCTATATCATTGAAAGATAATGATCGTAATTTTCATATGAAAAATTTATAATCATTCAAATTTAGTGATTTAGGGAAAAGTATCAAACATGAGCATCAATTTCGATGATACGAGCCTCTGGCGTAGGGCTAGTTTCAAGAATGATGTTTTCCTAAAAAGAAGTAAATAGAGTTAGAACCGTTCGAATTCAAGTAAAACTGAATTAACTTAGGAAAATATCAAACCTAGACATTGGTCTTGATGGGGATGTCTTGTACCCCAGTACTCATTTTTTTTTTTTTGATTTGGGCTTCCATGTCAAACAGCCTGTCGATACGAGTACTTAAGGCTGATGTTACTTTAGGCCCAAGTGTAAGTACACCTGGGGTAGGAATTGAATCCCTTAGAGGAGAAGGGATTAGTGATGATGTCTTGAGTGTCCTTGGGGTTGCAGGAGTTATTTCCCTGTGTGCTGGTAGGGAGGATTCCTGTTTGAAATAGAAATAGTTAAGTATATGTTGGAGAAGATTTCGAATTAAAGAAGTTAGAAAATTTCACCATTATAGGTTTAGCTCTTTGAGTGGCTGAAGTTGACTTGGAACTTCTCGAAGAGACTAACTCTTCATCCTCATGGGAGAATTCATCAAAGCTATCAAGAGTTATGACTTTTTTCTACTTTGACCCCATATGTTTTATTCGCCCAATTATCATTGGGCTTACTGCAGTAACCTTTTCCTGTAGAATGAAGAGGAATCAAAATTAGAAGTGAAAAAGGAATTTGATGAAAAAATAAGATTCAAGATTCATATAACTTTTTACCTTGGATTGTTGAGGGGCAACAAGTGCAGGCTCTTTAATCACTTTTTTCATTCTCTTGACAGTTTTTGTCTTTGGAGGAACTGGAGCAAGTTTCTTTATAGGTTGGGATGAGGAGGTTGTCTTCTCCAAGACCTTCCATATTCTCTTTTAAGTCTTTTTTGGCCTTGGAGGTTCATCCTCCCAATCTTCCTCCTCACCTAAATCCTCCATTACTCTTATCCTTTTCAAGACTGCATCGATGAATATATAGTTAGCAGTCAAATCGAAGTAGAGAAGATAAAGGGAAATGGCTTAAGACTTTACCATATGGTGGATATTTTATTACTCGAATGTATCCATAAATTGAAAATTGGCAGTTGTCTAGATAGCAGCTAACAAAAGTTACTTCTCGTTTCTTCGAATCCTTACATACGTCCAACGCTCCATTTTTGGGGTCTAGATACCAGTTAGCCATACCCAAAGGAGCATTGGGAAGTGCCGGAAACTTTATTAGGGTTTCAAATCATTTGAACGAAGCCAAAGGATTCAAAATTAGCGCACCAATGAAATGAGCATAACACTTTTGATGGTGCTCTGCTTTCTTTTGTTTCAGGACTTGTTCAGCCTCTCGAACCACCAGTCTTAAGTTTTGAGGGTCGTACTTGACTTTAAAGAATTTCTCAAAATTAGAAATTTCTTTAAGGTGCATACCTTTAGTTTTCTTCTTAGCTGCTCCAATCTATATAGATGAGCTCAAATTAGTGAATTTTTGAAAGCATACTTCGATGGAAGGCTTTTATGTAGGCTAATATTTTTCCTACCACCTTAAAAACCCTAGGGTTGAAAAAAATGATGGTTCACATTTGAAGAGGGTTAAACCCTTCTCTCCTATTAGCATTTTTTTTCAAGAAGCGCTTCTATTGTCTGAAGTCTTTTACTTTAGACTCACAGATTTGGCCCACATCTCGAAAAGAAATAGGGCAAGGAATACACTAAGAGAATCCTAGTTGTCTAGAAGCACAGGAAGGGAGAAAAAGCTGAAAGCTATAGTCATTTGACTTTGGATAGCTAGGTGATAGGATTTGGGTGGTAAATATGTTGCCCTAGATGGTGAGACTATCAGATTGAGCCCTTGGAGTATTACAAAAGAATGGTTGCCAAAACCATTCTAGGCCACAATTTGATATGCAAAAGGAGAGAAGTTAAATTTTTCAAATTGATTTTCCATTGTCATGAATAATGAGAAAAAGAATTTGAAGTCCTTAACTTCTTGGCCTGGTTTCGAGGCATAATAAAGTTGAGACAATCAAGGCCCTTTGATTGTATTTAAGGTGGTGGAGGGAGTAGAACTCTGAAGCTGTGGTTTGAGAATGGCATTGAGCTAGAGTTGTAACAACCAGAAGGGTCCCCCAAGGTTAGTTAGGGGCTTATCTTCTTATCAAAGCAAATTCATTACTTCAGTCATTAAATCATAAAGTTAGGCAAGGATAAATTTGCCCAAACAAAAGAGAGAACCCTAGTGAAAAAGAATGGCCAAAGGAAGAAGAGATTTAGGAACTTGGAGTGGCCTAGTGCAAAAAATGAAGGCACTTTAGCCATAAAATAAGAAAAGCAGCATGCTCCTCATCGGAGACATGATTAGAATCAAGAAAATTGTTCTCAATAAAGGTAGTATATGTTAATTTTGAGAAGTTTGGTTCGACTGTTGTTTTCTAGGACATGGTACTTGTAATTACCCTTCTAATAGGTTTAAGGCCATTTATAGAAGCCAGATCGAACAGGGTAGATGTCAACATCCTATAGGAAACGTGAAAAGAATTGGTTCTTCTATTCCATAAAATGGAGGAACTGGTTAACATAGAATTATTGTACTCCATGCGTTCTCTACTCAGCTAAATAAAATCAAAGATGCCAGCTGATTTCCAAAGAGCATGGTTGGCACTTTCGATTCTATTCAGCCACTTAAGATATAGAGATCTGGTTTGAGGACCAGAGGGTGGCAAGCTTTGAAAGACTTTTGGAAAGTAGTCAAAAAAGTCAATTTTTACCACAGGGTCGAAGGTTGAAATCAACTCACCCGCAATACAAGGAAAGTAGATTGAAAGGATTCGTATTCATTAAAAGGAAGAGTTGGACCTAGAAATGCAAATTTATCTGAGGCAATGGTGAAAGGGATCATTACCTGAGATTTTCATAGCTCAGAATTGTTAGTGGAAGGGTCCAGAGCATAAAAAATGGTAGATTTTTCCACTAGAGCAGTCACGGTGGCAGCGTCTGGCAAACCACCATAACCTTTGTCTACGAGGTTGAGTGGGATGGTTGAGCAGAGGTGGTTTTAGAGGAAGAAGAAGCCATTGAAACGTTTGAAGGTTTTAAAGAAATATGAGGCAAAGAAGGAGGTGTGATTGAAAGCAAGCTTGGGAGCTTTAAAAAGACAAATAGAAATTAAAGGGATTGTTAGGAAGCATCAAAACACAATAATGGTATAAAGACCTAGAGAAGGAAAGAATGTGTAGAGATAGGCTTGCTAAAGGAGGAAAAGTGAAAAGGTAAAACCTTTTTCAACCATTTAAATAGGGATTTTCAAAATAGGAGAGAGAAAAGAGGATAGAGGAAGTGGACGTACACTTCATAAATGCTGACATGACGGGAATACGATTGAAGCCGTTTTATCCATCAAGAGCTATCATTGGCTTCGTGGTTCCCCAAAATAGTGGAAGTAGTTGGTTAATGAGAAAGTGACCACGTAATGGCTATTAAGTTGAATGGGAGTATGATTCCATCTTTACCCTTTGACCTTTCACTTATTTGTTGTAGATAGAACTGATGTAGAGCGAATAAAAATTCTAAGTTAAGTTTTAATCAAAAAGTGTTGGCTCGAAAAATAATATTTATTTTTCATACTTTAGGAATAAATATTGGGGGCCATCTATTGGTATAAAAATAACAAATTTTCAATTTAGAAGATTTCGATGATCATTCGGGGACTTACTTCAAAACCTTATACAGTTCTACAAAATTAAAGATAATAAGGTTATCGAGATAACATTTCGATATGGAAATTACCAGAATGGTAGTTTCGATTTGGCATAAAAAAATAGTAGTTTGAGTCAAAATTGTAAGTTTGAAACTAAAGTATTAGTTTTGATTAGCTATCAGAAATGATACTTTTGACTTCAGTGATTATTAGGGTCGAAGTTGTAGTGTAAACTTGAAGTTATCGAAAAGATAGTTTTAATTTGAAGTTAGGATAGGTCATTTTGATTTTATATCAGGTGTTGTAATTTCGAATTAGTATCGAGACAAAGATTCGAATAGTACCTACACTTAGTAAATTTTTTAAGAAAGAAATAGAGGATCTCGACCAAAAGCCAGCAAATGATTGAAGATTCAAGTTTGAATTCAAAAGAAATGATTTGAATTTGAAATAAAAGTTAGCAGCGGTTGCAAATACTAGATCAAGACAATACAAAGATTGTTGACAAAGATTGAGCAGTTACTTGTAGCACGATGATTGCTGACAAGGATTTGATGGTTACTTGACAAAGATTACTAATCATTTAGCAGTTATATTTTTTTTTAGACACATGTTAAGATCTTGTTAAAAGGATAGTTACTTAGAAAGTTTATAAATACCAAGAGGATGGGAACACTTAGGGGTTGGAAATTTAATATTCACAAACACTTATAACTTATGCTTTTAAGTCCTTGACTTCTTAAGCAAACAGTGCAAGCCTCCTATACACTTTACAAATTGAATGCAATTTTAATTTACAGTTCATTTACATTCAAGTCGTTTACTTTTTTGCAAACTCTTTTCTACTCCTAATCAAGTGATTTTTCCATAGATCATTTGAGTTCTTTTAATTTTTTCATTTACTTACTTTCATTACTTTCTGCAAATTCATTTTCCTGCACTTTACACATTTACACATTTACTTTTTATTTGTCTTTTACTGTGCTTTACTTTATTTCATGCTCTTTAATTTTAACATTTTATATTACTTGTCACATTTACTTCAATTTCACTTTTACTTATGTTATTTACATTTCATGTCATTTTACTTGCTTTGTTTTTACTGATTTTTTTTACTTTCCAAAACAAAGTTTTCTTTTATTTCTACTTATTTTCACCAAGTTTCATATTTCACATAAACACTTCAATTTTGATTTACACAAGTCTGTGCTTCATTTGAAATTATCCTTTTGCATCCTTAAAAGATCAGTTTAGGAATAGGAGAGTCCCAAGAAGAAGCTATTTCCTTCCCCGAATTGAGATTGAGAATCAACTTTGTCTATAGACAAAGGTTTACCATAAACAAATTAGCATTAGTTGAAATATTTTGGTAAACAATAAGTGGAAGCATTGATTGAGCTTAAAACCACATTAGGAAAACCCGAAGAAACTAGAACAATCAATGTCAAATACCTAGTAGTTAGAGGGAAATCAACATATAGCATTATCCTTGGAAGTTCAGCTATTAATAACCTATTGGTATAAAAATAACACTTTTTGATTTAGGAGATTTCGATGTACAATCGAAGACCTACTTCGAAACCTTATGCGATTCTACTAGAATCAATGGTAATAAGGTTATCAAGATAATGTTTTCAATTTGGAAATTACCAAAATGATAGTTTTGATTTAGTATCGAAAAATGGTAGTTCAAGTCGAAATTATAAGTTTTGTAACTAAAATATTAGTTTTGATTTGCTATAAGATGATACTTTCAACTTCATACCATAAGTGGTGACTTTGAGTAGGTCTCGAGCATTGAGACATTCGACTTCAATGTTATTAGAGTCAAAGTTGTAGTAAAGACTCAAAGTTATCGAAATGATAGTTTTGATTTGGAATCAGGAAAGATCATTTCGATTTCATTTCATTAGTGATAATTTCGAGTTAGAATTGAAATGGAGATTCGAAAAGTAGTTACACTTAACAAATTTCTGAAGAAAGAAATAAGGGATCTCGACCAAAAGCCAATGAATGTGTAAGTTTGAATTTAAAAGAAAGGATTTGAATTTGAAGTAGAAGTTAGCAGCGGTTGAAAATACAAGATCAAGACAATACAAGGATTGTTGATAGAGATTGAGCAGTTACTTGTAGCACGAGGATTGCTAACAAAGATCTGCAGTTGCTTGATGAGGATCACTAATAATCATTAGGTAGTTATCTTTGTTTTAGACACATGTCAAGATTGTATAGAAAGGGTAGTTACTTAGAATGTCTATAAATACCAAAAGGATGGAAACTTAGGTTAAAAATTCTATACTCACAAACATTTGTAACTCACGCTCTCATGGCCTTGACATCTCGAGCAAACAATGCAAGTCTAGTATAGTATGTTTCCATCCACGTTCATTTATGTACCTATTATAAATTCAATACAATTTAAACTCAATTCATTTACATTCAATCATTTTACTTTACTAGAAAACTCTTTTCTACTCCTAATGAAGTAATTCTTTCAAGATCATTTAATTTCTATTTAATTGTTTTCATTAGTGTTTTCATTAAATTTCTCAAGTAAATTTACTTCCATGTACTTTACATACTTACAAATTTATTTTTCATTGTCTTTTTACATTGCTTTACTTTATTTCATGCTCTTTAATTTCAGCACTTTACATTACTTGTCAAGTTTACTTAATTGCAATTTACTTCTATCATTTATATTTTATGTCATTTAATTTGCTTTATTTTACTGATTTTCTTACTTTTCAAAGCAAAGTATCTTCTTATTTTTACTTATTTTTGCTAAGTTGCTTCTCACGGCTAAATACTTTGATTTTAATTTATATAATTATGTGTTTTATTCGAAATTAATCTTTGACGTTCTTACTCAAATGATCAGTCTAGGAACTAGAGAATCCCAAAAGGAAGTGATTCCCTTCCCTGAATTGAGATTGAGAATCAAATTTGTCCTTAGACAAAAATATACCATAAACACAACCTCAAAGCAATAATCTCTACAATCCACCTTACCATTCAATTCCCTACAACCAACAACAAAGCCAGATTGTAAGAGCTAACAAAAAGCAGTAAGGCAATTCCATATGGCAAGATGAAAATAGGACACTAGCTTGAGCGTAGCTTCACCTAATTATCCCATTAAGGGAAAAATGGAATGGGGAACCCCTTGCATGTTGTGTATGGGTCCAACTTAAGTGGGCTCATGCCATAAAGCAAAAAAAAAAGTAAGTGGTGTGTGTTTTTAAGGAGCACGTGAGTGAGAGAAAAGGTGGGATTTCAAATTTCAACATCTTTTCTTTTCTTTGCTGGAGCAGCGCCGTCATTGAGAGAGAGGAGGAGAAAGTTTTGTGAGCTGATATTGTGTATTCAGATCAGATGACCATTTGTGGTCCGATCTTGATGATTTTTTTGTATGTTGTTTCTTGCATTATGAGCTTCTACTTGTACGGTCAAAATCTTATTTCTCCATATCTACTTATTAGATTGTTTGTATCCCATTGTAGGTTTTGAGCTTTATTGCTTTGTTGATTTCCACTTTGTTGCTAGTGAGTAAGGGCTGTTGTGATATCCTTATTTGTTGGGAGACATTTTACTGTTGATAGCTACATGGAATGTAGTTATTTGGATCCTACCTCGGTGTTAAAATGAATGCTATTTCCTTGTTTATAATGCATATTGGAGGGTTTTATGTTTATATTGGTTATAGTTTGATTCTAAGCCTTTCTGATGTGTTATTATGCAAAACTGAGCTTTAATGATTATGGATTGAGTAGATTTATATATGTTATTGATTTGGTGTTTTCTCTATGATAGGAGGGCTCCAAACAAGGTTTATGGAACAAATGAGCTTAAAGAGGAAGAGAAGCCAAATGCCAAGCGCGGCGTAAAGAGGTTTTTGCAAGTCATATTTGGACCCGAGGCTTGTGCGCCGCGGCGTAAGGAAGGCAAAAATCTTATTTCTCCATATCTATGTGGACGCCGCGGCGTGGAGGCGGCGATTTCTTGAGCCTATTAGTTTTTCACGCGTTTTTCTCTCACTTTTCATTTTTTATCGAGTTTTGGCCATTTGGCCATTTCTCTCTTTTTATGTTTTGTTAGTTTAGGTTAGTTTTAGGTTAGATAGCTTGGCCAGATCTCCATTGCTGGTGGATTGGAGGCAAGGATCAAAGGATTGAAGGAGGATTCAAGTGAGAAGCAAATCTAATGAGCTTCTCTTTCTTTTCCTTTCTCTCTTATCTTCCTAATCTTTTGTATAGTTAAGCTATGTTTTGTTGGGAATATTTTGGATCCTTTGATATATATTAATGATGTGTTTTTCTAGTGGATGTTTGATTATGGTTCAACTCTGTGTTTAATGCTTGTTCTTGGTTGGTGCATGATCATAATATTAGCAAATGAACTAGACATAGGGATTTGTTAATATGGATATGGTGTGGTTGATACATGTTCGGCAAGTTCAATTGGCTTGGATGAGTTGATTCGTTAATAGGATAGAAATATACCTATTAACCATGTATAGTGGGAGATTGAGAATAGATCGTTCATGAGTGAAAGTTGTGTTAGCTCTCAAGGAAACTTAGTGAGTTGGGCAATTGAAACCAGGGTTGATTGACCTAGACATAGGCTTTTGACTAATGAAGATTCTCAAGCTAACCTAATCAATACATTTGTGTTTATGAGGAGAATTGCATGTTATTGATAGATGTAGAGGGTGAAGGAGGATTTCCTGAAACCTAACCGCTTTTAGGTTTATAGCTTTTGTAGGTTAGATTAGTTTATATTATTATTTTCCTATTTTTATGTCCTTGTCTAGAATTGATTAAGCTATTGGTTGGTAATCAGCTTTATAACAATATCCTCGTGGGAACGAACTTTTACTCTGTATTTGTATTACTTGTGCGACCCGTGCACTTGCGGTTAGCAAATGGGCAAACACGTTTTGACCCTAACAACTGTACTCATGGATTTTTTATAGTGGAGATTTTTCTGGACTAGGTCCCGTGGTTTTTACCTCTCACATTGAGGAGGTTTTCCACGTTAAAATTGTGTGGGTTCTCTTTGTCTATTTATTTTTGTGCATTCTAAGATATATCTTTTGGTAGATATTTTGGTTGGCTGTATATTTTTCTCCTCACAGGTTCTTTCAAGCGGGAAAAGTTTTATTGCCCATTTGTATGTTGTTGCTTCTGCTGTGTACACGCTTCTTCCTTTCCCAATAGCTGGTATCAATGCTATTAATTTTGTTTGTTTGCTTGATTGAATATGAAGCCTAATTATAGTAGAATGATTAATTTGAATGGCACAAATTATCACAAGTGGAAATAAAAAATGAAAGATTTATTATTTATGAAAAAATTACATTTACCAGTGTTTGCTAGTGCAAAGCTTGAGGCTAAATTTGATGAAGAATAGGCTTTTGAGCATGATAAGCCTATATTTTATAATATTAAATCAGATGAATTGTGGTGATTTACTTATATTAATTAGTAAATTTTAGATGGATCCTTACCATTATCTTCATTTTTTCATATTAAAGAGATTTAACGCATTTGAAGTAAAAGCAGGCAAAGACACCACGTTTTCAGAGTAAAACAGGATCACTTTGGCTTTGATAGGGCCTTATGTCAACTCAGAAGCGATTGAGGAGTTAGACATGGCCTCATCTAACTTGTGAAACATCTCTGTCATGCTCACACGACCCTGTCTAATTTGAGAAAAGCTTCTGACTATGAGACAAGATCGTGTCTTTGGGTCACATGACCGTGTCTCCCTTACCGTGTGAGTTGTGCAATTTTATGTCACACGGCCTTATCGAGCTTAGACATAGCTGTGCGAGGTCTCCTGTATATAAAAATGACAGCTTTTCCCATCACCATTATAAATAGAAGTGAATCCCTAAACCTAAGGAGAACTTTTGAAACAAAAGACTTTGGAGAGATAATTCACAAGAGAAGAAGGCCACAAATCTCTGGAGGACGACTAAGAAGGGAGGAAGAAATTCTTGAAGGCTTGAATATTACAATCACCGTAAAAAGGGTTTTGATTTCTATTCCCTCTAACTTTTCCCTTTCTTTAGGTTTTTCTTTCCATGGATTTATGTTATGATATGGGTCTGTTATTGAACATGAGTAACTAATCCCATAGTTAGGGCTATGTGGGATCTTGTTATCCTAATTAATTGGTTTGGAATTCAACTTTGATAAAGGCAATTCCTTTTGGGTCTATTATATTACTTATATTCTTATCAGAACTTAATCATTTTTTGCATGTTTTAATTCATTATTTGACCAGTGACCATCCACATCTAGTGAGTGGACCTATATAGTAAACATTGGATTAGATTGGTGAATGACTGAATATCAATTTATTATATCAATCGAATTAACAATATGTTAGTTCATCTCTTGAATTAGGACTTAATGCATTCTTAATTAATTAAACTAAATGTCCAAATAGGTTAATAATTTAGGAGTAGAATATTGTTTATCCATGACCATTGGAATTCAATAGCAATTAAGAGAATATTAGTAAGAGAATTACCTTACATCATAAATGAATGAAAATCTAATTAATTGGATTCAAGTGAACCTTGTGCTTTAGTTTCCCTCTAATTGATTTATCTCTACATTGTTTAATTGTCCATCATTCTTCTTTATTAGTTTCAGTGATTTCTCTCTTTACACTTCTGATTGTCTAAATAACTAAGAGTTTAGTGAATGTAATAATTACTTCTTATTCCTTTGGGATCGACAACTGGGACTCAAGTCCTATATTACTTTGCGATAGAGTGCACTTGCTCTTAGTGTATTTTATGCATATCAAGTTTTTAGCACCGTTGTTAGGGAATAAATTTGGTAATATTAGAGGTGAAAAGTTCTAGTTAATTTAGATGAACTTTTATTTTATTTCTTATTTTATTTTATTTTTTATTTTTTATTTTAATTTCATTTGTCACTTCATCTCTTTGCTTTTATTTCTTATTTATGCTTACTCTTTTTCAATTTTCTAATCTAACATTTGATCTAGAAATTGAGAAAACAACTCGCAGGTTAAGGAAGCAATCTCTTACTGAAGCTGTGACTGAAGAAGGTATAATAAGGATGGAGAGACAAACAATTGAGGGGAATCATGAAGAACGAGCTGCCTTAGTGGAGTGAACTATGCTTGAATATTCCATGCCCCATGGCTAGAGGATATAAAGGGAGCATTATGGTACCAGTCATGGTGGCCAACAACTTTGAGATCAAATCGGCTTTGATCTCCATGATTCAAATTTCTGTTCAGTTTGGTGGATTTACCTTTGGATAATCTAAATCAACATCTGGCCAAGTTCTTACAGTTGTGTGACACTATCAGGTATAATGGGGTGACAGATGATGCAATTTGATTATGGCTTTTTCCTTTCTCTCTTAGGGACAGAGCAAGTCAATGGTTAATGTCACTACCAAGGGGTTCCATCACCACATGGGATCAGTTGACACAACAGTTTCTAGCTAAGTATTTTCCTCCCTCTAAATCTGCTAAGTTAAAGAATAACATTTCTACTTTTGTGCAATTTGACATGGATACTCTCTATGAAGCTTGGGAACATTTTCAAGAGTTGATAAGGAGATGTCCACATCACAGATTACCCTTATGGCAGCAGGTACATACTTTTTACAATTATTTATCACCTGCCAATCGTTCACTTATTGATGCCGCTGCAAGAGGTTCAATTTGGAGGAAAACATCAACTGAAATCCATGCACTAATTGAAGAAATAGCACTTAACAGTTACCAATGGCAAAATGAGCACCGGGTGACTAAGAAACAAGTCGGTGTGCATGTTGTCGACTCATCTACTGCTATTCTGAACCAATTGGAAGCGTTGGTGAATAAGGTTGAGACTCCAATGGTGGCAAATAGTGCAACCCCACTAATCATATGTGAAGCATGTGGTGGACAGGGACATAATAGTTTAAACTATCTAGTCGGTAGTCCCTTTGCCCCCGAGCCCAAAGGAGAAAACTTTGTTGGTAAATTCAACTGGCCGCAGTATAATCCATATTCCAATACGTACAATCCCAGTTGGAGGGACTACTGTAACATCCTAATACTAATATCCCAATATACAAAGTGTACAAGGAGATACTTAGCATTACAACGTCACTACTTACGAACTATTCTAATACATATATCCATAATGTTCATTGGAAACATTATAAAGAGCCATATGAAATGCGAAAAACATAAACATCATAGCAAAATGCATATACATGTACAACATTAACCTTAGCAAAGGCTTGGAGTATTACATAGTCTTTACATTATAAGAGAGGTATAAAAAGATACTACAATTATAACATAATCTATAATGCTAATCTACTCTTTAGCTTCCTTTTTCTTCTTATTCTTTGAAGAACCTACACTTGGAATTACATGATAACACAACAGGGTAAGAATCAACATTTCTCAGTATGAGTAATCAAAATCAGTCATACATAACATAATAGCATAGTCTTAACAATTAAGAATAAGACAAATTATATTCTTTACAAGGTCTCACTTTAATAACTAGATAAACCAAGTTAAACACACATACATTCATTCTTATATACTTAGCTCATTTAAGACTAAGGCATGTTTTACTAAAAACTTTGACTTCTTATGTTTACCTCTTATAGATAGGAAAACTGAAATCTCCATACTACATGCAATCCTAGCACTTAGTTAGGAATACTTGTCCCTTTAGGAACTTTTGACTTTCTTCTTTCTGGCCAAATAGCATCAACTACCATACAAGGTCACATTCACAAGTAGACAATGCAAACTTATCCTAGTTTACTTATATCTAACACCCTTCATCATCATATCTCTAGTGAAGCTAAGTAACAATAAGTTACCATAGGTGCTAGACAATTATCTATAGCAAACATTTACTCTAGGTTGCTTAAAGCTCGTTCATAAAATTATACATACCAAAGGATCGTCCTCTCATTGATTTACCTCTAGTAGTATACAAAACATACCTTAAGACCATCCATTATTCTTAAATGACCAAAGGCTTAGACTTTCTCATCTATGCCAAGTGATAATTTCTCTCTTGAAAATATCCTTATTTGTACCTTAACACACCTTAGAAAGTATATATGAATGATTCCAACCAATCAAGGACTTCAAAATATGTAAAATAACTCTTTGTTGAATTCTGTAATGGGTGCGTAAGTGCCCTCTCCTTGAGCATCTGGGCACTTACTAGGCAGAGAATAACCATGTGCTATCTCGCACCGTGCGCCTAAGCATTTTGGATTGAGCGTCTAAGTGCTCTGCGCTCTGATGCACATGAAAACTTTCTGGCCATTGAGCGTCTAAGCGTTGTGCACTGAGCGCCTAAGTGCTCTGCTACATGAATATTAATCTCTGGCACACGAGCGCCTAAGCGCTCGATGTAGGGTGTCTGGGTGCTCACTATATGACAGAAAATCTTCATAATTTTGTAGAGTTATGCCACTGTTTCATTGGAACTTTTCATGGTTTTTGGCCATTTTAAACCAGTTTCTAGGTAATTTTAGGTTCCTAATGAGTTTTTAAATACTTAGGAATCATCAATCACTAACTTAAACATCTTAATTTGGATTCATGAACCAAAACCCATCTTGCTTGACTTAAAACCATTCTTTGTGAATCAAGGGCCTAAATGAGATGTTCTAAGCTTCTAGCTTCAACTTATGCTATGAACGAGTCATAAATGACCAAAGATACACAAACATGCAAGCTAAACACATTAAACACCTTTAGAAGTCATTTTTGACCTATTAAGCACTATAGGTGCCTTCATGGAGAAAATGATGAAAAGAGATGAAGATGAGCATAGAACCCCTACCTTGGGCAGCTGAGATGAAGAATCAAACTCTAGATGATCACACCTTGGCTTTGCCTTTGGCTTTCCTCTTTTTCTCTTCCTCTTCCTTGGCCTTTACTTCCTCTTCTTTCCTTCTTTCTCTCACATTTTCTATTTCTGGTTTTTTTTTTTGCCGAAAATGGCCGTAAGTGAGGGCTGATAAAGAGGGTACAAAAGACTCATATGGTCTTTAGGCCAAAATCGATAAATCTTGATATGCTAAAAATACTTAGATTTAGTCAATTCAAGATTTTCAACTTCCAACAACTTTAAAATAAATACTTGGATTCATATAGAAAGTTGTCTCATCATTAATTAATATTTTCATATCTGCTACTAGTCAATCTGACTTTAAATAGACAATCAGTATGCCTAAAAATATGAAATTAACTCAGTCTACATTAAAACTTTAATTGTATCTTGTTTCATACATTTGTGACCCAGAAATAAATTATTCATATTTATTTTCCTTATCTAAGCAATTTATGATACTATCTGAGTCATTTTAAGCTACTTTTCATACTCTGTGTTGCAACAAAGTACCTAAATTAACTTAATATGTCACAAAATTAAACATCCATATTAAGCAAGTCATATGCTACCTTTTGAACATATACACAAGTCTAATATGTCATTAAGGGTATTACAACCACCCCAATTTCAAATAGGCAAATCAACAGGGTAATCAGCAAAACTAGCAGAGAGTTCCGCAACCACCTCCAAGTTTTCCAGTACCTGAAGAGAAGCCAAGCTTTGAAAGTTCTATAATGAGATACATTCTAAATTCAGAGGCCCGAATGAAGAGCATGGAAACTCAGATTAGCTAGTTGGCTACTTTGATGTCATAAGGGGCACTGGGAACATTGCCTGGTACTACGGAGCCTAATCTGAAAGAACATGCCAAGGCAATTACCTTGAGAAGTGGCAAGGAGCTCGGGGATCTTTCCAAGAAAAAAGAGGAGCAAATGTAAGAGCATGGGGATTCTCTTGATGAGTCAGTCACTATAGGAAATGAGAAGGCAAATGAAGCACCCTCCACGATATGTGTAAGTGAGCCATAGAAACCTTCTATTCCATTCGCTTAGAGGCTTAAGAACACTCATTAGGATAAGCAATTTGCCAAATTCTTGGAGATGTCTAAGAAATTACAAATTAACATTCTATTTGTTGAAGCCATCTCCCAAATGCCCAAGTATGCAAAGTTCTTAAAGGAAATACTTACAAATAAGTGCAAGATTGAGGAATTTGAGATAGTAGGCTAAATGAGGAATGTTATGCCATTCTCTTGAAGAAGTTATTTTTAAAATTAAAAGATCCAGGGAGTTTTACTATTTCTTGCTCTATTGATAATTCTTATTTTGAGAAAGCATCATGTGATTTAGGTGCTAGTATTAATTTGATGTATTTCTCTATTTTTAAGAAATTAGCAATACAGGAACCAAAGGCTACTAACATTTCACTGCAGCTGGTCGATATATCCATCACTTACCCTTGTGGTGTATTGGAGGATATTTTGGTGAAGGTGGACAAATTCATTTTTCTACCTGACTTCATTGTGTTAGACATGGAGGAGGACTCAGAGATTCCAATCATACTTAGGCGCCCATTTTCTCGACTAGAAATACCATGATTGATGTCCATCAAGGGAAGTTGACCTTGCGATTCAATGATGAGGAAGTAGTTTTTAATGTTTTTAATTTTGTCAAAACTTCTAATTCCTTTGATTTATGTAATTGCATAGTTGTTACTGATGTTGCAGATAGTGTTAAGTTTTCATATCTGCAGGAATCTGTGACTAATGATATGCCAGAAAAGATTTTGCCCAAGGCTACCACCGACTTTGAGAATGCCAAGCTCTATAAGAAGATAACAAAGAAGTGGCACGATAAGTGTATCAAGCAGTATGAGTTTAAGATTGGGAATAGAATTCTTGTCTACAACTCAAGTCGACGTCTTCCTGGTAAGTTGTGATCAAAATAGTATAGACCATATGAGATTGTTCGAGTCTTATGATAACTTCATAAAATGTAGTTATTTGTGCCCTATCTCTGTGCTAGAATGAATGTTTAGTCCTTATTTATATGCATATTTAGAGGGTTTTGTGCTTATATTTGTCATATTCTGATTCTAAGCCTTTCTTGTATGTTTTATAGCAAATTGAGCTTTAATTGTTATTGATTAAGTAGATTTATATATGTTATTGATTTAGTGTATTCTCTATGTTAGGAAGGGCTCCAAACAAGGTCAAATATGGAGCATTTGAGCTAAAAGAGGAAGAGAAAGCCAAATCAGCCTTTCAGCAAGTCACCGTCGCGGTGCAAGGTAGTGCGCGCTGCAGCGCAGAGAACATTTTCAGCCATACCATACTTCAACCCGAGGCGAGAGGGCCACGGCCCAAGAGAAATGGGCACCGCGGCGCAAGTAGACTGACCGTGTAGGCGCCGCGACGCTCATAAGTGGGGGCCGTGGTGCAAAGGCGGCAGCTGAGCCTATAAATAGATTTTACTCATTTTTCTCTCAGTTCTGACCCTTTTGGGCCATTTCTATTTTTAGTGTCTGTCTTTTAGTTTAGGTTTAGGTAGTTTTAAGTTAGTTTAGTTTGGCTAGTTCTCCATTGATGGTGGATTGGAGTCAAGGATCAAGGATGAAGGAGGATTCAAGCTTCAAAGAGACAAATCAATGAGCTTCCTTTCTCTTTTTCCTTTTCTCTCTTCTCTTCCTTATCTGTTGTATAGCTGAGCTATGTTTAGGAATACTTTCGATCCGTTTATATATATTAATGATGTGTTCTTCTCTAAGTTTATGTGGATTCTTAGTTAGTGTTCAATCATAATCCGTGTTTAATGCTTGCTGTTGGTTGGCCATTAATTGCATGATCTTAATATTACAAATGAGCTAGACATAGGGATTTGTTAATATGGATATGGTATGGTTGATACATGTTTGGCGAGTTCAATTGGCTTAGATGAGTTAATTCGTTAATGGGATAGAAATATATCTATTAGCCATGTATAGTGTGTGATTGAGAATAGATCGTTCATGAGTTGATTTTGGTATTAACTAATAAGTTAGACAAATGAAACTATGGTTGATTGACCTAGACATAGGCTTTTGACTAATGAAGATTCTCAAGCTAACCTAATCAGGGTATTTATGTTTATGAGGAGGATTACATGTTGTTGGTAGATGTAGGGGGTGAAGAAGAATTTCTTGAAACCTAACCGTGTTTATGTTTATAACTTTTGTAGGTTAGATTTCGTTTAGTTTATTGCTTTCCTATTATTATGTCATTGACTAGAATTGATTAAGTTATTGGTTGGTACTTAGCTTTATAACTAAATATCCTCGTGGGAACGAACTTTTACTCTATATCTGTATTACTTGAGCAATCCGTGCACTTGTGGTAGCAATCATCTTATCCTACAGTGTACTTGAGGTAAAGAAAGAAGGTCAGAAGACATTTCTGATAAATAGCCAGAGCACGAAACATTATGAAGAAGGAGTGGGGACTGAGCACCACTCTATCAGCATCACCTAAGCATGGTATCGGCCCATAGTCAAGCTAATGACTATAACTTAGCATTTCATAGAAGGCAACCTGTGTTTCCATCCTTTCTCATAGCACTTTTTAGTTCTTGCATTTGTTTTTTCAATTTTTCTTTTATTTTTCCCATTAAAAAAGAAAAATTTGTCTTAACGCTTTTTGTTTTTCTTTTGCAGTTTTTAACAAGATGTCGTCACTTAGTTAGCCCAGATGTTCGAGCTCATTGCTACACACCTCCCCCAGGCTCCACCTCTCCTACCACCTTCATGATCGTGTGTTTACTTTTTAGGGAAGTTTCATTTTCTTTGTTCTATTATTTTTATTTTATTTTTTCACATTGAAGACAATGTTTATCTTAAGTTTAGGGGGTACTCTTAAAATTTTTGTTTGTGCAATCGATGAATACATGAGTATTACTAGTAATCAAGTAGGAATTGTGTATTAATTTCTTGAATTAATTCTGAGCTGATAGAGACGTGTTTAAGAAGGGAATCCATTACTTATGAGTTGATATTGTGCAAAGCAATCTTTTTCAATTAAGTAAAGAAAAATTTAGCATCTTAGTTAAAAATTAGTTATGTCTGCTTGCATTTGTTCTCTTTATTAACTTAGCCAGAAAAGTGAGTTTTGAGCTTTAATGATTAGATTTTTCATAAACAAAATCCTATTTTCCTTCTGGAGTGAGTTTTCTCTTGATTTATGTGTACTAGAACTTGCTTTGATATCTTATTGAGACTTTAATGATTCATATACATACTTGAACATGATTAAGGTAATTAGGCTTAATTCTTTTTTGACTTCTAGAATTGTATTGAGAAAATAATCCCTTAGTTGCCTCATTTGAGCTTGAAATTGATTTCTTTGGATACCTAATTGAATAATCAGGTTGGATTTTTTTTGGAGTAATTGATGTGTTAATTGAAATGTCATTAAGGGTTTTTTTGTCTTCAAGGGTGAAAAAAAATGAAAAAAAAATTAGAAAAGGAAGAAGAAAGAAAAGGATTGTTGGTGATGAATAATGAGAATATTGGGTTGAAAGTGAGAATCTGTTATACTTGTGCTTTTGTTCTATTTATCATCTTTTCAACCTGATTCCATTTTGTATCGATTTATTCATGAACATTCTTTACCCTTATTTATCTTTTTCCCTACCTTTCATTGTTCCCCTTGGCCTTGTTACAACCAAAGGAAACCCTTATGATTTTTGTATTGTATGTGAACTTGGAAGTGGAGATTAGATTGAGAACTAAGCCCAATAATGCATTTTTCAAGAGAAACTGGAGTGATCTCTTCGACCTTAAATACTTGAGTGATGGAAAGATGAGTGACCTCAATTAGTTGGTAAAAAGAAAATATACAAGCTTGACCTAAGCCTCTAATTGTTTTAAATGCTAAATGATTTTGCTAGATTGGATTTGATTGCTAAACTTGATTGAATTCTTAAATTGTGGAATTTCCCTTGATTCATATTTTTGGATGCTAAGTTTAATATTGTTTTTTATTCATATTCTTTGTTTGAAACCAAGCAAATCTCAAGTGTAGGGGACTTAATAAGCCTATATTTTATTGTCCTAAACCAGATGAATTGTGATGATTTAGTTATATTTATTAATGAATTTTAGATAGATACTTATCATCGTCTTCATTTTTGCAAATTAAAGAAATTTATTACATTTGGAGTGAAAGTAGGTGAAGACATTGCATTTTCAAAGTAAAACATGATCATTTTGACTTAGACAGGGCCCTGTGTCAACTTATAAGCGATTGAGGAGTTAGACACGCCCCTGTCTAACTTGGGAAACATCTCTGTCATGCTCACATGACCTTGTCTAATTTGAGAAAAGCTTCTGACTATGAGACACGACCGTGTCTCTGAGTCACACGGTTGTGTCTCCCTTACAGTGTGAGTTACGCAATTTTATGTCACACGGCTATGTGAGGTCTCCTTTATGTAAAAATGGCAATTTTTCCCTCACCATTATAAATAGAAGTGAATCCCTAAACTAGAGAAGAACTTTTGCGACGACAGACTTTGGAGAGATAATTCACAAGAGAAGATAGCCATAAATCTCTAGAGGATGACTACGAAGATAGGAAGAAATTCTTGAAGGCTTGAAGATCACAATTACCGTAAAAGGGGTTTTGATTTCTCTTCCCTCTAATTTTTCCCTTTCTTTAGGTTTTTCTTTCCATGGATTTGTGTTATGATATAAGTTTGTTATTAAACATGATTAACTAATCTCATAGCTAGGGTTTGTTTTCCTAAGTAATTGGTTTTGAATTCAACTTTGATTAATGTAATTTCTTTTGGGTTTATTATATTACTTGTATTCTTATCAGAACTTGATCACTTTTGACATATTTTAATTCATTGTTTGACTGGTGACCATCCGCATCCAATGAGTGGACCTATATAATAAACCTATGATTAGATTGGTGAATGACCAAACATCAATTTATTCTATCAATAGAATTGATGATATATTAGTTCATCTCTTGAATTGGGATTTAATGCATTCTTAATTAATTCAACTAAATGACCAAATAGATGAATAATTTAGGAATAGAATATTATTTATCCATGACCATTGGAATTCAATAGCAATTAAGAGAATATTGGCAAAAGAATTACCTTACATCATAAATTAATAAAAATTTGATTAATTGGATTCAAGTGAACTTTACGTCTTAGCCTCCCTCTAATTGATTTATCTCTACATTGTTTAATTGTCCATTGTTCTTCTTTATTTGTTTAAGTGATTTTGCCCTTTACACTTTCGATTGTATAAATAACTAAGAGTTTAGAGAATTTAGTAATTACTTCTTATTCCTCATGAGATTGACAACTAAAACTCAAGTCCTATATTACTTTACGATAGAGTGCACTTGCTCTTAGTGTATTTTACGCGTATTAGAGCTTGAGATGGTTTATGGCTTTATTCAACAATGGTAGATTATAATGTTTTGAATCATATTGCTAATGATTCACATGCTAGAACTTTGTGAAAGAAACTTGAGACCTTTTATGCCTCCAAATTTAGGAATAATAAATTATTTTTATTGAAGCATGCTATGAACTTGAGTTACAAGGATGGTAGTTCTATCTCTGATCACTTGAGTGATTTTGAGGGATGCTTTGACTCGTTGTTCAGCATGGGTGAGAAATTTGAAGATGAAATTTTGGGACTTTGGTTGCTTAATACTCTACCTGATTCTTGGGAAAATCTTTGAGTCACTTTGACTAGTTCTGCTCCTATAGGTGTTGTGACCATAAATTATATAAAGATTGTTATTTTAAATGAAAAATTCAGACAACAAACTCAGTAGGCATCCTCTTCACAGTCAAAGGTTTTGGTTATTGAAAACAAATGGGAGAAATAGTGAGAGGGATCAAGGACAAGGCAGTAGAAGCAAAAGCAAGAGTAAAAGCAAATCAAGGTCTAAATACAAAAATCTTGAGTGTCACTATTATGGTAAAAAGGGGCATGTCCAAAGATTTTGCTACTAATGAAAAAAGGAAACCAAGGGTAACAAGGGCAAGCAACAAAAGAAAGATAATGACAATGATGATCATGTTGTCACCACTATTAGAGAAGTTCTTGTGATTATCTCTGATGAGATTTTGATTAATGTTGCTTATGATAAGACCAACTAGGTTGTTAACAGTGGTGCATGTTTTCAAGTGACATCTAAGAAGGATTTCTTCATATCTTATATACTCTTGGCAGTTATGAGATTTTGAAGATGGATAATGATGGTATGTCAAAGGTGATTGGCACTAGCAATGTTTGTTTGAAAACTAGTAATGGGACAAAGTTAACTTTGAAGAATGTCAGACATGCACCAGACATTTGTTTGCATCTGATTTCTGCTAGTGTTCTTGATGATGATGGCTGTTTTAGTACCTTTGGTGGTAGATAGTGGAAACTCTCTAAGGGTTCTTTAGTTATTGCACATGGAAAGAAGTGTTCAGGTGTATACTAGACCAAGGCTTCAGTTTCTGTTGATGTTGTTAATATAGCTGAGTGTGATAATCAGTCAGAGTTATGGCATAAGAGACTTAAATACATTAGTGAGAAAGGACTTGATACTTTGGCCAAAAAGAATCTACTTTCAAGTTTGAATGGTGCAAGATTGGAAAAGTGTGCTCATTGCTTGGGTGGGAAACAAAACAGAGTCTCTTTCAAGAATCATTGTCCTTTTAGGAAATCAGAGGTGCTTGAGTTGGTGCATTCATATCTTTGTGGTCCAATGAGGATTAGAACATTTGGTCGTGCGCTTTACATTATGACTTTCAATGATGATCATTCAAGAAAACTTTGGGTTTATACCTTCAAGACTAAGGACCAAGTGCTTGGTGTCTTTAAGCAGTTTCAGGCTTTTGTTGAGAGAGCAACAGGGAAGAAACTGAAATGTGTTCGCACTGATAATGGTGGTGAATATTGTGGACTATTTAATGAGTACTACAGACAACATGGTATTAGACACCAGAAGACACCCCTTAAGACTCCTCAGCTTAATGGCTTAGTAGAAAGGATGAATAGGACATTGATGGAGAGAGTTAGATGTTTGCTTTCTGAAGCAAAGTTACCTAGATCTTTTTGGGATGAGGCTTTGTATACTGCTACACATGTTATTAATTTATCTCTTACAGTTGCTTTGTAGGCTAATGTTCTTGACAGAGTATGGTATGGAAAGGATGTTTCCTATGACCACTTATGTGTCTTTGGAGTTTAGGGTTTATGTACATGTGCCCAAAGATGAGAGGTCCAAGTTGGATGTCAAGACAAGGCAGTGTATCTTCATTAGCTATGGTCATGATGAGTTTGGCTATAGATTGTATGATTCATTTGAGAAGAAGCTTGTTAGAAGAACCATGATGTTATTTTCATGGAAGATTAGACCATTGAAGATATTGATAAGGTAAAGAAGACATAGTCTCCGAGTACTGATGGTTTGGTTTATATTAATCCAGTTCCTAAGCCTCATATGCATGATGTAGCTAACATTGGAAATCATGATGATGTGCATAATCATATTCAAGGTGATTAGGTTGAGGATGTTGTTGATAATGTTGCTGATGAGGTACATGCTCTGGCTCATGAGGTTATTGATGAACTTGTTGTTTCACTTAGGCGGTCTTCCAGACATCTTAATCCCTCTACCCGTTAATCATTTGATGAATATGTACTCCTCCTTAACGGCTGTGAACACCGAATTTTGATCGAACTAAAAAATACAAAAATAAAAATTTACATATAAAATAAAAATAAAAATATAAAAATATAAAAAAAATTGCTGCTTACTACTTTGCACATGCTCACCCACTCAGTCTCACCTACTCCCTAACACAATCCCACTCCATTTTCATGTACTCAAGGATTTCTCTACACTGACGACATCACTTCAACACTCAACCACTCTCCACATCTTTTTTTAAAAACATTTTTGACTTCCCTACAGCCGTGAATCTCAGTAAAAACTAGGACACTCATATTCAACTTTTATATTTTCCCCTTTGACCTTTCATTTTCTGGGGGAATCATCTTCACCAAAAAACAAATATTTTTTCCATCCCCTCCAAGCTTCTGTAGCCACCTATCACACCTCCCATTCACAGCCTCCGCAAACCCCCTATCACTGTTTGCTTCCATCTCCCTCACCTCCCTGCTACTACCAACCTCCATCTTTAACACTTCACCATCTCCACCCCAACGTCCAAGCACATAGCCCCTCCATAACCAACTCTCCAAATAGCCACCATAATCACAACCGAACCTCCCATACTTCATCTTCACAAAACAGAACCACCTTCATAACCTCTTCAATAATCACCTTCAACAACCATACCAACCGTGAAACACCATCACAAGCACCAACCTTCAACCTTCAACCTCACCCTCTACTCCATCACGTGAAACCCCTTCCATGTCCTCTCTCCCTTCAACCTCCAAACCGAAACCATAACTCCATCTGTTGTGACCACCATGACAGCCACCACACATCAACCCTCACCATCTCCTCTCACCATCACATCATAACTCACCACCTCACCACCTTCAACCTCCTCCAAACCATGACAACCCACTCACACAACCATCATCTTCACCAAAATAGCCTCCAAACCATGATCTCATCATCCCCAAATAGCCACCAATTAACAACCTTACCTCATCTCCATCAAACACCTATAGATCCACCACTACTGTGAACCCAACCATAACCTCCATCTCTCACCACCTTCCATTAGCCCACGACCACCGTCCCTCTTACTGCCATCTCCCTTCCCCGGATCAGCAACCATGGTAGCCACCGTGAAAACCATCTTCAACCCGTAAAGCCTCGCCAAACCATCTCCATCCTCACCCAAAACCATCACTACTCCCCCACTTAAACCAACCATACACGTCCCCACCGTGGCCTCTGTGCACGAACCAGATCATCTCCATGCTCTCCTGCCGCACCAAACAGCCAAGCCGTCATGGACCTCCCCTCCAACATAACCCTGTGTAATGGCTTTTCATTTATCTGATTCTTACTTTTTTGTTTTTTTATATATTTATATATTTATTTGTTTGTTTATGTGTTTAGGCCTAGTTTGGGTTGGGATATTAAGTGTTGGGCTTTTGTCTTTCTTACCATGTTTTTGACTTTGGGTAACTTTGGGGCAAAATAAGTTAGATGTTATTTGTCGGTTGTGGGTTAAAAGTTAAGTTTATGATTAGTATCTTGAATTATGTTTTTTTTTAAATTGTATAATTGATTTAGCTAAGAATATAAAAAAATTGAAATAAAAAAATACAAAAAATGAAAAAATAAAAATAAAAAATAAAAATGATAAAAAAATAAAAAATACATAAAAAAGAAAAAGGAAATAAAAAACGAAAATGAGTTGAAAGTAAGTTTGTGGGTTGGTTTCATTTTAATCTGGTTTATCTTGACTTTTGTTGATTTATTTAATGTGTTGTTTCATTTTTATGCCAGATGACATCTGTTTGAATTAATTCTTGTGATGCCAATTTGATTTGAAAGTTTTAAGTTTCTTTTTAATTCAAATTTATCAACCCACACTCATTTTTTAGAGAACTACATGACTTTGAGTTCCTCATTGCACTAGAGAATACATAGGAGCAGAATCTATATTCTGTCAAGCCAAAAATTAAATTTTCATAATTTGGTTGTTTCTTTTATTTCATTTCTTTAAAAAAATAAAATAAAAATAAAAAATAGTTACATTGTCTTTTTTTTTAAAAAAAAAAAAGAGGAGCAAAATAAATGTATCTATAGATTATCAAGAATTTGCACAATTGACTCAAGGTACCGTCTTAGGACGGGTGTGTTAGGGGTGCTGTAGAATTAAGTTTTTACCCTTCCCTATCCATAACTGACTCCCGAATCCAATCTGGTTTTCAAATACCATCTTCAAGGAAAGGTTTTCCAATTTTTTCAAATTCAAATAAAATTGGTGGCGACTCCATTTTTCATCTTTTAAAATCTCGCAAGTCGCTATATTTTATATTTCGCCACGATCTCGGTGGCGACAGATGGTGACTCCACTAGGGATATTTGGAGAGTTAGGCCTATTGTTGTTAGTTGTGTAAATTATTAATAATATCTATTTATTTATTTTACCCCTTTTTGTCCTTATTTTTATTTTCTTATTGTTTATAAATAGATTTTATTTAGTACTTTTATGTAAATATCTAATAACATTATCCTGTGTACATTATGACTTGTATATATTTTGTGCTTAATTGTTGAAACCCTAGGGTAGAGGATTGCTGGCTGGCTGTTGTATATATATTTTTGTAGGTTGGGGGATAATTTACTCTTTTAAAATTTTTGTACAGGTTTGTATGCTTCCCCACACACATCACTATCACTTACCTCACACACATTTTGGGCTCTATACCCGAGTCTATACAAACTCGAGGAATAGGAGGGGTCTCGACTTTTGTTATTGAGGGGCTTTATGCTCACTTGACATTCGTTGGGACACCACTCAAATTGTTACCAGTATCAGGGATTAGTCATATTGAGAGAGTTTATCCCTACTTGTGATCAATTCATGAATTGGGTCCTTGTCTTTTAAGATAGGGGCAATCTGGGGATCATGACTTTTAGAAGTTTATATCTGACTATCCTGAAAAACCTGGCACTGATAAATTGAACATTATGATAGCCAAAATTAGAGTCATGATCTTAAGAAAATCTAACCTTTAAGTTCCACCTGACTAGGGCACAAAGGGAGCGTACTTTTTTTCTATCAATTTCTCATGTCATTCATTCTTACATTCTTTTTTTTTTTAAATAAAAAAAAATACACCATCTTGCATTTTCGTTCCTAGCAAAAAAAAAAATTCTTTTTTGCCTATCTTTTCCTTATGTCATTCATTCTTACATTTTTTAAAAAAAAAATTGGCATTAAGAATAAAAGAAAAAAAAACATCTTGCATTTTCATAACATTCTTTTAAAAAAATCTTCTTTTATCTGTTCATTTCTCATGTCATTCACTCTTGCATTAAAAAAAACATCAGCATAAAAATAAAAATTCAAAAAAATATCTTACATTTTCATTCCTAGCAAAAAAAAAATATTTTCTATCTATCTATTATTCATAATCAGTATTAGAAAAAAAAAAAAAAAAAAGATACATCATTTTGCATTTTCATAGCATTCATAGCATTTTTTAGAAAAAAAAAGGCTTAAAAAATACATCATCTTGCATTTTCATAGAATTCCTAGCATTTTCTTAAAAAAAAACACCATCTTGCATTTTCATGATATTCCTAACATTCTAAAAAAAATCTTACATTTTCATGACATTCATAGCATTTTTTTGTAAAAAAAAAAAAGGAGAAAAATGTCATCTTGCATTTTCATAGCATCCCTAGAATCCAAAAAGAGAAAAATCTTGCATTTTCATGACATAGCATTTAAAAAAAAAAGAAATAAGAAAGGAAGAAAAATGAAAAAATTATTTTCAAAGTTCATTCATTTGATGCATCTCATGCTTTCTTCTCATTCTTTGTTAAATGTTATTTTGTTTTAATAAATCAAATTAGTTTGAACCATTGTGCAGCCTAGGAAAGAAGGGACCAATCAAACCCAAATTCACAATCCTAGATCTCGGACCAGAATTGCTACTAATAACCCTAAGGAAGGGAGAAAGTTGATGAAATGAAAGGAAGGATAGATGAAATGGCAGAGTCTCAGAGAAGAATGGAGGAAATGTTGTCAGCCATGAGAGAGACCCTCATCTTGATTGGGGCGGTCGGAAGCGCAAGAGTGACTGGGGAACATCTACGCCTGCCAACTATCACTTCCATGAGGACAAACCCCGGGATCATCACTGAGATGCCTATTATGGGAAGGACCTCGAATACTGCACCGCTAGTAATTCCTATCAGAGAAGGGTATCGTTCTTCAGAGGATACTCGAAATGAAGTTCATGGTAATGTTGAATTTACCTGGGAACAACCATGTCTGTCCATCTCGATGACAACAGGACTTCCTGTTGGGAGTGGTCATGCGATAATTTAGAAGGATAAGATGGAAGAAGAATGGAAGGAAAGGATGGAAGAGCAAATCAAAGCGATCAAGGGCCCTAGTGCTTATGAACTGCTTAAAGTAGAAGAACCGTGTCCTACCACAAATGTCGTAATCCCTAAAGACTTCAAGATTCCTCATTTTGCCAAGTATGACGGGAGTGGTAACCTTCGGTTTCATTTGATCAATTATGGAACCAAGATGGCTGTTTGGTCCAGGGATGATAATTTCCTCATTAACTTTTTCCATGAGAATCTTACAGGCTCTGCTTTAGAGTAGCATCTTCAATTAGACCGCTTTAAGATTTCTCGTTGGATGGAATTGGCTGATCTATTCATGGATCAATACAAGTTCAACCTGGATACAGCTTCTACCCAGGAACAATTGAGCTCAATGCAAAAGGAAAATGAGGAAGCCTTGAAGCAGTATGCCTAGAGATGGAGAGCTCTCGCAGCATAAGTGCAACCACCTTTGATGTTGCAGAAATGTGCTCATATTTTTTAGGGACTCTGGGAGCTCCTTATATTAAGACAATGGCGGGTGCTGCTTATCTAGACTCTGCTGAATTAATAGTTGTTGGGGAGATGATTGAAATTTTGGTAAAAGCTAGTAAGTTGCCAACTGGCAATGATGAAAGTGGTTTCAAGAAGGGGTTTTTCCCCTAAGGAAAAAGGAGCCAGAAGTGAGTTACATGCAAAACCAAACCCGCCATCCACCATTTTACCTTGCCCACACCATTCGCCCTCCATCAACTTGAAACCTCTGAATAATTGGAGATATGAGGAGTTGATTGCAATGATTACTAAAAAAAATTAGTGATGATAGACTTATGTTAACTTTCTTGAAGCATTAATGTAATAAATTTGCATGGATTCAAGCATATCTTGTTTCTTTTCATTTTGATGGTTTTTCTAGTCATTGATTTTTCTCTTGCTTATTCAAAGCGTCTTCCTTGTGTTTGAACCTCTTTGGATTCCAATTCCTGCTTTGATAGATGTCAGTAGTCATAAGGTCTACGTGTGCAAGTGTCATTTGCAAAAAAATAAAAATAAAATAAAAATAAAAAAAAAACAAAAAACAAGAAACAAGAAAAAATGAATAAAATGGGAGCAAAAAAGTAATAGCTTGGTGTGCATTATGCTTTTGTCTCAAAATTAAAATTTTTGAAAATGAACAATCAAGGTTTGAAATGAAGGCTGGCCATTTTTCTCTATCTTTTATAAAAATTCATCATCTTTATCCCTTGTTATCCCTTTTGAACTTGAAAATTTCTTCAATAAACCCTAGACAAGGATCACTCTATACTAGGAGATAGCACAAAACAAAGGTTAATTACCATGATGAATATTTTGAAGCATAATGGAAAAGGAGAAAAGAAAAAGAGGTGAAAGGGGTAGAAAGTAAAACTAAAAGAGAGAGAAAGAGAGAGAGAGAAGGAAAGAAAGAAGAAATAAAATGAAATGAAATGAGTCATGACAAAGGCAAATGAAAAAAAATGAAATAAAATAGGGAAGAAATGAAGAGCAGTAAGAGAAAAGTGTGCTTGAAAGTGCAAAAGCAAAAGCAAAAGCAAAATTTAACTTTAAACAAGGATCCTTGGTCCTATTCAACCCTTAAATACTTGTTTGAGCCTTATATCTTTTATTTCGTAACCACTAACCTCACGTTACAAGCCTGAAAAAGTCTATTCTGATTAATGAAGGGTTGTTGTCATTTTCATTAACTTTAATTTTGAGACAAAAGTTATACTCATCTAAGTATCTAGTTCATTGCTTCTTAAAAAAAAAAACAAGACTTACACTAGGGCAAGTTTCTACCCTGTTCAAGCTGGTCCTACACTGGGGCAAATCTTTTGGTCCCTAGTTCCTGCCCTATTCAATTCAATCCTAAACTGGGACAATTTTTTGTTTACTTTATTCAATTTGACTTACATTGGGGCAATTTTGTTCACAAATGACATACCCTGACCCAAATTCATTTGATACCCTACACGAGGGTAGATTTTTGTAAATACCTGATAAAACAGTGGTCATGATGTCTAGTTGTCAAGTAAAGATCAATCACGTCCATACTGGGGCAAAAAAAAAAACTTTGGCTTCCTTACTATTCTACTTCTTGTGCCTTTATTTTTTTGAAAATGTCCTTTGTGTAGTCATACTTCTAAAATAAAAATAAAAAAGTCACTCAGTTAGTAAATTCTTTTTCTGTTGCACTTTTGAATTCATGTCTGTCTATTACGTAATGCTTCAGGTAAAGTGAACATAAGTACAATACTATGATTTTACCATCTAATGATAATCTCCTGATGAACAATTCAGATTGAAGAGAACTTGGAAATCTCAATTGATAGAAGATGAGGTACCTGAAAAGAGAGAGAGTGTGTGAGTGAGTGAGAGAGAGAAAGAGAGAGAGAGAAAAGCTTGTTAGGTTGAAAACTCGAAAGGGCGGCCTAAGCAAAAGTTAGAGCAAAATAAAAAAATGGAAAAGAGCCCGTTAGTTTGAAAACCCGAAAGGGCTGTATAAGCAAAAGTTAGGGCAAATAAATAAGCAAAATCTCAGAGAAAGTTGGCCTAAAATGCCTTGAAGGGTGCACCAAACTGGGGCAATTTTGAATTGCGTTTGATCAGCTACACAGGGGCAATTTCATTTGCATTCAGTTGGCCATACTGGGACAAAATTTTTGAAGGATTAAGGAGAAGATGTGTTGAAGGAAATAGCAACAGAGACAATGATTGAGTTATTAACTAGATGAGAAAAAAAGTTAAATATTGAGGTAAAATTTTCTCTCAATGACTCAAATTGACCAACGAGGGATTCAAAGGACTTCTAATGAAAAAGAAAGAAAGAAAGAAAGAAAGAAAGAAAGAAAGAAAGAAAGAAGAAGAAGGAAAGAACTGAAAGGTCTAAGGAAGAAAGACATGTGAACAAGGGTTTGATTGATCAAAGTTTTTCAAAAGTTATCGTTGGTTCAAAGGACTTTTAATAAAATTCAAAAAATAAAGAAAAAAAAGAAAAAAAAAGGAAAAGCAAAAGAAAATAAAAAAAAAAGAAAACAAAGCAAACAAAGATCAATAAAAAAAAACAAAAATAATGCTTTCCAAAGAAAAATGTGTTTTCTAATTTCGAGTACATCGGCTCCTGTCTTTTTAGTTTTGAGTGCATTAGCTCTTTGTCATTTACTTTTGACCACATCGGCTCATGTCTTTTACTTTTGAGTACATCGGCTCCAGTCATTTACTTTTGAGTGCATTGGCTCCTGTCTTTTACTTTCTATTGAGCGTATCGGCTCCCTGCATTTTAATTTCTGTTGAGTGCATTGACTCCCTGCATTTTAAATTTCTATCATTTCTTTTGAGCGCATCGGCTCCTGTCATTTACTTTGAGCGCATTGGCTCCATGTATCTTTAATTTCTGTTGAGCGCATCAGCTCCATGCATTTTAATTTCTATTGAGCGCATTAGCTCCATGCATTTTTAATTTTCTATTGAGCGCATTGGCTCCATGCATTTTAATTTCTTTTTAGCGCATCGGCTCCATGCATTTTACTTTCTATTGAGCGCATCGACTCCATGCATTTTAATTTCTTTTTAGCGCATCGGCTCTATGCATTTTACTTTCTGTTGAGTGCATCGGCTCCATGCATTTTAATTTCTGTTGAGCGCATTAGCTCCATACATTTTAATTTCTGTTGAGCGCTTCAGCTGCATGCATCTTTAATTTTCTGTTGAGCGCATCGGCTCCATGCATTTTAATTTCTGTTGAGCGCATCAGCTCCATACATTTTAATTTCTATTGAGCGCTTCGGCTCCATGCATTTTTTATTTTCTGTTGAGCATATCGGCTCCATGCATTCTAATTTTTGTCAATTCTTTTGAGCGCATTGGCTTTATGCATTTTAATTTTTGTCAATTTTTTTTGGCGCTATACATGCCATGCATTTTAAATTTCTGTCAATTCTTTTGAGCGCATCGACCCCATGCATTTTAATTTCTATCAATTCTTTTGAGCGCATCGGCTCCATGCATTCCATATATTTCTAATTTTTATCAATTCTGAGCACATCGATTCCATGCAATCTATGCATTTTAATTTCCTGTCACTTTTTTGAGCGTATCGGCTCCATGCATCTTAATTTTTGTCAATTCTTTTGAGCGCATCACCTCCTTGCATTCTAAATTCCTGTCATTCCTTTGAGCGTATCGGCTCCATACATCTTAATTTTTTGTTCTTGCATTTTTTTTTGCATCTTATGCATTACCAGACAAAATTCGAGTTCATGTCTTTACTCGTCTCTTACAATAATAAAATGAAAAATTTTTGTTATTCCTTTTATCCAATAAGAAACAAGTAAAGAGGGACAACTGTGAACACCGAATTTTGACCAAGCTAAAAAACAAATAAAAACAAATAAAAAATTACATATAAAATAAAAATATATATAAAAATATAAAAAAAAAAAATTTTGCTGCTTGCTCGCACATGCTCACCCACTCCCGACACAATCCCACTCCATTTTCACGTACTCAAGGATTTCTCTGCACCGACGCCATCACTTCAACCACTCAACCACTCTCCACATATTTTTTGTAAAACATTTTTGACTTCCCTACAGCTGTGAATCTCGGAACAAACTAGGACACTCATCTTCAACTTCTATATTTTCCCCTTCAACCTTCCATTTTCGGGGGGAATCATCTTCACCAAAAAACAAATATTTTTTCCATCCCATCCAAGCTTCCATAGCCACCCATAATACCTCCCATTCACAGCCTCCGCAAACCCCCCATCACCGTTTGCTTCCATCTCCCTCACCTCCCTGCTACTACCAACCTCCATCTTTAGCACTTCACCATCTCCACCCCAACGTCCAAAATAACCCCTCCATAACCAACTCTCCAAACACCACCATAATCACAACCGAACTTCCCACACTTCATCTTCACAAAACAGAACCACCTCCATAACCTCTTCAACAATCACCTTCAACAACCATACTTTGTGAACACCTAATTTTGACCGGACTACAATAAAAAAAAAAAAAAAAATAAAAAATAGAAATATATAAAAAAAAAAAAAAAAAAAAAAAAAAAAAAAAAAAAATCTCACCCACTCCCCACTCACAAAGACACACCCACATTTTCTCCATTTTTCTTTCCCCCACCCACTCACTACCTGCACCCACTTCACTCATTCACGAAACCCATTCACTACCTGCACACACTCACGTTCCCACTAACTCCATTTTCTTTCTTTTCTTTTTTTTTGCTTTGTTACCTACTCCCACACTCACTCTTTCACGTAACACACACCAGCAGCTGCCTCAACTTCGCATGGCACACACCCACTTCTTTCTCACGAATAAGAAGCACACTACAGCATCAAGGCTAAGGGAGGATTCCTCTTCACTCACACTCATCTTCAACTTCTATATTTTTCACCTTCAACCTTCCATCTGAAGGGGATCTGAATCAAAAATCCATCCCACACATCACAACCCATTCACGTAGCCACCTCCCATCCATCTTCCACCCTCACCCACAAAAACCGTAGCCCCACTACACCACCACCTTCATCTCCTTCACTTCCGACTTCATAACCCAATTTCTTCCAAATCCCTTCCAATCGAAACACACAACCATCACTTCTTCCACCATTCTCTCAAACTACAAACTCACCATCATCTTTCATAAAAAAAAAAAAACCCATTCCCCTTCAACCACCATAACCGTTAACTCACCAAAAGCTCCATCAAGCTCCATTTTTTTTACCATCCTACCATTATAACAAAAAAAAAAAACTCATCTTCCTCCATTAGCCACAAACAGCAAGCTCTCCCTTTAACCACCATATTCATCCACTCCATCACCATCAACTGTAAACACACCCCACCCTTCTCCACCAAACACCTAACCGAAACCAGACCCCCTTCACCCAATCGAAACCAGCTACGCACCATACTCTGCACCATCATTTTGCACCTAAATATAGAAGGAGAGATTTTTTTTTTGAGAGGAATAGAAAATTATTGAAATTTTTGAGGAGGACATTTGAAGAGCTGGGTGAAAGAAAAAAAGGGGGCCTAATAGAAAGATGGAGAGATTTTTGAAACAAACAGACAACTAAACTCTTCTCATTTCCTGTTGAGCTTCGAAGGTAAGAATATTTCGTTTCCCTTTTACTTTTAGCTTCAATATAAGATAAATTTTGTTTGAGTTGTACCCGTGTTTAACTATGCACACAACTATCACATTGTAATTTCATGCTTACATTTTCAATCTAAAAGGGAAAGAGATGTGCTGAGATAAAAAAAAGGGGGAAAGAAAAAAAAGGAAAACAGAACATCACCCACATCATCACCGTGACCACCACACAAACAAACCACCATCACACGGCCACCCACCACGCATAAACCATCCCACTTTCAACATTCACTCTTCACCCTTCACCCATGGATTCATCAAGAATCAGATTCAGCACTTATAGAGCCACAATCCTACATCACAAGCAGCCCCACCTTTTCCTTGCTACGCCCCAGAGCCGCAGAGCCATCAGATCTCCCCCATCCATTGCAAACCGAGCCTTTAGCTACCATCTTGAAGTAGCCGTCGTTAACCATCCCACCATGCCTCTTCCGTTTTGCTCTATTCTCCTATATCAGAGGCCAAAGACCTCTTCCGTTTTTTTTTGTTTCTTTCAGAGGCTAAAGCCTCTTTCTTTTCTTTGTTTATATCTCGTTTTTTATTAAAAAAAATAAGATGAAAAGCAAGTGGGACGAGACACCGCTTTCACGTTTCCTTGTTTATATCTCCTTTTTGTTTCTTTCAGAGGCTAAAGCCTTTTTCTTTTCTTTGTTCATATTTCGTTTTCTTTTTAAAAAAAAAATAATAATAATAATATAAGATGAAAAGCAAGTGGGACGGAATTCAGGTGGTTGTCTCCAACTTTTGTTCATATTTCATTTTTTTTTACAAAAAAAAAATATAAGATGAAAAGCAAGTGGGACGGAATTCACGTGTTGTCTCCATTTTTTTTTTTTTTTGTTTTTGTCTCCAACTTTTCTTTTCTTTTTTTTTTTTCTCGAATAAAAAATAATTAAAAGTAAAAAAGTTTATAAAGAAGTCTGGAACTGAATACCACATTCACGTGGTATCTTTTTTTTTTTTTTTTTTTCTTTCTTTTCTTTCTTTTTTTTCTTTTTTTTTTTTTTTCAATACATAAAAATGAAAAGATAAAAACAAGATAAAAAAAGGAAAAATGTAAAAAAAAAGAACAAAAAAAAAAAAAAAAAAAAAATGAATAATCGAAAGTAAAAAAAGAATAAAAAATAAAACAAAAAAATATAATTTGAGTTTATTTGTTTGTGTATTTAGGATCAATTCTTGTTTGATGTTCATTTTATGGTATGTTTTGTGTTGTGTTTCTTGATTAATGAAAAAAAGATAAAAAAAATAAAAAAAAATGAAAAAAATATAAAAAACAAGGATAAAAATAATAATAATAATAATAAATGTTGAGTTGTTTAATTTTGTGATGTTTTTGTTTCTTTCCTATTAATTTATTTAACTCATGAGGATTTGTGTTTATTTGTTTGTCCTCGTGTATGCTCTAAAAAAAAAATCTTCTTTTAATCAATGCGATGACCGATGATGTTGATTGAATAACGAATGTTATCTTCAATGTCGTTTGGATCATAAGGGTTTATTGAGTAGCCTAGTGCTAACTTGAACCCTGTGCAAGAATGAATTTGTTTTCAAATAAAATCCCTTTTCAAAACAAAAAAAGTCTTTTTATACTTAATCAACCCACAAATCATTTTCTAAAAGAACTACGTAACTTTGAGTTCCCCATTGCACCTGGGGGATACGTAGGGAGCAGAATTTCATTTCTGTCAAGCCCAAATTAAATTTTCATAATTTTGTGGTTTCGCTTTTGTAAATAGTTATAATGCTTTTGTAAAAAGGGGTAAAATAAATATTTCAAAGGATTATTAAGAATTTGCACAATTAATCTAAGGTACCGTCTTAGGATGGGTGCGTTAGGGGTGCAGTGGGATTAAGTTTCCACCCTTCCCTAAGCATAACCGACTCCCGAATCCGATCTGGTTCCAAAGACCATTTCCAAATAAAAGGTTTTCCAATTTTTCCAAATTCAAATAAAATTGGTGGCGACTCCATTTTTCCATTTTCATATTTCTAAAATCAATTCGAGTTCTTTGTTTTCCACATGGATCCGGTCGCGACAGATGGCGACTCTGGGATATTTGGAGAGTCAAGCCTGTCGTTGTTAGTTGTGCAAATTGTTAATAATTTTCATTTATTTATTTTACCCTTTTTATCCTTGTTTTTGTTCTCTTTTTGTTTGTAAATGGATTTTATTTATTTTGTTCTATGTAAATATTTGATAGCGTTATTCCTGTGTTTGTTTTGACATGATATACTTGTATATGTTTTGTACTTAATTGTGAATAATTGTTGAAACTTTAGGATAGATGATTCTTTGCTGGCTATTGTATATATGTTTTTGCAGGTTGGGGATAGTTTCTTTTTAAATTTTTGTACTGATTTGTATGCTCCCACACACACACATCATGCGTCACTTACCTCACACACTTTTTGGGCTCTATACCCGAGTCTGTGCGGCCGAGGAATAGGAGGAGTCTCGATTTTTGTTATTGAGGGGCTTTATGCTCACTTGACATTTGTTGAGACACCACTCAGATTGTTACTAATACCATGAACTAATCATATTGAGAGGGTTTATCCCTACTTGTGATTAATTCATGATTTGGGTCTTTGTCTTTCGAGATAAGGGCAATCTGGGAACCATGACTTTTAGAAGTTTAGACTGTCCGAAAATCTGCAGACTGATAGATTGAGCATAGTGACTGTCGAATATTAGGTTCCACCTGGCTAGGGCACAAAAGGGAGCGTACTTTCTTTTTCTTTTTTTTCTTCTCTCATATCATTCATTCTTGCAAAAAAAAAATCAAAAAGAAAAGAATAAAAAAGGAAGTTATTCATTACTTGCATTTTCATAAACATGCTTAGCATTAAAAAAAAAAAACTTGCATTTTCATAACATTGCATAAAGAAAATCATGCATTCCTAGCATTCAAAAAAAATATCATGCATTTTCATGATACTCCAAGCATTCTTAAAAAAAAAAAAAATCATGTATTTTCATGCCATCCTCAAAGCATTAAAAAAATAATAATAATAATAAAAATAAATCAGGCATTTTCATAAAAAAAAATTTTTCATGTATGGCATCTTTAGCATTCTAAAAAAAAAATAAAAAAAATAAATCATGCATTTCATTCCATGCATTTGAAAAGAAAATGTTTTCATTTCATTCATCTCATCTTATGCATGTTACCGTGTTCGGCAACTATTGCACGACTAAGGAAAGAAGACACCGCCTCAAACAGTTTCAAGAACTTCCAGAGAATGCAGAAATGAAGGTGATGAACCTTCTCCATCCGCATTATGAAAAAAAAAAGAAGAAAAAAAGACAGCTGTGTACCCGACAATGAGGTAGGTAGTGCCATTAAACTTTATCGGAAGCATGTGGAGACAACAACTGCGAAAATCTTGCAGTATGGATTTTATTGGCTTTCTTTATTCAAGGTTTGTTACACCTTTTGCAAAAGTTGCGGAAATTGGTCAATAAAGTTTTGCTTTAAGATTCTCATCCGCACCTACTCCTTAGAAAATTGAGATCTAGGAGGCGCGGTTCTTTTGTTGTCAAACACGCGTATCTTGTGGGGCCATAGATATTGAGAATCCTAGGAATGGTAATGCGCTTAAAGTTAATGACCAAAGACTCAGCCATTCCTGGAAAATCAAGTTGTTAAGTTCTCTGTGTTCCCGGTTAAACGGCGGATAACGGTACTCCGTGACTCTCGAGTCGGTTTGTTTTCAGTTTCCCAAAATAATGAACCCTTCTTCTCCTTCAAAATGGATGTCATTCTTTCAAACCTGAGCAAATATTTTCCTTCTCTTCCTCAAAATGCTCTCGAGAAAAATCTACAAAGTTCGATGTGAAAGATTGAGATTGTTAATGTATAAGGGCATCCCAGAAGATATATTTGGATAATCGAAGCAAAGGTTCGTTTAGCTGGTGAATCTTCAGATTCATTTCTCCCATACATGCCCGGTCTTGGAAAAAGTTCATTTTCAAAAAGGAGAAGAGCAAAAAGAATGAAAGTTTGTTACAAGTGTGCACGATGGAATTGCAACAAGCGATGTCACTCTTTGGGGATGGTTTCGTAAATAGAGAAGATAAAATATTCTTCATTAAGAATGGTGAGTAAAGAGTCATTAGATAATATCTTATTGACTCTTGAGACGCATTCTTGTGGAGTTGTGCAAGCGTGAACTTCTTAGTTTGTGGAATCTCTTCAAGGACGAGCAAGAGCGTTATAGTCTTGGGAATCGACTCAAAAAGACCTGTTTGCCAATTTATAAGAAAATTGGATGGGAAGCTTATCCTCGACTCATAGAAGGCGTATAAGTCGTTTACGGACGTGAAACCGAGAGGAAGATGTGAGCCACAATCACAACAACATGTATATATTATCTTTCAAAAAAAAAAAAAAGAAGAAAAAAAAAATGAAAAGAAAAAAAAAAAAGGCGAAACTTCGGTTGTACTTGGTCTTTAATTAGATTAGGAGCCCCCGCCGGTGGAGTGGCGGACCGTCATTGACTCGGGTGGACCTTCGCACGCCGGTCGGTAAATAAGGTTCGTGTGCCATGCTCTGTAGAGAGTCGCGCAAGCATTCCTGTGTTTTTACCAAAGGCTCGCTTGTTGATGGACGAGAAAGAAGCGTCCGTGTTTGCATTCTCGCGTGACAATGCCTCTCGAGTGAATCCCGTGATTTAATGCCATGGGCTCTTCGGCCGACCTCTCACCTGGCCGTGGTCGTTGGTGGTATTTGCCTGTCGATTTACGCACTTTAATTAGTGGCGTCGTAGCTCAATCCAAAATATCCCACAAGCGGGAGGGAGAAGAATGCCCAGATTGGGTGAGCCGTCTTGGTATTCTTGCACTCATGACACGCTTGCAATATAAAGATCGCCATGAAACACTGTACATAAAGGTATGTAATCATTTATTATTATTTTATCTTTGTATGATTTTGTTGAATTTTGATTTTGGAATGACGATCCTTTGGATGGGATCCTTCGGGGTTTCTAGACTTCTTTACCCCGATGGTTTTCTTGAAGTCACACAAAAAAAAAAAAAAAATTCTTAATTTCAAACTTTTTCGACAATGACCAACCTACCCATATAGGTGCTATCATTACTTTTTCTATTCTCTTCCCTATTTAAACACTACATTTCCTTCACTTTCCTTCAACTTAAAATCATTCAAAGGGAGTGTGAGTGTAAAATGGAGGGAACTTCTTCTTCTGTTCGTAGATTTGTCAGTATCTGTGTATTTTGTGGGACAAGTTATGGGAATGGTTTAGAGTTTGTAAACGCAGCAAGCACTGTTGGTAGAACACTTGCTGCAAGGAACATTCGTGTAGTATATGGGGGAGGTTGCATTGGGTTAATGGGGGCTGTATCACTTTCTGCATTTGTAAGAGGTGGTCAAGTTTTAGGTGTCATTCCTGAACCTTTAACTCGAACGAACATCGTTGGAAAGACAGTTGGACTGGAAATTAAGGTATCCTCTATGCATGAACGAATGAAGGCGATGCTTGACAACTCTGATGCATTCATTGTCTTACCTGGTGGTTTTGGTACTTTGGAAGAACTCTTTCAAGTTGTCTCTTGGGCCCAATTGAACATCCACCATAAACCCATAGGTTTGTTGAATGTTAATAATTTCTTTGATTTTGTTATTTTTCTTGACAAAGTTGTGGAACAGAAATTTATCACTCCTTCAGCAAGACAACTCCTTATCTCTGCTTCTACTGTTGATGAATTGATTGATAAATTAGAAGCATTTGTTTATGAACCTGATCCAGTAACAGCTCAGATAGATTGGTCCGAAAGAAGCGGTGAAGGAAGTGGTGAGGAAAGCAAAATGAAAAGAAAGCCAGCCAAGACACTCCAACTATTTAAATAATTACCGGCTTTGGTTTTATTTATTGTACTTTGTTTTTGTTTAAATTTGTGTGAGGTTTTTCTTTTCAGTAATTGCAGCAACAGGTAATATATTCTATCCTTTACTCATCTATATTTTAACATTGAGGACAATGTTATGATCAGTTGGGGGAAGGATCGTTGTGTGCCTAAATATAAAAAAAAAAAAAAAAAACAAAAAAAAACAAAAAAACAAAAAAACCAAAAAAATTCAAAAAGTGTGTTTGTTAATATGTTTGTTGTGTTTGTCATCAATTAACAACAAAAGTAAAATAGGGATGGCGAGTAAGGAGTAATTTTTCTCTTGAGACGCATCTTAATTGGTGGCGAGTAAGGAGTGTTTTTAGGTAGTAATTAATTAGTATTAAATTGTGGAAGTACTTAGGTTTTATTATCTGATTTCTTTTAAGGGTCGATGTGGCACTGACAGTGTGTTTCTTTTTTGCTTGGCGTTGATTCACTTCTTATCAGGGTCAGATGCGGCGCTGACTGTGTGTTTCTTTTCTGCTTGGTGTTGATTCACTTCTTATTAGGTTGTTTTGCTCTTTTCTATATCATATTGAGGATAATGTTATGATCTGGTTGGGGGAAGGATGGTATAAAAATAAAAAAAAAAAAAAAAAAAAAAAAAAAAAAAAAACAAAAAAGATATGTTTATATGTTTGTCAAGTAATTTTCTAAACCGAGTTAAGGATGGCAGAGTAGGGAGTAAATTTTACTCTTGAGACGCATTTTAGTTGGGGTAGATAACTAGTTTGTGTGGAAGTAGCAATTGAAATTCGGGAAAATTTGCATGATTGAGTTAATTGTCTTCTTTCTTAAAAATCATATGTTTGGTTATGGATGTTGAATTGGTGGTGAGAATGATAGAACTATATCTTGTGAGATCTTGAGCCTAATGGATGGATTCAACATTTATGCCATTCTCTTCTTTCTTGTGTGATTTTCACTCATGATAATGATCACTCTAGAACTTGCTTTGATTCTTTTTGAGGCTACGTTTCACTTGCATGCATGAACATGATTGAGGCCTCTTTCTTAGCCAGCTTAACCAAATAGCCAACCTTGTTTTCAATATGATATCAAGCACTCTTTTGACTTCTTGAAAATTTTCGATTCTTGCCAACCTTGTATATTTTCCTTTGCTTAACCCCTTTGAGCTTATTTGACCATTCTTTGTTTCTAACTCATTACGTGCCTTAAATGAAAAACCATGTTCTCACCCAACCTTAGGGAATAAGAGAGCATTGACGTTGTTATTTGATGGTTCTTGAACAAGTGTGGGGGTGCATGTGCAGATTGGTTATATATAAAAAAAAAAAAAAAAAAAAGAAAAAAAAGAAAATATGTTTCTATAAAAAAAAAAAAGAAAATATGTTTCTAAAAAAAAAAAAGAGAGAGAGAGTGATTATTGCTACAATCAAAAGAATGCACCATGTGATATATTCATACCTAGAATGGGGGTGGATGATTGGAAATAACAGGAATAGAAGGAGAATGTTCAAGCCTAAAGGAATTCAATCTACCAATTGATCTTTAACAAAACATTAGTTAGATATTGGTCATTGTCTGTATGAGAAAAAACTAAGAAAATCTCGGGAAAGTTAGACTGAATGTTCTCAAACATCTTCTCCACTCTAACTGTATCATAATGCTCTTCTATTCTCTTTGGTATTTAACTTGACATATCCATATTATTTCCACCTTTACCTTGACCTCACTACAACCTTGAATAAAGTCCTCATGATTTGTGTGTGCATGTGTTTTGAGTAGTGGAGAAGTAGAAGATAAGCAAGCATATGGTAGTGCAATTTTCATGGGTCGAATTGAGTGAAATACCTACCTTTTAAACACTTGAGAGATTGAGAGTAAATTCTGTGAGGATCTATCATTCTTTACTCATGTTTTTTTCAATTGAAGTATCCTTGCTTATTGATTTGAGATGTGAAGATGTGTTACCTCATGAATGTTTTAATTACTTAAATTTTTAATTGCTCTTCGTTCTTGAATGTCATTTGAAATTGAGTCTTTTAGAGTTTTTACCTTTTGAGTTTGTTTTGTTTTTCTTTGTTCCCTAGTTTTGGTTTTTCTGTTTTGCCCGAGGACGTGCAAAAGAGTAAGTGTGGGGGGTGTTTGATAATTAATGATGTCCAGTTGTCGAATCTTGACTCGAGCAAAAAAAAAAAAGAAAAAAAAAAAAAAAAGAAAATATGTTTCTAAAAAAAAAATGCATCTTCATAGCATCCCTAGCAAAAAAAAAAATCATGCATCTTCATAGCATCCCTAGCAAAAAAAAAAAAAAAAAAAAAGGAAAAAACTTGCATTTTCATGGCATTGCATTTCAAAAAAAAAAATCATCATGCATTTTCACGGCATCCTTGACATAAAATAAAAAAAATCATGCATCTTCATAGCATCCCTAGCATTCAAAAAGAAAAAAAAAGCATCTTGCATTTTCATGACATTGCATTTTTCTTAAAAAAAAAAAAAAAAAAGACGAGAAGAAAAAAAAAAAAAAAAATGTGTTTTCAAAGTTCATTCATTTTGTGCATCTCATGCATTTCATCCTATTGTTTGTTAAATGCTATTTTGTTTTATCATCTTGCATTTTCATGACATAAAAAAAAAATGAAAAAGTGTTTTCAAAGTTCATTCATTTTGTGCAATGCATTTCATCCTATTCTTTGTTAAATGCTATTTTGTTTTAATAAATCATCTTGCATTTTCATGACATAACATAAAAAAAAAAAAAAAAAGAAAAAAATGAAAAATAGTTTTCAAAGTTCATTCATTTTGTGCATCTCATGCATTTCATCCCGTTCTTTGTTATTTTGTTTTAATAAATCAATTTGGTTTGAACCAGAGAGAGAGCCTAGGAAGGAAGAGACCAATCAAATCCATATTCACAAGCCTAGATCTCGGATCAGAATGGCTGCTGATAACCCTGAAGATGAAAGAAGAAATCTGAGTATGCAAGTAGATGAGATGAAAGAGATGATTATTGAAATGGCAAAATCTCAGAGGAGAATGGAGGAAATCTTGTTGGCCATGAGGGAGACTATCAACTTGATTGGGGCCACTGGAAGTGCAGGAGTGACTGGGGCGCATCCGCACCTGCCAACTATCACTTCCATAAGGACAAACCCTGGGATCACCACTGAAATTCCTGTTGAGGGAAGAACCTCGAACACTGCGCTGCTAGTGCTTCCTATCGGAGAAGGGTGTCGTTTTTCAGAGGATACTCGAAATGAGGTCCACGGTAATGTCGGATTCATGGGGGAGCAACCACCATATAACCCTAACCTTCACTTTCCATACCAAACACCTACTCCTACATTTCCTTATTACCCCTCCCACCAATTTGTTCCAACCACAAATAGCACCCCAACTCCACAATTCCAAACCAACAATGGTCCCATACCATCACCATATGTACCAACTCGCCCATCTCATATCCGATATCCACCTGTACCTCCACAAAATCACCCAAACCTCCAACAGCCTCAACCAAACTTCCGAAATCGAGGTCGCTTCCATCCTCAAAACCTACCTCCTTTCCCAAGATTACCCATGTCAAACGCAGACTTATTCCAAAGGTTATTCGATGCTCACCTCATGTCGGGAAATCCTGTACGTCCTTTAGAGCCACCATTCCCAACATGGTATAATCCGAGTTTAACTTGCAAATACCACAGGGACATCCCAGGCACTCAATTGAAGATTGTGAATCTTTCAAGATCGCGAGTAAGGAAGCTAATAGCTTATGGAAAGTTTGACATTCAAGAAAATTGCTCTAGGCCTAGTGTTGTCAGCAACCTAATTCTTGATGAGGTAAATGCATGGGAGATGGAAGGATCACCCATAGGAAAGGTCAGAAGCTTGCATGCACCAATGGCTGAAGTAGTCGAAGGGCTGAAGAAAGCAGGTTGTAGTATCACTACACCAGCTGCAACTATGAAAGAAGAGGAGAAGCAAAATGAAGAATCAAGTTGTGTTGAGGGTTGTTGGGATTTTAAGGTGCGAAGCAAAGAATTACTCGCTTCAAGGGTAATACAAGCTGGGCAAGATGTAGATTCCTCTGAAGAGGTCAATGTGGAGTTGGAGGAAATGGTGAGGAGCATAACTCTGGGAAAGGAAAATGATGCAGCACATTCCTCATCAGAGGGAAATACTCCCCGCACCAGTCAAGATAATTGTCTCTGAAGAAGTCACTCATCCTCTAGCAATTTAAAACCTCTGAACAATGGGAGATCTGAGGATTTGATGGAAGTGGTTGCCAAAAAAATCAGTGATGATGAACTTATGTTAACTTTCTTGGAGCATTGATGTAATAAATTCGCATGAATATCTTGTTTCCTTTCATTTTCAGTGTCTTTCTTGATATTTACTTCTCTTTCACTTCTTCAAAGTGTCTTCCTCGTATTTGGAGGCCTATCAGACTCCAATTCTTGGTAATTCCCAGTTTGGTAGATGTCAACAAAGTTCACGTGTGTAAGTATCCTTTGCCAAAAAAAAAAAAAAAAAAAAAAAAAAAAAAAAAATAATAATAATAATAAAAAAAGAATAAGTAAAAAAAAAATGGAGCAAAGAAATAATCACTTGGTGTGTATCATCCTTTCCGTCTCTAAATTAAAGTTTTTGAAAATGAGCAATCGAGATTTGAAATGAAGATTGGCCGTGTTTCTCTATCCTTCATAAGAATTCATCTTTTCATTATCTCTCGTTGTCCTTTTTGAGCTTGAAAATTTCTTCAATAAACCCTCGACAAGGATCACCCCTACACTAGAGGATGACACAAAGTAAAGGTTGATTGTCAAGGTGGCTATTTTGAAGCGTAAAAAAAAAAGATAAAGAAAAAAAAAAAAAAAAAAAAAAAAGGGAGATATCAAAAAAAAAAATGAGATGAAATAAGTTATGACAAGGGTGAATGAAAGAAAGTGAAAAGAAAAAGGAAGAAATGAGGAGCGGTAAGAGAAAAGTGTACTTGAAAGTACAAAGGCAATTGACAAAGTTTAACGTTGAACAAGGATCTTGGTCCCGTTCAAACCCTTAAACAATTGTTTGAGCCTTATATCTTTCCTTCCATAACCCCTAACCTTGGCCACGTTACAAGCCTCAAAAAGTCCATTCGATCATTGAAGGATTGTTGTCATTTTCACTAACTTTAATTTTGAGACAAATGTTATGCTCATTTAAGAACCTAATTCATTGCTCTAAAAAAATAAAAAAATAAATAAATAAAAAAATAAAAAAAAAGAAAAAAAAAAAAAAAGAGACTTACACTGGGCAAGTTGCTACCCTGTCTGAAAGTGGTCCCATATTGGGGCATGTTTCTCCTTAGTTCAATTTGACCTACATCGGGACAAATCTTTTGGGTCACTAGGGCGAATTTTTGCCCTATTTAGTCTTAGACTGGGGCAAATTTCTCTTGGTGCAATTTGCCCCAATTTGGTGTAGCTTCGTGACTTACACTGGGGCAAAATTTTGTTCACAAATGACATACTCTGAGCCAAATTCCTTTGATACCCTACATGAGGGCAGATTTTTGTATATACCGATAAAAAAAAATGGTCATGGTGTCCAATTGTCGAGTCAAGATCAATCATTCCATACTGGGGTAAAAAAAAAAAAAAAAAAAAATTTTCTTTCTTGCTATTCTATTTCTTGTGTCTTTACCCTTTGTAAATAATACCATTTTTTCGTAGTCAAGCTTCCAAGAACAACTGGAAGTTGTTCGTTTCTTTTTGTTGTACTTTTTGAGTTCATGAGTGTCGATTACGTAATGCTTCAGGTAAAGTGAACATGAGTACAACACTATGACTTGACCATCTAATGGTAATCTCCTGATGAGCAATTCAGATTGAAGAGATCTTGGAGAGTCCCATTTGATGGAAAAGGAGGCACTCGAGCAAAAAAAAAAAAAAAAAAAAAAAAAAAAAAAAAAAAGAAAGAGGAAAAGCTCGTTAGGTTGAAAACCCGAAAGGGCGGCCTAAGCAAAAGTTAGAGCAAAAAAGAAAAGAATGAAAAAGAGCCCGTTAGTCTGAAAACCCGAAAGGTCGATCTAAGCAAAAGTTAGGGCAAATAAATGAGTAAAATCTCAGAGAAAGTTGCCCTGAAATGCCTTGAAGGGTGCACCAAACTGGGGCAATTTTGAATTGTGTTTGATCAGCTACACAGGGGCAATTTTGTTTGTATTCAGTTGACCATACTGGGGGTAGATTTTTGAAGGATTAAGGAAAAGATGTGTTGAAGGAGGTAGCAACAGAGACGGTGATTGATTATCAAGCGGTTCGCAGGGAATCAACTGGATGATGGATAAAGTTAAAATCTTGGGATAAAATTTTCTCTCAAGGAATCGGTCAAGCCATGGTTCATCTCATTTCTCAAAAGGAGAGTGAGAGCGAAAAAGAAAGAAAAAAAAAAGAAAGAAAGGAGAAGAAGAAGGAAAGAACCAAAGCATGTGAACAAGGTTTGATTGGTCAAAGCTTTCCAAAGTCATCCTTGGTTCAAATGTTTTTCAAATAAAATTTAGAAAATCAGAAAAAAAAAAAAAGAAAGAAAAGAAAAAAAAAAAAAAAAAAAAAAAAAGGAAAGAGAAAAAAAAAAGGGAGAGACAAAAAAAAGAAAGAAAAAAAAGAGAGAAAAATAAAAAAAAAAAGAGAAAAAAAAAAGAAAAAAAAAAAAGAGAAAAAAAATGAGAAAAAATGAAAAAAAAAGAAAAAAAATCTTTTTGGATCAAGATGCTTATTCCATTGTCATTTAAATTTTGGGCCGCAGTTGCCCATTGTCTTTTAAATTTCGGGTCGAGCCCATTGCCTTTTAAATTTCGGGCATGATTGCCTATTGTCTTTTAAATTTCGGGTCATGATTGCCCATTGTCATTTAAATTCAGGCCGCATGATTGCCATTGCCTTTTAAATTTCGGGTCATGATTGCCCATTGTCATTTAAATTTCGGGACGCATGATTGCCCATTGTCTTTTAAATTCGGAGCATGATTGCCCATTATCATTTAAATTTCGGGACATGATTGCCCATTGTCATTTTAAATTTTCAGACATGATTGCCCATTGTCATTTTAAATTTCGGGACGCATGATTGCCCATTGTCATTTAAATTTAACGCATAGATTGCCCATTGTCATTTAAATTCGGCCGCGATTGCCCATTGTCATTTAAATTCGGGACATAGATTGCCCATTGTCATTTTAAATTTCGGGCCACGATTGCCCATTTGTCACGCGATTGCCCATTGTCTTTAATTTTTCCATTTGCCCATTGTCATTTAAATTTTGGGTCATATTGCCCATTGTCATTTAAATTCGGACGCATGATTTCCCATTGTCATTTAAATTTTGGGCCCATTTCCCATTGTCATTTAAATTTGGACGCGATTGCCCATTGTCTTTTAAATTCAGGACTTCGATTGCCCATTGCCATTTAAATTTTGAGCGCATGATTGCCCATTGTCATTTAAATTTTGAACGCATAGATTGCCCATTGCCATTTAAATTTCGGGACATGATTGCCCATTGCCATTTAAATTTGAACGCATGATTGCCCATTGCCATTTAAATTTTAGACGCGATTACCCATTGTCATTTAAATTTTGACGCGATTGCCCATTGCCGACGCGATTGCCCATTGTCATTTAAATTTTTCGCATTGCCATTTAAATTTCGGACGCAGATTGCCCATTGCCATTTAAATTTCGGGCATGCTTGTCCATTGTCATTTAAATTTAGTCATGATTGCCCATTGCCATTTAAATTTCGGCTTTGATTGCCCATTGTCATTTAAATTTGGTCGCGATTGCCCATTGTCATTTAAATTTAGCGCATGATTGCCCATTGTCATTTAAATTTCGGGTCATGATTGCCCATTGCCATTTAAATTTGCCCTGATTGCCCATTTCATTTAAATTTCGGGTCATAGCGATTGCCCATTGTCTTTTAAATTCGGACTCGTTCGTTGTCTTTTACTTTTGAGCGCATCGGCTCCTGTCATTTACTTTTGAGCGCATCGGCTCCTTGTCTTTTAATTCCTGTCTTTTACTTTTTGAGCGCATCGGTTCCTGTCTTTTAATTCCTGTCATTTACTTTTTGAGCGCATCGGCTCCTGTCTTTTAGTTCCTGTCTTTTACTTTTTGAGCGCATCGGCTCTGTCTTTTAATTTGTCATTTACTTTTTGAGCGCATTTGAGCGATCGGCTCCATGTATTTTAATTTATGTCAATTCTTTTGAGCGCATCGGCTCCATGCATATTAAGTAAATTGAGCGCATCGACGGCTCCTTGCATTTTAAATTACATTGAGCGCATCAGCTCCATGAATTTTAATTCTTGAGCGTTTTGACGCTTTGCATGTTATTTCTCGCATTTGTTTTACATCTTGTACTTTTCGGACAAAATTAGAGTTCATTTCTTTACTCACTTCTTACGACGATAATAAGAAGACCACAATTTTCTTATTATCTAATAAGAAACAAGTAAAGAGGGCAAATGTGAACACCTAATTTTGACCAGGACTACAATAAAAAAAAAAAAATAAAAATAGAAATATATAAAAAAAAAAAAAAAAAAAAAAAAAAAAAAAAAAAAATCTCACCCACTCCCCACTCACAAAGACACACCCACATTTTCTCCATTTTTCTTTCCCCCACCCACTCACTACCTGCACCCACTTCACTCATTCACGAAACCCATTCACTACCTGCACACACTCACGTTCCCACTAACTCCATTTTCTTTCTTTTCTTTTTTTTTGCTTTGTTACCTACTCCCACACTCACTCTTTCACGTAACACACACCAGCAGCTGCCTCAACTTCGCATGGCACACACCCACTTCTTTCTCACGAATAAGAAGCACACTACAGCATCAAGGCTAAGGGAGGATTCCTCTTCACTCACACTCATCTTCAACTTCTATATTTTTCACCTTCAACCTTCCATCTGAAGGGGATCTGAATCAAAAAATCCATCCCACACATCACAACCCATTCACGTAGCCACCTCCCATCCATCTTCCACCCTCACCCACAAAAACTGTAGCCCCACTACACCACCACCTTCATCTCCTTCACTTCCGACTTCATAACCCAATTTCTTCCAAATCCCTTCCAATCGAAACACACAACCATCACTTCTTCCACCATTCTCTCAAACTACAAACTCACCATCATCTTTCAAAAAAAAAAAAAAAACCCATTCCCCTTCAACCACCATAACCGTTAACTCACCAAAACCTCCATCAAGCTCCATTTTTTTACCATCCTACCATTATAACAAAAAAAAAAAAAACTCATCTTCCTCCATTAGCCACAAACAACAAGCTCTCCCTTTAACCACCATATTCATCCACTCCATCACCATCAACTCGTAAACACACCCCACCCTTCTCCACCAAACACCTAACCGAAACCAGACCCCCTTCACCCAATCGAAACCAACTACGCACCATACTCTGCACCATCATTTTGCACCTAAATATAGAAGGAGAGATTTTTTTTTTTGAGAGGAATAGAAAATTATTGAAATTTTTGAGGAGGACATTTGAAGAGCTGGGTGAAAGAAAAAAAGGGGGCCTAATAGAAAGATGGAGAGATTTTTGAAACAAACAGACAACTAAACTCTTCTCATTTCCTGTTGAGCTTCGAAGGTAAGAATATTTCGTTTCCCTTTTACTTTTAGCTTCAATATAAGATAAATTTTGTTTGAGTTGTACCGTGTTTAACTATGCACACAACTATCACATTGTAATTTCATGCTTACATTTTCAATCTAAAAGGGAAAGAGATGTCTTTGAGATAAAAAGGGGGGAAAAAGAAAAAAAAAGGAAACAGAACATCACCCACATCATCACGTGACCACCACACAAACCACCATCACACGGCCACCCACCACGCATAAACCATCCCACTTTCAACATTCACTCTTCACCCTTCACCCATGGATTCATCAAGAATCAGATTCAGCACTTATAGAGCCACAATCCTACATCACAAGCAGCCCCACCTTTTCCTTGCTACGCCCTGAGCCGCAGAGCCATCAGATCTCCCCATCCATTGCAAACCGAGCCTTTAGCTACCATCTTGAAGTAGCCGTCGTTAACCATCCCACCATGCCTCTTCCGTTTTGCTCTATTCTCCTATATCAGAGGCCAAAGACCTCTTCCGTTTTTTTTGTTTCTTTCAGAGGCTAAAGCCTCTTTCTTTTCTTTGTTTATATCTCGTTTTTTATTAAAAAAAAATAAGATGAAAAGCAAGTGGGACGAGACACCGCTTTCACGTTTCCTTGTTTATATCTCCTTTTTGTTTCTTTCAGAGGCTAAAGCCTCTTTCTTTTCTTTGTTCATATTTCGTTTTCTTTTTTAAAAAAAATAATAATAATAATATAAGATGAAAAGCAAGTGGGACGGAATTCAGGTGGTTGTCTCCAACTTTTGTTCATATTTCATTTTTTTTTTACAAAAAAAAAAATATAAGATGAAAAGCAAGTGGGATGGAATTCACGTGTTGTCTCCACTTTTTTTTTTTTTGTTTTTGTCTCCAACTTTTCTTTTCTTTTTTTTCTCAAATAAAAAATAATTAAAAGTAAAAAAGTTTATAAAGAAGTCAGGAATCTGAATACCACATTCACGTGGTATCTTTATTTTTTTTTCTTTTTCTTTCTTTCTTTCTTTTTTCTTTTTTCTTTTTTTTTTTTCAATACATAAAAATGAAAAGATAAAAACAAGATAAAAAAAGGAAAAATGTAAAAAAAAAAAAAAAAAAAAAAAAAAAAATGAATAATCGAAAGTAAAAAAAAGAATAAAAAATAAAACAAAAAAATATAATTTGAGTTTATTTGTTTGTGTATTTAGGATCAATTCTTGTTTGATGTTCATTTTATGGTATGTTTTGTGTTGTGTTTCTTGATTAATGAAAAAAGATAAAAAAAATGAAAAAAATGAAAAAATATAAAAAACAAGGATAAAAAAATAATAATAATAATAAATGTTGAGTTGTTTGATTTTGTGATGTTTTTGTTTCTTTCCTATTAATTTATTTAACTCATGAGGATTTGTGTTTATTTGTTTGTCCTCGTGTATGCTCTAAAAAAAAATCTTCTTTTAATCAATGCGATGACCGATGATGTTGATTGAATAACGAATGTTATCTTCAATGTCGTTTGGATCATAAGGGTTTATTGAGTAGCCTAGTGCTAACTTGAACCCTGTGCAAGAATGAATTTGTTTTCAAATAAAATCCCTTTTCAAAACAAAAAAAGTCTTTTTATACTTAATCAACCCACAAATCATTTTCTAAAAGAACTACGTAACTTTGAGTTCCCCATTGCACTGAGGGGATACGTAGGAGCAGAATTTCATTCTGTCAAGCCCAAATTAAATTTTCATAATTTTGTGGTTTCGCTTTTGTAAATAGTTATAATGCTTTTGTAAAAAGGGGTAAAATAAATATTTCAAAGGATTATTAAGAATTTACACAATTAATCTAAGGTACCGTCTTAGGATGGGTGCGTTAGGGGTGCAGTGGGATTAAGTTTCCACCCTTCCCTAAGCATAACCGACTCCCGAATCCGATCTGGTTCCAAAGACCATTTCCAAATAAAAGGTTTTCCAATTTTTCCAAATTCAAATAAAATTGGTGGCGACTCCATTTTTCCATTTTCATATTTCTAAAATCAATTCGAGTTGCTGTTTTCCCGCCGCGATCCCGGTCGCGACACATACCAACAGTGAAACACCATCACAAGCACCAACCTTCAACCTTCAACTTCACCCTTCACTCTATTAGGTGAAACCCCTTCCACGTCCTCTCTCCCTTTAACCTCCAAACCAAGACCATAACTCCATCTATGTGAACACCATGACAGCCACCATACATCAACCCTCACCATCTCCTCTCACCATCACATCATAACTCACCACCATACCACCTTCAACCTCCTCCAAACCGTGACAACCCATTCACACAACCATCATCTTCACCAAAACAGCCTCCAAACCGTGATCCCATCATCCCCAAACAGACCACCAATTAACAACCTTACCTTATCTCCATCAAACACCCGGATCCACCACTACCGTGAACCCAACCATAACCTCCATCTCTCATCACCTTCCATTAGCCCATGACCACCGTCCCCCTCCTACTACCATCTCCCTTCCCCGGATCAGTAACCATGGTAGCCACCATGAAGACCATCTTCAACCCGTAAAGCCTCACCAAACCATCTCCATCCTCACCCAAAACCATCACTACTCCCCCACTTAAACCAACCGTACGCGTCCCCACCGTGTCCTCTGTGCACAAACCAGGATCATCTCCGTGCTCTCCTGCCGCACCAAACAACCAAGCCGTCATGGACCTCCCCTCCAACATAACCCTGTGTAATGGCTTTTCATTTATCTGATTCTTACTCTTTTGTTTTTTATATATTTATATATTTATTTGTTTGTTTATGTGTTTAGGCCTAGTTTGGGTTGGGATATTAAGTGTTGGGCTTTTGTCTTTCTTACCATGTTTCTGACTTTGGGTTACTTTGGGGCAAAATAAGTTAGATGTTGTTTGTCGGTTGTGGGTTAAGAGTTAAGTTTATGATTAGTATATTGAATTATTTTTTTTAATTGTATAATTGATTTAGCTAAGAATATAAAAAAAATGAAAAAAATAAAAAAAAATAAAAAATACATAAAAAAGGAAAAATGAAATAATAAAAAATGAAAATGAGTTGAAAGTAAGTTTGTGGGTTGGTTTCATTTTAATCTGGTTTATCTTGACTTTTGTTGATTTATTTAATGTGTTGTTTCATTTTTATGCCAGATGACATCTGTTTGAATTAATTCTTGTGATGCCAATTTGATTTGAAAGTTTTAAGTTTCTTTTTAATTCAAATTTATCAACCCACACTCATTTTTTAGAAAACTACGTGACTTTGAGTTCTTCATTGCACCAGAGGATGCGTAGGAGCAGAATCTATATTCTGTCAAGCCAAAAATTAAATTTTCATAATTTGGTTATTTCTTTTATTTCATTCCTTTAAAAAAATAAAATAAAAATAAAAAATAGTTACATTGTCTTTTTTTTTTAAAGGAGTAAAATAAATGTATCTTGAGATTATCAAGAATTTGCACAATTGACTCAAGGTACCGTCTTAAGACAGGTGTGTTAGGAGTGCTGTGAGATTAAGTTTCCACTATTCTCTATCCATAACCGACTCCCGAATCTAATCTGATTTTCAAAGACCATTTTCAAGGAAAGGTTTCCCAATTTTTCCAAATTCAAATAAAATTGGCGGCGACTCCATTTTTCATCTTTTAAAATCTCACAAGTCGTTATATTTTATATTTCGCCGCGATCTCGATGGCGACAACGGCAAAGAACTTGAGTGCTATGAAGAAGCTATGGAGAATGAGTATAAGGCAGAATGGGTTGCAACAATGAATGATGAAATGAGATCTTTGATTGACAACCATACTTTTAAGCCGGTCAAGTTGCCTAAGGACAGCAAAGCATTGGAAAATCGTTGGGTTTAGAGGTTGAAGAATGATGAAAATACTTCTACTCGGAGATATAAAGCTAGATTAGTTATCAAAGGCTACCGTCAGAAAAAAAAAAAGGATTGATTTTGAGGAGATCTTCTCACTAGTTGTTAAAATGTCTTCCATCCTAGTTGTTCTTGATTTGGCAGCCAATCTTGATTTAGAGGTTGAGTAGATGGGTGTGAAAACTGTTTTCCTTCATGGTGATTTGGAGGAGGAGATTTACATGGAGCAACTTGAGGGTTTTGTGGTGAAGGGTAAAGAAAATTATGTCTGCAGGTTGAAAAAAAGTTTGTATAGCTTGAAAAAAGCCCCGAGGAAATGGTACAAGAAGTTTGAGTCTGTTATGATTCAATAAGGATTCAAGAAGACTACTTCTGATCATTGTGCATTTGTGCATAAATTTTATGATAATGAGTTCATCATGTTATTGCTCTATGTTGATGATATGTTGATTGTTGGTCATAACTCTTCTAAAATTGACAGGTTGAAAAAGGATTATAATAAGTCTTTTGCAATGAAAAACTTAGGACCAGCAAGACATATTCTTAGCATGCAGATTACTCATGATAGAGTGGCCAAGAAATTGTGGTTATCTCAGGAGAAGAACATTGAGAAAGTGCTTCAATGGTTTCACATGGATAAAGCTAAAGTTATAAGCACACCTCTTACTTTACATTTTAGGCTTAGCACTAGAAAAACTCCTTCTAGTGATGAAGAGAAAGAATACATGCAACGTGTTCCTTATGCATCTGCAGTAGGAAGTTTGATGTATGCAATGGTTTGCACAAAGTCTGACATATCTCTTGTAGTTGGTATGGTTAGTCATTTACTTTCCAATCTTGGAAGAGAACATTGGAAAGCTATGAAGTGGATATTGAGATATCTCCGGGGCACTTCTAGTTTGAAGCTATGTTTTGGAATTGGAAAACTTGTTCTTTGTGGTTATATAGATTCAGACTTGGCAAAGAATGTTGACTTTAGAAAGTCTACTTCTGGCTATTTGATTACCTTTGCAGGGAGAGTTGTGGCTTGGCAATCTAAATTGTAAAAGTGTGTTGCATTGTCTACTACCGAGGCTGAGTTTATTGCTATTACTGAGGCTTGTAAGGAGTTGCTTTGGATGAAGAATTTTGTGCATGAACTTGGTTTTACTCAACAAAAGTATGTTTTGTTTTGTGATTATCAGAGTGCTATCCATCTCGGAAAGAATCCTATGTTCTATGGCAGATTTAAGCATACTGATGTGAGCTATCATTGGATACGTGATGTTCTAGGCTCTAAGTTGTTGGAATTTAAGAAGATCCATACTGATGATAATGGTTCAGACATGTTGACAAAGATTCTACTGAGGGGGAAGTTTGAAGATTATCGTTTGGTTGCTGGTTTGGCATTTGCCTCCACTTGAGTTGGAGGGGGAGTTTGTTGTGTATAGGTTCAACTTAAGTGGGCCCATGCCATAAAGTGAAAAAAAATAAGTGGTGTGTGTTTTTAAGGAGCACGTGAGTAAGAGAAAATGTGGAGTTTTAAATTTCTAACATCTTTTCTTTTCTTTGCTTGAGCAGCGCCGTCATTGAGAGAGAGGAGGATAAAGTTTAATTTGTGAGTTGATCTTGGGTGTTCAGATCGGGTGGCCATTTGTGATCCGATCTTGATGATTTTTCAGTATGTTGTTTCTTATATTATGAACTTCTACTTATATAGTCAGAATCTTATTTCTTCATCTCTACTTGTTAGGTTATTTGTACCCCTTTGTAGGTTTTGAATTTTGTTGCATTGTTGATTTTCAGTTTGTTAGTAGTAAGTAGGGGTTGTTGTGATGTTCTTATTTATAGGAGACACTTTGTTGTATTCATTGATTTTTTATAGTGGAGATTTTTCTGAAATAAGTTCCATAATTTTTATTTCTCACATTGAGAAAATTTTTCATGTTAAAATTATGTGAGTTCTCTTTTTCTATTTTATTTTTGTACATTCTTAAATATATCTTTTGATAAATATTTTAGTTGGTTATATATTTTGCTTCACACAAATTTTTTAAGCAAAAAAAGTTTTATTGTTCATTTGTATATTATAACTTATGCTTAGTATACACTCTTTCATTTCCCAACATTGTAACCATGAGATCATTTGAATAACAGTTATACCTCGGCCTCCGTCGTCTAAAAACTGAGTCGAGAACTTCGCTCCACGTAAAACCAGCAAGGCCTCGAGCCCTGAATTCTAAAAAATCGAGTTGAGCACTTTGCTCCTCATTAAACTAATTGGCAAGTGACTTCTAAAATCACCTATTCATCTTTCCCAATGTCTAATCTCAATTATATTCTATACCATACCCCACCGTTTCAATATATTGACATACGAGAATATGCATAGTAAAACTACTCTAGCTAACACTGAGCATCACATACACCACACAAAGAGAAAACAAATTCTTATAACTTTAACCCTGGAAAAAGCTGACTCGAGAAGAAGCCCAAAACCATACCTTCAGCAAGGAACATATCTTCTAAATCTATTTTTAATTGCTAAAATCTATAATTGAATAGCTCTTGTCAGACAAATAGATAAATATTATTAACTCTGATATTCTTATTACAAATAGTATATATATCTCTTTTTATATTTTTTAAAATTATTCATTATACTTACTTTTTTCTATCACTTTTTTTCACTTAATCACAATCCTTAAAAATGGTATGAATAATGATACACTTATTTTTAAAGGTGTAAGATTATCATTTTTCAAATAACATTACAAGCTAGGGTGTTTATGTTAATGGGAATATCGAAGTAGTTTCATGTATGCATTATCACTCCACTCGATGCTTGAAGCATATATAAAACTAAAAATCGATCTAAACATGTTAAGGATTTAAACAACATATTCAGATCAACACAGCGGAAGCAAAACGGATCAAGAACACTTACCTCCATCCATTGCAAGTTAAAAAGAATATTCACACACCACTGACCCGATATCTGTAACACCCCCAAAAATTATTTATTTCATCATAGATAATCATTTTATAATATTTATGATTTTTAGGAATATTTCTGGAATTTTCTAGAAACGTCGAATATTTTAGTATATTTCTCATTTTACGTGCGTACTGACCAGAGTCAGTGTGACACCCCGAAAATGATTTGTTTCATCATGAATAGTCATTTTCTAATATTCGTGATTTTTGGAGATTTTTTTAAAAATTTTTGAAAATATTGAATATTTTAATATATTTTTCGTTTTACGTGTACACTGAGCAGAGTCAGTGAAACGCCCTGGAAAATTGTTTGTTTTATGACAAATACCCATTTTCTAATATTTGTAATTTTTAGAAATTTTTGTGGATTTTTCTGAAAACATCGAATATTTTAGTATATTTCTCATTTTACGTGCGCACTGAGCGAAGCCGGGATAACGAAATATTTTTCCTGAGGCTGGTAAACCTTGAACTGTCGATGTGTCGACGGGGGATCTTACTAAACCTGAGGTCGGGCACAGTTTGCGAGGTTTGCACTTTTTGAGATTTTATCTGATAAATAAAATCTCTGTACGCACTGTTAATTAAAATTTTGCGATATGCTCTATTATTCATTAGATAATTAATATTGGCATTGTGCACTGTAACAATTATCCATTGGGTAATAGCTTGTAGTAAAATCCTAATTACCCCATTATTTTAACTATTAAATCACATTATCTTATCTAAAGGCAATCTCCTTTATGTCTAATCACATCTCCTTTATTGAAAATGCACACAAGCTTCTCAAGGAAGCTAACCATTTTTCTCTCTCTCCTCCCTCTGCCTCACGGCTGCTGCACACAATTGGGAGCCAAAATTTGTGCTTCCATTTAATTTAATTAACCTATTCAAATTTCAAAAGGAAAACCCTAAAAGCATCTTTTATTTTTCTATTCACTTCTCACTCTACCTTCATCTTTCTCAAACTTTCTCTCCTCCTTCTCTCTAGAGCACCTCACGGCCAGCCCCTCCATTTTGCCTCCTCCATCACAAAAATTCCAACCAAATAAATTTTCTTAATCTCCTCCATCATCTAAACACTTCTCTAGTTGGTGATTCTTTGAAAAGTTTTCATCTTCACCATTTTCTTCAAGCTTCAAGCTTAGAATTTTTGGGTAAGGTTCTTGATTCTTCACTCTCTTTTCCCCATTTTCGTTTTTATAGTCTCCTTTATGACCATCTATACCTTATTTTTCAAGCATTTGTGTTATCTTGATGAGATTGAAATTTCTAGGGTTTGGTTGGGTGCAAATCCAAAAATTGCAAGAAGCTCAAGGGGGTTCTTTTGCTTGTTTTCTTCTCTTTGGTAAGAGGAAGATACTCCTCCTCAACCTCTCTTGGTAGTAAGGAATCTTGTATTGTGATTGATTGTGAGAAAACCCTATTGAGGGTTATTCTTTGTTTGTATGATTTGTGTGAACAACCAATTTTGACCGGGCATATAAAAATAAAAAAATAAAAATATATATATATATATATATATATATATATATATATATATATATATATATATATATATATATATATATATATATATATATACAGATACCAAAAAAATATGGAAAAATATTTTTTTTCCTTCTCATTCCTTTAGTTTCTGACCAAGTCCAACCCAATGAAAAAAAAAAGTGACATGGAAGAGCAGAAGGTTGCAACCAACCAAAAGCAAAAAGACAAATCAAACGTTCTGGTGATAGCAGAAGAAAGGCAGAAGACTGAGGCTAGAGATTTTGAAAATGAAACACCAATAAGGAGATGGAATAGTTGCACCTCCTGTGATACTATGCAAAGTCAAGCTATGAAAGGGTTAGAGGATCTAAACACAGAAAGGGAAAGTTGCAGCCTTGCAGGAGAAAAGAGAAATGAAGTAAGCCAAGAAAATGAAGAGGAAAGGGACTGCACTATTTCTCATGCATGCCAAGCCAAAATTGCTTGGTGCCTATATAAAGGAGAGCAATGTAAAGAAAAAGGGGTGGTTTTTTTTTGGGGAATTTCTTTTGTTTATGCTTTTTCTTCCTAGTTGGAAACTTTGAACTCACCTGCAGCTACTACTTGCTACTGGTGAGAAAATTGGGTACTGAGAAAAAGTGAGAAGTGAGATTGTAAAAAGAAAGAATTGAATAGAAAGAAACTTTTAGTTTTTTTTTTAAACTCTCAGAGGTATATTGTTTCGTTCTTTCCTTATGCATCTTGACTTTTGTCATTATTTCCTGCATCTGAATAGTTAGGATTGTTGATTATTTTTTCTATATTTTTTTCCTCTTGTTCTCGTTCTGGTTCTCATACACTCAGTAGCACACACTTCACAGTCCACCCTCTACCCTTCTATCTGAACAATGCCCTAATTTTACCCTTACAAAATCAATCACAGCAGCACTCCCATAACCCAAACCAAGCAAATCCACACCCCAAAATAGCTCTCAACCAAAGTGAATAAAAAACAAAATAAAAAAAAAAAAAAGACAGACACAAACCACACGCACGAGCTTGCTCCCCGCCGTGAACCCATGAGCAGCGCCGCACACCGCCTTCCATGCGCGCACCAGAATCGGGCTCAGATCCGCGCGAAGCCGCCGTCCTCTAAGCTCGGCTGTCGTATATGTGTGAACCCACCACGGCTCAACCAAGCCACCACACCCGGCCACCACCATCTTCCACCCATGGTCGAAAAACACCCAAACTCACCAGATCTGCCAACTCCTTCACGGAGCTTCCACTCCTCCTCCCAAACCATGACCAATCGGGACCAACGCAGCAGCCGCGAGAGTGAGATCTCCCCCCTGTTCACGCCTCTGGCAGTGCGCGGCCTCGTCCGACCACTCCCCGCCATCCATTTGAAGCCCCCGCACTCCTAGCCGCGAGCCACCGCGCGGTCGACGCCGTCCAACCACCCCCTCGCTGTCCAAAGCTTTAGCCGCCGTCCTTTGCCCCTCTCTGTTTCTGATTTTTGGGGTTTGTTAGTTTTATGTTTTTGGGTGTTTTTGACTAGTTGGGTGTTTTACATTTTCAGCAACCCCTTTTTTTTATTACTTCTTTTGTTTTATTAGTGTAGGTTTTTAATCAAGTGGATTTAGTGATTTTGGGCTTGCTTTGTCCTGCTTGGGCTTTAAAATTTTAGTAAAAAAAAAGTTTTCTCTTGGGTTTGGGTAGGATAGCATAAATAACAATAGTTTTTTATTTTGTGAGTTTTTTTTATAAATCTAATACATCTAAATAGTAATAATAGTGAAAACAAAAAAATCATCTTAGGATTTATTTGGATTTCGTTTAACCTGTTACTTTTTTCCTTTCGCTAGTTTTTTCTTTTAATCATGTTTATTATTATTATTATTATTTTGTTCTTCTTAGGGTGTTGGCTTTTTTTTTAGGAAAAATAAAATAATTAAACTTTGTAGAGAAAATATAAAATGGGATTAGCTGAAATATAAAATGGGATTAGCTGAGCTGTGACAGCTTGTTAATCTCATTTTTTTTTGAATCATTTAAGTTGTGACAACTCAATGATTCATAAAAAAAAAAAAGAATTTTTTTTCTTTCCCTTCCAATTTTTTTTATTATTTATCTTTTTTAAAATGATAAAACGAATAGTCTTAAAAGTTATAAAAATTTGCACAATTAATAAATTTACCGTTTAGAACTGGTGTGTTAGGGGTGCTGTGGGATTAAGTTTCCACCCTTCCTTATCCACAACCGACTCCCAAATCCAATCTGGTTCCAAAGACCATTTTCAAAGAAAGGTTTTTCCAATTTTTCCTAAGTTGAAATAAAAATTAGTGGCGACTCCCTTTTCTTTTTTTTCTAAAATCATATGATTTTTTTTTCGCCGCGATCGCGATTGTGACAATTTGCATGATTACATGTTGTTGTTAATTTGTTTAAGTTGTTTGATTTATTGGTTATGTACATTGATATACTTGGATGGATTGGAACACTTGAAATGGAAGAAAATGACCTAGATTTCCTCTAGGGGCTCACGATTTTTGGGGCCAAAATTAGGGACTCTTGGTGAAAATTTACAACAAGTGGAAGACATAGCTAATCAAGTGGACAACATGTAATTAATGGATTGAAAATTTGGAATCCTAAAATTTAGTGAGGCTCACGGCCTCTAGGGTTAATAATAACCTAATTATGTAAATTCATACAACTATGACATTTAATTAATCAAGTAAATAAATAAGAGAATTATGTAATGGAAGGAAATAAATTTAGTAACCTAAGGGAATTCTTTGGACCTTAAACACAAATAAGGATGTGTGAGACTTGGTAAGACTTAGAAATAATTCTTTAAGTGAGTAAGACTAAATTTAAAGTAAAGAACCTAATTATGAAAAGAATTTCATAATAGACATCACATTGAAGTGGAACTTAACTAATTTAGACAATTAGGAATTATCTAGGATTTCATAAAATAGAAAGAACCAAGAATGAAACTTTACTCAAAAGACTTAGAATGATTTTCAATTAAAGTAAGAACATGAGTGTAAGTGAGAACACTAAATAATTCCATAATATACCAAAAATGTAATGTACCATTGGAAGGCTTTAGACTATTCAATGTGGGTCCATGTGTGGGACCAAGAATATTATGATGCTTACTTTGGCCAATTGTGGCATATTGTGGAAAAGTATGAAATGATAAACATGCATGATTGTGCATTAAGTCACCATGCATTGTGAAAGTCTGTTGGACTGTTGTTAAGGCCATGTTGCCTAGGAGATTGAACACACCTTTGTGCGGGTGCGAGTAGATTAGTGTGGGTCATTCTATTGACCTTGGGGGCGTCTCACAGTGGACAGTTGGTAGCCCCACTGGGCCGTGAGATAAACCGATGCGAACGCACCGACGATCCGGACGTGACATTGTCCTATATCGTGATCTAGTGTAAAATGTTTGTACAATGCCTTGATGTGCACGTGGAAAAACTGATGAATTATAGCATTTTGGCCACAGCAGCCGAGTTGCAGACATGTCTCCTGATCTTTCTCTCTGATTGTTTGTGTCTAGCTCCATGGAGTAGGATTTTGGTGTTGTATGCATGTGCATAATGAGTCCATATATTATCTGGCTTTTAATCCTTATTATAATTGGAACTGTTGTATTGCTGATGTATAACTGCCTGGAACTGCTTAATTATTTATTACTACTATTTAATGTTTATTATTATTACTGTTAAAATGCTATGTGGGCGCTTCGCACCGTTACGTTTCTATATTGCTATAATTGGTAATGATGGTAGGATGTCTTACTTCTTTCCTGTATTGCTATTATTTTTATTGTATTTATGTTCCATCGAAGACGTCGGCGACGGAGGTGAAGCTCCTGAATTTCCCTACTTCTGGCCCGACCGCGACTAGCACCTACTATTGGATCATGGTGGCACGCTCATGCAGATTTTTAGGTGATGTGTATTTGACTTTCCTTGGAGGGCCAGACTGCTGGCACATCAACCTAAACTCCGATCGCTGTGTCTACCTGGGAGATGTGTCGATTTCGTTGGCTTAGGGGCATCATGAACCGCCAATCTTCAATTGCAGCGTCAGCTTATGTTGGGAGTTTTATTTGCCCATCAGGGAGATGTGGGGTGATCGTTATTACACCCCACAGGAGGATTCTTTTGATTCCACTACTCGGGCCCTGGCCCGTAACTCGGTGGCTCCTATGGAGCTTTCCTCAGATGAGGAAGATCCTGAGGAGGATCCCGAGGAGGATCCTGCCACGGTTCCTCCTCATCTTAGGAATTGATACTGTCGATAGCTACTGATGGCTATCAGGGTATATTTTGGGGGCCTGATGTGTCACTATTTTGGTGGGCTATATATTTACGATCTATTGGGCATACATGTATAATTTTACTTTTTGTATATTCAGGCGTTGTAATCAAACAAGTTTAATATGATGATATGTCGTTGTTCATGTATGTTGGTTTGATGTATGCTTTATTTCTATTTTACTATTCATTGTAATTCTACCTTATCACCATTTTTATTAATTATAACAAAAAAAAATATACTCGCTAATTTAATCACACAATTACAACCAAGTAGATTTATAATTATATAAAGAACCGAGTCTTAACACTCATTTTTATTTTCTGCATTGTAAATGACAATGTGACGCTCCCTCCCAAAAAGGGCGTTACAATATCTGCTTGGCTTTCCAAACTCTTTTCCGCTCAAACTCGATGGTGTTGTTTTCTGAATAGAGGAGTAGGCTTGGTGACCTAAAACAGAGAGCAATGCGTTGAATTTATAAGCTCTGCCCATCACAAAGTTTGGTGAAGGAAGAGCTGAACGTGGGAACGTGATTTCTGCACATAACAATTGATAAGATAATGGGATAATGGATTTAACTTATCCTGAAAATGGACCATATTGAGAAAACAAATTTCCCATGAAAATAGCAATGTTTATCAACTTAAATCTATCTTCAATAACAGAGCACGTCTGCTTCGAGAATTAAGGAGAAATTCTATCATTCTCCCACTTGGTCCATGTAACCCATCATTAATCATAATAAGAAAAAAATATATGAATCATGATGATAAGTCCTCTAAAAATGAGTATTATCTTCCATGTATCACAATATATCAAGTTTCTCAATACCAGCCCTTAACTTAATGAATAAACTATATGTTTATTCTAGGTCAAAACCAAATGATATTTCTCAAAATAAACAATTATATGCACAAAATATATGAGAAAACATCAAACTGAATAAGAGTTTCATCAAAAATAATAAATGTACGTACAATGAAAATCATATCATGGAGCCAAGTCCCATTCGTACTACATGATCCTTAAAATTCTTTGGTGGCATACCTTTAGTAAAAAGATCGGCAATCATCAACTCAGTGCTAACATGTTCAATGACCACTTTCTTTTCCTTAACATGTTCTCTTATGGCTAAATACTTTATGTCGATGTGCTTACTTCAACTTCCACTCTTGTTATTCTTAGCCATAAATACCGCAGCAGAGTTGTCATAGTACAACTTCAATAACCTAGAAATAGAGTCCACAACTCTAAGCCTAGATATGAAACTCTTCAACCATACACCATGCAAGCTAGCCTCAAAACAAGAAATGAACTCGACCTCTATAGTGGAAGTAGCAGTCAAGGTCTGCTTTGCACTTATCCAAGATACAGCTCCACTAGCTAGCATGAAAATATAACTAGATGTTGATTTTCGGGTATCAATGCAGCCAGCATAGTCTGAATCGGAGTAGCCAATCACTTCTAGATTATCAGTCCGTCTATACATGAGCATAAAGTTCTTTGTCCCTTGAAGATGTCTCATCACCTTCTTTGCAGCTTTCTAATGGTTAACACTTGGGTTACTCTGATATCTTCCCAAAACTCCAACAGCATATGCAATGTCAAGTATGGTACAAAGCTGAGCAAACATAAGGCTTCCAACAGCTGAAGCATATGGAATATTTTTCATGTGTTCCCACTCAAAATCATTTTTGGGGCACTGACTCAAATCGAGTTTGTCACCCTTCACAATGGGAGCTACACTCGGTGAACAATCTTTCATGTTAAATCTCTCTAAAACTTTGTTGATATAGGTCTCTTGAGACAAACCCAAAATACCTCGAGATCTTTCTCTATGGATCTTAATGCCAATGCATAAGATGCCTCTCCCATATCCTTCATATCAAAGTTCTTCGAGAGAAATTGTTTCACCTCATATAGCATACCCTTATCATTAGTCGCAAGCAAAATATCATCACAAATAACACAAGAAAACAAATCTTACTCCCACTGACCTTCTGGTATATACATTGATCCATGATGTTCTCTTCAAAACCAAATGAAGTGATAACCTCATGAAATCTTAAATACCATTGGCGGGAGGCTTGTTTCAATCCATAGATAGATTTATTAAGCTTGCAAACTAAGTGCTCACCATCACTAAAGGAGAATCCTTCAGGTTGTTTCATGTAAACCTCTTCCTCTAGATCACCATTGAGGAATGCCGTTTTCACATCCATTTGATGTAACTTAAAGTCAAAATAAGCTACTAATGTTATAATTACTCGGAGAGAATCTTTCTTGGATATAGGAGAAAATGTCTCCGTGTAGTCGATTCCTTCTCTTTGAGTGAACCATTTGGCTACAAGTCTTGCCTTATGTCTCTCAATGTTGCCTTGTGAGTCTTTTTTCATTTTAAAGACCCATTTACATCCAATGGTTTTTACACCATTAGGCAACTCAACGTGATCCCTGACTTAGTTAGATCCCATAGAATCCATCTCATCTTTCATGGCATTGTACCATAAATTCGATTCCTTAGAACTTATGGCTTGTGAAAATGTTTCAGGATCATTTTCGACTCCAATATTATAGTCCGATTCTTGCAGATACACTACATAGTCACTAGGAATTACTGACCTTTTGACTCTAGTAGATCTTCTTAATGTTGCCTCATTATTTTCTTGAGGAACTTGTTGACCAACTGGCTGTACAACAGGTTGTTCAACATTATCTTGTTATTCTTCATTAACAACTTGATCTATAGGATCATTTTCAACAGCTTATGGAACTTCAATTATCGGTCGTCTAACACCCGTTTGTACTTGAGGGGCGTGAATGACAATCAATCTATCACTTGATCCAGAAGGTTAAGTCTTATAGTGATCCTGTTCAGAAGCAATGTCCTGAAACTGATCACTCCCACTAATCAAGTCATTCTCAAGAAACTTGGCATTTCTTGATTCCACAATCCTAGTGTTATGTGATGGACAATAGAATCTGTACCCCTTGGACTATTCAGCATATCCAATGAAATACCCACTAATAGTCCTTGGGTTTAGCTTTTTCTCTTGTGGGTTATAAATTCTCACTTCAGACGGGCATCCCCAAATACGTATATGTCGCAAACTTGGTTTCCAATCCTTGAATAACTCAAAAGGCGTCTTCGAGACAACCTTGGTCGAAACTCGGTTTAATATATACCCAACTGTCTTTAGCGCTTCAATCCATAAGAATTGAGGAAGTTTTGTGTTACTCCTCATACTTCTCACCATGTCCATTAAGGTTCGATTTCTTCTTTCTACCACACCATTCTGATATGGAGAACCAGGCATAGTGTATTGGACAACAATCTCATGTTTTTGAAGAAACTTTGCAAATGGACCAGGTGCTTGTCCATTCTCCGTGTATCTATTGTAGTACTCTCCACCTCTATCGGATCTCATGATCTTAATTTGTTTTCCACATTGCTTTTCCACTTCAGCCTTAAAAACTTTAAAAGCATCCAAAGTTTCATCCTTAGAATGAAGTAAGTAGAGATACATATATCGTGAAAAATCATCTATAAAAGTGATAAAGTATTTTGGACTACTTGCATCCATGTCTGGACAGCAAATATCTGTATGTATGATTTCTAATAGGTTTGAGCTCCTCTTTGCACCCTTTTTAGACTTGTTAGTTTGCTTACCCTTAATGCAATCCACACAAGTCTCAAAATCAGCAAAATCTAAAGTACTAAGTACCCCTTCATTTACTAATCGCTTAATTCTCTCAATGGAGATGTGTCACAATCTCCGATGCCACAACATAGAGGATTCCTCATTCACAACACATCATTTTAAACCAGCAGCAACATGTATAGAATTATAAGCAGCGTCATTTTGTAAATTAATTGAGTAAAGACCGTCAAGTAATGTACCAAAACCAACAATTTCATATTTATTAGACAAAGTAAAACCAGAATCCGAAAAATTAAAAGAAAAACCCAAATGTTCAAGTCTTGATACAGAAATTAAATTCTTAGAAAAACTAGGAACATAAAAGGTCTTTTCTAAACGTAAAATAAAATTGCTACTTAAAACCAAACTGCACGTCCCAATGGCTTCCACATGTGAACTCATATTCCTGCCTGAATAGATGTATTGTTCACTTCCCACTGGCTTCCTTAGGTTTTCCATATCCTGCAAGGTATTAGAAACATGGATTGTAGAAGCAGAATCAATCTACTATGTGTTATGATTAACACTAACCATATTAGATTCATAACAAACAAATGCAAATGGAGTACCTTTCTTGTCGAGCCAGTTCTTAAACTTTATGCAGTCTTTCTTCATGTGCCCTTTCTTCTTGCAGAAGAAACACTTTGACTCTTTCTTTATGATTGGCTGAGGAGGAATGTTACCCTTATTTTTTGCATGATCCTTCTTTTTCTTTCCATGAACAATCAAGTTCACCTTTTCACCCTCTTCCATCATCAACTTTTCCTCTTCTTGGACACACATAGTCAATAACTCATTAATTGACCATTTATCCTTATGTGTGTTATAAGAGATTTTGAAAGGGCCATATTGATGAGGCAGAGTGCACAAAACATAGTGAACCAGGAAAGAATCTGACATGGTTACCTCCAAGGCTTTCAGCTGAGCCATTATATCCCTCATGCGCATGATGTGATCACGCACACCTCTTATCCCAGTGAGCTTCATGGATGAGAACTGTATTATTAGAGTGCTGGCAAGGGCCTTGTCAGATGTTGCAAATTGCTCATCAATAGCTTTCAAAAGATCCTTGACTTTAGTATGCTGATCTACAGAACCACGGATACCAGCAGATATTTTGGTCTTTATAAATATTACGGAGATACGGTTAGATCTCTCCCATTTTTCATAAAGATCAATGGCATCTGGAAGACTGGTTTCAGAATACCCGGTGGTTCATCCTTCCTAATAGCATAATCAATGTCCATCCAGCCCAAATGGAGAAGAACTCTCTTATTCCAAACTTTATAGTTGTCACCCCTTAATTCGGGAATATCACACTTAATATCAGAAATACTCGCAGGTTGAATAACTGCAAAGTTCAAACATACATGCTCATTATTCATAATTTGAGATAAAATAAATATCATGTTTTACGAATGTAAATCATACCTTAATATATGAATCTAGAGACATAAAACTTGTCTGTGGGCTAAAGTCTTACTCAATTAGACTCATATTGTAACCTTATGACAAAACTATCAAATCATGTTCCATTTCTTAATTCCTGTGGGTAGATCAAGAAATATAATCCGATATTTCATCCTAATTAATCATACAAATATAACAAAATTCCTATGGGTAGATCTCATTACATCACATATGATTAATTACAAGTAATGTTTTAATGTGATTCTAAAACTTAATATATAATCCTAATTAATTAAAGATGTTGTGGCTATTCCCTAATTAATTAAAATTATATCAACCACTTAACATTAATTAATTCTTAATAAGAGCTAAATATTTGCATAACATAATACAAATAAATTGAATAACAATGCATAAATATTATTTAGCATAATTTTGCATGTACAATAATTATAAATTCATATGCACAAATTTCAAGCAATAAATAATATATGCATATAATTATTCAATAAAAGAAACTATATAAGCTCTTTAATAATTAATTCTAATGAGCATAAATTATTTAACTTAATATTGCATGCTTAAGTAAGTACCAAAATTAAACATACAATTCAACAAAATAAACAGACAATCCATACACATTAAAATTTATTAAATAATTCATGTGCTAAAATAATATAATTGCAAAAACATACACAATTTTCAATCAGCACATAAATTAAGCATATATATATAACTTGTAGCGCTTCAAGTATCCACAAAAAGTTTACAGCATGGTGGTAGTTCGTTTAATCTCCCAACACAAGGTCACAAGTTCTAACTATTCAGACGCAACTCAGCAACCATTTTTTTTATACAAACAAAATTTCAAAAGGACTCGAAAAGGTAGCATTATGAGAATCGAACTGGAGCTCGGGACCTCGCACAGCATTTGAAGAAAAGCAGCCTACCACTGAGTCACTTCAGTATTGTGTGAAAAAGGCTGACGTCGTCAAATATATAACAATAGCCAAACGACATAGAAGGCCTGCGTTTTGTTCGTCTTCAACCTTGAGCCGAGTCATTCTGACCCGGTTGTAACCCGCAAACCCGATTAGAAAACCTGACGATTTTTCGGCCATTTTTTACATCAAAAACAACGTTTTAAATCACAAAAAGCTTAGAAAAACAATTTCAATAGATTTATGATTTTATTTTCGGATTAAAAGGTCTAAAACAGAACACCCATGTTCTGAAAAAATCAAACTCCATAACAGATAAGAGCAAGCAAGGCAGAGGCATATAGACAGGCTCTGATACCAAATATAAAACTAAAAATCGATCTAAACATGTTAAGGATTTAAACAACATATTCAGATCAACACAGCGGAAGCAAAACGGATCAAGAACACCTACCTCCCGCCATTGCAAGTTGAAAAAAAAATCTTCACGCACCACTGACCCGGTATCTGCTTGGCTTTCCAAACCCTTTTCCGCTCAAACTCAATGGTGTTGTTTTCTGAATAGAGGAGTAGGCTTGGTGACCCAAAACAGAGAGCATTGCGTTGAATTTATAAGCTCTGCCTATCACAGAGTTCAGTGAAGGAGGAGCTGAACGTGGGAACGTGATTTCCGCACATAACAATTGATAAGATAATGGGATAATGGATTTAACTTATCTTGAAAATGGACCATATTGAGAAAACAAATTTCCCATGAAAATAGCAATGTTTATCAACTCAAATCTATCTTCAATAATAGAGCACGTCTGCTCCGAGAATTAAGGGGAAATTCTATCAGCATATGCTTTGGTTAAATAATTCAAAAATATTCTACATACAAAAATGATGCATGTGTTAATAAGTTGAAAGGTCAACCCTTATGAAGCACGAATACGTCATTTTAGAGATGTGTTTGTGTGTTGAATAGGTGTCCATGTCAGATATATGAGAACGCTCGTATGACACACTTGTCATACATATCTAAATGTGTTCGATTAAAAAGATTATTTTTTCGGCTTGGACACATCTCAGGCACGTCTAAGATATGACTTGGGCATGACTCATTAATATTTTTTTTAAAAAAAATTAGTTTCCATGACTAACGTCCAATTATAAGTAAGCTCGTAACTCACCCAAACTCAATTACATGACTGACGTCCTAAGCCACTATTTTCTCATATCAGTATTTTAAATTTTATCTTTTCATAAGCTACTGTTAGACTTTTAATTTTTATTTTTTCACATATCACTATTTTCATTTGCTCTTTCTACCTCTACTCATACCAAGTCATCTATTTCATCGTCACCAAAATTTGCCTCACATCACTATTTTCTTTCCAGTTAATTATTTTGGATGCACATGTACTTGTATATGATTAGTTCTATTATGAAAAGTTAATTTAAGAGATTTTTAAAAAAATATTAATAAAATTATGTTCTATATTTTTTAGGAGTGACTTACTAGGTAGTAAATATTGACACATATGATATATATTAAGATATTATAAATTTTTAAATTTATATAAATAATATTAATAAATTATGAATCTTTTTCTTAAATTTTGTAATTGTATATATATATAAATAAAAGTTTTTTAATTTACTTTTATATATATATATCATATCTATATTCTATAATTTTTTAAATTTAATGTATATTTATACATGTGTCGATGTTATATTTCGTATATGTGTATATGTTCGTATAGGTGAGCTGAACACACAATAACTTATAATAACAAAAGCAGGCTTTTTGGATTTAGAAGATCTCTGTCAGATCTTTTTTCTTAAGTATGACAAAAACATGATGAAGGTGGGCCCAAGGCTACCTTCTTGAGCATAAAATTATTTATTAGTTCTTAGTTTATTTATTGGTAACACTACTAGAAACAGTCAATTTCAGACAAATTTTTAGACACACTTCATATGGATTTCAGACAGGATACTAATTTCAAACAGAATGACTCTTGTTTGAAAAACCCTCGCTGCAAATTACCATCCATCTGAAATTTCGTCCAAAATTTTTGGACGAATTTAAGACAGAATATAAAGCACTTCAAACGAAAGTATAAGTGATAACTTTTATTATTATAAACTTTATTTTATTTTAGATGGATTTTAAAAAAATTAATATTATTTGATTTGCATGTTTCGGATGGACTTTAGACGGAATTAATTGATTATTTTTATTTATATGTTTCACGCAGACTTGAGACGAAATTGTATAATTTTTTATTACTTTATTTATATATTGAAAACAAATTTTTGATGGGTTTAATAAGATAATTATTATTTAATTTCTGTTTCACATGTATTTGAGACAAAATTATATAATTATCTATTATTTTATTTATATTTTTTAGACAGCTTTTAGACATAATTATTGAAATAACTATTACTTAATTACCATCTAAATTCATTTTTCATATGTATTTCGTTCGAAAATTTGTAACTATTAAAATTTTTAATTTCTCAATAAAAAAGAATGAGCATAAAGGCAAAAGGTTTAGCGAAGCCAAGCCTAAAGCACCCAAGATTACCAAGGCAAACATGACAAGGGCAGCCGAAAAGGATATGATAATAATTGATAGGTAGTTTTATTATCAAATTAAAAATTAAATTTTAGTATAGTAGTAAATAGGATATCGTTTTTCAAGGAAAAATAATTGATCAAGTTAAATAATTAATATGAATAGAAAAACATAAAAGAACAATTAAAATTAATAATTAAATTAATCAAAATGAAAATTTATGAAAAATGATGTGTTTAAAACTTATTGATTGATTTGGTCTAAAATCAGTTTTAACCACTAAGATTATTTTTCCTCTAATTTAATTTTAATTAACTCTCATATTCACTTGAGCTAACAATTATGAATAATTAAATATAAACTACTTATCTCTTCAAAATAGTCAGGACGAAAATATTCCCTCATAACAAGTAATCAATAATTAATTCTAAAATATATAAAATTAAATTATCAATTGAAATAGAAGGTAAGTTAATTTAAGTAAGATAACCTCACGTAGACCTTATAAACCTATGTTTAATTCTCTCTTGAAAATTAACAATTACTCGACTATAACAATTAATCACAAGTACTACAATTACTTATAATTACATGGAAGCGCAAAATTCAAATATAGAAATAGATAATTTCAAAATAAACATAGATAATCAGGCTAAGAGAATTTTAAATATATCCTAAACATTAAAGTGTTGAAGAATTGCAAAAGTACTCAAGTATATAAAAAAAGAAATTAATGTCAAATCAATTAGAGAACATAATATTCTAAGGATTCAAAATCACTCTTATCCAAAAAAAAAAACTAGCCTAACATAGTGGAGATTCTCCCGGACTTGAACCTTGCTTACCCTCAAGCAAAAAAAAAAAAAATAAGAACAAATAAGAGAAAACACAACAAGTGCAAATAAATTTTCTTTTTAAAAGAAAATTGCAAGAAATTTGACATGTCAATAACCTATCAAAAATTAAAGAGGTCAATTTTTCAATCATGCATCTATATTCAACTCAAATGTGAGTCATCAAACTAAGCTTGATTTCAAAAACAAATCTCATGAACTCAATTACTCTCTTGATGAATTACATGCATACTTAACTACTCATAAACACTTCCTACAAGTTAAATAGGCAAAGTCGCTATTCAATTCTCTACTAATTTAAGTCTACACCTTATCAAAGATTATTAGGATTTCTTTAGGAACTTTTTTTATCATTTTTCTATTTTTTACTTTTTTTCCATATAGAGACATAGACTTGGTAACGCTAGAAATCATAATAGTGTGCCTCCTCCATATATTACGAATTATTGCTAAAGACTCAAATTCTTAATCGTGCATCTAACCCATACATCAAAAACTCTAATCCTTGCCTAATCCATACTTTTTATTTTTTATTTCTTTCACATTTCAACTTTCACCACCCAAAACTTATTTTCTTTTATGCACTTAGGTGAATCATATAATTTCTCTTTCTTTCTTTCTTTTTTTAATTTCCTAAGTCTCCTTAAGTCAGTGCTTCTTATAACTTTGCTTAGAAAAGAGTAGAAAAACTGTCTAAAGACTAGGGAAGCAGAAAGGGAATCACATCATATACATATGCTAACTCAAGAGCTCACAAATCCAATGAAACAAGTTTTATAATCACAAGCTTAAAGTTGATAAAATGCATGAAGTAGTGAACACAAATAAAAATCATGGATTTTTGTTCCACTTTCATTTCTCAAAGATATTGACATATCAACCTCTATTAGCTCTTTTCAATCATCTATCAATGCAGAATTTTCTCAAAAGGGGTTTGAATTTTGAAAAAGAAACAAACTAACTAAATTTTTAATATTTTCAATTTTTTTATTTTTTTGTTGGCCGAACTATTTATATCTCCCTAGAAAAGGCTTCGAATTCAGAAAGGTACTTAAGCCAACTCAGAAATAACAAAAAGAAAATAAAACAAACAAAAAACTACTCTAGCCTTCCTCCACACTTAATCCTTACAATGTCCTCAATTTAAGATAGTAAAAGACTAAATGATTGGAAAAATGGTAGAAATCCTAACTTTGCTACTAAAATCAAGGAAACAAATTCAAAGCAATAAAATAAAGAGATAAGGAAAAGGAAAGAAAATCTAAATGAATCTCCATATCCATTGGGTTACCTCCCAATAAGCGTTTGTATTATTGTCTTTTAGCCTGACACCATCATGCTTGCTCAAAAAATCTCAATGGAAAAGTCTCATTGTTCCTCAAGAAAGCATATTTGAGGTGTAAAGGAAGTGACTTTAATTCTAACACATGATATTGTACAATGGAAGGATGATGTTGATTTTCTGGGGTAGGCAACTGAATAGTATATGCCACCTTGGGGTGGACTTTAGGCACAACCTCCAATGCAAAAACATTCTCAACAATATTCTCATATAGTTCAAATTCCTTGTACATTTTATTTGGCTTATCTTGCTCCAAAATGTTCACAAGGACAAATTCTAAGTCATCCTCCTTATCTAATTCATAAACCCACCGAACTGACATATCAATAACATCAATAATCTCAATAGGACATAAAGAATCAAAATGTTCAGGGTTTTTCATAGCTTCAAAAAGATTGAATCTAACTACCTCAGCATCAAATTCTATAGTGAGAGTTCCTTCAGACACATCCATCTTTGTCTTAGCAGTCATTAAAAATGGTCTACCCAATAAAATTGGAGTGGGATGCAAAGCACCCTCATCATCTACATCAAGTATATAGAAATCAACAAGAAAAATTAAATCATTTACCCTAACCAAAACATCTTCAACCACCCCCGCAGGATAAGAAAGAGGTTTATCAGCTAACTAAAGTATCACACCAGTCTTCTTTAAAGGTCTTAGATGCAATATTTTAAAAATAGACAAGGGCATAATACTAATTGTAGCTCCTAAATCAAGCATACATTTTTTTTAAACTCTCTCTCTCTCTTTCTCCCCTATAGTATAGGGAATAGAAAAAGAACCTGGATCTTTGCATTTCACAGGGAGTTTCTTTTGATATACTGCTGATACATGTTCATCCAAGATAATCATTTCATTACCTTCAAGCTTCTTTCTATTGGTGCACACGTCCTTCAAAAATTTGGCACATTTGGGCATGTTCTCAATGGCTTTTAACAAGAGAATGTTCAACTCAATTTTTCTAAATGTATCCATAATTAATTTTTCTTGTTCATCTTTCTTTGTCTTTACAATTCTATGAGGGAATGAAGGAAGTTGATTAAAAGATTCATGAACAGGAGCAAGGGCCACCTTCATGGGGTCAAAAACCACTAATTCTTCTTCTTCAGCTTCCCTCTTGATGTTTGTAGAATTTTTGGGGGAAGTGTAATTTATTTGTTTACCACTCCGGAGGGTGATGACACTTGCAATTTGCATATTAGAAATGAATAATGGCTGGCTAGGAATCTTGCTAGAGTTTTGTGACTTCAACTAGTTTAGAGAAGTAGTTAGCTAACCAATTTTCTTCTCTAAGTTCTGCTTCCTAATTCTAGTTTCCTGTTGAAATTGAGAATTATTTGGCTCAATGGGGATACTATCTGCTGCAAGGTAATGTGATTTGAAGCTATTTGCTTCATCATATCCTCCAAAGAACTCACTGAAGTTTGATTCTGATTATTTTGCTATTGTTGGGGTCTTTTGTAGGAATTGTTGTCTTTGTCGGAAGCCAGGGGGCTTGTTGTAGTTAGCTTGGGACTGTAAATTGCTCCCCCAGTTCTGATACTGGGGCTGTGAATTACCTCCCAAATAGTTTCCTACCATATTACAATTCTCCTCTTGCACGGATGGACTAGTATATGTATGATGTCTTGTTTTCAAACAAATTCCATAATTTGCAACTACAATGGTTTGGTTAATGACAAGATTTCTAACAATAAATGTCAAATTATTTAGTTTTTGATCTACAAGAAATATATCAATCTCATTTACCTTATTAGTTTCACCCCTGCCACCAAATTATTGAGTATTTTCGGCCATTTTGTGTTAAACATCTAACTTCTATAGGTGTCTTATTCTGCAATTCTATTCCACTAGAAGCATCAAGAATTTGTCTATCTTCCCAAATTAGCCCTTCATAAAAATATTGCAAGAGTAACTACTCTGGTATCTGATGATTTGGACAACTTGTTACAAGTCTTAGAAATCTCTACCAATATTCAACAAATGTCTCTTTGAAGTTTTGTCTAATACCACAAATATCCTTCCTTAAGTTAGCAACTTCCGAAGCAGGAAAATACTTCTCAAGGAAAGTCCTCTTCATATCATTTCAAGTAGTGACAGATCAAAAGGACAAGTAGAAAAGACAATCCTTTGCTGCTCCTTCAAGGGAGAAAGGAAACACTCTAAGCATAACATGTTCCTTTGTCATGTTGGCTGGCCTCTGAGTGGCACAAGTTGTCTAAAATATCTTGAGATGTTTGTTGGGATCTTTAAATGGCAACCCATAGAATTTGGGAAGCATGTTCACCAAACTTAACTTTACTTCAAATCTACCATCAACTAGTGATAACAGGATGCATAAAGGTTGCATATCAACGTTAGGCTGTGCCAATTCTCTCAAAGTTCTGTTGTTTTGTAGTTGAGTCATCTCTTCTGTTCTTTCTTGTATTAGTGAGCTATGAAGTAAAGTTATGATAGAATCTTCGATCCTTTGAAGCATCTCCTGATCTTCTAAATCAATTTTAGAAATATATCAAAAAGATGGAGTAGGTTCAAAGTTCTGCTCAGCTACTTTATTTTCTTTCTTGATTTGAGAAAACGTCTGCTCAATCTCTGAATCAAATGACACTAGAGGCTGAGATCTATTACTACGCATGTATCTGAAAATCACACAAGAAGAATTAAGATTAACTAAAAATAATACTAACTAAATTAAACAAGAAACAAAGTAAAGATTAGTAGATCTAACAAAATGAACTCAAACAACAAGAACAATTTAATTAAATTCTCACACCTAAAATATTATCAATGAAAAAATATGAGTAACTCACAAAATTAATTAAAAAAATGAACCTAAAATTATTAAAACTAAATAGAAATTTAAAACAAAGAACTAATCAAGCATAAAAATTAGAAAAATTTAAATTCACAACATGACACTTAATCACATGAACAAAAATCACAAAGACAAAAATTTCAATAAGAAAAATAAATTAACACCAAAACAAGAAAATACATAAGAAAGAAAACAACACAAATGACCAAAACAAAAATTCCTAATCAATTAAGTTAGCTCATTCAATGATAATTTACCCAGCAATTACGCCAAAATTTGATAGGTCATTTTACTATCAAATTAAAATCATTTTATTGATTTTAAAAATTAAATTTTAGCACAGTGACAAATAGAGTATTGTTCCCAAGAAAAAAAAAATTGATAAAGCTAAATAATTAATATGGATAACAAAACACAAAAGAACAATTAAAATTAAATAATTAAATTAATGAAAATAAAAAATTATGAAAAATGATGTGTTTAAAATTTATTTATTAATTTGGTCTAAGGATCAGCTTCCACCACTAAGATTGTTATTTTCCTAATTTAATTTTAATTAATTCCTCTATTCACTTGAGCTAACAACTATGAGTAATTAAATGTAAACTACTCATCCCTCCAAAATAGTTAGGACGAAAATGTTCCAACCTAACCCTAACCAACAATTAGTTCTAAAATGTATAGAATCAAATTATTAATTGAAATAAAAGGTAAGTTGTTCTAGGCAAGACAATCTTACGTAGACCTTATGAACTTAGGTTAAATTCTCCCTTGAAAATTAACTATTACTTAACAATAACAATTAATCACAAGTGCTACAATTAATTAGAATTCCATGGAAGTACAAAATCCTAATATAGCAATAGATAATTTCAAAACAAACTTAGATGATCAAGCAAAGAGAATTTTGAATATATCATAAACATTAAAGTGTCAGAAAATTGTAAACAACTCAACTATATGAATAGAGAAATTAATGTCAAATCAAATTAGAGAACATATTATCTTAGGGATTCAACATGACCCTTAACAAAAAGAAAAATTAGCCTAACCTAGTGGAGATAAAAATCACAAAATATTAAGAATACATCAAACGTAGAGAATAAAAAATATAAAAACTCGTTGAATAATATTAGTTCCCCAAATTATAATTAGTTGATCCTCTCTTCAATTCCTTTCATATTGTGCTCCTTTTTTTCTACAATATCATTGAGTCTTCTATTTATTCTGATTTGGTGACTTGAGTTACAATCAATTTGATTAGATTTCTAACTCCTTGATTCTCTGATAAGGATAACAATCTAATCAAAATCAATTTTGAATCTCCTACCATCAATATAGGCTTTTGATGAGATTAGAATTTGGATAAAATCTCTTTAAAACTTTATCTTCAAGATCTCCCAATCTAATCCAAAATCTTTTATATTATGCCTGAAAATTCAAATAAAACTATAAAATAGATAGTGACGATAAAAATATTAAAATATAAATAAAACTAATTAAAATGATATAAAATCAAATAAAAATCCTAACAAATAAAATAGCATTAAAAATTAGAAAACAATATAAAAACACTAATTTTTGCATGAATTAAGCTTAGAACTAGCACAAAAAATAATAAAATAAACACTTAAAATTGCACTTATCAATAACCAAGGTAAACAAGCACGTTTAAATAGGGAAAGCATTACCACTGGATAAATCAATGAACGACCATTGAGAAATGAAGTGTTGCCCCCCACTATAACCCTTAAATAGTCAAATGTTTGAATAACTTTGCCCAAAGTGAGCTGAAAGCATAGGTCATTTAGGAGGCAAAACACAATTTCTAGAGCATTGACATTTAACGCAAAGCAAATTGTAACGCTCCCTAGACTAATTACCATATTGATACAGATTTATCATAAAAGTAATTTGATCTAAAGGTCGACACATGTTCTTTTACTTATTTCCTTCACTTACTCCAAGAATATATTTTTTTTCATTTTTACCGTCATGCTTCAATTAAGGTTAGCCTATTTCTTACCTTAACAATGTCCGGAGTTGAGTTAATCAATTAGACTCAATTCATTTTTAGTCGTTTCTTTAACTAATCTTCTTGGAAATATAATGAAGGTTAAGTTCATTTAAATATGGTTTACACTCCTACAAGTGAATTACTAGAAACCTGTTCCTCAGAACTAACAATATATACATTTATCTCCTTGAGCGTCAACTTAGTCATGTAAATGCTTATAAAATCAATGATACACTTATTTATTACACAACCTCAAATAATAATAATTACATTACAACTCTACTTCAAGTAATAGTTTAACTCTTATACAAACATATTCTAGTAAGACCCTTCACATGAGAGAATTCCTTCCACATCAATGAGTAACTTAGTCAACCTTCAGTTGGTGGGATACAATCTAGAGTTGATATCCAAACATGCACTATGATTATTTTGCTACCAGCTCAGTTGCTAGATTTATCATGAAAATAATAAAGGGGTGAGAATTATAAGAATTCTCAATAAAATTAAACAAACAATAGTGTCATCATGATGACTTCAGCTGCTTTGGGGTTTTTACAAACATTCACAGATAATTAAATTAATGGCAATTGCCAAAACTCTTTAATTATTCCCGAGGTAGAGGTTCATTTTTACAGTATAGCCCATATAGATTATCATTTTGATTTATTAATAAATAAATAAATCAACATAAATCAACCACAAGGATAATCCCAAAGCATAATCTCAATCACAAAAACTCACAGGAGACAACTAATTACAATCAAAATAACTTAGATATCCACAGTTGTAAAACAGAATCATATCTCCAATGCATAATGCAATGAAATGCAATGAATGTTTCTCTTGAATTAATGCAATGCCATGTCATGATTGCTTTTCATATACCTTATAGTGCTCATTCATCAAATCATTATCTTATCAAACTCATTCTTGTGGGATCCTAGATCCTCATAACAAGTAGGGAGACCTCTGCTCCACCTACTGTTCAAAAATTGGTGATAACTTACTTTTTAGGCTAAATATGCATCCTTTTATGTGATTGTACGTCGTCATACATCCCTATCCCTGATAACTAGGGCTTCACCCATAGTTTGGAATTGCTCATATGATCACCTCTTGTGTATGAGAAGATCATGTCCACATCAGGGTGGCATTTTTTTTCATCTAAGCACTGAAAGATTTATCACAATACCAGTCCCTTCTTTATTTTTCTGGTTCAATTCAATAGTTTCAAAAGAATATCAATGCCATTCCATGCATGATTCTCATTCATGTCGTGGTACCAGAATGCCAATGCAACATAACAAGGCAAATAACAATTATGGCACATAAGTCAGTTCATTCATCATATAAGCAAGCTCACATAGCATATCATCAAAATATCAATGTCAACAATATTTACATAAGTCATCTCATCATGCACATAAGCTAGCTCATCTCAGTTCCTTAGCTAAATTTTAAGATTCATAAACTTAGCCTCCTAAGCTTAATTAACATAGTCAAATGACTTTCCCTTAACTTCTATTCACCCTAATTAATCATTTTTACTAGTAACTAAATTATAATTAATCAAATTTGCTTAGTTTAGCTTACCCAAGGTATTGCACCAACCTTCTAAGCTTACCAAGCATCAACCAAGTATCAAATTAATTTCTAATTATTATCCTTAAGCCAAATTAAGTCCAATTAATTACCATTTGATTCCAAAACAAATCCTAAACATCCTAATTCAGTTTGGCCGAGACCTATAAGGGTCTAAACTCTTCAAATTAATTTTTCTTTCATGCCTAATTATTCAATTAAGCTAATCTAAGGCGGTTATGGTTCATTTAGCCTAATTGGAATCAACCCAACATGGTGCAACTCATCCCAAGGAAACCCGAAACAAGTGTCCTCACCAACCACACCATAGAATCAAAATCCAACACTTAATCCATGGGATTCTAACATAACTAAACATCAATTCTTCATATTACACCATCAAAATTCACTTTAGAATAAAAATCCTCCCTTGGACTCGAGGGGTAGGTTCGACCAAGGTGAGAGAAAACTCAAGCAACCATCACATGCAACCTCATAATCAAGTTCACAAACATGCATTTCATCATTAATTCAAGCTTAATGAGCTAACAAATCAAAGCTCACCCAAGAGCCCCATAGAACCTGAGACATGTTCATCCAAGCCAACATCAAATTATCAACTCAAATCAACATGCAAGGGCATACATCTAGCATATAAGGGATGAGGAAGAAGAAAGGAAAGTAAACACCCTGACCTCTATCTCCATGAGCTATGGTGGTGGGTGGTGAAGGTGGAAGAAACAAGAAACAATTTTGTGTAAGATATAGAGGAAGATGAGGGAATCATGTTTTCCAACTGAAGTAAGTCCATCTGCCGCATCTAAGGCCACTAAATCGGACCTCGAGCTTCATGGTGGAGGTCTCTTTCCTCCTCCTCCAACGCAACTCCTCTCCCCCTTCTTTCTTAAGTTTTCTTGTCTTTCTCTGTTTCTAGCATTCTTTCTTTTTCTTTTACTTTTACCACCTTCCTCCCCCCCCTCTCTCTCTTTATTCTTTTCTTTCTTTCTTATCCCTCACTTAATCACCTCCCCTCTCTCTTTTCTATTTTTCCTTTTAGTTACTTAGTTATTAAGTATAGTGGGTGTACATGTGTCTTAGAGAGTGAGGGTGTTATAAGCTTAAGTGCATAAAACTTAATCACATTGGGTTATATAATTATAACCCGTACACATCCTAGACCACATTATGATTTATTAAAAACCCCATACAAGTTTTAAAATCTTTATGCACTAACTCTAACTATTAAAATTACACTGGCAAGCTATGCGCTCATCATAATACATGTAATTTAATCATTTAAACACTAAAATTATTTTTTTTAAATATTCATTATTATTCTAAATTCCTTAAACTAAAAAGATTGATGCTAAATGTTTCTTTACCTTGTATGTAATTTTTATTGGTCTTACTCTAATTATTATTTAAATATAATATTATCATTATTGTATCTAAATTATTCTTATATTAATTTAATTATACCTCAAGGCACTAATTAATATAATTAGATATTCTAATTAGTGAAACTAATTATTTACTTGGTTAATTGATTTATTCACCAATTAATCTTTAACTTGTTATTTTTATTAAATTCTCTATTACTCACAAAAAGCCAATTTATATCTTGATAATTATAAATAATCCTATATATAATTATTTTAGTTCATTCTCTATTTATTCTTAATTATCTCATATTCTAATTAATTATTTTAATTAATCTTATGAGATAATTTATTCACTAAGTTATATGTGTACAAGCACATATATTATATATATGCATGAAATCACAACAATAACTACTAAGCGGCATTTATAAACAAGTTAGAAGGGAGAATGTTACACTAGTCGCTAACAAGAAAGAGCCATGTGGAACATAGAGTCTAAAAAAGGATCAAATGTGAACCGTTTAAAAGATAAGAGAATGTCAGACGAGCACGATCCTGCAAAAACAATCAAAGATCGCGGGATCAACATATGATGAAAACGAGCCACACAAAAAGCAATTATCATTCATGATGGCCAAATGATAACATTTTCCCTAAACCGTTGAGGACCACCGACTTCAAGACCATATGACCAGTTATTCATTTCTACATATCCATATACTATTAGACCTATGGAAATGAGGGGCTTGTGTTGTGTACATGTAGTGGCTTAATAACACGATGGCCTTGTAACCAGCTACACCCAGTCAACACATGGGATTACTGCCACTCTCATTCATCACCTCCATGCTTATAAATATCCATTGCCCCTTCCATTCTTGAGGTACTCTCTCTCACTTGACTCTTTCTCTTTCTTGAGTTTCTTAATATACTCGGTATTGAGTTACGCATCGAAGTGGAACTAGGGAGCTTCCCACCACTTTTTGTTTGCAGGTAATTTAGTGTGTTCAGACTGAGACTTAGGACTAGGGACCCAAAGTTGGGAAACAAAGCCCAATCTTACTGGGACACAACAGTCTCGAACCCCTAAACTGCAAATAAAATCCACACATATTAGAGTGAGTCTTGAGGAGCTTTCGACCCGCCTCTTCTTTGCAAGTAACCAAATACGTGGTTAAGATAGTTATTATCATAATCAAACTATTTTATTGATGTCTCAATATATAATTAGATGATATTATATAGTTTTATGCTATCAATGAATCAAAATTAAATCAAAGTTAAATTCAAGTACTTAATTACTCTAACAAAGCATAGTTGACCATTGATTTTATTAGTATGTATATAAATTGCGGTTCTTGATGGCAGCGGTTGTGGAGACCTCTAAAATAAGTAAAGTCATGCGATTCTTGCCATGACCGCAATTTCAAGATATAAAAGTAAAGTCATCAAGATATGAAACTTTACCTATAGTTTAATTGTTATTAGGAGATGTTTTGCAATTAAGTAACCAAGATTCCAACTTCATATCAGTGTTAACAATGCATAAATAAAGTCCTAAAATGTCTCTGCAATTTCTTTTATAATGTGTTACAATTAAACAACGGTGAAAAGCCTGGTTTTTTTTTTTTTGGGTGTAAAACACGGTACAAAAAGATCCGGCCAGGTCATTGTTTAGTAACTCATCTTTTTGATGGGTCTGTTTGGCATGACCCAGTAAAAGAGCATAATGTCCCAAATGAATCGACCCAGGGGGAAATTGTTTATGCTATCTTCAAACATTTTTTTTTAATTTCAATTTGGTATACCCTTAAAAATTAAGGTGAGAATTTTAGGATTTAGGAATGAATTTTTATGAAAATTATCTCTGAACTTTTCACCTCAATTTTTTTAAAGACGTACTAAATTGATTATCAAGTGTTATGTAACTTTTTAAATAAGTTCCCCAAATAGATGAAATTTATCCCTACTTCTAAAATTTTATGGTGTGTATATGAATGTTTGTATTTAGTACCTCCACAAAAAAAAAAAAACTTTGTCCTTAAGTTGGCCTAAATTGTGCTAATCCACTTATTTATGTAAAGAATAATAAATTTGGCTCTATTCAACGGGTTTGCCCCTCTACCCATTTCAAAAGTTATTTTAAATTATTCGTATGAACTGACTAGTTTAGCGGCTCTACTTTTCATCTATGCATAATGGTTGCCCATTTAAGTCTAATAGGTGTGCTAGTTCTCTTACTCAAATCATCTTAAAAGTGTGAAAGTTTGTAACATCCCCCCCCCCCCAAAATAACTATTATGCATCAGATATAACATGTAATTTAGTCTTCCAAATCTTAAAAGTTTTAACGCATTTGAGTATATAGAGAAGAAATTGAAAAAAGTCAGAGGACAAGTTTGAGAAACTACTTTCTTGTTATTCTAACGTGAACACAACATTTATAAATTATTTCAAACAAGGGAGCTGCTAAGACCTCTATTTAAACAAAAAACAAGGTAACATATTACATAAAGTTTGCAAAACAGATTGCATAAAATTTGAAATATGATATGCTCTGCTCCATCATCTTCCAACGTCACTCCACCAATATAGCATGATTTGTGAGAGTAACTAGCCTTGAGATTTTTGGGACTCCTTATCACTCTGTTGATTTCCACAAATCTTGCTGAGCTGCTCAGTTGTGCTAATACCCTTCCTCAAACTGTGTCGGGGTTGGAGGCAGAGTTTGGTGCGAAAGTTATTGAGTGCAGCCTTTGACATTGGTTTAGTGAAGAGATTTGCCACTTGTTCTGCAGTGAAGATGTGTTGAGTGATGAGAAGTCCAAGTGCAACTTGTTCGTGCACAAAATGATAATCCAACTCAATGTGTGTTTACTACGAGCATGAAACACCGATTTATTGTCATATGAAGAGCACTTATGTTATCACAATAGAGAATCGGGGTAGAAGCTAATGGAATGTGAAGGTATTTTAGGATAAATGTCATCCATATGAGTTCAACTGTTGTGTTTGCCATGGCCCAATACTCTGCTTCAGTGTTGGACCGAGAGATGGTATGCTATTTTTTTTCACACTAGGAGATGAGATTTCCTCCAAGAAACGTGCAGTATCCAGTGGTAGAGTGCCTTGTGGTGGGACATCCTGCCCAATCTGCATCTAAGAAAGCACAAAGATCAAGTGTTGTATTGGAAGTAAATTGTAAACCTATGTCAATTGTGCTTTTGACATATCTTAACATTCGACGAACCATTTTCAAATGTAAAACAGTAGGAGCATGTATGAATTGTGATACATAATTTATACTATATGATTGGTCTGGTCGTGTGGGAGTTAGGTACTGTAAAGCACCAACAAGACCTCTAAAGTGGCTTGGATCTTCTAGCAAGGTATTATTGGACGAGGTCTTGATTTTTGCTTCAAGCGATGTGCTCATAGGCTTGCAATCGACCATGTTGGCTCATTCAAGGATGGTAAGTGCATAGTGTGATTGGGACAAGTGAACGCCATTAGGAGTTTGACAGATCTTGATGCCAAGGAAGTGATGAACTGGTCCTAAGTCCTTCATCGCAAACTCAGAGCTCAAAAGCTGAATGAAGGTTGAAACGAGAGTTGTAGAGGAACTTGTGAGAAGTATGTCATCTACATAAAGAAGAAGGATTAGTGTACCAAGATTAGAATGACAAATAAACAAAGAGGGGTTTGCTAGGCTACAAAAGAATCCATATTTAAGAAGAAAAGCACTAAACCGATCAAACCAAGCACAAGGTGCTTGTTTGAGACCATAGAGAGACTTTTGAAGTTTGCAAACATATGCTGGATATTTAGTGCCATCCATTCCTCGAGGTTGTTCCATGTATATATATTCTGAAATTAAATCATAGAAGAAGGCATTTTTTACATGAAGTTGACATATGGGCCATTTTTTAACAAGAGCTATAGTGATGACCATTCAGATAGTTCTAGGTTTGATGACTGGAGAAAAGGTCTCAGTGTAGTCCAACCCATTAACTTGATGATACCCATTTGCCACAACTCGAGCTTTGAGGCAATCTAATGAACCATCGGGTTTGAGTTTTGACTTAAACACCCATTTAGAGTCAATAACATATGGATCTCCGAGGTGCGTGGAATAAGACGCCAAGTGTGATTTTTATACAAAGCCTCAAGTTATTCATCCATTGCTATTTTCCACCCAGGATGAGCTAATGCAGATCGCATGTTATGAGGTTCATGAGGGATATTGGTTGAAAAAGTGAAGGAACTCAAGGCATATTTTGGATTAGGTTTAATAATTCCTCTTTATGAGTGAGTGATTATAGAACGTGAGGGTTGTGCTGGTGGAGCTTGGGCTTGTTGAGTTTGGGTTTGTAATTCTATTTGATAGAAGTCGGACTCAAGCTGAGGAGTGTGTATAGGTTCCTCATGCATCTTTGACTGCAATTGAGGTGATTCATGTATAGATTGTGGCTGAAGCTGCATCTCAAGCTCAAATTGTGATGATGCACGCATAGAGGGTTGCAGTTGCACTTCAGACTCAGGTTCAAACCTGAGTAGTTGGCTTTCATGCATCTCGGAAGAAGAAACTATAGAATTTTGTGAATCTAAAGTGGGTAATGGCACTGCAGGTAGAGGATTCAAACATGGTGGAGCCATTGTTGACAACTCAGTTTTCGTAGTAGAAGTAAAATTAGAATGAGGCAACCATGAGTCAAATATACTTATGACATGTGATGTAAAAGGTGCAATGTTGTGATTCAAAGTGCTTTTATAAGGAAAAGATAGTTCATCAAAAACCACATGGTAGGAGATAAAAAAAACTCTTTTTCTAGAAGGATGAAAGCACTTGTATCCTTTATATGTTGATCACTATATCCTACAAAGACACACAGAATAGTTTTTGGATCAAACTTGTGCCGCCTTGTATCCCATGTGTAAGGAAAACATTTGGAACCAAAGACACGAAGTGAAGAGTAATCGGGATGAGTGCCATGCAGCATAGAATATGGAGTTTCAAAATTAAGAGTAGATGAAGGCAACCGATGAAGGAGGTAAACAGCAGTGGTAAAGGCTTCTACCTATAAAAATAGAGGAGCACCACTATGAAATAACATAGTCATTCCTAGTTCTCGTATTATCCTATGTCTCCTTTCAATCATACCTGTTTGCTCTGGAGTATATGGACAAGAAACCTGATGGATGATCCCAGTGGAAAGGAAGTGGGAAGATAACTTCGAGTTTAGGAATTCTTTTCCTCCATCTGAGTGAAAAACCTTGATTTGTTTGTTGAATTGTCTGTTAACATATTGTTCAACGGCTAAATAAGCATTTGTAAAATCAGATTTATGTTGTAAGGGAATAATCCAAGTATACTTAGAAAAATCATCTACTAAACAAGCATAATATTTGAATTTTCCAATTGATAAAACAGAAGTAGGTCCCCATAAATCACAATGAATTTTTTCAAAAATACTAGAACTTGAATGTTTAGAGCAAGAGAAACGTAATCTACTAAGCTTCCCTAATTGGTAACTATCACAAATGTGTTCAGGTTTGACAATGCTAATAACATCAATTAACCCTTTTATTCTTTAAGAGTTGTAAAGAAAAAGACTGGGGATGTCCTACTTGTTGATGCCAAATGTCTGTGGAGTCAGATTTGAATCGATAAGAAAAATAGAGCTCCGGCGAATTAGGAAGAACATATAAATCACCCTTGCACTTCCCTGTGATAACTGGTTGTCCTGTTTGTTGTTCCTTAACACAAAAACTAACATTAGTGAATTCAAAATCAACTGGAAATTGAGTTGTTAGTTGACTTATAGAGAGCAAGTTTTTTTTTCAAGTGAGGAACTAGCAAGACATCGTGAAGAGGTAAGATTTTATTTTTTTGCTTAATGCTAGAATCTCCAATACCAAGAATTGGTAGAGAAGATCCATCACCAATAAGAACTGAATCTGCACTAGAGTAATTGCGAATATTAGTTAATATACCTGACTTACCTGTCATGTGGTTGGTGGCTCTTATGTCTGAGGTCCATTTCATTTTAGCAATGGTGTTACCTAAGGTGAGTGCTACCAAGGCTTGTGGTATGTCTTCACCTTGAGTTGGCCTTTTGGGCACCTACCAACATATTTTTGCAATATATCCTTCCTTGTCACAATACTGACATTTTTCTTCATGATAAATGTCTCTTTCGGCAGGTGTCATACGTTGTTCACTAGGTGGCGGAGGGCGTCTTTGTGTAGTGCTAGAGGTGGGGCTAGCAGAGTAGTCACGATTTTGCCCCTCTGATTGTTGTGCCTGAAATCCTCTCCCTGTTGAAATAAATTGTGATTTGTTGCCATGATTTCCTGGGGAGGATTGTTGAAATCGTTGTTGTTGTTATCCATAAAATGCCATCTAAGGAGTTAGTGAGTTGATAGCATTTGTATGATTTGAGAACCAATTGCATCGTTGATCAAGGCTTTGAAGTTGTGAGACAAGCTCAGAGTATGATGGTCTTAGTGGTTTTAGCATGGTAGTGGTGAAAGTTTCATATTGAGGGCCAAAACTAGTAAGAAGATAAAAGACCTTTTCTTTGTCTGGGACTAGTTTCCCAAATGTTGCAAGACTGTCACATAAGCCTTTGAAGGTTCTAATATGCTCTCTAATTTTTTTGTCATATTCTTTCCTAAGGTAAGTTACCTGTTGTCTGAGAGTGAATTCATGTTCTTGTGAATCTTCTGTTTAGGCATCCTTCAATGCTTCCCAAATAGTGTTTATTGTGTCTAAGCCAACGACGAGGCCAAGTGCTTCTTTAGAGAGTGTTCCAATTATCCACCCATGAAGAAGACGATCCTCCTTTCGCCATGCAATGTATACTTCAGTCAATTTGGTTGCAAGGCTTTCAGCATTTGTGGTATTATTAGGATTTGGTGTGGTGTATTTGGTAGGAGCAGGATCTTCATTCGTAAGGTGACTAACTAGTTCTTGGCTTTCTGCAAGGGCCAAGGCTTGTTCACGCCACAATGGATAATTTGTGGGACTGAGTTTGAGGGTAATGAAATTCCCAACATTGAAGGATAGTGAGGTATTATTGCAGGAGGCTATTGAGCTGTTGGGTTTGGTTTGTGTTGTGTATGCACAAGAGCTTTGATACCAAGAGAAGAAATTGAAAAAAAGACAGAGGAAAAGTTTGAGAAACTACTTTCTTGTTATTCTAACGTGAACACACATCGTTTATAAATTATTTCAAACAAGGGAGCTAAGACCTCTATTTAAACAAAAAATAAGGTAACAGATTACATAAAGTTTGCAAAACAGAATGCATAAAATCTGAGATATGATATGCTCTGCTCCATCATCCTCCAATGTCACTCCTCCAATATAGCATGATTTGTGGGAGTCACTCCACCAACGTCTCTCCACCAATATAGCATGATTTGTGGGAGTTACCAGCCTTGAGATTTTTGGGACTCCTTATCACTCCATTGATTTCCACAAATCTTGTTGAGCTGCTAGGTTGTGCTAATATATGTAACCACTAAATTCTCATTTTCAAACAGTCAAATTTTGTTGAATAGATGATTGGATAGAAATGAACTATACAATACACGTCACAGAATTGCAAAACTTGGTTTCCACTTATGTAGCAAGAAAAATGCATTCCTCTCACCCTTGGCCAACATGAAATTTATCACATGTAGTGAGGAGTGTACAAAAATGCTCTCAAAATACTCTATTATTGGACTAAAGCACTAAAATGTGAATAGAAATTATTGAAATTAATGTTTATTTTTAAATTGAATTTCTTTTTACTTTAGAACATTCTTAAGCAATAATTTATATATATATATATATATATATATATATATATATAATTTTATATATTTTAACTTGATAATTTTTCTATTCTTGTATTTATTTTAATCAATTTAGTTTCATTATTTAATCATTTTAATTTATAAATCAATATGAATAAAGAATAGGCAAGAAGAAATCAAGATTTGAACCCATAACAAATAAAGAGATTGGAGCATTAAGCAAGTGAAATAGTGGGTACAGTGCATTGAAAAAAAATCAAATCTAACCAATTTAAAGGGAGAAGGATACGCTACAATATTAGAAGCACTTACTTAATTATAGATAAAAAAGTAGAAGCGTATGCGAGTCGTGCACAAAAAAAAAGAAGAAACATATCAAAAAATTAGTGTGCTACGTTGTTCAAGGAAGAAAAAAGAAGAAAAGTACGTGAACAACGACACAATGCAGAAGGAGAAGAAAAGGACGGGCACACCGCTTGTGACCAAAAAAAGGAGGATTAGGACGTAAAGCAGGAGAATAATAAAGCAAGAATAAAAGCGGCATGGTAACGTCACAGTGCAGGGAAAATTCGGAAGATGTGTGGAATGGAGAATTTTTGTGAGAAAATTTTATTATATTCTATTGTTATTATATCTTACAAAATTATCTGTATTAAGGGAATGATGAAACCTTGATTGTTTTTTACATTGTTATGTCGAATTATTTTTATCTAAGTTTAGCATTTAATGTTTATTAATTTTATTTTTCTATTAGATTATATTAATGAATTTTTAGATGAATTTAGTCATATTTTTCTCATGCTTTGTAATTTATTTGTGTTATCTTAGAGTTGGTGATAATTATTGGATATCAATTGTGATTTATTATTAGGGATACATTTGATGATTTGATAATTTACTATTAATTAGAAAAATTTTATCATATACTTGACTATTATTTTTAGTGCTTTATTGATAGATCTTCCATGATCACATGCTTGCTACTAGATCTTCATGAGTTAAATTATTTGGGTATAATAATTTGACATAATTAATTTGAAAATTAATATTTATGGATTATGAACCTTAGTCATTTTATATTTGGTAGAAACCCAATTTATTTACTTTACTTCACTTTAATTTGCATTCAAAATTAATCTTTATTTACTATTAATCATTTAATATTATTTTTAGTTTCTTTATTCCTATAGTCATTCTTTTAATTTGTCTCTCCGTGCATGGAATCGAACCCCAAAGTTGTGCTACAACTACCACATTATTCTTTAGACGTAATCAAATTTTGACGCCATTGGCGAGAAGACGGTAGAAAAATTGCTACACAATTTTTCTTTTCTGCAGTTTATAAAAGTTGTAACTTCGTTCCTTTTGTTAGCTTGCTGCATATTTATTTTCTTTTCTTTTCTTTTCTTTTGTAGTTTTTTTTAGTGTTGCATTTTTTCTCTACCTTGCACGAACAGGTATAGAGATGCCTTGGATCAGTTTGTTTGTAGACCTGTGTCAGAGTCAGAATTTGATTTTTCTATTCATTTGTTTGATAATTCTTCTAATTCTGAGGAAATGAGCAAACACGGAAATCAACCCATTAAGACCCTTCAGAATTACCTCTGCCCTACACGCACAGTCACACCATCATGCATCATGTTTCTAGCTAATACTCCCCAATTGGATTTTAAAATAGGGATGATATAGTTACTCCCTACTTTTCTTGGTATAGAAAATAAAAATCTATATTTGCACATCAGGGAGTTTAAGGAGGTAGTTGTGACTTTTCATAGTCAAAATGCAACTGATGGCGTTGTGAGAATTAAGTTCTTTCCTTTCTCTTTGAAGAATAGAGCTAAGAGTTGGCTATGCTTGTTGAGACCACGATCTATTGGGTCATGGAATGAGATGACTTGGGCCTTCTTTAATAAATATTTTCCCCATCATAAGACCAATGCTTTAAAAAGGCAAATCTCCACCTTTGAACAAAAGAACACTGAGACTTTGTATCAGTCTTGGGAGAGATTTAAGGAGTTATAAAGTATGTGTCCTTGCCATGGATATGACAATTGGCGCTTAATAAGATATTTTTATGAGGGACTTACACCTAGAGAGCGTCAATTTGTGGAGATAATATATAATGGTCAGTTCTTACAAAAATATCCTAATGAGGCCATAAAAATACCTTAATGAACTTGCTAGAAAAGATCACACTTGGACTGGACCTAGTGCTACTAAGAGTACAAATAAGTCACGACCTGTATGAAACCCAAATGGTGGTGGAATTTACCATCTCAGGGAAGAGGATAACCTAAATGCTAAGGTTGAGATGTGATAAACACCATTTATATATTTTAGTTAACGATCATATTCTGCATTCTAGACCTCTCATGTGCTTAATTGAATAGTTTTGTCCACCATTTATACTTTTGGGTTCAAATTGGGCTTAGTTGTATTTTTTAGCATTGTGGTAATTTTACATTATTTCTGTATTTTGAGTATTACTTGAATTATAGACATAAAAAAATTATGAATTTTACATTGTAGGAATGATGAGAGGAATCTCTACAACTTTAATGAAGAAATCCAGAGTTGATTCGGATGTCTATTGTGTCATTTTGGGCTTGGAAGTCAGAATAGAGGTGTTATCATTGGAACCTGAGCAGAATGCAACGATTGGGCCAAATCTTGGGATGTATGAGTCAGAATAGGCTAAAACTATTTCCATTTGAAATCTGAGACAAAACCATTTAACTTTCATGAAGACCACTTATCAAAACAGTGACGTTTGGATAGGGGTTTCAACGCCTGAAGAGGGATGACAAATCTAGCAGCTGTTAAACATGTTTTGACCATAACTCCTTCATTACATGTCTGAATCTTGAAAATTAGGTGTCCAATTAAAGCTAATTGGAAGAGGAAAAGTCCTAAGCTAGGGGCACACTTATATTTTCACTTTTGGTATCTATTATTTGGGATTAATATCTAGATCCGAGGCTAGTTAGGTAGAGACACTTCTCATTTTCAGTTTTTCATCTTCTCTCTTATTCTCTCCTATCCTCTCTTCTCCTCTATTCTCACTTTCTCTAGGTTTTCTTCATTTTTTTATTGTGCTCTCCATTCATGAAGAGCTAAAGCTTTGAAATCAATCCAAGGGATTGAAACATTCTTAATGTTTAATGTTGAGACCTTGGTTTGAATGTTTAATTTACTTGTTGATCATATTTCTCTCTTCCCCCCTTTTTTTTATTTTGTTACTCCTTGGCCGAGTGCTTAACTTGGTCTTAGTGTTCAAATGATGGTTGCATAACTATCATATATTTAATGGGAATTGCAGAAATGAGACAATGCATAAAAGGTATTTGATGGATTATCTAACTCACATGAACTCTGAAAAATTGGGTTGATTTAGGGTTAAATGAATGCTTAATCCATTTTTTGTTGATTGACCGAGGTTGATTTAGGGTTAAATAGATGCTTTATCCATTTTTTGTTGATTGACCAAATCCTAGGTGCTTACCTAATAGAGAGTTTATATTGGATGAGGATTTCACAGAGACTAAGTGATGCATCAAAGGTGTTTGATAAATTGCCTAGCTTGGTTAAATTTTGAGTTTTAGGTTGATTTAGGGTTTGATGGATGCTAACTTTATCTGACTTTGATTAACTAAACGCTAGATGCTTATTTAGTATAGAATTCATAAGTCATCTTAAGGCTTCTTAATGTGACCTAAAACCAAGAATCTAGTTTTTTGGTGAATGAATCCTTAGTGGTCAATGATAGATTACACTCAAGAGTTGTTGATTCTTTTGGATTGGTTAATTACTTAACCTTGTTTATAGTTTTTTAATTGCTTTGTTCAATTACTCCTGCAACCACCCCCATTGTTAACTCCTTAATATAAGCTGGAATGATCTAAGGGCTCAACCCAGTTGCATCACATATTATAAGTGCTTGGTGAATCAGTTAATAAATCTCATCTAATTTGGTAGTCTCGACAACTATCAAGATGCTCACTAGGGAGCTAGAGGTGTTAAATACTAAGGAATGAAAGCCAACACATGTGGTTAATCATGCAGAGTCTTTTAAACCATGTTTTGTTTATGGCGAGGTAGATCACCTTTCCCAAGAGTGTCCCACATTTGTTGAGGTGAGAGGTATGTATGACGAACAATTTAATGTCTTAGGTATCTACAAGAAGCCCTTTAGACCGTTATCTGATACTCATAATCCGAGGTGGCGTAGTCACCCCAATTTTAGCTGAGAGTCTGAAAACAAGTCATCTGCACAACCCCTTAGATCATATCATGTACCATATCATATACCTTCATCTTCTAGGAGTCCTTTAGAAGACACTTTGCAGAATTTTAGTTAGGCAGAAGGTAAGACTAACCAAAAGTTTGAATATTTGATTATGCATGTTGTTGATGAAAATAAAGAGATCAAGAGCTAAAAGTCCAGATTGATAAACTCCTTGAGTGTGAATAAGCGAGGTAAGCTCCCATCTCAAGCACAGTTTGCACCCCATGGTCAGCACATGACACAAGAGAATTTGAAGGATGTGAAAGCCATTATGACATAAAGTGGTACATCATTACACATCCGAAGAACGAACAAATCAGAGGATGTGAAAAAGAATCAAAATAGTACTGATGCCGAGTTGCCTAAGAAACCTAAGGTGACAAAAAGTCATGTTAAGGTACCATTCCCTTAAGTTTTAAAATCAAGCAAGCGAACTTTGGATCTTAAGAATGAAATCCTAGAGAATATAATGCAGGCAAAAATCAATCTTCCTCTTTTGCATGTGATTACAAGTTCCTACTTATGCAAAAGTTCTTAATGATTTGTGTAAAATTAAGAGGAAGCACCATGTGAAGAAGACAACATTCTTGACAAAGCTAGTTAGTGCTCTAATTGAGCTGCATATTACTCCCAAGTACAAAGATCTTGGTTGTCCAACCATTGCATGCAGTATAAAAATTCAAGAGTTTGGGCAAGCTTTGCTAGATTTAGGAGCTCAAATCTAATGTCATATTCTATTTATTTGCAGTTGTGGTTGGGAGAAATCCAACCAACCATTATGGTATTGCAATTAGCTGACCATTCAGTCAAAGTACCCCGAGGTGTGGTAGAGGATGTTCTAATTCAAATTGACATATTATATTATCCTGTTGATTTCTTAATCCTCGACACTAGCTCTTCTATTGATACTACTTCTAAAATTCCTTTGATTTTAGGTTGGTCTTTCCTTGCCATTACTAATATTCTTATTAATTGCAGGAATGAGCTCATAAAGCTGTCTTTTAAAAACACGACTCTTAAGGTAAATATCTTCCATATTATAAAACAGTCAGAAGATGATGACGAGGGCTACCAGATATACATGATAGACTCACTCATAGATATGAGAGTTTCTAGAGCCCATGATTTTGATCCCCTTAAAATGCAGGATAATGGCACTCGGGCATGGCAACCAAAGTTTTAGGAGTTGCCTAAGAAAGGTTGGAGCATTGCTGATATAAAAGGTGTTAGTCCATTGGTCTGTTCTCATAAAATTAATTTGGGGGAAGGTAAATGGTCAGCAGTTGAAGTCGTACCTTAAGTTGAAGGATTCAGATGTAGAAGAGACTTTGGTAGATGAACTTATCTACCAAAACTGAGGTAAGTTTTTAATATTTCTTTTGTGTTTTTATTGAGTCGCCTGAAGTGCCTCCTAGATTTTGGAGCCTTTGTATGGGGATGTAAATAGTGTTAACCAACAGATGATTTAAAAAATTCATAATTCAAAATAAAAAATTAGTTTGCGGCCTTGTTTATTTTATTTTACTTTATTTTGTGTTTGTTATTTTTGTCATTGCTAACCATTGTCAGGGTGTAATTATCTTCTTATTGTCTTCTCTTTTTAATTGCTAAGCATTTCAGGTAATTGACTCCTCTCCATTACTCAGTTTATTTTTGTCCCAATAATTTCTTTGATGCATATTAGTGATTACTTCTTAAGTGTGGATTTAATTTGAAACATTAAGGACAATGTTTTGTTTTGATTGGGGGAGGGAGTAACTTGAGTTTCAGTCATATTATTATTATGCCACTTTTGTGAGAAAATTTTTTTAATCATCCTACTCCACTTGTTCCACAATATTCATAGTTGCTTCTGCATGTCGCTTTGTTGAAAAATTGAAATAATTAGAAAACTTGATGAAAGCATGTGGATACCATATTTTTGCCAAGTAAGTTTTGAGTCATTCATTTTTATTGTAAAAGTATATTCTTGGCCATCCAATATTTATTGTGGTGCTTATGTTTTTTGTTTTTTTTTCCACTAAATTGTTTCATTATTGTTTTGGCTAAAGAGAAGTTTTATATCACCCTTACATTTAATTTGATCTTATGGAAGTTAGTAGAATTGTGTGTTTCCTTGAGAGATGATATTAGGCTATGTTTTATATTTTGAACCTTGGAATAATGCTGATATTCTTTTACATATTGCTGCTAGTCACTCCTTTGAGCCTATTCATTGAGCCTTTCTTTCTTAACCATTTCCCAAAGTGTTTTAGGAAAGAAGCAATATTATTGCAATATGATAAGGTATTACCGAAGGAAAAAGAGAAAAAATGAAAAAAAAAGGCAAAGTGAAAGTGCAAGAAAAAGAAAAGGAAGAAAAAAAATTCAAAAAGGTACAAAGTTGAAAAAAAAAAGTTTGGTTTGGGAGTTTGAAAAAAAAAGTGATTTAAAGAAGGTAAAGAAATTTGTGTTAAAAGTGTAGAAATCAAGCTTCTAAATATTCTTGAAACATTTTTTATTTTCATTGTTTTCCTTAGCCATCATATTTTTCCTTTACCTACATATCAAGCTTAATAAAGTCTTATTTGATCTTAAGGGATTGCATGATTCTTCCAATGTACATGACTAATCTTAAGGTATGATGTAAAGTCTTTTTTTTGCATCATTTCATGAAATGATATTTATTCTATTTTCTTAGCACTCTTTCTATCATTTTATATGTGACATATTTGTTTTAATTTTTGCCTACTACTCTATTCACATATACTTGCTACGAGTGACACCATACTTTTGAGTAATTTTCATTGTTGAGTGCAACTCTTGTGAGGATTGCATATGGTTGAAAGATATTTTTTGATGGGGATTCTAGTTGTGGTATTTAGAGACAATGAATATATATCATAGTAGGTTATATTATTCACACACTTTGAGTTCAATGATGGTAGAGTTTTGTGGCAATTATGGTGTTTTGATGCATGACTGATATTCTTGAGTTGAGATAAATTGGATTTAATTGAATTGATTGGAGATGTGACTTACTTTGAGCTTTGTTTCAAGTCGTTTTCATTGTTAGGGATTAGTAATAAGCAAGTTGGGGTTGTGATAAGTGTACCAAAGTACTCTCAAAATACCCTATTATTAGACTAAAATGCTAAAATGTGAATAGAAATAATAAGAATTAATGTTTATTTTTAAATTGAGTTTCTATTTACTTTGGAATATTCTTAAGCAATAATTGATATATATATAGTTTTGATGCATGACTGATATTCTTGAGTTGAGATAAATTGGATTTAATTGAATTGATTGGAGATGTGACTTACTTTGAGCTTTGTTTCAAGTCGTTTTCATTGCTAGGGATTAGTAATAAGCAAGTTGGGGTTGTGATAAGTGTACCAAAGTACTCTCAAAATACCCTATTATTAGACTAAAATGCTAAAATGTGAATAGAAATAATAAGAATTAATGTTTATTTTTAAATTGAGTTTCTATTTACTTTGGAATATTCTTAAGCAATAATTGATATATATATATATACATATACATATACATAATTTTATATATTTTAACTTGATAATTTTTTTATTCTTGCATTTATGTTAATCAATTTAGTCTCATTATTTAATCATTTTATTTTATAGATTAATATGAGTAAAGAATAGATAAGAAGAAATCAAGACTTGGGCACACAACAAATAAAAGGGATTAGAGCATCAAGTAAGTGAAACGGTGGGTGCAGTGCATTGAAAAAAAAATCAATTTTAACCTATTCAAAGGGAGAAGGATATGCTACAATATAAGAAACACTTACCTAATTATAAATAGAAGAGCAACAGTGTGGGTGCATCGTGCACCGCAAAAAAAATAAACAAATTGGAGAATTTGTGTGCTATGCCATTCGAGGAAGAAAAAAGAAGAAAAGTACATGAACAACAACACAATATGGAAGGAGAAGTAAAGGACGGACAAGCTGCTCGTGACCTAAAAATGGAGGATTCGAACGTAAAGTAGGAGCGCAACAAAGCGAGAATAAAAGTGGCATAGTAACGACGCGGTGTAGGGAAAATTCTGAAGATGTGTGGATTGGATAATTTTAGTGAGAAAATTTTATTGTGTTCTAATCTTATTATGTCTTGCTAAATTCTTTGTATTAAAGGGATGACGAAACGTTGATTGTTTTGACATTGCTATGTTGAATTAGTTTTTACCCAATTTTAGGATTTAATATTTATTGATTCTATTTTCCTATCAAATTATATTAATGAATTTTTAGATGAGTTCAGTCATATTTTTCTCATGCTTTGTAATTTATTTGTGTTATCTGAGTGTTGGTATAATTATTGGATATAAATTGTGATTTCTTATTAAGGATACATTTGATGATTTGATAATTTACTATTAATTAAGAAAATTTGATCACATTCTTAATTATTATTTTTAGTGCTTGATTGATAGATCTTCTGTGATCACATGTTTGTTGCTAGATGTTTATGAGTTAAATTATTTGGGTATAATAATTTGACATAGTTACTATTAAAATTAATTTTGGTAAATTCTGAACCTTAGTCATTTTACATATGGTAGAAACCCAATTTATTTACTTTGCTTCACTTTAATTTGAATTCAAAATTAATTTTTATTTACACTTAATTATTTAATATTTTTCTTTAGTTGCATTGTTCCTTTAGCCATACTTTTAATTTGTCTCTCTGTGAAATCGACACCGCAAAGTTGTGCTATAATTACCACGTTATTCTTTAGAAGTAATCAAATTTTGGTGTCGTTGTCAGAGAGACGGTAGAAAAATTGCTAGACAATTTTTCTTTTTAGTAGTTTGTAAAGGCGGTAATTTTGTTCATTTTTTTTAGCTTGCTACATCTTTATTTTATTTTATTTTATTTTTATAGTTTTTTTTAGTGTTGCATTTTTTTCTACCTTGCTTGAACATGTATAGAGATGCCTTGGGTCGGTTTGCTTATAGACCTATGTCAGAGTCATAATCTGATTTTTTTTTATTCATTTGTTTGATACTTCTTCTAATTTTGAGGAAGTGAGCGAATATGGAGATAAACCCATCATGACCCTTCAAGATTACCTCCAGCCTACACGCACTACCACACCATCATGCATCACGTTTCTAGCTAATACTCTCCAATTAGATTTTAAAATAGGGATGATACAGTTACTCAATACTTTTCATAGCTTGAAAAATGAAAATCCATATTTGCATATTAGAGAGTTTGAGGAAGTAGTTGCTAATTTTCATAGTCAAAATGCAACTGATAATGTTGTGAGACTTAAGTTCTTTCCTTTCTCTTTGAAGGATAGAACTAAGAGTTGGTTATACTCATTGAGACCATGATCTATAGGGTCATTGAATGAGATGACTCGGGTCTTCTTTAATAAATACTTTCCCCAACATAAGACCAATGCTTTAAAAAACCAAATCTCCACCTTTGCACAAAAGGATAGTGAGACTTTGTATCTGTCTTGGGAGAGATTTAACGAGTTATTGAGAATGTGTCCTCACCATGGGTATGAGAATTAGCGCTTAGTAAGCTATTTTTCTAAGGGACTCGCACATAGAGAGTGTCAATTTATGGAGTTAATGTGTAATGGGGAGTTCTTATAGAAAGATCATGGTGAGGCCATAGAATACCTTAATGAGCTTGCTAAAAAAGCTCATACTTGGACAAGACCTAGTGCTATTAAGAGTACAAATAGGTCACGACTTGCAAGAAGCCCAAATGGTGGTGGAATTTACTATCTCAGGGAAGAGGATAACCTAAAGGTTAAGGTTGAGATGCTCACTAAGGAGCTAGATGTATTAAAGACTAAGGATCTAAAGCCAACACATGTGGCTAATTATGCAGAGTCTTTTAAACCATGTTTTATGTGTGGCATGGTAGATCACCTCGCCCAAGAGTGTCCCACAATTGCTGAGATGAGAGGTATCCGTGAGGAACAATTTAATGCCTTTGGTATGTACAAGAAGCCTTTTACACTTTTCTCTGATACATATAATCAGGGGTGGCGCAATTATCCAAATTTTAGCTAAAAGTCTGAAAACCAACCGCCTGCATAACCCCCTAGATCATATCATGCACCATATCATGCACCTTCATCTTCTTGGAGTCTTTTAGAAGGCACTTTGTAGGCTTTTATTGAGGCACAAGGTAAGAATAACCAAAAGTTTAGATTTTTTATTATGTAGGTTGTTGAAGAAAATAAGGAGATAGAGATTCAAGTGTCCAAATTGATGAAGTCCTTGAGTGTGAATGAGCGAGGTAAGTTCCCTTCTCAAGCTCAGTCTGCACCCCATGGTCAACACATGGTACGAGAGAATTTGAAGGATGTGAATGCCATTGTGACACAAAGTGGTACATCATTACACATCCCAACAACGAACAAATCAGAGGATGTGAAAAAGAATCAAGACAGTAGTGATGTCGAGCTGCCTAAGGAACCTGAAGTGACAAAGAGTCTTGTTAAGGTACCATTCCCTCAAGCTTTAAAATCAAGCAAGTGAACTCTGGATCCTAACAATGAAATCCTAGAGAATCTAAGGCGGGTAAAAATCAATCTTCCTCTTTTGCATGTGATTAAACAAGTTCCTACTTATGCAAAAGTTCTCAAGGATTTGTGTACAATTAAGAGGAATCACCATGTGAAAAAGACAACGTTCCTGATAGAGCAAGTTAGTGCTCTAATTGAGCAGTAGATTCCTCCCAAGTACAAAGATCATCATTGTTCAACCATTGCATGCAACATCGAAAATCATGAGTTTGGGCAAGCTTTATTAGATTTAGGAGCTAGCGTGAATATAATGTCATATTCTATTTATTTACAGTTGGTGTTGGGAGAAATCAAACCAACTACTGTGGTATTGCAATTGGCTAACCATTCAATCAAAGTATCCTAGGGTGTAGTAGAGGGTGTTCTAATTCAAATTGACAAATTTTATTATCCTGTTAATTTCCTAATCCTCAACACTAGCTCTGATGCTGATATTACTTCTAAAATTCCATTGATTTTAGGTAGGCATTTCCTTGCCACTGCTAATGCTCTTATTAATTACAAGAATGAGCTCATGAAACTGTCTTTCAGAAACATGACTCTCGAAGTTAATATATTCCATATTACAAAATAGCCAAAAGATGATGATGAAGGCCACCAGATATACTTGATTGACTCAATCATGGATATGAGAGTTTCTACAACCCATGATTTTGATCCCCTTAAACCTCAGGATTATGGCACTCGGGCATGGCAACCAAAGTTTGAGGAGTTGCTTGAAAAAGGTTGGAGCATTGCTGATATAAAAGGGGTTAGTCCCCTGGTCTATCCTTATAAAATTAATTTGGAAGAAGGTAAATGGTTAGCAGCTGAAGTCGTACCTTGAGTTGAAGGATCCAGATGTATCCTATATACCAAAACTGAGGTAAGTTTTTAGTATTTCGTTTGTGTTTTTATTGAGTCGACTTAAGTGCCTCCTAGATTTCGAAGCCTTTGTGTGAGATGTAAATAATGTCGGCCAACAAAAAAATTTAAAAAATTCAAAATCTAAAAAAAAATTAGTTTGGGTACTAGTTTATTTTATTTTACTTTATTTTGTTATTGTTATTTTTTTCATTACAAACCATTGTCAGGATGTAATTATCTTCTTCTCGTCTTCTCTTTTTAATTGCTAAGCATTTCAGGTATGTGACTCCTCTCATTACTCTGTTTTTGTCCCAATAATTTATTTGATGCATATTGGTGATTATTTCTTAAATTTTGATTTAATTTGAAACATTGAAGACAATTTAATTTGAAACATTGAGGACAATGTTCGGATTTGATTATTGGAGGGAGTTACTTGACTTTTAGTCATGTTTTCATTATGCCACTTTTGTGAGGAAAATTTTTCTATAATCTTGCTTAACTTGTTTCACATTATTCATAGTTGCTTCTGCATGTCTCTTTTTTGAAAAATTGAAATAATTAGAAAACTTGATAAAAGCATGTGGATACCATATTTTTGCCGAGTGAGTTTTGAGTCATTCATTTTTATTGTGAGAGTATTTTCTTGGTCATCCAATGTTTATTGTGGTGCTTGTGGTTTTTGTTTTTTTTCACTAAATCGTTTCATTATTGTTTTGGCTAAAGAGAAGTTTTATATCATACTTGCATTTAATCTAATGTCATAAAAGTTGGTAGAATTATGTGTTTCCTTGAGACATGATATTAGGCCATGTTTTTTATTTTGTGCTTTAGAATAATATTGTTGTTCTTTCACATATTGTTGCTGGTCACTCCTTTGAGCCTATTTATTGATCTTTTCTTTCTTAACTATTTCCCAAAGTGTTTCAGGAAAGAAGCAATATCATTATAATATGAGAAGGTATTAGGGAAGGAAAAAAAGAGAAAAAGGGAAGAAACAAAAAGGCAAAGTGAAAATGCAAGAAAAGAAAAAGAAAAAGAAAAGGGACAAAAAAATTTGAAAAGCTACAATTAAAGTTGAAAAGAGAAAAAAGTCTAGTTTGGGAGTTTGAAAAGAAAAAGTGATTTAAAGAAGGTAAAGAAATATGTATTGAAAGTATAGAAATCAAGCTTCTAAATAATCTTAAAACATTTTTTATTTTCATTATTTTCCTTAGCCTTCATATTTTTTCTGTACCCACATTACAAGCTTAACCGTATTTGATCTTAAGGGATTGCATAGCTCTTCCAATATATATGACTAATAGTAAGGTGTGATGTAAAGTCTTTTTTTTACATTTTTTCATGAAATGATATTTGTTCTATTTTCTCAACGTTTTTTCTATCATTTTATATGTGACATATATGTTTTGATTTTTGCCTATTACTCTATTCATATATACTTGCTATGAATGACACCATACTTCTGAGTAATTTTTATTATTGAGTGCAACTCTTGTGAGAATTACATATCGTTGAAAGATGTTTTTTGATGGGGATTCTAGTTGTGATATTTTGAGACAATGGATACATGCCATAGTAGACTATATTATTCACACACTTTGAGTTTGATGATGGTAGAGTTTTTGTGGCAATTATAGTGTTTTGATGCATGATTGATATTCTTGAGTTGAGATAATTTGGATTTGATTGAATTGATTGGAGATATGATTTACTTTGAACTTTATTTTAAGTCATTTTCATTGTTAGAGACTAATAATAAGCAAGTCGAGGGATGTGATGGGTATACAAAAGTATTTTCAAAATACTCTATTATTGAACTAAAATGTTGAAATGTGCATAAAAATTATTGAAATTAATGTTTATTTTCAAATTAAATTTTTATTTACTTTAAAATATTCTTAAACAATAATTTTTATATATATAATTTTATATATTTTAACTTGATAATTTTTTATTCTTATATTTATTTTAATCAATTTAATATCATTATTTAATTATTTTATTTAATAGATTAATATGAATAAAAAATAAACAAGAATAAATTAAGACTTAAACCTATAACAAATAAAAGATATTAGAGCATTAAGCAAGTGAAATGGTGAGTGCAATGCATTTAAAAAATTCAAATCTAACCTATTTAAATAGGGAAAAGGATACGCTGCAATATTAGAATTACTTACATAATTATAAATAGAAGAGCAGCAATGTGGGCGCGCCGTGTACAGTAAAAAAAGAGATTTGTTATATTTTTTAAAATATTTTTTTAATAAAATTTTTATTATTTAATAAAATAAGTATTAAATAAAAAATTAAATATAATTAATATTTTAAAAATATAAAAAATATTGAATATTTTTTTATTTAATAATTAAGAGAATTATTAAAAAAATAAATTAGGAGAATTAATTATTTTTTAAAAAATTAAAAAATTAGTGTGTTGTGTCGTTCGAGGAAGAAAATACAAGAAAAGTACGTGAACGCCAGCACAATGTGAAAGGAGAAGAAAAGGATGAGCACATTGCTCGAGACCAAAGAAAGGCCGATTAGGACGTAAAACAGGAGCACAACGGAGCGAGAATAAAAGCCGCATAGTAAGTTAGTAACATCATAGTGCAGGGAAATTTCTGAAGACGTGTGGAAAGAAGAATTTTAAATGAGATAATTTTATCGTGTTTTAATTTTATTATGTTTTATTGAATTTTTTGTATTAAAGAGATAATAAAATTTTGATTATTTTGATATTTTTATGTTAAATTATTTTTATTTAATTTTAATTTTTAATTTTATTAATTCTATTTTTTATTAGATTATATTAATAAATTTTTAGATGAATTCAATCATATTTTATAATTTATTTATATTATCTTAGTGTTAGTGGTAATTGGTAGATATTAATTTTGTGATTTCTTATTATAGATACATTTAATGATTTTATAATTTATAATTAATTAAGAAAATTTTATCATATATTTTATTATTATTTTTAGTACTTTATTAATAGATATTCTATGATTACATGTTTGCCATTAGATATTCATGAGTTAAATTATTTGAATGTAATAATTTGATATATTTAATGTTAAAATTAATTTTGATGGATTATAAACCTTAATCATCTTACATCTAGTAGAAACCTAATTTATTTATTTTGTTTCACTTTTATTTGCATTTAAAATTAATATTTAATTATTATTAATTATTTAATATTTTTTTAGTTTCTTTATTACTTTAGTCATTCTTTTAATTTCTCTCTTTGTAAAATTGATACCTCAAAATTTTACTACAATTATTACGTTATTCTTTAGACGTAATAACGTAGTTCAAGCTAAAAATGACCCTACAACACATGGAAGCAATTGTGGTGTTGATATTCGATAGAACATCTAAAGGAGAGAAAAAAAAAAAAAAAAAAAAAAGAAGAAAAAGATGGTAGCTAGGTTAAAAGGAAAGGCTAACTTAAAGAGGAGTAAGCAGAAAGCAATCAGTTATATCATGTCACATTTCATTGGGAAGGGAAGGGGCTTGGGGACAATTGCAAGAGGATTAAATATTAAATACACTAATTCACACTTCTCAGTTATTAGTTACCTCGTCAACAGCCATAACAAATTAAAGGAAGCATATAAATATATAGAAATCCTTCCAAAGTTCTTATTTTGCTTGTCCATCAGATTCAACAACCACATATAGTTTCAAATAAAGTATTCAAATTCTTGTGTCATTATAAAAGTAGGGGGGAAAAACTAATGCCTAGATTCTTAAATAAAAACCATATTTGATGAATTTTACATGAATGTTTCACTGAATAATCATATTCAAACAAAGTCTTCCTGAACACATTCTCGCTAAGCCACCAAATTTTTTACATTGATAAGCAATCAAGATTTCAATTCTCTATTCATCACAATCTAACTTCATAAGTAGGGTCTGTTGTGAAATGTGTATTTTCAAAAGAATAAGTCTCACATTGGTTGGAAGTAAGTTTTTGAAGAGTTTATATTTTAACTTATGTTTTGGGCTTTGTAAGAAACAAATAAAGTGGTGGGCTCGCGCACACAAGATTGGGCTGAAAAACTCATGACTAGTGCAAATCCTCGATTTGCCCCCCCTGCGCGTGATATCATGAAGCCCAGATCTTTTATCAAATATTTAATTAATTTTTGGAGCTTACCCGGAAAATGAGGTTTTTGAAGAAGTCAATTTTGACTTGGTCTTCTCAACAGGCAAATAAATCTGTTTTCCTAACGTTCCAATTAGTTATTAATAAGCAGATAATTAGCATTTAGTTTTCAACAGCCAAATAAATTTTCTAAACGTTACCTTGCCAACAGTCGTATTTTCTAAACGACTCCTTTTAGTTTCTATAAATTCTGATTATATACTGTTGTCTTGGTTACCCGAATTCCGCTCCCCTCTTCTGCTCTTCTACACCTTCTCCTTCTCTTCATCTAGGTTACTCACTGTTAATAATCTCTTGCAGTTCTTTGATCCCTATCAAACAGGAAGAGTCTGCTATACCCTGGGGAATTTTTGACTATATCGAAATAATCCTTGAGGGCAGTGCTTGGCACACTTCAGACTTTACGGGTTTGCTATTTCTTTTCAGATTCAATTACAACAATCTCAAGGATTATGGAACCACAAAATGCAGCTAACAATGTCGCTCTCTCAGCCAACAACGGGTCCGACAATGGTACCCCACAAAACCCACCTCCTGTTGTTGCTGCAGTTACATACGCCAAACCATTCCCAGATGTTTCCAAGATCGAAATGTTCGGAGGATAAAATTTCAAAAGATGGCAGGAGCGTGTCTACTCTATTCTACACATGCACGGCGTCGGTACTGCACTCACGGATCAAATGCCTGACACATCTACTGATCAGAAAACACTTGACGATTGGACTTATGCCAATAAGGTATGTAGGCACACAATTCTAACCACATTATCTAATGAATTGTTCGATGTCTACTGCTCATACAAGGAAAGCAACAAAATTTGGGAGTCTATGATTATCAAATACACTGTTGAGGATGCTAGCAAACAAAAGTTCGTCATTGGGAACTACTACCGATGGGAGATGACGGATGAAATTGATATCAAGACTCAAATCAACTAATACCACAAGCTATTAGAAGAATTGAAGGCTGAGAACATCACCTTGCCTGATGAATTCGTAGCAGGATTGCTCATTGAAAAACTACCGCAAACTTGGAAGGACTACAAATAACAACTCAAGCATAAAAACAAACAAATTGTCCTTTTGATCTAATCACCCACATAATCATTGAGGACACGAATGTAAACGAAATCAAGGTGCAAGGGCAAAAGCATTGGCTTCAAGGGCAAATATGGTACAAGTCAATAAGAAAAAGTACGAACATAAACCCAACAAAAAGACTGATTACAATAAATCAAACTATGTGCCAAGAGTGAATAATCCCACTTTCAAAAATAGTGGAGGAAACTGTTATGTTTATGGCAAGCCAGGTCATCGGGCGGCTCAATGCAGACACAGGAAGAGAAATGACAATCCTCCTAAGCCAAACGCAAATTTGGTCGAAGGAGATGATATAATTGCTGCGGTCGTTTCTCAAGTTCTATTGATGGCCAATGTGAATGATTGGGTGGTAGACTTTGGGGCTACCAGACATATTTGTGCAAACAGAAATATGTTTACCTCCTACAATTCTGTGGGGGATGGAGAAGAACAAGTTTATCTTGGTGATTCCCGAACCGCCGAAGTTCTTGGGAAAGGAAAAGTTGTTCTGAAACTCACATCTGGCAAGACTTTAGCTCTCAATGAAGTGCTTCATGTACCTAGCATAAGGGCGAATTTAATTTCTGTGGCCTTGCTAGGAAATGTTGGGGTTAAAGTATCTTTTGAGTCTGACAAAATAGTGATGACAAAAAATAATGTCCTTGTAGGGAAGGGTTATTGTAATCAAGGCTTGTTTGTACTCAATATTGCTAAAATTAATGAAAATGCTATTTCTTCTGCGTATATGATTGACTCTATTGATATGTGGCATGCTAGATTAAGACATGTTAGTACTGTTTATATTAAGAAAATATAATATCTTGGATTAATTTCTGGTTTTAGTGATACATGCTTAAACAAATGTGAAATATGTGCTGAATCAAAAATAACTAAAAAATCATGTTTATCTGGAGAAAGAAAAATTGAAGTTCTTGAATTAATTCATTCTGATTTAGGAGACTTAAAACAAACTATGACTAGAGGTGGTAAAAAATATTATGTAACTTTTATTGATGATTTTTCTAGATACACTAAAGTATATTTACTTAGAAATAAAGATGAGGCCTTTGATATGTTTCTAGTATATAAAGCAGAAGTAGAGAATCAATTAAATAAAAAAATTAAAAGAGTTAGATCAGATAGAGGTGGTGAATACACTTTATTTAATGACTTTTGTGAAAAAGAAGGGATAATTCTTGAAATCACACCCCCTTACTCTCCTCAATCAAATGGTGTAGCTGAAAGGAAAAATAGGACTTTAAAAGAAATGATGAATGCTCTTTTAATTAGTTCTAATGCACCTGATAACCTTTGGGGTGAAGCCTTATTAACTGCATGTCACTTACAAAATAGAATTCCTTATAAGAAGATAGGTAAAACACCATATGAGTTATGGAAGGGATATAAACCTAACTTAAAATATTTAAAAGTGTGGGGGTGTTTAGCTAAAGTGATGTTACCTGAACCTAAAAAGAGGAAAATAGGCTCTAAGACTTCTGATTGTATGCTTATCGGGTATGCTGATCATAGTCTTTGCATATAGATTTTTAGTTTTAAAAAGTGATGTGCTTGATTGCAAGTCTATAATTGAGACAAAAAATGCTGAATTTTTTGAACATATTTTCCCCTTAAAATTAGAAAATATTTCTGAAGTTCCAGTACAAAATTTATCTAATGATTCATATGAGGATTTGAGAAGAAGTAAAAGAAAAAGAAAAGAAACTTCTTTTGGAAATGATTTTTACACATATCTTGTTGATGATGACCCTTTAACTATTTCTGAAGCTTTTTCTTCACCTGTTGCATATTTTTGGAAAGAAGCCATTAATTCTGAAATTAATTCAATTACAAAATGTAATACTTGGGTTTTAGTAGATTTACCTCCTGGAGCAAAACCAATTGGTTGCAAATGGATTTTTAAAAGGAAATATAACCCCGACGGATCAATTGAAAAATATAAAGCAAGATCAGTAGCAAAAGGTTTTACTCAAAAATAAAATGTTGACTTTTTTGATACCTTTGCTCCTGTAACTAGAATTTCTTCTATTCGAGTTTTGATTGCTTTAGCCTCTATACATAATTTGGTTATTCACCAAATGGATGTTAAAACAGCCTTTTTAAATGGTGATTTAGAAGAAGAAATTTACATGGTACAACCTGAGGGGTGTGTAGTTCCTGGATAAGAAAATAAAGTATGTAAGCTTCTCAAATCTTTATATGGTCTAAAACAAGCACCTAAACAGTGGCATGAAAAGTTTGATCAAACTTTAATTTGTGATGGTTTTTCTTCTGTTGAAGTTGATAAATGTGTATATACGAAATTAGTAAATAATGAATGTGTGATTGTTTGTCTATATGTGGATGACATGCTAATTTTTGGTACTAGCCATGACATAGTGCATCAAACAAAATGTTTTCTTGAATCTAAATTTGACATGAAAGACATGGGTGAAGCTAGTGTAATTCTAGGTGTTAAAATCATAAGGAAGTGTGATAGTATAATACTATCACAAGAACATTATGTAGAGAAACTTCTAAAGAAGTTTGGAAATTTTGATGTCAAACTTTGTGAGTACCCTTATGATGCTAACACTCAATTAAAGAAAAACAGAGGTGATCCTCATTTGCCCATCTCGGTATGCACAGATTATTGGGAGTCTCTTTGCATTTGATGAATTTCACTCGACGACATAGCGTATCTTTGTATGCAGATTGAGTAGATATACACATAATCCTAATAATGATCACTGGGCCGCTTTGGCTAGACTAATGAAATATTTGAGAGGTACCATGAACTATGATATTGTTTATAGTGGATTTCCCGCTGTATTAGAAGGATACAGTGATGCTAATTGGATCTCAGATTCAGATGAGATTAAATCCACTAGTGGCTATATGTTCACCTTTGGTGGTGGTGCAGTGACTTGGAGATCAGTCAAACAAACAATAATTACAAAATCCACCATGGAGTCAGAGTTTATTGCTCTAGAGAAAACTGGTAATGAGGCCGAGTGGATGAGAAATTTCTTAGAAAATATTCCATTAGGAATAAAACCAACCCCTTCTGTGTCCGTGCATTGTGACAACAAGGCGGCAATATCTATTGCAAGTAATAAAACCTTTAATGGTAAAAACAGACACATTAGGTTGAGACATGAAGTGATAAAGCAGCTGCTGAAAGATGAAATTATATCTATTGATTATGTGAAGTCAGAAGTGAACTTGGCCAATCCTCTGACTAAGCCTTTTGGAAGGAATTTAATATATACCACATCGAGGGGAATGGGACTTAAGCCAATTTGAAACTAACAGTGATGGTAACCCGACTTTTATGAGTGGAGATCCCATGAAAGAAGTTCATATGGGTAATAACAAGTCACTTGTTAGTACTGCTAGCACTGTGTCTGTCCCTTCCTATGGTGTGAGAAGCATGAGAAGTGTTAGACTGCATTTATTGTGAGGATAAGCTATATGCTTTTAATGAATTTCATATCCCTTATGGGTGGTGTATAAAGTGCAGTATACACTTGATGAGATCACCTATATGAGTGTGGAGTGGGGCCGCTCCTATGAGATAATGGCATAGTTTCTAGAGCACTCATGAACGACCAGGCATGCACATGGCCGAAAAGTGCAAAACGGCGTTAACACAAGAGATAAGTGAGAGTGTAGATGTGATCAAATGAGATTCTAATTTACACGAAAAATGTTTTGGTTCATAGAAGTTTAACCTTCACCAATTACATTGTAAGTTAGAGTCTTATTTATCTAGGTCTGGTTCATAGTCTAGAAGATACCAGATTCGAAAAAGTTTACACTGATGATGTAACCCAGATTCTGTTTATTTATTGTTTGTTTTTATTTTAAATATTCTTTTGAAATTGTGGGGGATTGTTGTGAAATGTGTATTTTCAAAAGAATAAGTCCCACATTGGTTGGAAGCAAGTTTTTGAAGAGTTTATATTTCAACTTGTGTTTTGGGCTTTGTAAGAAACAAATAAAGTGGTGGGCTCGCGCACACAAGATTGGGCTGAAAAACTCATGGCTAGTGCAAATCCTCGATTTGCCCCCCCTGCGCGTGATATCATGAAGCCCAGATCTTTTGTCAAATATTTAATTAATTTTTGGAGCTTACCCGGAAAATGAGGTTTTTGAATAAGTCAAATTTGACTTGGTCTTCTCAACGGGCAAATAAATCTATTTTCCTAACGTTCCAATTAGTTATTAATAAGCAGATAATTAGCATTTAGTTTTCAACAGCCAAATAAATTTTCTAAACGTTACCTTGCCAACAGTCGTATTTTCTAAACGGCTCCTTTTAGTTTCTATAAATTCTGATTATATACTGTGGTCTTGGTTACCCGAATTTCGCTCCCCTCTTCTGCTCTTCTACACCTTCTCCTTCTCTTCGTCTGGGTTACTCACTGTTAATAATCTCTTGCAGTTCTTTAATCCCTGTCAAACAGGAAGAGTCTGCTATACCCTGGGGGATTTTCGACTATACCGAAATAATCCTTGAGGGCAGTGCTTGGCACGCTTCAGACTTTACGGGTTTGCTGTTTCTTTTCAGGTTTAATTACAACAGGGTCTCCTCAACTGCTGGTATAACTGAAGGCAATATAGGTGCAGGGTTATGTAGACGTTCTTGTTTCGAACCATATATTGCGACCTTGTTTGACTTTTTCTGTTAGTGTTGGAAATAATGGTAGTTTATTAATTCTCATTGCATGACTCAAGTTATGCATGGTAACCCAATATAGGTGCAGGGTTATGTAGACGTTCTTGTTTTGAACCATATATTGCGACCTTGTGTGACTTTTCCTGTTAGTGTTGGAAATAATGGTAGTTTATTAATTATCATTGCATGACTCAAGTTATGCATGGTTTGATATATTTAGTCAATGACACCTTTTGGTGGATTTAAGGATACAACTTTCCATGAATAATTACTTCTTCTAAGAACATGTCTTCTCATGAAAGTGTGTTTTAAGTGAGACATATATCTATTTGATGGTATCTATTAGTTGTCTATAAATAATACACACCCCATCATTACAAATAAGTGAATAAGTGAATTCTAAAAACATAAGAATAAGAGATCAAGGAGTTCTTCAATAATGCTAATTACAGAACTCATTTGGCTTTGTTGTATCTTAGGAGTATTATTGCAGAGACCCATTAGCAAATTATGTGTGAAGGAAAATAACTATCTAATTAAAAAAAGTGATTTATCATACCACAAAGTTTTGATTCCAATTTCGTTTCTATCCCCCGTATATATTAACTTTTATATTGACCTTTAAAGAGTTATAATATATAATTATCTATCTATTTGTCTACTATTACGTTATAATATTTAAAATAATATTACAGCATAATTACTTTATTTTTTTTATATTTATCTTTTACACTAGAATATATTAAAAATTATCATTTATATTTAAGAATCAATTAAAGAGTCAATTATCAATTGTAATTATTATTTTAATCAATTAAAAAATATTCAATTAAATCCAATCAATCAATTATCATTATTATTTTAAAAAATCAATCAATGGATTCAATCATCGTTGAGTTTCAACATTGAAAATATGATTCTAGAGAGTTTAACCCTTTCTATTACTGTGCGTATAAATATGAAATGATATAAGTTTCTATTATTTTCTTTAGTCACATTTTGTGTTCTCTCCTCTCTTTGTTTTCGCACCAAACTTTTTTTTCCCCAAGTTTTGTTAGATGAAGTTGAGTTTATATGGAATCATCTTGTTTCTATTCTACACATGCATTATCACGAGACCTCTTGAAAATTCAAACTTGAGCATGAAGGATTTCAATTTTCTTATTTCAAACTTTGTCTTCCTCATGCTTTAAATTTTTAATCTTTTCTCTTCTATATCTCCATTCACATTTTTCAAATTGCAATTTCATTCCTAATTTATTTTTTTAAGAATTTATTCTTTTTCTTATTGTGAGTTTTTCATTTATCAATGTTTTAGGTTTTAAGTTTTCGTACAAACTATTTTTATATTCATACTTGAAATTAATATCTTTTTAACCATTACCTTCATTTGTTTTATAATTTTTTTCTTTCCATGTTTTTTTATTGTGAGATTCCAACCTAAAATCAATTAGCATTAAGTTAAGTGACCCAACAGATATATAAATCGCACCTGAAATATTGAGGTAGACGATGTGGTGGGACTCTTAAAATCCCTCTCCACAAATGCATGGACAGAACAGACGGAAACAAGCTTAGCGAAATAGATATAAACAAACTTAATGAAGTAGGTGGAAACAAAGATGAGATTTTGTCTTTTATGTCATGTGAGATTCCGACTTAAAATCAATTAGTATTAAGTGGAGTGACCTAACAGATACATAAACTGCACTCGAAATATTGAGGCAAACAATGTGATTTTGGGTTTCTTCAATATTTTTTTTCACTAGTTTAGTTTGTTTATGTTGCATTGTTTCACATTTTCATTTTCATTTTGTTTCCGATTGATTTCGGTTTCTCATTCTATAGTTTATTGTGAAATCATTTAGGTTGATAAAGCTGGCATTGACAAACGGAAATCATTTTTTACTAGATTATTAATTATTAAGTGAATTTATTGTTGTATACATTTAAAGGAGCAACTTTCGGGTTTTTAATTTTTTTCTTTTATAATTCAGGTTTCTATTAGTCTTTTTTGGTAATTTAGGTCAATATTGTTCAAAATTAGTCAACATCTTTTCATATATAAAAAGTTTAGAATAAGGGGAGACTTTTTTCATTTTGAGACTAGGGGTACACTACTAGTTTTAAAAAGAAACATAATAAAATTAATTGAAATATAATCTAATACTAAAAAAATATTAGGAAATTAAATTATTTATTTATTTTTTAAAATAAAACCTATTTATGTAGTAAAATATATTTATGTACTTTTGATAGATATTTTTTTTAGTGAAATTTATTCTTATTGTTGCTCTAAAATTTTGTCAAACAACTATATAAGTTTAACCTTGTAGAAATTCATTAAATGATAAGGGAATGTTTTCTTATTTTTTGTATAACTATTTTTTTCAAGGTTTTCCTATGGATAAGGCTCTTTTAAGATGAGTTTATCTTTAAAGTAACTAAATAAGGATATATCCACTATTGATATGACAAAATGCATTAAGATTTTAACTCACTAAATGATCTAAGGGTGAACACATTCTTACTTACTTTAAAGACAAACTCATTTTATTAGTAGCCTTTTCCATACCTATATATTAGCAACTAGAGTTGTATTCATATGATGCACGGTGAGTTCATTTTAAAATAATTGAATAATTTATCTAATGGAATAACTAATATTTATTATTAAATAAAAATATTTATTTAAGACGCATGTTACAGAATAAAAAATAAAAATTATTAAATAAAAAGTACATGCATTTATTATTTTAAAAATATGAAAAATATTTAATATTTTTTCTTTAAATAATTGATAAAGAGTAATTAGGAGTGGAAATAAGTTAGGTCAGGCTAAGCTTTTCCTTAAATATGTTTAATCTGTATCCCAATTATAAGGCCTGAGTCTGACCTGTGAGCCTATAATAGGCTAATTTTTAAGGTATAGCATGACCTTTTTAAAAGTCTGACCTAACCTGAAAGCCTATTTAAATGCTTACTTTGCAATGAGGCCTTTAAATAGGCTAACAGACCTATCTTTAAATAGGCTAATATGTCTTTATATAAACTAACAGACCTACATTTAAATAGGTCAACATGCCTTTGCATAAGCTAACAGACTTAAGCCTTGAAATAGGACAATGGGCCTACTTAAAGCCAATAGGCTTTTGTTATAACCTAACACTCACATTCTAATTTTATAGATGTTTACCACTTTCTTAATCTAATCTTTGATCGATGTGAGACTTTGAGATATACCAAGTTGTAAAATTATTAGAGGCATATATCTCCAAGTCTCATATCAACTAAAGCCCAGAACAAGAAAGTAGTGAGCATCTATAAAAGTAGGGAGTAAGTGTTAACTTATTATTTTTATTCTAATAAATATATTACATTAAATATATTAAAAAATATATTATTTCTATTCTAATTTATTAACTTAGGTTTTAGTTCTTGATTTGATTTTTATTAAAATTTAATTAAAAAATATATTAATATATTATAATAAATTAATAATTATAATTATAATTATAATTATTATAATAATATATACTATATTATATATAATTAAATAGGTCACTACTAGAAATTTCAGATTTAGAGATGGAAAAATTCTGTCTCTAAATGTTCAAAATTATGTCTCTAAATATTTAGAAATAGAATTAGAGACGAAAAATGATCCGTCCCTAAAAGTGGCGTCTCTGATTGTTAGAGACGGAAAAACTAATTCTGTCTCTAATTTTAAAAATTCTGTCTCTAATTAGAGATTTGATATGGATATTGTCAAATTTTTTAAGAAATATAATAATGATTAAATTAGAGACGACACTATTCCATCTCTAATTCCGTTTCTAAATTTAGAGATGACACTATTCCTTCTCTAATTCAAAAAAAAATTTAAAAAATATTACGATCATATTTCGTCTCTAATTTCGTCTCTAAAATTAGAGACAACACTATTTCTGTTTCTAATTCAAAAAAATTTTTAAAAAAATAGAGACAAACCTCTTTTGTATCTAATTCGGTCTCTAAAATTCAGAATTATTTTTTTAATATACTTTTAATTTTATAACTAACCCTGATATAATTAACCATCACAAAAAGTCATATAACATAAGAAATCACAATTTCTTAACATCATCACAAATATTTGTACCAAAATGCAAAGCAATAATTAATTATCATCACAACTATTTAAATTGTCAATGAAAATATAAAAATAAAACTAAACACAGATTTGGGTTATCATTAACTTCGTCACCCATCTCCTCATCATGATGGTCATCATCTTCTCTAGGTGTAGGATGGGAAGGTTCAGACTGTGAAGTTACAAGTGATGACGTTCCAAATTGACTACCTAAAAGAAGAATCCTAAACTTCTCCTCCTATTGTTCCACCTTCTACTTCATCATGTTTTGTTCAATATTCTTTTGATGAAACTCATCTGTTAAAGACTGAATTTTGGCCTGCATTGCAGTAATCTCTACTGCTGATACTCTATCAATGGAAGACGAGGGAAGAGTGGAAGAAGATCCAATGACGTTAGTTGCTTGTGAACCCAATTCGTATATGCGCCCTTTCTTGTTGGGGCCTCCAACAACTTCTAAGTAGATATTGTTAGCAGAGTCTTGATAGCTGCTACCTTCACCATGCTGGGATTGCCACTCAGCCATCCGCCTTTCATACTCTTCCTAAAAAGTAGTTATAAGACATTTGTACTTAAAAATGAATGTAACTTAAATGCTAGCTTATGCTTACTGCAATCCTTGGTGCTTCCAAAGTGTTATACTCTCTCCTTGGCTCTATGAAACCGCTTGTAGATGTCAAAAAAACTTGGCTCCCTGGACATTTGATTTGCCTAAAAAGACAAAAAATAAGTATTAGTAGTCTAAAAAATTTATATTACTGGAAAGTAAGGCCAACCTGTTTGGCTTGACAAATTTATATTGCTAGGGATAATAAGAGAGGCATGCTCAAAATACATACTCGAACTTAAAAAGATCATAATGTCATCATAACAATATAATTGACTACTACTAGAAAGTCCAAAACAATTTAACATTTATAAAAAAACATAATTTTATAAGTGATGGTGAACTATCTTATATGCCTTATCTGGACCATAAGTTAGGATGACCATTTGGAAAGCTATCTTCCCTTTAATGTATAAATTTGGTACATTAAACTAACAGAGGTAAGAACATTTGAAATGTGTTTTATTATCTTTTAAAGGCCCATGCAACAATTGTAATTCTGCAACAATTTATTTCAAAAGATTACTGCTATTTTTATCAGAATAAATTATGTATGGAATTTTGTATGCTTTCAATGATGTTGTCCAAGAATATAGGAAATTCCTATCTTAGAAGTTCAATGTTTGACCACACTGGTGACTGTTGCTTCTTACTTCACCCTTCAATCCATGTATACTCAAGAAATTATTTGTCTTATAAAAGGAATGAAATTAATGTCAATCAGAAACTTGTCATGTACTTTTAATGCATGAACAGTCCTTCCACATATAAAGTGACATGGAAAAGCAACTGAAATTCTTTCAATCAAGCACTCACAATCAGCACTTAACACTTTTAAACAAGTCCAAGGTGGAGTTTGAATGGTCATTAAAATATTTATCTTCCTAAATGAATATTTGTGGCAAAGGCATAGTTAATTGAAGTTTGATCTGGCAACTTCAAATCATTAGTACTATAAAGAAAGCAACATCAATGATCTTAGGACAATGATCTGACAGTACATTATTGAATAGGACAAATTTTGTAAACAAACTTTCTTATGGATGAAAAGTTAAGTCAAATAAGTATAACAAATAAATGTAAAATAACTAGTGCAAAAAAATCATTTCTCATAAAATAATCCATCACAACTAATGGAAACGGCCTACACATGACACGTGTTCAGTTGTCTTAATGGCATTGTTCTCGGATGAAGTATCTCAAGTTGAAAAATTAAAGAGACAACATGCCCCATAGTGCAAAAACAGTTAGCTTTTCTTGCATGGACACAATGCATGTAGGCATGCTACTCATCAAAATGTGTTTGGTCTCACATAGTCTCCACAAATTCATATGAGTGTGCTCTGTGCCTGTGCTATAGATTGTGCCCAAGCAAGCAAGGGAGTTGGAAAATTAGGATAATTCCTCAATCCCAAAAAGGGGATTTTTTGGCACCACACATCATGAAAGAATCTATTTTGTGTGTTAGATGTGAAATATGTGTCATTTGGATTAGTTTATTTGGTATTAAAAATAATTTATAATTAAAATCTTACAAAGTAGGCATTTGAGAAAACAAATTCAAAATTAATCAAAGGCAAACATTCATTTAGTAGTTATGATCACAACGTTCTATCCTCTTAAGTTCGATTCACATTCACCACTATTCATGCTAAAGATAAGTAACTGAATTTACATTTTAGTAGTAACAAGTAGTTTATCTAAAGATACTTATTCAAGATACTGAATTCATTTAGTTGATTTCAGTGACATGCTGCACCTAGAGGTCACAATTTGTTATTAAAGAATAGTTTCTTTTTTCTTCTTTTGAAGACAGCAGAGTTATACATAAACAGAAAATTTTAAATTGTGCTTCAACCACAATTGTGATATTGTAGTTTTACATCCTCTTCTGCTACAAAAGAGCATGACTTATCCAAAATGATTTCATATTGATAGTTTGAAACTATTCACAATGGTTCTGTTTTAGAAATAGAGGAGGTGAGAGAGAACAAGGGATGAATGTGCCCGCATTGCATAGAAGGGAAAGGAATAAACCCTTATTGGATTTGTAATAGGTAGAGCCATTAAATTTTAGGACCTACTCAAGTTTTTTGGTTCGGATACTGTAAATATGGTAAGTCTAAATAGTAGTTGGGAACCAATTCAACTTATGGGAAAATCTTAATTGGGATTCATATTCTCTTAATTGGGAAAATGTTGGTTTCTATAATTCTACTGACTGTTTGTGGTTCGAATTGGCTAACTCAACACATAAATAAAGTTGATTCCATTAATTTCCAATTATTAGTAATAGTACAAATAACTCAACTATGGATAAACTCTTATTGGTATAGCACAATCAAACATTTCAACAAGCAACAGTAATGTAATACTGACTTCTAACTATAACATGAATTATTTATAAAATGAGCCCTTGTCACATGCAAACTCTTTCACTCTAATACCACAAAAGAAAACTTATTACAGATGATTTATCATTCAACTCAGGCAGAATGGATAAAAAGATAAACCATGACACCCTTTTGTAATAGAAGTTACAGTTATATTTGATTACTCTCTCTATGATCCATCTATGTAGGTAGGCTTACACAATTAGTATATCGTATAATTATAAGGATGTAACATTACTTACCATTCTCCTATAGAGTGCTCTGTTGCAGATATGGATCCTCCGTTGTACACATTGAGACCCTTTTTAGATTGTCTATTTCTGCTATTTCTCATAGACATTGCTTGCCAAGAAGGATCACTCCATTTAACCCACAATTGTGCCCTAACATTTGGATGAATCCATGTACCCTCATCCTTTTTATCACGCACCTTGAATAGATTATTTGATAGTGTGCCAAATCCCTTAGTTTTGAAGATCTTTATGATCATATCATTATCTCCATGTTACCACTTGTATTTTTCCTACATTGATAAAAATATTAATTAATCAAATATAATATTTTTAAATTAATAATAGATTAATAACAAAGACTTAAAAGGATATTACCTAAAAATCTCTAAACCACATATCACGCACAGTGTCGGTCATATCTCTCCAACTTGTCCAAGGCTCTTCATATTTTCTTTTGAAGATGGTTATTATATCACGCGTTGCTCCAAAATCGAGATAAAACCTATAAGTCAATATGTGTATATATATATATATACACACACACACACACACACACACACACACATATAACTATTCTTTTTGAATTAAATTTCATAATTAGAATAACTTACAGATCTTTATTGGCTGGTTTAATCCAAATACATCCATCTATATCCTTTCTCCCCCACCTGATGTTTTGTGCTGTAGACGATGCTGTCTCAGGGTGTGGATGTGCAAATGAACTAGATGAAAGGTCACCCGATAGATGTAAAGTTGTAGCTAAAGAGGCTGTAGGTCCAGTTTGAGAATGGGGAGATGGGGTATGTGAAGATGGGATTGGTGCAAGCTCGATCTGGGATTGGGGAGATGGGATAGAGGTAGGTCCAGTCTGAGAATGGTGAGATAGGATGGAGGTAGGTCCAGTATGAGAATGGGGAGATGGGATAGAGGTAGGTTTAGTCTGAGAATGGGGAGATGGGATAGATGTAGGTTCAGTCTAAGAATGGGGAGATGGGGAATGTGAAGATGGGATAAGTGCAAGTCCGATCTGGTAATGGGGAGATGGGATAGAGGTAGGTCTAGTCTGAGAATGGGGAGATGGGATAGAGGTAGGTCTAGGATGAGAATGAGGAGATAGGATAGAGGTAGGTCCAGTCTGAGAATGAGGAGATGGGGTATGTAAAGATGAGATAGGTGCAAGCCCGATATGGTAATGGGGAGATGAGATAGAGGTAGGTCTAGGCTGAGAATGAGGAGATGGGATAGAGGTAGGTCTAGTCTGAGAATAGGGAGATGGGGTATGTGAAGATGGGATAGGCGCAAGCCCGATCTGGTAATGGGGAGATGGGATAGAGGTAGGTCCGGTCTGAGAGGTACCACACTCTCTCCCTCTCCCTCTCCCTTTCCCTTTCCCTCTCCCTCTACCTACCATCTATATGTAAAGGGTAAAATCTAGTCAGAATATGCTTCTTATTCTAGTTCAACATTTTCATCTACTTCTTCTAAATCAAATTAGTTCATGGTTGAACCGTGTACTTCCTCTAGTGGACCAACTATATCAATAAGACTTTGTTCAAGATCATCATTTGTAACTATCATAAGCATTTGTAGGAATGACTTATGTTGGTATGGTCTATCTATTGCAGGCTTTTTTATTTCTGAAGTTTAAATTGTGCTCCGTGCTTTAGTTTTAATCATAACTAACCACCCTTGCTGCCCTTCAGGATATTGTGTGTAGTACACTTGCTCTGCTTATTATGCAAGAATAAATGGATCATAATTCTTATATCATTTAGATGCTCTAACTTCAACAATTCTATAATTATCTATCCTTGTCCCTTGATTTGGGGTGGGATCAAACCAATCACATTTGAATAGAACTAGCATCTTTAAGGGCCACCCAATATACTGCATTTCAACAATATCAGTTAAAACCCCATAGTAATCATTCTCCATTATCTCATTCTCGCCACCTAGAACACAAACACCACAATTTGTTGTACTTATCCCTTGACCATGATCTTTTGTATTGAATTTATAATCATTTATTGAGTATGTCTGCCACATGTTTACTTTGTTTGAGGGTCCCCATACCAAACTCCTCACAAGTTCATCTTCAATGTTGTTATGAAACACCTATATCACAATGGGTAAGTTAATTGGTTTTATCTAAACAAGTAATGAGGGAATTAACAGGGAAATTAGGTAGACAGTATTTAGATTACATGTTCTTTAATCCATGTAGGAAATGTTGTGGAGATTTGTTTATCCACTTGCAAGTCATTTAGACCAAGTTCTTGTAACAAATCTGCATATATGCTGAATTAAAATCACAGATTAAATCACTTCATAGATTTAATCACGATATGTGAAATTAACAGAACTTAGAAGCTTACTTCAAAAAAGGCTCCACTTTAGGACAATTTAGAAAACATACAAGTATGCAACATTCATTTCCCTTTGTTACAAGATGCAAGATTTACGTTTTCCAATAGGACGATCGGGAAAATTAAAAATGGAGAATGGCGGATTGATAGACCAACCTTCACCTCCATCGTCATTCCATGAAACTCTTGTCCTTCTAGATGGAACAATGGGTAGATAGTAGTAAGATGCAAAAGTAGAGGTCTCCTTCACTAAATAAGCTTCACAAATGGAGTATTCAAATCTAGCTGAGTTTGTGACCTTATCTTTTAAGGTACGTATAAACCTATAATTTGAGAACATCAGTGTAACAAATACCTTGTGAGGATTTAAATGAAAAAAATAAAGATAGATAGATGACTCAACCCTTCGAAGGGATACATCCATCGATATTGCACAGGACCACCGACCCTTGCTTCGTAGGGCAAATGAATTGGAATGTGCTCCATCGAATCAAAGAAACTTGGAGGAAATATTTGTTCCAGTTTATATAAAATGATTAGAATGTTTTGCTCCATCTCATGTAATTTATCCTTTCTCAGTAATGGTGAAGTTAATTCCCTAAATAATTGATTGAACTCAGTAAGTGCATTCCAAATGGGCTTCGATAATGCCTTGAATGCAATTGGGAGCAAACGTTGCATGAACACATAACAATCATGACTCTTCATACTAAACAACTTTACTTCCCTCACGTTAACACATCTAGCCAAATTGGAGACATATCCATATGGTAGCTTCAATTATTTAACTCATTCGCACACAGCTAATCTTTGTTGCTTAGTCAATGTGTATTGCGCTTTGGGTTTTTTTAGCTTTCCACCTCCACCATCTTGCAGCTCTAGATCATTTCATCTACAATATTCTGCCAAGTCCAGTATAGCATTAGAATTGTCTTTCATCTTGCCCTTAGTATCCACAACTGTGTATAAGATATTAAGAAACACATTTCTCTCAATATGCATGACATCTAGATTATGATGGAGAAGATTTATTTTCCAATAAGGCAGTTTCCAAAAGATGCTTCGTTTTGTCCAGTTGTGATAAATACCATACCCTGGTGGATTTTCTCCTATTGATTTAGTTATGTTAGGTATATGTCTTACCCTATCCCGCACTTCTTCACCAGTCAACCTTCATGGGGGTAATGAAGTTTCAACAAGTCTTTCTCTAAAAGTATTTTTGTTCCTTCTATAGCAATGATCATGTGGCAAGAATTGACGGTGACAATAAAAAAATGATGCCTTTCGGCTATGTTTAGGTGTGAGTGCTTTTGAGTGCTCCATACAAACTGGACAAGTTTTCCCATTGTCATCCAACCTGATAACATCGCATATGTAGGGAAATCATTAATTGTTCACATCAAACAAGCCTTCATGACAAAGTTATGTTGTCGTGAGACATCATAGGTTATGACACCGGTACTCCACAAAAGTTTCAGTTCATCTATAAGCAGCTGCAAGTACACATCAATTTTACTTTTTGGATTGGAAGGGCCTAAAATTATGATAATTAAGAACATGAACTCTCTTCTCATGCATATCCACAGAGGTAGATTGTAAGGAGTAACGATTACTGTCCAACATGAATAAGTCCTACCTATCTTGTCAAATGGAGCAAATCCATCTGCACATAACCCTAGCCTCACATTTCATGGGTCTTCTACAAATTCAAGATATGCTTCGTCAAAATATTTCTAGGTTTCTCGATCAGATAGGTGAGACAAAGACCCCGTATCCCTCTCATTCTCACGATGTCATCTCATTTAAGATGTTGTTTGCATTGAGGAATAAAGTCGTTGTAGCCTTGGGATAAGTGGGAAAGACCACATTTTTTTCTAAGGAGATTCTTTGACCTTACCATTTCTAGTGATGCTTCTATAACGGTCCTCACCACAAAATCTACAACTACGAAGATTCTCATAAGGAGGACGATAAAAGCATGCATCCATTTGGACAGTAAGAAATTTTTTTGTAACCCAGCCCTAGTCGTTCCACTGCTTTCTTTGCACGATAGAAGTTTCTGGGCATTCGATTATCCTTTGGCAATGCATTTACCATAAAATCCATCCATTGAGTCTTAGAGATATTGAAATCAGATTTGATACTTAGAGCTTCACATGTAGCTAACAATTTGTAGTAATTGTCACAACCATCATACAAGGGAGCTTATGCAGCTGACAACATTTCAAAAAATCTTTTGGCTTCTGAGTTAGGATCTTCCCTTGTTTGTTATGCATAACCAAATCTTTGTTGCTCAATGTAATTGCCAATAGAGGGTCCAGCAGCATCCATTACCATTTGCTAATACCTATTGAAGTCTTCCCTTACCCCACTACTTCTATAGTATGAGTTGTTTGCAACCACTAGGGGAATGGGAGGCCTTAGTTCATCATGGTTAATCCAGTAATAGTAATCACTCATAAACCCTTTCATATACAGGTGTGCCTTGACTTCATCAAAAAAGTGATACACCTTATATTTGTATTTTTTTACATGGACACCTCAACTTTCCTATTGTTTTAAATTGATCTTGTGCACAAATAAACTTAACAAACTCATTAACCCCTCTATGAACTTATCTGTAACTCTTGCCCTATCAGGATCCACCCTTTTATCCACCCACTTCTAATGCTCAGGAGCTTCCATTCTTTCACTAATTTAAAAATAGACAAGAGGCATGTCAATCAAAATACACCAGCCCACTATTTTTTTTGGATACTCTAAACTCAAATATTTTAATAAATACATGTAGTGATATACATTATACAAAGGTTTCAACAATTCCTGAATATATTCAAGAATCTAATCAATCCAAAGTTCCAAACAAAGGGAATGCCACATCAACTTGATAGAGCCACACTTATTACCAAGAACAACATGCAACTTGACAATGATCATTATAAAATCATCATTTCTAAATTCTAATAGAATGAATTCAGCATTTCAACAACCAATTGGTCAGCACAGCAATTTAATCTTAACAATACATGTACCATTTAAGAGTTTGCAGCTCAAATCCGAAGCCTTTACTATCATCATTATATCAAGCAACAAATATGGGACCAAATGATCCAAAATGTAAAACTATTGAGACCAAAATTCTTCCAATCATAGCAATTTATATCCATAGGTAAAGTAAGTCATAAACCTACCTTTGAAAGCCTATAGCCACCAAGGCTAGCACTCTCAAGGGCTTGCTTGCTAGCAACAAGTCAATAGAACCACACGAGAAACTCTTGCTTTCTCTTCTCCACGAATCTGAGTTAAAACAGGAAACATGGTCAGAAATTAGCATAAACACCAAGAACACACATATATAATACATAATTTTATCATCCAGAAAAACAAAAAGAATAAGCTGTAACAATAGAGCTGAATATAGGTGTAACACATAATTTACACGTTTGACTACGGTTGATAACAGGGTATAAGTGTAAAATGAACTGGAAAAAGGAAGCTACAACTCTTTGAAAACAAAGGGACTTTGTGACAACCTGTAACAGAATGGAAATTCATATAAGTACAAAATGCAGCAAAGGTGTAAATACATTACAAACCGTCCCCAAGTAACCCAAGTGATAAGTCAATATCCCGATCTAATAGCCATATTTCACAGGAATCATCAGAATCAACTTATTTATGTTGTTTCATATTTTCTTACCAAGTGAAAAAAATCCTATTCTTACCAAATTATTGCTTCACATACTGATACTGATCAATATGTAGTCCAAAATTTCCAAATCATATAGAGCAGAAGTATAGGAAGCTTATCACAGTGTACTGTCATGTTCTACTTATATTAAAAACCCAAAATGCAGCATGCTAATAAATTCTAACTAGGGATAATTGTAACATCATAATACAAATATCTCATTATATATGTATAAAGATAATTGGTATTAGTTATGTTACCACTAACTTATTTGACAAACTAGTTCCATATCATTTATACAAATAAACATGGAGAACCACGTTTAAGAAAGTTTGTACATATTTACATTCAAAAGCCTTAAGGGCAAATGTAATATACACTACAAAACATAACTCAAAATAACTAGATTACATGAGTTATTATCAAAATATATAACTAAGCTAATTTTTCTTGAGCCTTTTTCTTCTTTTCCCCATATTCTTTTTGATTCCCTTGGATGATTCTTGTCTTACTATTCATGAAACATAAAATAGGGTGAGAACTTAATATCCTCAGTAATAGCATACATTTCATGACTTTAAACTAAATACAAATAATATATTTATAACTATAGATTATAACTCATAGATTCAATCTTGATAGTTAACACATCATTACTTAATTGTCGAATATCAATTTCACTTGTATACTATGGTTCACTTTAAATAATAAAGGAGCCAAATTACTAGGGTTCAACCCATAAGGGAGCCATCTCTAGGTTCAACCAATAAGGGGGGCATCTCTAAGTTCAACCCATAGGGGAGCCATTTCTAAGTTCAACCTTATTGTATCAGGGAGCCAATTTACTAGTTCATATCCATGTTCATTACATAATTCAAGTTTGACCCTTAGGCGATAAATGAGCATAACTTAAGCTATGGAGGTTGAAATGAGGTGATTTCTGGTGGCATTGGAAAGCTAAGAAAAAGAGTTACAACTTTCGTAAAGACCACAAAAGTTGGTTATCATTCCAGAGGAAACCACAACCCCCCATGGAAAATTCCATGGGGGCATGGGAAATGGTGCTGAAACAGGGATGTTAACAAAAAGAACCACGACCCCTATGGGAAATTCCACGAGGCCATGGAAACTAGTGCTGAAATAGGGAATAACTAGATTACATGAGTTATTATCAAAATATATAACTAAGCTAATTTTTCTTGAGCCTTTTTCTTCTTTTTTCCCCCCTATTCTTTTTTATTCCCTTAGATGATTCTTGTCCTGCTATTCATAAAACATAAAATGGGGTGAGAACTTAATATCCTCAGTAATAGCATACATTTCATGATTTTAAACTAAATACAAATAATATATTTATAACTATAAATTATAACTCATAGATTCACTCTTGATAGTTAACACATGATTACTCAATTGTAGAATATCAATTGCACTTGTATACTATGGTTCACTTTAAATAATAAAGGAGCCAAATTATTAGGGTTCAACCCATAAGGGAGCCATCTCTAGGTTCAACCCATAGGGAAGCCATTTCTAGGTTTAACCCATAAGGGAGTCATTTCTAGGTTCAACCTTATTACATTAGGGAGCCAATTTACTATAGTTCATATCCATGTTCATTACATAATTCAAGTTTGACCCTTACGTGATAAATGAGTATAACTTGAGCTACAGAGGTCGAAATGAGGTGATTCCTGTGGCATTGGAAAGCTAAGAAAAAGGGTTACAACTTTCATAAAGACCACAAAAGTTGGTTATTATTCCAGAGGAAACCACGACCCCCCTGTGGAAAATTCCATGGGGCCGTGAGAAATGGTGCTAAAACAGGGATGTTAACAAAAAGAACCACGCCCCCTGTGGGAAATTCCATGGGGCCATGGAAACTGGTGCTGAAACAGGGAAGTTGACAGAAAAAACCACGACCCCCTATGGGAAATTCCATGGGACTGTGGAATTTTTGCAACAGCTAGAAACATTCTCTAGTTCTAGTTCCAACACCCAAACTCACCATTTCCAATCAACTTAAACAGTTTTCTTGTGATTTCTAATAATTTAGGCCTCTAAACTTGGTGTAACTCTTATACAACCTATTGATTCTTTTAGACATAGATTTAGTCAAAAAAATCACACTAACTCCAACCATTTTCAAAGTTCCTCATCTATGAACCAAAAATGGTTTGGCTTGAGTCATAAATGGCCATCTAGCACATACTAAGCTAAAAAAAACTTTGGAATTGCAAATGCCAAAAAGTGGGAAAAATTAGTTTCAACCGCAAACTGAAATTTTCTAAAAATAATAAATCAATATCAGTACTGTAAATGTTGAAAAACAATAGTCTAGAGCAAAGATGAAGGTATTACATACTTGAATAAGTTGTTGAATGACATCTCGAGCATTAGCAACTTCTACTTCCTTGAGATTTTCCACATAAACTCCTTTCTTACTGTATTCTCTTATCTGCCATATGATTTTAAAAAAAAAAAAAAAAGTTCAAGAGATGAATGACTTAAAATGCTTCTTCCAAATGCACAGAGCAATAATAGTTCATAATTTCACATAATATTTGCATATGATCTCCTTAGGTTTAGAGGGTGAACTTCCAAAGACATGGAAATCAGTTTTGCTATTGCTTAGAGCTTTTGGGAACAAGTAGAAAGAGAAAAGATATTCTACAAAGAAGTGAGGTGATTTTCATATTGTTAGATGACGGGTCCAAAAGATCAAGAATCTATTCATTGTATATCTCCAAAAATGAACATTTGCATGTAAATTTTAACTTTTTATCTCTACAAGATTCTTTTTCCTAGTGCATTAGAGCAATTATAGACTAAAATTAGATTCTTGCAAATATAAATATATGAATAGTTATACTACAACAAAAAATTAAATTAGTTATTAGTTGTTCCAAAATCATTCAATCTTTATCAGTCCAATTTAAATATTAAATAGTCAAAACTTCAAGTATTATAGAACTGGTAAGATAAACATTAAAATTTTAAAATGTTTAGTGGAATCCTGAGGTACATCTTATTGTAGGAACATTGATTCAAGACAAGTGGTAACTTAATGATCATTGCAAAATTGCTTCATAAAAATATAAGACACAATAATCAATAAATGGTGTTAAGAAAATGGAAGTAGAAAAATCTGAGCTTCATTAGTGACTAGCTCAGCAACATTATTCATCACTCAAAATAAAATCTTATAGGCTATATCACATGATATTCATCTAACATACAGGAAATGCATAATAATCATAATATTATCAGCTATAATGGGTCCTTCTAGTTGTGGCTAGTTCACACTTCTTGATGCTTTAGTAGGTAATCGTATTTAGATGATTACTTTGACCCTGTAACTTTCATAGTTTAGGACCCAACTATATGAGACTTTGACATTATCACATACATTTGACTTCACTATTCTGATAATGAAATGAGAACATGCTATTCATGGGCCTCAAATGGTTGAATTCTTATATAATTGTTATTGTAATTGTCAAATATTATTGTCACTTAAAGGCTTAAAGCATATTTGGCACTAGTATGCTAATTTTCTTGTCTATAACTTTCAAAACCCCACATTCTGTTTCACATGTGTAGATTCTTTTGAATTATAAAATGTAATTAGTTATGAGGTTCTCCCCCTATAACTAACAGTTGGAGAAGCTATATACTACTCACCTCAGCTCCAATTACCAGATTCCATGTCCAAGTCAAAGAAAAAGGAGAGAGCAGACTTCAAAATTAGAGAAATGGATCTGCAAGATGCCATTAACATAAGAATTGGAGGGTGGGGATCTAAAGGTGTTAGTGGTGGGCAAAAGAGGAGAGTTAGCATTTGCATTGAGATATTAACAAATCCTAAACTTCTCTTCCTTAATGAATCCACTAGTGGACTTGATAGTGCAACTTCTTATTATGTTTTGAGTAGAATTTCCAGTTTAAATAAAAAGGATGACATTCAAAGGACTATTATTGTATCAATCCATCAGCCAAGTAATGAAATTTTTCAACTTTTCCATAACCTTTGTCTTCTGTCTTCTAGGAAAATAATATACTTTGGACCTGTATCTACTGCAAATAATGTTGGAAACTGCAGGTAGTGTTTGTTTGTTCACACATTAATTTGTTGTTGAAAACCAATGATTGATGGACTTCTAATTTTGGCTGTAGTTTTTCTCATCAAATGGTTTTCCATGCCCAAGTCTTCAGAATCCTTTTGATCACTTTGTAAAAACCATTAACAAGGATTTTGAATAGGTAAGTAGAATCTTTATTATTCTCGTTTTAGAACTTTGCTAAATTTTGTAGGCAAGGGAATCTTAGTTAAGCTTTTATCTTCAAATTGTTTTCAGTTAACTCTTTTGATCTTTACTGCAATTTACTTCAGTTTTCAGTAGGCTTAATACAAAAAAAATATAATTGATTCACCTCATTATTCACAGGACCCTGAGAAAGGATTAGTTTGAGGGCTTAGCACAGAAGAAGCAATTCATATTCTTGTTAAATCATATGATTCATCTGTGTTAAAATAAACACACAAAACTAAAGACATGACAAATTCTCCATGTCTACTCTACAATAATATGAACCACATATGGCAAAACTAGACATCTATTAATTCACATTAAGAAAACTAGGAGAATACTATCCATTACATAAATCACATTGATAATCACACATCAATACACTAGGAAACTTACAAGAATGGTAATTAATTTGGCATCAGGGCTCCACACGGCCTGCAAGTTCTCTCCTTCCCTCTGCAATGAATTTGAATCTCTCTTGATCTTCTCTAACCTCACTCTATGCTGAATCAACAGAAAATCCAAAACACTGTCAAACCTAGACCCCATCTTTTACTCCACCAAAACTCCCTATATATCGACATTCCAGCAATTCACCCCTATGAAAACTCCAGTTCCTATTTTTTAACCCAAAAAAAAAATTATACAAGAATTCAAATACAAACTTCAAATGCACACATTACAGAAACTCAGCTCCATGACCACTAGTTCATATTTTTTCCAAAAATTAAAATTTTTTACACAAGTTTAAGTAAAAAAAATCCAAATACCCACACTACATTATAGAAACTCATGGCCATTACATAACCAAAAAATTAATAAAAAATTAAAAAAACTCACCTCCAAGAAAACACAGTTCAAATTTTCTCTAGAAAACAAAAATCAACACAAAACACGTTGTGCACGGATCCATGTACCTAGGAAGAACTCCATAGATCGAGCAAGCACGAGTGGATCCAAGTATGGTGGGAGGAAGAGCAGCTACGGGGAGGAACAAGGTGCGCGAACGGTGAAAAAATGGTGAGAAAAAATAGATATGGAGGAAGGAATAGGGTGTGCGGGACGATGAGAAAAATGGCTATGGAGGAAGTAAGAGGGTGTGTGAAACGGTGATAAAATGAGTATTGATGCAAATTAAAAGTTTCAAACAAGTTTACAAACTTGATGTGGGATTAATTGTTGCATTGCGAACCCAAGTGCAGGTTATCTCAAGTAATAAATTTCTCGGGAGTCCGAGGTCGATCCACAAGGAATTGTTAAAGATTAATTAAGGTGAAGTAAATATTTTGTTACTACGGTAAAAATTATTTACTTGAGTTAAAAGATCCACTCTTGGTAAATAAAGTAAAAGTAAGATTAATTTCTTTTATAACTCAATTAGAATCCTCGCAACATGGAAATTCCAATCAAAAAATACCACGTTAAAAATCCAATTAAAATAATATACGCAATTATATTATGTTTCCGAAAAATATTACTACCACTTATAAATGGGTTAAAGCATTCATTGTGCTAATATTTTGTCTACAACAAATCAAGAACTCCACTTTATAAGAAAAGTTTCTAACACCACCACTTGTAAATGGGTTAAAGCATTCATTGTGCTAATCTCTTGTCTACAACAAATCAAGAACTCCACTTTACAAGGAGGGTTGCTAAATTAATTGGAAACAAAATACAATACATAAAATGACCACTTGAAAATATATCATTTAAGCACAAGAGAGAAATTAATCTAACCTTATTTCATTACCAAGAGCTTCACTCTTTCACCCAAGCAAAATAAAACTTAGTTACTCATAGATAAGAAGAAAGAAAGAGAGAAGAAGAAGAAGAAGAACATGACTTTAATTTAGAACAAAGGAAAATTACTACAAGAAAACCTAGTAACAAACTAGCATTATTTTGGTACCTAACACCTAACACCTTCAATGATCTGCCAAGGCCCCCTTTTATAGAGGATTAGAGATACAAAATGACAAGAGGGCTAAGTCATTAGTGAGTGGGTGAGTGGAAAATGAGTGAAAAATGCCAAATGACTTTTGGTGAGTAGAAAATTATGGAGATTCCTTGTCTCCGAAATTATTTAGCTCTGAAGTCATTGAATGCGTCAGAATGAGCAAATGTGATCTTCATAGAAGTTGTAGGTCTTAATCTTTACTTTTAAATGGCTTAGGTTTGAGTCCAATATCATTTCTATAACTCCAGATACATTCAAACTACTGTACACTACTCAGGCCCAATCACAGCTCCTTTGTTCTGACTTGCAAGCCTAATATCACCCATTAGGCCTCAAATTCTGGAAAAGTATTCAACATAAAAGTTGTAAATATAGGTCTCAACTATACAGCATCAAAATTTCAACCCATTTGACAACCTCTAGCTCGAAATGTGGCATGAACAGTACACATAGATCAAGCTGTCAGGAATAGCACTCTAGTTCTTGCTTTAACCCCAATTTGAGTTATCTACTCGTGTGATTGGGCCTTTGAGGTCTTCATGAAAGTTATAGAGCTCTCTCTTATCTTTAAAATGCCATCAGATTCACCTCATTTAACTACCTACATCCCAAGATATAGCTCAAATACAGAAATAACATAAGACGTAAATTATGCTAAAAAATTCAATTAAGTTCAATTTGAGTCCAAACTTACAAAACATAATCAAACTCAATCAATTAAGTACATGGAGAGTGTAAATGACTAAAAATGAAGGCTTATTAATGTATCAAATATGTGATCATCAAATTCTCCCACACTTAACTTTTTGCACTCCTGGGCAAAACACACAAGACCAAAACTAAAAAAAAAAAACGAAACAGACTCAAAAGTTAAACACTCAAAAAGACTTAATTTCTAATAATATTTAAAAATGAATAGCAACCAATCATTCAAGTAATCAAAACATTCATGAGGTAACATATTTTCACATCTCAAACCATCAAGTAAGGAAACTTCAATTGAAAAGCATGAGTCAAGAATGATAGATCTTCACAAAATTCACTCTTAATTCCTCAAGTGTTTAAAAGGTAGGTATTTCACTCAATTCAACCCATGAAAATTGCACTACCATAAGCTTGCTTATCTTCTACTTCTCCACTACTCAGAACACATGCACACACAAATCATGAGGACTTTAATCAAGGTTGTAATGGGGTCAAGGTAAAGGAGAAGATAATATAGATATGACAAGTTAAATACCAAAGAGAATAAAAAAGCATGAATGCTGAATTCAATTAACAAGCATGAAAGTTCATCCCAACTCCACCTAATACAAATTCCCTTTACATATTCTTTTCCTTTCCTTTATTACCTTGTTGACCTTCTTTTTCTTTTTACTTACTTTTTTTTTTGAATTTTTTTTTACAAAAAGAACATCATATATACATTTTTTTAACTATTCTGCACACACACCCCCACACTTGTTCAAGAACTCATCAAATGACAAAGCTAATGTTCTCTTATTCCCTAAGACCAGGTAAGAACATTATTTTTTATTTAAGACACATAATGAGTTCGAAACAAAGAATGGTCAAATAAGCTCAAAGGGGTTAAGTAAGGGGAAATAGGTCATTTCCAATGCTTTACATTGACAGGAATCAGATAATTTCCAAGAAGTTATAAGAGTGTTTAATATCATATTAAGACAATATGCTGCTAAGCAAGGCTGACTATTTGATTAAAGTAGCTATTTCAAGAAAAATGCCTCAATCATATTTATGTATGCATATGAAAATGTAGTCTCAAAAAGAATTAAAGTAAGTTCTAGAATAACAATTCCATGAGTGAAATTTACACAAGAAAGAAGAGAATGGTACAAATGTTCAATCCATTCATCAATAGGCTCAAAATCTCACAAGGCATAATTCTATCATTCTCAGTCCACCAATTCAACATCCATAACCAAGCATGTGATTTTTAAGAAACAAGACAAGTAACTCAATCATGCAAATTTCCCTGAATTTGAATTGCTACTTCCACACAAACTAGTTGTCTACCCCAACTAAGATGTGTCTCAAGAGTAAAATTTACTCCTTACTCTGCCATCCTTAACTGGTTTAGTAAGTTACTGACAAACATATAAACACAAAAAACATATTAATACACACACTTTTTATTTTTTTAATTTTTTTGTATTTTTTTTTGGTTTTTTTTTACACAACTATCCTTCCCCCCAACCAGATCACAACATTGTCCTCAATGTCAAAGATAGATAGGCAAAGGATAGAAGATAGTACCTGTTGTTGCAATTACTGAAAAGAAAAATCTCACATAAATTTAAACAGAAACAAAATACGATAAATAAAACTAAAGATAAAGAATAGTTATAGATGAAGTGACAGATCACACTCTTGTTCCTTACTACCTCCCTTGCTGTTGCCTCTCTTGCTGTTACCTCTCTTGTTGTTGCCTCTCTTCTTGCTTCTTTGCCTCCTTGCTTTCTTTTCTTCGACCAATCTATACGAAAGTCATTATTAGATCAAGTTCATAAACAAAAGCTTCTAATTTATCAATCAACTCATCAACAGTGGAAGCAAAAATAAGGAGTCGTCTTACCGAAAGTGTGATGAATTTCTATTCCACAGCATGGTCAAGAAAATATAACAAAAGATCAAAGAAATTATTAACATTCAGCAAACCTATGAGTTTATGGTGGATATTCAGTTGGGCCCAAGAGAGAATTTGAAAAATTTCTTCCAAAGTACCAAAACCACCCGGTAAGGCTATGAATGCATCAGAGTTTGCAATCATTGTCCTTATTCGTTCATCCATAGATGATACTTGAAGCTCCTCCCCAATTGTTTTTCCAGTAATATTTTGTCGAGCTAAAGGTCTATGAATGATACCTAAAACCTGACTGCCTCCTAAATGTGCAGCAAATGATACAGCCTTCATTAGCCCAATGCTACCTCCCCCATATACTAAATGAATTTTTCTCACAGCAAGTGTTCGATCAAGAGTGATTGCTACGTCTACATACTCTAAACCCTTCCTATAAGTTGACCCACAAAATACATAGATATTGGTAAGTCTACGAACAGAAGAAGAAGAAGCTCCCTCCATTTTATACTCACACTCTCTTTGAGTGATTATGAGTTACAGGAAAGTGAAGAAAATAGAGTGTTTAAATAGGGAAGAGAATAGAAAAAGTAATAATAGCTCCTATATGGGTAGGTTAGCTGTTGTCAGAAAAGTTTGAAATTAAGAAACAATTTTTTTTTATTTTTGTTGTTTTTTTTTATTTCAAGAAAACCATCAAGGTAAAGAAGTCTAGAAACCCCTGAAGGATCCCGTCCAAAGGATCGTCTGTCCAGAAACAAAATACAACAAAATTATACAAAGATAAAATAATAATAACAAATGATGACATACCTTTATGTACAGGATTCATGGTGTATCTTTATACTGCTCGTCATGAATGCAGTAATACCAAGATGGCTTAGCTAATCTTGGAATTCTTCTCCCTCCCACTTGTTTGAAGAAAAGAGAATAAAGAAACCATCGTGGGTTTCCATCCTGGGTCTAGAACCTGGAGAGCTCACACTTGGGTTCGTAACATCAACAAAGATGCTAAAATCTGAAACCCGCAATGTCCAAGATCCAGAACGCTCCATCCCAGGGCGCTGAGAGCCCCTTCTAATAAAAGAGAGGATCAAGCTCAGATGCCTCATACGCTTTGGCAGCCGCGGGTTACTTCTCACTAATAACCAAAGTGGGACGCTTCTACCTGTCCATAAACTCCACAGTGCCTAGATGGTGAACATTGGGTTGTGGAGTGCGGCTCTCTAGAGAGCATGGCACATGAACCTTATTTGGTGGTGTGCGATGGTCCACCCGAGTCAATGACGGGGCTGCTGCTGGTAGGGGCTCCTAATCTAATTAAAGACCAAGTACAACCGAAGTTTTGCCCTTTTTTATTCTTTTTTATTTCATTTTTTTCTTCTTTTTTGTCTTTTTTTGTCTTTTGTCTTTTTTTTTTTTTTTGAAAATGTACAAGATAATATATACATGTTGTTGTGATTGTGGCTTACATCTTCCTCTGGTTTCACGTCCAGAAACGACTTAAACGCCTTCTATGAGTCGAGGATAAGCTTCCCATCTAATTTTCTTATAAATTGGCAAACAGAATCTTTTTGAGTCAGATTCCCAAGACTATAACGCTCTTGCTCGTCCTTAAAGAGATTCTACAAACTAAGAAGTTCATGCTGCACAACTCCACAAGAATGCGTCTCAAGAGTCAATAAAATATTATCTAATGACTCCTTACTCAGTTCATTCTTAATGAAGAATATTTTATCTTCTCTGTTTATGGAAATCATCCCCAAAGAGCGACATCACGTGTTGCAATTCCATCGTGCACACTTGTAATAAACTTTCATTTTTTTTGCTCTTCTCCTTTTTGAAAATGAACTTTTACCGAGACTTGGCATGTATGGGACAAATGAATCTGAAGATTCACCAGCTAAACGAACCTTTGCTTCGATTATCTAGCGTATATCATCCGGGATGCCCTTGTACATTAACAGTCTCAGTCTTTCACACCTAGCTTTGTAGATTTTGGTTAGAGCATTTTTAGGAACAGAATGGAAATGCTTTCTTAGATTTGAGAGAATGACATCCATTTTGAAGGAGAAGAAATCAATTATTATGGGAAACTGAAAGACAAACCAACTTGAGAGTCACGAAGTACCGTTATCCATCATTTAACCAAGAACACAAAGAACTGCAAAAAGAAAAACAAAATTAAAATAAATTCTACTCATAACAAGGATTAGAAAGAGAAATGGATTCTACCTCAACAACTTGATGTTCCAGAAATGGTTTGAGTCTTTGTCCATTGACCTTTAAAACGTTACCATTCCTAGGATTCTCAATGTCTATGACCCCATAAGGATACACATATTTGACAATAAAGGGACCAATCCACCTAGATCTCAATTTTCCAAGAAATAGGTGAAGACGAGAATTATAAAGCAGAACTTTTTGACCAATTTCAAAAGTTTTTCTCAAAATTGATTTGTCATGAAAAGCTTTTGTTCTAACTTTATAAATCTTTGAGTTTTCATATGCATCATTTCTCAATTCCTCAAGTTCATTCAATTCCAATTTGTGTAACTTGGAAGCATCATCAAGACTTAAGTTGAAAGCTTTAATGGCCCAAAATACTTTATGTTCCAATTCTATAGGCAAGTAACAAGGTTTTCCATATACTAACCGATAGGTAGACATGCCTAAAGATGTTTTAAAAGCAGTACGGTAAGTCCAAAGTGCATCGTTTAGTCTTAAAAACTAATCTTTATGATTTGGGTTAACCATTTTTTTCAAAATTTATTTAATCTCCCTATTTGCTAATTCAACTTGTCCACTTGTCTGAGAATGATAAAGGGTAGCAATTTTGTGTGTGATGCAATATTTCTTCATTAAGGATTCAAATGGTTTATTGCAAAAATGTTTTTCCCCATCACTGATGATAGCTCGAGGGATTCCAAATCGACTCAAAACATTTTCTTTTAAAAATTTTAAAACAGTTTTGTGATCATTGTGTCGACATGGAATTGCCTCAATCCATTTTGAGACATAATCAACTGCAATCAAAATGTACACAAATCCAAATGATGATGGAAATGTACCCATGAAATCAATTCCCCAACAATAAAAAATTTCAAGTAGGGTTCAAAGGCATCATATTTCTTTTAGAAATGGACCCCAATTTTTGATAATTTTCACAACTTTTGCAAAAAGTATAACTGTCCTTGAATAAAGTGGGCCAATAAAATCCACATTGCCAAATTTTTGCAACTGTTTTCTTTGAAGAAAAATGAACTCCACATGCTTTTGAATGACAAAATTTAATGACACTACTTACCTCACTGTCAGGTACACATCTCCGAAAGATTTGATCAGGACAATATTTGAACAAATATGGGTCATCCCAATAGAAAATTTTTACCTCAATCAAAAAAAATTTTCTGTCTTGGTGAGTCCGTTGAGGCTGCATCTTACCTGTTACAAGGAAATTGACAATGTTAGCTAACCAAGGCATGAAATTGACAGAAAATAAAAATTCATCAGGAAAAGAATCATTGATAGGTGTGTTATCAAAAGATGAGCCTGTTGTAAGTCTGGACAAATGATTTGCAACAACATTTTCAGCTCCTTTCTTGTCTTTTATTGTGATGTTGAATTCTTGAAGCAACAAGATCCACCGTATCAACCTAGGTTTGGCATCCTGCTTAGACATTAAATATCTAACAGCAGCATGATCAGTAAAAAAAATAGTGGAAGAACCAATAAAATAAGCTCAAAATTTGTCTAATACAAAAATTACTGCAAGTAATTTTTTTCAGTAGTGGTGTAATTCATTTGTGCACTATTCAAAGTTCGAATTGTGTAATAAATTACATGAGGCTTACCTTCCTTTCTCTGTCCTAAAATAGCACCAACAGCAAAATCACTAGCATCACACATCAACTCAAAAGGCAAAGACTAGTCAGGAGATTGCATGATAGGAGCAGAAGTCAAAAGACCAATTAATTTTTTAAAAGATTTCTGACAATCTTGGGTCCAATCAAATGGTGCATCTTTCGTTAGAAGATTATATAATGGTCTAGATATTGTACTAAAGTCCTTTACGAATCTTCTGTAAAATCCTGCATGTCCTAAAAAGGAACGAACTTCTCTGACTATTTTCGGGGAAGGCAAATGAGCAATTAAATCAACTTTGGCCTTATCAACTTCAATTCCTTTAGAATATATCACATGACCTAACACTATTTCTAAGGTAACCATGTAATGACATTTTTTTCCAATTTAATACAAATCTTTTTTCTTCACATCTTTTAAGAACTTTTTCCAAATTATCAAGACAATTTTCAAAAGAATTTTCAAAAACTATCAGATCATCCATGAAAACCTCTAAATAATGCTCAATCATGTCACTGAAAATACTTAGCATGCATCTTTGAAAAGTTGCTGGAGCATTACAAAGACCAAAAGGCATTCTTCTATATGCAAAAGTGTCAAAGGGGCACGTAAAAGTAGTATTTTCTTGATCCTCTAATGCAATTGGTATTTGATTATACCCTGAATAACCATCAAGAAATCAATAGGAGGGATGTCCTACTACTCTTTCTAGAATCTGATCAAGAAATGGCAAAGGAAAATGATCTTTCCTAGTGGCTGCATTCAATTTTCTGAAATCAATACACATACGCCAACTAGATGAAACTCGGGTAGGTATTAATTCTCTTTTTTTATTTTCAACCACTGTTATTCCAGATTTCTTAGGCCCAACTTGTGTAGGGCTTACCCACTGGCTATCAGAGATAGGATAGATAATTCCAACATCAAGTAACTTAAGAACTTCAACTCTAACTACCCATTTCATGTGTGGATTTAATCTTCTTTGAGGTTGTTGAGATGTTTTAGCATTATCCTCTAAATGTATTCTATGTGTACAAATTAATGGATTAATGCCTTTTATGTCCTTTAATGTCCATCTAATTGCACTTTTATGCCTTTTAAGTACTTCTATCAACATACCTTCTTGTTTTTTGGTTAAGGATGAGGAAATTACCATTGGAAAGCTTTGTTCTTCTCCCAAAAATGTGTACTTCAACCCAGCAGGTAATGACTTTAGTTTCAGTGTGGGTACTTCTTCATGGGTATCATCATTCATGGGTTTTAGCTCTTTGAATCTTGGCTTCCTTCCTTTGTACTCCATTTCCTGTGTACAGTCAAGCAAAGAACATATTTCAGAAGCATCATCATCTAATTGTGTAGCTGAATCAAATGAATTAATTAAACAAATTTCTAATGGGTCAGAAGAACTCTTGGTTTGAAGATGATCATCTATAATGGCCTCAATCCCTTCAATTTCTTCCTTTTCATCATAAACTTCTTGCGGTTACTTGCACATGTTGAAAACATTAAGTTCCAATGTCATATTTCCAAATGTTAGCTTCACCACTCCATTTTTGCAATTTATCAAAGCATTAGATGTTACTAAAAATGGGCAACCCAAAATAACAGGAACTGACTTAGAACTATCAACCATAAGTTCAGTTTCCAAGACAACAAAATTCATAGGATATATGAATTTATCAACTTGTACCAACACATCTTCCACTATTCCTTTTGAGATTTTAATTGATCTATCAGCAAGTAGAAGAGTTACAGAAGTTAGTTTTAACTCACCTAGGTTGAGTTGCTGATAAACTGAATATGGAAGCAAATTAACACTAGCACTAAGATCAAGTAAAGCTCGTTCAATTTTATGTTCACCAATAATGCATGAAACTGTAGGACAACCAGGGTCTTTATATTTCAACTTATTATTATTTTGAATAATGGAGCTTACCTGTTCAGTCAAAAATGTATTCTTTTTCACATTATGTTTTCTTTTAACAGTGCACAAGTCTTTAAAAAAATTGGCATAAGAAGGAATTTGTTTGATAGCATCTAACAGAGGAATATTGACCTTCACTTGTTTAAAAATTTCAAAAATGTCACTGTTATGGTTCACTTTACTTGAATTATTTAATGCCTGAGGATATGGAGGTGAAGGCGAGGGTTTAGTCTCCTTTTGACTAGGTAGCTTATCAACCCCTTCCTCATCTTTGGGAATTGACTCATCATCTTTCTCAAAAAGTTTAGGAATTTGTTTTTCAACAACCTTTCCACTCCTAAGAGTTATCACTGAGTTGACTTGATCTATTTTTTGACTTTCTAAACTACTCTCATTTAGGCTGTACTGACCCTTGGGATTTGGTTGAGATTGAGAAGGAAATTTTCCTTTTTCGTGAATGACAAGTGCAGAAGAAAGTTTAGTAATAGTGTCTTTTATGTCAATCATAGGTTGAGTGTTTTGGTTATTAAGGGCCTCTTGCTTTTCCATGAATGCATGTAATGTTCCCTCAAGGTTTTTCCTATATGGTGGGACATAAGGTGTATATCCTTGAGAATTTTGAGAATTCTGCTGTGCCTGAGGAGGTGGTGGTTGCATGAATTATGCCTGATTGTTGGTCCTCTAACTGAAGTTTGGGTGATTTCTCCATCTTGGATTGTATGTATCTAAAAAAGAAAAAGTGAATGACTTTTTAAAATTGTTCATTGCATTTACTTGCTCATGTACAACTTCTTTAAAAATAGGAATTTTTGGACATTCATTTGTTGAGTGTCCCAATTCATCACAAATGCTTTAAATTTCTTCATTTTGCACAGATTTGATTTCTTTTACTTTCCCTGATTCCATGGCTTCAACCTTTCTAGCCAAACTAACAAACCTAGCATTTAAATCTTCTTCTTGCCTAAGATGATATTTTTCTTTACTAGCATTTATAAGGTTTGATCTAATTAAATTTTCTGAAGGATTAGTACCATGCCAAGATTGAGAATTTTCAGCCAAATGGTCTAAATAATCTAAAGCTTCTTCAGGTTCTTTATCAAGAAATTCTCCGTTGCACATTGTTTCCACAAATTGTTTAGTTTTGGGTGCTAACCTTTCATAAAAAAAGCTTATAGTGCGCCATTTTTCAAAACTATGATGTGGGCAAGAATTCAACAAATCTTTAAAACGTTCCCAACTTTGAAAATATGCTTCATTTGAATTTTAGAAAAAAATTTGGATTTGTCTTTTCAAAGCATTGGTTTTATGTGTTGGAAAAAATTTCTTTAAAAATTCACCTTGCATTTCTTGCCATGTGCCAATTGATCTTGGTTTCAAAGTGTTAAGCTAAGCTTTTGCTTTATCTTTTAGAGAAAAAGGAAACAATTTAAGCTTAACAACCTCTTTAGTACAAGTTTGATCATGAAAAGCAGTACATACTTCCTCAAATTCTTTTAGATGTAAATATGGGATTTCAAATTCTAAACCATGGAAATTAGGAAGTAAAGAAATCATACCTGGCTTGAATCTAAAATTATTAGCATTAAGTGGAAAGATAAAACATGATGGACTAGAATTTCGAGATGGTTACAAATACTCACGCATGGTTCGCAACGGTTGATTTTCATGTTCATCATGCACACTTTCATTTTCAGCCATTATGTTTGATGTGTGTGATTGTGATTCAAACAAATCAAAATATAACGTACCTGGATTAACTCTAACCAAACGACCAGAATTTAAATCCCGATACCAATTAAGCATACACAAGAAACTTAATAAGGATGTGGTATAAACCAGCCACCATATATATATAAATATTAACAAAAGTAGGTGTGGTATGAACCAACCACCAATTAAGTTAATAAGCAAAAAAAAAATTAAAATGTTAGAAGCAGATAAAGTAAAAAGTTAGATGGTTAGTAAGAGAGTTAGTAAGTTAGTAAGTTAGTAAACAAAAATAAATGACGAGAAAATAAATAACAAAAAAAAAAATGACAAAAAATAAATACAAAAAATAAAGTACAGAAAATAAAATATAGAAAATAAATACAGAAAATAAAGTGTAAAAAATAAATTAAAATATAAAAACCAAAGAATCGGCAAAGTCGATTTTTTTGCTCTAAATGAGAGAGAAGAGAAGAAGAAAGATTTTTTCATTAATGATTGCAGATTATAGATGGTTAAGGGAGAGGTTCCCCCACTAAGTTAGTACGTTAGTAAGTACAAAAAAATTAAAAGAGTAGAATATATACACAAAATATTTACACCATAAATTTGTTCTTCAAATCAAGTCCCTAACAACGGCACCAAAAACTTGATGCAAATTAAAAGTTTCAAACAAGTCTACAAACTTGATGCAGGATTAATTGTTGCATTATGAACTCAAGTGCAGGTTGTCTCAAGTAATAAATTTCTCGGGAGTCCGAGGTCGATCCACAGGGAATTGTTGAAGATTAATTAAGGTGAACTAAATATTTTGTTACTACGATAAAAATTATTTACTTGGGTTAAAAGATCCACTCTTGGTAAATAAAGTAAATGTAAGATTATTTTCTTTTATAACTCAATTAAAATCCTCGCAACATGAAAATTTCAATCAGAAAATACAACGTTAAAAATCCAATTAAAATAATATACGTAATTATATTATGTTTCTGAAAAATATTACCACCACTTATAAATGTGTTAAAGCATTCATTGTGCCAATATTTTGTCTACAACAAATCAAGAACTCTACTTTATAAGGAGAGTTTCTAACACCACCACTTGTAAATGGGTTAAAGCATTCATTGTGTCAATTTCTTGTCTACAACAAATCAAGAACTTCACTTTACAAGGAGGGTTGCTAAATTGATTGGAAACAAAATACAATACGTATAATGACCACTTGAAAATATATCATTTAAGCACAAAAGAGAAATTAATCTAACCTTATTTCATTACCAAGAGCTTCACTCTTTCACCCAAGCAAAATAAAACTTAGTTACTCATAAATAAGAAGAAAGAAAGAGAGAAGAAGAAGAAAAAGAAGAACATGACTTTAATTTAGAACAAAGGAAAATTACTACAAGAAAACCTAGTAACAAACTAGCATCATTTTGGTACCTAACACCTAACACCTTTAATGATCTGCCAAGGCCCCCTTTTATAGAGGATTATAGATACAAAATGACAAGGGGGCTGAGTCATTAGTGATTGGGTGAGTGGAAAATGAGTAGAAAATGCCAAATGACTTTTGGTGAGTAGAAAATTATGGAGATTCCTTGTCTCCGAAATTATTTAGATCTGAAGTCATTGAATGCATCAGAATGAGCAAATATGATCTTCATCAAAGTTGTAGTGCTTGATCTTTACTTTCAAATGGCTTAGGTTTGAGTCCAATATCATTTTTATAACTCCAGATACGTTCAAATTACTGTACACTACTCAGGCCCAGTCACAGCTCCTCTGTTCTGACTTGCAAGCCCAATATCACCCATTAGGCCTCAGATTTTGGAAAAGTATTCAACATAAAAGTTGTAGCTATTCAGCATCAAAATTTCAGCCCATTTAACAACATCTATCTCGAAATGTGGCATGAACAGTACACATAGATCAAGCTGTCAGGAACAGCACTCTAGTTCTTGCTTCAACCCCAATTTGAGTTAACTATTCGTGTGATTGGGCCTTTGAGGTCTTCATGAAAGTTATAGATCTCTCTCTTATCTTTAAAATTCCATCAGATTCACCTCATTTGACCACCTACATCCCAAGATATAGCCCAAATATAGAAACAACATAAAATGTAAATTATGCTGAAAAATTCAATTAAGTCCAATTTGAGTCCAAACTTACAAAACATAATCAAACTCAATCAATTAAGTATATGGAGAGTGTAAATAACTAAAAATGAAGACTTATTAATGTATCAAATATGTGATCATCAAGTATGGAGGAAGGAATAAGGAAGAAGACCAGGAAATGGTGAGAAAATAGTGGCCGGCGGCACAGCTGAGAACGGTGGTGCACGGTTGGGTGAGATGACTGAGTGAGTGGTTGCGTGAAAGGGAAACAAAGGTTCTGGTTGAATTTGGGAACTAAGGGTTTATGAAAATAAGTTTTAATTTTGATGAAATTAGAGACGGAAACACATTTCGTCTCTATCTTTTATACAAAAAAAAAATTATTAATTAAGCTATATAAATTAGTTAGAGATAGAATAGACACATAATTAAAGATGGAAAATTCAGAGAATGATAAATTTCATCTCTAAATTTCATCTCTAAACATATTTGATTTTTTAAAACACCACATTGACTAATCAGAGACGGTATCAGAGATGGAAAAATCTGAGACGGGTACATTCCGTCTCTAAATTCCATCTCTAAGCATATTTGACCTTTCGTTGACTAATTAGAGACGAAAAATTTTGAGACAGATAAATTCTGTCTCTAAATTTTGTCTCTAAGTTTTAAATTTTATTTTTTCTCTCTAAATCATCAAATTCGTCTCTATTTTCATCTCTAATAGAGACAAAATTATTTTTGTCTCTAAATTCCGTCTCTAAATCAGAAATTTCTAGTAGTGGCTCAGGCCGGCCTACTAGGCTTAAAAGGCTTATTAGATGGCCTGAAGCCTAACCTTTTCATTAAACAGACTTTTAACAAAGTCTTGACTTAACTTGTTTAGTAAAGAAGTTAGGCTTCAGGCAGGCTAGACCATAGGTCCCTGACGGATTGTCTGACCTATTTCCACCGCTAAGAGTAATAAATGTTATTTTTAACTATTGACATGTGACTTAGATAGAATACACGTTAACAAACCCATGGGGAGTGACAGCCAAAGGTACCTCAATAGATTAATCTCACATGTGTGGAAAAAGGAAAATAAAATCCTCGTAAACAAGTAACTTACATGGAGCTTCCTATCATGAACTCAAAATGTTTGGGTTCATGGATAGATTTATTCTTTTAATTAATTTATTTATTTGTAAAGATTTAACCTTTTAATCTTAATTATTATTTTATTTTAATAATAAATCAATGAGGAAAAGGACTATAGTCCTAGAATAAATCAATGGCCAAAAGGACCATGGTCCATCCATGGTGCCATGTTAGACTTTCCCAACTTACATATGATTTGAATGAGAATGAATAGGATTGTTGTGAGACTTGGAGATATACCAAGTTACAAATTTATTAGAAACATATATCTCTAAGTCTCACATCGACTAAAGATCAGAACAAGAAAGTAGTGAGCATCTATAAAAGTAGGGAGTAAGTGTTAACTTATTATTTTCATTCTAATAAATATATTACATTAAATATATTAATAAATATATTATTTCTATTCTAACTTATTAACTTAGGTTTTAGTTCTTGATTTTTATTAAATTTTAATTAAAAAAATATATTAATATATTATAATAAATTAATAAAGTAGTGAGCATCTATAAAAGTAGGGAGTAAGTGTTAACTTATTATTTTCATTCTAATAAATATATTACATTAAATATATTAATAAATATATTATTTCTATCTAACTTATTAACTTAGGTTTTAGTTACTGATTTTTATTAAATTTTAATTAAAAAATATATTAATATATTATAATAAATTAATAAATATAATTATAATTTATAATTATTATAATAATATATATTATATTATATATAGTTAAATAGGTCAAACTAGTCTCTGCTAAGCTTGAAATGCCTATTAAATGGCCTAAAGTCTAACCTTTTTAATTAAACAAACTTTTAAAAAGTCTTAACTTAACTTGTTTAGTAAACAGGCTAGGCTTCAGGAAGGCTAGACCATAGGCCCTTGACGGATAGTCTGATTTATTTCCATCCATAAGAGTAATAAATGTTATTTTTAATTATTGACATATGACTTAGATAGAATACATGTTAACAAACCCATGGGGAGTGACAGTCAAAGATACCTCAATAGATTAATCTCACACGTGTGGGAAAAGGAAAATAAAATCCTCGTAAACAAGTAATTTACATGGAACTTTTTATCATGAACTCAAACTGTTTGGGTTCAGGGATAGATTCATTCTTTTAATTAAGTAATTTATTTATAAAGATTTAACCTTTTAATCTTAATTATTAATTTATTTTAATAATAAATCAACTGTCAAAAAGACTATAGTCCTAGAATAAATCAATGGCCAAAAAGACCATTGTCCATCCATGGTGCCATGTTAGACTTTCCCAACTTACTTATGATTTGAATGAGAATGAATAGGATTGTTGTGAGACTTGAAGATATATCAAGTTACAAAATTATTAGAGGCATATATCTTCAAGTCCCAGATTGACTAAAGATCAGAGTAAGAACGTAGTGAGCATCTATAAAAGTAGGGAGTATGTGTTAACTTATTATTTTCATTCTAATAAATACATTACATTAAATATATTAATAAATATATTATTCTATTCTAACTTATTAACTTAGGTGTTAGTTCTTGACTTTTATGAAAATTTAATTAAAAATATATTAATATATTATAATAAATTAATAATTATAATTATAATTTATAATTATTATAATAATATATATTATATTATTTATAGTTAAATATGTCAGACCGGCCTGCTAGACTTAAAAAACCTATTAGATTACCTAAAGCCCGACCTTTTTAATTAAACAAACCATAGGCCCCTAACGGAGAGCTTGACTTATTTCTACCCCTAAGAGTAATAAATGTTATTTTTAATTATTGACTTGTGACGTAGATAGAATACATGTTAACAAACCCATGGGGAGTGACAGCCAAAGGTACCTCAATAGATTAATCTCACATGTGTGGGAAAAGGAAAATAAAATCATCGTAAACAAGTAACTTACATGGATCTTTTTATCATGAACTCAAAATGTTTGAATTCATGGATAGATTCATTATTTTAATTAATTTATTTATTTATAAAGATTTAACCTTTTAATCTTAATTATTAATTTATTTTAATAATAAATCAATGGTCAAAAGGACTACAGTCCTAAAATAAGTAAATGGCTAAAAAGACCATGGTCCATCCATGGTGCCTGACTTTTTTTATTAAACATACCATGGACTTCTGATGGACAATCTGACCTATTTCTATCCCTAAGAATAATAAATATTATTTTTAATTATTGACATGTGACTTAGATAGAATACACGTTAACAAACCCATGGGGAGTGACAGCCGAAGGTACCTCAATAGATTAATCTCACATGTGTGGGAAAAGGAAAATAAAATCCTCGTAAACAAGTAACTTACATGGAGCTTTTTATCATGAACTCAAAATGCTTGAATTCATGGATAAATTTATTCTTTTAATTGATATATTTATTTATAAAGATTTAACCTTTTAATCTTAATTATTAATTTATTTTAATAATAAATATTGATAGTCCTAAAATAAATCAATGGCTAGAAAGACCATGGTCCTCAATAGATTAATCTCACATGTGTGGGAAAAGGAAAATAAAATCCTTGTAAACAAGTAACTTACATGGAACTTTTTATCATGAACTCAAAATGTTTGAATTCATGGATAAATTCATTCTTTTAATTAATTTATTTATTTATAAAGATTTAACCTTTTAATTTTAATTATTAATTTATTTTAATAATAAATCAATGGTCAAAAGGACTATAGTCCTAAAATAAATCAATGGCTAAAATGACCATGGTCTATCCATGACTATTTTAATTAAACAGACCATAAGTCCCTGACAAATAACTTGACTTATTTCTACCCCTAAGAATAATAAATGTTATTTTTAATTATTGACATGTGACTTAGATAGAATACACGTTAATAAACCCACGGGGAGTGACAGCCAAGGATACCTCAATAGATTAATCCCACATGTGTGGGAAAAGGAAAATAAAATCCTCATAAACAAGTAACTTACATGGAGCTTTTTATCATGAACTCAAAATATTTGAATTCATGGATAAATTCATTCTTTTAATTGATTAATTTATTTATAAATATTTAACCTTTTAAATATTAATTATTAATTTATTTTAATAATAAATCAATGGTCAAAAGAACTATAGTCCTAAAATAAATCGATAGCTAAAAAGACTATCGTCCTCAATAGATTAATCTCACATGTGTGGGAAAAGGAAAATAAAATCCTTGTAAACAAGTAACTTACATGGAACTTTTTATCATGAACTCAAAATGTTTGAATTCATGGATATATTCATTGTTTTAATTAATTTATTTATTTATAAAGATTTAACCTTTTAATCTTAATTATTAATTTATTTTAATAATAAATCAATTGTCAAAAGGACTATAGTCCTAAAATAAATCAATAGCTAAAAAGACTATGATCCATCTATGGTGCCTGACTTTTTTAATTAAACAGACCATAAGTCCCTGACGGATAATCAGACTTATTTCTACTCCTAAGAATAATAAATGTTATTTTTAATTATTGACATGTGACTTAGATAGAATACACGTTAACAAACTCATGGGGAGTGATAGCCAAGGATACCTCAATAGATTAATCTCACATGTGTGGTAAAAGGAAAATAAAATCCTCACAAACAAGTAACTTACATGGAGCTTTTTATCATGAACTCAAAATATTTGAATTCATGGATAAATTATTAATTTAATTGATTAGTTTATTTATAAAGATTTAACCTTTTAAATATTAATTATTAATTTATTTTAATAATAAATCAATGATGAAAAGAATTATAATCCTAAAATAAATTAATGACTAAAAAGACCATGATCCATCCATGATAGTGTGCCATGTTAGACTTTCCCAACTTACATATGACTTGAATGAGAATGAATAGGATTGTTGTGAGTCGTGGGATGAAATTCCAGAATAGAAAGAAAAACTTGCGCGTCGACAGGAGGGTTCGAACCTGCGCGGGCTTTCTATCATATGGATATAATCATATTCCAAACAAACACTGGCTGACAAAGTTTCAAATCAGAATTTGAGAGATTGATATGTGACTTTTGGATTACTTTCAAGTCACCCTTAGTAGGCTTCCATTATAATTAAAATTTTATGAAATAATTCAGTCAAAGACTAATAGTTTATTATGTTTTTGAATGACGAGACTTATTGATGATCATATGAAACAATTTTGTCTCATTCCTCTTTTTTTAAAAGATGCGTAAGCTACTGAGCAATTAAAGTGTCAATAAAGAAGATTAGCCTTCCCATCATAACGAAAGCAGATTGGTTATAATTAATTATTTTATTTATCCAACATTTCAGCCCACTTGCAACTTTGTATATTATGTTTTATAACACAACAAAAACTAATAGGTTGAAATTGTGATTTTAGAATGTACCTTGAGAATAAGAACGATGACAGTGTGGTTAGTGTTGTACAGCATCACAGCAAACTTCCCTGTATATTAAGGTGTAAATTAGTTCAAATAATTTGACTAACTTAATCAATTTAAATCGAACTAATTAAATTAGTTCAGTTTAATTTTGATATATTTATTAGTTTAGGTAAATTTTGAATTAATTAAAACTTAATTGATTCGATTCTCGAATTTGTAATTTCAAAATTGAATCGAATTGAACAAATCAAATCATATATTTATATATATTATTATTATTTTAATTTATGCTATAGCCTTTTTTGGTTACTACTTATTTTTTTGACTTTTTGTAATATTTTTCTTAATTCTCAACTCCTAAAATGTCGTCTTCGTCCAACGTAAAAGGCTAGAAAATTCCTCCGCCAAAATGTTTGGTTCTACTCACCAGCACTACAGCTCACCGTAGGTTCTGCTCCACCACAGCTTAGGCTAGATCTGCTCCACCACAACTCGGGCCGCGCCATTCGTCCAACGCAGAAAGTCAGAAAATTCCTCTGTCAAAACATTTGGTTCTGCTCACTGGCACCACAGATCACCGGCACTGCAGCTCACCAGCACTGCAGTTCACCAGCCACAAAAGGTGAAACAATGGTTTTCTTATGCTTACTTTTGGATTTGACATTTAGAAAGAGTGGAAGATGACATTTATGCTGATGCTTTCCATTTTTCTTTTTTCCTGAATTAACATTTCTTTTTTATCCACCTAAAAATTAACTCATTTCTATCACTTTGATGAGAGGTGATATGTCTCCTACCACACTTACCCTTCATTTCCTTTGTAGGAAAGGATAGTTCACCCTGATAAAAATCTTGAAGATCCTAAGGCTGCAAAAAATTTTCAAGTAAGCATTATGAACTCGTGTTTTGGTTTCATAGTACTTCATGATATTAGTGGATTTTTATTAACAAACTTATTTACTTATTTCTTACAATTAGAGGTTTGGTCCTATCTAAGAAAGACACTAGTGTTTTAACTCTATTAATAATAATTAGTCATGGTCTGCACAATTACTAATTTTCTAACTTATTTTATCATTAGTTTCTTAAATAAGTTTGTTGGATTATAAAATTAACTCTAGTCAATATTAGGCATAGTATATATTGAAAAATTGAAAAATTAACAATTTATTGGTGACATCCCTAACTTATTCAGCAATTATCTGAGCTTGAAAAATTGGTTTTTGGCTAGGAATATGCTATCAGGTGCTATTCCAAAAACTCTTGGAGAGGTGAGAGACTTGGAAACTTTGGATCTTTCTTCTAACTAACTCTCTGAATCCATTTCTATTGAACTTTAAAATCTCCATGTCCTTCACCTTTTGACCCTCTCTTATAATGATTTAGAAGATACCATTTCTAGTAGTGGAGTTTTCCAAAATCTCTCTACTGTCCATTTAGAAGGCAATAAAAAAATTTGCTTGCATTTTGCATATGAGCCTCATGGCCATAGAAGAAGTCATGTCAGACATTACATCATCATAGCCATAGTGGTAACATTGATACTATGTCTGACAATTTACTTGCTACTATACATAAAGAATAAAAAAGTGAAGGTAACAACAACAACATCATTTGAACTTAGAAGCTTGGAAACGATGAATTAACTTTAAATGCTCTAGTATTGACTTTAAAAACAATGAATTTCTAGTTCTGATTTATGAATACTTAAGTAATGGGAGCTTGGAAGATTGAATTAAGGGAAAGAGAAAGCATAGAAACGAAAATGGGTTGAACCTTATGGAGAGACTAAATGTAGATATTGATGTTGCTTGTGCATTGGATTACTTGCACAATGATAGTGAAGCTCTTATTGTGCATTCTGATTTGAAGCCCAACAATATTTTATTGGATAGAGATATGACTGCAAAGATTGGAGACTTTAGATTTGCTAGGTTGCTGATTCAAAGTTCAACTAATCATGTCTCCATTAGCTCCATTCATGTCCTTAAGGGTTCAATTGATTACATATATACCTTCAGGTTAGTAGCCTCATAACTTCTCCTTTAATTGAATAGTAGTAGTATACAACTTACCAAGTTAAATCTCTCTTGAAGAATTTTTTAACTTATTCAAATATAGTTTCTTAATACAAATATCAATATATTTCTTTATCCCCTTTTTATGAACCTTTTAATACACATTCTGAAACATGAAATAATTATTAGTGTTCAAATCAATAAGTTTGATTCTATTTCTAGAAATTTTTTCATAGGTTTATTATGTTTTTTTTTTTTTGCTATGAAAAGCTAATTGTTTAGCTAATTTTTGTATTAAAAAAATGGTCAACTCGATCACCTGAACCAAACCAATCCGAAGATGTTCGATTTGGTTTGGTTCGGATTTGGCTATCAAAAAACATGAAAATCGAACCAAACCGAACCAATTGATTTTGATTGATTCAGATTTATTTTTCCTTAGGAACTAAACAAAACCATCCACTTACACCCCTACTGTATATGGACTCAAAATAACCCAATATAGGCTCATAAGGGACCGACGATGGGACCATCCTCTTTAGGAGTCGAATTAGGACATATAGAATAAGCAGCTTATATAACTTCCTGAGTTGAGACTGGCCAACATTATTCTTTATTCATTATATATAACTTTACACCTTAATCCTTCAAGAACTTCCTTAAATCCAAAAGGATTATAAGAACAATGTTGAACTTTTGCCCTATAAATTTTATAAATTGCTGAGTAAAACCCAAAAAATAAAATAAAAATCAACAACATCTAAATTCAAAAATTATGGCACCACCATCTTTTTTTGGTACAGTGGAATAGAAACAACATAAAAAGCTAACTACGAAAATAAACAACGCACAACTAATCCGCCGAGAGAAGGGAACTAATCCCAGGAGGTTGTTCATCCAAGATAACTAGTCTAACATTACATTGCCTTCAACTCCCTGATTAGCCAAGAAATAGGTGCATTGGTTGGCTTCACGAAGCACATGCGAAATTAAGGTAATCCAATCGTGTTGAAGAAAACACTAGATATATGAAAAATGATTTTACATTTGTGGTTACATTACAGTTGTGGTTGTGTTGTGTTTACTGTATTTAGGATAATTTCAGAAAAATGTACTCAATGTGACCGCTATTATGGTCACGATGCTACCACAAAAATCACTAAAATCCTAATATTGTGGTTGCAGTTACGGTCATGGACCGCAAATTAAAACCATTATGAAATAATAGTGCTATACACATGATATTTGCAGACATCAGTTGTAGACACTAGACGCAGAGCCTCCAAGGAATCTGTCTCACAGTGTACAGACGTAATTCCCAACGACCGAGCATGGAGCAAGCCCTGCTTGATGGCCATTAATTCTGCATGAACTATGTCACTTTCTCCCACTGATTGAATGAAGCCTGACATCCACTCCCCATGATGGTTTCAGATAAGAAAACCGAAACCAGTTCTCGTAGGATTATGTAAACAACTTCCATATACCTTGAGAAGCAAGAGTTTGTAGTTCTTTATTGTACTAGTGTGAAATTTATAAAATGGTATTTAATTTTATTTAATTTTTCAGCTTTCAGTAATATTGTACAGATCAAAATAAGGTATTAAATTTAAGCAAATCCAGACAAGTGCCAAAAGGTTATCAACATGCATAGTTCAAGATTTGTTAATGAGATCTTACATAGTGGATAGCACCCCTTTTCGAGTCTATGGCCAAAGCGGTATACAAGTCTCTCCCTCTCTTTAAAATAATTTTAGAAGGGAAAAGATTACGTGTGGACCTATAGAACTGAAGAATTGCCTAGCATCACCTTATCCTGACCAGACAAGAACTAGGAGAAGCACTCTACCTTTACCTATCTATCAACGAGGAAGTCATAAGTTTCGTCTTAGTCTAAACCGATGAAGGATAAAAACTAGTTTATTTTGTGAGCAAAGTCCTCCAAGGACCTAAGCTCCGTAATCAAAAGATTGAAAAGGTTACATTCGCACTCCTCATAATGGCACAGTGGCTAAGACAATTCTTCTAGTGCTATTCTATCATTGTGAGGATAGATCAACCAATTCGACAAGTCCAACACAAGTTGGACCTCACAAGATGTATGATCGTCTAGTCCATAGAACTCTCCAAGTGTAGGATCACTTATGAGCCTTGCCAAGCAATCGAAGCTTAAGTGTTGTCTAACTTTGTAGCTGAGCTAACACATGAGACCCTTTCATAAGGGAAATGCGTGGACCATTTATATCGATGGCTCCTCCAACCTCAAACGAAGTGGTGCCAGGGTGATCTTGGAAAATGACAAAGGAATTACTTTTGAGCACTTCCTGAAGTTCTAGTTCCCCACCTCAAACAACTAAGTCTCACCATTGCAAAGGTCCTCAGAGCATCCAAAATCAAGTTACACAGTGATTCTCAGCTTGATACTGTCTAGGTCCTTAGTGACTATCAGGACAATAAACCTTTACATTAATAATACTTAGTCAAAGTAAAGGAGCTCCTTAATGACTTCACCCAGGCCAAGGTTCAACACATTCTAAGAGAAACAACTTCAAAGCCAATATTCTTTCTAAATTGGCTTACATAAAAACACTAGGGCACAATAGGTTCATGATCCAAGAAACCCTCTCTATCCTAAGCATTTTTGAATTTGAGGTGGTCATGATAGTTGATGGGAATGATGATTAGATCAAACCTATTACTGCCTACCTTTGGGATGGAATTCTACTTGCCAACCCTAAGGAAGCGAAGAAGGTAATCCGGACCACGAGCTGGTACACTTTGTACAACAACCAATTCTACCACAAAGGAATCTCTACCCCTCTTCTCAAGTGTCTCAGACCTAAGGAGGAATCTTATGCCTTATCCAAGATCCACAAAGGAAGTTGCAGGCACCACCTCAGCGGAAAGTGGCTTACCCAGAAAGCACTTAGAGTAAGTTATTTCTGGCCAACCATGACCATAGATGCCATGGAGCACATTAAAAAATGTGATAAGTGCTAGAGATTTGCTTATATTCACTCTGCACTACTTGAAGAACTCACCACCATCTCAATTCTATGGCCGTTTTACAGAAGGAGGATGGATATTCTTAGACTATTCCCCCAAGCCCCACGGTAGCTCAAATATCTCATAATGGCCATTGACTACTTTACCAAGTGGATCGACGCTAAGCCACTGTCAACCATCACTTCGACTAAAGTACAAAAGATCACTTACAAGAATATTATAAACCATTTTGGAGTTCCAAAATCCATAGTTACAGACAATGTAACCCAATTCGTAAATAAGAACTTCTAGAAGCTTTTGTCCGACCTTCATATCAAGCAACACTTCACCTCAACGGAACACCTTCAAACTAACAGGCAAGCAAAAACTGCTAATAGGGTAATCCTCTCAGGTCTGAAGAAAAAGCTTGATGATTCCAGAGGAGATTGGGCAGAACAACTTAACCACGTCCTATAGGCATTTAGGACCATGCCCTAATCCATCATGGGAGAAACTCTATTCAAACTTACTTATGTCCATATAAGCCTTGATCTTAGTGGAAAATGGGGAGCTTATCTAGCGAAAATAATACTTTTCTTAAGGAGACAACGAAGAACTCATCTGCCAAAGCCTAGACGTTCTTGAAGAACAAGGAGAAATAGCCTATATCTATAAAGCCGTCCTAAAACTCAAAATTACACACTAGTACAACTCCAAAGGCAGACCACAGAGTTTCAAACCTGAAGATCTAATTCTCAGAAAGGCAGATATCAATGGTAAGAACACCTCCCAAGGAAAGTTGGCTCCTAACTGGGAGGGACCATACTAAATAATGGGCACGACGGGCATTGGAGCCTACAAGCTCAAACCCTCAATAGGAAAAAGGTTCCAAGATATTGGAACACGACCAAGCCACGAAGATATCATAGCTAGTCTTTACACTTAGCATTATTTTTCTAGCACTTAGTTTTATGTTATGCCTTTTTAGGCTTCAATTTTACATTTTTTATTACTTTACAAATACCAAACAACCCGATTATTAGCAATAAAAGTTATGATCCTAATTTAGTTAGATCCTCACTACTTGTTTTTATTTACTAAGTCTTTATGCTTTTCCACACGGCCACCAATGCGGCCTTGACGCTGTCTGAGGGATATTCATCTTAACAACATGCTCATTACTTTTCAGGGCATCCTGCAAGGCCATTTGTGGCTTCCTTGTCATGGCTAATGGGGTTTTCACTTCACTAATATGCCCATCAAAACTTACACACCGTCGAGGTTTCCTATAGCTGTGTTTGTGTGTATCCGCAAGTGCACGGGTCAACAAGTAATAAATGAGAGTAGAGTATCATGTCCCAAGGGATTGACAATTAGAGAAATGCTAAACTTAACCAATTTTCACAAATTCTTATCCAAGCAATCGAATTGTGAGAGTGGGTTACAATTAAAAGAAACAAAGTGAGAAAGTATTGAACACCAGTTCCACAAGAGAAAGATGAGAATGATTAAAGCTAGGGGTCCCTATTCACTTGCTACTTTAATGAATAGCTTGCAATTCACAAGAATCTAACAATGAGTTGGTTTTGTTAGCTAAAACAAGCAATAGATAAAAGCCTATATCTAGGACAATTACTCATGTGAAACCTAATTAATCCACTATGTGTCCATGTGAATTAGCATAAGAATCACTCATTGAGACCAATTATCAAACACTTGCTATGCATGACTAATGGGTATGTATCCATCCTATTAGCTAATCAACACACTCAACCCAATAGAATGTAATTGAACATACATCAACCATATCATATCCATATTCACAACACCCTATTTCTAGTTCAATTGGAATACTAAAATCATACAATTGATGGCCAATCAACAACAAGCATTAAACATAGATATAGAAGAACAAAACCAATTTCATTGATAAAAACCAAACAAATTTACAAGATATTCAAATCCATAACAAGATCCTAGAGAGCCCCTAGATTAGAGTTTAGTTACACATCATGAAAGAAGAGAAAACATATGGAATCATAGAACCCATCAAGCTACAAATCAAGAGAAAAAAGGGAAAGAATGAACAAAAGTGGAGAGAATCCAAGCTTGATTTTCTTTCCTTGATCTTGATTCTTCACTTGAATCACCTCTAACTTGAGTGATTTTCTCCTCTTCCCACTTTCTCTAGCGATTTCGTTCTTGGTCCTAAAACTCCCCCTCAAAAATCAGATAAAAAGGGCCAAATTCGTGGACTAGGGCTTTTCACACGCCTAGGCGTGGTTATGAAACACGTGCTGTCAGGTGCTAGCCATGCCTAGGCGTGACATTTATATGCCTAGGCGTGAGTGTCTCTGTTTGAAATTCCTAAAAACCTGAGAGTTCCACGCCTAGGCTTGGTTTTTACACGCTTAGGCGTGAGTTTGTCAAGCCTAGGCGTGGTTTTGTCAAGCCTAGGCGTGGGTTGGCAGCAACATCTCATTTTTTGCTTTTTTTTTTTCCAAATTTGAGCTCTTTTTTGAGTTCCTTGGCCCTTCCAAAGCTTTTTCATGTTGAATACCTACATCAAGACAATGTCAAAGTCCATCAAATCATGATCAATCCAATTTCTTTAAATAAAATCTTCAAAAATTCAATTCTCAATCATTTGAGTTAACAAGCTTAAATCATTAAAGTCATGCATGAATTAAACCTTTGGCCTATAAAACTTAAGGATAGCATGCTCATATACATTCAAAATCAAGTGAAATAACTTCATTTCCAAAAGTTATCAAGCTGCCTCGTCGCAATGCAGGTATCATAATCCCTCAAATGCCTTGATCATCAAAGAAAACCTGCGAAACCAATATGCCCTATATCACCAAGGTCTTTTGCCATATGATGTCCGAGATACAACAATCTGCATTGCTTGGATTTGGATACATGCAATCCTCTCTAAGGCCCTCTCAACTTACAAAGATTGAAAAAAATTTCTAAATGATGAATTACATTAGACATTAAGGGGAATGTTGGATTTCCCTAAGTTTTGAGATGCAACATGACTATGATGGCCCAAGTGCTCATAAATTATACAATTTTCTAAGTCCCCCAAAACTCTTTGCAATGGGAAAGTGGGTGTTATACCCAAAATAGCAAGCAAAAAGTAAGGCAAAACACCGAATGCCAAAAGTACGAGCTACTTAAACATAAATTAAAGAAACGCCCCAAACCAGGGACTTGTCCATACAATTTCCAAAAGCCCCATGTAGGGGGCAATAAAAACAACTAAGGAAAAATCTTAGGCTTACAAGCTGGGGGCATCTTCTTCCTCCTCATTGTCACCTTCGTTGTTGATAGCTACCTCTTCATTCCTTAGTTAATTGTTTTATGCCTCATTAGTTAGAGTGGCGAGTGATAGAGGCACATAAACTATCATTCCATTTTTTACGTGGTAATATGCTTTCATCCCTTCAACATTGAGACCAAGGTAAAGGATGTTGAGCTGTTCAAGTGCATTTGTGAACGTGTCATCCACGGACATTGCCCATTTGTCAACCAAGTCGTCCACCTTGGTTTGAAGGTCCACCTTTACCTTCTCCAAGGTTTCGACCTTGTTCTGGGACTCTTCCATAACTACTTCAGCTGACACGACGTTCCTAGAAGCCGTCTCTAACTATTGCTTTAGATTTTTCACTTCATCTCTAGAAATTTTGGCTTTGGCCTCTGTGTTACTCACCTAGGTTTCCAAGTTTTTCTGGTCTACTTCTAGCTTAGCCTTCTCCTCCTAGAGGCTATCCAACTCCGCCTCAAGCTTCCACACTTTTTTCATCTGCATGACCAAAGTCTCCATATACCTAAACAAAAAGGCATTCCAGAGACTACAAGTCTCAACTGTTTGTAGAAGGTGGAGGATGTCAGCCTCAACGAGCTTTTCAATATTAGCCAAGGTCAAGAGGGCCTGGTTGATGTACTCCCCTAGCTTGTAATCCTTTCCCCAAACAAATGAAGATGGAAATTGGTTCGAGTCCCTCTGGGATTCCTCCTCATCACAACCCACTGTGAGGTATATCATGCAAGCTTGCACCACAGTTGTCTTTTTTAGCCGGCTCTAGCCATTCTGGGATGCCAGATTCCTCTTCCACCTTTGCAACCCTATTACCTACCCTAAGGACTTGAAATTTAGCTCCTAAAACTGCACCACCAATTTAATCACCATCTTGGCTCATCCGCTTGGGTCAGTATTGGACACTGCTTTCTGAGCAACACGCTCGGCTAGCCACCTCTGGAGCTCACCAAGGTTCCTGACGGGTGCCATACTTTTTTGGAAGAAATATTCTAAGTGCTAGACACTTGTGCAAGCATTGCATAATCAAATATGAAATTTAACAAGATAAACACAATATATCACCATCCCAAAACCTACCTATAATGGCTCGAACATTGTTATTCGACACATTGATGATGTAAAACATCTTAATTTAATCCTTTTTATTGGCCCACCCAATGAGGAAGGTGGTCACACCGACATCATCATCTGTAAGCTCATGGTATATTGTCTCCATCTCCTCAGCACATCACTCCCAAGCAAACTGTGTCTAGTAGAGATAGAATGCTAGTTCCCTTTCCATTATTAGAATAAAAGGGCAGGTCTTGGGAACCACTTCAGGCCAGAATTAATCCTTCTTGAACTATTTGTATGACTACTTCTACAGATCAAACAGTTTCCATCTGATGTGAGCCCTCAATGATAGCTACGGCTTCGTGGATCCTGCCCTGGATGGTGGAATAGAAAGAATAGCCAGAAGAATGCCCTAATTGACAAGGGCAACTTTAGATGCCGGAATAGCAACTCGTACGCTTGAACAATGACCCAGTTGTTTGGATATAGTTAAGTTGGTGACACCCTCAAGTGATTCAACACACTATATTGGAATTTCGTGAAGGGTAACCACACCCTAAGACGAATGAATAGCATCTCATATAGATACATGAAGTGTCGGGATCCTGATGTTTAGGTCCCGATGCTTGGGTCAAACACACCCTTTTCCTAATCTCTTGGAGAGTGGCATTCAAATTCATCATCTTGTGTGTCATCCTCTGTCAATTTCAAATAGGACCTTAACTCACCAACCTTTTCCAAAGTGTTTATCTGAGATGGCATCCTAAGTAACTATTTCTCTACCCATCGATATAGGGACACATCCAGGGGAGGCAGATACTGCTCTAAAGGAGCTATGACCATTTTCCTTTTTCCCATGTCAGGACCCTAAATATGTAAAGAACTACCACAAAGGCCAAGCTTTTAGGGTTAGAACTTGAACTACTAAAAGGCCTACACTATTGTTCCAACTTCGCGATGATCTCTGAGGTCGGACGGTTCACCTAGGGCATTGTCCTTTACCTGGATTCCTCCCTCTGTTTTAGAATCTCATCCTAGATATCTTCCAAGGACTGCGACCTCTGCAACCCAAGGGAGTTCCTTCTCCTTGGGGCTCTCCTCCACCTATCATGGCATAATGAATGTGGGGGTTCATAGAGGATTTCTAGTGTAGCACTAATAGAAATTTCAGAATCAGAGATGGAAAAAACTGTCTCTAAATGTGAATATTTTCATCTCTAAATATTTAGAGACAGAATTAGAGATTGAAATTGATCCGTCTTTGAAAGTGGCATCTCTGATTATTAGAGATGGAAAAGTTATGTCCATCTCTAAATTAGAGACAGAAAATGTCCATCTCTAAATAAAAAAATTCTGTCTCTAATTAGAGACGGATAATGTCAATTTTTTTTAAAAAATATAATGATGATTAAATTAGAGATGAACTTTTTTCGTCTCTAATTTCGTCTCTAAATTTAGAGACGGCATTATTTCGTCTTTAACTCAAAAAATTTAAAAAAAATAGAGAAGACATTATTCCATCTAAATTTAGAGATGGCATCATTCTGTCTCTAACTTAAAGAACTTTTAAAAAAATAGAGACGGAATTATTCAGTCTCTAAATTTAGAGACGGCATTATACCGTCTCTAATTCCGTCTCTAATTCAAAAAAATTTAAAAAAATACAAATTTCATCTCTAAAATTTTTAGAATTATCATTTTAATACACTTTTAATTTTATAAGTAACAATAAAATGCAAAGTAATAAATTATATTTGTATCAAAATGCAAAGTAACACTTAATTATCATTACAAATATGTAAGTTATCAATAAAAATATACAAATAAAACCAATCACAGAATTGGGTTATCATTAACATCATCACCCATCTCCTCATCATGATAGTCATCCTCTTCTTTAGGTGCTGGATGACAAGGCTCAGGCTGTGAAGCTGCTAGTGATGATGTTCCAAATTGACTACCTAAAAGCAGAATCCTAAACTTCTCCTCCCATTGTTCCATCTTCTGATTCATCATGTCTTGTTCAAGATTCTTTTGATGAAGCTGATCTGTTAAAGCTTGAATTTTAGCCTGCATTATAGTAATCTCTGCTGCTGATACTCCATCAATGGAAGAGGAGGGGGGAGTGGAAGAAGATCCAATGACATTAGTTGCTTGTGAACCCAATCCATGCTCCCTTTCTTGTTGGGGCCTCCAATAACTTCTAAGTAGATACTGTTAGCAGAGGCTTGACTGCTACTATCTTCGCCATGCTGGGATTGCCACTCAGTCATCCGCATTTCATATTCTTCCTAAAAAGTAGTTGTAAGACATTTGTAATTGAAAATTGATGTAACTTAAATGCTAGCTTATGCTTACCGCAATCTGTGCTGCTTCCAAAGTGTTATACTCTTCTGGATTCTCCTTGGCTCTATGAAGCCGCTTGTAGATGTCAAAAAAGCAAGGCTCCCTAGACATCTGATTCGCTTGAAAAGATAAAAAAATAAGTATTAATAGCCTAAAAAATTTATATTACTTGAAAGCAAGGCCAACTTGATTAGCTTGACAAATTTATATTGCTAGAGATATATAAATACAAACCATAGTAAGGGCAAGACTAATTTTAACATGAAATTTATTCCTGAAACAATGTATTTATTCTTGAAATTTTATTCCTACAACAACTAATAAGGCTGAGAAAAGAATGAAACAGGAAAATATTCCTTGGTGCCATAAGTAGAACATTTTGAACTATAGGTAGAACATTTTTCGTTGATGGAAGCACAATAGCTCCTCTCAGGGGATAAACATAAAACAGTGCAGAAACACAAATTTTAAGTGCATTATTATCTTTTAAAAGGTTTTTCATATTACAAAATTTATGATATATAAAACACAATATGGGGTTCAATTGGCCTAGCTGCCTAAGGAGTATTGTTCTTCATGATGTGTTTTTCCATCATTTCATCTAATGAGTACTGCTATAAATTAATTCTCTGTTATTGTCAAATTCCACTATAATCTTCTGGCAAGCATCAAACAAACTGTAAAAGTTCTTTGCATATCCTCAAAATTTGATGTTAAATATTCTAGAGACAGAAGATCATTTATAGTAAAAACTAAAGACTGCAGCAGGATTTGATATTATAGATATGCCGGCTTGCGCTTAGTCTTCTAACTACACAATTTTGTCCATTTTTATGGAATGAACAAGCCACCCCCCCTCCATGAATGCAATATAGAATATACTAGACTCAAATAATAATTAGTTTTTCTTAAGAAGCTGATGCTGCCAGAGGGCTGATTAAAACTATATAACCTCGTATTGTATTTGTAGGCAAACTTAAACTCAGTAGGATAAATGATAGATAATACAAACAAATTCAGAAATTCATAGGAATCAAGACCTTGATTGGAGATAGAAACAAACTAATTATAGATGGGAATTCAAAAACTAATAAAAAATTTCACACAGATAACACGAGAAATAGATTTTGCTGCAAACATTGTCAATATATATAAGCAACAGTGACTTCTCAACATATTAAAAAATAACATTTGAATTGTGAATACATTATTAACATTAGAAAACCAAAACACCTAACCACAATGATCTAGATAAACTAAAAGCTCTAGCAAAACCAACTGCAAGTCCATAAGCAAATTATGAATCACATAAAAAACCTCATTCAATTTCCTCAATCTTTACAGAGTACAAAAGTAATTCAAAGACAAAACCACACACCACACAGAAATTGCACAAACAAGTGCATTACAATCAAGCAAAAGGACACAAGTAAAGCACACTATAATCATACCAAGAAACAAAGTCGAATTCCATTCTTCTTACAGTATTAAGCTACACAATTTGCTCTTGAACTGCTAACCAATATATTATATAGGAACCATTATCTTCACAGGCACCAATCACTTAGAAACTAATCGAATTTCAGGTTTCTTGACATTGGTAGGCATGTTAGCATTTGAGGATGCATTTGCAGGTGCTGCTTAGCAGCAGCCTCTCTAGCCTGCGGCACCAAATTGTGGGACGCCCTGGCATACAAACACCTCACTGTAAAAGAGGCAGCATCCTTGACCTCCTGAGAGTTCAATGGAGCCAACAAATAGTGCCCCAAGATTCTCAACACCGGCAGCAGAATCTCCCAAGGCAAAGGGATCCTATCCCCCTTGGGAACAACAACCTTAGAATCAAAATCAAAATCAAAATCACATTTTTTATGAATCAGCATGTTCCCCATCTCTTCCACAACCTCCTCAATCTCACCATCACCATCCAAATCATCTTAAACTACACTTCCAGAGGACTACTTGTAATTTTTTAACAGAGTATATATATATTTTTAACAACTTAATCATTATAGTGCAATTCTAGTAATGAGCATAGGAAGAATGTGGTCCTGGCAGATGAAGCATTGATAAACCAAATTAAAAAAATCACATGCATTAAGTGAATGGCCTGGAGTTGTTCACAATCAAAAATTAATTGCAAATCTATGCAAAAAAAACCCATGGCTGATCTAAAAATAATAATATCAGAAGTATTTTCCATAGCTAATTGCAAATATGCTCTTTACCACATCTTAATATACCAAGCACTTCAAGTTTTATAAGTTCCATAGCCACAGAGAGTGGAAAGACATGATTTAGGCTTTGACATTTAGTTACTTTCACTGTGCACAGGTTTTGAAACACGAGACTTCCACGAGGATCTTTACTCCATATGTGCTTCAGCATTGGCAAATGTTCCAAAGTCAGAGTTCTCAATTAAGTTAGTAGCCCATGCTGGCTGACACACCCTAAGTTTTGTCCATCTATTTCAAATACAACTTCTAATGCATCACAACTAGTTACAAGCATTGCCTCCAGATTACTCAAGTGTTTTAGCACTTAAGATGACAATACATTATCTAACCTACTCTAATTCATCAAGAGTTTGCATGCATCTACATTTCAGACTAACTAGCAATCTAGCAAGTAGTATATGGTATAATTATAAGGATGTAACATTACTTACCATTCTCCTACAGTGCTCTGTTGCAGATATGGATCCTCTAGTGTGCACATTGAGATCCTCTTTAGATTGTCTATTTCTGTTGTTCCTCATGGACACTGCTTGCCAGGCAGGATCACTCCATTTAACCCACAACTGCGCCCTAGCATCTAGATGAATCCATGTACCCTCATCCTTTTTATCATGCACCTTGAATAGATTATTTGATAGTGCACCAGATCCCTTAGTTTTGAAAATCTTTCTGATCATATCATTATCTTCAGGTAACCACTTGTATTTTGCCTACATTGATAAAAAATATTAATTAGTCAAATACAAGTGTGCAGAATTTACAATAGATTAATAACAAGACTTTAAAGGATATTACCCCAAAATCTCTAAACCATATATCATGCACAGTGTCGGTTACATCTGTCTAACTTGTCCAAGGCTCTTCACACTTTCTTTTGAATATGGTAGTTATATCACGTGTCGCTCCAAAATCGAGATAAAACCTGTAAGTCCATATATATATATATAAATATATATATATATATATATATATATATATATATATATACACACACACACACACACACAACTATTCTTCTTGAATTAAATTTCATAATTAGAATAACTTACTGATCTTTGCTAGCTGGCTTGATCCAAATACGTCCATCTATATCCTTTCTCCCCCAACTGATGTTTTGTGCTGTAGACGATGTTGTCTCAGGATGTGGATATGCAAATGACCTAGCTGAAAGGTCACCTGATAAATGTAATATTGTAACTAAGGAGGGTGTAGGCCCAGTCTGAGAATAGGGAGGTGGGATAGTGGTAGGTCCAGTCTGAGAATGGGGAGATGGGGTAGAGGTAGGTCTAGTCTGAGAATGGGGGAGATGGGATAGAGGTAGGTCTAGTCTGAGAATGGGGAGATGGGGTAAAGGTAGGTCCAGTCTGAGAATGAAGAGATAGGATAGAATGGGGAGATGGGGTAGAGGTAGGTCCAGTCTGAGAATGGGGAGATGGGATAGAGGTAGGTCCAGTCTGAGAATGGGGAGATGGGATAGAGGTAGGTCCAGTCTGAGAATGGGGAAATGGGATAAAAGTAAGTCCAGGAAGAGAATAGGGAGATAAGATAGATGTAGGTCCAATCTGAGAGGTACCGCTCTCTCTCCCTCTCCCTCTGCCTACCATCTATATACAAAGGGTAATGATAAAATTCAATTAGGTACAATTAAATTAACATAGAAAATTAGAACAAAACTATTAAAGTAAACACATTAAAGACATCCACAATCATGCAATCATAATTTAAGAGTTCATAAATACATAACACAACATTTCATTATTAATTTCATTAAAAAAAACAAAATCTAGTCGGAATATGCTTCTTCCTCTTCTTCTTCTGTTGTTGCTTCTTCTTCTTCTTCTGTTGCTACTACTTCTTCTTCTTCTTCTTCTTCCTCCTCCTCCTACTCTCCCCCTTGCTCTTCTTCTTCTTCTAGTTCAACATCTTCATCCACTTCTTCCAAATCAAATTGGTTCAAGGTTGAACCGTGTACTTCCTCTGTTGGACCAGTTACATCAACAAGACTTTGATCAAGATCATCGTTTGTAACTATCATAGGCATTTGCAAGACTGACTCATCTTGGTATGGATTATCTATTTCAGGCTTTTTTGCTTCGGAAGTTTAAATCGTGCTCCGTGCCTTAGTTTTAATCACAACCACCACTCTTGCGCCTTGAGATCTTTGTGTGTAGTACACTTGCTCTGCTTGTTGTGCAAGAATAAATGGATTATAATTCTTATATCTTTTAGATGCTCTAACTTCAACAATTCCATAATTATCTATCCTTGTCCCTTGATTTGGGGTGGGATCAAACCAATCACATTTGAATAGAACTAACATCTTTAAGGGCCACCCAATATATTGCATTTCAACAATATCAGTTAAAACCCTATAGTAATCATTCTCCATTGTCTCATTCTCGCCACCTCGAACACAAACACCACAATTTGTTGTACTTATCCCTTGACCATCATTTTTTGTATTGAATTTGTAACCACTTATTGAATATGTCTGCCGCATGTTTACTTTCTTTGAGGGCCCCCATGCCAAACTCCTCAAAAGTTCATCTTCAATGTTATTACTAAACACCTATATCACAAATGAGTTAGTTAATTGATTTTACCTAAACAAATAATGGAGGAATTAACAGGGACATTAGGTAGATGATATTTAGCCTACATGTTCTTTAAACCATGTGGGAAATGTTATAGAGATTTGTTTGTCCACTTGCAAGACATTTAGACCAAGTTCTCATAGCAAATTTGCATATATGCTGAAATTGAGGATCACGGATTAAATCACTTCATAGATGTAATCATGATACGTGAAATTAAAAGTATATACAAAGACTTAATTCAAAAAAGCTCCACCTCAGGACAATTTAGAAGAACATATAAGTGTGCAGCATTTATTTACATTTCTTGCAAGATGCAAGATTTGCACTTTCCAATATTGATCGTGAAAATTAAAAATAGAGAATGGTAGATTGATAGAACAAACTTCACCTCCATCATCATTTCGTGAAACTTCTGTCCTTCTAGATGGAATAGTGGGTGGATAGTAATAAGAAGCAAAAGTAGAGGTCTCCTCCACTAAATAAGCTTCACAAATGGAGCCTTCAACTTTAGCTGAGTTCGTGACCTCATCTTTCAAGGTACGTATAAACCTATTAATTGAGAACATCAATGTAACAAATACCTTATGAGGCTTTAAATGAGAAGAATAAAAATAGATAGATGAATCAACCTTCAAATGGATACATCCATCGATATTGCAAGGGACCACCGACCCTTGCTTCGTAGAGCAAATGAATTGGAATGTGCTCCATTGAATCAAAGAAACTCAGAGGAAATATTTGTTCCAGTTTACATAAAATGATTAGAATGTTTTGCTCTATCTCATGTAATTTGTCCTTTCTCAGCAACGACGAAGTTAATTCTCTGATGAATTGACTGAACTCAATAAGTGCATTCCAAATGGGCTTTGGTAATGCCTTGAATGCAATTGGGAGCAAACGTTGCATGAACACATGGCAATCATGACTCTTCATACCAAACAACTTTGCTTCCCTCATGTCAACGCATCTAGTCAAATTGGATGCATACCCATCTGGTAGCTTTAATTGCTTAACTCATTCGCACATGGCTAATCTTTGTTGCTTAGTCAATGTGTATTGAGCTTTGAATTTTTTTAGCTTTCCACCTCCACCGCCCTATAGCTCTAGATCCTTTCGTCTACAATATTCTTCCAAGTCCAGTCTAGCATTAAAATTGTCTTTTGTCTTGCCTTTAGTATCCATAACTGTGTATAAGATATTAAGAAATACATTTCTCTTAATATGCATGACATCCAGATTATGAGGGAGAAGATTTGTTTTCCATTAAGGCAGTTCCCAAAAGATGCTTTGTTTTGTCCAATTGTGATAAATACCATACCTTGGTGGATTTTCTCCTACTGATTCAGTTATGTTAGGTATATGTCTTACCCTATCCCACACTTCTTCACCAGTCAACCTTTGTGGGGGTAATGAAGTTTCAACAAGTCTTTATCTAAAAGCATTTTTGTTCCTTCTATAGTAATGATCATGTGGCAAGAATTGACAGTGACAATCAAAAAATGATGTCTTTCGGCTATGTTTAAGTGTCAGTGCTTTTGAGTGCTCCATACAAATTGGACAAGCAAGTTTTCCCATTGTCATCCAACCTGATAACATCCCATATGCGGGGAAATCATTAATCATCCACATCAAACAAGCCTTCATGACAAAGTTTTGTTGTCGTGAGACATCATAGGTTATGACACCGGTACTCCACAGAAGTTTTAGTTCATCTATAAGCGGCTGCAAGTACACATCAATTTTACTTTTTGGATTGGAAGGGCCTGGAATTATGATAGTTAAGAACATGAACTCTCTTCTCATGCACATACATGGAGGTAGATTGTAAGGAGTAACGATTACTGGCCAACATGAATAAGTCTTACCTGTTTTGTCAAATGGAGCGAATCCATTAGCACATAACCCTAGCCTCACATTTCGGGGGTCTTCTGCAAATTCAGGATAAGTTTTGTCAAAATATTTCCAAGCTTCTCCATCAGATGGGTGAGACAAAGAACCCGTCCCCCTCTCATTCTCATGATGCCACCTCATTTGAGACGCCGTTTACATTGAGGAATAAAGTCAATGTAGCCTTGGGATAAGTGAAAAATACCACATTTTTTTCTGAGGTGATTCTTTGACCTTACCATTTCTAGTGATGCTTCTATAACGGTCCTCACCACAAAATATACAACTACGAAGATTCTTATAAGGAGGATGATAAAGCATGCATCCATTTAGACAACAAGAAATCTTTTTGCATCCCAGCCCTAGTTATTCCACTGCTTTCTTTGCACGATAGAAGTTTCTAGGCATTCGATTATCCTTCGGCAATGCATTTCCCATAAAATCCATCCATTGATTAAAACAAGTCTCGGAGATATTGAAATCAAATTTGATACTAAGAGCTTTACATGCAGTTGACAATTCAGAATAAGTGTCACAACCATCATATAAAGGAGCTTGTGCAGCTGATAGCATTTCAAAAAATCTTTTGGCTTCTGGGTTAGGATCTTCTCTTATTTGTTCTGCATAACCAAATCCTTGTTGCTCAATGTAATTGCCAATAGAAGGTCCAGCAGCATCCATTATCATCTGCTCATACCTATTGAAATCTTCCCTTACCATACTACTTCTATAGTATGAGTTGTCTGCAACCACTAGGGGAATGGGAGGCCTTGGTTCGTCATGGTTAGTCTAGTAATAGTAATCACTCATAAACCCCTTCATATACAGGTGTGTCTTGACTTCATCAACAACGTGATCCACCTTACATTTGCATTTTTTACATGGACACCTCAACTTTCCTATTGTTTTAAATTGATCTTGTGCACAAACAAACTCAAAAAACTCGTTAACCCCCCCCCATGAACTCATCTGTAACTCTTCTCCTGTCATGACCCACCCTTTTATCCATCAACTTCTGATGCTCAGGAATGTCCATTCTGTTTTTACTTTAAAAATAGACAAGAGGCATGTCAATCAAAATACACTAGCCCACTATTTAAATAAAATGTAAATAGTTAGACGAAAATTGAACAACCAACTTCAAAGATAAAGAGTGCTTTTACTATAAGGACATTCAAACTAAAGTCATGAAAAAATCAGCATGATTATAACATGTTTTTCACATATTTTTTCATGATTATAACATGTGAAAAACTTTTACCACAACAAAATCTTTCAGGTATTCATTAATTATCCCAAGTTTTTCCATGCTCCATAATCATTTTATAACATATTTGTCAAAAAATTATGGCATGACCCTCTTTTATCTTTTCGAGTTTGAGGAATTATCTATAAAACGAAACTGCATTTCAAAATCAACATAATTAAAGAACAACTAAACTTACCTAAGCTTATATTGCCACCAGCACCACTACAACCCCACTACAACCCAAGAACAGTCCCTATTAAATTAAACAGCACAAATAATAATCATAATCATTAGAACTTAAAATGAAAAGAGAGAGAGAGAGAGAGAGAGAACCTGAGAGCAAGCTCTTGGAATGTCTTGTTCAAGCTGGCTAAGCTTTAATCTACTTGACTCTAGCTGCTGCACATAAGTAGCTATTATGATTTTTCCCATATAATTTCAAACAAATTCACGCGGCTTTTCCTTTTATGAGTTTCTTAACGTATGTGCCATTGATTATGATAATTAATATTTGAGATATTAAATTTTTTAGAATGGTTGTGGTAAGGTTGAGGCATAATCTTTAGATATTTTTAGACTTTAAAAGGATTTTAATTGTTTGAAAGACTTTCTAAATGGGACAGAATTAATTTTACAATAATATTTATAAAATATTTTAGTCAAAGATAATAATAAAAATATTTAACAAACATTTACATTCTTTTTCCTATATATAATGATTTTTTGAAAAAGAAAAGGCAGAAAGCAGATTTTTAATCTTTTGTACTAAGCCATATGTATGTTGTTTTTGGTTAAGTCTAACTCAATTATGTATTATTACATTATTAAATGAAATAGATTATGATAATTAATATTGAGATATTAAGTTTTGGGGAATTGTTGAGATAAGGTCGAGTCTTTTAACTCTTAACATTTGGAGGAATTTTAAATTAAATTATTTCAAATATTTACATTTTTTGCATATAATAATGTTTTTTAAAAAGAAAAGACGAAAGACAGGTTTAGTAGTTTTTGGTACTAGGCCCTATGTATCTTCTATAAGAATTATTTATGTCGTTTTTTTAATATGATATTTTTATGTTCTTAAAAAAGGTATCAAAATCCACATAAATATACCTACTTAGTACTTATATATATAGCTTTCATTTTTCAATAGAAGCATTACTATTCACAAATGCACTAATCGATGTTTCAACTTTAGGAAGGAAAAAGAGGACCTATTTTGAGAGTTTGCATAGAGTTTAAGATTATCCTAAAAATATAAACGACTACACTAACAGTAGCTAGGGATAAGCAGTAGAGGTTTACAACCAGTTGATCCTGGCTAGGGACAGTCAGTATCTCCCATCCTTATCAGTAAACTTCTCAAAAAATTCCCAAGCCAAAGATGTTTTAGTTCTTTTTGCACTAGGGGCTGAACTAATCTCAGTTTGATCTTCTTCATTAGACATGTTTTTGAATTTTGAGTAATTGACACTGGCAGTGTCACTAAACATGGTCAGTTTCAGTTAAATTGATAGACAACTCAGCCACAACAGCAACAATTTCAAATTTTAGCATGCTTGCATGACAGAGGAATTAATAGACAGAGTTATTAATTATGATAGTGTCCATGTTATTAGAAAGATAAATTTGAAAATCAATGGCAAATTAAGAAGATAAAAACTACTTTACAACATACCAAGCAGGCTACGAATAATTGGGAACTTTTTGCCAAGAAGCTTCACTTTTCCTTGAACATCTCCAAATAATGCCCTATGGGAAACCAAGACAGCTCTTGTCGCCTGAGCTTGACTAATCACATCATCTATCTGAGAAAGTGCAGGAAAAGTAAATCAAGAATCATCTAAATAGGATAATAGAGTCATGTTTAATAAGAGCTGAAAAGAAAAAAAGATTCTACAAACCCATTATAACTTTATGTATGCAGTACTAACTGAAGAAATCTAAAAATGAACCTAGGCATTGACAAACTTATAAAAACAAACAAAGGGTAAAAGGGTATAAATTTCTTACATCCTAAGAAGATATTTTCAACCAGCATCCATAAGCATCAATAACATTACATATAAAAGCCACATTACATACCAAACTAACCAGATTTTATTAATCAACTATAAAATCATCTAAAAGCCATGAATTATCAAAAGAGAAAGTGTTCAAACAGTGTTTCTCTTCTTGACAAATCAATTAAGATAAAACACACCACAAAATAGAGCTAGAGATAAGATAAACTACTCTTCACTATATATGCAGATTGTAACTAGTAGAGAAACCAAGCTATATGACACTACACAGAGACAAGGAATGACACATTCTGTTGCAAAACATGTTCAGTTGTGCATACACATTCTCCCATACTGCATCATGATTTTGAATTCTTCATAGCTAAGCACTCCATCACCATTCAAATCAAAGTGATTGATCATCACTCTGTATTCATCCATAGACTTTGATTCTCCCAACTTGCCAAGCATCCTCTTCAAGCTCTTGGGTGTTATACCCACACATTTGATTTAATATTTGATATGCAAGTCCTATGCTTAGAATTGAAGGCAGTTTAAAAGAGTTAGGAGAATGGTTACCTATAAAATCAATGATGAGACGACCATCGCAGAAGCGTCCAGCAAGGGTGTGGAAAAATCAATGAGTAAGCCTTATGGTTCTCTTTAGTCCCTTTTATTTGCATGTAGATCAATACCCCTCCCTCTACCTGCTTTCCTTTTCAGGAAGAAGAAGCAGCAGCAGACAAAGTTTAATATTTTTTATTATTTTCATAAAACATCTCTTGAACTTTAGCACTACACAAGGTGTCTAACATAGAGAGTTTGTCGTAACAGAGCATCGTTCTCAGCCTCAATAATTGTTCTTACTTAAAAAAATAGTTTTCATATAATAACCATAAATTTAGCAGGTACATTAACTATATATTGGAGAGTCAGAAATTTAGTTTTATTACTAGTGTCGAGAAAGCATGCTAGTAAACTAAATATACTGAGGTACAACAATGACAACGACATTCATAACAACAAAGTATACTTTTTAGCAGGGTAATAGCTTTAGCTTATTTGATATTTGACACAATCAACCTTGTTGGTTGCTACTGTTAACCTATCCATTTCAACACAGGAGGGACAAATAGCATAGCATGAACCCATGTCATGTCCTGCTTGAAATTGAAAGATTCGGGAACAAAATAAAGTTGACACACACCTTTATTACGTGACCCGCCTAAATCGACCCGAGAAGGAACCTGAACCCAACAAATTAGAATTAGGTAGCGAGCTGCATATGGGCAAACTTAGGCTAGGGACAACCTACATTTGACTCTATTTGCAAGTCCAAAACCTCAATTTGCCAATCAAAGCCAATTACATCACAAAGCCCCAACTTTAGTTTCACCAAACCCTCATCAAACAAATTTTTTTTCAATTATTCCTAATTATGGGCAAAATTCAACAAATTGAATATGGAAACATATTATGCATGAGCTCAATTGCATATCCATACAATCAATTTGCAGAAAACCTCATGCTACAAGAAAAACCCCAATTTCACATAGTGTGAACCCTAACCAAGCAATTAACACAATTCCACCTCATTTACAATCAATCTCCAAAAATCCAACAATGGAATCAAGTTAACAATGCACTCAATTACAAGATTAAATCATCAATTTATCATAAAATGCTTTTCACACAAAACTCCCAAATTGACACATTCAAACCCTAAGCATGCAATTAACCCAAAAAAATGAAAACACTCATCATCCAAAACATCAAAGAAAACCCACCATTAATTTTTAGAATGAGCAAAAAACCAAACAAATCTATGGGTCAACTTGGAAGATATTCTGGGCAAAAAAGCATGCCTTACAAAATGGCAATAATGGGGGAGAGGAAGAGAGCACGAAGATGGAGAAAACGTAGGGAAAGAGAGAATGCGTGACTAAGGGAAAAGAGGAAATGAACGAGGAGAGGTCGTGTGTGGTAGTGAGAATGGAGGAGAGGGTGTCGTGAGGAGATGGTGCCGTGAGGAGAGGGTGCAGTGTTCTGCTCATGTGATGAAGGAAAAAAGAAAAGGGAGAATTGCTTTTAGGTGTGGAAATTGAAAGTGTGGGTGAGGATTTTTTTTTAATAAGAGTATGAGATGTACCGCCCGGCGGTAGAAATACCGCCTAGCGGTAGTAAGACAGAGACTCGAATGAGTTTCCAGAGGCCGCTAGGCGGCGTATCTGTCTCGAATGAGTTTCCAGAGGCCGCCCAGCGGCATAATACGCCGCCTAGAGGCCTAAAGTCAGAAGCCAACAATTTTTTTTTTATAAACATTAGAGACGGAACAAACATCCGTCTCTATCTTATAAAAAAATTAAATAATATATAATTTAGAGATGGAAAACACATCTGTCTCTAATCTATTTTAATTATTTTAAAAATTTATTTGACAAAATAGAGACCGAATTAGAGACAAAAAATTAAGAGACAGATATATTTCGTCTCTAAATTTCGTCTCTAAACATATTTAACTTTTTAAAACATTATATTGACACAATAGAGACGAAATTAGAGACGAAAAATTTTGAGATGGATAAATTCTGTCTCTAAAATCCGTCTCTAAGTAAGTCTGACTTTTAATTGACCAAATAGAGATGTAATTAGAGACGAAAAATTCAGAGACGGGTAAATTCTATCTCTAAATTTCGTCTCTAAGTTTTAAATTTTATCTTCCATCTCTGATTCATCAAATCCGTCTCTGTTTTCATCTCTATTAGGGACATAATTTTTTTTATCTCTAATTTTCGTCTCTAAATCAAAAATTTCTAGTAGTGTAGAATCCTCTTCCTAGTCACTCCCAATCTCCTTAACCCTTGCTATTTCTAGAAAATGTAGAAAAAGGGAGAAAGGAAATAAGGAAATACCTTAGAAAATAAAAAAGAAACGATAAAAAGAAAGCAAAATTCTAGAAAGAAGGACTTCGCTATGATCGCTATTGCAGAAACTATCATGGTCCTCCATAGAAACTATTCAAAAATTGCCTTGCTCACCAGAGAAAAGAAAGGAAAGAGAAGATGGAGAGTAGAAATGAACTCACTCTCTGCCACTTCCTTTTTATAGGCATCCACACTCCCTCAATTGTCACCATCAATAAGGCGGTAGAAGCATAATTTTGCACTAACTTGAAAAGATGGCAGTGCAAAAATCAAACAATGACTACTTCTCTCTACATGACATGTTATGGTACAACGCTCCCAAAGTAGTTGAAGCAACATTGGCTCCTATACGAAGCATTCACAGAAGCCAAGTGACAATTCATCAAAGGACACACCTCGCGACCACAGGTGCCAGATCCCAGTTAAGATGAGAAATGGCCTTGAGCAATACCACGACGACATATCTTGACAATGTTGCTACAAGACCCAAGTTGTTGGGGGCACAATCCACTTTAACCGCGAATTGCAGATCCTAATCGCTTGGGGGCACAACGACATTATACAAAAGATCACAATAGCAGGCTTGGGCCCTTTAAAACTAGGGGCAACCAACTAGAAGCTTTCAATATAGAACTATGGTTCTTCACTATGAATCTTTTCGCAAAACGAATCTTGGCTTTATCTCGCGCCTGGACGAATTCTTGCGATTGGGACATTTACTGTTCCTGTTAGACATGGCATGTCGTACCTCGACGTTCCATTGTTACCTCAGAGTGCATAGCTGGGACAACTGTTCTAGACCGTTATTCCAAAACTAGGGCCCAATAGAAATAGCCCAATCTGGCTAGCCTAATCACAGCCTTGGCCTATTGCAGCTCCACAAGCTTAATTGCCTAGCTTATGAATTATTACTATATCCTAACAGCATCTCACATTTAATGGAGATATTTAGGGATCAAGTCTACTCATAACTACCTATCCTAATTAAAGGAGACTTTATCTTATAAGATATTACTTCTCTAGCTAGTAATTCCATCCTATAAATAAAAGGGTTAAGCCACTTAAGTATGCATCTACTCTCATACACTCTCTCTTTTCTAGTGTAAATCCTAACTTAAATGTCAAAGTGCTTTACAGGTATACCAAATCCTCTCCACACCACTGTCGCATAAGAAGGAGCCCCCTAATCCAACCACTTATCACTGTTTGGAGCGCAATCAAGTACTACTTTCTACTCACGGTTCTGAGTAGGAAGGATTAAGTCCTTCATTTGTTTGGTATGACTTACTAAAAATACACAACTTTAGAATATTAAAGCACCAAAGATCTTAATTTATATATTAAGCACGTACATATAATGAAAAGAAAAATGAAGGCCTGTTTATACAATTGAGAATTCCTTCTTATTGATAATGTTTGTCATTAATAAAATAATGAATGCATTATTTTTTTTCCCTTGATTGATACCATGGGTTTTCAAATTTGAAATATTCAATGCTTTATATATATATATATATATATATATAAAATAAATCATTTGAATATGTGGTGCATAATAAATCATTTGAATATATGGTGCATAATAAATCATTTGAATATATGGTGCCGCTAAATGTTTAAAATTTGACTTATTAGATAGCAAACTATTCAAAAAAATGTGTTTGAATTGGAGAGAAAATAAAGTATATATAAAGGTCACATTTGTCTAAAACTTCCCTGAAATGAGCCTGAAAATATATATTATTATATAGAATAGATATAAATATAGATTTCTTTGATCAGTTTTTAACATATAGAAATGTAATAAGACATGCCTTAAAAATGTTGTAACTTTGACATATGTTTAGCAATTCATCTAGTAGGACATTGTTTACTTACCTAAACACATTAAATTTAGGATAAAATTTTACTACTCTTGCCACAAAATCTCGATGGTGATAAAAAGCTTCAACACACAAATGCCTAACATATGCTTTTTGGTTCTTATACACCAAAGATGTACCAAGGCTACATCTTTAAAGTGGACCGATCCCACTAAAAGGTCCTTGTAAGTTTTAGGACATCATACAATAGGGAAAAAACTGCAATTGTTATATTAAATCCAAGATTCCTACGTTAAGATAAAATAATTATACAAACATAGAAGAATGTTAGTCCTTATTCTCACCAGCATGAAAAGATTTTTTTTTTTTTAAGATTATACTAGCTTATAGATAGATGTATACTTCAATAACAAAGGGATATAACAACTCCTTATAAGAAAATTATGTACTAGATAGCAAAAACACAGAAGCAAATAACACACAAAATATTATTATTATTATTTTAACTCAAAACATTAGCCGTAGAGCTATAAAATAAAGGAAAAAATGTAGATACACAATAAAAAGCAACTATAGAAGTTACATAGACTAAATAATTTTTTACTTTTCTTTATATTAACCTAGAATGAGAGAGGAAAGAAAAAAACAATAGAAAATGTTAAGTAATATAATCGGTTAAGTTTTTGTCTTAAAAGTGTTTAAGTATCTGTCACCACTCTAAAATAAACAAAAGTATCAAAATAGAACTATAATACTTGATATAATCCATATCAACAAAAGATGAAGTTAAGAGGATATTCTTTCTATGTCTGCCACAAATTTCATTTTCAATCAAACATTAATTGATTGAAATAATAATTATAAAATAAATCAAGAATAACTAAATTTTGACATAAAATTAATTTGGCCATAATCTCGCTAGGTATTAAGATTGATGAGTCTAATTGACATAGTTATATGGATGTATAATTACTATTTGATTTGGAAGCTTGCTTGGTCATTATTTTTTTTAAATTATCTCAAATTTAATCATATATTCAATGCATTTTAATTTACAGAAAGTTAAAAATAATGAAGCAATGATTTGTCTAATTATAAAATAAATTAAAAATAATTAAATTTTGAATTAAAGTTTTAGACATTCTGGGAAGGTGTTAAGATTGTTTATTTTAATTTCATAATTATGGGAATATGTAAGACTTTTTAATTAGGTATCTTACTTGGTCATGACTTAAAAAAAAAAAGGATTTATTTCGAGAAATAGAATTTTGGTATGAGATACCCATAAGAAGCCTTATTTGACTCTAGGAAAATGATTATAATCAGACTCAGATTGTTTTTGCACATAAATCTTCAACAAACACAGAAGCATTATTCAATTGTTCCAAACATTTTATATTGAATTTAAGTAAAATACTGAAAATACAAATGAAAATTATTTACGTTACTTTCTAAGAGAAACAAAAAATACGGAAAATACAAATTAAAAAGTATTTACATAACATTTTAAGAGAAAAAATTAATATTTAATTTTTCATTTTCTTTCAACTACAGATCAAATCATAACAATTGATCAAGTAAGATTCATTTATAATGACTATCATCCAAAATATTTAAAAGCAAAGAAGGCAAAATCATGCAAAGACAAATTATACATGACATTTCGAAGATTCTTAGGAAAAAAATTGTTAATAATGATATAAAAACTTACTTTTGAATATAGAAACCTCAGTTAAAAAGTAACTTGGAATATTCTCATAAAAAATCAAATAAAAAAATCAAAAGAAATAGATAAACATTAGTATTTGATAATAATAAAAAGTATTGAAAGCACAAAATTCATAAAGCAAATAAAGTTAATGGTTAATAAGAAACTGATTTCGAGTTTGAACATGGAGACAACTTCACTGACTACTTAAAACATAAAACAGTTATAAATGAAAAACTCGCAATAAGAAAAAGGATGAAAGCATAGAAAGAAAAAAACTATAATGAAAGTGCAATTTGAAAGATATGAATGAAAATATAGAAGTGAAAGATTAAAAAATTGTAACATGAAGAAGATAAAGATTAAAAATAAAAAATAAATCCTTATATGATCAGGTTTGGATTTCTGGAAGGTCACGTAATAATAGAAGCATAGAAGATAAGTAAGATAATTTCAAATAAACCTAGCTACATCTGGAAACAAAAAAAAAAAACCAAGATGGTGAGAAAAAAAATAAACAAAGAGGAAAAAAAGGTGATTGGAAAAAATAAAAGAAATTGAAATGATTTCATGTTTATAGACAAAGCAGTAGGAATAGACATTCCCATGACCATGCATTCAAATTTCAAACTTAGGCTGTGTTTAGTGCAACTCATAGTATAAAATATAATAGTATAAGATAATAAGATAAGACATGATAGTATAAAGATCCTGATAAGCTCTTACACTATCAAATGTTTGATCAACATCGTATAAAAGAATTGAATTTATACAAAATTATTTATCATAACAATATTATTCTTTCGAACAACAACCTTTTTCAATGGAAACCCATAAGACATCAATTTACCCTGGTTTGTGCAAATCTGCAGTTAATAGAACCATTTCTGGAATAAGTTGACATCAGTTTTCTAACCTACGACTGAGTTTTTTACCCTTGAACACAAAGAAAAAAATAAAACCTCATGACTAAAAAAAATTACAAATACATTAGTTCAGTAAAATGATGACGGTGGAGTCGCAGATCTTGTCAATCCGACGAACATCACTGCCTTCACTGGTAAGTAGGAAGAAACATTGACGACCATAGAGGTGCTCTGAAAACCTTCATCTTTTGTCCTTAGATCCATTTGTCTTTTGCTCTCTCATGGTGGAGAAGGCAACCAGTGGAGTCGTTTCTCTCTCCACCATGCCCAGATCTAAGCTTCCATGGAGGTTTGTAGGAGAGAAAAAATCAAGGAGAGAAAAGTCTAGGTGGCCCGCAGTGGTGCAAAAACTAGTGATCAGTGGTGGTAGACCAGGGGTGGTTAGCATGGGTTCTGATTGGTTGGCTGGCCTGCCACAACTCCTTTTCGATTCCTCTTTTGTGGTGGTTCAACGATGATATGGTGGCAGTCTAACAATGATTTGATGGGGGTTTGATAGTGATATGGTGGCAGTCCAACGATGGTATGGTAAAAGTCTAACTGTGTTGTTGGCAGAGAAAGAGTGACTTAGAGCAAGAGGGATGAAATTGAGAGGTAGGGTGAAAAGACATATCCTATCAAGTCTTATCATGAGATGAGAGAAATGATATTATTATGATGTTATAATAGGATTAATTTTATTATACTATCAGGTAAGTATACTAAACATCTGATAAAAATATGATAGCATTAATTTATATTATCAAATTTTACATTCTTATACGATACAGGAAACGCAGTTTTAATGATAATTGAAAATCTATTCATTAATTCCTTAATATAATAATGATACTTGATTGAATTAACTTCCTTATTATTGAATTGATTCCTTATATATAATAATGATAATTTTAAATTTAAATGAATATTAACGTTGAATGATATAAACATCAAATGAGTATATTAAGTAATTTTTAAAAAAAATTCGTAATTTCCTTATATAATACTTAAACAATCAATCAATTATATATAAAAACAGTGTGCAATCTTTTACTTGGAGTTAATATTCAATCAATTAACAAGTTGCCTATTAATATGTAAACCATAAATTTATCACCTTTTCAAATTTTTGTAGTTTTTAAATTTAAAAATTTTAAAAACCTTATTATCAATAAAAAGTTTTAAAAAATATAAAAATTTGAATACCTAATAAGATGACACATAGAAAAGATTTCTTAAATAGAAAAATTCAATTTAATATATATAGATGTCACAAACTAATCTAGAATGGACGGTGACCCCATTCAAATAATTAATATCATAAATTCATATGCACACAGACATGTCACAAACAAATCTATAATGGACGGTGACGGTGACCCCATTCAAATAATTAATATCATAAATTCACACGCACACACACATGTCACAAACTAATCTATAATGGATGGTGACCCCACTCAAATAATTAATATCATAAATTCACACGCACACAAACAATATATATAATTTTGTTTCTTTTTATTTATCTTTTAATACTTTATAAAATTTAAGGATTATATTAAATAATTTTAAATTAAATAAAATATAAATTAATATGATTAAATTATTTTTTCTATTGAATATGTGTAAAAAATTATAAAAATTAATTAATATATATAATTATTAGATTTAATAGAGATAATAAATAATAAGATAAAATTAATAAAACTAATTAATATAACTTTAAAATTCTAAAATTATAGATAAATTAAAATAAAATAAACTTTTTAAAAAAATTAAAAAAGAGCGAAATGATAACAATAAAGATGGAGTATAATAAAGATGTTGCAAACTAGTGTATAATGGATGGTGACCCCACTCAAATAATTAATATCATAAATTCACAAACTAAACTACTTGCAGTGCGCCTGTGCCCCACCTTGGTCTTCGTTCTTTCAGAGTGTCCAATCAAATATGTTCATTCCTACCTATCAAAAACCTGTGTTTGTTCCTTTTTTCAGACCAAGCAGCCTGCTTTTCTTCTTTACTCTCTTTCTTTATAATTCTCTTTTAATATTTTTCATAAAAACTAAAAATAAAATTAAATAGTCTTAAATATAAAAAAATATAATATAATGTAACTAAATTGTATTTTCTCTTACTCTATTAACTCTTGCCATTAATCTCATATGGTATAATAAATTCTCTGTCCATTAAGGAGGATAAAATTAGAAAAATGAATTAATATTTTTTTAAAATTCTTAAATAACAGATAATATGAGATAAATCTAAATTTTTAAAAAGGCAATTATTAAGAGACAAAGAGATTATCTTCCTACTTCATGCTTGTATGTAGGGTGTGAACGGGTTAATATAAGTTAAGTATTTGAAGTTTATATTTGACTTGTGAAAAAAAATATGTTACTTAAGATTGATTGATTGATTTAAATAAGTCACATTAAAAATTTAGACTTAATTTGTTTAAAAAATATGCAATTTAAACTTGGATTGGTTAACTCATTTGTAATTTGATTATTTTTTTTAATTCTCTCCTTAAATTATTTTAAAATTTAATTTAGTATTTGATAGAATATGAAGTCAAAACAAAATGAGAGTAAAAACTCGTTTAAAATTAGAATTAAGTAAATGGTAAATAATAATATATAAAAGTACAATTCTCTGAATAAAATTAAAATTTATTATGTAATAATAATATATAAATTACAATTATTTATACATTTTCTTATGTAAAATTATAATTTATTTTTTGTGATTGAATATATATATATACACACATACACACATACATATATGAGCTATTCACAAGTTTGTAATATTAAGTTTATAAAGTTTGAACTTGATTTATTTATATAATCGAACCTAAATTTAATTTTTTAAACTTTTTGGTTTAATTAAATAAATAAATTTGATTGAGTATTTAATTAATCGAATTTGAATAGTTCATAAATAGTTAAACTCATTTAAGCCTTACTTATATGTATGTTTTCTTTCTTTTTGTTAGAATATCTAAAATATATATTGAAATTAAATTAAGTTTAATTTTGTGTTATCTTAGGGATCTTATTTTTACATAATTAAAGATATTATTTTCATTATATTTGATTGTATTTTCTTTTTTATATAGACTTCATCTCCTATAAATAGGGAATTCTCTTATACACATTGATTAATTTAGAGATAATTATGAGAATATATAGAAATATTCTCCATACTTTTTCTATGTCCATATTTCTCTATTTTCTAAAATAATATTAGAGCTGTACCATCCTCCGTAACTTATCTCATCACTATTTCGCTTCATAGTTCACAAAAATTTGGAACTCTGATTAGTCGGCTCTCAAGTCGTGTTCTTTTTTCGACTTCCTCTCTCTATCTCTTTGTCGTCACTTTTTCTCTCTTATCTGTAGTTGGTTCCGTCTCCGCTACGCTCCTCCGTTGTACGTCTCCGCTACACTCCTCCATTCTACGTCTTCGCCATGCTTCTCCACTTTTTCATTGCACTCCCAATCAATTCTGCCTGATCTCGCATCTATTATTAGTTATGTCTGATCCAGCATCTCCGATATGTATCTTTGTTCAGTTTCGCTTATTAGTTCCATCTGATTCAGCCTGAAAGATTGATTTTGTCTTTGTTGCTCCAGCCTCTGATAAGTTATGTCTGATAAATTGGCTTTATTGTAGTTATTTTCAGCCAAATGCAGATTGGTCTCATCCCAAATGCAATTTGGCTTCATTCCCATTGTGATCGTCCCAAATGCAGTTTGAGTCTCTTAGCTTTTCTAAGATCTCGACGTTGTATTTTTAGAATATTTTTAATTTATTTAATTTTTGTGTGTCTAATTATAACAAACTAAAATTTAACTTCAACTTGAGGAGAAGTGTTATAATATTTAGAATATATCTTGAAATTAAATTAGGCTTAATTTTGTATTATCTTAAAAATCTGATTTCTTCATAATTAGAGATATTATTTTGATTATATTTTATTATATTTTCTTTTTTTATATAGACTCTATATCATATAAATGAGAAATCATTTTATATAAACTAATTAATTTAAAGATAATTATGAGAATATATAAAAATATTCTTTATATTTTTTCTATCTCTGTTTCTCTGTTTTCTAACACTTTTTTTTAATTTTATGTATTTTACGTTGTTTTTTTTTTTGAACGAGGCCTGAATTTTGCGTATTAATTACATGGGCAACCTATTAATGAAATTGGAGCAAGAAGAGAAGTTTGTACCGTTTCTTCTTTGTCTTCCTACTTCGTGCCTGTATGTATGCTTTCTTTCTTCTTCTTCTTCTTTTTTTATTTATGACGAGGCCTGAATGATTGCCTATTAATTACAACAGAACTTTAAGGGTAAAGTTATTAATACTCATAATTATTGAATTACTTAGTTACATTCCCTATTAATTAATTATAATTTTTTTATATATTTATTAAATTATTAATAATTAATAAAAAGTGTAAATAAACATTTGAAAAGACCAATAAACTCCTCCGCAGTCTAATATTGAAATTGAAGCAAGAAGAGAAAGTCTGTATTTATTACGTATCGTGTACGCAAGTAGCCCTCACACAACTCCCTTCCCTCCCGTGAACAGCAGGGTTCTCATTCGCTTTTGAACAAGAATAGGACGTGTTGCCTCCACGTCCATGTGGACAATACATGGGAATGAGATAGACATATATGGCCTGGCTAAGCTTCCAGGTCATTTTAAATGAAACACAGACCGAAGAAAACGAAATAAAGAAAGAAAGAAAAACACATGCACAATGAAAGGTGCTTGCTATTGCAGCAATGCATCCATGAAAGTGAAACCCACCAACGTCTTACAAGTAAAAATTAGAAGTTTTACATCTTAAAAATCTTAGAATGAGAGTGATGTTATGAAAATAATTGAAAAAAAACATAAGTGATAAAGAAAAAATAAAAAAAATAAATATTATTGGTCAATATTAAAGGTGTGTATTACATAAGGCATTAAAGCAGTATTTATAGTCTAAATGTGAGATAACCAAAATAAAATTAAATCCTAATCAGATATAAGTTTCCCAATAACCAAATCCTAGATAGAAACAAGTTTCCTTATAATCAAATTCTAGGAAGTCAAGATAAGATAATAATAATTTCTTGTAATATCTTTTGAACATTCACTTTCAATAATATTTCATAACATTCTCCCTTGGGTGTCCATTAGGAATATGCTTCATTAAAACTTTATTAATAAAAAATCTAGTGAGAAAAAAAAATCTTAAGAAAGGAAAAAGAGTATAATTAATATCCTTTGTGTGAGAACTATTTCATTAAAAATCTTATTAAAAAAAACCTTATAGGAGAAAACCTTAATCAAGAAAAAAGAGTACAATATTTCGCCCATTTGATAGCATCACTTAAGGTCTTTAGATTGATATATTCTCTCCCTAGTGTTGGAAACATTCATATCCAACATATACTCTTAACTTTCTTTGGGGACCTATTATGGTGTGATGTAGTGGAGCAATCATAACTATATTACACATATGAAAATTCTGATATGGGAAACATTTGGCTTCTTGCCAAAATCTTACTATAGAGGGGGCATCTCCTTATACCAACAAGTGCTGCAGTCTTTTAAATAACATTCTCCCTAGCAAAATTGTGAGTTTTGTTCTCATAAACTATTATCTAACTATCAATTAAAGGTGTTCAATATTTACACCAATGACCATATTATAATTACTAAAAGCATGAGAACTGAGAAGTATATCCACCAACATTATCAAGACAAATTGTCTTAATTACATTATTTAAAAATTGTGCTTCTAATTTGTGCAAGTAATCTCACAAATGATAGATTGTGAGGGAAAATAAGTACACATGTGACCATCTTGTAGATGCATCTACTAAAACCATAAAGGACCCACTCTACATGGTGGATGAATTGGTTTCAAATACTACCTTGAATATGTTCCAAAAAATCTAGGAGATTCTGTAACATCCCAAAATTTTCTATCTCTTAAACAGTAATTTTGACAGTTAACAAAATTTTACTATTTAGTAATTTCTGGATACTGTAAAATTATTTTGATTATTTTGTTAGCGTATTTAATCATTTTGAGTGATTTACTCCGAGTCAGGAAAATAAAATTTTTTGGGTCGGGAAAAACTTTACGTAATTTAATTTTTATCGTTAGGTTTTAATTATTTTACGTGATCTGATTTGATATTTATGTGTTTTCTAATATTTGTAATTTTTGTGGATGATTATGAATTTTTTTACTGTATGGGCCAAGGTGGTCCTATGTGGGCCCGGTGGCCATAATTGTGGGTCCCTGCAAAGTAAAAATTTTTCTACGGATAAAAATTTGTACTTGTTTAGACGGAGAACGGATGATCTTACTAAACTTGAATCTGAAACTGTTTTTATAATTTTCTTTTCTTGTGTTTTGTATTGTATTTATTTATCAAAGTGATAAAAATACAAGATAAAAATATTATTTGTAGGGTATATAATGATAAAAATAATAAAAATTATCTCGAAGTCAACAAAGATGGCTTGACTTGATTTGTACCCTTGGATGAGAATACTTAGTTTGGAGATTAACCATTGATTTAATCAACGGTTAAGAAACAAACTTAATAAAGAAGCATTGGATAATCACCATTGATTTAATCAATGGTGTGAGTGTAACACCCTAAATTTCCCATCTCTTAAACAGTAATTTTGACAGTTAACAAAATTTTACTATTTAGTAATTTCTGGATGCTGTAAAATTATTTTGTTTATTCCGTGAACATATTTGATCGTTTTGAGTGATTTACTCCGTGTCAGGAAAATAATAATTTTCGGATCGAAAAAAATCTTTCTGTATTTATTTCTCTTAACTGTTAATTATTTTTAACAATCTGACTTGATTTTCATACGTTTTCTAATTTTTGTGATTTTATGTGTGATTTTGAATTTTTTTCTATTGTGGGCTCCACGAGGTGTTTGTGGGCCCAGGTGACCATACGTGGGCCCAGGTGGGTCCCTCGAAGTGAAAAATTTTTCTACGCATAGAAAAATTTGTACTGTTTAGACGGAGACAGGGGATCTTACTAAACCTGAATCCGGAAACAGTTTTAAAAAATTTATTTTGTACTGTAATTATTTATCGGAAGATAAAAATACAATAAATATATTCTTTCGTGAGATTTTTAGTAGATAAAAATGCAAATTATATTGCTTAAGTCAACATTAGTGGTTTGGATATCCACTATTGATTCAATTAACGGTTAAGAAATAAATTTAATAAAGAAACATAAGATAATCATCATTGATTTAATCAATGGTGTGAGAATAAACTCAATTAGCAGTTTCTTCAATATCAACCGTAGATTTAATCAATCGGTGTAAATTTGATTATATAAAGTGACCATTTACAACCATTGGATTTAGAGTTGATCAAGGGTGAAGATTTGGTCTTAAAAAAAGTGACAAAGACCATTTATGACCATTGGATGAAGAATTAATCAAGGGTGGAGATTTGGTCTTAAAAAATAGCAAAGACTAATTATGACCCTTGGATTAAAAGTAAAAAGAAGTAATCTTGACTCTTTATTTTGGAGACACATCTAATGGCTAGAATTTAAAGGAGAATGATCCAATGGCTTAGATTAAGTCTTCTAAATTAAAAGTCTACCTAAATCCTAACCATTAAATTAATCAATGGCTAGGAATGCTTCAAATAATTGTATAAAAAAAAGATGACAACTTCATGCATTATGGAAGGGGGGGGACGGTTTTGGAGTGCTTGGACTAGGAGGAGACAATTTTTTTTTTAGTAGCCTTTTTAGGCTAAAGAAAAGATGAAGTCAACAATAACTTGATTAGTAACTAATTAAGCCTAATTTGATTAATCTAATGGCCTAATTAACAAGTTAAGTAAACTAAATTAAATGTTAAATTGTTATAATCTAATTCTTAATTAGATATCCTAATTTTAATTAGAGATTATAATATATGAAATAATATGTTTAATTAATTAGTTATATAGTTAGAATGTTAGTTAAGATTGGTTAGGAAATTTAACCTAACTAATTACCTAATTAATTAGCATGCAATTAGGTGTAAATTGAGAACAATTAATTCCCTGAAATACTCAAGGAGCCACACGATTTTCATGCAGCTTAGGGAGACTTTTACATGGTTCTTGAACCACCAATAATAGCCATGCAAACTAAATTAATGACCATCATTATTTGTCATGGTCAATATGACCATTATTGTTTTGTTTGCTTCCTTTGGATTGCATGATGAAGGGGGGGGACGGTTGGAGAAGCAAGAAAGAAGAAGAGACATGTTGAGACATGTTGGAGTAGCCTTTTAGGCCAAAGAAAAGCTTGAAGACATTAATTAGATGTCTTGACCAATTATTAGTCATTTTCCTAAAGCAAAGTTATTTTCTTCTTTCTCTCCATGCAATGCTACGGCTGCCCACTTCAATTCAGCCATTTGATTTCATTTGTATCACATTTTATAACACTTAACTCATTCTCTCTCTCTCTCTTCCAATTTGTCAAGAACACCAAGAACAACACCATTTTCTTTCCTTCCTTAAGCATTCGGTCACCACCCATGGAACCACTTCCAATCTTCCATAATTTTATCTAGCTACATATCTTGAATCCTCTCATCAATTCAAAACACTTTCATGTTGGAGACTTTCTCTAAATTATTCATCTTCATCACTCAACTAAGCCAAGAACACAAAACAACCATTTTCCTTCATTTTCTCACCAAATGGTTCGGCCATGACCACCAAAAGCACCACCCATCACTTTTAATTTCATCCAACCATAGATCTTGAATCTACATGATATTCTAAGCAACTTTCATGTTGGAGACTTTCTCAAAATCATTCATCTTCATGGACTTTCTTCAAGAGCCAAGTTATTGAGTTTTTAAGGTGAAGTGTAAGAAGACTTCAATTCTTATCTCTTTTTCATGATCTAAACCATGTTTGATCCATGGTTCCTCTTAATCAAGCTTAGTATACTAATTTCTATGTATTTTGTTTTGAATTTGAGAAGCCCTTGGTGGTGAAGGACTTGGAAAGAGAAGCAAAATCAAGAAGCTTTGAGGATCTTCAAGAGGTAAGAGGGAGATCCATCTCACCAACCAATTATGGTGGCAGGAGATGGTCTTATATTTGATGGATTATGAATTCATGTGAGAATTCCAATTCATGGTCATGTAATAATTAATTGTGTGTTTATGAGCTTTGCTTTATTTTCTTGTGCTTTGATTATTTTTGTCTATGCTTAATATGCTTTGCATGATTTTATGGCTTTGATAGTATACTTATAATATGCATAATGAGTATATGGCATGTTTGTGATATTTATGATGAAATATATATATATATGTATGCCATGATGTGTGGATGGAAAGAAAATTGATCTTGGTTCCAATGGCCAAGGAAGAGCTACGGTTTTGATGCCCTTGATTTGGGTCAATGTTGAAATTTTTCAAGAACAAGGAAATTAAATTTTGATCCCTAGAACAATGAGAATTTCGGCCAAGACACCTCAAAATAGGTGTTTACAAATTAATATGTTTATGAAAGAATAAAAATTGGATTGATTTGAGGAATATGGAAAATGAACTAAGGGTATGTTTGGATAAAGTATTTTAATAGAGTAATGTATTTTTATAAGGGATTTAAAATGATTTATGATAAAATAACTTGTTTGGATAATAAAATAAAGAATTTTAAAAATTCCAGAAGATTTTAAACGGGAATTTTGTTAACTAAAATGAAAGAATTTCAATTTCCACCAAAACAGGTGGTATTTCTAAAATCCCTTGCTCTCTTCGTCACTCTCCCTTTCGCCCGTTTCTCTCTTTTCTCTCCCGTCTCAGTCGAAGCTCAATCTTCCTTCCGTTCCATCCACCGCGACCACCATGCTTCCATCCACGCCGCACGCCACCACCGTCGCGCCCAAATCCACCTCACGCCACCCATCTCAAACCCAACCCACCACCTTGTGCGAACGCTAGGTACACAAATCACACTTTAACCACCTTTGAATCTTTTGATTTTATTGATTTCTGTTTTGAATCTTCTTCTTGGTGAAACTATTATGCTGTAGTTGTAGTTCTTTGCTTTTGTAATTTTCACATGTTCTTGTTGATTTTGTGGCAATTCATCATTTTTTTTCTGTAGAGCTTGTAATGGAATATTGGCATGTATTATTGATTTGATCATTTTGAGAAGCTGTTGTGACGTAAAATCTGTGGTGTTCTTAAGGGTTGATGTTTTTTTTTTCATTCTTGTATACCACCTGTTTGATAAAAAACCAAAGTGATGAATTATACTGTTGTTGCTGTTTTCTTACTTGGTAATATGATTAAATTCTGATTTTATCCAGATGGAACTTATGGTATGTGTACTCTCCTTTTGTGTTGATATATGAATCCTGGATTTTATGCTTACTGGTTGTTTGTGTTAGAATGTTGAAATGTCTAAAATCTGATGCAAAGCCTCACCCTCAGAGCCAGGGCCAGGTTTTGATCCCAAGGCAGGGGTAGCCATTTACAAACCCAAATCCTATGAAGTTCTGGTCACTGATGCTGTCAATTCATTCGCTTTTGCTTTTCATGACGGAAAACTTCACCTCGAGATCGATCCAAGGCTAAGGTACAATGCAATGCCTTTTCAATTTTTTTATTATCAAATTTGAGTTTACTGATTTTATTTTATGTATCAATATATTTATGCTCAAGGGCACGATTAATTGCTACAAAGGTACGTAATAGGAGGCTAATGTGCAGTGTGCACATCAATGGAATGAAATATATATGTATGCATATGCAAGAAGAGCAAAGCAGTTAAGCGAGAAGTCTATTCGAAAACCAGCATTGTGTGAACACAAATGCTCTATTTTCTGAAGAACTTCACAGTGTTTTTGAAAGGTCTATTTTCAACCCAGCAGAGACACACAAGCAGAGTTTGTTTGTTCTGAGTAGTCTCTGGCCTATTTTGGTACCTTATATAGCATAGCATAGCTAGATTTTGTTTTGTTTTGTTTCTCATATATGCTATTGCTGTGCTTGCTACCCGCCCCTCTGCCAATTTGTCTATCAATCATGTTATGAACAACTCTGAGCCCAGAGAAAGCTTTTTGTACATCAATTATCAGCTTATTGCATATGTGGACATATATTTATGTGTGATCATCTTTGTGCTACAATTTTCTTTGTCTAACTGTTAGACCAAAAGGTTGCAAAAGGGATACCGTAAAGAGAATAAAATCAACAGCCTGGTGATAATTCGTTTTCATAATAAATAAAATATAATATATAAGGTTGATCAATAGTTTTTGTCCTTTTGCCATAATTTGGAAATTAATTAGTTAGTTTAGTACTTCATAATTTTAAATAAGTTTCCTTTAATTTCATTCCTATATTTAGTGCAAACAACTGGTGGGATTGTAATATATGACCATGTCTGAGAATATAACACAGGAAAGAAAATATGGAACAGATTCGTAAATGATGAAGATAGGCCTATAGCACTAGGAAATTAGGCACCTTCACAATTATGATTTTTTGAATATGTTATGGTTGTGAATAATTGAATAATGTTGTTGTTGTTGGAAACTAGGAGCAGATGGTGGCGTGAATGCAATGATAACCCTGACAGTGGATCCTTTGATGCAACTCTAAACAAGTTTATTTATTTTATGATTTTTTTTAATTTTATAGAAATTCATTATATTTAGGTGACAATTTGTAGAAATTATGGTAAAATGTCTCCCAAGGCAACAATATAGAAGTTAGGCAGAATGCAAGTTTTCTGCTGCAGCAACTATCTGTTACTAGGGTAATTGATTCCTTTTTTTTTTCCTTATCTTTTTCTGCTATTAGTTATGTTCTCTTGAGTTGTAACTTTCCATTGACCAAGAGTAAAACAAATGTAGTGAGGTTGGTGATCAATATAGTGAGACTGGAGATGCTGATAATTTTAGAAATGCTGATTTTCAATTTGCATAGCTCACATTCATGGTTTAATCATTTTATTCTCGTTATAATTTTGGTGGGACATTCTGCTGCATATGCTCTCCAAGTTATCATTCTTCTTGCAGCAGCAGAATAACCCTTTTGTTCCTGACCAAAAAAGAATAACCCTTTTGTTTAACTTTTGGCGAGTTTGATTTATGCTATTTTACTTTTGAGTAAAAAAATTGAACCATACATAAAATATGTAAGATGGTCCCATACCATCCATTTCAAGCTTATGAAGTCGGACAAATTCCAAATGTTGCTATGTGTGCAAGTGTAGAATACGAGTGCCACTTCTAACTACTTTTTAGTTTGATGCCTTTGGGAATCTTGCAGCACTGTGAACGAGCCTCTGATGATAACCTGGTTTAATCTTGCTCTATGTTTTGCCATATTCAGATAGATTGGTAAAGACAGCAAGTATTCTATCTGGACTTGGTAACTAACATTTGTTAAGGAACCACCTTTATTCTGGTTTTTGGTTAAGAATCAGGATAGCTTCGGTTGCTGTTCACTTGTATTTTTCTGATCTTATTATTCTATATTCAGATTATGTTATGGTTGTGAATAATTGAATATGTGATTTGATATTGGACCTGGTTGTTTAGATAGTAACTTATAATTGAGCCTTATAATTATGTTATGGTTGTGGTCAGGTTGTACATTTTCTGATTTTGTAACTATTATGGAGTCATCCAAAGGAAGAGGCAAGACAAAAGGGAAAAAAAAAGATGACATAAAGCAACATTGAAGACAAGAAAGAGAATACGAGAAGTTACTTTGTATGGAACTTATAGAACGCGTACTGGCTTATGTACTGAGAGATCAAAGGAATTTGGACAACAAGAGTGATGAAGCTTGGAAAACAGTGGCATACAACACTGCAGCTCAAGAATTATCATATGCAACCTCAACCCACCTATTTTATTATAAATCACAACAAATCTAAAAATTCATATGTAACCTCAACTCACTTTAGTGGTACAGATATTGTGACAGAGATACTTCTCAATTATATATGCACATGATGTTGGGTTCATATATTTAAGATGTTTGCTAGGCCTGTACATAATGTTGGGTTCATATGCCCATTGAAAGTTGACTTGTTTTCAATGTAACTTAAATTGTGTTATTTTATTTTTATTGATGAGGTATAAGTTTACACTGTTAATGGTATAAGTTGTATTTATAGATTAAGTATGGTATATTAATCTTTTCATTTTATGCAGAATTTTTTAATTTTTTTAAATTTATTTTATTTTATTTATTTTTATTTTTTCTACGAAAAAAAATGTTATATGATATTTATTTTTTTTTTGTAAAATTTTGTATTGAAATTTCAATTTTATAAAAATATCTTAAAAAGAGATTTTACAAATGATGGTAATTGAATTACTTTATCCAAATAAGAAATTTGAAATTCAAGGGAATTGAATTGCTTTATCCAAACAAAATATTTTACAAATAAAAGGGATTGAATTGATGCAATTAAAATTCTTTGAATTTCAAATACTTTGAAATTTTAAAATACTTTATCCAAACACAACCTAAAGGTTTGTTTTTTTTAAGAAAACATGAACACAAATTTTAGAATGAAATTTTATTGATTTATTTTGTAGAAACAAGAATGGAATTTATTTAAGTTAGAAGAAAAATATTTCATGGTTCCAATGGCCATCTATAAGGTTTTGATAATTTAGAAAAATGTTTTGATGTTATGAAATACAAGAACTTTCAAATAAGGATTTTTGAAAAGGGAATTAAGTGTTATAAATTAGGTGAAATGGAATTTTCATAAAAGAAGATTGAAAGTATTGAACTTCAAATTAATTTAAAAAGAATTAATTTTTAGAAGTGATTTAGAAATATAAAAGAAAATGTTTGTAACTTAAATTTACTCACGAAGAATTTATTTGAGTTTTGGAAAACGTTAGGAAATTTAAAGTTAAGAAACAATAATTAAAACAACTCAATATGATTTTGTAGGACTAGATCAATAAAAAGTGATTTTGAGAAAATATATATTAAGGAAAAGATTTTTGACTAAGAATGAAAACATGATAACATGATTTTGTATTGAAAATATAGTATAATTACTGTTGAACCAGTGTATGGACACTGTATGAGAAAATGACATGTTTTGCCTATGATTGGCATTTGGTGCATTATACATGCATTGGAAAGATATGTCCTGTGATTGGATTTGGTGCATTATCGTGCATTAAAAAAAATATGCGTTGAAGCATATGATTACATTGAACAAATGAAATTGAAAAGATTTGGCCCTTTGGGGTTGGACTTGCACCGATATATTAGGTGCATTGTATAAAATATAGCTAATAGCGATTATGGCCCTTGTGGTTGAAGATGGAATGAGAATTGATAGTGAGGTCTATGATGGATCTTAGGGGCGTCGAGTAGTGGCGGTCGACCAGTGGACGGTAGCCGAGTACCACTGTGCCACTTGGCGTCTGATCCGTTTGTAACGCATTGACGATACCCGACAAGAACACGATTCTTTTCAACGACTGGGAGATTGTCTTTGGGCTATGGCTGACAATTGATCAGAGCATTCTTCTCGAAATTGTGAAAACCTCTATGGAGTTGTTTTTGATAAACTGAGTCTTTGTGCATATGCATAAATCTGAGCATTTATATCTGTGTGATATATTAATTGAGGAATATTGGTTATGACAATTGTTTTTGAATACTTGGATGATGATGATGATAATGCTGAGGGCATTATCATAATTATTGCTTATGATAATTGAATTGATAAATGATTGGATAATGATTGAACTGATAAATGATTAGATGATGATAGTTGATTAATGCTGATAGCATGATTATGGTATGATCTATCTGTATGATATTGCTGTTTGTGTTATCTCCTGTCGCCATGTTGGTATTGGTGTAGGTGATCTCACCTCTTTGTTATATTGTTTTCTTTCGTGTCATGCTTGTTAAAATCAAATAATGAAGGATCGAAGTTGTCTTAGACATAACGAGCGATGGATACTCCGAGATTGGTGACAACAATAAAGAGTGGATATTCGGGACTCGAAGGTGTGCAAGTGTTGACAAAGAAACAGATGTCGATGCATCAAGATGGACGATGAGAAAAAGGAATAAGTATGTTAAAGTTTCTCGTTAGTGTTGTACAGACCGTGCTATTAAGTAGGACCCGACACGGGGTTTGCTCTTGTCTGTCAAAAATATATAAGTCTGTTAATTTTATATTTCTCTTTAAATTATGATATTAATTGGTGTAAATATTGTATAATGAATAGTTGAAACATGATTTTTCAATATTACCTAATATTTTCAGTAAATTTACATTTCAGTAAAGAAGAAATTTTGAAACCCATATTTTATAACTCAAACTTTGTGCGAACTTCTTTTCAGATTATGAGTCGGAAGTCAGAAATGTGATGCCCTAGCTAGGATGTTACATTAGTTGGTATCAGAGCTAGGGTGTTACATTAGTTGGTATCAGAGCTAGGGTGTTACATTAGTTGGTATCAGAGCACGGTTTGAGTCTTTTAGGGTTTGTGGTTAGGTCTATTTTGCTTGTGTTGTGTTCTCTGTGTTTGTTTTTCCAAAAGGAAATAATGTTGTTTATAATGGATATTAGATCCATTGTATTTCAATCTGCACGCCTCGAGAAAGAAAAAAAAAAGGGAATGGCTCGGGATAGTTATACTTGTGTGGAAGTGAAACATGTTACTAGTAATGCAGTTGCAGCTACGGGAGCAACGGGAGCAATGTGAAAAGACGACTGCACGAACAAAGGACTGCTGTTCAGTGGAAACTGGAAGTTGAAGTTTAGGATCTGATGGAAGAGAATCAGTCTTGAAATATAAGATTTCATAATTTTGGAACCTGGTATTTTTTTTAGGATATTGAGAAAGTAATTGATTTCGACGGAAGATGAATTTACAACCATTGAGGAAACCAAAAGCGGTAAGTGATGTGAAAGAAAGTACTTAAATAAAGGAATGTACGTCAAGGAAACAAATTGTAGAAAAGTTGGACACATTTTCCCAGAGATTATGCCCTTTGAAAACAGAGTTTTCTTTTAGTAAAAAAAAAAATTTAGATAGTAAGAAAAGTTGTTACTTTGAATGGAACGGGAGTGTTCTGAGCGGAAGATTTAATCAATGGAGATTGCGTCATTGGAGCTAATCCTATAAACCATACTGAATATTTCTGTGAATAACCTATTCCTTATGACATATGATTGAGTAGATCAATTATATGTTAGAGTCATTCGTTATCCTCTGATTTGTTTACTTCTGTTTCTATTCTTAGCTAATCGAACTATTCAAGTTATTCAAATTGTTGTTGCGGATCAAATTTTTGTATTAGTTTGATCTGATGTTCAAAATTTTTGTGTTAGTTTGATCTGTTTCATAAACAGACGTGGTCTTTGAAAATGGATTGGTTATTTTCCAACCATATCCAATGAGATTATTTTAACAGACTGTGAGTAATCCAGAGAAAATTCATTTTTGAAAAATCGGGTTACATCCAATTCTTTGCTGGATATGTTCGATAACGGTTCAATTCGTTTTGTTATCTTCCATGCTATTTTCTTTCATCTCCTGCAACTGAAGGAATATCTAGCAAGAAAGGATATTTCTATATTTGTATCCATGTTAATGTATCTGAGTAACGCAGCAGAAGCGTGGTGAATTTTTCAAAAGATTGGAACAATTCTTCTATGGGAAAACTTAAGACGGTAATGGAAAATCATAGAAAAATTTTTTTTGCGAAAGTATCCGGTATAGTGCTGTGGAAAGAAGAACTCAGTTAGTGAGACATTTCCTGTTAAAAGTAAAAATCTAGAATATGTAGTGATACGAAGATAAGGAAATTTTAAGTAATACATTACATTAGCTAAACATTACATTACATTAGTTGGAAGTTATCTGAGAAAAACTATTCTAGGCATGAATGAAGATCGGTTGTTGTTATGTTGATATCAGAGATATGGAAATTCTTTCTTTCTGGAGTAACATTCAACATTTTCAATAATAACCAACAAAATCTCTATGATAGGAGTCTGAGATATCTGTTTGATCGGAGAAGTTGAACATCAAAGAAAGAGATTTTGTGGGATTAGAATAGATATAAAGACGTAGAGAGAAGCTTCATGAGAATTGGAAAATAAGATGAAAGCACCATATCCGTATTTATTCCGAGGGTGTGAAACCATGGTCATGAAATTTCGAGGATGAAATTTCCTTTTAGAGGGGGAGTATTGTAACACCCCAAATTTCCCATCTCTTAAATAGTAATTTTGACAGTTAACAGAATTTTACTGTTTAGTAATTTTTGGATGCTGTAAAATTATTTTGTTTATTCAAGTGAACATATTTGATCGTTTTGAGTGATTTACTCCGTGTCGGGAAAATAATAATTTTATAATAGGGAAAATCTTTCTGTATTTATTTCTCTTAACTGTTAATTATTTTTAACAATCTGACTTGATTTTCATACGTTTTCTAATTTTTGTGATTTTATGTGTGATTTTAAATTTTTTTCTGTTTGTGGGCCCCACGAGGTGTTTGTAGGCCCATGTGACCATACGTGGGCCCAAGTGGGTCCCGCAAAGTGAAAATTTTTTCTATGCATAGAAAAATTTGTACTGTTTAGACGGAGACAATGGATCTTACTAAACCTGAATCCGGAAATAGTTTTAGAAAATTTGTTTTGTACTGTAATTATTTATCAGAAGATAAAAATACAGTAAATATATTCTTTCGTGGAATTTTTAGTAGATAAAAATAGAAATTATATTGCTTAAGTCAACATTGGTGGTTTGGATATCCACTATTGATTCAATTAACGGTTAAGAAATAAATTTAATAAAGAAACATAAGATAATCATCATTGATTTAATCAATGGTGTGAGAATAAACTCAATTAGGCAAGCTTCAATATCAACCGTAGATTTAATCAATGATGTAAATTTGATTATATAAAGTGACCATTTACAACCATTGGATTTAGAGTTGATCAAAGGTAGAGATTTGGTCTTAAAAAAAGTGACAAAGACAATTTATGACCATTGGATGAAGAATTAATCAAGGGTGGAGATTTGGTCTTAAAAAGTAGCAAAGACTAATTATGACCCTTAGATTAAAAGTAAGAAGAAGTAATCTTAACCCTTTATTTTGGAGACACATCTAATGGCTAGAATTTAAAGGAGAAGGATCCAATGGCTTAGATTAAGTCTTCTAAATTAAAATTCTACCTAAATCCTAACCATTGAATTAATCAATGGCTAGGAATGCTTCAAATAATTGTATAAAAAAAAGATGACAACTTCATGCATTATGGAAGGGGGGGCGGTTTTGGAGTGCTTGGACTAGGAGGAGACAATTTTTTTTTAGTAGCCTTTTTAGGCTAAAGAAAAGATGAAGTCAACAATGATTTGATTAGTAACTAATTAAGCTTAATTTGATTAATCTAATGGCCTAATTAACAAGTTAAGTAAACTAAATTAAATGTTAAATTGTTATAATCTAATTCTTAATTAGATATCCTAATTTTAATTAGAGATTATAATATATGAAATAATATGTTTAATTAATTAGTTATATAGTTAGAATGTTAGTTAAGATTGGTTAGGAAATTTAACCTAACTAATTACTTAATTAATTAGCATGCAATTAGGTGTAAATTGAGAACAATTAATTCCCTGAAATACTCAAGGAGCCACACGGTTTTCATGCAGCTTAGGGAGACTTTTACATGGTTCTTGAACCACCAATAATAGCCATGCAAACTAAATTAATGACCATCATTGTTTGTCATGGTCAATATGACCATTGTTGTTTTGTTTGCTTCCTTTGGATTGCATGATGAAGGGGGGACGGTTGGAGAAGCAAGAAAGAAGAAGAGACATGTTGAGACATGTTGGAGTAGCCTTTTTAGGCCAAAGAAAAAGCTTGAAGACATTAATTAGATGTCTTGACCAATTATTAGTCATTTTCCTAAAGCAAAGTTATTTTCTTCTTTCTCTCCATGCAATGCTACGACTGCCCACTTCAATTCAGCCATTTGATTTCATTTGTATCACATTTTATAACACTTAACTCATTTCTCTCTCTCTCTCTCTTCCAATTTGTCAAGAACACCAAGAACAACACCATTTTCTTTCCTTCCTTAAGCATTCGGTCACCACCCATGGAACCACTTCCAATCTTCCATAATTTTATCTAGCTACATATCTTGAATCTTCTCATCAATTCAAAACACTTTCATGTTGGAGACTTTCTCTAAATCATTCATCTTCATCACTCAACTAAGCCAAGAACACAAAACAACCATTTTCCTTCATTTTCTCACCAAATGGTTCGGCCATGACCACCAAAAGCACCACCCATCACTTTTAATTTCATCCAACCATAGATCTTGAATCTACATGATATTCTAAGCAACTTTCATGTTGGAAACTTTCTCAAAATCATTCATCTTCATGGACTTTCTTTAATAGCCAAGTTATTGAGTTTTTAAGGTGAAGTGTAAGAAGACTTCAATTCTTATCTCTTTTTCATGATCTAAACCATGTTTGATCCATGGTTCCTCTTAATCAAGCTTTGTATACTAATTTCTATGTATTTTGTTTTGAATTTAAGAAGCCCTTGGTGGTGAAGGACTTGGAAAGAGAAGCAAAATCAAGAAGCTTTAAGGATCTTCAAGAGGTAAGAGGGAGATCCATCTCACCAACCAATTATGGTGGCGGGAGATGGTCTTATATTTGATGGATTATGAATTCATGTGAGAATTCCAATTCATGGTCATGTAATAATTAATTGTGTGTTTATGAGCTTTGCTTTATTTTCTTGTGCTTTGATTATTTTTGTATATGCTTAATATGCTTTGCATGATTTTATGGCTTTGATAGTATACTTATAATATGCATGATGATTATATGGCATGTTTGTGATATTTATGATGAAATATATATATGTATGCCATGATGTGTGGATGGAAAGAAAATTGATCTTGGTTCCAATGGCCAAGGAAGAGCTACGGTTTTGATACCCTTGATTTGGGTCAATGTTGAAATTTTTCAAGAACAAGGAAATTAAATTTTGATCCCTAGAACAATGAGAATTTCGACCAAGACATCTCAAAATAGGTGTTTACAAATTAATATGTTTATGGAAGAATAAAAATTGGATTGATTTGAGGAGTATGGAAAATGAGCTAAAGGTTTGTTTTTTTTAAGAAAACATGAACACAAATTTTAGAATGAAATTTTATTGATTTATTTTGTAGAAACAAGAATGGAATTTATTTAAGTTAGAAGAAAAATATTTCATGGTTCCAATGGCCATCTATAAGGTTTTGATAATTTAGAAAAATGTTTTGATGTTATGAAATACAAGAACTTTCAAATAAGGATTTTTGAAAAGGGAATTAAGTGTTATAAATTAGGTGAAGTGGAATTTTCATAAAAAGAAGATTGAAAGTATTGAACTTCAAATTAATTTAAAAAGAATCAATTTTTAGAAGTGATTTAGAAATATAAAAGAAAATGTTTGTAACTTAAATTTACTCACAAAGAATTTATTTGAGTTTTGGAAAACGTTAGGAAATTTAAAGTTAAGAAACAATAATTAAAACAACTCAATATGATTTTGTAGGACTAGATCAATAAAAAGTGATTTTGAGAAAATATATATTAAGAAAAAGATTTTTGACTAAGAATGAAAACATGATAACATGATTTTGTGTTGAAAATATAGTATAATTACTGTTGAACCAGTGTATGGACACTGTATGAGAAAATGACATGTTTTGCCTATGATTGGCATTTGGTGAATTATACATGCATTGGAAAGATATGTCTGTGATTGGATTTGGTGCATTATATGTGCATTGAAAAAACTATGCGTTGAAGCATATGATTACATTGAACAAATGAAATTGAAAAGATTTGGCCCTTTGGGGTTGGACTTGCACTGATATATTCGTGCATTGTATAAAATATAGCTAATAGCTATTATGGCCCTTGTGGTTGAAGAGGAATGAGAATTGATAGTGAGGTCTATGATGGATCTTGGGGCGTCATAGGCGCGGCGGTCGACCAGTAGGAAAATGGCGAGTACCTTGTGCCACTTGGCGATGCAGTCTGTTGCAACGCATTGACGATACCCGACAAGAACACGATTCTTTTCAACGACTGGGAGATTGTCTTTGGGCTAAGGCTGACAATTGACTAGAGCATTCTTCTCGAAATTGTGAAAACCTCTATGGAGTTGTTTTTGATAAACTGAGTCTTTGTGCATATGCATAAATTTGAGCATTTATATCTGTGTGATATATTAATTGAGGAATATTGGTTATGACAATTGTTTTTGAATACTTGGATGATGATGATGATAATGCTGAGGGCATTATCATAATTATTGCTTATGATAATTGAATTGATAAATGATTGGATAATGATTGAACTGATAAATGATTAGATGATGATAGTTGATTAATGCTGATAGCATGATTATGGTATGATCTATCTGTATGATATTCTTGTTTGTGTTATCTCAGGTTATCTCTTTGCCATGTTGGTATTGGTGTAGGTGATCTCACCTCTTTGTTATATTGTTTTGCTGTGTCTGTACTGTTAAAATCAAATAATAGAAGGATCGAGTTGTCTTAGACATAACGAGTGATGGATACTCTGAGATTGGCGACAACAATAAAGAGTGGATATTCAAGACTCGAAGGTGTGCAGTGTTGACAAAGAAACAGATGTCTGATGCATCAAGATGGACAAAAAAAGGAATAAGTATGTTAAAGTTTCTCGTTAGTGTTGTACCGTGCTATTAAGTAGGACCTGACACGGGGTTTGCTACTGTCTGTCAAAAATATATAAGTCTGTTAATTTTATATTTCTCTTTAAATTATGATATTAATTGGAGTAAATATTGTATAATGAATAGTTGAAACATGATTTTTCAATATTACCTAATATTTTTAGTAAATTTACGTTTCAGTAAAGAAGAAATTTTGAAACCCATATTTTATAACTCAAACTTTGTGCGAACTTCTTTTCAGATTATGAGTCGGAAGTCGGAAATGTGATGCCCTAGCTAGGATGTTACATTAGTTGGTATCAAAGCTAGGGTGTTACAGTGAGAATAATCTTGGTTAGGAAGGCTTTGATATCAACCGTCGATTTAATCAACGATGTAGAATTAGTCTTGAAAAGTGACAGAGACCATTTATAACCATTGGATTTAGATTTAATCTACGGTGGAGATTTAGTCTTATAAAGTAATAAGGACCAGTTATGACCATTGGATTTGGATTTAATCAATGGTGGAGATTTAGTCTTCTAAAAAGGCTATGACTAATTATAACCCTTGGATTAAAAGTAAGAAGGAGTAATCTTGACCCTTTATTTTGGAGACACATCTAATAGCTAGGATTTAAAGGAGAAAGATCCAATGGCCTAGATTGAGTCTTCTAATCAAAAGTCTACCTAAATCCTAACCATTGAATTAATCAATGGCTAGAAATGCTTCAAATAATGGCTTGAAAAAGATGACAATATTATTGCATGCATAATGCAAGGAGGGGACGATTTTTGTAGTATTTTGGAGCTAAAGGTGATTTGATGACCATTATTACTTGTCATGGTCAATATTACATCATTCTTGACCATTATTACTTTGTTTGCTTCCTTAGGAGAATGCTTGGAGGGGGGGCACGGTTTTGATGGCTTAATAGCTTAGCCAAGTTTCAAGACATCAATTATATGTTGTCTTGGTCATTATTGATTCATTTTTCAAGAAGGAAACTTAGCAAATTTTCTCTTCCTTTCTCTTCTCCTCTATGTTTCTGCCATGACCATCAAGAACACCTTCCATCACTTTTTAATTTCATCCAACCATAGATCTTGAATCTACATGATATTCTAAGAAACTTTCATGTTGGAGACTTTCTCTAAATCATTCATCTTCATGGACTTTCTTTAAGAGCCAAGTTATAGGGTATTTATGGTGAAGTGTAAGGAAACTTCATTTCTTCTCTCTTTTTCATGTTCTAAACCTTGTTTGATCCATGGTTCCTCTTAATCAAGCTTAGTATACTAATTTCTGTGTATTTTGTTTTGTATTTGAGAAGCCTTTGTTGGTGAAGGACTTGGAAAAAGAAGCAAATCAAGAAACTTTTGAGGATCTTCAAGAGGTAAGAGGGAGATCCATCTCACCAACCAAGTATGGTAGTGAGAGATGGTCTTATATTTGATGGATGGTGAATCCATGTGAGGATTCCAATCCATGGTCATGTAATAATTTATGTGTGTTTATGAGCTTTGATTTATTTGCTTATGCTTGATATGCTTTGCATGATTTTATGGCTTTGATGATATGCTTATATTATGCATGATAAGTATATGGCATGCTTATAGTATTTATGATGAAATATATATATGTGTATGTCATAATGTGGTGATGAAAATGAATTTAATTTTTGGCTCCAATAGCCAAAGGAGAGGGTTCGGTTTTTGATGCCCTTGATTAGGGTTCATGTTGAAAATTTTCAAGAACAAGGGAATTGATTTTTGGGTCCCTAGAACAATGAGAATTTCAGCCAAGACACCTCAAAATAGGTGTTCACAAATTAATATTTTCATGAAAAATGAAATTGGATGATTTGAAGAGTATGAAAAATAAACAAAGGGTTTGTTTTTCAAGAATACGGTCTTTGAGGAATTTTTATTGATTTATTTTTCTAAATATGAGTTTTGAATGAAACGGGCAAACATTGATTTTAAGGATTTGCAAAGAAAGTGAACAAGGATTTGCAAAGAAAGTGAAAAAGGATTTATAAAGAAAGTGAAAAAGGATTTGAACAAATGGGTTTGGTTTTTTTATAACCATTGGTATTTCGGTTTTGAAAATAAAATTTTAATGGTTTTGTTTGTGTAAAACCATATCAATTTAGAAGGAAAAATATTTTGATAATTTTCAATAGTCATGTCCACGTTTTCGAAGGCTTGTAATGCATTGATTTTGATGAAATAAAGTGATTTTTCAAGTGAAAATATAATTAATTTAATACAAGGAATTTGAAAAGAGAATCAGAGTATTTTAGCACTTGAGAAATGAATTTTTATGTAAATGAAAAAGAGAGGTTGCAAGTAAGCCTCAATTTGTTTTAAAAAGAATTTATTTTTGTTAAAATTGATTTTAAAAAAATGAAGAACACAATAGTGATTTGGTATTTTCTAACGTGTAACTCACTCGTTGGATTTTGGAAAGCGTTAGTAATTTTTAAAGTTAGAAACATTGATTTAATTCAATGGAATTGTGAATTTGTGGAATATACTGTGAAAAAGGATTTTCTTGAGTAAGAAGATATATTAAATGAAGTAGAAAGTTATATTATTTTGAGGAAGGTTGATTTGGAAATGATTTAGGAAAAATGGAGAATATAATGGTATTTTAAAAATTTACTAACGTATAACTTATTTTTGAGTTTTGAAGTACGTTAGAAAATGTTAAGTTTTGAAACGTTGATTTATATCAATGGAAAAGTGATTTTGTGAATTATATTTTGGAAAAATATTTCTTGAGTAAAGAAATGTGAAAAAAGATTTTCTTGAGTAAAGAAAATGTGTTAAATAAAGTATAAAGTCATATTATTTTGAGAAAAGTGGAAATGGAATTTTTGAAGAAATGAGAAATATTTTCTGTAATAGAATTCTGGTGAAAAAATTTATTTACGTATCTTAAAAATGTAATTTTTAAAGTATGTGATTTGCAATACAGTAAAATATTTCTAAGTGTTTGGAAATACATAGAAATATTTTTATGCGATTTGAAATATGATAAAATATTACTACGCGATTGGAGATGTGTTGAAACATTTTAAGTGATTTGAATTACGTTTAAATATTTTACGTAATTTGAACTGCTGTTGAAAAATCACTATGTGATTTAAAAGTGATAGAATATTTTTACGTGATTGTGAAAATGACAGAAAATTGTTATGTGATTTGGAAAGTGTTTTAAATATTTTGAGAATGATGGAAAATGTTTTATGCGACTTAAAAGAATGATTTTTAAGTTACGCAATTTTGAAAACGATGGAAAATCATTATGCGATTTGAGAAACGTATATTTTTATGCGATTGAGAAAAATGTTAAAAAATTTAATACGTGATTTAAAGGGGCAACAGAAGAGTTGCAGTATTGTGAAAATGTAACAGAAACATTTTGGAATCGTGAAAACGAAATGAAAATGTTGCGCAATTTTGTGAAAACATGATGAAAGAGTTTTATAACTATGAAAATGTGATAATATGATTTTCTTGTTGAAAATACAGTATAAATACTGTAGAACCAGTATATGGATGCTGTGTGAGAAAATGACATGTTTTGCCTCTGATTGGCATTTGGTGCATTATACGTGCATTGAAAAAATATGCGTTGAAGCATATGATTACATTGAACAAATGAAATTGAAAAGATTTGGCCCTTTGGGGTTGGACTTGCACTAATATATTCGTGCATTGTATAAAATATAGCTAATAGCTATTATGGCCCTTGTGGTTGAAGAGGAATGAGAATTGATAGTGAGGTCTGTGATGGATCTTGGGGGCGTCGAGGCGCGGCGGTCGACCAGTGGACAGTTGGTGAGTACCCTGTGTCACTTGGCGATGCAGTCCATTGCAACGCATTGACGATACCCGACAAGAACACGATTTTTTTCAACGACTGGGAAATTGTCTTTGGGCTAAGGCTGACAATTAACCAGAGCATTCTTCTCGAAATTGTGAAAACTTCTATGGAGTTGTTTTTGATAAACTGAGTCTTTGTGCATATGCATAAATCTGAACATTTATATCTGTATGATATATTAATTGAGGAATGTTGGTTATGACAATTGTTTTGAGTACTTGGATGATGATTGAACTGATAAATGATTAGATGATGATAGTTGATTAATGCTGATAGCATGATTATGGTATGATCTATCTGTATGATATTGCTGTTTATGTTATCTCTGTGCTGCCATGTTGGTATTGGTGTAGGTGATCTCACCTCTTTGTTATATTATTTTACTTTGTCTGTATTGTTAAATTTATACAGTAGAAGGAATGAGTTGTCTTAGACATAACGAGTGGTAGATACTCAGAGATTGATGGAAACATTGAAAAGTGGCTGTCTCAAGTTCGAAGATGTGCCGGGTAGACAAGGAGTAAAGTTCTGATGCATCAAGTTGATACAAGAGAAGGAATGAGTATATTAAGATTTGATGTTAGTATTGTACCGTGCTATTAAGTAGGACCCATCATGGGGTTTGCTACTATTAAAAAAAAGTCTGTTAATTTTATATTTCTCTTTAAATTGTGATATTAATTGGTGTCAATATTGCATAATGAATAGTTGAAATATGATTTTCAATATTACCTAATATTTTCAGTAAATTTACGTTGCAGTAAAGAAGAAATTTTGAAACCCATCTTTTATAACTCAAATTTTGTGCGAACTTCTTTTCAGATTATGAGTCGGGAGTCGGAAATGTGATGCCCTAAGGAGGGTGTTACATTAGTTAGTATCAGAGCACGGTTTGAGTCTTTTGGGGTTTGTGGTTAGGTCTATTTTGCTTGTGTTGTGTTCTCTGTGATTGATAGTGAGGGAACCCTATTGAGGGTCACCCTTTGTTTGCATTTTGCTTGTTAGGTGTTTATGCTATTAGAATGTCTGTCTGTTTATATTGATATATTAGAATGCTTGAAATGGAAGAAATGAGGTCAAATTGGTTCTCGGATGGCCACAGTTTTGAGCCCAAACTTTGGGGTCCCTTGTGAACAATTGTAACAATTAGAATTTCAAAATAAAATCAACTGTACATTATGTAATAAAGGTAGAGAAACTTCTCCAATGCCAAATCCATCGAGTTAGAATGCCAAACCCGTCGAGTAGAATTTCTGACCGTTTAATAGAGAAACTTTCCCAAATGTCAATATCAGTCGAGTGACATGTCCGTCGAGTAGAATTTCTGACCGTTTAATAGAGAAACTTTCCCAAATGTCAATATCCGTCGAGTGACATGTCCGTCAAGTAGAATTTCTGACCGTTTAATAGAAAAACTTCCCCAATGTCAACATCTATCGAGTTTGAATGTCAATATCCAGGAGTGACATATCCGTCGAATCAGAATTTCTGACCATTTTGTGTTTTCATCGATTCAACACTGGAAGATTCCTCCAATGTCAACACCCATCCATCGAATTAGGATTTCTGTTAATCTTCTAGCATATTCTACAGTTTTTTATCTTCATTCGACAGAAATTGATTTTTAACCATTTTTGTCAAAGTTGTGACTCAGCTCTTTCCATCACCAAATCACCTTATGACTGACCTCTTTCATTATTCTGCCATGTTATTTTTCGTCGAAAGGCAGCCTCAATTTTTTTTACTAGATACATTGTCTTCGTCGAATTCAAAAGTATAATTTATCACCCAACACCTAGCTATTAAATTAAAGGTTTTGCTGGTGATTCCAGCCGTGTATCTTCTTGGACTCAAGGCTTTTGGACTAATATAAGCATATTAATCGTAAATAATTGGATGACTAGAAACTAATTAGGGATTCATAAAAATGGAATGGCTCGGGATAGTTATACTTGTGTGGAAGTGGAACATGTTACTAGTAATGCAGTTGCAGCTACGGGAGCAACAGGAGCAATGTGGAAAGACGACTGCACGAACAAAGGACCGCTGTTTAGTGGGAACTGGAATTTGAAGAGAATCAGTCTTGGAATATAAGATTTCGTAATTTTGGAACCTGAAATTTCTTTTTAGAATATTGAGAAAGTAATTGATTTCGACGGAAGATGTATTTATAACCATTGAGGAAACCAAAAACAGTAAAGGATGTGAAAGAAAGTACTTAAATGAAGGAATGTACGTCAAGGAAACAAATTGTGAAAAAGTTGGACACATTTTCCCAGAGATTATGCTCTTTGAAAATAGAGTTTTTTGTTAGTAAAATTTTTTATAGTAAGGGAAGTTGTTACTCAGAATGGAACGAGAGTGTTCTGAATGGAAGATTTAAACAATGGAGATTGTATCATTGGAGCTAATCCTATAAACCATACTTAATATTTCTGTGAGTGACCTATTCTTTATAACATATGATTGAGTAGATCAATTATATGTTAGAGTTATTCGTTATCCTCTGATTTGTTTACTTCTGTTTCTATTCTAGCTAATCGAGCTATTCAAGTTATTCAAATTGTTGTTAAAGATCAAAACTTTATGTTAGTTTGATCTGTTTCATAAACAGACGTGATCTTTGGAAATGGATTAGTTATTTTCCAACCATATCCAATGAGATTATTTCAACAGAGTGTGAGTAATCCAAAGAAAATTTATTCTTGAAAATCGGGTTACATCCAATTCTTTGCTGGACATGTTCGATAACAGGTTCGATTCGTTTTGTTATCTTCCATGATGTTTTCTTTCATCTCTTGCAATTGAACGAACAAGAAACAATATTCCTATTTAACTCTATGTCATAGTATTTGGTATAGTACTGTGGAAAGGAGAACTCGGTTAGTGAGACATTTCCTGTTAAAAGCAAAAATCTAGAATATGTAGTGATACGAGGATAAGGAAATTTTAAGTAATACATTACATTATTTGGTATCAGAGATATGGAAATTCTTTCTTTCTGGAGTAACATTCAACATCTTCAATAATTATAGAAGTCTGAGATATCTGTTTGATCAGGAGAAGTTGAACATCAGCAAAGAGATTTTGTTGGTTAGAATAGTATAGCAAGATGTAAGAGAGGAAGCTTCATGAGAATTGAAAAATAAGATAAAAGAGTAATGTTCATAATTATTCTGAGGGTGTGAAATCATGGTTATTAAATTTCGAGGACAAAATTTCTTTTTAGATGGGGAGTAATGTAACACCCCAAAATTTTCTATCTCTTAAACAGTAATTTTGACAGTTAACAGAATTTTACTATTTAGTAATTTCTGGATACTGTAAAATTATTTTGATTATTCCGTCAGCGTATTTGATCGTTTTGAGTGATTTACTCCGAGTCAGGAAAATAAAAATTTTCGGGTCAGGGAAAACTTTACGTAATTTAATTTTTACCGTTAGGTTTTAATTATTTTACATGATTTGATTTGATATTTGTGTGTTTTCTAATATTTGTGATTTTTGTGGATGATTATGAATTTTTTTTGTATGGGCCGGTGGTCCTATGTGGGCCCTGTGTGGCCATACGTGGGCCTAGGTGGGTCCCAAGCAAAAAAATTTTTCTACGGATAGAAAAAATTGTCTATTTTAGACGAGAGAGGGGATCTTATTAAACCCGAATCTGAAAACATTTTTTAAAATTTTTTTTTTCTTGTATTTTTTATCTTGTATTTATTTATCAGGTGATAAAAATACAGTAAAAATATTATTTGTAGCGTTATAACAGAAAAAAATAATAAAAATTATACTGTGTAGTCAACAAAGATGGCTTGACTTGATTTGTACCCTTGGATGAGAATACTTAGTTTGGAGATTAACCATTGATTTAATCAACGGTTAAGAAACAAACTTAATAAAGAAGCATTGGATAATCACCATTGTTTTAATCAATGGTGTGATAATAATATTGGTTAGGAAGGCTTTGATATCAACCGTTGATTTAATCAACGATGTAGAATTAGTCTTGAAAAGTGACAGAGACCATTTATAACCATTGGATTTAGATTTAATCTACGGTGGAGATTTAGTCTTATAAAGTAACAAGGACCATTTATGACCATTGGATTTGGATTTAATCAATGGTGGAGATTTGGTCTTCTAAAAAGGCTATGACTAATTATAACCCTTGGATTAAAAGTAAGAAGGAGTAATCTTGACCCTTTATTTTGGAGACACATCTAATGGCTAGGATTTAAAAGAGAAAGATCCAATGGCGCTAGATTGAGTCTTAATCAAAAGTCTACCTAAATCCTAACCATTGAATTAATCAATGGCTAGAAATGCTTCAAATAATGGCTTGAAAAAGATGACAATATTATTGCATGCATAATGCAAGGAGGGGACGGTTTTTGTAGTATTTTGGAGCTAAAGGTGATTTGATAACCATTATTACTTGTCATGGTCAATATTACATCATTCTTGACCATTATTACTTTGTTTGCTTCCTTAGGAGAATGCTTGGAGGGGGGCACGATTTTGGTGGCTTAATAGTTTAGCCAAGTTTCAAGACATCAATTATATGTTGTCTTGGTCATTATTGATTCATTTTTCAAGAAGAAAACTTAGCAAATTTTCTCTTCCTTTCTCTTCTCCTCTATGTTTCGGCCATGACCATCAAGAACACCTTCCATCACTTTTTAATTTCATCCAACCATAGATCTTGAATCTACATGATATTCTAAGCAACTTTCATGTTGGAGACTTTCTCTAAATCATTCATCTTCATGGACTTTCTTCAAGAGCCAAGTTATAGGGTATTTGTGGTGAAGTGTAAGGAAACTTCATTTCTTCTCTCTTTTTCATGTTCTAAACCATGTTTGATCCATGGTTCCTCTTAATCAAGCTTAGTATACTAATTTCTGTGTATTTTGTTTTGTATTTGAAAAGCCTTTGGTGGTGAAGGACTTGGAAAAAGAAGTAAATGAAGAAGTTTTTGAGGATCTTCAAGAGGTAAGAGGGAGATCCATCTCACCAACTAAGTATGGTGGTGAGAGATGGTCTTATATTTGATGGATGGTGAATCCATGTGAGGATTCCAATCCATGGTCATGTAATAATTTATGTGTGTTTATGAGCTTTGATTTATTTGCTTATGCTTGATATGCTTTGCATGATTTTATGGCTTTGATGATATGCTTATATTATGCATGATAAGTATATGGCATGCTTATAGTATTTATGATGAAATATATATATGTGTATGTCATGATGTGGTGATGAAAAGGAATTTAATTTTTGGCTCCAATAGCCAAAGGAGAGGGTTCGGTTTTTGATGCCCTTGATTAGGGTTCATGTTGAAATTTTTCAAGAGCAAGTGAAATGATATTTGGGTCCCTAGAACAATGAGAATTTCAGCCAAGACACCTCAAAATAGATGTTCACAAATTAATATTTTCATGAAATATGAAAATGGATGATTTGAAGAGTACGAAAAATACACAAAGGATTTGTTTATCAAGAAAACAAGAATACGGTCTTTGAGAAATTTTTATTGATTTATTTTTCTAAGTATGAGTTTTGAATGAAACGGGCATACATTGATTTTAAGGATTTACAGAGAAAGTGAAATTTGTAAAAAAGTGGATTTGTAAAGAAAGTGAAAAAGGATTTGAACAAATGAGTTTGGTTTTTTTATAACCATCGGTATTTTCGATTTTGAAAATAAAATTATAATGGTTTTGTTTGTGTAAAACCATATCAATTTAGAAGAAAAAATGTTTTGATAATTTTCAATAGTTATGTCCACATTTTCGAAGGCTTGTAATGTATTGATTTTGATGAAATAAAGTGATTTTTCAAGTGAAAATATAATTAATTTAATACAAGGAATTTGAAAAGAGAATCAGAGTATTTTAGCACTTGAGAAATGAATTTTTATGTAAATGAAAAAGAGAGGTTGCAAGTGAGCCTCAATTTGTTTTAAAAAGAATTTATTTTTGTTAAAATTGATTTAAAAAAAATGAAGAACACGATAGTGATTTGGTATTTTCTAACGTGTAACTCATCTGTTGGATTTTGGAAAGCGTTAGTAATTTTTAAAGTTAGAAACATTGATTTAATTCAATGGAATTGTGAATTTGTGGAATATACTGTGAAAAAGGATTTTCTTGAGTAAAAAGATATATTAAATGAAGTAGAAAGTTATATTATTTTGAGGAAGGTTGATTTGGAAATGATTTGGAAAAAATGAAGAATATAATGGTATTTTAAAAATTTACTAGCGTATAACTTATTTTCGAGTTTTGAAGTATGTTAGAAAATGTTAAGTTTTGAAACGTTGATTTATATCAATGGAAAAGTGATTTTGTGAATTATATTTTGGAAAATGATTTCTTGAGTAAAGAAATGTGGAAAAAGATTTTCTTGAGTAAAGAAAATGTGTTAAATAAAGTATAAAGTCATATTATTTTGAGAAAAGTGGAAATGAAATTTTTGAAGAAATGAGAAATATTTTTTGTAATGGAATTGTGGTGAAAAAAATTATTTATGTATCTTAAAAACATAATTTTTAAAGTATGTGGTTTGAAATTATGGTAAAATATTTCTAAGTGTTTGAAAATACAAGTAAAATATTTTTATGCAATTTGAAATATGATAAAATATTACTATGCGATTGGAGATGTGTTGAAACATTTTAAGTGATTTGAATTACGTTTAAATATTTTATGTAATTTGAACTACTGTTGAAAAATCACTATGTGATTTAAAAGTGATAGAATTTTTTACGTGATTGTGAAAATGAGAAAATCGTTATGTGATTTGGAAAGTGTTTTAAATATTTTGAGAATGATGGAAAATGTTTTATGCGACTTAAAAGAATGATTTTTAAGTTACGTGATTTTGAAAATGATGGAAAATCATTATGCGATTTGAGAAACGTATATTTTTATGCGATTGAGAAAAATGTTAAAAGATTTAATACGTGATTTAAAGGGGCAACAGAAGAGTTGCAGTATTGTGAAAACGTAACAGAAAGGTTTTGGAATTTTGAAAACAAAATGGAAATGTTGCGTAATTTTTTGAAAACACGATGAAAGAGTTTTATAACTATGAAAATGTGATAATATGATTTTTTTGTTGAAAATATAGTATAAATACTGTAGAACCAGTATATGGATGCTGTGTGAGAAAATGACATGTTTTGCTTGTGATTAGCATTTGGTGCATTATACGTGCATTGGAAAAATATGCGTTGAAGCATATGATTACATTGAACAAATGAAATTGAAAAGATTTGGCCCTTTGGGGTTGGACTTGCACTGATATATTCGTACATTGTATAAAATATAGCTAATAGCTATTATGGCCCTTGTGGTTGAAGAGGGAATGAGAATTGATAGTGAGGTCTATGATGGATCTTGGGGGCGTCGAGGCGCGGCGGTCGACCAGTGGACAGTTGGCGAGTACCCTGTGTCACTTGGCGATGCAGTCCGTTGTAACGCATTGACGATACCCGACAAGAACACGATTCTTTTCAACGACTGGGAAATTGTCTTTGGGCTAAGGCTGACAATTAACTAGAGCATTCTTCTCGAAATTGTGAAAACCTCCATGGAGTTGTTTTTGATAAACTGAGTCTTTGTGCATATGCATAAATCTGAACATTTATATCTGTATGATATATTAATTGAGGAATATTGGCTATGACAATTGTTTTGAGTACTTGGATGATGATTGAACTGATAAATGATTAGATGATGATAGTTGATTAATGCTGATAGCATGATTGTGGTATGATCTATCTGTATGATATTGCTGTTTGTGTTATCTCTGTGCTGCCATGTTGGTATTGGTGTAGGTGATCTCACCTCTTTGTTATATTGTTTTGCTTTGTCTATGTTGTTAAAATTATACAATAGAAGGAATGAGTTGTCTTAAACATAACGAGTGGTAGATACTCAGAGATTGATGGAAACATTGAAAAGTGGCTGTCTCAAGTTCGAAGATGTGCCGGGTAGACAAGGAGTAAAGTTCTGATGCATCAAGTTGATACAAGAGAAGGAACGAGTATGTTAAGATTTGATGTTAGTGTTGTACCGTGCTATTAAGTAGGACCCATCATGGGGTTTGCTACTATTAAAAAAAAATAAGTCTGTTAATTTTATATTTCTCTTTAAATTGTGATATTAATTGGTGTCAATATTGCATAATGAATAGTTAAAATATGATTTTCAATATTACCTAATATTTTCAGTAAATTTACGTTGCAGTAAAGAAGAAATTTTGAAACCCATCTTTTATAACTCAAACTTTGTGCGAACTTCTTTTCAGATTATGAGTCGGGAGTCGGAAATGTGATGCCCTAAGGAGGGTGTTACAGATTCAATTCTAATTTTAGCTGGTTATGACCTTATTAATCAATTTACATTGAAAACATGTAACACATGAAAGCTCATTAGATTGAAAAATCTTTTGGTTTTTTGGCAAATTTTCATTTCATTTTGATGCATAATGTCATAACCAATCATGCCAAATAAAATTACTTGAACTAGTAAATTTTTGGTTTACAAACTTCTGGTTTACAATAGCATGTACTTTAGTTGCACTCATAGTGTCATACAGACCGAAATAAAAAGCGAGTTTCTATGTATATGGAAGATTGGAAAATACATATTTTCTTCAATCAATAAAAGAAAAAACTATAATGAATCATGCCATATATATTTTATTTAATTAAACATTTCAAACTAACAAAGGCAGAGAAAATGCATATGAAATTATTTTGATACACAACCAAGATAAAATAAATATATGCAAAATATCAAATATAAATTTCAAGAAAATAATTTAACTATTAAACATTCTTATCATTAATCAAATGATCAACTTTTTCTTCCTAGATATTTAAACACATCCAAACGCATCATATTAAAAGGACCATGATCAAATAAATAATTTTCATATGCAAAATTTATTTATTTTGTTTTATCATTTACTTGACAAAGTATAATCAAATATTTGGATCTATGACAAGTACAAAATTAATGTTCTTTCATGCCACAATGGTGATATGTATTTTCTGAATTCTAACTTCATGCATTCTTCTTCTGTTAATTATCTTCCCACTTCTCAAGGGATGTCTTCTCATAAGAAAAGTTTGAACCACTAAGGTAACAATCATTATTTTGATCTTTGTCATATTTATGGCCATAACCACGTTCTCAATTATGTCCAAAATTATAATTTACAACATTCACACTAGGGAATGCAGTTGAACCATTGGGCAACCTTCATGGTTTACATGAATAACTTATTATTTTTTGGTTCAACCACAAGAATACATGAAATTAATTTGAAATATTTCTTGAAACCTTTTTCTTGATATTGCTGCAGCAGGAGCATATTTGAGACATCAAAAGCAGAGAATGTATTCTCTCACATATCATTCCTTTGAATTATTCCATAGATCAACTGGGTCTTTTTAGATTTCAGTCTTAGTCTAAAGGTCTATTTCTTCAGGAACTATACCATAATTTTTCTAATAAGTAATTACTAATAAAATTTATTGATTTTGTGTAATCTTACAGGGATGCTTGATTTTTTTTTCTTTTGTATAATCTCCAAACTAATGACCTGCAATACCTAGTTTCTTTTAAAATTTATCAAGAGCAATAAATTCAATATAAGATAAAATATGTTAGTCAATAATATTTTACAAAAAATATTCATGAATGAAATACAAAAGATATCTCATACTAAAAAATTAAAAGAATATGTTACTATTTTGATATAAGCTCCAAGTCGATCAAGCTGCCACTTAAATGGTAGAGACTCATGTTGATAACATATTATAAAAATAATGATAAATAGTGCAAGTGATAAATAAGAAATAGAGAAAGTAATATTATTGATCAATATCAAAGGTGTGTATTACATAGTGCACCCAAAGGACTATTTTTAGTTCAAGGATGAGATAAACAAAATCAAATCAAATCCTAATTAGATACAAGTTTTCCTAACCAAATCCCAACAGGCACAAGTTTCCTTATAATCAAATCTTAGGAAATCAAGATTAGATCATATTAATTTCTTGTAATATCATTTGGACATTCACTTTCAATAATATTCCATAACAAGTGGAAAACGTAATGAATACCTATAGTCAAAGAGAAGAAAGGTTGAGTTGTTGTGAAGGATGAGCAGGAATGTGAAGGAAGGTTTTTAACTTTTCACTTTTGTGGGCATGCCAAATGCCAATCTACGTTAGTAGAGAATTAAGAAAAACTTGCTAATTAATCTATTAGGTATAAACAAATAAGAGTGGTAATATTATCTCTTCAAGGTCACTAAAGTCTTTTATTCTTTTTTAACAATATTTTTTTCTTTAATTTCACCCCTCAGTCACATATGGCTTTGGCACTGATGATTAAAGGTCAGGTTACAATTAATATTCTTATGAGTTCCTTAATCTCGACATATATGACCTGCCTTTGATTAAACTAATGAGGTGAATTAGTTGATATACACACAAGCTGACCCAGACACCATCTGATAATAATATAAATCATTATTTTAGGTTCATAATATATATTCTTCATTTTAGAAGTAAGACTTCAATATTATAAGCTTTATTTTGACAGTGAGATCGACATGCTTCGGATCCTCAGAAACCAACCACAGAATTACAAGCAACAACTTTTTGTCCTCAAATAGAGGAACTTGGAAGGCTATGACTTTCACCATGTCCCTTTTTCGGTTCAATGTTGGGGCTTACCAACAATATGTCGGACAACGTCGGAGGGAAGAAAATTATGTGAGTGACTTGGCATAGTGGGAGAGGCAAACCTTTACTCTATTCGAGGAACCCAAGGGTTTGTTCCAAAGGCCCTTGTAACATTGGATGTGAGTAAACCCTTCAAACGAGGCATCAACTATGGGCTGCCCAATGTTGGCAAAATTTAGGTAGACTTTAAAAATGAGAAATTGCCTATTTTTTACTATTATTATGCAACAATTGGACATGAGGATATGAAGTAAATGGGGGGAATGGTAATGACTAAGAAATACAAAATCTAGATGAAGGAAAATGGAAGCATCCAATCAGGCTTATTCTAGTGGGGGATCTTCTGCTAATTCTAAGTCCAAATCCAAAGTTGTGGTGCAAGGCCTACTTGAACAAGCCTTCTATCATTTGTCTTCCTTATTAATGGTGGGTGAGAAAATCGTACACCCTCCTATTTCACCTCAGTCCATAGATGTGATTACTCCTTCTCAAGCTCTAGAAATAAGATGCTTGGAGAAACCAATCCCAATTGAAAACCATAAGACCAAAAAGGCTTACAAACGGTGCCTATCATCATTTCTACAAACTAGAACCAATAAGAAATTCACCTGAAAGTAAGTGATATTGCAAAGTTGAAGGAATGAGTGGAAGTTGGGAGTAAGGTTCCCTCCACTCTAAGCTATATTTTTCCAAACGATCTTACTTTGTCAGTATGTAGCTCCCCTTCAACCATCTTGGGCCACTCAGAAGAAAATTAAGAAAGGATCTCTTAAGCCAAGACATACACAAGTTCTAGAGCATCGACTGATTGAATTTTTTTTATTTATCAAAGAGGCCTTTGAGGTGCTTTATTCTAAGAAACGATCCATCTACAATGAAATAGAAGTGGATGAAAATAAAATCTATTATGCGGTTCCTTAATAGGATTTGAATTTTTTGTTCCTTGATGGCTGAGTTGTTATTCTTCTAGGCATGTTAGAAGTGATCTCAAAATGATTCCCATTTGATGTTTTTCTTTGAAATTCTGTTTTCCCTTCATTTTAAGTAATGAATCCATCTTATTTTTGGTGTGTGTATATATATATATATATATATATATATATATATATATATATATATATATTCCTATATATTATATATATATATCGCTACTGCCATTTTTCTTTAAAATATTACTCAAATTTTCTTGTTTATTAATTCCCCACTATTTATTTTTTTAAATATTAGCAAGATTTTCTCTTTAGTTTTAAAAATTGAACATATCTTCTTTTAAGTTTGTTTTTTTTTTCAGTGGATAGTTGTACGAATAGAACTACGTGTAATGTGAAGCTGTAAAATATGTTTAAATATAAAAATTTAATATAATTTTGGTTAATATTTGTTTGTAAATTTATATTTGCTGATTGGTCAGCCAAATTATTAGCTGTCTCGTAACTCTTGATTTCCAAAGATCAAGTTATTAACGTCAAGGAAGGCACTTTGTTCCTTAACTGTGCATTCCTAGGATGACTAAAAGAAAGCTCTTAGTTGGAAAGTGATAGAGAAGTCTCTATGCAATCGACTAATGGCTAATAGTAAACAACCAAATGCAAAAAGACAAATTGTAAAGCAATAAAGCAAAGTGCTAGAAAATAGAATGCTTGGGAAATGCTGGAAATAGAAGACAGAACGAAAAAGGAAATTGAGAAATAACTTATTGTATTGATTGTTGTTGATTTGGTCATTTTTGTCAATGTACAGTTGAGTTCTCAACACTATTTATAGGTAAAAAAATGAACCATTAACTCACTCTAATCCTATTTGCCACGTCCTACTATTGATAACCCACCTTTACTATACTAGCTAGCAACACTAGAATCAGTTATTTGGACCTCGACTAATTTTATTCAGAATGCATTTAGATATAGTAAATCTATTAGTTGAGGACTCAACCTCCCATCTAAATTCCATGGAAAATGATTTTTACTTGATTCTCCATGAACATCGCTAGCTACTAGCTCCCTTTGAGTGCATATTCTTCTTCCAACAACTTTGATTAGCAGTTCTTATTCTTTAGGGAAGGTAGTCTTGACTTGGTCAATCATTTTCTAGGTAATTTGAATCATCACACTGATCCACACTATTTGGCTTGCGACTTTCCATCAATGCTCTCGAGTTCCAAGCCCAATATGAATTCAAACCAACATCCACTCGGCCCAATTATTGGTAGCCCGCAATCAATTAGCCTGGTTCTTTACGACTATTAACTTATTTGAATTGACTAAGTTAGCTGACCCTAAATTTTAGGTGTTAACACTTTGTCCCCTACATCCTTCAACTAATGAGCTATGTGAAGAAGTTGGAAGGATGCACTTCATCTTTTAAATTAATTTCAAATTCCTGTTGTTTTGGGAATTGGTGTGCATCCGTAGCAGGTTTTGACATTCCTGGTAAAGTAATTAAATTCATATCTTTTGGTTAGCTAGATAATGATGATCACTTGCAACAATCTAATCTTGTTTTCAAATTTTGAAATTTTATGCCTTTTAAGCAATGTGGCAATCATTTACATCCATTCATTTTCTCCCTTTCTCAACCATTACTGAACTTTTAGCAAACATCTCTCCTTTGCAACTTGCAAACTTCAGCCTTTTCTTCTCTTTAGCAAACCTCCTTGTGTGAAACTATGTTGTCTTCTTCTAATTCCCAAAATCGTAGCTTTTCACTCGGCAGCAACAATGATTCCAATTCTAATGTAGCCTTTTCCAAATCAAGTGACTACCTTCCAAAGATCGCAGCTTCCAAAGCTTCCAGCTTGATCCTATACATTCTAGAACAAACCAACTATGTTTTGGGATTTGTAGTGGGTAATCCTTCTAAAATGAAGCTGATCTTAGATTACTTCTTTCATCCAAAGGGTTTTAGCTTACCTATCACCTACGAATGGTTTGAGTTTTCTAAATGTCCTTTCGAGTTTAGAGTATTGCCCAAAACATCTACCTCCCCCCAATATATCCATTGGTTTTAACGTGTTGAGAGGGGAAAAGCATCCAATTGGAAGAAATGCGACATATATGACATGATAATGCTCTCTTGGCAAGACATACCCATGGGCTTGAACTTACTGTCTGCCTTTTTTTTTGGTTTATGGTCCACAACTTTTAATGGATTCATTTTTCTTTTCGGAGTCATGAGCCCTACTTTGTTGGGCATATCGGCTATCTTGGGTCTTCCTGTTAATGGTGATGAAGTACCAACCATGTACAGCCTATTTGATGGTGACCTTGGTGTCATATTTTCCAAAAAATGATCTTTATACTCAGCTTTCCTAGCCCTAAGCCATAAAGAGAAAGGGCCGGTGAAAAACGTTTAGAAAAATGCCTTGTTGCCATACTGATTTTGTAAGTATTTTGTCAGCACCAATTTGGTTGCCATTATATCTAAGTACTCTTATGTTATTTTGGCGGCTGTTTTTAGAAAAGAACTTGCATTGTCACCTCTTTTTATGTCATTGCTATTGTCAGCACCTAATTTTGTCTGGACGTTTTGAAAAGTAAAAAAAAAAGGAAGAAAAAGACTACAAGGAATGAGAGGAAAAAATGTGAAGTCATCTCTTTTACACATAAAGTCCCACATTGGTAAACTATTCTCTTTACTTAGTCACACATTAGAAAAATCATGCTCTTTCACCCTCCCCCACCTCTTATATAAAAAGTTGTTCCCAAATGTTGGAGTCATCCAGAAAATTTTACAGTTGGGCTTAATACTAAGTATTGAGCCTGAGGATTATAGTTAATCTTTTTTTTTGTGGGTTGAGCATGTGGAGTTCTGTGCACCACATCTTTCAAGCGTAGTATTATTGCGTGTCTTGGAGGTAAGTTTATTTATTCCTTTCTTTTATTTTTTTAATATATTGGCTCATTTTAGCTTATTTTGTTTATTTCTTTAGGTTGGGTTAAAGGTATTTATGTCTTAAATTAGTTTTATTTTTTAAAATTGATAGGGCATTTTTCTTGTTTTTGATAGTGGGTTGATAAAATAAAATAAAATAAAGTAAAATAAAATAAAATCAATTTGTTTCTTTGATTGCTCATTTAGTTTGTGCTTGTTTTCTCTTTTTGATTGATTATGTTTATTTTGATTTTTTTGGCATGTTACTTTGTTTAAAATAACTTATTGCCATATATTTTTTTAAATTTTTCTTAATTAAAATTAATCAGACCAGAATTTGTTTTTAGAAGAACAACATTAGCTTTGATCTTCTCATTGCACTTAGAGAATATATAAGCTGAAAGTCAAGCTAAACTGTAAATTTTTATAAATTTGTCTTTGATTCATCTTTATTTTTTGTTATTTTTTTCTATTTTACTTGTAAATCATTTTTTTCAATCTTTGGCTTTGCTTTTATTCCAACTTGTAAAATTTGTGAATTAGTCTTTAGCTCTTTCATTGTTAATTAACTTGTAGATATTTAATTCATTTTTTAATTTCCTTGTAAATATCGTAGTTTGTTTTTCTTATTATTTTTATTTGTTCATTCTTTTATTGTATATTTTGTGGGGTAAATTAAATATTTTTAAGTTGTTCAACTCGTATAATTAATTTTAACCTAACCATCTTAGAACGGATGTATGAGGTTGCAATAAGTGGAGTAAAGGGTTCAAGAAAGGGCTTTGAAATAATAGATTCAACTGGTTTTGAAGCTTTAGGATGCTTTTGTTATTTTTAAGCATTAACATCAAAAGTAACTGCATCCTTCTGAGCTTCCTTCTTTTCATCCTTTTGAGCATCAAAAGGTTTCAAATTTACTTCCTTTTCAACCATCTTCTAAAGAAGTTCATTCTCATATTGTGCGACTTTAGCAAGCAAGGCCTTTACCTTGACATTTTCTTGTCCAACAATCAGGATTGACAATAGGTTTTCTTCAGAAGGCTTCCTATAGAGCTTATCTCATGCATTAACAATAGCATTTGCCAATGTTTCACTTTGTTTGGGAAAAAAGTGAGAACTGAAAAGTTGAATTTCTATAATTTGGATCCTTTAGCCCTTTTTTCCTTCCTTTTGATTTTAGTAGCTGAATTTATTTTAGCTACTTCTTCCTCGATGTTGAGATCAACATCATCTTTTTTTCCTTCTCTTTCTATTTCTTCAATATTTTCCCTTCCTTCTTTTTTCTCTTCCTTTGTTTTATTTTCTTCTAGTTCTTTCTCTTCCTCATTGTCTTTTTCTTTTATTTCTTTTCTTTCCTATCGCCATCATCATTATCATTATTATCATCATATTCTTCAATACTCTCAATTGCTTATTCTAAATTCTTAGCTTCATCATTTTATTTTTATTTTTTTTGTCTTTCTCTTTGTCTTCTTTTATTTTCTTTTCAAAGTCAGGTATTGGGGCTTTGGAGAAGATTTCCTTATGCTTTTCCTCTCAAAACAACAACAACAATTACTTCTTCTTTCCTTTTACTTCTTCTCTAAAGCCATTCAATAATAACATCAGTAGCAACAACTTCAGCAGCTTCATTCTTCTTCTGTGTAGGTTTTACTTTGATTCCCATCATAGTGAGATTCTTCGCCAAGAATTCTAGACCAATATTCATATATGTTTTTCCTTCATTATCTATTTGATAGTGCTTGAAGATCTTAGTGAGAAGCATCTCATAAGGTGGTTTAATGTTTTCTTAGGGGTATGCAAAGCAGAAATCATGAAGTTTAGGATAAGAAAGTGAAGATTCGACAACTATGAATCTCTTAAGTGGTACAGAACCATAGCATCTACATTTGAAACAACATCAAAGCTTCCAACCTTGGGAAGTGTGATGTGTTGGAGCAAAGAGTACAGGAGTCTTGCAGTGGGGTTCAGCTTCTTGGTGATGATTACTTTATCATCAAGACTAGCAAGGAGCAGGCTCAGAACCTTACGTGTATCTGATGTTGGACTCCTTTCACCAGTCTTCTTGATTATAGATAACTTTCCCTCTTGCCTTGACTTTGGTGATCATTACTAAGGCTTCTTCATCAATTACGATATGTACACCTTTGATATTGCTTATGATTTTCAGTGGGTATAAAGAAATGTGAGTTGTTGTATAGAAAGCTCAAACTAGCTTGGGTTAGACTATATCATTTAGGTTTAAAAACTTCCTCTAGTGTTGGAAGTCGATGATCTCTTGGATATCCATCCTAAGTTCAATTATCTTCTCAATGATGACGAACCTTCCCTACACAACTAGTTTGTCTTTGAAGTGAGATTTGTATTTGGCTTTAATGGTAGGATTTGAGAAGAGAGAAGTAGGAGCTTCTAAGGTTTTAACTTCTTCTATCACAACTTTTTCCTTCTTGAACTTCATTCGCGGAGGAGAAAATACAATTCTCAAACTCTTTCTTTTTCAGCGTTGAGAAGTCTTCCTAATTTCTTCATGGTGTAAGATTGTGTTAAGTGTTTAGAAAGATTTGGAGCTTCTGAAGTTAAGAAAAGAGAATACTAGAGTTTACATGAGTTTTGAGAAGAGAGTTTGAATATGATGATGGCAGTAGTGATTCAGGTTTACTGTTAAGTCCAATTTATAGTGGGTGAAAAAGTAGTAGTTAGAAGAGAGAGATTTTGACATCAGTGCCAGCCATATCTATATTTATTGCTCCTTAACAAATATATTATTGTTGGAGGGTGCTGAGTCAGTAGTTGTAACTTATCCAATTTTATCTGATTGATCATTTCTTTTGTTTTCTGACCAAAGCTTCTAAATATATTTCTAACCATGTTTTTAATATACTTTCTAAGCATATTTTTGAACAAACTTCTAATTATAATTCTTGAAATGATTTTTGAACTTGCTTTTGAATGAGTCTTAACAGAGATAGATGATACTTCTGATTGAATCTTGATTATGACTCATCTTTAACTACATAGTTACCTTGTATCAGATCAGGAGATTGAGTTGCCTCTTCTCCATTCAAAGTGAACATTCTTCCTTTAGTATGTAGCTTAGGGTTGGGCTTCACTACATGTCCCTATGTGCAGTCCCTGGCATAGTATTCAGCTTTATCACAAGTATAGCACACGTTCTGGTCACGTCAACACAGTCTAGTGCCATGTTGTTTCCTACATTTAGGACACTTTGGCCCCCAATTTCCTGCCTAAACTTGCTTTCCTTTCACTAGTGGTGGTCTAAACTAAGAAGGGTTTCATGGGTACTTTCCATCTATCCTCTTTCTTTTATGAAAATTTTGTGGCCTTCGTTCAGATTGGGTTTTCAAACCATATCCTTCTATAATCCTACACTTGTTGACCAAAGTGGGGAAATATCTAATCTCCTGGGGTCCCACTACTCTCAAAATATCCTCCCTCAATCTTGCTTTAAATTTTAGACACTTCCAATTTTAATCTAGGTTATGCCTAAAATAAATGGAGAACTTAGACAGTTCCTCAAACTTCGCTACATACTGCCCTTTTGACATACTCCCCTATTTTAATTTCAGAAACTCCAACTCCTTGGCATTCTGTAAATTCTTAACGAAATACTTATCAAGGAAATCATTTCTAAATACCTCTCATATAATTTGGGTACCTACCACCTCTAACAATCTCTTAGCATTAGTCCACCAACAGTCAGCCTTATCTACCAACATATGCGAGGCAAAAGAAACCATTTGTGCATCAGTTCATGCTATAATTGCAAAAAATTTCTCCATCTCTTTAATCAGACCTTCTACCTTTACTAGGTTATACCTTCCCCTAAAAGATGAAAGGTTGGCTTTACAGAGCTCTGAAAAGTAATGGAAATTCTGATTACTTGTTGGTCCTACATTGGCTCCTTATTATGGCAGTCTAGATGGATTAGCTTCCGTCCTTTCTAGCATTTGTTGGTAGTGGCAATTTACTCCCTCATAGTACCCCCTGTCTCCATAATAGTCCCCATTATTTCTGCCATATCCCCATTAGCAATGTTTTTGTTGATAGTATGCCTAGTGGATGCTATAAGTTCCTATACACATAGAACATTGGATACAAAGTTAATCAGTCTCAATATCATGTAAATAGTGTGGCAAAAACTTCTAACATATACACCCAAGCAGTTATGCATATCTAATCTAACTAGGCATCTCTTCATCAAGATAAAAAAGTACATTGCATAATATATAATGGGAACTCTTAGTCATGTTATAAGCATAGTCAATCCATACTCTAGACTAAATTAGAATGAATTGCTCTGATACCACCTACTATGTAACACCCTAATACCACCTACTATGTAACACTCTAACTATAATTATCTCACCATTCTCGGGGCCTATATTGAAGTAATCAACCTAGGCATGTCACATATTCTTTTAAACTAAAATGGACACTAACCCTCTAATTGTTTTTTTAAACCATCTATCATTTACTCATAAGATGTGAGGGATTATTTTGCTTATCTTGGAATAAGCAAGGTTAGATGCCTTTCAAGTTAATACTCCACTTAAGTCAAATTGCTAATCCATTTATTAGTTCCATTTCATATACTTATGAGTCCTCTTTGGAGTACTCTCGTGGGTTTTATTTCATAAAGCGAATCATAAAAATGCAACTCTACCCAACAAGTAGGATAAGATAGAAACTAAATATCATATATGCATCTATAAAAGTTAAGGTGCAAGCATCAGTACCCATACACATAGTCAACTATTATGCCTCAGGCCATACATGTATACATCAACAAAATATAAATACTACTAAGGGCATCAGTGCCCCATATGTGATAACTACATCAGTCAAGATCAGTATCAGTGTCAGTTATACAAGAGTCTTGATAGGCATACATATATCTAACATACAACCATATACTGATGTGGTACACTATGATAACCAAAAAAACCACATCCTAAGTGTAAGCCTATCACAAAAAGAGATACAGTAGTCCAGGAGCAACGTCAAGCAAGTGGAAAAAGGATGATGACCCTTGCTGAGTAGCTCATATATAGCTTTACGTTCATGTAAACTATCTATGAGTTGGTCACGGGGTCATACACCCACTAGCAGTTAGAGGGCTCCCAGTAGATTGATAATAGTGGCATCGTCAATTTGTAGTGGCAAGGGTTGGAATACCACAAAAACATAAATGGGGTGAGAATTCTAAGAATTCTCAGTAATTCTAGCAAACAAATTTCATCATGATGATCTCAGGTGCTGCGGGATTTTCACAAACATTTACAAGTAACAATTAAAGTGAGGTATTCTAAAATAGTTACTTACCTCGAGGTAGAGGTTCATTTAAAAATCAAAGTCTATATAATTTAACTTATAGGTTCATTATTAAATAATCCTAATAACACAAATCAATAAACAAAAATAATTCCAAAGCACAATCTCATCCACAGAAACTCACAGAGATAATTACAAAAAACACAGAAGATTGTAATTCATAATTAGAATATCACAATCATCCACAGCAGTCAATCAAAATAATACCACCAATGCACAATGACATGTAAATGCAATGCATGTTCTCCTTAATTAAGGCAGTGCAATGTTATGACTGCTTTTATACCTTACAATGCTCATTTCGTCATCTGATCATCTCATATGCTCATTCCCATTGGATCCTAGATCCTTATAATCATAAGTAGGGAGTCTTTTGCTCCACCTACACATATACACCTAGTGATAGGCTGTTTATCAAGCATGAGCTCATCCTATATGTGATTATACTTCGCCACATAACTCTATCTCCTAATACTAGGGTCTCACTCATAGTTTGGGAATAGCACATAGGATCACCTCCATGCACAAGAGGATCATATCCGAAATCTCTTTTCAATCTAAGCACTTAAGGATTTTTATAGTACCATGTCATTCTTTATCTTTCTAGCTTAATTTAGCAGTTCTAAGAGCATTTCAATTCTTTTGCATGCATGCTCATCATTGATGCAATTGAGCCACATTTTCAATCAATCAAAATATCTAACCATCATGAGCAATGTATATATCACAAAAGTTAGTACAATTCTAATATAACAAATTTGGCCATATCACAGCATGTGCCTCATTGTTGAGTTTTTCATCAACAAGTACATCAAATCTCATATTTACATATGCATATAGGGTATAAGTCAACTTATCATACATATAAGCCATCTTATCTGCATGTTTGTGAGACAACTTATCATCTCATGAGTCATCTTATCTAGGTACCACAGGTTAACTTATCTCTTTCAGTAGTCATCTTATCACTATCAATAGTCATATCATCTCAGGGTTATGAGTCATCTTATTTCATTTAGTAGCTATCTCATCTGTGGCTTCAAGCATCAACAAATTAGTGCTTTAAACCTAAATCAACCTAGTTAATCAATGTTGGCATAACATATTTAGACTCTAATTAATCATGCTATTATTAATTAAGCCTAATTAGCCACTTTCCTTATAATTTTAGCTTATCCAAGGTGCTAAACTAATATTTTAAGTTTACCATTAATCGACCAATAGTCCAATTAGCCTCTAATCAATATCCTTAAGCTAGATTAAGTCCAATTAACCTAATTAGATTTTAGAACACATCCCTTGGTGCATTAACACCCCAAACTCGAGACCATCAACCAATATAAGCCTCCAAAATCTTAACTTACAACTGACCATTAATCTCTTAATTAAGCTAATCCAAGTAAGATTGTGTCTTATTTATCATGATTCTAGTTCAAACCCAACTTGGTGCATTTTAACCTATAGAACTTGAAACCTCAACTTACTCCAACATCATCATCCATTCAAAATTTACCATCTGATTTGCCTTTTTTGTCAAGTCCAAACATGAATTAATCCAAGATTGCTTTTAAAACACAACAATTGTGCAATAACCCCTTTAAACCTGAGACCATGCACTCGGCCAAAGTGGGGAATTCAATAAAATCATCCATATGCAACTCTAAATTCAAGCATATACCACCATGCATAAATTCATAATCCAAGCACAAATCAAAAATCAATCAAGGATCAACTCATTCACCTTCATAACTCAAGACAGCCCCCAAGTGAAAACCACTTCAAATCTCAATCTAAGCCAGCATGCAATAGCAATAATCAATCAAGAACAAACAAAGGATGAGCAAGGAAGAAAGCATCCCTACTTGGATGCCTAGCTCGTGGCTTGGAGGTGTGGAGGAAGAAATGAAAGTGCTGAAATCCACAATCCAATCGGTGCACTAGCTAGAGGAAGTGGTGAGGAGCATTTTTGTCTTCAGGCTCAAGTTAGGACGATGTCAATAGATGGCTCATGCAAGGCCTTGAAGTAGAGAAGCCATTGTTGTCCTTTGAAGTTGTGTGTGTGTGAGGGAGAGAAGAATGAGAGAAATGAAGAAATGGAAGGGGAGAGGGCATCGGTCTTGACTAAATGGAGAGATAAGGAACTTACCTTCTAAGTTTAAGTTTCCATAGGTTAATTAGTTAAATTGTGATGCTCCTAGGAAATTTCTAATCTTCAATCCTTATAATTTCCACTCCTAATCATATTTTAGAACTCCCTAGGATTTATATAGGATCTTAACTTAAGTCACTTAGTGTTAATTAGATCCTAATTATTAATAATAGGTAGTTAACTTAAGGTTCAAGTAAATTACATGCATGCAATCCTATTAGTTTAAGTCTAATCAAGCCTAAACTCACTCGTTTCAACCTTTGTCATCATCCAATATGATTTAAGCTTAGTCTAAAAGTCATGGTTGTATGAAAGAGTTGGTCAAAGAGATAATCATTACCTTACTATAATTTAATTTAAATAAGATTTTAATCCTATATAATCATCCTAATTTATTTCTATGTATTTTATTAAGTTGTAACTTAATTATAAGGTCACTATTATCATCCAAATTTATTCCTTAATTTATAAAATTATTTTCATAATTTTATTCTATTTATTTTAATTTCTAAGCTACTTTTAAGTTAATAAAATCACTATAATTCACTAAAATTACTAACTTATTTTATTTAAGTCCCAAAAATTTACCATAATTATTTTTATTATTTGTAGCTAAATTATAAATTCTTCATAATTTTTCTCACTAATTTAATTTTTTACATATATTTCGACTAATATCTTAAACTTAACTTACACACTAAATTGTTTCCTGTCAGCTCCTAATTTAAAAACTTCTACAGAAATATGCAAATAAATCAAATAAGAATTATAAATTAATATAACTATTTATTTAAGTAAGGAATTCCATTTATATTTCTTTATTGGTTGCGGTTGTGAACATAAAAATACAACTACAATTGATTTGGATAAAGATAGTGAGATTGGGAAGAATATTGAGTTACTAGAACTAGTTCATAATGCTTACTTTTGTGATTATCTTTCGTTGTCCACTAGTTGTGAGAGTGATGAGTATAGTTATGATTCCATGTGGATGATGTGATAGAAAGCATAAATAGTTAATACTACTCCACTTCTTATCATGAGGAAAGGAAGAGAGAGATATATGGCAAGAAGAAGAAGAAAAGTATTTTGTTGTAGGACAAGAAATTTACATATTTTTATGATGTAAAATTTTTAAATGAGAGAAGGCCCATGGTGGACGATCAAGGGAGAAACGTGGTGACTGAAAGCAAGAGAATATAAAAGAATGGTAGTAGCAATGACAGTGACGCTATGCAGGAGTTTCATAGAGAGAAAAAGGCTACTAAAATTATGAGGTCATCATCCATGGGATTGGGGTAGTTAAGAGGGTTGTCACAAAACTATTGGCCTTATAGGTTGCACAAGAGGCATGTAGACTTGCATTCATCTAACAAATTTTGGAGAGTACTAAAAGGAAATTTCATTTGAAAGATATTTGAATGAAGTTAAGACTATGGTGTTGATGGTAATGGTGATGGCGAGTGGGACATAGATTTGCTTTTTTATTACGAGTAATACAGTAGAAACTTAAAGAAAGATTTTCACATTTAATGAATAAGTATAGGAGTCGAAAGTGTCAATATTGGAAAATTTGATTTTCTTTTGAGCATTCCAATTGATTGCACTCGTGTTGAGCATTTTTTATGTTGGGTGCTCTACCAATGAACTAGGATTACCATTCTCTAGATCAATTCCTCCCCTTGAGAATTGTTTCAAAGAATGGTAGTCCTAGTTCATCAACAGGTAATCCAACAAAAAAAAACCTTTAAACACAAGTGCAATCTATTGAAAAGCTAAAAAAAAGTACACTTTTTTTATTCTGGCAATACCAGTTCCTATACCAATTCATTCAATAGAGATAATATTCCTTTAAGAATTTCCATTGTATTACGAGTAATAAGAAAACCAAACTGCCCTAAGCACCATCACCATCATAGTTGACACCATAATCTCAACTTCATCCAAGTTTTCTGAAATTGAAATTTCCTCCCACTGCTATCCAAAACTCGTTAGATGATTTCCAATAGACATATGCCTCCTGTGGCACTTGTAATGCTAGTGATCTTGTGACTATCCTCTTAACTCCCTGAATCCCATGAATGTTGACCTCACAATTTCAATAGCCTTTTTCGCTCTATGAAAGTCTTCCACAATGTTTTAATAATTTTTCCTACAATTCTTTTAAAATTTGTTGCTTTTAGAATCCACCTTTCTCTCTTGCTCATCCACTTTGTGTCTTCTTTCATTCAAAAAAATTACTTCACAAAAATATACAAATTTCTTGTTCTAAATCACAATGCTTTTATCATTCCTCTTGTCATATCATTCTTCTTTTCCTCCTCATAAGAAGAGGTAGAGTCGTTTTACTTAGCTTTCTATCTCATCATTCACTTTTAAAAATCTTATTAATAGACTCATTATTTTCACAACCAATAGAAAACGAAAGATAACAATCATTAAAGTCAAATTCCGAGCTAATTTTACATACTCAATATTTTTCTCTACTTTCTTTACTGTTCTTTTACATACTCATTGCCCACGTAAGTGGCTCTAAAATAACAACAATTCAGCTTATCAAGATAATTTTTTCTTGTGATGACTCAAAACTTTTGATAATCACAAGTTAACATTATTTTACTCTTTTGACTTGATTTTAATTAAAAAAATCTGAAAACATAAAGAAAAAAACTTATAGTAGAATTTATTGTAGAATGCTTTCTAAATATTTTAGTTTCAAAGTTTAAATAATTTTTTCTACTATAAATATCATAAAGAATAATAAGCACAATGTACAAATATATATTCGATAATGATATGTGATATTAAATGTAAATATTTGAATATTTAAGTGTTTTTTAAGGAAATTTTTATGATGCTTTGATAAGTATAATACTCAATTAAATTGTCAAGTATTTATTAAAGATTAATTTTATAATAAATATTTACAATTTTATTAAAAATATCCGATGATGAATAAAATACTCAATGCGTCTTATACCTAAATAAAAAGATCGAAAAAAATAAAAATAAAAATAAAAATAAAAAGATATTAGTATAAAATTGCGCTTCTTTAGTATATACAATAATGCCTCGATAGACTAGAATTCTTGGTCCGGCACTGATTCATGATTACAAGCGCAGCGCCACCCCATCCTATTCATCCTTAGTTACCACACTCCTATGTTGTCGCTTTCTGTGTCTCGTTCTCTGCTACTACTATATCTATTCTTCTTGCGCGATATCAGGATCCACTTTCCACTTTGAGAGATCAAAGAGCACAGAGTATACAAATAAAAAGAATCAGCAAGTAGGTCAGAGAATCCGTGAATGATCATTGATGGGCCTCTTGCAAGATAAGTTCTTGTCCTTGTACTGGAGCAGATGGCTGGTCTTTGTGGCTGCAATGTGGTTACAGTCATGGGCGGGTATTGGTTACCTGTTTGGCAGCATATCACCTGTGATAAAGAGCTCTCTCAACTATAACCAGAAGCAGCTTTCCATTTTGGGTGTGGCCAAGGACCTTGGTGACTGTGTTGGGTTCATCACTGGGGTGTTGTGTGAGATATTGCCTATCTGGGGTGCTCTGCTAGTTGGTGCTGTTTTGAACCTTGTTGGGTATGGTTGGGTTTGGTTGATCGTCACTGGTCGAGTTCCAACTCTCCCTTTATGGGCTGTGAGTTTTTCTCTTTTACCCTGACTTTATTTGGAACATTTGGATTTGTCCTTCATCCCTTTGGATTATCAAGAATCAATTTGTGCTAGTTTGACCTTTTTTTATTGTGGGTTGTTGCTGTTGCAGTCAGTCATAAGATGGTGTCTCTCTCTCTCTCTCTCTCTCTTAATTTTGTTTGATTCATCATCAGATTAGTATGTCTTATATACAATAATAGACCATAAAATACAACTCTTCTAAATTTGTTGTTTTCTTGCTTTCTGTCTATTCTTTCTTTGGTTGAGTAGCAATTACCTTATTCTGAAATGATATTCACAAATGGATTCATTTTACTTGAAATGACTTTAAAATTAATATGGTTCCAAATGGAGTGTTTCTGATCCCCATCTCCTTCTCTTCTCATTGACATGAGTTTTCCAGTTTTTTCTACCATTTCTTTCTTTGATTTTGGTTGATCCCAGGTTTCATGTCCACCAGAATCGACTATATATTAAAATTCAACTTTTCCATAAATGAAGCTTTTATGACATGGATCCCTGGAATAAATGGCTGTTTCTTCAACATGAAAAGGAAGGACTTCAAATCTAAAAGTGACAGTACGGGTCTATTGGTAGAATCAAATAATTTTGCTCTTTACAGCCATATCCTTTTAAAAGAATATCCCATTTCTGCCATCTGAATTTTGGCTTGGGAATTTTTTCTTTCAATCTTTTTTCTTCTTTGTGTGTTTTTTTTTTCCCATGATGGTAATCTGTTAGTGCAGCCCTCCTCTTCCCAATGCCCTCTCTCCATTTGTATATTCCGTTTCAAGCTGCCATTGCATCACTTTAATTTGGTTATTAAACATTACTATGCCAGCATGATGAGTTACAACCTGCTTTTAAAATGGTGAAAGAGAAGTGTGAAAAATGTGGTGCTTTACCTACCCAATATTTTGAAACTGCTTCCTCCAGATGGTGTGATAGTATGCCACAGTCTACAGAGCCATTGTTGCAACAATTTGCATCTTGGGCCGATCAGAGAAATTTATAATTTATGAAATTGTACTCTAGTCAATTTGGCTGTCAGCTGTCTCCCATGTGAGCATGTGACAAGATGCCAACCCTAGGTGACAAATTTCTAAAAATTAGGACAAAGAGCCCATGAAACTGACATAACCTATCTTCCTTTCGGTTACCCTACAATGCCTTTTCCTTTCAAGTGTGCTTTGGTATACTGCACTTGGGAAAATGAATATGCATTAATCTTTAGTAAGCCCTGACATAATTACTGTGCAAGATTTCTTTAGATGATATATGTCAAACTTGGCAATATATTTAAAAGTTGCATCTGCAAATTTGGAGTTGGGACTTTGGCAATGACCCCAATTAGAAAGGCTGCTAGTCGTGGGATGGGTAAATTTTTTTTTTTGTTTTGGTGAATATGGCATGGGTAATTTTGCTTTTGATTGAACATGTAGTTTGGTGGTTGGTCAGAAGACTTAGAACTAAAAAAGTTTATGTTGCCTGAGCATGGGCGAGCCTAATATATGCAAGCTGTGGAAATGCCCTTATCCCTACTACTGACATTTTATAGCTTGATGTCTCCTCAGGAGTGTAATTTAGTAGATGTCCATCACCCCCCTTTGTTACCTAGTTGACGCTTTATAAATGAATAGCAACAAAAAGGTATAATAGTAAAAGCAGCAAGTGATATCCTAAAAAATTAAGGGATTTGGGCATTTCAAACTGTCAAACAGAGCTTTCGATTTTATTTTCCCATTAAGGATCATTTACATGTCGATAATGTGTCAAGATGTTTTAAGTGTATATTTCATGACAATATAAACTTAAGAAAATCAGTATATGCACTTTTTTTTTTGGTACAAGCATATGCATCTTTATAATAAAAGATGTTTTTCAATGATACTTATTTTCCATGTTGCCTGGGTTACGTGATTAATGGTTATTGGTATCCAGATGTGTGTTCTAATATTTGTGGGAACAAATGGTGAAACCTACTTCAACACAGTTTCTCTGGTGTCTTGTGTGCAAAATTTCCCCAAAAGCCGGGGTCCCGTGGTTGGAATTCTAAAGGGCTTTGCTGGGTTGAGTGGTGCAATCATGACACAAATATATGCAATGATCCATTCCCCTGATCATGCATCATTACTATTTATGGTTGCTGTTGGTCCATCATTGGTAGCAATAGGACTGATGTTCTTTGTTAGACCTGTTGGAGGTCACAAACAAGTCCGGCCATCAGATGGCAAAAGCTTCACATTTATCTATGGTGTGTGCCTCCTATTGGCTGCTTATTTGATGGGGGTCATGCTTGTCCAAGATCTAGTTCCTCTGAGTGAAACTGTTATCACAATGTTTACGGTTATCCTGTTTTTGATCCTCCTTGTCCCAATTGTCATTCCTATCTCATTGAGTTTTGGCCCAGAGCAAAAACTTCCAGAGGAAGAGGCACTTCTTCCAGAACCACAGAATAAAGAACCAGGAAAATCTCAACAGTATGCTGATGAAATAATATTAAGTGAGCTGGAAGATGAGAAGCCTAGGGAAGTGGACTTGCTTCCTGCATTAGAAAGGAAGAAACGTATAGCCCAATTACAAACAAAGCTACTCCAGGCAGCTGCAGAAGGAGCAGTGAGGGTCAAGAGGAGGAGAGGACCACACAGAGGGGAGGATTTTACCTTGACACAAGCTTTGATTAAAGCAGATTTTTGGCTTCTTTTCGTTTCCATGGTCTTGGGTTCTGGATCCGGGTTGACTGTAATTGACAATCTGGGTCAAATGAGCCAGTCTCTAGGATATGACAATACACATATATTTGTCTCTATGATCAGTATTTGGAACTTTCTCGGCCGTGTTGGTGGGGGCTACATATCTGAGGTTGTTGTGAGGTAATAAAACAATTCATACACGGATAAATATTTAAGGAAAAAGCTCTTTTAAAATGAACTTATCTTTAAAGTGAATAAGTAAAAGTGTATTCACTTTTAATTTAATCTAAAGTATATCGTGATCTTAATCCACAAAATGATTTAAGATTGAATACATCCTTACTTGATAAGCCTTCTCCAACATTTAGGTGTATTATCTATCCCTATCTATGACTCTTAATTTATTTTGCAAATTCCATTGTGTTGTACTTGAGCAGGGATCATGTCTATCCTAGACCAGTTGCACTGGCTGTATTTCAACTTGTTATGACTTTTGGGCACGTCTTTGTTGCTATGGGATGGCCAGGGGCAATGTATGTTGGCACCTTATTGATTGGACTTGGTTATGGGGCTCACTGGGCAATTGTTCCTGCTACTGCCTCTGAGTTGTTTGGTTTGAGAAACTTCGGTGCATTGTACAATTTCCTTACTCTGGCAAACCCTGTAGGAACTCTTGTCTTCTCTAGTCTCATTGCCAGTAGAATCTATGATTATGAAGCAGAGAAACAAGCTCATGATAGCCATCTCCATCAGCAGAATATAGGATCATTTATGTTGCGTGTGCTTAATGCTGGTGAGCCACTAAAGTGTGAAGGTTCCATATGCTTTTTCCTGACTTCCATTATCATGTCAGGATTCTGCATTGTTGCAGCAGGCTTATGCATGATTCTGGTATTCCGAACTAAGATTGTTTATGCCAACCTATATGGAAAATCTTCTACTAGTAGGCTTCGATAATCAGAGTTTCGACTCTGTACTTTGGTGGCCTTATACTTCAGAAAGTATTGTAGCTGATTTGAATTCAAGAAAGATTATAGATGAAGAGCCAAGCATCTGAAGCTGTCTTGAGGTGGAAAACCGAAGAAGAGATAATTTAACAAAAATATAAATCAAGGCTTTGCTAAGGGATGTTTTGCCAGTTAGCTGCTACCGCATAGTTAGTTATGTGTATTCTTTTCCAAATATTTATGTGTATCCTTTTCCAAATATATGTGTTTGATTCTTTCCTTTTGCTAGCAAACGTTTGATTGGCATAAAAATTTGACATTAGTCGGTTTCTCCACTTTCTCTCATAAAAATTTACAAATTTATTAGGTGTCTTGTTACTTAGAAAACTAATATTTTGTTCTTATCAGTGGTGGTGCCAAGGTTATGTACTGTATCTAATAGAGCATATCATAGTTGCAAAATGTCCTGCTCCTTTTACCAGCACTTTGAAGGTAGTGACTAATGATTTTCTATATTTTGCTTATTAATTTATTGTCGAAGTAATGGATATATTAATTTATTGTCGAAGTAATGGATATGACCACGAAAAAGATTAACTAGATTACCTACCCAGGTTGACAGAATGTGCAGCAAGTACAAAAATGTTAACTTTAAAAGTTTGTTTTATGAAAACTTTTTTATTATTTTATTCTTTTGGTACAACGGTGATGCTAAGGAGAGATGTCAAAATGTGGGGTAAGTGTGAGAATTATCAATCACGTTGACAGGGGGATCGAACTATTATTTGCAAAATGTTCGTAAAAGCCACTCGCTTTTACGAACATGGACCAAATCAAAGAATATAGGGATGTAAATTAGTTTTGGTAATTAATTAATTTAATTAATTTAAATTGAATCAATTAAATTAGTTCAGTTTAATTTGTGTATATTAATTAATTCAGGTAAAATTTAAAAGTTTAATTTTCGAAATTTAAAATTTTAAAATCGAACTAAACTAATTATATATTTATATATTTTATTTTTTAAAATAAATATTATGTTATAATATTTTTTTTGCTACTACTTTTTTTTAATTTTTTTAATACTTTCTCAGTTTCTAACTCTTAAAATGTCATTTTCGTTCAACACAGAAGGTTAGAAAACTCTTCTGTCAAAATGTTCGGTTCTATTCACCGGCACTGCAGTTTTGACCAAAAATATACTATTAGGTGCTATTCCAAAAACTCTTGGAGAGGTGAGAGACTTGAAAATTTTGGATCTTTCCTTCAACCAACTCTCTGAATCCATTCCTATTGAATTTCAAAATCTATATGTCATTCAGTTTTTGAACTTCTCTTATAATGATTTAGAATGAATCATTCCTAATGGTGAAGTTTTTCAAAATCTTTCTGCTATCCATTTAGAAGGCAATAAAAAACTTTACTTGTATTTTGTATGTGAGCCTCATGGTTATGGAAGAAGGCATGTCAGACATTACATCACATAGTCACAGTGGTAACACTGATACTATGCTTGACAATTTGCTTGCTACTATACATAAAGAACAGAAAAGTGAAAATAACAACAACAACATTATCTAAACTTAGAAGTTTGGAAACGATGAATTGACTTTAAATGCTCTAGTATTGACTTTAAAAACAATGCATTTTTTGCTCTAGTTTATGAATACTTAAGTAATGAGAGTTTGGAAGATTGGATTAAGGGGAAGAGAAATCATATAAATGAAAATGAGTTGAACTTTATGGAGAGACTGAATGTAGATATTGATGCTGCTTGTGCATTGAATTACCTGCACAATGATAATAGTGAAGTTTCTATTGTGCATTGTGAATTGAAACTCAACGACATTCTTTTGAATGAAAATATGACTGCAAATGTTAGAGACTTTGAATTCACTAGGTTGCTAATTCAAAGTTTAACTAATCAAGTCTCCATTAGCTCCACTCATATCCTTAGGGGTTTAATTGGTTACATATATACCTTCAGGTTAGTAGCCTCACAACTTTCTCTTAATTGAATAGTAGTAGTATACAACTTGTCAAGTTAAATCTCTCTTGAAAATTTTTTTAACTTATTCAAATATAATTTCTTAATACAAATATTAATATGTTTCTTTGTTCCCTCTTTATGGACATTTTAATACACATTCTGAAACATGAAATGATTATTAGTGTTTAAATCAATAAGTTTGATTCTATTTCTAAAATTATTTTATAGGTTTATTATGTATTTTTTGTTATAAAAAATTAATTATTTAATTAATTTTTGTATTAAAAAAATGATCAACTCGATCACTCGAATCAAACTAATCTATAGATGTTCAGTTCAATTTAATTCAAATTTAATTATCAAAAAATACAAAAATTAAATCAAATCAAATCAATTAATTTTAAATAATTCAAATTTATTTTCTTTAAAAAATCAAATTAAACTACTTACTTACACCCCTAAAAGAACATGTTCACAGAAGAAATTGAAAATTGATTGATCAAACGACAATTGAAATGTTAAATACACGACATAAAGGCACCAACTTATAGGGTAGCCTGCATGGTCTTAAGATAGCTCGCGGAATGAACAGGTCGAGTATGTGGCCCTAACCTCTAAGATAGCGTCATTTATTTATTAGGCCACGTTTCGGCCGGGCTTCACCAATCACCACTTTTTTTTCTTTTTCTTTTTTTTGTACTACCAATCCCCACTTTAAACACGAGCGTAAATCGAATTTGCAGGGAAGACCAAAATAGTAATAAGAATAATAAATAAATAGAGTTTGCACGGCAATTCTATGATACTATTTTTTTGTACTAATTAAGAATTTTATTGCGTATTAGTTATTTTTAATACGATTTTAAATATTTACTATAAAATAAGTATTTGATGAATGTTTAATAACTCATCTTAAGTATTGTATTTATCAGGATATTATAGAAACTTTTAGAGTTTGCATGGTTGGTTTTGAATAATTTTGAGAGAAATTTTACTTTTTTATTTTAATTTTTATCAATAAATTTTTTATAATAAATTATTTAGAATACAAAATAAGCTAATACAAGCTTACACGTATATAAAAAGATTCTTGCATAGATATAGGTTATACAAGTTGTTTAAATTAAACTAATAAATAATTTATAAATCACCTTTTTCATTGTAAAAAAATTGTTTAGCACAAAGACTTATGCAACTATATAATGTAAAATAATGATGTGTCACTTGTCTCAAACGAGTTGAGCCAAATCAAACAATTGAAGTTTTGGCATAATTTTGTGGAAAAAAAAAAAAAAAAAAAGAAGTTACTCAAATTTGGATAATTTATTTAATTAAGTCAAATTTAAAGTTTAGATTTAGCTTATTCAAAATATAAAGCTTGAGCTTAACTAATTTAACCCATTTGTAGCTTGAATATATTTTTCCTTTATCAAGTCAATATAAAGCTTGAGCTTAACTAATTTAACCTATTTGTAGCTTGAATATATTTTTCCTTTATCAAGTCTCTCCTTGAATTATTTTTTAAGTTTATTAATTTATTTAGTAGACATTTTTATGCTAGAAGATGAAGAAAAATAGGAAGAGAGTAAGATACTCTTCAAAATTTGGAGTTACATAAGTAGTAAATAGAAATAAATAAAATTACAATTCTCTAGATAGAATTGCTATTTGCTTAGTAATAACAATAAACAAATTATTATTATCTATACATTTCCTTATCTAAAATTACTTCTTTTTTTGCTTTTGTGATTGAATGCATACACACATATATATGAACTATTTGTAAGCTTTTAATGTCTAACTCATAAAGATTGAGCTTGACTGATTTATATAATTGAATCCAAAATAAAATTTGAGCTTATTTGTTTAATTAAACAAACGAGTTTAATCAAATATTTAATGAATTAATCTCGAATAGTTCACTAATAACACAACTAATTTACTCCTCTATCTATTAGCTTAGTCAACACAACTTATATATGCTGGAATTTTAGTTCAAAAGTAAAATATAATAATTTCAAATTCCTTAGATCAATTTAACCCCAGCTTATGATACGCATAAATAATATAGGTTGAGTTGTAGGATTACCAGCAAAAGATGATGAGAAGGTAGTCATGATTGAAGTGATCATGAACAATGATGGAGAGAAGAGTTATTTCTATCTCACAGTAGTTTCTCACGCGTCAATCTCAATGGGACAACTGTACGTATTAGAGTGACTAGGAATAAGAGCATATCCCTTGTGTATATAATCACATAAGAATGGGCTAAACCTATCCATCATGGTAAACCCCCATATATAATAGACTCAATAATAATATACACTTATGAGCAATTCTTAATTATAATATTGATCACTATTTGGGTTACAACAATATGGTCTAATTATTTTGACATTCAATCAATTTGGATTTTATAAAATATAATGTGACTTATGTTAATATATAAAAAATTATTTTAACATTCTCCCACTTAGATAATGTAAGTCATATTATTTTTATTATTTAAAAAATATCTAGACTAATTAAACAAAATGTGGTCATAATAAGATGTCAAAATTGAGCTAGCACTCTCAACCATTAGTCTAAAATAGGTCTATAAGCACCTCATCAATGTAGAAAATCATGCTCAAAGGAACATTAATATCATATGCAGGATACTCATATCTTAGTGACGTAACAAATATATATATGTGTAATAGGAATACACAACAAAATTACATGTTAATATATGATCAAAGTGTAATTCCCAACAAAATGACCCAAGCATCCACCTAATATATTTTCTGAGATTTAACAGTATTATCTTAGCACAACAACCAAACAAGACTAGGTTTAAAATGTCTCTTCAATATGTCATAACATAAATAACACTGCATAGATAATAATAATAATAATAATAATAATAATAATAATTTGAATAATGCTATTGTAATAATAATAATAATAATAATAATAATAATAATAATAATAATAATAATTATTATTATTATTATTATTATAATAATAATAATAATAATAATAATTATTATGAGAATTATTATTATATTATTATTATTATTATTATTATTATTATTATTATTATTATTATTATTATATGGCAATGACAATAGTAACATGAGAATTCAAAATCTCAAGACACAGCAAAAATGAGATAACTACAAAATACAAAACAAACTCTCACTAATCCAAAACATCAAAAGGACCTTACTTTGTAGGTTGCCAATGAGCCATACCAAATTTGCCAAAGTATCTTCCAAGTACACTAATAATAAAGGCAACATCAAGACGTGTACAAACTTAAGCATACATGACATCGCCAATAGTGGAAACATATGGAGCCTTCTCCATTTCAACAGTTCTTTATCATTCCAAGGATATTGGGTACTAAATAGTTTCTCACCTTTTGAATAGGTGAAGTACAAGGATTACAATATTTCATATTAAGTATATTCAAAATCATTTCCATATAACCTTTTGAGACAATTCAAGAATACCGTGAGATTTATTTGGATGAATCTCAATGTCTAAAATGAAAAAGGCATCACTAAGAACCTTCTTATCAAAATATATTTTTAACATCTACTCAATCTCATACACAAAATCAATATCATCAGTAGCCTAAAGTATACCATGTCGTGGGTTTTCCAATCAGATCGGCCAAGCCAATCCAGTTCATACAATTATGCTTCAAACCCTTCTCCTTCACTTTCCATTACCATTAATTCCTCTTGTAGTCACCCTATAGTTACTAGGTCTCAAAATAATATTTTCAAACCCAAGAAAGCTTTTATTTCCTCCAAACATCAATTAGATGAAAACCTTGAAATCTCTAGTGTGAGTGAAGCTCTCAAACTTCCCCATTGGTGACAAGCTTGTTTTGAGGAGTTTGATACACTCATGGTACTTGGTCATTGTTCTTCGTAATTCATCTTCCAAGATCATTGGCTGCAAATGACTCTTTCGCATTAAAAGAAATCCTAATGGAAGCATCACTCATTATAAGACCTGCCTAGTTGCTAAAGGACCCACTCAAAGTCCGGCATTGATTTCAAAGACTTTTTCACCAGATGTCAAGCATCAAACCATCAAGGTAGTTCTCATCATTGCTCTTGCCTGACAATGGCCAATGCACCAACTTGATGTCAACAATGCATTCTTGTAAGATCACTTATTTGAAGAGGTATACATGCAGCAACGTTTGGCGTTTATTCATAAGGACTACCTTCAACACATCTGCAAGCTTCATAAGGTGATCTATGACCTTTGACAAGAACTATTGGCCTGGCATGAAGAGCTTGTCTAAGTGATATCCCTTTTCATTTATCAACACGGTGATATTCAGGTATATTTCGTTGTCTATATGGATGATTTAATATTCACATGAAGCCATGCCATGTTTCTCAATCAATTTATCAAGGATTTGTCCAACAAATTCTCTCTCAAGTATCTCTATTTTCCTCACTACTTTTTGGCCATTGAACTTATATAAATGAGACAGGGCCACTTTTTATCACAACATAAATATTTGTGTGATCTTCTTGAGAAATTCAACATGATAGGTGTAAAACCTTTAGCCACTTCTTCATTGTCATATACTGTTGTATTTCAATTGAATGATGGTTCGCCCGCTGCTGATGCCACTTAGTTCATAAGCATTCTTGGTGCTCTTTAGTATGCCACTTCAACTCAAGCACAAATCGACCTAACTACATTTGCAACATTTAAAGAGAACTCTCAAATATGTGAAGCACACTCTAAACTTTGGCCTTCAATTCAGCAAATCGAGACATCTTCATTTTCAAGCCTATAGTGATGGTGATTGGGTGGAAACATGGATGACTGAATCTCAACGCCATCTTACATCATTTGTTTGGGTGGCAAACCAATCTCCTGGACTCTAAACAATAGTGCATAATGGGTAGATCCTCTACTGAAGCCGAATACAAGTATGTGGCTAATACGACAGTTGAACTCTTGTGGCTCTCTAATTTGTTAGTTGAGCTTGGTATCAAAATCCCCCTCCAACTTTACTATGATAATGTGGGGACAATATATTTGTGTTCAAATCCATTTTTTCATTTTCGCGTGAAGCACATTTCTCTTCTCTCGATTACCATTTTATCAGACAGTTAGTTCAACAAGGGCAACTTTCTATTTCTCACATTTCAACCAAAGATCATATTACAAATGTCCTTACTAAACCTCTAGCCACAACCAAATTTACTATCTCACCAACAACTCAATCTCAAGGCTGCAGCATCATCTGCATATGAAGTACACGAGATTTAATGTAGCCACACTTGTTATCAATGTTGATAAAGTTATCTTGTATTTGTATTTGTTTATCTATAATTTAAATTTCCATCTCTGTGCTATCAGTTACGATAGTACAGCAACACCCTTTTTGTATATATGTGGTATCAACCATACTTGAATACATGAAAAACATGTCATCTCAATCCTCTTTAAAGCTAACCAATAAAAAGATAAAAGACAATTTAAATAATATAAATGATAAAAAAGTTAGCTCCAAAATTTTAAATCCCTTTCTTGTTGCTTAAGTTTTGTACCTATCTTAGTTTTGATGACTAACAAACTTATGCTTTTCTAATCTTGTGTATTGCTCTCATTAGGAAACACTATACACTTATATTATGATCATTAATACTATCTCAAACATGTTTATTTGTTGAGCATTACTAACATGTGCTTTGAAGTGTGTTAGAACTTGGAATTCAATTCTTTCACAAGGAACACTATCTTTAAACACTTAGCTACTCAAAAACTTTATCAAAAAGCTACTTAGAAAGACTTTAAAAAGGCATTTTAGAAAAGCTATCAGGAAGAGAACAAAAAGTCTATCAAAATAGCTCGATCATAAAAGTACTTCAAGACCAATCTCAAGTTTTTCTAAAAGAATGTTAATAAATCTAAGTCACCAAACAACCATTCTTCTACCATGAGAAAGGACGCTTAAAAAGATGGCAAAAAGTTGATCAAAAGAAGACAAATAAATTAATGACTAGTTTTTCCTAATGTAACAGAAATTTGGACAAACGTATTTAATGCATTCTCAACTGCTAGAATTAATGAAGGCCTATAAATTGAAGCTATTTCAAAGCATTATAGACTAGAAGAATTTGTTGGTGAACAATTTTATTACTAAGAAAAGCTTTGCTGCTATATTTTGATAGTCTTTTCAAGTCTAAAATACCTTTATGATCTTTAGAAAGTTTCTCTAACTATATTTCTTGTATACTCTTAGTTGTAGAGAATACATTGCTTTGATTCTAAGTGTATTTCATTCACTCATTGAGTGTTAGTGAGTACAAACATAGATCAAATACTTATTCTTTGTAACCTAACCCAACAGTGGTGTGGGTGTTAAGCTTATAGAGGATAGGTGAGAAAAAAAATACTCTGAGTGTTTAGCCTAGAGAGGTTGCGTGCTAAAGAATACTCTGTTGTAATTAGACCAGAGATGTTATGGTTCAAAGAATATTGTAATAGTGAAAATGCTGGAATTTTTTTGGGGATTAGAAATAGGCAAGTGGTTAGTCGAACCAGTATAAATTTTAGTGTATTACTTCTCTACCCTTTTTGTTTACTTTCTAAAAATTGATTATCTACTTTTCTTATCATTTACAAGTTCTTTTTTATAAAGAGAAAAGTATGTGAAAACTGTTTTCTAATTAAGTTTTTATTAGTAAAAGTTTTATAAACTTGTTAAGAAAATTGTTTAAAAACATTCTAAGTATTTTTTGAACCCTGCTACCTTTCTGATCTTATTCAACTAACTTACTGCTATGATCATCTAAGTCTCACTTGAGAAAGTTGTTGTAGGTTTCAAAAAAAGTGCAAAAAAGTAATCAAAAAGGCATAATTCGACCCTCTTCTAAAGATGGCGTAATGCATAAGAAGGGGGTTGAATTGTGCTTCTATTGAAAATTTTGAACCTTTATCTAAAATTCAAACAAGCTTTCTCAAGTACAAAGACTTGGATACTTCAATCATAGAGTTAGTGTGAAAGATCAGAAAGCTTGATTCAAAACTTAGGTTGAGAAGATTCAAGTATCAGAAACCTGATAGTGAAATTCAAAAAATTTATTAAAATGCTTTAATTGCTTTCTCTTCAAGTCTAAAGAACCTTTACTCACTTTTTAAGATCAAAAAACAGTTTTCATAAACAATTTCCTTTACTCAAGAACTTATAATATTAGAGCTTAATACAATAGTTCAACAATCAAATAGACAGAGTAAGAGAAAGCTTTACACGCAGGATTTATACTGATTCGACTAAATCACTTGCCTACTTCCAATCCTTAGCACATAACTGAGATTTTTATATATCAGAGTAGTCTTTCTTCCACCCTAACCTCTCCAAGCTAGATTACAAGTATTGTTTTCACACCTAACCTCTTCAAGCTTACTCAAAAACCTTACAGACCACTATTGGGTCCAGGTTACAATAGGATAAAGTGTTTGGGTTTGTGTTTACACGCTTATACACTCAAAGAGTGGATTACAATACTTAAAATCAAAGCAGAAGAACTCTACTTACAAGAGATAGACTGAATATACAAATAGAGCAAGAGTTTGACTATCAAAAAATAATATAATAGCAAAATAAACCTATCAAAAAGCTTTTCGACAGAATGTGCAGAGCTTGATAATAGTAATAATGGTGACACCAACCATTATTCCAAACCTAAATGAGCTTCAACAACTTCATTTTATAGTCTTCAAACATTTCTATTCTTTGATGATTATTTAATGTAGTTGTACCATGTCTTTAGAGTTGCTAGAGAGAGTTAGTCATTATTTTGTCTTCTAGTGATAGTTTTTTTCTGCTTTCTCATGACTGGTGCAACAACTTTTGTACATGATTAGGAGAATGTTCCTTGTAGGTTGACTTTATGATAAACACCCCTAAGTACTTCCATTCTTCTAATTAATTTGAAGTTCTCACGAATATAGTTTTTTGAACAATAGCTTTATGAACAAATAGCTTTTTGAGGTCGACCTTTCTCAGCAAATAGTTTTCTCAAGAGTAGCTTTCTAAACAAGATCTTTCTAAGCACTGAAAGTGCATGAGTTTGATTAAAGTTAAGTGTTTTCTTCATAATATATCTTTTGTGACCTTGACACACTTCAACAAACGACCAAAATAGTTCATATAGTTTAGAAATACTAAAGCTCAACAATAATATGATTAATTAAGTGTATAGAGTAAATATACCTTTGAGTTTTTTGATGCACGTATCATGATTCTCATTTGAGTGAACAAGTTTGTTATCATCAAAACTAAAAGAGTGTTCAAGGACTAAGACTTGTATAAGGGATCTTAAGACGTTGGAGCTTACACTTTTTTGTGCACTTACTATCTTCAAAAAAATTGAAAGATTTTAAATACATAAGTAAAAATATAATTGACTAATATTGTGAAGTGTGAATATACCAATATTAATATGCTTAATTAAAGTTTTTTAATTAAAAAGAATGTATTTAGGTAAGGATAATTTAAGGAATTAAAATTATGTTTTGTTAATGAAAGTGTAGATAAACATGACAATATGCTCATCCCTTACCATAATGTATTTTTTTAAAATGCCTAACGTATTGTATATTGGATAAAAGTTATGTATTAATTTATTTAATAAAAAAGGTGGAAGAGAACAATACGTTTCTCAACATTACCATTGGTATAATGAAAAGACCAAAAAAACATTTACATATTGTCTTTTATATATATATATATTAATTATATAACTTTTATTTACATAAATATATTTTATTTTTTTATAAATATATATTATTTATAAATTTACAATGTTATATATCATATTTTTATTTATATATTAAATATTTTTATATTTTTTATGCTTATTGTCTAGTGACTCACTAGTAGAACTAGTGATCCATTGACCTAATACCTCAGCCAAATTGATGAATTGTTCAAATTTAATAACTACACTTTACATTGTTCGCAGCTAGAGCTCTCAAACGGGTTGGTTCAATTTGTAATAGCTTTTTCAAAACAAGTTGACGAAGTTAGCTCACTTAATTCACTGTTTACTCATAATAATTGTGTGACTTAAATTTGAATTCATGAAACTTTTGTTAGTAGCCTAATATTTAATTTCATTGTGAGTTCTCGTTAAGGTTAGTGGTTTATCTTTTTCTTAAGATGATGAGAGCCTCCCCTCATCATAAACTTTTATTTTTAATTTTTGTTTCCAAAATAACATCATCCTTCACACAAATAATTGAATCCATAAGTGGGTGTTATCATGAATCTATTTGAATAATTATAAAATTATTGTTGAGTTGAATGCATTTTAAAAATTTTTTGAAAGAAAAACTTTATATTTACATGTATTTATGTAAAACTATTTTTTTAAAAAATATGTTAGATAAAATTATTTTAATGTAATAATTATAAAAATAATGTTATATTATTATTTAATTATTATAAAACTGCAAGAATTTCATAAAACCATCTCTAAATAAAGTTGTCAATTCGGATTGACTCGCTACAGGTTGGGCTAAAATCACTTTAGAAGGTCTGTTTGGATATTGAAATTAAAATTGAAATATAAAATTTTAATTTTAATTTCAATTCTTTTAAAATTAGAATTAGTTAAGAATCTTAAATTTTATATTTGGAGTTATCAAATAATTAGAATAAAAAATTATAATTTTAAATTCAATTATAATTTTATTGTTTAAATGTATGATTTAAAACATTAAAAAATTATTTATAAAATTAAAATTAATAAAAATATTTATACAATAATAATTTTATAAAGAAATTTTTCATGAATTTTTTTAGAAAAAAATAAATAACTATTATAATAAATTTTATATAAATATAAAAATAATTTTTTATATAAATAAAAAATCTCAATAAATATTATTGTTCATAAATAAATGTGGAGAGAGAAAAAGAGTTTAATTTTTAAGTTATACAATTGATAATTCTTAAGGTATAAGTGAAAAATTTAGAAAGACTTAACTTAATTATGTTTCAATTTCATGAAATTAATTTATAGAATTATAATTCTAATTTTAAATGACATTTCAAATATAAAAATTAAAATTAAAAAATTTAATTTCAATTCAAAACTCTAATTTCATACTTAATTTTAAAAGTCAAACAACACTTGTAAGCATTGAAGAGAGAGAAGCCATGAGACTTTACAAGTGCATGGTGCATGTGTGTGGACTGACCAAGCTAGCTCAATTAAATTTGAGACTCGATCTATTAGGCTGGCCTGGCTTAAAGCCAGCCCACTTCGGACCACTATAAATTTGGGCGACACTTAATATGGTCCACCAAAAAAGTGTTATATGGATGGAACACTTATTAATAGCTTTTGGATAAGATGAAAATTAAATAAATGGTAACGATTAAAGAAGGGCTATCTGATGACCTAGTAGGATAATAAAAGTTAATAATTATAAAATAGTCCCTAGACAGCAATTATTTACAAAATAATCTCTATATCACTAGGAGCAAGAACCCAGAAACCAAAAAACTCAATCTTCACCAGCGGTTGCCAGTGATTCTTCGATGGCAATTCAAGCCAAAGGGAGAAAGGGTTCCCTTTCTGCATCTTCGGACCTGATGCTCACCACCACACCAGCAAGTCAGAGCTGGCCACCACCATTTCACCACCGTCACCTTCCCACTCCACTCTTCCCTTTTCCTCTTCATTCAAATCTAGAACTGGGTCCATTCAACTTGTATCCAAATCCAAACCTAAACCCAGCATGATTGGCCCCTCCCAACCCATCAAGTTCCTCTGCAACTACGGTAGCAAAATCCTCCCCTGTGGTGAGCAGGGAGCGGAGCTGGACAGTAGTTCGTGGCAGTGGTGTGTCGGAATCTGGATTCATTGTGATTCAATGCACAGTGAGGATCTTGCTGGTGTTGGGCTTTGCACAGTTGCCAATGGTAGGATGCTATGGCTTGGGGTTTCATGGAAGCTTGGTAGTTTGATTGCTATGAATGGTGGTGGTTTTGCGAGAACTGCGTCAGCAAAGAGGCTAGGAACTGGGTTGTGGTTGAAGGTCGCGGTGGTTGTGTGGTGGTTTAGATGGTTGGGGTTGCGGCTTGGATGGGTTTGGATGCAGTGGTAGCCAAGCATGGGTGATTTCGGTGATGGGGTCTGTTGTGGTTCTCGTGTTGGTGCTCTTACAGGGCTTCTGCAGAGAAATTTTGAGGGAGATGGGTGGGAGTCAGAGAGGAGGAGGAAGGCGACGGATTGGAGGGAGGTGAAGCCATGGAAGGAGGAGATGTGGGGTTGAAAAGCAGTGGTGCAGGTAGATCTGGCAGTGGACGGATTCCTAGTGATGGTCGTAAATGCCGTGTTTGATGAACCTCATCTAGGCGGTGGTGGGTCGAGTTGTCGAAGGTAGTAGAAGAGAAAGAGCTGTGGTGGCCGGCCAGATTTCTCCAAAATCTCTCCAAACCCAAAAGTGAAAATAACAAAAATTGTGAGATTAAAATGAAAATAATTAAATGGGTCATTTTATAAATGAACAAAACTTGCTATAGCAAGTATTTTTTGTGGTTCATCCATGGAACACAATTCAGGTGCTCTACGGTAAAAGCTACCATAAATTTGAGTTAGATTGGTCGGGTGAAAACTATTACAGGCTTACTTTTTGGGTTTTTTATTGGCCTAACTTATTTTTGACACCTTGGGCCATTAAAATTATTCGGGTTGGCCATCAAACTGGATCAATTTACACACATTTATGTCTAAAGGCTAGAAATTTAATAAAATGTAATAGAATTATGTTTTGGTACAAATTTAAGGAAGTTAGAAAAGAAAATAGATGGTTAGGAAAGTAAAGAGAGTGGGTTTGTAAACTTGTGAGGTATGTGTAAAATGGACTAAGACACTCCAATCTTGATGGCTTGGTACAGGAGTAATGAAGCATCCATGGCTTCTTGGAAGAGAATGAGATAAGAAGACTTCATGAAACTTAAGACGCTCAGGACACTCTATTCTAGGTTCGTGGGTTTTTTTTCTTTGTTGTTATTCGTCTTACTACTCATGCAAAACCATGCAAGAATATTTATAGAGGGTCTTAGTCAGCATGGGACAAAAACATTTATTATTAAGATTGTGACATGACCTCTTTAGTGGGATATGGGATCAGAGATTATGAGAAGTTAAGGATCCCATGATGGCAGTCTATTAGCTATTTTGGGTTGTGACAAAACGCTAAAATTTACTGTTTTAGGAAAATCTATATGCTATTTGGTGTTAGTTAATTAATGATAAGTAGATTAAGCTGACGAGAGCATACTTTTCGTTTCAGCGTCCCAGGTGTCATGGGGCATGCGTCGCCCATCTAACGATTACCATAAAAGTTTTACGCCTCTTAGAGTTTTCCTTCACCCAAAGCTTTCTAAGTCACATAATGAGTCAGTTAATGGTCCTAAAAGCCTCATGCTTAGTCAGGGCGTCATTCTCTGCACCTTAATTAACACATGTCAACTTATTTCCTTCATTCTATTTTTATCCTTCTAGTTCCATTTTAATTATTTAGTTTAAAGAGAACTAAGTCCGAAACAAATTATGATTTAGCATGACAAGAAAACACAAAGTCCTACGACCTCAAGTCCTAACTCTTAACAATCAAGTTTGGGGTTAAAATTACATGAATTATTCTTGCCATACATACTTACACGCACAGCAGAGGTGATGTGCTTGGTGCATAATTCAAATTTCATTTTGTGTTCAAAGTTCAAATGTTTGAGAGCCAAATCTAGATTTAGTTCTGGAATGATGCTATATCTTCTTAACAAATTCTCCACACATTCTCCTAATCACTTAAAGCAAAACGTATTAAAAAGAAAAAAGAAATATTTCATATCTTGGTCTTGGAAACTAAAGAAATTGGATATTTCTCTTTTAAACAATTACTAGATTTTAATACGATATTTGGTTAATTACATTTTATTTGTATTTATTTTTATTTAAATATTAATAGAAATAACAAAAGTGGTTAACCTGTTCCAACTTGTGTTGGACAATGTTTTAAAAACTAAACTGGATTGACCAGTCTAACCGCTTCAACTATCAATCGGCCCTGTCTGAAGCTCGTTTGGGGTTCAAGAACTGGAAATGCCTTCTGTTCTGTCCTCTACCAGACGAGGTGGTCGCCGGAGAGTCTCAAGTCGGTCGTCCGGCAGTTACCCGAGGAAGACGAGGTGAAATGTCAGCAGAGACACTCTTACCGATCAGTCTTGGAGTCAAGACAGTGATGAAAGCATAGGTAGAGAAAAGTGAACATGTCTGACTTAGACTGCCAGGTCGGTTTATATAGAGATTCAGATGACTGACTCTCCGGATACCCTCTATTAAGGCCATTTAGGATTCTGAACATTATGTCTGATTATTATGGTATAAGACATTATATCTGGTTATTATGACGCGAGGCGTTATGTCTGGTCATTATGGCGTGAGACCATTATGTCTGTTTGGTATATCGTATTAAGCACGTGTTTGTTTAGTTGTTACCCATTTGGGTATAGGTCGGTCGGACCTTGCAGAAATGAGCCTAGCTTATGGCCGGATGCCAATTGGGCCAGGATGGTCCACAGCCCCCCAACTTGGTCATCTGTAAAGATGGGCTGAGTTTATAAGTGGTCGGATGTCAATTGGACCAGGATGGTCCACCTTCAAACCGCCATTGAACAGGACAAACTGGCATATAACCGGGAAAACTGTTGGACCGCTTGAACCAAAGCGATTTTTTAAAAACCAGCTTCTCACTTCTCCTCCAACGCGCCACCCAGAACCACAACACACCTCCATCGTGCTGCCACCGTCTTGCCGACAGCCACCGCTCAAGTTGCCGACGTCTGATCGTCGCCATCTCGCCGCCTTTCCTAACCTTTCATTCACGAATAGACGCGCCTCTATTCGTCCATGTCAGGTTCGATTTCGGTTTGAAGAGACCTGCCGTTAAGGCTGCTAGATGGAGGTCGGGGCTAGCTAAGCGGCTGGCATCTTGCTGCGTTGTTGGCAGTCGGCTGCAGCAGGGAGGTGGACGACGTTGCTCTGCATTGTGTTTGCGGCTACACATTGTAGGTGAAAACCAAAAAGGATTTAGAATTAGGTTTTATCTTGTGTCTTAGACCATGATGTGTCTTTGGGCTTAGGCCCTTTTCTTCTAAAAATAAATATTAAATGGCAGGTCTTGGTATTGGAATAATGAGGCATATCAATAATTACAGAACAAAACTTCTCTAATTCTTTTCTTTCAAGTCTCTAACTATTTTTTCTAATTTTTTAAATTACTTTTTATATATTTATTAATTCAATTAAATGAGATTAGAAGTAACAAATAAAAAGTGATTAAAAGAGTCAGAGAGAAGGGTTGGAGAGAAAATGTTAGAGCTAAATTTTATTTTATATTTTATCATAAAATTAATTTCAAAGATTTTATTAAAAAATAATTACATATATTTTACTTTTATGAATTTAAGTTATATTATGTCATTGTAATTTATATTATTAAGTTTATAAATATATGTTATATGTAATTATTATTGAATTATTATGTCATCTTATTTAGTTACCGATTTAACTGGTTGAACCGATTAAACTATGACCTAAGGGTGTGTTTGGATAAAATATTTTAAGAGAGTAATGTTTTTATTTAGGAGATTTAAAATTCTCTATTATAAAATACTTTGTTTGGATAATTAAATAAATTTTTTTAAGAATTTTGGAGAATTTTAACTGAGAATTTTATTAATCAAAATGAAAGAATTTTAATTCCCACCTAAACAGGTGGAATTTCTAAAATCCCCTTCTCTTCATCACTCTTCCGTTCGCCTCGTTCTGTCTCTTCTCTCCCATCTTAGTGGAAGCTAAATCTTTCATGGCTGAAGCTTCCTCTTCTCAACCTCCATAGCTCAATCTCACTTTCTCAACCTCCATAGCTCAATCTCACTCTTGTTCACTTTTGATCTACTCTTCTCAGCGAACCCAACCGCGACCACAGTTGCTTCCATCCGTGCCGCACGCCACCATTGTCATGCCCAGATCCACTGCGCGCCACCCATCATGAACCCAACCCACCACTGCGGCACACGATCTGTACACTTTGTGCGAACACTAGGTACACAAATCACACTTTGATCACCTTTGAATCTATTGATTTTATTGATTTTCGTTTTGAATCTTCTTCTTGTTTTGTGTATGACAGGTATTGCATTTGGTTTTTGCTTGATTTATATAAACAACATATACTATCTGACCTTCTCATGGTAAGATAATATTAAAACCATTACATAATTACCTTTCTTAGTAAAAGTTCATCACTTTGCAATTGTTGTTTCCCTGTAACACGAGTGGCTTGAGCAGCTGAAAGTCTAGGAGGGAATCCTCCACTGTAACAAAACAAAAACTACCATTTAATTTAAATAGGAATGAATCAAACTAATCTCATGCTAAAACAAATTCAAATATCATAAGCTTTTTTTTACATAAATCTAGTTCCAGACCTTTGAGAGACCCGCCGGTACAATAATGTATGAAGACAAAACTCAATAAACAGATCCCTATCATGAGAATTATTCACTTTTTTATACTTTGTAGCAACTTCATCACCAATTTGACTTAAGTGGCATTCACCAATCAACTAAAAGCAAGCAGCAATCCATTAGAAGGAGTAGCCACTTCCCAAAGATGTATAACTGAGCATGATGCTCGCTAGCTCGTATCAGGGCAGATAAGACTCTGTCCAATAAAATAGGACAGAACTTTTTGAATTTAACGCTTTTATATTCTTCCACCTTTGTCCTTTACCTGCCGCAATGCTCTTCTAAGAGGTTACCCCTTTGCCTAATTAATTATATATCACTATGTTTGGTTTTCATTGTCAGGCAGATAAATTAAATATGTAGTCCTAATACAACTTATACAATTTTATCCTTTGAATTTTTTCATGCCTAAGTATTTTATTTCTACATTTCTAGGTTGTATCAACATGACAACTATCTTAGGTGGAATCTCCTCGACAAGGTTCTCATTGGTGTTTGTCTTTGTCATGCCAGTTAGCTTTCAAATTTCAATTTTGACAAACAATATATAATTATATTATATGTGGTTGCCAATATATTATACGGTTAAAACAAATGGGTCATAATTAATGGTGATGATGAATATCTAGAATAGTATGTTTTTGTCTACTCTCTTGTAATATAAATAAACTGTGAAGAGCTTTTCGAAGTCAGCTTTTCAAAGCCTATATGTAATTTGAGGCATCAGCCTGATCTTCTCTGTATCTTACTTGTAACTCTTCACCTCAAGTTTTCTGCTTTCTTTACCCGAAATTCTCAAGTTGTGCAGTAAAAAAAGTATAATTTTGATCATCCTCTCCAATGATTAAATTCTCCAACTCTATTCTTGTTGCATGCCCTTCGTTGAATAGCTTGTAGGAATAACTCACTCAATGTTTCCTTCATATATTACATTTGCCTAGCAAAAAACTTAGAACTTCCCTAGCATTCATATATTGCTTTTTTTCACATATTCATATATATTGTTTAGATCAACAGCCTAGACAGAGTCATTTATCTATAGCCTAATAACTAGCTAATTGATGGGATCTTATTTTATTAACTCGAGTAAATGATTAAATATAAAGAATATTTTTCATGCCCGTGCATGACAACTTTCATCTGTTTCTATTGATGTTCTCACATAGTCAAATTTATGCTTACTGTTATTAATAATGCGCCCTAGTCAGTGAAATCAGATGCCTAAAGCATAAATTCATCTTTCCAAAAAATATGTTCACATTGGTTCGTGTTATTCAATATTTTTCTATGGGTTTGGTGGTTGGTTCAAACAGCCAATGCAGGCCATCATGCCTTTGACCCGGTGGTATTCTCATTTTGGTTAAGGGGTGTTGAGGTTATAATACATTTTATGATCATATATTATTTTCCTAATTGCCATAGCTTTCTTAATTTCCTTTAACATTGTTTATTTACATATTGATTGCATATGCCTTGATGCAGATGCACAGATTTGGTGGAAATTCCAAAGATGTAAAAAGTCAACGACATATAAAGGCCATGTTACTTGTATGGTTAATGGCAGCTGCTATTGGTTTTGTTTTCCCCCGTTTTTGTTCTGGTTTTTTTCTTTCTCCCTATTGATTTTCTCCTTGTGGATTTGGGTCCTAGACGAGAGAATAAAAGCTTCTCAAGTCTCCTTGTAATGCAATATATAGTGCATATATTGTATATATAATTTAGATTCAATTATTACTGCTACTACAATTTGTTAGGTGGTTGTGTTGGTGGGGGATGAAGAGGTTGTGTAATCAGAAGCCAAGCAATCTGTGCCGATTGAATAAGCAATCTTACTCAATAAATGGAAATGGAAATACAGTAATAAAATGATTTTTTCCAAAAAATCTGTTCACATTGGTTTGTGTTACTCAATATTTTTCTGTGGGTTTGGTGGTTAGTTCAAACAGTCAATGCAGGCCATCGTGTTTTGCAAAGTAAGGTTTGCAAAGTTTTGTTTGTAAACTAGTTGGTGTTCCTTCTTTTAAGAATATATAGATGGTATGCCAGGTTAGGCAACAGGAGGGGTTGTGGGTGCTGAAACTTGTTTTATTTTTGGGGGGAGATTTATTGATGAATATGGTTTCCTGTGGCTCATTGATGAGTCTGATTTGGATTAGAGGGGTAATGAGTTGTTACAAATGATTTGACTTTTGCAGGTTGGTTAACCAAAATTGAGGATATGATTTTTGGGTATTGGAGGAGGAACGTGGTTATGTTTTGTCTATGGAGTTTATTTATGTTTTTAAACTTGTCTCCCAATCTCAAATTATTGTTTGTGCTACTATCTTCTTAGCATTATCAATATTGATCACTGCCCATTTGTAATGTATCTTCATGGAACATATGACTTCATGAACGCTTTCTCATTTATGTTAATGTCGAATATTTTCCATTAATCCATTTGTAAACATGTTATACATATACAACTAATAAACAACAAGGCAAAACATAATTGCAATGCAGTTTGTGAGGTCATACTTCAGGCCCACAGCCAAAATGGATCTGTCAGGATGAGGGGCATTCCTCTGCATACATATTTGGCATTGGTTTGGACTCAAGGTACCAGTGCATAATAGACATGTAATGCAATGGATTATTACAATTTTTCACCAATTACTGAAAACCTCAACAATTTAATATTCAACATATATTACCTCATTCGCAGTGAGCTTATCTTTAAAAACAAAGATACAAAACTTGTTAGAGTAGATTTTCACTGCATGACACTAGCGAACCTAATTCAACCATATGTATTAACGGAAAACACTTTTTTATCCATTTATTCACATTAACAAAAAAGTGAACTAGCTGTACAATGATAAGTATATATTCCATGGCAAATAATTGAGTTATTAGATGCAAAGTTGAAAACATACTGAAAATTTATTAGTGTTATTTAAATCTCTGTTACTAGTTATATATGTAGAATTACAGATTTAAAAACATTATTAGTTGAGATATTGAATTACAGATCTGTTTTGTTTCTTACATGGTGTCCAATTTATCTCACAATTATATTGATTTTGCTAGGCTTAGTTTTAAGGTGCTTTTTCAATATTTGCTACTGTATTTTTTTTTTGCCTAGTCCAATTTATATTAGATAGTGTTATATTTAAGTTAATTCCATCTCATTTTGTTTACATTGCAATTAGATTGTGTGATTTGTTAATTTTTAAAATATTTTATGACATCGGGTAGAGTTAAGTAAATTGGAAGTGTGACTCAAATTTAACTTGAAAATTTATCGAGTTTAATTTATAAAAATCGAATGATCAAATTCATCCCAATTAATTTCGAGTGAGTCAGAATTTGAATACTTCTAATAACAATACTTGTTTTGATAAAAAAATAAAAAATTATAAATGAAGGAAATTTAATTACTTTGTCCAAACAAAGAATTTAAAATGTTAAGAAATTTAATTACTTTATCCAAACAAAAAAATTTACAAATGAAAAGAATTTAAATGAAGCAATTAAATTCCTTAATATTTTAATTCTCTTGAATTTTGAAATACTTCATCCAAACACAACCTAAAAGTTTTATTGGTTCAATTTCAAGTTTAGTTTTTAAAACATTATTCACATGTTAGTAAAAAATGAGGTTAGTTAAGTTGACCAATTTTTGAAATATGAGTTAAAAAAGTTAACCCCATCTCGTTTTATCACAAGTTGACGGGTTGGTGCCAACTCGCTTAAATTTTTTTTAAAAAAAATTTGATGAGTTACTGAATTAGATTGGTTAACATGCCACAAATAAAATTAAAAATTAAAAAATGGCAAGTTAGATGTGTCAACCTACCCGTTTCACCATAACTTACAAGTAGTATTTTTAAAATCAGTTCAATCATCCTAGATCAATGACTTCACTGGTCTGATTTTTTAATTTAAACAAAAAAAATTAACTAATCTTTATCTTTATCTTTATAAAAATAAAAGTGAAGAAAGGAAAGTAAATCTTATATGATGAAGTCAAGAAATTATAACTATGTGCCTATGTTATATATAAGGGGAGAGTTGCTCTTCTGTATTGATGCTCAAGTAATGTTGGACTATTTTATGTAAAGAGAGAGAAACATCTCCCTTAATGCTCAAAGAGCAAGGAATTGCACGTGCCACTGAAATGTGCTTGTCCAATATGGCATCAAACCACGAATAACACCAAGTATTTACTGACTAAGTAGGGGTGATAACATTTCTATTACTGTTACTAGATTCAATTAATGCAACAGCAGGTAATATACTTGATGCCAATGGTTTTTCCACATAAACGCAAACTCTTTTCCATTCACAACTACTGTTCTGATTCCTTTGCCAAGGAGTGATTTCAACGACCATAGTCGCTAATGATCCGCCAAGCACTTTTCCTCATCTTATTGATAGTTTTAAAGAGATCAAATCAAATAGAAAATTACAAGTTACATGTTGTTTATGTGTGTTCCATATTTGAACTTCATTGATTTGTTGATCAACCTCTTTATTATATACATACAATATATATATATATATATGTGACACATCAAGTGAAAGGAATTTTTATTATGAGAGAGTAAGAAGAGTAAATCTTGACTATATAACTATATAGTCAAGATTAAAATTTATTTAAAGGTCATGTGACCACTTAAAAAAGTCACATACATTTATGTTTTAATCTTGACAATTTATGTAAAATTCAATGATCAATATTCATTTTTTTCATGTCTTACAATAAACACTCATATATATATATATATGATGTGTATTGGGTGAGAGGAGTGTTTATTGTGAGAGGTGAGAGGTGAGAGAAGTGAATATTGATCATTGGATCTTACATGAATGGTCAAGATTAGAACATAAATACATGTGACTTTTTTAAGTGGTCACATGACTTTTAAGTAACTTTTAATCCTGACCATTCATGTATGGTTGTATGGTCAAGATTTACTTCTCTTACCCTCTCACAATAAAAACTCCTCTCACTAGATATGTCCCCTATATATATATATACACACACACATTAACGACAGGACCGACGGCATAAGCTCAACGATAGTAAAAATATGCATACAAAGAATAGAAGAAGGAAAATCAGAGATATGAATCAAAATACTTTATTGATAATTTCACAATACTTACAGAATACTTGATACAAATTATAAGTTCAAGTTCTTGAATGAAAAGCTGGATTCCAAAAGTTAACAGAGGAAAACAGATTACAAGTGTTTTAAGACAGAGTGTTTACAAAACATAAAACTAAAACTTCGATGCCTTCATCCAAAAGACGCTTCGGCTTATATAGAGAAATGACATCGGATTCCAAATGAGATGAAGTCCGAAGAATTATTGATCGTCGGTGGATCTCAAATGAATTGAAATCCATATTCTTATCAACTTTGAGTGGAGGACAGGGGTCCCATCAGGAACCTTCATACTTAGCTAGTTAACGAATTACTTGGGACAGAGGTCCCATGAGGAACCTTCATCATTAGTTAGACGAATGAAGAACCTTCATAATTGGATGAATGAGGAACCTTCATAATTAGCTAGATGAATGAGGAACCTTCATAATTAGATGAATGAGGAATCTTCATTATTAACCAGACAAATGAGGAACCTTCATAATTAACCGTGTAGGCCTTTACAGGTTAGAAAGGTCCACACCATAACAGTCATCTTCATTATCATCAAGAAGGTCGTTGTTTTCACTTTCTTCACTGGGAGGAGACGAACCAGAGGTAGACATGGTTGTCTTGATTTTGCTTAACAATTCCTATTCTGAGAAAGAAGAGGATAGTTCTTGAAGAAGCTTGTTCTTAAGTTCTTAACTAAAGAAGGATTAGCAAGGAACCATTGATTAACTGCATCAATACTTACTAATTTCATGTTGAACTGAAGCCACCATTTAACACTAAATTCTCTAGCAACCAATTATGGATGAGGAATCTAGTATTTATGATAGAAATTATAATCCCAAAACATTAATCCATGCAATTCCAAAAGCAGCATAAAAATGTAAAAGTCTGGAACCTTGAAGAAAATCAGTTTTTTAAGTAAACAAATTATAAGAATCCTTGGCAAGCTGAGGACGAATATCAACACAAGGACCAGTGATACACATCCAATTGGCAAACCATGAGAGAAAGTTTTTTAACCCTTTCTGGAACCAAAAGAACCAAGAGTGGGAATATGGCCTAAAGAGCATAAATCTGTACCAAGCTTGCTGATAATCCCAATAAGTATAAGTTTAAGGATCAAATTTTTTTGAGAAAGATTTTGGAGTGTGAGGAGCTTGATTCCATTCTTTCGGACTTAGAACCTTAAGGATTTTTACTTTAGAAAAATCATTATACTCGGGATTGGTAGCACTATAATAATGATCTAAAGAGATTGATTCAGTATCAATGAGGATGAGTTCATAAAAAATTCTGTTCTTTTTAAGTGACACTTGAGGAACAAAATGAAAATCTTGGGGAAGCATGTTCTGAATGATTTCTCGAGGGGTCGAGTGAGGAGAAAAGAATCCTGGTTCAAGGGTAATTATAGGTTCAAAAATATTTTTCTTAACATATTTGAATTCTTCTATGGTGAGAGAATTAGTGAGTAGCGGTGAAGGTTGTTTCGATTTTTGAGGAGTTCTAGAAGGAGTACTAGTAATGGTTTGTGAGTAGGATAAAAGTGTAAACCTATTGGGTGAAGAAGACGAAGGTCGTGCAGACTGAATAGGATTAGGAATAGAAACTAGGGTAGAAGACCCTTTAAAGGAGGTAGATGACCTTGTACTTATCTCAGTGTTCTTATCTGCAGTAATCTGCATGTACTTATCCAGAGTAACTTTCTTAGCCTTTAATTTAGATGAGGAGCTAGCGGCCATTGTAGCCCTGCGAAAACTCTCTGGTTAGAAAATTAGGAAGATGATTATCTTTTCCTTTAATATATTGAATATCAAAATCAAAACAAGATAACAGTGCTTGCTATCTAGCAAAAATCTGTTTTGAATCTAAGTTTTTAACATCCTTTTGAATAATTGAAGGAGCAGCTTTATAATTAATTTTTAACAAAAACCTTTTATTAAATAAATTATCTTGAAATTTTGTGATATTTAGCACTATAGATAAACTTCTTTCTTAACAGTACTATATTTCTGTTGTGCCGGTTGCCAAACTCCAGAATGACATCTGACGACTTGTTCTTTGGACGACTCAAGTAGTAACTGCTTTAACACTCCCCCATACTCCAAATAAGAGGCATCTATTTCTACTATGAGAGAGGCTTGAGGATCTGGAAGTCTTAAACAAGGAATAATTTCAACTAAATTCTTAACTTGTTGAACAACATTAGTCATCTGAGTATCCCAAGAAGGAAGGTTTTTTCTTAGTCGTCCAAATAAAGGAGCACAAATTATTCGTATATTAGGAATAAAATCTGCTACATAATTAACACATCCTAAAAATCTCTGAAGAGTGTTCTTATCTTTGAGTTCGTTGGAGAACTTATCTGCAAATTTTATAGATCTTTCTATGGGAACAATAATACTTTGATTAATTTCGAATCCTAAAAATCTAGTCTTAGTTTGGAACAGTTTCATTTTCTTAGCAGAAATTACTAAACTATTTTCTTTAATAATATTAAAGAAAGTTTCTAAATGATTAAAGTGTTGATCAATAGAGTTACTAAATACTAATACATCGTCCAGATATACTATGGTGAACTTTGAGTAGGGATTCAAAATATTGTTCATTATATTTTGAAATTCTAAAGGGGCATTTTTTAATCTTTGAGGCATTACATTCCATTCGTAATATCCAAAGTGTACTACAAAAGTAGTTTTGTACTTATATTCTTCAGTTACTTCAATTTGATAGTATTCAGATTTCATATCAAATTTTGAGAATATATTAGCCTGATGAACTCTACTTACGAAGTCCTTTTTATTGGGAATTAGATACCTTATCCATCTTAAAACCTTGTTTAAAGGTTTATAATTAATTACTAACCTGGGAGCACCTCTTTCTATTTTTGAAGTGTTCATAACATAAAATCCTGCACAATTCCAAGGAGACTTACTTGGTCTAATTAAATTCTTATCTAGATATTCTTGAATTTCTTTCTTACAATATTCTAAGTATTGTTGATTCATTTGGATAGGTCTTGCTTTAGTAGGGATATTAATTTCTTCAAATCCTTCTTCATACGGTAAAGTAATTGTATACATTTTTCATTCCTTAAAAGCATTAGGGAATTCATTACATACTTCTTGTTCAAATTTCTGTTGAACATATTTTATCTTATCTTGAACTTGGGGTTTTCTTATCTGTTCTTGATTTCTTTTATATTGAACTTCTCTGCTTAACATATTTATGTATTTTGTTTTCTTTTCTATTAAATTAATCTTAGAGATTAGTGAATCTTGAACCATATTTAATTCTTTGATTAAAGGGGGTTTTATAAACTCAAAACAGATTTCTTTTCCAAATGCATTAGCAACTAGTCCTTTTTCAAATACTGAGAATAGGTATAGTAAAGATAAAAAGGGAGTACCAAGAATTATTTGCTCAGAAATGTTTCTTACTAATAAGAATGAGATTTTATAAGAAATTTTATTTTTACAAATCTTAGCATTATTTAACTTATATTTGATTTGCATTTTGTTTCCGAAAGTACTACTTAACGATTCTGTGGTCTTATCGTAATACTTAGTTAGAATTAATCCTTCTTGAACACAATTCATATCAGCTCCTGAATCTATTAATGCTATAAAATTAAATCGTTCATCTTTTATTACTAATTCTATCGGACAATACCATTTTTGAACAATTACTTGACTTAATAAATGAATATAAGGATCTTTTTTGGGGTCTTGACTAGTACTTGTATATTGATTTTGTACTATTATTTGTGCTTGTAAATTTAGCATTTTAAATTCTAAATCAGTATCTTTTTCTTTAAGTAGTTTAACTTCATTCTTTAAACTTTTTATTTCTTACTGTAAATCTTTTAGGGTAACTTCATTTCTTTGAGGTTTCTTAAATCTTTTTAATACTCCTTTCATATCTATCTTTTGTACTTCTTCTTTTTTCTCATCTTCATATTCTAGAAATTCTTTTATTTGTTGAATGAATTATTGCTTAACAGATGATTCTTCTATGTTTTCTACTATGCTTAATAATGATGAGGCTTGATCTCCAGTAATTACATTAATAGTTTTTAAACATGATGAATAATCATATAATTCTGGTCCTAAGCCTGTACATTCTTTGTCATTTTCACTTTTTGATTCAGATGAAGAGGAATCTTTTAATTAATTAATCATTTCTTCTTCAGAACTGTATTCTTCTTCAGAAGATTCAAATCATTAATTAATATATTTATTAAAGATTTCTTTAATTCTTCATCAATTTTTAGGTTATTAATTTTTTGTTTTACTTTATAGTCTTTCTTATAATGTCTTACTCGGCCACATTTATAATATATTATCTTTTAGACTTAGACGATTTATACTTATCTTTCTTTGATGATCTAGGTTTTGATGAGCTTGCTTCTTCTCTATAATGTTTTTTTATAGTAATGCCTAGATTGTCTTGATTTTTTAGAAACATATTTTTGAACTCTTTTTTGTCTACTTAGAGCTTTAATTCCTTCTATTTCCCACTGGAAACATAATGATCCTAATTCTTTTCTAGTCATCTTAGCTTCATTCTTTCGCTTATATTGGAGTTTAAGATCTAAACATACTTACAACCCAGTTTCTATAACATAATTAGACAGTTGACTAAATGTAATTTGATCATAAGGAATTGTACCTTCATTTTGATTTTGGATCATTACTTTCATTTTTTCTGCAAACAATTTTGGAAGTCTAGCAATAAATCTTTCTTTCCAATAATCAGCTGATGCATTACTTCTTAAGTATAACTTAAATAAAAACATATCCCTATATCATCTATAGTCAGACATAGAGGGACAGTGTAAGTTAACAATTTGATCTGCTATTCTTTGCTAAAATTTTAAAGGTTCTCTTATAAAATGCTTTGTTATTGTGTACAAAAGAGTTGTTACAGTATCTTCAAATACTTGTCCATTAGGATCAATTTTTGTTGAATTCATTATAAAATATTTTTCTTCTTGACTTAGCACATTATTCCACCAACCTTTAAGCTGGCCCATAAATCTTATAACAATTAAAGAGGCGGTAGTTCTATCAGTATTATTTTTTCCCTTAAAAGCTGTTGCAGCCATAGTCATTTGTTGAACAATATCTAAAATTTGTTATTCTCCTAATCCATTTATATTCCATGCATTAATTGCTTCGCCAGTAAAGGCTACAAAATCTTGAAAAGGTCTTTCTTCATATTGAACATCAGGATATGTGGGACTTGGGTAGTAATTCCTAGTTTTGGAGATAGACATATCTTTTCTTAACTTATTAACTTGAAGATTTAAAAGTTCATTTTCTAATTCTTCAATTCTTTGTAAAGTATGTATGTTCGGTGTAGAACTTGTTCCAATGGTTAACTGTTCTAATTTTTTCTTAATTTGTTCAATAGAGCTATCAGATTTTAAGCCAAAGTGTATATTTTTTAAATATGATTTTGGAACATTAATTACCTTATAGATGAATCTATTAGGATCTAAATTTTTATTAATATTTTGAGCTAATGTATATTCTTTAGGTTTTTCACTTATTTGATTATCTATCCTTTCTAGTGTTTTAGACATAGTATGGAGCATTTGATTAGAGTAATTAAGCTGTTGATGGACTTTATTGAAATCTCCTTTTTCTATGGATAAATTAAGGGCTCGTGAAGCTATTGCCTTAAAAGGGGTGGCTTCAACTTCTAATCCTTCTTTTGTGGTTACCTTAATAGTTTCTAAAGGAGAAAATTCTGAAATTATTATCTTATCTTTCTCTGTTTTCCAAGTAGATGATATTTTATTATTTACTAATATTTCTGGTATTCTTATAAAAGGATTTTAAATATTATTTTCTTTGCAATACTTTTCAAATCAGTCAAAGAAATATATATTGATATGTTATTCTATTAAATATTAGTAAAATTCTTCTCTAAATTTAGTAGTCTGTTCTTTACAAAAATTCTTCAAATACCAATCTCTTTTACCTTTATTATAAGGAGTTTCAAAATCATTACTTATCTATTTTTTTATCCATTTCAAAAGAATCTTCTTTAGTTAATATATTAATAACTTGGGATCTAGTGGGTAAGTATTCTGGTGATTCTGATCTATAAGTTTGTTGATAAATTGGTTGAGGAATATTTGGTTCAAAATTTACACCGGTTAGATTTATATTAATTGCTAATCCATCTACTGAATGCCTCGAGGAATTAGGAGCAGTTGAAGGAATATTTATTATCGGATTTGTAGAAGTGTTTAGTCTAGATGAATTAGATCTAAGCATCCTTATTCTTATATTAGAACCATATTGACCTTTTGATCTTATTCTAGTATTTCTTATCAGTTGAGGGAGTATTACATATGGAATCAAATCTTAATAAACCATCAATACTAACTCCTAAAATATTATCTCATGAAAAAATCTTATTTTATATAGATATATATATATATAAAGATTATCTCATGAAAAAATCTTGTTATATATATATATATATATATATGGGCTTAGTTAAAATAACTTTCCTAAAAAAATAAGTTATAAAATACAACCCAACCCTCTATATTTTACGAATTAAACAGGTCGACTTATTGAATCTAACTCATTTTGTTATCTCTAATTATTAACTTCAACTCCTCCGCAATGAAAAAAAAATCATATAAATTAAAATTGTGAACGTGCGATGTAATATAATAGAATTATATAATAAAATAACAAATGGTTGAAATATGGATGTGGGATAGCTCTTAACTTTTTTTAATTTTTAATTCTTAACTACAATAGATAACTGCTGCTGCCTTGCTCCCCGTGCTGTTTAGCTCCCTACATATGGCCCTTTCAATATTTTAGAAAATTATTTTAGACATAAAAATGTAAAATTCGAATATCATTCAACATAATGGCCTAGAATGATGGTTACCTTTTTTTTTTTTTGATGATGGACTTACCAATAAAATAATTTTTCTTATTCTCATTTTCCTAATTTCACAAATATCCTACATTAAGAACTTATCAATAAGTGAAGGTCAATATTTCACAAAATTAAGAAATAATGTAACAATATATATATATATATATATAATTAGGAAAACAATGCAACAATATATCCTAAATTCATTCTATTGGATTATATTTTCTTATTACTATTTTTTCTTTTTTATACAAAGAAGGGTCAAAGCCTAAATATTTCTTTTACTTAATTTATTGTGTCAATATAATTATTTAAAAAAGTGTAAAAATATATCCTAAATTAATTTTATTAAACTATATTTTTATTATAGTATTAACTTATTTATTGTCAAGATTCATTCAAGATTTTCTTATTTAATCTTGCTCAAATTTAAATACCAAATTAATTTTTAATAAGTTAGAATCAATCTTCATTAATGGGAATATTTATTCCTTACATTTATTAAATTATTTTATTACTTCTTGATTGATTTTCCAATCAATTAATATTTTTTCCTTTTTTACTTAATTTATTGTGTCAACATGTGTCATATTCCTCCTTTAGACTTTTCAATTTATCAATATCACTCTTCCCATATTAATTCAGTCTTAAATAATTTGAAATTTAATTACTTGATTTTATTAAATTATATTTTATTTCATGATTTTACTTTTTTTAAAATTTCTTTTACTTAATATCTTGTGCAAACACGTATTGCATTGCTCATTCCAATTATAACAACAATATTTCCTTAATAAAGTTTATTTGAATATATTTTTTCATAGTACTAATTAATTTATTATCAGGGGTTCATTTAGGATTTTATTATTTAATTATTTTTGCTTCAAATTAAGTACTAAATTAATTTTTAATCAATCAAAATACTAATGGGTATATTCATTCTTTGATTTTATTATATTATTATATCATTTTCTTGATAAATGTTCCGTTCAATCCGTATTTTTTCTTTCCCTTTTTTATTTATTTATTTGATTTCTTATGTCGACACACATTTCATATCCTCATTCAGACTTTCTAATTAATCAATATCAATCTTTTCCAAATTGATTAGATCTGAAATTAATGGAAACATTTCTTTTCGTTTTCTTTCTTGGCTTTACTTTTCATTTCTTCTTATTTATTTTTTTTTCCATTTTTTTGCTTAATTTCTCTTGCCAATATAATTATATTATTTCTTAACCTTAATTTTTTGTTTTTGCTTGACTAGGTCCTTGACATCTCCAAAATTGATTCTTCACAAAAAGACACAACACGACATTTTTCACAAACAAAAGAGGATCCCACAAGTTCAGCTATCTTATTGCATGCATATTAGACTGTAAGACTCTATAGATAGTACCGTCGACGATAAATAGGCAGTTCTATTAGGAAAACGTTTTCTGTCCAATCAAATACTCCAACTTTCATCCATCGTATATTTTCATACGTATATTTGCTGACTCGTCCGTATGCCTTGACAGATTGCACTTCCCTCTTCTCATTTGCTTTTTTCTTTATGAAATTTGGAGATTCCCTCCTCTCCCTTCTCTCCACTCTCAATCCCGCTCAATCACATATTCCTCCTCTCCCTCGTCTGCACTCTCATTCCCTCTCAATCTCATCTCCCTCCCTCATCTCCACTCTTAATTCCTCTTAATCAAGTCTCACTCAATCTCGTCTCCCTCGTATCCCTCGTATCCCTCGTCTCCACTCTCAAACCCATCTCGATCTCATCTCCCTCGTCTCCCTCCCTCATCTCACTTCTCTCACTCTCAGTGTCGTAGTCTCCCTCGTCTCCGTGGTCGCCTTCTTCTCTTCTTTTCTCCAAAATTTTAATTTTTTTCTCCTTTTACCTATTCTCTTGAACCCTTTACCCAAACTTTGTTTTTCCCTAAATGTAATAGAGAAAAGGGACGATTTGATGAACATGCATTAGAACAAGTTTGATACCATCCTAAAGGAGTTCGAAAAGTTGCATGAGTAAGGTATTCTATCTATATGTTTGTAAAGTTTGATTCTTTATTTTTTTTTCTGGTTCTTTGCATCAAACAGTGTGTTAGGATTATTTGAATTGGTATAACATTACACATGTTATCTAATGTCATCAGACAGTATATATTCTGGTTCTTTGCATCAAACAGTATATTTGTCAAATATTCTATCTAATGTCATCTTTATTTTTTTTTCTGGTTCTTTGCATCAAACACTTTAATTTTATAGCTTACCAAACAGTGTGTTAGTGCTAGAGCCTTGAGACATGCCTTGGATTTTATAGTGGAGCATGATATAAATTAATTTCATAATTTAACTTAATTTATATATTAGTGATGAAGATGTTTACAGTGATGTCAGACAATCATGAAGATATTTATAGAATGTTTCGAGTTTTGTTTGAATTTCATTTTCTTGAATATAAGAATTAGTTTGGTTGAAATCTTTATATATAGTAGTTATTTTGGTTTGTATCTGAAAACGATTATTACCTGTTATCTTTCAAAGTCAACTTAAAATATGGATTTCATTAGCAATTCCAAAGGCATCTGATTGCCTGGTGTGCATTAACATCATATCATGTTAAATTATAAAACTACTACTTTGAGCTATGATAAGCGTTCAGTGCTATGTTAATGCTGGATCGTTAATCTTAGTTGGAGGAAAAGTTTTTCACACGATGCTTTCTTATGCACATTGCTCTTCAGTAGGGCAGCTTTTCTATGTCGCTTTTCTATGTTAATACTGTTATGTTTATGTTAATGAAGTCTTGTGTTTTTTATGGTCTCCAATGTTTTTTTTCTTCTTTACTGATTAGATTTGTGCCATCTTGGTTGTCTTTAAGCTTGTATGACATCCAACGATATAACTAATATGCATACTTAGATTGAAAATTTTGCATGAAAATGCACTTGAGTTGCTGATGTTAGAGTTTTAATTTTATGGCTTATCATCTTCAACCCCTTGTATTGAGTTGTTTAAGTTCATTTGGTGTGAAAAATATGTATGTGTTGGAAGCCTGTGTTGATTAAAGAATAGACATGAGTAAAAAAATGCTTATATATTTATTGATTGGGTGCTGTTGATTCATTGGGTTGACATTAGGGAGTTTTGTGTTTTGGAAAAATCTTCCAATAATACAGTTGTGACCCATACGGTTGATTACCTTGTTCTTCATTTGTGCTTTAATCTTGCTGTACTTGTGAAATTTCATACTTGGTCTTTTGTATATGTAGAATACTTCTATGGACAGCTCACGGGCAAGACGGGGGTACGATTTGTCCAACACCAATCAGGTAACCAAATTTGTTAATATAGAAAAAACTGTGATATGTGTTTGCCTATGCAAATATGTTGACCAATTTGTTCTCATGACGTAGAAGGTGTGAGTGAGGTATGTTTGCACACTGAAGTTGTTGATTGACGTGAATAGCTCATTAACAGATGCCCAGAAGTCTCGAATTGAGTTTACCCCATTCAAGTCACTGTTATATATGCCGAACAATTTAGAAATAAATTGTGTCTTGTTGTGGGAGTTAGTGTGTAGATGGGATGAAAGAGGTGGGGGATTTAGAATTAGGGGTAGGGTTATCCCATTCAGTCCATTAGATATGTGCTTGGCATTTGGATTGTAGATAACAGGGAAAGAGTAACCCCACGTGACGATGGAGTGGGCCGAACTCTGTCCTTATTTAAGGGGGGCGATGTAACCCTTGGCACGGTTTATTATGAGCTGTATCAGCATGTAGGGAACAACGATGTTGATAACTTTTGTCGACTTTATATCTTACTTGCTTTTGTGGAGTTCTATTTTCTTGTTACAGGTGTCCATGTGCATTCTGCCTTCACACACCTGTTAGATGAGTTGGACTCCCTAGATAATTATAGCTGGGGTTTGGTGGTGTATGATTTTTTGGTAGATGACTTGACCCGAGTTACACGTGCAGTGAACGAGGGTAAGAATACCCGCCAAATTCATGTAATGGGATGTGCTATTGCAGGGACATGTTTTATTATTTACTATGCTTCCTGGTTGTTATAATTATTTCATGCAATATTGCAGTTTTTTTCTGTTCTTTTCCTGTTGCATCATTTTGATACCAGACATGTGATTTTCTACAAGGTTTGGGCTTTTCATCACCTATCATTGCGCCCCACATCAACTGTGATAACTGCTCAATCTTTCCTACGTTACTTGAACTGGCACGCGTTTAAGGGGAGGGAGGAGAAAATGCGCATGATATTTGAAAAAAATAAGGTAACGTACAACTTTTAAATGGTGTGTGTACTGTTGCGACATTTGTATGAAAATGTGATTGTACAAAAAAAAAATTTATAATATGTAATCGTAGTAGTCCACTTTCACCATACTCGTTAACTACGTATCTGTTGGTTATTGACATTTAGGTAACTGAAGATTTGGTTGCATCGAGGGAAGAGCATCAGATTGATATAGTCAGGGATGCATACACACAGGAGTAGCAACATGGTGTTGGACATCGGCGGTCGAGACCATTTGATGTGGAGGACCCTGCCAGTGATATTTCTCGGGTGGTTGCTGAGAACCTACAAATGAAGAAAAGAATTTCTATTCTGGAGACGGAAGTGAGCACACTGAAACAATTATTATAACACCGTTCAGTGCCTCCACCTTCAACTTGTCTTGTAGGCAGTCCAGTGTGTGGTCATACTAAACCCTAAGTACTGCAAGAAGAAGATGGAGGAGATTGGACTGACCGAGAAGGAGTATTACCGGAAGCAGTTCGAGTTCAAGGATGAGATTCTGGACCCTCTAGAGACTTACTGGGCATGACCAATGGTCTTTCGGCTCGTGTTACAGTGCGATTGACCGCCGCGAGGGTGGGAGGTTGATAGGAAGAAATTGGCATTCATACGTGAGGCACATAAGTTGTAGGCGAAGAGGGTGAGTTTGGAAGATTTGGAGAATGGAGTGATGATGAAGACGGCTGATATGTGCTTAGAGAGGTACAAGATGTTTTGAAGTAGTATAACGAGTAGGTGAAGGCAAATAAGGATAGATTGGAAGAGGAGTCTTATAAGGTATCACAAAGCATTGCAATGCTACAACTAATTTTTTTTTTTTTGTGTGTTTTTGGTTTGGATTATATAGATTGGTAATTGATGTGTTTGTATATTATGATGCGACTATGACAATAAGATCAAGATTATTACCTTGGTAGGAGGAAAAGAGGGAAGGACTACAAGGAGGGCATGGTAGGATGAATTTGTGATTGTTCTTTCTTTTTAATGTGCAGGGTTATGAAAACATGATTATAGTGCTCACTATTTATGTTTTCTAATGTTTTATGCAGTACGAACTTCCGTTCTATTATCCTGGCCAAGTACGCTATTGAGCTTATCTTATTCATTATGATGCATGCTGCTCTATTGTATATAAAATTTACTTCTTGTCCATATTACAAGATTGTCTACTAGTGTTAGTACTTAGTATGTTTGCATAACAAGACTGCTTGTTATGAATTCATTATGGTTTATAAGTGTATCATAGGGCATAGCATTCCATGCTACTTGAACAAACTAATTTCATTAGGTAGTCCTAGACCATTCTTTAGTAGGCCTGCTTAATGACTGTTTCAATTATGACAACATGAAAGTTAGTTTCATTTTTCAATTACTGCCTATGAGTAATTGTAGCAGCTTGTTTGCTAGATGGAGTGGTGGTACCCTGCCGGCGGCATGGCTCAATGGAAGCTTGGAGTGCTAACTGTTCATAGTGGGCATTATGAGTCATTTTTTAGGGTTTCTACTCTTTGCAATTATGATAGAAATAGATAAATATTTGTTAGTAAATTTTGAGAAATATAGGGTACAGCCTCATTAGCCAAAACAAAGTTTGGGCCTGGGGGGTAGCCTATGAAATGTTGTGTATGGATTTCTTACCAATGTGTAGAAGTGGTCACTGAATTTGGTGAGTTTTGATCCATATATAGTGGAAGGGACAATTTGTTTATGGATTTGACCCACCAGTCTCTGTTTTTGTGTGCTAGAGATGGTTGTTTTTGCCCTCACTAAATATATTCATAAAAACAAGAGTGGATAAAAATTATAAAAATCTTTCTTTCTTTCTTTTTGGGCATTTATCTCATCTAGATCTACCTAATCTGTTGTCATTTCTTTGCAAAATCTAACCTGAAATATGGGAGTTATGGTGAATGATCAATTCTATTATGACACCTGGAAGTATTCCTTTTACTATAATTTTGTATTTTTTAAGCTATGTGTCAAGTCTAATGCTAGTAGAGGTGGTTTATTGGATTGCCAAGAGTTAAAATTGACTCAGGTTCATGATTGATAGAGATTGAATGAGGGATTTAGAATCTGGTGGCTTTGAGCTTCATAGACTATGGTTGAGTTTCAAAAATATTCATGAAACTATGAACGGTGTAGGTTCTATTTTGGTTTTTTTTTCCTTCTGTTAGAGGATGTATAGTGTGTCTTTTGTGGCATTCTTGTGTTAATTCAGTTTAGTGTTTGGTTAGTTTGTGTATGGGATGGATGTAGTGGCTGTGGTGAGTGTGAAGATGGATGTGAATGTTCATATTCTTTTTTTATTATGCAATTACTATTTTTAATAAGGGGTTGTTTAAAAGGGAGATAATTGAATGAAAACTTCAGAGGGAATAAACACATGATACAACATCATACAACAGTAAGACCAACTAAAAAAAGAATCCATTCATACATTGCCATTGTTGTTCAAACACAAACTATACTTAAAACAGTTGACAATCTCATTTGGAGAGCAAAATTAAGGATATCTACCTAGATTCCCACTTGCCCTATAGCCTTCTTCTCTTTTAACAATAGTATGACTAGAACTTAAAGTTACACGTAAATGGCTCATTTCCTTATGCTTGAGTATTATGGAAAAGGCATAAAGAATTATTTTCTTTTTAACTCTTTGATCACTGGATAGGTAAAAAAATCATCTTGTGAAAGCTTAGCCAGCAGATCAACCAGGTAGTGTCATACTTGCAAATGAGCCTGTTCTTTAGGTATATTTAACCTCTCAAGTTTTCTTCTCATGTAAAATGTTTACATCCTATATATAACTTTGGTTAATTTTTTTTTCTTTGGAATAAAAATGGGTATAGATTGATTTTGGATCTTCACTGGTGTTGTCCTATTTTTTTGCTTTTCATGAAGTCTTAGTGTAGGTCTGGTGGCTTTTGCTTTTTTTTTTCTTTCATTTTTTTTCTTGCTATGAATGGGATTAGCGAGGGAATAGCAAGGAAAATTAGCAAGAGATTAGCGATGGATTTAGATGCAAATTTTTTAAAATTTACGAGGGATTAGCGATGCATTAGCGACTTAGCGATGAAAATAAACCAACGGACGTGTGCCTCACTAATCCCTTGCAAAATTATTTTGCGAGGGATTAACGAGGGATATTTCCCTCGCAAATTTATGAATTTCTTGTAGTGGATTAAGAAAATGTAATAAAAGGTTAATAAATCCATACATTAAGTGCAATGACTACATTAATGAGAAGGGCCAGGGTCAGAATATAGTGGTTGTGAGGGAGATCAGAAGAAAGTCCCGACTGTGATGGGTGAGGATATGGTGGGTAACCTATATACGAAGGATATGGAAATGATGGTGTAAGGCTAAAGGTCAAAGGATAGGGTGGGTAAGTGTAAGTAGGTGGTGGGTATGTTGTAGATGGTGGATAACTTGGATATGATGGGTAAGATGGTGGTGGCTAAGATGGTGGATAAGTAGCAGTAGTAGTGGTCTAGGCTGAGTCCTAGGCACACCTGAAGAATCAGAGTCCTCTGAAGGTCGTAGTCCTGATCGAGTACTCGCTAACCCTCTCCTTCTACGGCGTATCCTCTGCTCATCGGATTACTCGGATGGTCTTGGGATGTCATCTGCAGCGGGAGCTAGATGAAGTTGATCTAATGTAATATGATCATGCTCCCTTACTGAAGATAATATATCCTCCATGGACTGTAGAAGGCTACCCATACTAAATCCCGAACTAAGGTTCCTGGCCGAAGCATAGACTTTCTTTGCAATGTCAGCCAAAGATACAGATATAACACATGTCATCATCAATACAAAATACATTTACCAAATAACATAACATATTAGTAAATAACTAACCACAAACCCAATAGATTTACCAGTACGAGAAATCCAACATATGATAATTCATCTGTATCAGTGCATGTACTCAGAATGCACAATGAGGGGAGCTTCCAATGGCATTCCAATAACACATTTTTTGTCTGACTGTCCCAGATGGCTATGTGTGGTAGGTGTGTAACTCGCCAATCCTCGTCAGCTCGTCCTAACAATGTAATCAAGTGCAACTCGTTAGGTTGGTATGGTCTCCACGGTATTGGTTGGTCTAGACCAAATTGATGCATCACCCTATCTGGATGGTGCCACTCAATAATGTGGAAAAAGATGAGTTGAACCACTGGCAGTATAATGTCTCTACTAGCGACACAAAAATCTAGTAGTGAAGTAACAATCTCATCCATATAGGGTTACTATGTTATCTGTAAAATGATATGTTCAAAGCATTAGAAAGCAAGACAAAGTAACTTATTTAAATCAATGTAAACAAATAGTGACCTCATCACTCTTCAATTGATCAAAGAATCGACGATAGTACAGAAGCACCCCCATTGGGGTTTCATTCAACACCTTATGTTTATGCTACCTATTTAAATGTCAAAGTCATATGATGTCAACACAAGTAGTACATATAATAAACTAATATAAACAAAGGATATTTTGATAAACTTACTGAAATCCCAGTGGACTTTGGTGACCACGATCAGCAGCATAGGCAGCTAGCAGGACAAGATCAGTATCATCTACAAGTGTAGGAACCAGGGGGTGGAAATCTGTGCTAAACTCAATACTACAACAATATGCAAGCACCTCCAATATCGTGCAAGCTGTGGTCTGTGGCTTTGTAAAACTCCCTGTACAAATATGCCAAGACTGTAGATCCCCAACTGTAATTCCTAATAGCGGTAAAGTCTTCCAACAGTGGAAGGAACATCATGTGCACATATCTACCAGAATAGTCAGGAAATAGCAATCCCCCAATCAACCGAAGTATATATGGCCGTGTACACTGCATCACATAAGTAGCTCCAATGGCCTGAGTAAGTCGTCTACTGAATGCACTCCAAAGCCATGACATATCAATATGTCCACCTGATACGTGTGACTCATCCGGTTGCGAACCTAATAAGCGCCCACATAGCTGTATCCAATCTCGACGTGATATACGGCTAGTAACTGCATCGCCGTCAATAGGAAGTCTCGAGATAATACCTATGTCTTCTAATATGATGGTGCAATCTCCAGTAAGCATATGAAATGTATATGTCTTGGGATGTCATCTCTCAACCAATGTCATAATCAATAAGTGATCGATGGTGCAATATCCCATGTGGTCAACCCCCACGAAACCAACCTAATGTAGATATGGAAGCATCTGCTCATCTGGGTCCATATGTCAGAATTTATGAGCATGTCTAACACGTAGATAATGATCAGGTTTTCCTTGCCATATATGTTGTGAAACATGAAACTCCTGCAACTCCAGTACTAAAGGGTCCTCTCGGCCTGGGCGCAAGTAGAATGTCATGTCTCACGCTGTAATCAGGAAACAATGGGTAAGTCTTCGAATAATAAGACATACTATAAAACGAATATACATATTAAACATGAGTGTATCTAATAAAAATTATAAGACACCGCTTAAAGCACGAGGAGGAATGATATTAAACAAACATAATCAAATAGAAATTACTGTCATTGAAATCCGTACATCAAGTAGATTATCAAATTACACACTGACAATCTTCAATTACACATTGATAGTCATCAATTATAATACAATGATTATCAAATTATGTCCTAATCAAGTAGATGGCCCTTCTTGGTCATTCCTCAAGGAAGTCGATCCACCACGACGACAACTACGAGAATTATGTCTAGATTCATGTCCCAGTCCTGATTTGTGCTAATCCATCTCATTTCTAAGTCGAGTTGATTTGGGTCGACCTTTAGATTTAAGCAATTGACAATCGGGTACCAATGTAATGTCAGAGCTAGTGGCCACCATGGTTCAACCTTAATGATTCCCCAATTAACCTCATAAGCCTTGTACAAAGTATGTATTCTGTAAATACTATGCACAATTGAAAAGTGTCAAGTGTCCTAGAAGAACATGTTGCTATTGCATGAGAGCAAGGGAAATGCAACACTTGAAACAAGCCATAGTCACACATGCCTTCTTGAAGGTTTATAGAATATTTAACTCCACCCTACTGTGTTATAGGGTTAAATGCCTCTTCGACTAAAAATCTGGTGGAATGTATATCAAATCGACAGAATTGGTGAGAGTTTGCCTTGAGCATGTTCACATTCCAACTTTTCATAAAATCATCAGTCCAATCAGCCCCATCAACAAGTTTCTTGTTTGTGTCATCTTTTCAATTAACAAAGTACTCTATTAATTTGTAATATGTCATCTGAACTAGTACAGTTATTGGTTAGTTTCTGCCAGCTTTCAACACTTCATTCATACACTCAGACAAATTTATCGTCATATGACCAAATCTGGGCCACCATCATATGCTAAACTCTATTTTTCTTTTGAAATTGAATTAATCTAATTTTCCATTTTGGGACTAGTGGTCAACTTTTTCAACCTAGCCTCAAATTTGTATGCAATTGGTTCGTACCCTGATATTAAAATATTGAATTAGTTGGTGTTAGCAACAAAAATTATAGTATGGTAAGTAGTATAGTAAACTCATAGAAATTGAAATGTTTAACTACCTGTGTTAATCAGATATTTCTTTAGGGCTAGATTGCGGAAGGCACTATTAAAATTGCTGGCAATATGCCGAATGCAAAAAACATGATGCGCATGGGTGGCTGCCATCCCAGATGTGGATTCGCCACTAATTGTAGGATGCCTTGATGTCAATCAGATATCAAGCATAAGCCCTGTTGTTGTGTGACATGTTTTTGAATCAAGGCTAAGAACCAACTTCAAACATTCTTTGTTTCTCCTTCAATAATGGCAAATGTAATTGGCAAAGGTTTTCTATCGTCACCTTGTGTTATTGCAATCAATAGTTTATGACGATATTTACCATATAAATGAGTGCCGTCAATCTGAATAATAGGCTTGCAGTATTAGAATCTAACAACACATGATTTGAATGTCTAAAATAAGTGACAAAACATAAGTTTTGAATAGTCAACTCTATTGCACTCGACATAATCAATGGTTTGCAACTCCACCGTTGTGCCTGGCATGTCTCTTTGCATGGCACGTAGCCATTTAGGTAACACTGCATAAGATTTATCCCAGTCTCCAAATACCTTTACAATGGTAATTTGTTTTGCCTTCCAAGCTTTCTGATAAGACACGTCATATCCAAATTGACATCGAACCCTTTCAATAATTAGGCATACAGGTAAATCAGGTTTTTGCTTAACCATCTCTAGAATGCAAGAACATATTATAATAGAGTCTAACTTCTGATGATCTTGCGACAGAGCTAGGTTGACACAGTTGTGAGGTCCATCATATTTTCTAATTTCCCATATGTTTGATTTCTTGCTTTGAATGACCTTGACCCTCCCATTACAACCATCAGCACATCTTGGAAACTTAATAGTTAGCTGCTGTGTATCAGAATCCTCAACCTTGTAATTCTGATGTCTAATAATTGAATAATATTTTAGGGCCAACTTGACAACATCTTTAGAGGGAAATTGTAATCCGACATAAAATTCTTCATCTGGACTCCAAATACAACGAGAATCTAATTCAGGCAGATTATCAGGTGTGCTCAGCGCATCCCAATTTATTTCAAAAAACTGAGGGCATGGAGGCACAAACGTAGATTCAGGAGCAACTACCAATGGAAGGACTAGTTGTTGTATATTTACTTCAGGGCCAAATTGATTTTCTTCTAAGTTAGTGTCTGTATCTTCACCCTCAGACATTTCTCCTTCATCATCGCTTGTGTCAGATAATGCATTTTTCATAAGCGAGTTATCGATTTCAAAGTCCAATCTAAATGAGCTCCCTTTAGGCATTGCAGATGTACCAACTTCTTGAGATTGTACTAGGACAGGAGCATGTGTCATAGAGAATTAAGTGTTGCTAGGGTATGATGATTCAGCGAGATTAGAAGAACCAGCTTGTAACCTTGTTTCAGAAGGAGCTTCAACATGCTCATTGTGCTCACTCATTTCTATCTCGACATACAACTCCATGGAAGTTAAGTTAGCATGTTAATCAAAGTAATCAATTATACAAGCATTGTCTTCATCATCTTCTAATGGAAGACTTATCCATTTCAATACATTGCTCCATTATGGAAATCTATACACAACACTGGACACAACTTGATTTTCTTGGAGCCTTAATTTCAAATGAATTCTCCTTTTTAGAAGCTCAAAATTGGTATCACGTTGAATCATGATAGACTTAGAATGAGGACCTTCATACATTAGACCCTCTTCACCTTCATACATTCTCCCATTATAGTAAATGAGAACAACAAGGTGTTTGGCCATCTTAAACTTCTGAATAATAATAATAGAGCACGTATGAAATCAATTAACACATGTGACAACTGAAACAAATTTGTTTTATACCCAACTAATTTCAATTTCAATAAACCAACAATTTTAATCAATTGAAAACAACAAAAAAATTACAAAAATCCTAATAATAATCAAATTATTATTTTTTGTACAAACAAATTTCAAAAACCTACTAGCTAACAATAAACAAATATACAATACATAATAATAATCAATAATTCTACTAATAAAACAAACATATATAATACACAATAAATATAAAAACCTAAAAAATAAATAATACTTCTAACAATAAAAATATTCAAAGCAATCAATATAACAATAATATAATGATAAAATACATACATATATGATCAGAAAATGTCTTTCTCATAAGTTATAGCCAAATGAGAGTTTGGGAGAGAGTTTAGAGAGAGAGAAAAAAAAATCTAGAGAAAAGATAAAAATTTGAGAAATGAGAGAAGTGGCTGTGAGAGAGAGAGAGGAGAGGTGGAGTTATAAGGATGCGGCTTGGATGCACCAACATGCCAGGCGCATCCAGTAGGCATGCGCCTACGCGCCTTGGATGTGCCAACACGTCTGGTGCATCCAGCGTGGATACGCCATTCTCTTTGGCGTATCCAAGCTGTATGCACTAGGCGTGTTAGTGCACTCATGTTGGATGCGCAAGGTGCATTGGTACATCCTACGTGGAACAGTAAAAAATAAAAAATTCCAATATGGCAAAAATGATGACATTTTGATAAATAGTTTAAAAAAGATGATAATTTGGTAAATAAGTTTGCCACTAAGGGCATTTTGGTAGAAAAGCCAAACATCTTATACAGATAGTGATAAAAATAATGATGTTGCAAGCTTTCCTACGCAATTTATAGTTAAAGCATATAAGTATCCCAATCCAATCAAATCGTAAATTGATACTCTAATCTAGTTTTCGTAATATCTCACTTAGAAATGATACGTAATAGCAATAATAATTTAAAATAATAATAATATTAACAGAGATAACTAATAAAAAAATAAAGATTTATAGTAACAGAGACAACAAAATGGAATTTAGAAGCGGTAGCAATGCATTTTAAAAATATTGGAGTACTAAATTAGTTATTGTAGCACTTAATAAAATAAATAGGAAACTACTTAATAAAATTAAATGCTGGAGGAGAAAAAAATATAAAATGATAAATTAGTAGTAAATTTCAAAATTTGGGGGAGGGGAATTTTTTTTTTTTTTAAAATTTGAAGTAGAAACTTAATAGGGAAGGAAACAATTAGCATTAAGGAAGATATTAACAATCAATAGAAATCAATGTGGAGAGAAGAGTTCTTCTTGATATACATTGGAGACACCTTGAAAATAGGTGTCCATAAGTTAAGTGAGAAGTGGTTACCTACTGGTGTAGGTGTCAGGAAGATGAAGGGTGATGTGACCTTCTTTAGCAGGTATCACATGCATGAAGTTATAGGTTGGTCACTTGAAGCTTAGGTGATCATAACCCTAACGTTTCAAATCACTATACTATCTTGCCTTTAACCATTCTCCTCTCCAGAATATGTTGCTAATAGAACAAAAGAGATAAGACATCGGTGAGATACTGAGAGACCACAAAGGCTCAAAAATTATCTCCTTGAAGCCATGACTAGGACTCCTCATCCCTTCTAATTTGTGTCTCATCCACGACCTCAAGGTAGGGAGTCGAACCATAACTCTTTCTTTGTTTTCTTCATGCCCTAATCTTTTATTCTATACTCTAATCACAATCTTGTTTTCTTTTCCTTGCTTTGATGTTTTCTTTACTGAGGAACCCGCTTTGAGGACATGCAAACCTCAAGTTTTCATTTGAAGGATCAAAAAGTGGTGATGATAAAGGAAGTCGAGGGTGGTGACATTGCTTTGAGGGTTCGGGCTTAATCTATCACCATGGAAAGGAAGTTGATTTTCATTTGGTCTCTAGAATATCCGTCTAGAGAAAGGTGTGGAGTATTTTTTTAAAGTCTTTCATGGCTGCTTTTACTTCTTCATTCTTTTAGTCTCCTCTACTTCTTCTCCTCTTCTCCTCTTCTTCTCTTCTAGTCACATTTTATGATATTAAGCTTAATTGGACCATTAAAGGAATCATTGCTTTAATTGACTTTAATTTGTCTATTTGGCAACATTCAGTAAACTGACTATACTTTGAGTTGTAAATATCTAGTTGATGTGATTTTGGTCTTGTAGTAAAGTTAAGACAGTTCTCTACAACTTTCATGAGACTTCAAGAGCCAAATCACACGTTTGGATAATTTAAATTGGAGTTAAAGCAAGAATTAGAGTGTTGATCCTGACAGCTTGACCTCTATGCACGCATCAGCTCATTTCTTGAGCTATAAGAGTCCAATTGATACCAAACTAATGGCATTAGAAAGTTAAGACCTAAATCTATAAATTTCATGATGAACATAAGAGTCAGATTGGAATTATAGTAGGTTCTGTTGGGCCTAGAAGTTAGAAAAGAGGAGTTGGAGCTAGCCTTGAATAGTGTGCAAAAATTAGGCCATATCTTGAGCTGTAAGAATGATATTAGGTTGAAACTAAAGGCATTGGAAAGCTAAGACAAAAGCCTACAACTTTCATGAAGACCACTTTTCCATTTTCTGACGGTAGCCATGAGTTCAACACCGAATCATTTGAGAGACAAGCATATCAATAATTTTTTACTCATTCACAATTATCAAACAACTCCCTTGATATTTTTTACTCGTTATCAAACAACTCCATTGTCATTTTGTTTCCCTCAAACTCTATAAAAAGGAGCATTGACTGCTCATTTGAGGCATCTGTATGCCACAAGTGTACGGGTCATTCAAGTAATACAATGAAGAATAAAGTTCATTCCCTCGAGGACATTGGCTTCCAAAGCTAAATATCAACCAATAGCTTAATTAATTCTATTCAAGAATAAAAAAATAGAGAAAGCATAAATAAACTAAATCTAATCTACAAAGCAATAAAGATAATTATTTAGAGATCTAGGGAATCCTTTTTCACCTCCTATTTCATACTAATATCATGCAATTCTTACAAGCAACATCAATGAATTATTAAGTTAGCTTGAAAATATGATTTAGTTAAAAGCCTATGTTTAGGCCAATTAACCATAGTTTCATTTACCTAATTCACTATGTTTCTATGAGAACTAGTACAAACTCTACTCATGAACGATCTATACTCAATCACACACTATGCATGGCTAAAATATATATTTTTATCCAGTTAGCGAATCAATTTATCCAAGTCAATTGAATTCATCAAACATGCATCAACCATACATTAGATCTAAAATCCAAATTCCTATGTCTAGGTTCATCATATTTCAACAAATCAATTAAAAGTTGATCAAACAATCAAAAGCATCAAAATTCATATGATTGAATCTAACTAAACATCAATATATATTCAAAAGATTACAAAATCATCAATATTCATACAAGGATCCAAAGTAATCCCTAAATACAGTTTAGCTAATCATTGAACACAAAATTACAAATCAAAAACCATGTTCAAGAGATAAAGAAGAGAGAAAAAAGAAAGGAGAAAGAATTAAGCTCATTAAATGTGATCATTGAAGCTTGAATCATCTTCCGTAAGGAAGATGACCTCCATCCTTACCTCCTTAAGCTCCCTCAGACTCCAAAACTGTAACCCTAGCCGCAGCTTCTCTAAACTATATATATCTCTCTTACCTAAAATCTAATAAAATAGTATATATAGGCATAGAAAAATAGGGGACGCTGTGGCGCGAACACGCCAATGTCGCGGCGCGTATACTATTAGGTCACCAACACCCGAGGTGTCCACTCTCAACATCGCGATGCCCTGGCCTCAAGTATTTTCTACTAATGCAGGGGAACCACAATGCCGCGACATTGTGATGCCTACGCCATGGCGTTGAATGCTTGTCTTCAATTTTAGCTTTCTCTTGGTCTTCTTGGTCCAAAATTATTCAAAGTTCTTCATTTTCATGCTTTATTTGAGCCCTACCTATACTCATGCAAGTGCAAGTGTACTCAATTCATCATAGTTTTGGAAGTATTTGCTCAAAATCACAATGGAAGTCATCAAAATAAAATCAGATGAATATGATGCTAAAATCTTCCATTCATGCATACAAACAAGGACTAAGCAACTAATAAAGTACAAATATAGGGCACAAATAACTACATTTTTTAGAGTTATCACACCCCCAAACTTAGATTTTTGCTAGCCCTCGAGCAAAACAAAGCACATTTACATTGATCAACATTAATAATCTGCATTCAGCCAATTTTTAACATTCCACTTTCACTTAACCCAAGATAGTGTATGATGATTGCATAAAACCTCAAAGAATACACATGCCTCACAATTAGTTTCACACACACAATCATCATCATGCTAACATTCACAACTTACTTTCATATAAGATATTTTTCCCAAAATCATCCAAAGAAAACTTCTTCCATTCAATTCATATTCACCCAAATGAGGTTATGAACATACACATGAATATAATTCACAAAAATCCACAAGATTGTGATATAACTCTCTCTCCACTAATGTAAAGCACACAAGATTGAGGATGAAAATGAACTTTATTAGCTTGTAATATAAGGCCATGGGTAGTGGGTAACAAAATAAAAGGATAAGATTTAACACAAACATTGATAAACATAAACATATTATTTCAAGTCTTGAGTCTCTAACAGATATTAGCAGGGTATTCAACAGTGAATGTAGAAAACTTGCCAGAACCATTTTGATGCTTTTCAAACTTTACTTTTCTTATACTTTGCCTTTTTCTCTTTTTTTTTTCATTTTATTAATATTTTTTTACTGCATCTAGTTCTTTCAGGCCCGTTTTGTATTGAATATTTAATACCCCTAATCACAAGACTCACTTCAAGAAATAATATATTATGTACTCAACAAACAATAAGGGTAGGAAGAAAATGGAATGCTTTCACATGCATTAGAACGGTTAACAGGTTAACGAACACAATGGTTATGAAAAACAAATAAGGTCATACATATATAAAGCTTCAAAAGGGGACCTATGGATATAATCATTCAAGGTAAGCTTCAAAAGCTCAATCGATCCAAACAATGCCCTAATCATTTCCTCAACTATGCATAACCTAGGATTTTACCTCAAGAGAGTTGAAAAACAATTTCAAGGATAATCGAATTTTCCACATGTATTGTCCGTAAACTTTCTCTAGACAAAAATTATTATCCTTTTCAAAGTTCAAGAAGCATGCTAATGGGAAATACATCATTCATAAAAAGAAACTGGAATGCTTTAGCATGCGCCAAAGATTGCATATGGATTCACAAATAAACAAAGGTCATTTTGCATCCATATCTATCATTGGACAATCATACATACTAGTTTTTAGTTACATGATATTCTTCAAAATTCTTAACATTAAAATCATGAACCATCATGCTTATCAAACATGCAATGCATGTTGTGAAAGGGAACGACAATTGTATCTTGAATGGAGTTTTAAAAAAAAAAACTTTTATCAAGATACTTTTGCCTCCTATGATTATTATCTACACATACATATACTACAAAAAGTATAATACTAACATAAATATAACACTAAAACACATGCATATAAACATAACAATATAAAAATATCATAAAATACTACTGCATATAAATCCAAAACAAAAAGTCAAAGACACCCCCCAAACCTGAGGGAAACAGTGTCCTCACTGTACAATAGAAACATACATATATATAAAAAAGAAATACAATGAAAGAAAATGGCCTGAATCTCATGAAGCTAAATGAGTGGATCATCACTGTCGGGGGCCTCAGCATCAGTATCATCATCATCTCCATCATCCCCACTACCATCAGCCTCTGCATCCTCATCCTCTGCAGCATGTACTCCTGAAAGGCTAGCTTAGGTGGGGTTCGCGACAACAGTGGCCGAGAAGTATGGAACTAGGAAATCCTCCATGGGAAGTCCTAGGAGCTCTACCATCCACCTCTGCGCCTGAATAGTATAAGACAACATAGCTGTCATCTGTGTGTTCTGGGCCTCCACATGGAGTAGCCAGGCCTCTATCTTGGCACGCCAATCTGTGTCATCTGTAGGTGCGGCCTGGGGCTCAGGTGCTGCTGCTCTAGGCTCTCTATAAACCGGCCTTTGACGAGCTGGTGCTAGAGCTGGAGTTGCTAGTCCTCCCAACCTCACAGTGAAATACTCATTGAGAGGTTGTTTTACATCTATCTTCTGCTCGTGAGGACCAGTCTGAATAGCCTGCCTTTGGCACAGTGCAAGAATGAGCAAAGGGAAGAATAAGCTTCTGGCCTCCCTTGCTGCTCTGGTAATCTGGGCATGTATAATCTGAGCAACATCGATGGATCGACGCTCTAGAATAGCATATATCAGAATTTCTTGATCCATGGTCACCTCTGACAAGTTGTTCGATGGGAGGATTCTGGAAATTCTAGGTTACAACGCCGCGACATTCAAGCCAATGTCGTGACATTCTACAATATTCAAGTAACACCATGACATTCAAAGGCAACGTTGCGACATTTAATGTGTTCAACATGATGCCGCAACATTCATGCCAACGTCGCAGCATTCAATACCAACGCTGCAACATTCAACATAACGTAGTGGCGTAGAAACCTAAATCTACACAGAAAATGCACTAAACAAGTTTAATCCACTTATTCATGCATATCAAGCACAAATACCTAACAAAGTCAAACAAAAATGTAAAAACAACTAACCTAAAAATAAGCAATCATAACAAAACCAATAAAAACACACAAACAGAAACAAAGCAAATAGTAAATACCTAAGAAAATAAATATATAAATATTCACAAAGATAAAAATAAAGGAAAACGTTCCTTACATGGTGGGAATGCGATTATGATAGGGGGTGAGCAAGAAGGAAGCAAGAAATTTCAAAGAGAAAGAGACAGACAGCAAGGAAGGTAATAGGGTAATGGAAAAGCGCACAAAACGTCGCAACACTTTACCCAATCTACCCCTGGACTCCACAACGTTATCACGACAACGCCGCGACATTATCACGACAACGTCGTGATATTCAATGATTCCCACTAATTTTAAATTTTAAATTAATTACTAATTATTATTTAATGTTTTTTTTAACAAACGCATTCAACGCTGCGACAATAGGGTCTGGAGAGTCGCAGTGCTATGCTCACTAGAATTTGGCCCAAAGCAGCATAACGCCGCGGCATTATAATCCTAATGCTGAGGTGTGAGGAGTCTAGCTACAAAATACTGCAGCAAATTCATCCAGCCATGACTTGAGAGGCAAATTCTTGGTCCTTTCATTAGATAAAAACTTATTTTCTTAACTAAAAACTTGTTTAGACCATTTGTATCGGAAGTGCATGGGTCATTCTAGTAATACAGATACAAAGTATGAGATCGTTCCCATGAGGATAAGTTTACTTCCAATGCGAAGTATTAACCAATAGCTTACCTAATTCTATTCAAGAACATAAAAAATAGAGAAAAAATAATTAAACTAAAGACTACAAAGTGATAAGTTAAAATAATATAATGGATAGAGTTTAGGAAAATCCTTCTTCACCCCTTTACTTCAACCAACAACATGCAATCCTCTTCATAAACATGAATGCAATGTTTAGGTTAGCTTGAGAATCTTTATTAGTTAAAAGCCTATGTCTAGGTCATCTAACCATAGTTTCAATTGCCCAACTCACTGTGTTTTCATGAGAGCTAACACAAAATCCACTCTTGAATGATCTATTCTCAATCACACGCTATGCATGGCTAAGAGGTATATTTCTATCCCATTAGCGAATCAACTCATCCCGTCATTGGAATAGAATCAAACATGCATCAACTATATATTAGATCTAAAATCCAAATTTCTATGTCTAGGTTCATTAGATTCCATCAAATCACTTAAATGATGATCAAATAATCAAGAGCATTAAGCATAATATGATTGAACAAAACCATACATCCATACAAACTCATAGGAGAACAAAATCATTAATATCCATAAAAAGGATTCAAAGTATTCCCTAAAACAGCTACTACATCATTGAACATATGATTATAAATCAAAATACATGCTCAAATGATAAAGAAGAGAAGAGAAAGAGAAAGGAGAAGGAGGAATCTCATTAAATGTGATCCTTTGAAGCTCCAATCAACTTCCCTAAGGAAGAAGACCTCTATCCTTAGCTCCTTTGGCCTCCTCAGCCTCCAACCATGAAGTCTTGGTCGCGGCTTCTCAAAACCTAAAAAGCTCTCTAAGAAAATCTATTAAAAATCTATTTATAGGCTCAGTTTTGCATATCACGCTGCGGCGCTCACTACTTTGTGCCACAGTGTGCAATGAGTCGGTCATAAAAGGCGGCGGCGCACACTACTTTCGTGCCGCGAAGCTCTAGCCTCGGGTCTCAGTATAGCAATCTTGATGATGCACTTTTGCGCCACGGCGCACACTCCTTTGTGCTGCAGCGCTCTCTCTTGGAATGCTACTTGGTCCTTCTCTTGCGCTTTTGAGCCTTGAATTGCTCCAATTCCTCTATTTTAACCTCATCCTACATTAGGAAAATCACCACGTTAAATATAACTTATAAATTCACTTAATCATTTAACGAATACATACAAATTGCTCATAATCATATAGAGAGATATCCAAAGGAAATTTAACCAATATAAGCATAAAATCTTCCCTATATGCATAATAACAAAGACATAGCATTCTATGAAGCACAATTATAGGACACAAATAACTACATTTCATGGAGTTATCACACCCCCAAACCTAAGCTATTGCTAGTCCTCGAGCAACACAAAGTACGATCAAGTAAACTCATATTAATCAATTCATACTCATATGCATTCAACACTTCAATTTTCATTTAACTACAACTAGTGCACAATGATTGTCTAAGCCCTCAAAAGATGCACATGCCTCACAATTAAGTTCAACACATATACAATCCTTAACATGCCCTAAATCTAACTTCCAATCATGCACATGATATTTCCTACAAACATGCAAGTCAAACTTATCTTTTTTAAATCATGGTCATCCGGATAAGTTTATGAACCTACATATGGATACAAATCAAAGAATCCATAAAATTCTAATCCAACTCTCTCTCCACTAATGTAAATCACACATAACTGAGGATCAAGAGGGACTTTCATAGTTTATAATGTAAGGCCAATGGTAATGGGTAATAGAATAAAAGGATAGGATACATAACAAACATTGAGAAACATAAACATGCTATTTTAAGTCATGAGCCTCTAACTAATATTAGCAGGGTATTCAACAGTGAATGTAGAAAACTTTCCAGAACCATTTTGATGTTTTTCACACTTTACTTTTCTTAAGCTTTGCTTTTCTTTTCTCTTTCTCTTTTGATTTTTTTTTTTTTGCAAAGCAATGTTTTTTTCTTCTTTGAGTGCATCTGATTCCTTCAGGCTCATTTTGTATTAAATATTCATTAACACCCTTAATCACAAGACTCACTTCAAGAAATAACACATTATGAACTCAACAAATAATAATGGTATGAAGAAAATGCAATGCTTTCACATGCATTAGAATGGTTAACAGGTTAACGAACACACAAATAAGGCCAAACAGTATAAGGCTTCAAAGAGGGACCTATAGATATCATCATATAAGATTAAGCTTGAAAGGCTCAAACGGTCCAAACAATGCCCTAATCATTTCCTCAATCATACACAATTTAGGATTTCACCTCAAGAGAGTTGGAGAACAACTTCAAGGATAAAAGAAATCATCCACATGCACAATTCATAAATATTCTCTAAACAAACACTCATATCTTTCCAAAGTTAAACAAGCATCTAAGTGGAAAAACACATGCCTAAAAACAAACCAGATTACATTGACATGCTTCAAGATCGCAAATGGTTTCACAAAACAGAGGGCAATACACAAGCATTTATATCATTGGCCAACCATCACACACTAGTAAATGGAAATATGTCATGCATTCCAAAGATCCATCATTTTCCATTCAAGGATGCATAACAACATGTACAAAGTGCGAAAAATTGAAACTTACATCAACAGCTCACCAGTAATAGCCAAAACAGGATATAATCATGAAAGCATGATGACTATCACTAGCACATACTTTAAATATCAAAACATGTGTAAACATTAAGCATTAAGGGTGAAAACATGTAAATATATTCCCCTAAACCAAAGTGAATGTATTTCTTGCTGCACATAGTCTATAGGGTACCTCAGCATATCAAAATAGCAACCAAACTAGCACTGAGCATACTAAATAAAGAAAAACAAAGAAAATAAATAGGAAAAGGCAAAAACAAGGTGTTGTGCCGCGGCGCAACCATATCTAGGCCGCGGCGTGAGTAAAAAGTTACAAAATTTTGCAGAAAGCTATAGCGCAGCATGAGAACCAAACCCACAAATTCTGCAGGGAAATGGTTTCCAATGCCATTTCTGCTTCAATATGGCCTCAAGCACCAACAAAATATGCCTACAAACTTAAAACACAGAATGTACAACTAAAACATAACAAAAATACAAAATCAAACTATAACTACATATTTAAGTAAATCAACAACAAAAACATAAAGACTTGAAACTAAAACTATTTACAATCAACAAAACATAAAAACTTGAATTAGAACTAAGCAAACTCATTATCAATATTAGCAATATAGAAATAATGCCTTATCCCCAGCAACAGCGCCAAAAACTTAATAGGCAAATTCTTGGTCCTTTCATTTGATAAAAACTTATTTTCTTGACCAAAAACTTGTTTAGTCCATTTGTACCGCAAGTGCATGGGTCATTCAAGTAATACAGATATAGAGTATGAGATTGTTCCCACGAGGATAAATTTACTTCCAATGCTAAGTATTAACCAATATCTTACCTAATTCTATTCAAGAACATAAAAAATAAAGAAAAAATAATTAAACTAAAGACTATAAAGCGATAAATGAAAATAACATAATGGATAGAGTTTAGGAAAATCCTTCTTCACCCCTTTACTTCAACCAACAGCATGCAATCCTCTTCATAAACATGAATGCAATGATTAGGTTAGCTTGAGAATCTTCATTAGCTAAAAGCCTATGTTTAGGTCATCTAACCATAGTTTCACTTGCCTAACTCACTTTGTTTCCATGAAAGCTAACACAAAATCCACTCTTGAACGATCTATTCTCAATCACATGCTATGCATGGCTAAGAGGTATATTTCTATCCCATTAGTGAATTAACTCATCCTTCCATTGGAATAGAATTGAACATGCACAAACCATACATTAAATCTAAAATCCAAATTCCTATGTTTAGGTTCATTAGATTCCATCAAATCACTTAAATGATGATCAAACACTTAAGAGCATTAAGCACAATATGATTGAATAAAACCATACATCCATACAAACTCATAAGAGAACAAAATCATTAATATCCATAAAAAGGATTCAAAGTATTCCCTAAAACAGCTGCTACATCATTGAACACATTATTATAAATCAAAATACATGCTCAAATGATAAAGAAGAGAAGAGAAAGAGAAAGGAGAAGGAGGAATCTCATTAGATGTGATCCTTTGAAGCTCCAATCAACTTCCCTAAGGAAGAAGACCTCCATCCTTGGCTCCTTTGGCCTCCTCAGCCTCCAACCATGAAGTCCTGCCTGCAACTTCTCAAAACCTAAAAAGCTCTCTAAGAAAATCTACTAAAAATCTATTTATAGGCTCAATTTTGCATATCACGCCGCGACGCTCACTACTTTGTGCCGCGGTGCACAATGAGCCGGTCACAAAGGGCCGCGATGCACACTACTTTCGTGCTGCGGCTCTCTAGGCTCGGGTCTCAGTATAGCAATCTTGATGATGCACTTTTGTGCCACGGTGCACACTCCTTTGTGCCGCAGCGCTCTATCCTAAAATGCCACTTGGCCATTCTCTTGGACTTTTGAGCCTTGAGTTGCTCCAATTTTTCTGTTTTAAACTCATCCTATATTAGAAAAATTACCAAGTTAAATATAACTTATAAATCCATTTAATCATTTAACGAATACATACAAATTGCTCATAATCATATAGAAAGACATCCAAAGGAAATTTAACTAATATAAGCTCCCTAATATGCATAATAACATAGACATAGCATTCTATGAAGCACAATTATGGGGCACAAATAATTACATTTCATAGAGTTATCATGACTTTAACTTTAATATGGCCTCCAGCACCTGCAAAAATTGCCTACTAGGTTAATTTACATAATGTAACACAAAAATATACATAAAACTAAAAATCAATAAATTTATATATTTAAGGCATAAAATGCAAACATAATATACTACAAAATCAACATACTAGCATATTTAATACTTAAAATATACTAAAACATAAAAATAATAAAAAACATAAAACTACTATATTAACAAACTACATATACTACCTCGTAACATAAATAAGACTTAAAAACTAGCCAAACAAAAGCTAACATAATTAAAACATAAAAACTAACAAAATCTACAAACTACATATATGTATTAACAAACAAACTCATATAAGTGTTAATATACAAAATCAATATACTACCTATTTATGCAAAAAGTAAAGATAATAATTTAACATAAACTTGGGGTTCCTCCCAAGAAGGGCCTAGTTTACAGTCCTGGCAAGACTTTGTCATTAGGCAAACTACCACACTACATTCCAGTGTATATCTCCTTGGATTATTGGCGATTTGATCACAAAATGGATGGATATGATGGTAGGCCTTCTTTCGCCTAATTAGAGGTCTCTATTTAGGGGTCACGAACTCACACGATGGCCTCGAGTGACTATGCTCATCCGCTATTTATTGTACCTAAAATACAAAGAATGAAAACTTAAATGAAAAAGAACTATACAGCTTGAATTAGAACTAACTAAACTCATTGTTGATATTAGCCATATAGAATTAAACCAATTTCCATGGCAACGATGCCAGAAACTTATTAAGACCTTTTGTATATTGTAAGTGTACGGGTCATTCAAGTAATACAATGAAGAATAAATTTTGTTCCCTCGAGGACATTGGCTTCCAAAGATAAATATTAACCAATAGCTTAATTAATTCTATTCAAGAACATAAAAATAGAGAAAGCATAAATAAACTAAATCTAATCTACAAAGCAATAAAGATAATTGTTTAGAGATCAAGGGAATCCTTTTTCACCTCCTATTTCATACTAATATCATGTAATCCTTACAAGCACCATCAGTGAATTGTCAAGTTAGCTTGAGAATTTGATTCAATTAAAAGCCTATGTCTAGGTCAATCAACCATAATTTCATTTACCCAATTCACTATGTTTCCATGAGAACTAATGCAAACTCCACTCATGAACGATCTATTCTCAATCACACACTATGCATGGCTAAAAGGTATATTTCTATCCAGTTAGTGAATCAACTTATCCAAAGCCAATTGAGTTCATCGAACATGCATAAACCATACATTAGATCTAAAATCCAAATTCCTATGTCTAGGTTCATCAGATTTCAACAAATCAATTAAAAGTTGATCAAACAATCAAAATCATTAAAATCCATATGATTGAACATAACTAAACATCAATATATATTCACAAGATTACAAAATCATCAATATTCATACAAGGATCCAAAATAATCCCTAAACACGGCTTAGCTAATCATTGAACACGAAATTACAAATCAAAAACCATGTTCAAGAGACAAGGAAGAGAGAAAAGAGAAAGGAGAAGGAAGGAAGCTCATTAAATGTGATCACTGAAGCTTGCATCATCTTCCATAAGGAAGATGACCTCCATCCTTGCCTCCTTAAGCTCCTTCAGACTCCAAAACCGTAATCCTAGCCGCAGCTTCTCTAAACTATATATATCTCTCTGACCTAAAATCTAGTAAAACAGTATATATATAGGTGCAAAAAACAGGGGATGCCGTGGCGTGAACATGCCAACGTCGCGAAGCGCATACTATTTGTAACACCCTAGCTCTGATACCAACTAATATAACACCCTAGCTAGGGCATCACATTTTTGACTTCCGACTCATAATATGAAAATAAGTTCGCACAAAGTTTGAGTTATAAAAGATGGGTTTCAAAATTTCTTCTTTACTGAAACGTAAATTTACTGAAAATATTAGGTAATATTGAAAATCATATTTCAACTATTCATTATGCAATATTGACACCAATTAATATCACAATTTAAAGAGAAATATAAAATTCACAGACTTATTTTTTTTTTTGACAGTAGCAAACCCCATGACGGGTTCTACTTAATAGCACGGTACAATACTAACGGAAAACTTTAACATACTTATTCCTTTTTCTGTCCATCTTGATGCATCAGACATCTGTTCCTTTGTCAACACTGCACACCTTCGAGTCCTGAATGTCCACTCCTTATTATTGTCACCAATCTCAGAGTATCCATCGCCCGTTATGTCTAAGACAACTCGATCCTTCTATTATTTGATTTTAACAAGATGAGACACGCAAAATAATATAACAAAGAGGTGAGATCACCTACACCAATACCAACATGGCAAACATGAGAGATAACACAAATAGCAATATTATACAGATAGATCGTACCACAATTATGATCATGTCATCAACATTAATCAACTATCATCATCCAATCATTTATTAATTCAATTATCATAAGCAATAATTATGATAATGCCCTCAACATTATCATCATCATCATCCAAGTATTCAAAACAATTGTCATAACTAATATTCCTCAATTAATATATCATACAAATATAAATGTTCAGATTTATGCATGTACACAAGACTCGATTTCCTACTCCATGGAGCTAAAACTCAGGTCGGAGAAATGATCGAAAAGATCTGTCGGTACCACATGCCTCAGACCACGTGCTATAATCCTTATTTTGATTTTTGCACATCTAGCATATACACGACAGTCTTTATCAGATCTTGATTAAGAATAGTGTCTCGGTCAGGATCATCGGTGTGTCGCGTCGGTCTAACCCACGGTTACAGTAGAGCGACTCACTGTCCACTGTAGGCAACCCGCACCCCGATGCCCCCAAGGTCAACGAGTGACCTACACTACGCATATCGCACCCACTCAAGAGGTGTATGTTTCTCCTAGGCAATTTGCCTTATCCAGTCCATCGGACCATTCCAATGCATGTATAATGCACCAAATCCAATCACAGACATCTCTTTCCAATGCATATAAAATGCACCAAATACCAGTCATAGGCAAAACACGTCATTTTCTCATACAGTGTCCATACACTGGTTCAACAGTAATTATACTATATTTTCAACACAAAATCATGTTATCATGTTTTCATAGTTATAAAACACTTTCGCCGTGTTTTCACAAAATTGCGTAACATTTCCATTATGTTTTCACAATTCCAAAATGTTTCGGTTACGTTTTCAAAATGCCGCAACTCTTCTGTTGCACTTTTAAATCACGTATTAATTTTTTAATGTCTTTCTCAATCGCGTAAAAATATACGTTTCTCAAATCGCATATTATTTTTCCACTGTTTCAAAATTGCGTATATTTTTCAATAATATTTTTAATAGTGTAAAATATTTAAACGCTTTCCAAATCTCATAACAATTTTCCACCAATTTTCTATTATTTTTCATAATCGCGTAAAAATGTTTTATCGTTTGTTCAATCACGTAGTGATTTTTCAACTATATTTTCAAATCACGTAAAAAATTTAAACTTACATAAAATATTTAAACGTAATTCAAATCACGTAGAAATATTTTAACATATTTCAAAATTGCGTAGAAATATTTTACTATATTTTAAATCATTTTTAAGATCGTAAATTATTTTTCACCATTTTACAATCATATAAAATATTCCTTAATATTCCAAACATTATTTTGGACTTTCAAATAAGTCAATATCATTTTCAACACATTTTTAAGATACGTAAATAATTTTTCACCATAATTCTATTACAAAAAAATATTTCTCAACCTTCAAAAATTTCATTTCATCTTTTCTCAAAATATTATGACTTTGTATTTCATTTTTCACATTTTCTTACTCAAGAAAATCTTTTTCCACGTTTCTTTACTCATGAAATTCTTTTTCAAATATAATCCACAAAATTACTTTTTCATTAATATAAATCAATGTTTCAAATCTTAAAATTTCCACACGTACTTCAAAACTTGAAAATAAGTTATACTTTAGTAAATTCTCAAATCACCATTATATTCTCCATTTTTCTCAAAGCATTTCCAAACACAACCTTCTTCAAAATAAATTGAAGTTCGAAAATATTTTCGTTTACAAAAACTTAATTTCTCAAGTGATTAAAATGCTCTGATTCCCTTTTCAAATTCCTTGTATTAAATAAATTTACGTTTCCACTTTGAAAATCACTTTGTTCATAAAAATCAAGGCATTACAAGCCTTCAAAAACGTGGACATGACTATTGAAACCATCAAATATTTTTCCTTCTAAATTGATATAGTTTTACACAAACAAAACCATTAAAATTTTTATTTTCAAAACCGAAGTACCGATGGTTATAAAAACCAAACCCATTTGTTCAAATTCATTTTTACTTTCTTTGCAATTCCTTTTTCACTTTCTTTGCAAATCCTTAAAATCAATGTTTGCCCATTTCATTCAAAACTCATATTTAGAAAAATACTTAGGATCTTTTTACACAAAATAAATCAATAAAAATTCCTCTAAAATCATATTTTTGTTCTCTTGAAAAACAAACCCTTTGTTTATTTTCAATACTCTTCAAATCATCCATTATCATTCTTCATGAAAATATTAATTTAAAGATACGTAAAACATTTGTTCTAAATTTATCAAAAATCTTATAAATGGCCATTGAAACCATGAATTATTTTTTTTTTCTTTCTAACTTAAATAAATTCCAAAACCGTATGCATTCTTTTTGCAACACAAACCTTTTGTTTATTTTCTTTGCTTCTCAAATCATTCAATTTTATCATTCATGAAAATATAAATTTGTGAACACCTATTTTGAGGTGTCTTGATCGAAATTCTCATTATTCTAGGAATAAAAATTTAATTTCCTTGTTCTTGAAAAATTTCCACATTGACCCAAATCAAGGGCATCAAAACCGTAGCTCTTCCTTGGCCATTGGGACCAAGATTAGTTTTTTTTCCATCCACACATCATGGCATACATATATATATTTCATCATAAATATCACAAACATGTCATATACTCATCATGCATATTATAAGTATACTATCAAAGCCATAAAATCATGCAAAGCATATTAAGCATAGCCAAAAATAATCAAAGTATAAGAACATAAATCAAAGCTCATAAACACACAATTAATTATTACATGACCATGGATTGGAATCCTCACATGGATTCACGATCCATCAAATATAAGACCATCTCTCACCACCATACTTGGTTGGTGAGATGGATCTCCCTCTTACCTCTTGAAGATCCTCAACAACTTCTTGATTTGCTTCTTTTTCCAAGTCCTTCACCACCAAAGGCTTCTCAAATACAAAACAAAATACATAGAAATTAGTATATTAAGTTTGATTAAAAGGAACCATGGATCAAACATGGTTTAGAACATGAAAAAGAAGAGAAGAAATGAAGTCTTCTTATACTTCACCTCAAAAACCCAATAACTTTGATCTTGAAGAAAGTCCATGAAGATGAATGATTTAGAGAAAATCTCTAACATGAAAGTTGCTTAGAATATCATGTAGATTCAAGATCTATGATTGGATTAAATTAAATAAACCATGGAACAATCATGGCTTAGAAAATCATAAACATGAATTTAAACCATAAAAATCAAAGTTTATCTCTAGGAAAGTAAGGTAAAAGTGGGATTTTGAAGCACTTAGAGTGGGATTTTGGGAAAACTTTCTAAATGAAAAGTGTTTAGAATGGTGTTTAGCTTTATAAAATGATGAGAGTGAAAATTATAGGTGATAGATAGTGTATTTGGGTGTAGAGACCGAACCAATAGAGAGAAAATTGAAGGAAAAATGGTTGCTTGGTTCTTGGGATTTTGAGAGAATAAGATGGAGGCTTTTTGGTGAAGTAGAAAAATGAATATGGAGAGTGTGACCAAAGGTGCTGCTGCCGTGGGAGTGAAAGAATGGAGAGATATGAGTTCATTTGGCATAATTGAAGGCTATCACATGATGCACAAAGTCTTCCACTTTGTCATCTTTTTCTTTGGCCTAAAAAGGCTATACAAGCATGTCTAAACATGTCTCATCCTTCCTAACACTCCAAAATCGTCCCCCCTTCATCATTATGCCTGCAAAGTTGTCATAATTATTAGTTACCATCTAGAGCATTTCTAGCCATTGATTAATTCAATGGTTAGGATTTAGGTAGACTTTTGATTTTTAGAAGACTAAATCTAAGCCATTGGATCCTTCTCCTTTAAATTCTAGCCATTAGATGTGTCTCCAAAATAAAGGGTCAAGATTACTTCTTCAAACTTTAAATCCAATGGTTATAATTAGTCATAACCTTTTTAGAAGACCAAATCTCCACCTTTGATTAATTCTTCATCCAATGGTCATAAATGGTCCTTGTTACTTTACAAGACCAAATCTCCACCTTTGATTAATTCTAAATCCAATGGTTGTAAATGGTCACTTTATATAATCAAATTTACACCGTTGATTAAATCTACGGTTGATATTGAAGCTTGCCTAACTAAGTTTATTCTCACACCATTGATTAAATCAATGGTGATTATCCAATACTTCTTTATTAAGCTTATTTCTTAACCGTTAATTAAATCAATGGTAGATATCCAAACCACCAGTGTTGACTTAAGCAATATAATTTTTATTTTTATCTACTAAAAACCCCACGAAAGAATATATTTACTGTACTTTTATCACCCGATAAATTAAATACAATACAAAACACAGTACAAGAAAATTTCTAAAACTGTTTCCGGATTCAGGTTTAGTAAGATCCCCTGTCTCCGTCTAAACAGTACAAATTTTTCTATGCGTAGAAAAATTTTCACTTTGCGGGACCCACTTGGGCCCACGTAAGGTCACCTGGGCCCACCTAGGACCACCTGGGCCCACATACAGTCAAAAATTCATAATCATCCACAAAATCACAAATATTAGAAAACACACAAATATCAAATCAGATTACGTAAAATAATTACTTAACGGTAAAAATTAAATTACGTAAAATTTTCCCCAGCCCAATAATTTTTATTTTCCTGACATGGAGTAAATCACTCAAAATGATCAAATATGTTGACGGAATAAACAAAATAATTTTACAGTATCCAGAAATTACTAAACAGTAAAATTCTGTTAACTGTCAAAATTACTGTTTAAGAGATACGAAATTTGGGGTGTTACACTATTAGGTCACCAATGCCCGAGGCATCCACTCTCAACATCACGGTGCCCTGGCCTCGAGTATTTTCTATTGATGCAGGGGAACCACAACGTCGTGGCATTGTCATGCCTGTGTCGCGGCGTTGAATGTTAGTATTCAATTTTGGCTTTCTCTTGGGCTTCCTGGTCCAAAACTATTCCAAGTTCTTCATTTTCATGCTTTATTTGAGCCCTACCTATAACAGAGAAAGTACCATTTTAATAGCTCATGCAAATGTACTCAATTCATCATAGTTTTGGAAGTATTTGCTCAAAATCATAATGGAAATCATCAAAATGAAATCAGATGAATATGATGCTAAAATCTTCCATTCATGCATACAAACATAGACTAGGCAACTAATAAAGCATAAATATAGGGCACAAATAACTACATTTTATGGAGTTATCAGGCATCTTGGCTTAGAGATCAAGATCATGCTATTGTGTTATTTGTTTCCCTTGTGTTAGTTTTCTTTTGTTCTAAATAGAAGTTATGTTCATCTCCTTCTTCTTCTTTCTTTCTTTCTTCTTGTTCATGAGTAACTAATTTTCATTTTGCTTGGGTGAAAGGGTGAAGCTTTTGGTAATGAATTAAAATTAGATTAATTTCTTTCTTGTGCTTAAATGATGTACTATCAAGTGATTATTATATGTGTTGTATTTTATTTCCAATCAATTTAGAAACCCTCCTTATAAAGTGGAGATCTTGATTCATTATAGACAAAAGGTTGGCACAATGAATGCTTGAGTCTATTTACAAGTGGTGGTGTTAGTAAATAATTAAAGGAACTATAATATAATTACATATATACTCTTAATTGAACTTTGAATGTTATATTTTCCGATTGGAACCTCCGTTATATATGGATTTCAATTGAGTTATAAAAAGAATAATCTTGGTTTTAATTTATTACCAAGATTGGATCTTCTAGCCCAAGCAAATCTTTTTTCGTTTGTGAACAACTTTTATCACTTTTATTGTTACGACAAATCTTTTTCTTACCTCAAAGAATTTTTCTTCATCAATTCTCTGTGGATCGACCTCAGACTCTCGAGAATTTATTACTTGAAACAACCTGCACTTAGGTTTGCAACTTATAATTCGCACCAGATATGCTTAGGACTTGTGTGATAGATTTCAAAGGAAGTTGGGACTCCTACTTGCCATTGGTAGAATTTGCATACAATAATAGCTATATGCTAGTATTAGAATGACACCATATGAAGCATTATATGGCAGAAAAATGTAGATCTCCTTTGTGTTGGCATAAAGTTAGAAAGAAAAGTTTAATAAGACTTGATTTGGTGCAGAGGACCTCAAAACAGATAAAGCTTATCAGGGAAAGGCTGGCAATAGCCTAGAGCAGGCAAAAAAACTATGCTGATAAAAGGAGAAACCCACTAGAGTTCCAGGAAGGGGAACATGTATTACTCAAAGCAACCCCTAAAACTGGTATTGGTAAATCTCTGAAAGCTAAAAAGTTAAGTTCTCGATTCATTGGTCTTTATCAAATCCATAAGAAAGTCAGTCTTATAGCCAACAAAATTGCCTTACCTCCCCATTTGTCAAACCTCAATGATGTGTTTCATGTATCATAGCTTTGAACATATTGTTCTAATCCTTCACACGTCATAGAGGCAAAGTCAATACAATTAAGAGATGATCTGACATATGAGGTACAACCTGTACAGATGATAGACAGGGACTGTAGGCAATAGAGAAATAGAGACATTCCTATGGTCAAAGTGGTATGGCAAGGATGGTTAGTAGAAGAGGCGGCGTAGGAAAAGGAAGAAGGTATTAAATAGAAGTACCCAGCTCTATTTGAAACAGGTAACATAAAATTTTGAGGACAAAGTATTTTAAGGAAAATGGAATGTAAATCCCACATAGAAATGATAAGTAATAGTTAAAATAATTTTAAATAATGATAATAATTTAAAATAATAATAATATTAATAGAGATAACTAAAAAGAAACTAAGGATTTACAAAGTAGCAAAGACAACAAAGTGGAATTTAGAAGCGGTAGCAATAAATTTTAAAAATATTAGAGTACTAAATTAGTTGTTGTAGCACTTAATAAAATAAATAGATAAGTACTTAATAAAATAAAATGTTGGTAGGGAATATATGTATGTTGTGTGTGTATATATATATATATATATAAATTAATAGTAAATTTCAAAAATTGGGGAAGGGAATTTAAAAAAAAATTGAAGTGGAAACTTAATAGGGAAGGAAACAATCAGCATTAAAGAAGATATTAACAATCAATAGAAATCAATATGGAGAGAAGAATTCTCCTTGTTATACATTGGAATCACCTCAAAAATAGGTGTCCATAAGTTAAGTGAGAAGGGGTTAAGGAAGATGGAGGGGTGATGTGACATGCTCTAGTAGGTGTCACAATGCATGAAGTTTTAGGTTGGTCACCTGAAGCCTAGGTGATCATAAACTTAACATTTCAAATCACTATAATGCCTTGCCTCTTCCCATTCACCTCTCCAGAATACATTGCCAAGAGAACAAAAGAGATAATACACTGGTGAGATACTAAGAGATCATAAAGGCTCTAAAATTCTCTCCTTAGCTGTAACCAAGACTCCTCATCCCCTCCAATTCGTGTCTCAGCCATGACCTTATGGTAGGGAATAAAAAACCTACCTCTTTCTTTGTTTTCTTCATGCCTTAATCTCTTGTTCTCTACTCTAATCATGATCTTGTTTTCTTTTCCTTGCTTTGATGTTTTCTTTATTGAGGAACCCGCTTTGAGGACATGCAAACTTGTAGCTTTTGTTTGAAGGATCAAAAGGAGGTGATGATTGAGGAACCCGAGGGTGGTGACCTTGCTTTGAGGGTTTGGCCTTGATCTGTCACCATGGAAAGGAAGTTGATTTTCCTTTGATCTATGGAAGATTCGTCCGAAGAGAGGAGTGGAGTCTTTTTTTTAAAGTCTTTCATGGCTGTTTTTACTTTTTCATCCTTTATTCTTCTTTACATCCTTTCTTCTTCTATTCTTTTCTTTTTATCCTCACTGAAATGGTGGTGTAGTTTAGGGAGGACAATTTTAATCAAGTTCGTAATTTTGGAAGACTTTGGACTTATATTTTCTAGTCATGGGAAAAAAGTGGACGTGGCTTGATTCACTTTTAAGTTTTGTGATGTGATGAAACTAGACTTTTACTATGTTCTTACCTTGAATGAGTTTCAGGTCCTAGAAAAGACCAAAAATAAAATAAAATTGTCCATTTAATCAACTATGGGTAAACTTTAAAATTTGAGGACGTGGGAGCCAAAAATTACATAAGAAACCTTATTTTTTTGTTCAAGAATGATGATTCTTTGTGTAACGTCCTACTTATTATTTTCCGTTTTAATTATTTTTCTTATGTATATTAAAAACAATGTGTAACCGGATATTACAAAAGTACTACAGAGGTTATCATTAGATACTATGAACAATATTTTACATGGTTACATGTTAGTTTATACATACAAACTATTACTAAGTTTAGGCACCTATATCCAAAAAGTGAGGTTTACAAAACCTTCTTACGGTGCCATTATGCCTTTATTTACATATTTACAAGCATTACTATTTTAATAACTACTCGTCAAATAGTAAAATTATGAGAGACAGATCTCCATAAGTGACTGAAAACACGTAGTCTTCGAGCTCTAGTCTATAAACTTGTTCAATACGAAAATATACTACAAAAGGGTGAGATAAATTATCAATAGGAAAAAGCAAAAACTAAATACATAATCCACTCTTTACAATTCTCCATTTCTTTTACCATATCTAAGAGTCCAATTAGAAAAATATAATAAACAAATCACAAATAAATTTAAAGAGAATTAGTGATAAAATAAGAAAGAGTAAATAGTTCAAAGCAAACATAGGTAATAAAACAATAATGAATAAGTAACCCAATAAAAAACAAGTACCATAAACTTTTCTTCTTAACATAATCATTTTCATCATAATTATTGGCATTGTCATTGCCATCCCATTTTAATACTCTTTACCACATGTGCTTCTTTCTCTTCATTAGGACATCCCCCAATGCTCTCATCATGACCACAATAATTTGATTAAGATGTCCCTTAATCCTCTCATCATGACCACAATCATTATAAATGATTAAGGTGTCCCTTAATCTTCTCATCATGGTCACAATAATTTGATCAAGACATCTCTTGATCCTCTCACCATGGTCATAATAATAATTTTGACCAAGGCACCCATTGATCCTCTCATCACGGCCACAATAATACTCTTTTGCACATTGATTCATTTTTTTCCATGGGATGATATTTCTAAAATATTTTTTCCATAGAACAACATAAAAATAAACTAGTATTAACACAAATATCATTATAGTATGATAAAAATACTGATAAAGAACTTCAATAATAATCAGTAGTTAACACATCTAATATAAAGAATAACATAAAAGAATAGCTCATAATAAAATTGGTTAGACGAAAGAGTTAAAAGAATAGCTCATTAACTATGTTTAACATCTCAATTCTAAAGCTTTCTGTCAAATTTTATTAGAATGAGGAAAATTTTTATTAAAATAATTCTTTTATCAGAATTAAGAAAATTTTATCAGAATAAATCTTTTATTCGAATAAGAAAAACTTTATTTGAATAAAGCTTTAGGAAAATAGCTCATGAAGTGTTTTTAGCAGACTTTATTTGAATAAAACCAATGTTATTCGAATAAAGTAGTCAAAAATCACTTTCCAGACCTTTGTAATGTCACTTTATTAGAATAAAATTAATGTTATTAGAATAAAGTAGTCAAAAATCAGTTTGCAAAAACTAAAATGTCATTGTTGCATTAATATAAAAATAGAGGAATGTGAATGGATAAAAAAAGATGGACTAGCACTACAAAAAAAGGTTTAAAACGACAATTATTTGTTGCAAAATATGGCGGTTATAACTGTCATTTTTCGCCTCAATGGCGGTTTTCAAAACTGAAAGCGATGATTTTGTTTTTCCATAAAAATGTGATTTATGCTTGTCGTAATTCACTTAAAAATTATGGTTTAATTGTGTATAAAATGACGGTTTCAAATCGCCATAATTTTTATAACAATACACGTTTTGGGCCTAATACTTCGAAGATTGTGATAGTTCTTAACTGCCCTAATGCGCTAAATGGTGATGATTTAAAACTGTCATAACTAACACAATGCAAGTTATTTTTCAAGTTTATTATGGCAATTCAAAACTATCATAATGTTATTTTTATTTAAAAAATTTTCTTTATTTTTCATACCACTATTGAACATTATTTACAATAATTATGAATTTCTTGTTCGTCAAAACTCACAAATATAAATATAATAATTTTACTTAATGAAATGTAAAAGTATAACTTAATTAACCAAGTATCCAATTTAACATGAGTACATTAGCTATAAATCTTCAAAATTTTGAGAAATAACATCCTAAATAGTAACATGAGTACACAAGTCAAATAACTCTAAATTACATATAGGTCTTAAAAGTTTTGAGAAATAACATCTTAAATAATAATTCATTTAGCAACAATTAGTAAATTGATTAATGAGAACTCGAAATATCAATTGATTAATGAGTATTACTTCCATCTCATGATCTTCTTGGGTCAATAGGCAATAGAGTCCCACTACCTTCATCTGGTACATACAAGAAGGACAAAATTATGCTTGAGATTCTCCAAACACAGCATTATGACTATGCAACACTACAAGCAACATATTATTAAAAAGGAAATGGCTTAATTGAACCACAAATCCGTAAAAATCCAACATCATTTAGGCAGCATATTATAATCTTTAATAATTTCACAAATCGAAATTTATGCAACAGACATAATCCTAGCTTCAATAAGGGACAGACACAGACAGATGTATTAAGCATTTACAAACGCAACAGTCCTACAATCATATCGTTTTCCATTTTCAATAAGGGACTTTTACCAGTCGATAGCACATGCAATATTGTAAAATTAGTCATTGGTCAATGAATAGCCCTGCTAGCACAATACTTTACAACTCATTGTTATATAACACATACGCAATTAGCTTGCCACATTTTTTAAAACATAAAGAAAAGCTTCATACCTTAGATTCTCCAGATTTAAACATATAAAAAAGAGTAGTTTTACATAGTCCACAAATACAGAGGATTAGAGATTAATGTCCAAGATCATCTAAGCATACATATCTTAAATTCTTAATTACTTGACCAAAGAAAACCCTGAAACTCTGCATGTTTTCAACTTATAAAATTGAAGCCATTTAAATGATAATGTGGAATGAACCTTGTCAGTCACTAGAATAAACATGACAAAAACAAAGCACCAAGAAGTATGAAACTTATTAAGCACAAATATAGCGGCACGAAACACAACAGAAACATTAAATAAGTACTCTCAAGAACATACCAGTGTCTCACTAACAGCTTTGTGAACCATGTCCTTTAAATAGGGAATGAACCTAGAAGCATTCAATTCAAAATGATACATCAATGAGCATGAACAGTTAGATCAGCAAAGATTAAAGTTGAATGTGTAAATAAATCAACTGTGACAAAAACACATACTGCATAAAAAATATCAATTTTTTAAAATTCTCCAGTTTAAAATATCAAATTGCTCTTAAATCAAGTATTTTATTTCACCATGTACTTTCCACCACACAAGATCTCAAAAAAAAAAAAGTATTGGGGCACAAAAATTTCCATTGAGAGGAGTGACTAGTTGAATTTCCAATTACCGTTGACAATTCTTTTACGGAAATCATCATACATACCGCATCAACAGCTGCCTCAGCAGGGCCACTGATAGTAGTTAGAGAAGACTCAATGAGACGATGGTATCCTTGTTCTGGAGCTTTTAAATGAGGTTGATACCCATCAGCTTCTGTAATAAGTTTCCTTATATTTTCCATTGAAAGCTGCTATCAAACTGCAACCTTTTTAAAGCAGCAGGGAGCTGATTGTCAAACACATTATAAATTTTATCACCTCCAGGCCGCCTGTAGGAGATTGACAAATTAGTGCAGTTAGTTTGAAAAAAATGAATAGAGCACGAAGATAACAGTGAAACAAAAGGAATAGGGCAACGAATTATTAAGATAGAACAGAAAAATGTAACACATACACGCCATCAAGATGTTCTTTAAATATTTGATCAAATGCGCCACATATTTCCATGATTGCAATCAACTTGCCCTGCACGTGATTGGCAATCAGTCATTAGAAAATTCTAACATAAAACACTACGTTAAGATCCATTAAAATGGAGTGCCATACTATCTTCTCACCACCACAGCTACCACAAATGAGTTCACCAAAATCAATGGATAAATTGTGGGGATGGATATCCAGGAAGACACACACAATGACAGCAGGATGGAGGTAAAGACAATGTCTTTTCAGAATTGGACTCATATAAATAGCCAAAGATTTTGGAATTGATAATTCAAACTAGTTGAGCAATGAAAAGCAAACTTACCCCAGCATCAGCTGCAACAGGCTTTCCTAAACGATTCAGTTCGGCTTCAAGTTCAACAATTGTTTTGCTAATAAGAGATTGAATGCCTGGAATTTTGGACTTGATTACTGTCTCCAAATGCTGAGCTATAAAGCATTATGATTTAGTCATTAGAAGCCAGTACAACAAGAATTACAAAAAATTAAAAAAGAACATTGTAGTCAAATGATGCTACAAGTTGTTATTTTTGTACCTTTGAGAGCATCTTTGCTAGATGCTCGGAACCCATTCTGTGGGCAAGGTGTTTATATTGAGGGGTATTAGCAAAGTACTCGCGTTCTTTACGCCTAGCAGCAATCATGTCAACATTCTTGTTTATGTCTGCTTGTGATCTATTCACAACACCAATCCAAGGAAACATTAACCTATAAGCTCTCCCTTCCAATATCTGAGCAAGCAAAAAGATATCTCATACAGATCAGTACTGAATCAAGAATCTAATTTTTTCACTACCTAGAGTAAAACTTCTGTCCACTTTTTAGTGTTATGTCATAAACTGGAGAGGAGGTGAGTGAGGATTAATAAGACTACCCTCAATTCCACAGCAGAAAGAATACTTTAACACGAGAAATATTGAGCTTTATAGACCCTTCACTTCATCCACCACCTTATCAATATGATACTATTACTAGAGTCCATTGAAATCAAGCTAATTTTCTCAAAGAATAAACAAGATTTTTGCGTCAATTGAAATCAAGCTCATATTCTCAATTATATTAAAAATCACTTTCCTAAAATCTGTTCTTGTTGCTCAATAAGTTTTCTCCCATTAACAAAGAAAAGAATAGCAAAAAAGGCCATTATATATTCTCATCTTTCTTGTCTTTAGCATATGTTTTTGTGAGAAAGGGTGGGGGAGTGGGACGTTTATAAAGCAAGTATCATCTAAAACATGCAAACCATCATATTCTTTTGATACATAAATACAAACTGCTACTGTTGAGTGCACCCATCCATAAGGAGGTATCTAATTTTCATATTTTATAGAGAATAACAGTACAAACATGAAAGAATTTCAGATGCCTTTTCCATAGTTTTGAGCATCTTGGACCTTATAATGAATTATCACCATGTCAGATGCCTTTTCCATCTTGGACCCATCCATAAGGAGGTATCTAATTTTAGATGCCTTATTTTCATAGATATTGAATATGGTCAAAATGATAAAGTGGAATGAATACCTTGACAAGGAGACAAGGAAAAAGCAGTTGGGTGTTTGAGAGCGAGAAGCGATCTTGGCAAGCGGTGGCAGTTTTGACTACAGTGGGGGGGAGTCAGGGGAGGTTGTATCGACAGTGGCATCGTGATGGTTGTTGGAAGGATTAAATGGGCATTTGTTGGGCTTGGGTAGAAAGCTACATTGCAGCGAGAGCAAAGAGAGGGCGAGAGAGTGAGAGTGAGAGAGCGAGAGAGAGAGTGAGAGGGATTTTGGGTTACACGTGAGAGGGAATATGAAATTGGAGTTTTTGGTTATTAGGTAGGAAATGTGAAAATTTAAGATTCATATTTTAATTAGAATTTAAAATAAAAATAATGGCAGTTGAAACTGTCATTTTATATATTTAACTGTCATTTTTTAATTATAAAATATGGCAGGTGTATAGCTGATGTATTATATTACATATTACGACAGTTTTTTAGAACTGTCGTATTAAAATTGTCGTAACTCACATGTTTTTTTTTGTAGTGTAGGAGGTATAGTTGGAATAAATAGAGAAGAAAGAATAATGTTTTTCTCATTTCCTACCTTTGTTATGGGTTTTAGCAAGTTAAAAGGGAGAGTTGGTTTGTGTTGAAAGTGGAGAAGTTGAAGTAGCATAAAACAGGGGCTATTTTCGTGGGTTGAGTGAATGCGTTGTGTGACGAAGAAAGATGGGTGATTAAGTATTTATAGAGCAAAACTTGAGCTTCCTTTCGTTGGAAGATGATGTAAGGATGATGTTGGAATGCTCAACTGTCCAAACGAGATTCATTCCTTTAGAATTATCTCTTCCCATAATCATGTCCTTGATCAAATTTTTATCAAGTTTATTACACATAAACTTCATCTTGGACACTTGTCTTCCTATACCTCATCACTATTCCATAATTTTCTGAGTTTTAGGACGTTCTTGGCTTGCCACCTATCATTATGAATCATTACCATGTTTCATAAACTCCCCATAATGACATTTTGTCTCTGCTAATGTCATTTGCTGACTTCGCCATTCATTTAATGCTTAGACACTTGTTCTTTTGCTTGGCCAAGTTCCTAGTTGATGTTTAATCAAGATGATCTCATTATTATTACTTCATTAATTCTTGTCTCATCATCTAGTTCCGTTGGAATTATGGAAATTGGAGTGAAAGAATTAAAACTAAGTTTTCCTTCTGCTGCTATGTAACATGCTTACTCATTTATAGTAACAATATGATTTTTATTCGAATAGTATTATTTTTATTCTAATAACTAACAAATTTTCATTTATGCACACTAGCTAACTATTCCAATATTGGTTTCTTTATTCAAATAAGTGACCTTTTATTCAAATAATGCATTATTATTTCCATGTAGATGTTTTTGTTTTTAGGTATCTGTTATTATTTTTTGTTAGTATTTTTAGAAATGTTATATTCTTCCATTCTTATGAAAAAAATTTGTCCTCAAATTTTCAATTTAATCCTACAATTTTTAATTACCTGCTAAAAGAGTGTTGCATACTTTTGTTTGAAATCTTCCTTTGCTTCCTATGTAGCTTCTTTCATATCTTGCCTTTGCCACAGAACTTTAACCATAGGAATAGTTTTACTCCTCAGTTGTCTGTAAATTTTGTTTATTGTTTGTATAGGTCATACTCATATGTCAAATTATCTCTTAACTGTATTGACTCTATCTCAATGAAGTATGAAGAATCATAACAATACTTTTGAAGTTGAGACAAATGAAACACATCATATAGATTTGACAGATTAGGGGGTAAGGCAATTTGGTAAGCTACAATACTGACTCTTTTAAGAATTTGGAAAGGTCCAATATATCTACGGCTTAGTTTCTTTGTTTTCAAAGACTTGCCAATACCAGTTGTTAGGGTAACTCGAAGGAATACATGTTCTCCTTCTTGAAATTCTAAAGATTTTCTCCTTTGATCTGCATAACTCTTCTGTCTACTTTGAGCTGCAAGCATTCTATCCCTGATTAATTTTATTTGGTCTGAGCTCTGTTGTACCAAATCAGGTCCTATTAGATTTCTTTCCCTAGCCTCAAACTAACATAAAGGAGACCTACATTTCCTTCCATACAATGCTTCATATCGGGCCATACCAATACTGGAATGATGACTATTATTGTAAGCAAATTCTATTAATGGGAGATAAGAATCCCAACTTCCTTTGAAATCCAACACACAAGCCCTTAACATGTCCTCTAAGGTTTGTATTGTCCTTTTAGTTTGACCATCAATTTAGGGATGGTAAGTAGAACTAAAGGATAACTTTGTTCCAAAGGCTGTCTGTAATGATTCCCAAAACCCAGAGGAAAATCTTGGGTCTCTATCTGATATTATGATAGTCGAAACACCATGAAGTCTTACAATTTTTTTATATAAAGTTGAGTTAACTTATTTAATGGATAGTTTATCTTAATGGGTAAGAATTGTGCAGACTTGTTAATCTATCTACAACCACCCATATAGCATCATACCCTAAATTAATTCTTGGTAAGCCTACTATAAAATCTATAGCAATACTATCTCATTTCCATTCTGAGATTTCTAAGGGTTGTAATAAACTTGAGGGTATCTGATGTTCTATTTTAATTTGTTGACATATTAGACATTGTGACATATACTTAGCTACTTCAAATTTCATGCTAGGCCACCAAAATTGATTCTTAAGATCATGATACATTTTATTAATTCCTAGATGTATCGTATACCTACTCTTATGAGCTTTTTTTAGAATCTTTATTTAGATCCAAATTATTAAGTACTCACAACCTATTTATGTACATAACTACTTCATCATCTACTAAGTTAAAATCTAGATGTTTTCCTTCTAGCACCCCTTCTTTAAGAGTTTATAAAAACTGATCTTCTTTTTGCACCTCCTTGATCTTTGCTTTCAAATCACATGTAACTTGTAAAACACTTAAATAAATCTTATTTGGCCCTAAAGTTACTGAAAAACTTCAATCCCTAAATTTCTCTATCAAATATATTTCTTGAATCATCATATATGATAAATGAAGGGATTTTCTACTTAAAGCATTAACTACTATATTTGCCTTTCCTGGGTGATATTTAATCTCCACATCATAATCCTTAAGAAATTCAATCCACCTTCTTTGTCTCATGTTTAATTCCTTTTGATCAAAAAAATATTTTAAACTTTTATGATCAGTGTATACTTCAAATTTTACGCCATATAAATAATGTCTCCAAATGTTTAGAGCAAATACTACTGCTGCTAGTTCCAAATCATGTGTTGGGTAATTTTCTTCATGAGATCTCAGTTGTCTAGAGGCATATGCTACTACCTTCCATTCTTGCATTAACACATAACCTAATCCCTTTTTAGAAGTGTCACTATAAACCACAAAATGACCTAAAGGATCGAGGACTACTAAAATAGGGGCAGTAGTAAGTTTCCTCTTTAGTTCTTGAAAACTTTTCTCACAATCTTTAGTCCACACAAAAGGAGTTCCTTTTCTAGTCAACCTGGTTAATGGTAATGCTATTTGTGAAAATCCTTTTATAAACTTACAGTAGTTTCCAGCTAATCCCAAAAAACTTTTGATTTTAGTTATTGTCTTTAGCTACTCCCAACGCATGACTATTTCAACTTTACTAGGATCTACAACTACTCCTTCTTGGTTTACCACATGTCCTAGAAATTTGATTTCTTTCATCCAAAATTCACACTTTTCCAATTTTGCATATAATTTTTTTTTCTTTCAAGGTTTCTAACACTATTCTCAAATGCATTTCATGTTCTTATTCTATTTTTGAATAGATCAAAATATCATCAATGAATACTACCACAAATTTATCCAAATATGGCCTAAATACTCTATTCATATAATCCATAAATATAGCAGGGGCATCAGTTAATCCAAATGACATTACCAAATATTCATAATGGCCATATCTACTCCTAAAGGCTGTTTTAGGAATATCTTATGTTTTAACCTTAATTTGGTGGTAACCTGACCTTAAATCTATCTTTTGAAAAGACTGAGGCTCCCCGTACTTGGTCCAATAAATCATCTATCCTAGGAAGTGGGTATTTATTTTTAATGGTCACTTTATTTAGTTATCTATAATCTACACATAATCTAAGGCTACCATCTTTCTTTTTCATTAAAAGGACCGGAGCTCCCTAAGGTGATATGCTAGGCCTTATAAATTATTTTTCTAATAGCTTCTCAATTTGGTTTTAAAGTTCACTTAGCTCCACAGGGGACATCCTATAAGGTGCAATTGAAATGGGGCCTACTCCCAGCATTAGGTCAATGGAAAATTCTATTTCCCTTTCTGGAGGTAGGTTGGATATGTTAGAAGGAAAAACTTCAGGGTATTTTTTGACTATAGGAATAATATTCAAATCAAGCTCATTCTTTGTTTCAGAAGATAAAAGAAGAATGTATCCTTGAGTCCTTCCCATTATACACTTATCAACTTGAATGGCAGTTAAGAGAGTATTATGAGAAAGTGAAGGAAAAGAAATAGTTTTATGAAGACAATTTAGGATTACATGGTTAGAAGATAGTTAGTCCATTCCTAGAATAACATCAAGTTTTTGCAAAGTTAAACAAATTAGGTTTGCAACAAAAGGTTTATTTTCAACAAGGATAAGGCAATTTAGGCATGCATAAGAAGTTTGGACTTGACTTCTAGTAAGAGTGGTTACCAGTAAGTTATAAGACAACTCGGTCATGGGAAAGTTTATATTTTTCACACAATCATTGGATATAAAAGAATGTGTGACTCCAGAATCATATAATACTGTTAAAAGAGTATTGTTTATGAGACACTGACTTGTTATCAGCTCTGGAGATTCTTCTGCTTCATGACTACTAAGGGCAAAGACTCTTCCCGGCACTTGTGGTTTTGTCTGAGAGTTTTTAACTTGTGGTGTTGTTGGAGTATTTCCTTTATTTCTAATTCTACAATCCTTAGCCAAATGTTCGGGCTTTCCACAAGTATAGCATACTCGTTGTCCAGATAGGTATGGTCAATCTCCATGTGCCCTTTCGCACTTTGTGCATTTTTCTTTAGAATGAACTTGTTTTGCTTTATTTGCATTTAACCTAAATTTATTATTTCCAGCTTTTCTCCCACTATCCTCCCTTTTACGCTTAAGCTGTAATTGTCTTTCCTCCTCAACTTTATACTCCAATAGATCCTTTTCTACAATTATGCATTCATTAACTAATGTGGAGTAATTTCTAATCTCCAGCTTGCTTACCTCCTTCTTAATTTCTGGCCTCAAACCTGATTCAAATTTTATAGCCTTCCACTCTTCATTATATTGAAGCTGAAGGTAAGAGGAGAATTTTTTCCATCTCTTCAAATTTTGCTATGTACTACCTAATCGTCATATTTCCTTGTCTCAATTATAAAAATTCCAATTCCTTCTCGTTTCGGATACTGGCAGGAAAATATTTGTCCAAAAAATTAGTTTGGAACATCTCAGGTAATGGGTATATCTGGGTTTTCCAGAAGTCTTCTGACTCCTCTCCATTAATGTTCTGCTTCTCTAGACAACATGTAGGTGGCAAAATTTAATCTTTGGGCATTAGTACATCCCAAAATAGTGAAAATTTTCTCCAGCTCCATAAGTCAGTTCTCTACAGTAGTCGAGTTGTATTCTCATTTAAAGTTAGAGGATTAGCTTTCCGAAATTTAGGCAATCCTTGAAAATTAGGATTTGTTGGAGGAGCACCTTGCTCTGGACCTTCAATTACTCGTATATACTGGAAGAATTGATTGGTTACAATTGTCTATTCCTGCATCACAGCTACAATTTCTGCAAGTGTATCCATCATCATTTCTACTCGGTCTTCAAGCTGAAGATTTGCATTATTCTACTTGTGAGACATATTTTTCCTACAACAATTCTCTTATTATGTTAGAAAGCAATAATGGTTCCCAAACTACTTTGCCTAGGACCTTGCTCTGATACCAAATGTAACGTCCTACTTATTATTTTCAGTTTAAATTATTTTTCTTATGTATATTGAAATCAATGTGCAACAAGATGTTACAAAAGTACTACAGAGGTTATCATTAGATACTATGAACAATATTTTACATGGTTACATGTTAGTTTATACATACAAACTATTACTAAGTTTAGGCACCTATATCCCAAAAGTGATGTTTACAAAACCTTCTTACGGTGCCACTATGCCTCTATTTACATGTTTACCAGAAGTACTATTTTTATAACTACTTGTCAAATAGTAAAATTATGAGAAACAGATCTCCATAAGTGATTGAAAACATGTAATCTCTGAGCTCTGGTCTATACACTTGTTCGATACAAAAATCTACTAGAACTTTAACAATTGGCATTGTCTGAAATGTTAAACCACAAAAGGGTGAGATAAATTCTCAGTAGGAAAAAGCAAAAACTAAATAAATAATACACTCTTTACAATTCTCCATTTCTTTTACCATTTCTAAGAGTCCAATTAGAAAATATAATAAAAAAATCACAAATAAATTTGAAGAGAAATTAGTGATAAAATAAGAATGAGTAAATAGTTCAAAGCAAGCATAAGTAATAAAATAATAATGATAAGTAACCTAATAAAAAATAAGTACCATAAACTTTTCTTCTTAACATAATCATTTTCATCATAATTATTGGCATTATCATTGTCATCCCATTTCAATACTCTTTATCACATGTGCTTCTTTCTCTTCATTAGGGTGTCCCTCAATGCTCTCATCATAACCACAATAATTTGATTAATGTGTCTCTTAATCCTCTCATCATGACCACAATCATTACTGTTGAGAGTCTCACATCGTCTGCCTCAATCTTCCGGGTGCGGTTTATATATCTGTTGGGTCACTCTTCTTAATGCCAATTGGTTTTAAGTTGGAATCTAACATGGTATCAGAGCCAAGATCCCATCTTCCTGTGTCGCCTATTCTGTTAGGTTCGCCTGTTCCGTTAGGCATCTGTGGAGGGGAGTGTTGAGAGTCCCACATCGCCTGCCTCAATCCTCCGAGTGCGGTTTATATATCTGTTGGGCCACTCCTCTTAATGCCAATTGGTTTTAAGTTGGAATCTAACAATAACAAATGATTAAGGCTTCCCTTAATCCTCTCATCATGGTCACAGTAATTTGACCAAGGCGTCCATTGATCCTCTCATCATGGTTACAATAATAATTTTAACCAAGGCGTCCCTTGATCCTCTCATCACGACCACAATAATCCTGTTTTGCACATCGATTCATTTTTATTCATGGGATGATATTTCTAAAATATTTTGTCCATAGAACAACATAAAAATAAACTTGTATAAACACAAATATCATTATAGTATGATAAGAATACCGATAAAGAACTTCAATAATAATCAATAGTTAACAAATCTAATATAAAGAATAGCATAAAAGAATAGATCATAATAAAATTGGTTAGATAAAAGAGTTAAAAGAATAGCTCATTAACTATGTTTAAAGTCTTAATTCTAAAGCTTTTTGTCAAATTTTATCAGAATGAGGAAAATTTTATCAAAATAAATCTTTTATCAGAATAAGGAAATTTTTATTTGAATAAAGGTTCTGGAAAACAGCTTACGAAGTGTTTTTAGCAGACTTTATTCAAATAAAACCAATGTTATTCTTATAAAGTGGTCAAAAATCACTTTCCAGACTTTTGTAATGTCACTTTATTCAAATAAAATTAATGTTATTCAAATAAAGTAGTCAAAAATCAGTTTACAGAAACTAGAATGTCATTGTTGCATTAATATAAAAACAGAGGAGCATGAATGGATAAAAAAAGATGGACTAGGAGGTATACTTGGAAGAAATAGAGAAGAAAGAGCAGTGTTTTTGTCATTTCCTACAGTTGCTATGAGTTTTAATAAGTTAAAAGGGAGAGTTGGTTTGTGTTGAAAGTGAAGAAGTTGAAGTAGCAAAAAACAAGGGTTATTTTCATGGGTTGAGTGAGTGTGTTGTGTGACGAAGAAATATGGGTGATGAAGTATTTATAGAGCAAAATTTGAGCATGCTTTCGTTGGAAGATGATGTAAGAATGATATTGGAATGCTCAACTATCCAAACAGGATTCATTCCTTCAGAATTATCTCTTCCCGTAATCATGTCCTTGATCATATTTTTATCAAGTTTATCACGCATAAACTTCATCTTGGACACTTGTCTTCCTATACCTCATCATTATTCTATAATTTTTTGAGTTTTAGGACGTTCATGGCTTGCCACCTAGCATTATCAATCATTACCTATGAAGCACAGACATGGACACAAACATGGGACATGATACAGACACAGATACAAGAACACACCAAATTTAAAAAATTATAGGACACAAACATGACATATATATATATATATATATATATATATATATATATATATATATATATATATATATATATATATATTATTACAAAATTTAAGAAAAAAATTCATAATTCATTAATATTATTTTTATAAGCTTGAAGATTTTTAATATCTTAATATATGTCATATGTGCCAATATTTACTACCTAGTAAGTCACTCATAAAATATATGGAACATAATTTCTATTGACATTTTTTTTTAAAATCTCCTAAACCAACTTCTCCTAATAGAACTAAAGTACATGTGCATAAAAAAAAATTAACTAGAGGGACTATTGGTGTGAGGCAAGCTTTGATAACGATGAAATGGGCGGCTTGGTATGAGTAGAAGTAAAAGGAGCAGATGAAAAAAATAGTGTGAAAAGATAAAACTTAAAATAGTGGTATGTGAAAATAGTGGCTTGGAACGTCAATCATGTGATTGGGTTTGAGTGAGTTACAGGCTTACTAATTGAATGTTAGTCATAGAAACTAATTTTTTTTTAAAATATTAATGGATCGTGTCCTAAACGTGTCCAAACTGAAAAAAATAATCTTTTTAATTGGATACATTCGAACACGCAGGACACGTGTGTCATACTGGTATTCCTATGTGTCCGACACGGATACGTGTCCGACATGTGGACACGCCTAAAAGACGGTGTGTCCGTGCTTCATAAATCATTACCATGTTACATAAACTCCCCATGATGACATTTGTTTCTCTGCTAATGTCATTTGCTAACTTCACCATTCATTTAATGCTTAGACACTTGTTCTTCTGCTTGACCAAGTTCCTGGTTCATGTTTAATCAAGATGATCTCATTATTATTACTTCATTAATTCTTGCCTCATCATCTAGTTTCATTGGAACTATGGAAATTGTTGGAGTGAAAGAAAACTAAGTTTTCCTTCTACTGCTACGTAACATGCTTACTCATTTATAGTAACAATATTATTTTTATTCGAATAGTATTCTTTTTTTTTTCTAAGAACTAACAAATTTTCATTTACAAACACCAGCTAACTATTCCAGTATTGGTTTCTTTATTCAAATAAGTGACCTTTTATTCAAATAATGCATTATTATTTCCACGTAGATGTTTTTGTTTTTAGGTATTTGTTATTATTTTTTGTTAGTATTTTTAGTGTTTTTAGAAATGTTACACTTTGCATGTTTCTTTATGACCAAAATCACATGGATTTTTGATCTATTAGCCACAAGGAACTTGCTACAATATCATGGTGAAGGTTGAATTGTTTGATAAATTATGTTCTCCATCTTTTAATTGTTGTTTAAGACTTTAATCCTCCAACCATTCTGTTTTGGATTTTTTTTGGTTTGCTATCTGTATGGATCTTAAGAAAGAGATGATGCTTTTGTTCCCAACCTTTGTTAATTATTAAGGTTTTGATTATGAGGGTACCACATGATGGTTTGAATAGTGGAGATTATGGTTTTGTTTTGACACTAAGGGGGACAAAAATTGTGGCTTAAAGGATTGATGCATGCTATTCTTGGTAAATATGATTTTGGATGAAGATGTGATCTCTACCGATTCATTTTTGAATTTTGTTGATATGATTTGATTCTATTTTAAGTAAATCTTGCTAGTCTATAACTTCCTAAATTAGTTTTATGCTATAGATTGATTTATTGATAAGTTTTGCTAAAGTTGACCTCATAATTTTGAGAAACAAAGTGATTAGGTTTGTGATCTATTCACATCGTGTTTAACTCCTTTTAAGGATCAACCAAAATTTTAAGCTTTAAATGTTCGATTTCATGCTTTTTGAATGCATTATTTGTAACTCTTCAAATTATGTTTTTCGTGTTTTAATTATTTGGAGGATACAAAAGAGAATTTAATCCCTAATGAGCAAGGAAGAATCTTATGACCATGAGGGGACATCCTAGATTAAAGGATTAATGAATTTTAATCTAGCTCTTGAATAATACAAGTCTTGGGGCCCAATACCCTGAGTAGAAAAAACTCAAGACTTGGTCTTGGATGAGAGAAAGGGATAAAGAGTACGATGCATTGTTTTTTTTTTTTTCCTCCTTGAGTTTCAAAATTTATAAACATGAAAAAAAGAAAATATTTTTAGTCAGGAAATTTAATTTTGATCAACTTTAGATTATGACATGTAAGAAAATTTGGTGAAGAGGTAGTGAATTATTTTTCGTATTAGAGACGTCGGAATACCATTAATTAAAAAATTATATTGGTATCTTTTTCCTATTGAGATTTTCATCTCTCTTACTTTGCATGGTATTTCAATTAGTAAAGATGCCCCATTACGAGATGATCACTAGGACTCACCACACATGGGTCTGCATACCAGAGTTCAAGACCTTTGCAAGTGTCATTGTCACGGTGGAGTCCTTCACCGTGGAGGTTACTATGGAGGTACTAGCGCAGCCACAGGAGCAACCATAGGAGCAAACTCAGGGACAGTGAGGTCCTATGTAGCATCATGACCTTGCCACACACATTTTGATGCACCTAACTAAGGGATAGTACTAATCCTTAAGATTTTGTTGTAATATAGTAGGTGCTAACGATTAGTAGATGCTACTAACTATTAATGTTTATTGTATTTCGGACAATGTTGTTAGAACTTAGCTCTTTAGAGCACTTGTTTAATGAAATATGATGTGTTTTCAGTTAGCTGTTCTTGATAATATTGGTTTAGTAAGTCATAACAACCAAATGAAGTAGACAATAAGTCTAGCATAAATCAATAATATATTCTCGGTAATAATAATAAACGTTTATGATTTAACCATGATTAAGGCAAATTTTAGGATAAGCAGTATTTAATCTTTTAAGATAATAAATGTAAATAATAGTAGGACAGTGAAACCGGAGAAAATAAAAAAAATACTCAAACAATATAAATTTTAGACATTAAAATTTTTAAGGGATATTAAATAAATGATTGTGCATACTAGAGAAAGATTTGAGAATAAATTTAGCCCTCCCATATACTAGTGAGACAAAAAATCTAGGAAGAAGGAATCAAGAAATATAAAATTTAAAACAAAAATAGGACATAAAATAAAAGATAATGAGAATGTAAAGTCTAGAACAACCCCAAATTAAGAAATTAGAAATAAATTAAATTACAAATACTAAGTGTTACTTAAAAATTACAAGACATTCCGCTTACAAAGATCAGAAAAAAACGAAGTCAAATAATTTATAAAATAAAAGCTATCTAAAAACGCGTAGGGCTTGTTTTAACATACGTAGAAAATTTGGTAGTGCTCTGTTCTAATAAAACAGTAGTACGTCTAATGTTAGAGCAAGACGTTACAATTTTTTGGGGTATGCCCTAAATTGATTTAATTAGATTATATAATTCTTTGATTTTGATGAATTATATTTTCTTTTATTGTCAGTATTTGTTCATGATCTTATTTAGTTTTGTCCCAAATTAAATACTGGATCGATTTTCTAATTAACCAGAATCAATATTCATTAATTCATATATTAGTTTTTAATAATTTTTCTGCTTGACTAATTCCTTGACATCTCTCCAAAGTTGATTCTTCACAAAAAGACAAAACTCGACATTTTTCACAAACATAAGAGGACTCACAAGTTCAACAATCTTAGTGCATATTAGATTGCAGAGATAGTACCATCCAAAAAAAGAATAAACATCTAACATTGGAATTAAAAAAAAAAGAACGAAAAGAAGCTCATAATAATTTTAAGAAAAATAGAACAAAAATGTTAATTAATTATTTTAAGAAAGACAAAATGAAAACAAACTCATATAAAATTAATTAGAAAGAGTACATGTATCCAAAAATATAAAAACTTTTTTTATATGCTTGTCGACAATTGCATTGCTCCACAACTCATCTTTGCTAAAGAGTTTGCAATACATCGATGAAACAAAAAGAAATTTCATAATTAGTTTAAAAAATTTGTGAGAGAGCATGGAAGAAAGAAAAATTTCTTATGCCAAAAAATAACTATAAAATAATGATGGTATAAGCTTTCCTGTTTTGCGCAATTTATAGTCCAAATATATGATAAGCATTCCAATCACAATCAATTTGCTCCAGTGCTTGCTAAATAGTTGACAATGCATTAATGAAACAGAAAAGTTGGCTGAAAGCATGAACGATTGGAAGACATCTTAAGCTAAAGATAGCAATAAAAATAATGATGGTGTGAGCTTTCCTGAGCAATTTCTAGCCAAAGCATATTGAGTATCCCAACCCATTCGAATACATGAGAAAGCATGAATCATAGGAAAACATCGTATAATAAAGATAAAGATAGTAAGAAAAATAACGATGTTGCAAGCTTTTCTGAGCAATTTATATTTAAAGCATATGAGTATCCAAACCCAATCAAATCGTAAATTGATAATCTAATATAGTTTTTTTTGTATATCCTAAATTGATTTTATTAGATTATATAATCATATAATTCTTTGATTTTGATGAATTATATTTTCTTTTATTGTCAGTGTTCGTGCATTATCTTCTTATTTAGTTTTGTCCCAAATTAAATGCTGAATTGATTTTCTAATCAATTAGAATCAATTTTCATTAGTTCAAATATAGATTTTTAATTTCATTATATTATATTTTTCATCATATTCTTTCTTCAGTTTTATTAAAATTAAAATTAGAATATACAAATAAAAATATTAAAATATACTTTTTTTTTTGTCTAAGGTTAAACCTTGTGTTGACATGTGCGACTTTCCTCTTTTAAGATATAGATTTTTAAGATAAAAGTATAGAACCACCTTGAACTTTTACAAATCATTATCATAAATTTAAAAAAAATTTAATTAATCTTTAAATTTTAACTAATGATTCAATAAATTTTTCATTAATTATCTATTAAATCACTAATGGAGATATCACGTGACATCATCCTACTCATCCAAGCTCATTAAATCTAAATAGTTGATTTTGTTTTCATTAAAACTTCATTTTTTTAATTATATTTCACTCTTAACAAATTAAATAAAAAACTAAATTATTTTAAAACAAAATTAAATTAATTATTTTTTAAATAAAATTAAATTATTTTAAATTATTTTTTAAATAATTTAAACTAAATTAATTTTTTAAAATTAAATTAAATTAAAAATATTTTTATATTTAGTTTAAATAATTTAATTTAATTTTAAAAAATAATTAATTTAATTTTTTAAAATAATTTAGTATTTTTATTTAATTTTTTAAGAGTAAAATATAATTTTAAAAAATAAAGTTTTAATGAATAAAAAAGTCAACAGTCTAGATTTAATAAGCTTGGATGAGTGGGATAATGTCACGTGACAACTCTATTAGTGATTTAACAGATAGTTGATGGAAAATTTTATTGGATCATTAGTTAAATTTTAGGGATTAATTAGAAATATTTTTAAGTTTATGGTAATAATTTGTTAAACGATAAAAGTTCAAGGTGACTCTATACTCTTTTTTCTAAAATTTTTTCTTAATTATGATTATGATGTCCATTGTAAAATTTCTTGCGTCTTGCTAAGAATTTCCAAGCACTAGTTAATGAATATTTAATATTTTTTATTAAACATCTTTATTCAATGGAAAAATTAATAAATTATTTTTGACTTTTCAGTCAATATGTTAAAATATATTAGCATCCCAACCAAATCAAATTGTAAATAATCTAATATAATCTTTTGTGGGATATCATAAATTGATTTTATTATATTACATAATTCTTTGATTTTGATGATGAATTATATTCTCTTTTAGTGTCGGTGTTTGTTCAAGATCTTCATATTTAGTTTTGTCCCAAATAAAATATAAAATTGATTTTCTAATCAATCAAAATCAATATTTATTAATTCAAATATTAATTTTTTAATTTTATTATATTATATTCTTTTGTCATATTCTTCCTTTAGTTTTATTAAAATTAAAATATATAATTAAAAAATATTAAATATAATTTTTGTGCCTAAAGTTGAATCTTATACTGACATGTGTCACTTTTTTTCATTCATAATATATATATATATATATATATATATATATATATATATATATATATATATTAGGTGGATTATTATGTATATTCATTAGGAGGATATAGATCTTTTCTTAATTATGATTTCCATTGTAAAATTTTTTGGAACTTGTCAACAAGTTCTAAGGAGTGGTTAATGAATATTTAATATTTTTATTTATTTGATGTAAAATGTAATAAATTATTTTTGAATTTTCAATATATTGAATAATTTATATTTTATTTAATGCTTATTCTATTTTTTGTTCCTGGATTAGTGTTTTAAGGACACTCGTTAGTACATTTCAAATTTCTATACTATCATCAATTACTTTTTTAAATAACATTAAAAAGTTAGATTATCATTATCATTACCTAAAAAAATTTAACTTTTGTAATGATTAGATGATATGTAATGATTATCAAGTGTAAAAAGAACTTTGTACTTTCAATCAGAGTGCATTAAATTGAGACTCCGTTATTAATACATTTATCTTCTTTTGCATAACAATTTTTTTTGTCATTTTGATATGTTACACTTCCACACTGTTATCATTGTTATTATTAATTTTTTGTTGTTTATTTTTATTATTGAATTTTTAATTTATCAAATCTTTGTATATATTAGTAGCTTATATCTAAAATTATAAAATTGATGCTTCACCCAAAAAAAAAAAGTACAAAAATGATGCATATTAGTGAAAATGAACTAGGCTAGGCTAGACTCGGCCACCCTTATTTTAAACGGATCTGGCCTGTATCTCAAATGCAAAGCTTAAGCTTAGCTTATGTTCTTGATATAGGCTATTTCTTAAGATCTAACTTGACCTTTTTTAAAATTTGGCCTCGACCTGACTATTTTAAAATCCTGGTGTGACCTAATAATAGTCTATTTAAAAGCTTATTTTATAATAAGTCCCAGAAATAGGCAAATAAACTTATATTTAAATAGGCCTTAGGTACCTTAAACATGTGGTTAGGGATCTGATTCTTGGCATGAGTGTATGGAGAAAACGCGGTTGGGAGCAGTCCCCCTCTTCGGAGCTAAACAGTACTGCGGCAGATTAGTCCTTTGCCTTTCGAGCGGAGAGATACTGCAGGGAAACCTAAAAAAAAAAATAGACCAACAGACCTAGGCTTTGAAATAGGCCAATGGACCTAGGCCTTTAAATAGACTAACAGGTGTATGATTTTTAAGATAAATAAAAATTGAGATTTTTCAAATTCCAATAAGGATATACAGTCAAACAGAGACTAAAACTTAGGAATTTGCTAATATCATGAAATTAAACAAATATCATGTGTCAACAATTTGAGTTTGCCAGATGTTCTTGTTCAAAGTTCAGCAGGTTGTACTGAAATTAAACTAGAGTATTGCCAAAGTGTAAATGTAAGTATTGCCATCTTTTAGCACTTTGCTTGTAGAATAGGAAGTTACTTATCCTAATATTAGTGACATTAAGGCCAACAAGAGCACATCTAAGTAAACAATATCTTTTTGGTACGTTTTGGGAAGGAATACTCTAACTTCTAATGATGGCTATTTATTGTTTAAAGCCTGAAAGCACTTCTAAGTGAACACAAACAAAGCAATTAAACCAGACATTCGTATATAAACCAAGATCCTAAATTACTTATATTGTTATATAGGAAAAAAAATTGTGAAGATATCCTATGGCTAGTGTTAACTTTGAGTGCATCTTCATTCAAACTGATAAAAGTTACAGTAAATTTACAATGATGTTATATTATTCTATATACACTAGGAAAAAGTTTACGTAGTTAGAATCAAGGTTTTAAAATGCAGTCTGCATCATCTAATGTGGTCGCAATATTGCAGATATGACCTGTGCTACAATGACATTAGGTTGCAATTGCATTGTGGAAGAAAATCACGTGAAACAATTGCAATGTGATGGTGTTGCGGCCACAACGTAACTGTGTTGTGACCGCGATGGACCGAATGTAGCCATTTTTTTATTTTATATTTTGTGCAAGCTTAAAAAAACTTCTCGCTGCAATGATTGTAATTGTACAGCGACGATGATGGCAACCACGACCACAATATAAAACTATGGTTAGAATAATAAAACTCAATCTGCCCAAATGAAGTTCATAATATGATCTTTCATCCTCTGAGTGAACAAATATTATTAGTGTTCTGGACCGTGATCCAAAATCCTATTTAGTTGAATCAACGCGGCACACATATAACCAGACTCCACCTTGGACGACGTAACTAAGGCCTTGAAGGTAGTCTAGACCTCGAAGCCACGCATACTAAGTAACGTTGAGCCATAATATCAAGATTACTAGATACGTGTAAATGATATATCCCTAAATATCCGTAATTGTCAATCATCTATTTGCGATATTATAAGACTCATAACTATCTCAGATTGATAAGTAGCTCTCGTATTAAGAGTTTTTAACTTATAGGGGTTCATCCTAATAATAGTGAAAAAGTAATCCTTATCAGGATACTGATCCTAAATACCTGCATTTAATGTAGATCGCATAAGGATTCATACACACTCTATAAATACAAAGTTAAGTAGCCTTAATCAGGTATCAATAAATTACTCAGTATATACTACCTTACTTGTGCACAGCCTAATTTGAGTGTCGGAATCCCTTTGTAGGTACCCACCCCATGTCTCTACACGCTCGATCGCTATTGCTCAAGGAGGAAACTATCATACATGTACCTTTCTCAGATACTCTCTGAATCTACTTCAGAATAAATAGTATTATAAAATAATTAAGTCCTACTAAAGAAAGAACCTTAGTTCAAAAGATAAAAGTACTCGCTGCATCCATAGCGAGAAGAAATTAACAAAGCGATTCCAAAAGGGCTGTAATACATATTTGGCAAGGTAGGAATGATCTACGCCACTATATTTGTATCTATTTAGCGCTGCAACGCCATGAGTGATGAGCCCTGATATAACCCTTTCTCTCTGATAAAAGCTTGGTCCAGATCAAGAAATGGCATGGAGGTGAAGAAGCAAGTGGTTGCGGTGGTCGCCTCTCACCTGAGCGTGGTCGTTGCCTAAGCTGGTGGTCGCGATGGTTGCCTCTTGCCTAAGCTTGATCTAGATTGAGAATGGGCATGGAGGTGGAGCAGCGAGCGGCGCTGTTCTGAATCTCTGAATATGAAGTTCAATGTTTAGGGACTTATGGTTCTTTTATTGTTAGTATCAAAATATTTAAAATTGAATAAAAAATAAAAATAAAAATTACAATTATAATATATTAATAATTATAATTATTATAATAATATATTATATTATACATATATATATATATATATAAATATTTAAATAAATTAATTTGTTAAACTTAAAAAGTTTTTTGAATGACTTAAAAGTTTGAATATTTTAATTAAATAGACTTTAAAAAATATTTTGATTTATTTATTTAATAAATTAATCAAATCAAGTCAAATTTCTGACAAACTAAGCAGTAGACCCCCAATAGATGACTGGACCTATTTTCATCTCTAATACATACACTATTAATGAGTTAAAAGATTGTTTAATATTAATCAGGGTTGTTATTATAATAACAATTTTTTTATCATTGACTTTCTCTCAAAAGAGAAATAAATTAAAATAAAAAAGAAAATTCTTCACCCATTATTTTCCTAGAAAGCCAATTCAAATACATTCACGTGGTGACTTGTTCAATGACTTTCGGGGCTTTCATCTAGTCTACTCAAGTAATACAATTAGTGCCTTTTCATCTGGGATGCTGGATGAGGGTTGTTTGAATTAGTTATTAAAAAAATTATTTTAATAATTGATTATATATATAATTGACTATTGATATAATTGATTATAATAAAATTAGTTTTATATTTAGATATATTATTTAAATAGTAATTTTAAGATAATCTGATTTGTTTATATTATCTAAAAAAATCATTTTTTGATAATAAATTTCTAAAAAAAAATAAAATGATTTTTTATATTATATAATATTTTATATTTTAGGATTACTTTTGTAAAAACATAATATAATTAACTTTTGAAAAAAAAACTTTTCTAGAAGATGTTCAAGGGTGTTGATTGTAATACCCTAGAAAATCATGTTAGGCTTGTATATGATTGCAGAGGTAGTTTAATGATTACTTAACATGTCTGTGTAATTTTGTGACTTGCTGAGCACATTGAGGCACTTTGCTATAACACTATATGAGAAATATAGTTATTATTTGTTCTGGAAGTGACTTAAACTGCTTAGTTAGTGGAAATAAGTGTGGAGAGTTTGTTTTCAAGTCACAAATGTGAAAATTGTACTACAATTAAAGTTTTAGAATTTTCGGAGTTAGTTTGGCATTTTTGGGAATATTAGTTGTGTGTTTTAATGCTGGATTGACCCCTAACTGATATGAAAATATTAGTTTTTGGTGAAATAGAATTTTCAATGAATTTCAGGATTTATTTTAAATCTGTTGGAAGTTACAGAATCAGATTTGGTAGAATCTGAGTGTTCTTAGCAGATCAAGGTTTTGATACTAATCAAGAGAAGTCAGAATAAACTTCTCTTGCTAAATATCTCACGGTTGAGATATTAGAATCAGAAAAATAGAGAAAACAGAACAGAAAACGTGAAGGAAGGAGGAGAAAGAAAGAAGAGAAAGGGAAGGAGGAGAAGAAGGAGAAACCAAAGGAAGAAGAACCAAGAGAAGGATCAACCATCCAAGGAAAGGATCCAAGTGAAGGTCTTGCTTCATCGCCATTATCTTGATCTTGAGGTAGGGGGTTTTTGTTTCATAACTTCATCTCTTCCCTTTAGCTTCAACATGCTACATAGATGTGGTTTGTTGGGTAGAAATGGGATTGATTGTGGTTTATGGTTATTCATGCTTGATTTGTGTTTGTGAACAAGATAATGACTTGAATTTAGTAAGTATAATGTTTAGTGATAGTTAGGAACTCGATTAAGTCCTTGTTCTTCTATAATCTTCCAAGTGAGAAAAGTTAGGTTTATGAGTTAATTTTTGCTCATTGATCTATGATAAATGGATTATGAAAGTATTTGATGATTCTATTATGTTTTTAGATCATGATTAGGATTTGATAATGCTTAGAACCCATAAATTTGGTGTTAGAAATTGGTTGGAGTACCAATTATGCAGAAACCACTTCTGCAGATCGTATTTCTGGTGTTCGGGCGCTTAAGCGCTAGAGTTTTGGTGCCTGGGCACTCATAGTCCAGCAGCATGCATATACGGGACAGCACTGAATAGCCTGTGGTATTTGTCGCATAAATTGAGTTACAAATATTGGAATGACCTGGTTCTTATTGCATTTGAAAGATAAGACATAAGGCTATCTACCTGTAAAATTTCATAATTTTATCAATTAAGATGGATTTTTGGTGAATTTATGAAAAACATCCTTTTTAGGGTGCCTAGAGCAGATTTTATCAAAATTTCTATTTTGATATTTTGAGATTCCTAATTGCTAGGATCATTTGTTTATGCCTAGTAGAGTATGTTGAAACTCTAATAGGAGTAATTTATAAACAAAGAATGTATTAAGTCAAGTTGACTTGAAATTCTAATTACGGGAGGTAATTAGACATGATTATATATACATATTTGGTGTATTATGATGAATTGAGGAAATGAGTTTTCCCTAAGTGTTGGAATTACTCATGTTTGCTCTTTTAAGAGTGTTATAGTACTTTTATAAGTATTTGATAAAGTGTTGTGAATTGAACCTGAAATGCATATAAATCAATTGTGTAAACTAGTTATGAGAAGTAATTAGTAATTGTTTTGTAAGAAATGTTTGAAAAACATAATGAGGTTTATAATATCCTCTTAGTATTGTTGAGAATCATAGATTGGTGAGTAATATCCTCTCTATGTTGTGAGTAGTAAGGTGAGTAATATCCTTATTACATTGTGAAGTACGGAGGTGAGTAATATCCTCTTTACTTTGTTTGACCCCGTGAAAATGGGTGTTCTGTATCAGGTAAGGCGCTTAATACCTTTCCTAATATAGTGAAGTATAAAAAGATAAAATTTCTTGTTCATTATCGATAACCATGTAGTTGATGAGACTTCACTACCCGGGAGGGAATGAGACTTCCTCTGTGATAATGATGTATGCTGGATGAGATTTTCAGTGCTTGTTCAAGGTTATGGATGAAACTATGGACTTCCATTACTTTATTCAAGTTTCATGCATTCATGACATTACCATGGGAGTGAAAGTCCTGGATGTGGTATCATGCATTATTTATTTTCATATTTAGAAAATTGCATAGACATAATCATTAGTCATAATTAAGCATAACATGGCAATTGTAAGGGCGGTTACTATCATGACATTTTTATGCATTGCAATTGTATGGACGATTGCGTGTTTTTGAAATGAGGAGTTGTTGCTTCTATGATTGAAGTATCAACGAGATAATTATGAATATTATCTGTTAGTATATATATATATATATATATATATATATATATATATATATATATATATATATATATATATATATATATATATATATGTTGATGTATATATACTTGGTATTGGAATACTTCTATCTTGAGATATGTTTTCTCACCCCGATTGTGTTGCCATGTAAATTAAAGTGCGAGTTCTTGAAAAGGAAGAAGAAGATATATGAGGGTTAGCATAGTATAGATGTTGTTTTGAGCTGAGCATATATATATATATATTATATTTGCTTAGTTGTTTCAAGTTATGTATAACAGTATGCCTTGAGGCTGTGATGTATATATATAACTTTTGTTTTCGTGGCACTCCATATTTATTCATTGTGTATGAACGATATGGATTAGATGTTGATATATGTTAGTAGTAGCAGGCTAGTATTGAGTTATTTATTTATATGACGTTATATTTGGATAGCAAATATTGGGCTGTTACATTGATTATGAAGAAAAGTTTTTTAATCCATGAAAAAATATATTATCATTTTAATCAATTTTACCCAAATATCACTTTAACACACGAAAAAGCCTTTTAACCCATGTAAATTTTTTTTTTAGCAAAATATAATCTTTATCAAATAAGCACTAAGTGTGTATTTAGATTAACTTATTTTATATTTAAAATAACTTATAATAAAAAATATTTTAAAGGAGTTCTTAAAAAAATAATTGATTCACAAAATTTAAGCGTTACCAAACATGCTATAAATTAGGAAATATGCATACAATTTCTTTTTATCTTGGACCTTCGAGAAATAGGCACTTTGCCTTTTGATTTTAATAGTTGTTTCTGTTTATCAATTTTAAAAATATTTCAACAGTATCGTTATTTATTTATTTTGACAAATTCATTTTGGAACTGATCATAATTAACTCAAAATTTTTCAATCACTAATTCTTCTATTTCTTGTTCATTAAAAAATATTCATATAAAAAATATTTGTAGAAATTAATCATCTTTTTCAACCAAAAAAGAAAAGGAAAATTACATTGACATCCCTTTAACATTGGGTGAATTGAGAGTACACCCCTTCAACAAATAAAAGTAGTAAGTAAATACTTAAACTATTTATCTATATCCCTGTTAGTTTTAACTACAGGTGAGATGCTACCAAGTAGCTTCAAAACTTAAAAGGGGGGTTAAATTGAGTTTTTTAAAACTTTTCGTAAACAAGTCATTTTTTATTTTTGTTGAAACTATTTTCTTATGTGGTGAATGGATTTATGGTAACAAAAAAATCTTACATATATTGAAAGAAAGTTAATGAGTAGAAGATGAAGTAGCAAGTATGCAAATTTAATAAACAAGCTTTAAAGTAAAGAGATAAAAGTAGAGAAGAGTGCAAACAAGATTTATACTAGTTCAATCACCCTTGTGATCTATGTCCAGTCCCTAGGATCATCTACCTAGGAGTTTTCACTATTCTTCAAGTTTCAATAGGTGCTTGAGAAACTCTTACAAGCTTTGAACCCTTCTTGCACTTCAAGGATCATCCACCTCTATGTATAGAAGCCTCTTTATTTTCTAAAGGGATCCTCCACCCTCACAAGTGTTTACAATAAAAATTGAAAGAAATAAACTCTCTCAAAGAGAAGATTATACAAATTGAAGCACTATGAAGCTCTCAAAAGGATTTAAAATAGAGCAAGATTGTTGAAGGATTAAAATTCAAATTTAATGCTTGGGAATAAGCTGCTAGATATTCAAGAGTTAGCATAACGTGTCCCAAGACTTATATTTATAATCCATCAATGAAATAGAGCCAATAGAGAGAGTTGGTGTAGCATTAGTGAATCAAAAACTAGCCATCGTTGGTTTTAGAGGAGTGGTAATCAATTACCATTCTTTAAAAACATATTATGGTGTTTGAAAGTCTTGGTAATCGATTACAATACATGTAATCAATTACTAGCTTAAAAACCAATTTGTGGGCTCTTGCCAATTGATTACCAAGCATGGTAATCACTTACCAAGTTTCTGTTTTGATGAAAACAAGTTTTGGGAATCCTGTAATTGATTACAAGCTTGTGATAATCGATTTCGAGCTTTCTAATATACTCGTAATGGATTACAAAGCTCTTGTAAGAGATTACAACAATTCTAAAACTAACTTTAGAGCCCAAACAAGCTTGGTAAAGATTCCCAACAATTAAAATTTGAGATTTTCAAGGATTCAAACAAGATTTTCATAATCTAAGTTTAAAACATGATTTTGTGTAAACAACTCAGATTTTTCAAAACCAACAACTACCAACTAAAAGACTTCATGATGGACTTTTCAAAAAACCATTTTAAGCTTATTGACATATCTTAGATCACTTCTCATAAAAAGATCCTAAGTCCTATTAAACTATTTCTTTAGAGCTTCCTTTATACCTGGCCTTTGTCATGATTTTGTTATTATCATAACCTTCATGAAATAAGCATTCACATTTCCCCTTTTTTGATGACGACAAACGAACAAGGGTAAAGAGTAGCATGTATAGAATGATCAGAGATAAAAGCACAATCCCTCTTAAGCTATGTATGAGATTCAAAGAGAAGAATTCATGTGAAAAGATTTATGACAATTAATTCACATGCAATTCTCCCCCTTACTCATACAATTCATACTATGCAATTCATACTTTCCCTTTTTGATATTATAAAAAAGGAATGACATCATGAAATAAGCATGAGAATCATCCCAATATCATAACAGGGTTAACATAATGATCAACATGTAAAAATTATCAACCTAAAGATCAGAGTTACGCTAAACATAAGTCATAAGCTATAAAATGTATCAACAAGGTTAAGATAACACTAAGGGTTAGACAAGAATATAAAAGATAGAGAAAGCATGAGGATCATCATGATTAAGTCCCTTCTCCTCACTTGGTCTCCTTGTTGTTGGCATTATCATCATCATTATGCTTGGAGGAGCCATCATCATCATCATCATCAACTGATTGAGTCTGAGTAGGGGTAGCAGAAGTGATGGGGGCAATAGTAGTGACAGTCCGCTCAATCTCAACATCTTCCATCATAGAGAAAATGAAGACTATTTCCCGATGGACGCAATTCATATGTTGGATCATATTTCCTTTAAATTGATCCAACCGATTGTGAACTCCTCCTATGGTCACCCTATTGTATGTGTGAAGGCTTCTAATCTTTTAGAGTAGCTGGTCCATTGTGACTGGTGGTGGAGCACCTTGTTGTGCTGCAGACATTATTGGTTCTTTAGCATTCTCATCATCCTTATTGCCTTGGGTAATGTTTCCACCCATGCCATGGTCTACATAGAACCATTCATCACCAATCTTTTTTATTTTGATCTTGGTGAGGGTGTGCTCATCAATGGACTCAGGACCATCTGTGCTTTGGTCTTTGACTTCTCCAATGAGTGGAACATGGAATTTCTGAAGAATTTTGGTGATAAGCATAGCATAGGGTAAAGGATGGTTTCCCTTTTTGGCCTTGAGCATGTGTTTAATGACATAGTAGCCCTAATTTATCTGCTTACCAGTGTTTAAGGCCCAAATTAGCACATCATCTTATTGCACCTGGGGGTAGTTTCCTCCTCTTGCAATAAGAGCCCTGACTAGGATGTAGTGCAATAAGTGATTCTCAAGGGTTAGTCCACTAGCCATAACTCTGTTTCTTGCATGATAGCCAGCCCAAAGCAATGTGTTCAAAGTAGACTTATATTCATATTCATTAGCCCAAATAGAAGCATCACCACTACTAATAAAGTTGACCCCGTCAAATCTTAGCCCAGTTAAGCTGGTCCACATTTTATGATTAATCACAATTTCACCTTTTTTACTTCAGTGATCTAAGAGTAACATTTTCATACTTCAAATTTTCATATAAGACTATCACTAAATCAAGATAAATATCTCTCCTAATGCTTAGAAAGTTAATCGGACCAATATATTGCAACAATTTGTAGCATTGAAAAGGCTCATTGTAGAAAAAGATATTATCCAAATACCTTGGTTGGATGATCTTCCAGGTCTGAAAGTTATTTCTAAAGTTTTTAGCTTGCTGTGAACTACTGAATAGACGGGAGAGATCCAAAGTAAGAAGAGGTGCTTGTGGAGCCTTGCCAACAACTTTCCCTGTTCTTTAGCTCTTGGTGCCTTTGGATGGTTTAGCCATATTAGGGGATTTTTGGTGTGTGGGTTGGTCGGATTATGGTAGAGGGTGTGTTTTAGAGTGGATTGAGACAAGAATGGAGGAATTTAATGAAGATTTGAGTGGGATTTGGAGAGAGGGTTGCAGTTTCTAGAGAGAAAGGAGAGAGATGGTGAAATGATGAATTTGGATGATTTAGAGGTGTTTTTGATGAGTGGATTGTTAGGAGAAAAGGAAGTATGAATGTTTGTGATGATTTGGAGGTGGAAAGGAGTAATTTGGTGGAGAAATAAGGTGGAATTTGATGGAAAAGGGGTTAGGTTTTTAGAATTTTAATGAGAGAGAGAGAGAAGAAGGGTGTTTGAAAATGATTGGAGGGAAGCGTCCAGGGCTTAAAAAGGGGTCGTGCAATGGATTACACCCTTTGTGTAATTGATTACTGTGATGCTGAGTTGTTGTAATCGATTACCTACTCATGGTAATCGATTACCATGTTCAAGTTCAAGTTTCTAGGTTTCTTGTAATAGATTACCAGGAGATAGTAATCGATTACCATTTTCTACTTTCTTTTTGAACACATTTCAAGGCTGTGTATAATCAATTACACACCTTTGTAATCAATTATCATAGTGTTGTATTCAAAAATACCAAATTCTATAGCTTTTGTAATCAATTACTAACTTTTTTAATTGATTACTTTGATCCAAAACCATAATTTTCTTCATTCTAGTAAGTTGAAACTAGATTTCCAACCATTCAAATAGCTTTGCAAATCATTATACCTTGTAATCCATTGCTTTGAATCAAAAGCCACATCCCTTGTAATTCCACATGCATGTAACTTATTTCACATTCCATGTAATCCATTACTATATTAGAAAACTTGAAATTTTTTTAACAAAACTTCTGCAAACTTTAGCAAAATACTTCTTAAGAAAATTAGAGAACTTAGTCATGATGAGAGAACTTGCAAAATAAATTTAAGGGAACCTCCGATGCTCAAGTCAATATAGGATTCATGAAACAAAATCAATAAGAAAAATTATACAGCAAATACAAACAATCATTTAATGCATGAGATATCAATTATACCAAGTTCACCTCTTATATAAAGGAAACTTTCTTTTGTAAAGATTAGCTAATTATTTTGATGTTTTCACAAATTCAAGCACACAACCTCCTTTTTGTACATGATCTTTTATAAAGTGGTGCCTAATTTCAATGTGTTTAGTCTTAGAGTGCAAGATTGGGTTCTTAGCTAGATTGATTGCACTAGTGTTATCACATCTTATAGGGATGTGATCAAGCTAGAGTCCAAAATCCAGAAGTTGTTGCTTCATCCAAAGAATTTGAGCACAATAACTTTCAACTGCAATATACTCAGCTTTATCCATAGACAATGTCACACTATTTTGTTTCTTGCTGTGCTAAGAAACTAAAGAGCTTTCAAGCAAGTGCCATGTCTCACTAGTACTCTTCCTATCCACTTTGTGTCTGGCAAAGTTAGAATCAGAATAACCAATCAAACTACATGAGACACCCTCGGAGTACTATAAGCTCATTTGTGTAATGCCAATAAGATATTTTATTATTCTTTTTACAACACTTAGATGAGATTCTTTAAGACAACCATGGTATCTAACTCACATGTATACACTAAATATTATATCCGGTCTACTTGTAATAAGGTAAAGGAGTGAGCAAATTATATCTTTATATTTAGTGATTTCTATGGGTTTATCTCCTTCATCTTTGTCCAAATAGTAAAAGTGCTCATTGGTGTAGCCATTTGTTTAGCATTGTTCATCCTAAACTTCTTGAGAAATTCCTTGCAATACTTAGTTTGACTAATGAATATTCCATCCTTTGTTTGCTTGATTTGAATTCCAAAGAAGAAGTTAAGCTCACACATCATAGACATTTCAAATTCACTTTGCATAATACTAGCAAACTCCTTACACAAAGATTCTTTAGTAGCACCAAATATAATATCATCAACATAAATTTGTACAATGAGAATGTCATGCTTTTTGTTTTTAATAAAAAAGTGTTGTGTCAACCTTGCCTCTTGAAAAATCTTTTTCTAAAAGGAACTTACTCAACCTTTCATACCAACCTAACTTTATTTCTTATTATTACTCTTGTTTCATCAAGTTTGTTTATAAAGACCTATTTGGTGCCAATAATATGATGATCATTAGGTCTAATTGGAATAAGTTCCTAAACTTGATTCCTTCCAAACTGATTTAACTCTTCTTGCATAGTCAAGATATAATGTTCATAATTAATGACCTCATCTATATCTTTAGGTTCAATGTGAGAAACAAAAGTCATATAATTACATGCATCTCCTCTTGTTATGGTGGTGTTTGTACACTTTGGCTTTCTTTCCTTTGTTCTTCCTCTTTATTTTTCAAGTGAGTATTAGTCAAAATCTCTGCAACATCATCAACATTGTCCTTTCCTAGTCCAATGGGGTTAATCTCATCAAATGCAATATGTATAGATTCTTCTATGGTCATAGTTCTCTTATTATAGACTCTAAAAGCTTTACTACTAAGAGAATAATCAAGAAATATATCCTCATCAGATTTTGCATCAAACTTGCCCAAGTTATCTTTTCTATTGTTCAAAATAAAGCATTTGCATCCAAAGACAAGAAGATAGGAAATGCTTGGTTTCCTTCCTTTGTATAATTCATAGGGTTTTTTTTTTAATTGGCCTTATTAGGGCCTTATTCATTACATAATAAGCTGTACTTACTGCATCTGCCCAAAAATAGTTAAGAATGTTTGTTTCATTGAGCATAGTTCTAACCAATTCTTCCAAAGATATATTTTTCCTTTCAACTACTCCATTTTGATGTGGAGTTCTAGGGGCTGAGAAATTACTCATTACAAAACATTTCAAACTCTTGATTTTCAAATTCCCACCATGATCACTTCTAATAGATGTAATGCTATAATTTTTTTTCATTTCGAATAACTTTGGAAAGTTTTCTAAATGAATTGAAAGCATCACTCTTATGAGCAAGAAATAGTGTCCATGTGTATCTAGAGTAATCATCCACAATCACAAGGACATAGTAATTCCCACCAAAGCTCATAGTTCTTGAAGGTCTAAAGATTCATGTGCAAAAGTTATAAAAGTCTAGAGGCAGAAACAACATTTTTAGCTTTGAAAGAGACCTTTACTTGTTTTTCCTTTTGACATGCATAACAAAGTTTATCTTTTTCAATAAAGAGCTTAGGTAGCCCAATTACTAATTCTTTTGAAACCAATTTGTTTAGATAATCCATGTGAATGTGGGTAATTCTTCCATGCCAAAGCCGTGAATCACTTTTCTTACTCATATGACATTTAACATCTTGAGAGGTTATATCATCTAGGTTAATCATGTAGATATTATTAATCCTCTGACCAACAAACTTAACTTGCTTATCATCCTTACCTCCAATTATATAGCAAATAGAGTCAAAGATAACTCTATTTCCCTTGTCATATAATTAACTTATGCTAAGCAAACTATGTTTGAGTCTTTCTATATACAAAACATTATCAATTGAGGTAGAAGGTTTTTTTACTAACTTTTCCAACTCCAAGGATTCTTCCTCTGTTGTTGTCCCCATAAATGACATGTCCATGTTTCTTAGGAGCAAGAAAGGAGAACTTGGATCCATCAGTAGTCATGTGCTTAGAGCAGCTACTATAGAAGTACCAATTTGAGCTATTGGCCTTCAAGCATACTTACAAAGCATGTTCAAGTTTTGGTTTTAGGTATCCAAATCTTTTGGGATCCTTGTGTGTTAGTTTTGGGCAAAGAGTCCTTTGGAACCCATATTTTCTTTTGACTAACATAAGAGTTCTTCCTAATGCTACATGTGAATGCATTATGACAATTTCTTCCACAATGAAACCATGTAACAAAAGGACTACTTGACATACTTAAGGAAACAAAGAAGTTCTTATAAAACTTTTGTTGTTTCTTAGGATTGTAACCTAATCCATCGTTGTCAAACACACATCTCTGTTTCCTAAGTAGGATGTTCAAGTTATCCTTTCCCAAGGTAAACTTAGTAAGGGTATATTTCAAATCTTCAACTTTTTTTTTCAGAGATAAACATGAATGACATGAAGAAGATGAAGAGAGAGCATCTTTTTTAAAAGAGCAAGCAGAGCAAGAGAAATTAGTATAAATTAATTTAAGAGTCTCATTTTCTAATTTCAATTCATCAATTTCTTTGTTTAAAGAAGAAACTTGATTTTCAATAGAGGAAATTATTTTCTTTGAAGATGAAACCATTTTTGCAAGTCTCATGAATTTTTCATGTAATTCCTCAAGGGCATCTTGCAATTTCTTATAAGAAGGTTGAGATTCATGAGTTTGAGATTCTACCTCTAGGTCATTTTCGGCCATGAGACAAAGGTTGGCTACTTCATTTGATCCATCTGAAGAGTCCATGTCATTATCTTCCCAAGCAATATATCTTCTTCTTCCTTTTTTTTTTCTTTATTTGGCCTTCTCTCAAACTTCTCTCCCTGCTTTTGATTTAAAGGGCAATCCATTTTCATGTGCCTAGATTTTCTACATCTAAAGTAAGTAGGAGGAGTTGGAGTTAAGCTTTCACCCTTCACACAATTTTTCTTTGGAGGAAAGGGTGGCCTTCTTCCATTTCCGTTCTTCTTTAGAAATTTTCTGAATTTTCTAACAAGAAGATTGAATGTTTTTTCATTCATCTCCAAGTCCTCAACCTCATCTTCATCATTGTGGGATGAGGAGGCCTTGAGAGCTAGTCCTCTCTTCTTCTTATCAACATCTTCATTTTGGTGAAGTCTTGACAATTTCATCTTATGTTCTTGGAGCTTCCCAAAGAGTGTTGGAAAAAGATATGGTGACAAGATTTCTTGATTTAGCTATGGCTGTCACCTTGGGCTACCATTCCCTATTTAAACATCTCAACACTTTGTTAATCAAATCTTCATTAGGAAATGTTTTTCCTAATGAGACAAGATGATTAACAATATGAGTAAACATCTTTTGTATATCTTATACACTTTCTCCTTGATTCAGTCTAAACAACTTATATTCATGTGTGAGTGTGTTGATTCTAGCTCTTTTCACTTCACTAGTTCCCTCATGGGTAACTTGAAGAGCATCCCACATTTCATGTGCTGTTTTGCAATTACAAATACTTAAATACTCATCATACCCTAGAGCACTAGTAATGATGTTCTTAGCTCTAGCATTATATTGAACTCTCTTTTTGTCCTTATCATTCCATTCAGCTCTTGGCTTTGCAACTTCTCTACCTTCAACCATCATGGTTGGAATAATGGAACCATTTTCAATGGTATCCCAAATATTAAGATCAATAGCTTCAATAAAATTTTTCATTCTTTTTTTCCAATAGGTATATCTAATGCCATTAAAAGTAAGGGGCATATTGAATGAGGCACCTTTAGGTAAAACATTTTGAAAAGAAGCCACCACTCCTCTTGAAGCTATTAAGCTCTTTAAAAAATAGTTAAGCTCTGATACCACTTGTTACCAAGTGGCTTCAAAACTCAAGAGAAGAGGGGAGAGTAAATTGAGTTTTTCAAAACTTTTTGCAACCAAGCCCCTTTTGATTGTCGTTAAAGTTATTTTCTTATGTGCTGAATAGATTTATGACAAGAAAAAGATCTCACACAAATTTAAAGAAATTAAATGAGTAGAATATGAAGTAACAAGTATGCAAATTCAATAAACAAGCTTAAAAGTAAATAGATAAGGGTAGAGAAGAGTGCAGACAAAATTTATATTGGTTCAATCACCCTTGTAATCTACATCTACTCCCTAGGATCATCCACCTAGGAGTTTCCATTATTCTTCAAGTTTCAATAAGTTCTTGAGAAACCCTTACAAGCTTTGAGCCCTTTTTTACACTTCAAGGATCATTCACCTCTATGTGTAGAAGCCTCTTTGTTTCCTAAATAGACCCCTTACCCTCACAAGTGTTTACAATAAAGATTGAAATAAATAAACTCTCTCAAAGTGTAAATTATAAAAATTGAAACACTATAAAACTCTCAAAGATATCTCAAAAAGGTTTAAAACAGAGCAAGATTGTTAAAAGGAATAAAGCTCAAATTTAATGCTTAGGAATAGGTTGTTAGATGTTCAAGAGTTAGCATTAAGTGTCCCAAGACTTGTATTTATAGCTCACAAATGAAATAGAGTCGTTAGAGATAGTTGATATAGCATTTAATGGATCAAAAACTAGTCGTTGTCTATTTCAGAGGAATGGTAATCGATTACAAACATATGGTAATCAATTACCATGCTTTAAAAATGTGTTCTGGGTGCTTGAAACTCTTAGTAATTGATTATAACACATGGTAATTGATTACCATCTTTAAAAACTAGTTTTTGGGCTCTTGGTACCAAGTTTCTATTTTGAGGAAAATAAGTTTTGGGAAGCTTGTAATTAATTGTGAGCTTTCTGATATGCTCGTAATGGATTACAAAGCTCTTGTAAGATATTACAACCATTCTAAAACTAACTTTTGAGGCCAAACAAACTTGATAAAGATTTCTAACAACTAATGTTACCAAGTGGCTTCCAGTACTCAAGAGGGGGGTGAATTGGGTTAAAAAACTTTTTGCAAATACTTAAAAAAAAACACAAGTATAGAAGCTATTAAATAAAAGGAGAAAATGAGAGATGAAGAAGAAGAGCCTTAAGAAAAGCAAATAAATAAATATGCAATAAAATTAAATTGTGTTAAATAAAGAGATAAAGAGAAGAAGAGCAGAAACAATATTTATCCTGATTTGACCACTAACCCACTTGTGGTCTACGTCTAGTCCTCGAAAAACTACCCGAGATTTTTTACTATATATACAAGCTTCAATAGGTGCTTTCTACCGTTACAAAATAGAGCACTTTTCACACACAGAAAAACTCTACCCTTATGCTACAGTCTCAGCCTGCAGGGATACCTCACCCTTATACAAACTTTTGAGGGATACCTCACCCCCGTTACAAAAGAGCAGAAAATATAGATGAACAGAAACTCTCCTTAAGAATGAATAAAACAAATTGAAGTGCTAAAGGAGCTCACACAGAATATCTTAAAGTTTTGATCGAAAAGGAGCGTAGAAAATATAATTCACCAGTTAGAGCAAGTAAAATATTATTAAAAATGTTAGGCCAGTTTCAGAGAAGACCTAAGGTCTCTATTTATAGAGCAATTCAAGAAAATAACCGTTGGGTGTATTAAAAGCTTGTAAATTAAACAAATATGGCAGTCTATTTCCATTTCTGAATCTGTGTTTATTCGAATAACCTCTGTGTTATTCAAATAACACTTTTTGTAAAAGTTTCATAAAAATCAATCTGATATGGGTTATTCAAATAACCTATAAGTTATTTGAATAACACTGTTCAAAACAATGTTCTGAGAAAACATGTTTATTCGAATAACTATTGAGTTATTCGAATAACTCATTTGTGAAAACAATTCTGGAAAAGCCTTTTATTCGAATAGCTAATGTGCTATTCGAATAACAATTTAAAAACAACAAAAGCTCGCAGCTAAAATTTGAAAGACATTATTCGAATAATTTAAATGCTATTCGAATAACAGTTTAAGAAACAGAATCTATTGGATGGGTTTATTCGAATAGAAGGAACATTATTCGAATAAAACTATTTCAAAACCAATTTTAAAACAACTTCAGATTTATCTTAAAAACACTTAAATTCCTTTTTAAAACTAATTAGATATTTTTACCTTATCTTTCAAAACAGTGAGATATTAAAGAGAGCTTCGTACAAAAGACTCTAAGTCCTAAAGCTATTCTTAAAAGATCTTGGACTTGGTCTTCCATCATCTTCATTTTTGTCATGTTTGTTATCATCAAAACCATTCTTCAAAGACATATGTTCAATCACATTCTCCCCCTTTTTTATGATGACAAACTAGCATTGAGAAAAGAATTAGTGCATATAATTAAAATTCACAAAGAGGTATTAAAAGCTTACTTCCCCTCTTTAATTATAAGAGGTAACGTATATCAGAGATGTGCGCAGCTCCCCCTTACTTTTGGAATCCAATTTCTCTTGTTAATTTTACCTGTCTTTTCTCAAATAATTCACAAAATTTTCTCCCCATTTTATCATGAGCAAAAAGGTGGGGTAAGTCCCATAAAATCATACGATTTATAAGGCAGAACTGTAAATCACTGATAGGCCATAAAAACATCATACATTTATTAATCAAGGTGACGCAAGTACAATGACAAATAAAACAGAGCAAAAATAGAGATCCTAAGATCTAAAGCTTCTAGAAATAAACATCCAGTGGCGAGGGCGGAGAATCAGGTGTAGGAGCAGGTGATGCAGCTCGTAAAACAACAACCTCACGTTCAACACTTTCTATTATGTCAAAAAGAATAGAGAAGATGTGTTCCATATAAGCACGGTTATCGTGCAAGGTAGCCATGATATGCTCCAAAGTGACTGGAGCAGGAGCAGCAGGGTCCTCTGGGTCAAACTCATCATCAGCAACCTCATCTGGGTACACCCAGCTTTCATTAGTCCTAATCATCTTCATTTTGCGCAAAGTGTAGGCTTCGAAGACATTGTGATGAGTCAATGCGACGGCGTGCTCAGTCTCCATCACCTGAGGATATTTGCTAAGCAAGGTAGTGATGAGAATGTCATAAGGCAATTCAGATTTTTCCTTGCCCTTGGCCTTCATCATATGTTTCATGATGAACACAAGCCAGTTGATCTTATGACCACTCTTCAGGATCCAGAGCATGAAGATGTCATCTTCACTAAGATAGGCATAATTCCCACCACGTGGTGCCAGGATATGCGCAAAAGCATAATGCAAAAGCCTATCTTGGCTCTTCAGCATACCTCCCTTGAGGCCCTTTTCTAGCAAGGCAAGTCTAGGCTTTAGTAAGTTTTCAATTGCCCGATTCCTGTTGAACTCCTGAATAAGAAGGTTGTCATCTTCTTCAATGGGTGTGCCAACGAACTGCAACCCAAACATTTTCTCCCAGTCTTGAGGAGTGATAATGACGTTCTGATCGTAGATTTCAGAGAGAAAGTCCTGATCAACAATCGCCAGATTGCAGTAGAACATCTTGACTAGAGCAGGGTAGAGGACAGCCTGGTGGGAACAGAGCAGCAGAACTCCTTGATTTTACAGCAAGGTCAGAAAATCGAAGCCTCGTTCTGCTGGAAAAAAGTGAACTGAAGGTATTTAGGCTGGACAAGATTTTGCTCCCAAAAATGTGTGATAAAGCGGCCACGATGTTCTTCGTTGGTGGAGAGTCTTCGCAAGTCGAGTGGATTGTTGCAAGGGGCATTCTTCGTGCGAGGATGCTTTCCACGAAAGGAAGAGGAGGCCATGGTGATCGGAGGTTTGGAAGAGAGAGAGACAGAGAGACAACAATAGTGGAGGTGAGCAAAGAGATGGTGGCAGCGTGGGCAGGGGAGAAATGATACCAAAGTGAAAGAAATGAGCAGAGAGAAGAAACAAAGAGAAAGGGAGAATGAAGCAGCTTGAACGCGTGGTGTGGGCTTTAAATAGGAGGACCGAAATTATTCGAATAACCAAGGGGGTTATTCGAATAACCCTTCATGGAAACTCAAAAGTCATGGGATTCCAGCTAGGGTTTATTCGAATAGCTGATGATCTATTCGAATGGAGAGGCAGGGAAAGCCAAACGTTGTGGCTTTTTATCAGGTTTTATTCGAATAAAGCTAGTGCTATTCGAATTGGGTAGAGAGCAGGCACTAAGAACTGCACAAATGAGTTACAGTTTATTCGAATAAGCTAAGCTTTATTCAAATAAAACTGAAACTATAGCATATATAAAACTAACATGGAAGTCAGTTTATTCGAATAAGCTAACTTTATTCAAATAAAACAGAGACCAAATGAAAGAACTGTAGTTGCTAAACGTCAGTTTATTCGAATAAATAAAGTGTTATTCAAATAACATTGATAGACAACATCATTTTTATGTAGCTAACTGATTTTTATTCGAATAAACTTATATTTATTCGAATAAATCTTATCAGAAAAATAGTAAAACATATGTCTATGAATGAAAAACAAGAGAGGAAAACTTACCCAATGATAAAATACTTGCAAAAACAAGATTTGGGATATCTCCAATGCTCAAGTCAATAATAATTCAAGAATGATAAATCCATAATTAAGCAATAATTACAAACATTTATATATAGGATTAATCAATTATGCCTAATTCTCCTCTAATATAAAAGAATGCTTCTTTTGCTAGGGGTTTAGTCAAAATATATGTTTCAACAAATTCAAGAATGCAATCCCCTTTTTGGATGTGATCTCTGATAAAATGATGTTTTATCTCTATAGGCTTTGTTCTAGAATGCAAAATGGGATTTTTAGAGAGATTTATTGCACTAGTGTTGTCACATCTTATTGGGATGTGATCAAGCTGAAGACCATAGTCTAGAAGTTGTTACTTCATCCATAGGATTTGAGCACAACAACTCCCGACTGTAATATATTCAGCCTCAGTTGTAGACAAAGTCATACTATTTTGTTTCTTGCTATGTCAAGAAACTAAAAAACTACCAAGCAAGTGGCATGTCCCACTAGTACTCTTCCTATCCATTTTGCATCCTGTAAAATCAAAGTCGGAATAACCTATTAGGCTACATGAGGCACCCTTAGGGTACCGCAACCCATTTGTGAAGTGCCTACTAGGTACTTCATTATATGTTTAACAGCACTTAGATGAGATTCCTTAGGGTTAGCTGATATCTAGCACACATGCATGCACTAAACATAATATCTGGCCTACTAACAGTAAGATAGAGGAAAGATCCCATCATACCTCTATATTTCGTTATTTCTACGGATTTACCTCCTTCATCTTTGTCCAAATAACAAGAAGTGCCCATTAGAGTGGCCATGTGTTTAGCGCTGTTCATTTCAAACTTTTTGAGCAGTTCCTTACAGTATTTGGTTTGACTTATGAATGTCCTTTCCTTTGTTTGTTTGATTTGAAGTCCAAGGAAGAAATTAAGCTCTCCCATCATCGACATTTCAAATTCATTCTGCATTATCTTAGTAAATTCCTTGCAAAGGGATTTATTAGTAGCACCAAAAATAATATCATCCATATATACTTATACAGGAAGAATATCATGCCTTTTACTTTTAATAAAAAGGGTAGTATCAACTTTTTCATTTGAAAAACCATTTTCTAAAAGAAACTTACTCAATCTTTTATACCAAGCTCTAGGAGCTTGTTTTAAGTCATACAAGGCCTTTTTGAGTTTAAAAACATGGTTGGGTAGTTCATGATTTTCAAAACCTGGAGGTTGCTCAACGTATATCTTCTCTTGAATAAAATCATTTAGAAAAGAACTTTTAACATCCATTTGATATAATTTAAAATCCATGATGCAAGCATATGCAAGTAACATTCTAATAGCTTCTAATTTAGCTACAGGTGCATAGGTTTCTTCATAATCTATTCCTTCTTCTTAATTATGTCCTTTAGTGACCAACTTAGCTTTGTTTCTTGTTATTAATCCATTTTCATCAAGTTTATTTCTAAAAACTCATTTAGTGCCAATTATAGGATGATCGTTAGGCCTAGGGACTAATTCCCAAACTTAATTTCTCTCAAATTGATTTAATTCCTCTTGCATAGCTAAAAACTAATGTTCATCATCAAAAGCTTCAATTATATCTTTAGGTTCAATTTAATAAACAAATGCTAAGTGATTATATACATTTCTAAAGGAATTGTGAGTACTTACACCTTTAGACACATCACCTATAATTTGATCAAGAGAATGATATTTTGAAGTCCGTCATTCTTTGGGAAGGTCTAAGACTTGTGAATCCTCTTGTTTTGGCTTATCTTCTAGAGTTTCTTCTTGCTCCTTGACATCTCGTTCTTTGTTGTGCAAATGTGTTTCCGCTAAGATTTCTGCAACATCATCAACAAAGTCATTTCTTGGCCCATTTGGATTAGATTCGTCAAAGGCAACATGAATAGACTCTTCAATAGTCATAGTTCTTTTATTATAAACACGAAAAGCCTTACTATGATTAGAATAATCAAGAAATATACCCTCATCAGACTTAGCATTAAACTTTCTCAAGTTATCATTTCCATTATTTAAAACAAAACATTTACATCCACAAACATGAAAATGTGAAATATTTGACTTTCTTCCTTTGTACAATTCAGATGGGGTTTTCTTTAAAATCGATCTTATTAGAGCCCTATTCATTACATAATACGCGGTATTAACCGCATTAGCCCAAAAATACTTAGGAAGAGAAGCTTCATTGAGCATAGTTCTCGCCATTTCTTCTAAAGATTAGATTTTCCTTTCTACAACTCCATTTTGTTGTGGAGTTCTAGGGGCATAAAAATTATGTTCATTGTCATATTCATCACAAAAATTTTCAAAAACATGATTTTCAAATTCACCACCATAGTCACTTCTTATGGATGTAATTGAAAACCTTTTTCATTTTGGATAACTTTGACAAGTTTCTTAAAGGTTAGAAATGCATCACTTTTATGAGAAAGAAATAAAGTCCATGTGAACTTAGAAAAATCGTCCACAATCACTAAAGCATAGTAATTTTCACCAAAGCTCATAGTTCTAGATAGTCCAAAAAGATCTATGTGCAAAAGTTGTAAGGGTCTAGAAGATAAAATAACATTTTTAGCTTTAAAAGAGACCTTTACTTATTTTCCCTTTTGACATGCATCACATAAATTATCTTTTATAAAATTGAGTTTGGGTAGTCCAATTACTAGCTCTTTAGAGACTAACTTTTCTAGATGATCTATGTGAATGTGTGCAATTCTCCTATGCCATAACCATGATTCATCTTCTTTACTTAAAAGACATTTCAAATCATTTGAGGATATGTCATCAAGGCTAATCATATAAATATTATTAACTTTATGACTGACAAATTTAACATGCTTATCACGTTTACCTTCGATAATGCAACAGTTAGAATAAAAAATTACTCTGTTTCCCTTATCACATAATTGGCTAATACTAAGCAAGTTATATTTCAAACCTTCAACAAGCAACACATTATCAATAGAGAATTAGGATTCTTACAGACTTTGCCGACTCCAAGAATCTTTCCTTTGTTGTTATCTCCATAAGTTACATGCCCATGAGTTTTGGGAAGAAGGAATGAGAATTTGGAGTCATCTCCGGTCATGTGCTTGGAGCAGTCACTATCGAGATACTAATTTGAACTCTTGGCCTTTAAGCACACCTGCAACGCTAATTCAAATTTTAACTTTTTGTACCCAAATTTTCTTGGGTCCTTGCGTGTCAGTTTTGGGTATAGTACCCTTGGGAACACAAACCATTTTTGTTTCAATTTTAGTGTTAATGTTTTTCCTAGCATTACACATTAATGCACTGTGTCCTTTCTTTCTACAATAGAAAAATTTAATAAAAGAACTACTTGAAGTACTTGAATGCACAAAGAAATTTTTATATAATTTTTGTTTATTTTTTGGATTATAACCTATCCCAGCCTTTTGAAAAACCACTTTTTATTTTTCTAATAAAATATTTAAATTGTCCCTTCCAAAGGTGAATTTAGAAAGAGTATTCTTTAAATCTTCAATTTCTTTTTCCAGTGTATGACATGAAGAACAAGATGAAGATGTAGAAGTATGTGAAGAATGAGTGGTGCATGCATAAATAATTCCCAAAATTTTATTTTCAATTTTTAATTCTTCAATTTCTTTATTTAAAATAAGAGTTTGGTTTTCTAAAGACGAAATCGTTTTCATAGATGAAGAAATTAATTTTGTGAGCTTTAAAGATTCGTCATGTAATTCTTCAAAGACATCTTATAATTCATCATAAGAAGGCAATAAAGTAGTATTAGAATATACCTCATTTTCGTTTTTTTCTTCTTCTTCTCCTTTGGCCATAAGACATAGATGGACTTCCTCGCTATCTGAGCTGTCAGTTGAGTTCATGTCGTTGTCGTCCCTTGCTATGTAGGCTTTTCTTCCTTTTCTTTCCTTGAAGGGCTTCTTTTCAAATTTCTCCATCTTCTTTTGGTAAACTGGGCACTCCATTTTCATGTGACCTGGTTTGCCGCATTCATAGTAAGTTGGAATTGACGATGCTCCTTCCCCTTTGTGTTGGGTTTTCTTTGGGGGAAAAGAAGGTCTTCTTTGTGTTCCTTTCTTCCTGAGAAATTTTTTAAATTTTTTAACTACAAGACTAAGATTTTCTTCATTTACCTCGATGTTTTCTAAGCCTTCTTCATCATCATTGTCAATTATTGAGGAAATGGCTTTGAGCGCTATTCTCTTTTTCTTTTTATCGTGCTCTTCACTTTGACTTAATTTGCTTACTTCCAGTTCGTGCTCATGAAGTTTTCTAAAGAAGGTACTAGTGTCATTATCGACAAGTCCCTTGATTCTGATATGGCTGTTACCTTGGGTTGCCAAATCTTGCTTAGACATCTTAGAACTTTGTTAATCAAATCTTCATTAGAAAAACTCTTACCTAATGATGCAAGATGATTTACGATGTGTGTGAACCTCGTTTGCATTTCCTGAATACTTTCTCCTTAGTTCATTCTAAATAATTCATATTTACGAGTTAGAGAATTAATTCTCGACTTCTTTACTTCACTAGTACCCTCATGGGTAACTTATAAAGTGTCCTACATTTTTTTAACAGTTTTGCAATTTAAAATTCTAAAAAATTCATCATATCCCAAAGCAGTGGTAATAATATTTTTGGCTTTTAAATTATGTTGAACTTTTCTTTTATCCTTATTAGACCACATTTACTCCTTGGTGTTTCGGTCCTTACACCATCGACCTCATGCGTAGGTATAAATGCGTCATTTTCGACAGCATCCTACACATCTAGATCAATAGCTTCGATGAAGATTTTCATTCTTTCCTTCCAATATGCATAATCATCCCCATTGAAAGGGGTGGTCGATTTATGAAAGATTCTTCTGAAAAACCATTTGAAGAAGTCATGTTCTCTTGAAGCTACTATGCTCTTTATACAAGAATCTAGCTCTGATACCACTTGTTACCAAGTGGCTTCCAATACTCAAGAGGGGGGTGAATTGAGTTAAATTTTTTTTTGCAAATACTTTAAAAAAACACAAGTATAGAAGCTATTAAATAAAAGGAGAAAATACGAGATGAAGAAAAAGAGCCTTAAGAAAAGCAAATAAACAAATATGCAATAAAATTAAATTGTGTTAAATAAAGAGATAAAGAGAAGAAGAGCATGCATAATATTTATCCTAGTTCGACTACTAACTCACTTGTGGTCTACATCCAGTCCTCGAAAAACTATCCAAAATTTTTTACTATGTATACAAGTTTCAATAGGTGCTTGCTATCGTTATAAAATAGAGTACTTCTCACACACAGGGAAACTCTACCCTTGTGCTAAAGTCTCAGCCTGTAGGGATACCTCACCCTTATATAAACCTTTGAGGGATATCTCACCCCCGTTACAAAAGAGCAAAAAATATAGATGAATAGAAATTCTCCTTAAGAGTGAATAAAACAAATTGAATTGCTAAAAGAGCTCACACAGAACATCTCAAAGTTTTGACCGAAAAGGAGAGTAGAAAATATAATTCACGAGTTAGAGCAAGTAGAAAATTATTCAGAATGTTAGGCCAATTTCAGAGAAGACCCAAGGTCTCTATTTATAGAGCAATTCAAGAAAATAGTCGTTGGGTGTATTAAAAGCTCATAAATTAAACAAATATGGCCGTTTATTTCCATTTCTGAATCCGTGTTTATTCGAATAACCTCTGTGTTATTCGAATAACACTTTTTGTAAAAGCTTCGTAAAAATCAGTCTGATATGGATTATTTGAATAACCTATACGTTATTCGAATAACACTGTTAAAACAATGTTCTGAGAAAATAGGTTTTTCGAATTGAGTTATTTGAATAACTCATTTGTGAAAACAGTTCTGGAAAAGCCTTTTATTCGAATAGCTAATGTGCTATTCGAATAACAATTTAAAAACAACAAAAGTTTGCAGCAAGATTTGAAAGATATTATTCGAATAATTTAAATGCTATTCAAATAACAGTTTAAGAAACAGAATCTGCTGGATGGGTTTATTCGAATAGAAGAAACATTATTCGAATAAAACTATTTCAAAACCAGTTTTAAGACAATTCCATATTTATCTTAAAAACTCTTAAATTCCTTTTTAAACTAATTAGATATTTTTACCTTATCTTTCAAAACAGTGAGATATTAAAGAAAGCTTCGTACAAAAGACTCTAAGTCCTAAAACTATTCTTAAAATATCTTGGACTTGGTCTTCCATCATCTTCATTTTTGTTTTCATGATTGTTACCATCAAAACCATTCTTCAAAGATATATGTTCAATCACAACTAAAACTTGGATTTTTCAAGGATTCAAACAAGAATTTCATAACCCAAGTTTAAAATATGATTTTGTGTAAAACAACCCAGATTTTCCAAAACCAACAACCACCAACTAAAAGACTTCATAATGGACTTTTCAAAAAATCATTTTAAGCATATTGAGATATCTTAGATCACTTCTCATAAAAGGATCTTAAGTCCTATAAAACTATTTATTTAGAGCTACCTTTCGACTTGGTCTTTGTCATGACTTTGTTATCATCAAAACCTTCATGAAATAAACATTCACATGAAAAACATATGATATTAATTTCTTTTTTATAAATCATAAATTAAAATTAATTTATCCTTTTTATTTATATTTTCAATGAAAAGAAAAATCAAAATTGGGTTGAAGTATTAAAAAAATTGACAACATGGCATCTTTGTATTGTCTTGCCATGTCATAGATGTAACTTGCTTTCAATCCTGAGATCCCAACCTCCCAAAGTTACTGAGCCAAGAGTGCAAAGTACAAGTGTCAAACCAAAGCCTTTCCTCCATAGAACAAGACAAATGGGTGTCAATCATGTTGGCTGCATTGTTGGAAGAGGGCAGTTTATAGAATTGATGGTGTTGGTTGGCAATTATGATTCCTAAAGATGAAGGTCGGGGTTGGAAATGACATGGTTTGAGAGTGAGTTGGCCTCATTATTGTAAAAATCGGGGTTAATCTTTCAGGTAGATTAATTTTGAAGGGAAGCAAGAAGTGAAATACTAAAATAACTTATTTATATGAAAGTATGAATAAAAAGCATTAAAAAATGTTTCAGAGTGGATTTGAGAAAGTAACAATATAAAGAGATAATTACAAAGTAGAGAGAAATGAGTTTGTAAGCTTGTGTGATGTGTGAGAATGGGGAGCTCCAACCTTGTTGGCTTGGATAAGAACTTGACAAAGCTGTCACGAGAGGAAGACAAGAGGGTGACTAGAGAGCATTTCAGATCTCTTGCTTATAACAGTCTGCCTAGGTCGTATTCTTATGGCTTGGTGCCCATGGTCCTACCTGTTCATGTTATAGGGTATTTATAGTAGTGTTTTCAAAATCGGTCTAACTGGACCGGTTAAACCGGTCATACCATCAACTAGACATGTCACTTGTCGAAACTCAACAAAAAAACCATTCAATTGGGTAAATTGGAGAAAACTGGGAAAAACTGATTAAAACTGGAAAAATCAGCAAAACTAATCTTTACAAAACCAACCAACTCATTAATAGAAGAAGAACTGAGGAAAAAAATGATGCCAGCTTTGTCTCTGCAGTGTAACTGGAACGTCTAGAATTAGAAACCATGAACTAAGGGAAGAAACCATGTGAACGAGTGAGAGAATGTGTGGTGTTTCTATAAGAAAATGAAATCCTGTCAAAAAACACAAAGAAGAAAGGGAGAAGATGAAGGATAGAGAAGCTAACAAAAGCTTTAATGAAAGCAAACCTTTTTAGGTGACCCAAGAAGGCGAGAGAGACAGAGAGAAAAGTGTGTTTGGCACTCGACATTTAATTTCATTTCAAGTTGATGTTTTTCAAACTTCATGTTATTATATTAGTTTTATATTTGAGAAACATTACAAATCTTACATTAACAATTAGAGAATGTATCACATAATTATTAACAAATAAAAAATTCATTAATTTTACATTATTATTTTGGAAAATTATAATTATTATAACAATATATAATCATATATAAATTTTTTTATATTATCTAATTCAATCACTAATTTAATCGATTAAACCAATTAAGCCTTGAACCACTCACATTTTCGGTTCTTCAGTTGAACTGTTGAACTGATTTTTAGAACATTGATTTACAGTGGATCCTTGTGGGAAGGGACAAAAGACATTTATGAAAGAGGTTGACTAGGTACTATCCAAGAGACGTGTTCACATGTTCTACTTAGTTAAGGTTACAGTCTGCAACCATTTTATCTTTTGGATAGTGACAAGTCAAATAGGGGATACGAGGTTTCAAAGTCTAGTTATCATGGAAGGAAGATCAGGTTAAATGGTGAATTAGTCCCCTTTGGCTTATCTTGTGGTCTTATTAGGTAGATTGAGATTTTGAAGTGCTCCACCATGTGGCTCTTGTGAAGTCTTGCCATCCAAGGCTTGAATGCTATGGGTAGAGTACGCTTTTGCTCGTGATCCCCTTTTTGTTATTATTCTAGAGCATATGGGGATCGTCGAAGCCATTCACCTTTCCCCTTATTTGGAAATCAAAAAGAGAATTGAAGACTTGAAACTTATAGTCCAACATTCGAGTAATCAGGCTAAAACCTTTATGATGGCCTCAGTGGAATAAACTCCTACCGTTGAAGATGTTGCTATTCTTATGAAACTCTCGATGTTTGATGATGCAGACATTTCTAGCATTTTGCTTTACAAGACTATTGTTGACATGGTGAAGAAGCCTAAAGAATGTACTAAGAAGAGTGCTAAATATGCAGTGGTAGTCTTTAGGCGATGTAGAGAATATCTCTTAGCCAAAGTTACAGATACTAGAAACAAGCTCCTTGCTAATAAGAGGAAGAAAAACAAGGATTTGCTCAGGTATACTCGTGCAAATTGGGTAAGATACCTTTTTGGTGATTTTCCCTCTGAAAATGTGTTTGAAGTAGGCCCAAGACTCATTTTGCCCCTAAAGAATGCCATTTTTTTTTATGTTTTCTGGCTTAGCAAGTAGTCTTCCATGGTCTAACTTGGGAATCTGTTAGTGCAGTCATTATCCTTTTTACTTCTCTTTTAGTGGAAAGCATCAGGTTGCCTCTAGTTTCCTTTTCATATTGGGAGCCTTTATAGTTGCCTAGACCAAATCGATAAGCAGATGAGGATCTCCCATATTCGTTTCCCTATTAATAGCTACTTGGACATTATTTTTCTCCAAATTTTCTTGTATGAGTGCTTTCCTAATTATGGGCTAATTCGCAAGTTTTCAATAACTCAAGGTTCCCAGTTTGGCCGTCTCCTCATGTTATTGGTTGGTCAGGTGGTTGTCCAAGGTGTCCATTACTAGAGCTGATTGATGTCAAGAGCACCTTTAAATGTTTAGGTCGTATGTTTTTAATTTCGTTCCAGGGGTTGAAGGTCTTACGTCGACTTATGAATAGACTATTTTTCCCTCCTGCAACGTTAATGCATCTTGTCAAGAAAGGGTTTTTGATTTTTGAGAAGTATATTCAACTCCCTGCATTCTTCCTGGCTTCATAATTACTAATACTGTTAGCAGTGCTAGTGGTGAATAATGACCTTACACTTACAGGCCCAATCGCATATGCAAGAAATTTGGTTAGGATCTGGCCTTTTTGCCCATTGAGTTTCAAGTAACAAGTGTAGGACATGCATTGAAAGTAGTCCTCTTTTATCCCCCTGCCAACCACTTTGCTTTTAATTTTACTAAGTATGTTCCTTCTAGGTGGTAAGGCAGTGATACTGCTTTGTTCTTAACCTACCATTTGGCGTTTAAAACTTCTGTTCAAAGGTTTGAGAGTAACAAAAGTAGCATGGATCTTGAAATGGTCCACATCATGCTTCATGATCCCTACTATGGTATCAAGAAACGCAAGGGAGTTTCTTCCCAAGGTACTAAAACTTTACACTTGTTTTTTCTTCTTTTTACCTTTATTTTGTTCTCTTTGGAGTGACCTTTCTCTTTTTTATATTCTTTTTCAGCGCGCCAAGCTTTGAAAGATCGCCCTCTGAAGAGGAAGAATTCATCTATTCAACAATCTCTTTCTCACAGGCTGGCTAAGTTTGCTTATCCCCTAAAAGGTTATGTTTTTGCTTCTGTTGACCTTTCGCTTCCAAAACTAGCTAAGTGGGCTCACCAACAACCTTCTACCAGGAAAACTGCCACCGCCATAAGGCACTCTTGTCAACGTCTTAGGATGCTTAAGACAAAGAAAGCTTCTGTTGACCAGCCTATGGACATTGATGAAGTTGAATATGCTTCTTCTTCTGGGAGCACCAATCCCCCTCAGAGCTCATCGTTACCTAGTCATATCTGTTGATTAAAATTAATAATAATTTGAAGTTAATAGAATTTTGATGGTTATGTGACTTTTAATGTGGTAGTTATTGTAGAGTTATGAAAGTTATGTGAGTTATTCTACAAGTAATAAAGAATTATGGTGTGTTATATGTCATTAGGGAGAATTATTTCATTGGAGTTATATAGTTATATGATGGTTTATTTCACGAGTTAAAGAAAAGTTACTATTGTTAATTAGGAAGAGTTATAAAATGTGTAAGGTCTCTTTCACTTCTATAAATATCCTATGTACTTTGAAGTTTGTTGAATAAGAATAAAAAAAATTACAAAGTGTCTATTCTATTATTCTTCTACACTAACAAAGTGGTATAAGAACTAGTGAGATTTGAGTGATAGTAAATAATGGAATGGTTCCATTTCAATTCCCTCGTCTTACAAAAGATAACTATGAAGCAGGATCTCACATGAGGGCATTGCTTGGATCTCAAGATGCTTAGGAGATTGTATAGAGTGGCTACACTAAGCCATAAAATGAGGCCACTTTGTCTCAAAATAAGAAGGAAGTATTGGCAAAATCAAAGAAAAAAGACCAACAAGCTTTGTCCCTCATCCATCAAGGTTTGGATGATTTGATGTTTGAGAAGATAAGCAATGTGTCCACCTCAAAAAAAACTTGGGGAATTTTACAAAAGTCTCTCCAAGGTGCAAACAAGGTGAAGAAGGTGCGATTTCAAATTTTACAATGTGAGTTTGAAGCTTTGCACATGACAGAATCCAATTTTTTTTTTATATTACAGCTCTAAGATGTTGGCCAATGTTAACAAAATGAAAAGGTATGGTGAAAACATTAAAGATGATTGTGTGAAAGATAAAATATTTTGCTCTTTGACTCCAAAGTTTGATTATGTGACTTGTGTTTTTTAGAATTCAAATGATTTAGCATCATGACCATTGATGAGTTGCTTGGGGCTATACTAGCTGAAGAAGAAAAATTGTTAAAAAGGAAAAATGAGCCTTTGGAGCAAGCTCTCAAAGCCAAGGTTTCATTGTAAGATGATGGAGGAGACAAGAGTCAAAGAGAACGTGGACGTGGACGAGGAAGATGGCGTGGTCGTGGCCAAGGTAGAAGAGGAAGAGGCAACTGTGACAATTCCAATAATCAAGAGAAAAGTCATTATTCAACTAGGGGCTGTGGAAGAGGAATGACTAGAGGAAGAGGCAACTATCCTAGAGCAAATGAGAGGAGGTATGACAAGTCCAATATTGAATGTTTCAATTGTCATAAATTTGAACATTATGCATCAGAATGTCATTATAGTACTAATGGTGTTGAAGAAAATGCCAACCTTATTGACAAAGAAGAGGTTGAAGTGCCAACCTTATTGTTAGCACCCAAAGATGATGAAAAGGATGACAAGAGCTCATGGTATCTTGATAATGGTGCAAGCAATCATATGTGTGGCTACAAAGAAAAATTTGTGGATCTTGATGAGAAGATGAAGGACAATGTTTCATTTGGAGACACTCAAAAGTCCAAATTCAAGGCAAATGTACTATTTTAATTTCTCTTAAAGATGGTGGTCACAAGTTAATTACCAATGTTTACTATGTACCCAAATTAAGAAGTAATAGTTTGAGTTTGGGACAACTTGTTAAGAAATGATATGAAATTTATATGAAAGATCATTATCTTTGACTTAGAGATCATACTGCTAACTTGGTTGCTAAGGTGTCTATGAAAAAAAAAATAGAATGTTCATGTTGAATCTCAATACAATTGAAGCAAAGTGTTTGAAGGCCAATGTTGAAGATGAAACATGGTGTTGGCATATGCTATTTGGTCACTTGAATTTTGAAGCACTCAAAGCCTTAAGAGAAAAGAAGATGGTGAAAGGGATGCCATCAATTAACCATCCCAATTAATTATGTGAAGCATGTCTCCTTGGTAAACATGCAAGAGAAAGCTTTCCAAAGGAGGCAACTACAAGAGCAACCAAGCCATTGCAACTTGTTCACACCAGTGTGTATGGCCCAATCAATCTTTCTTCATTTGATAAAAATAAATATTTCTTGTTTTTTATTGAAGATTATAGTAGGAAGACTTGTGTTTATTTTATAAAGCAAAAATATGAAGTATTTGTAACCTTTAAAAATTTCAAAGCTCGTGTAGAAAAAGAGAATGGTTATGTAATTAAATCTTTAAGATCCGATAGAGGAGGCGAATTTACATCTAAAGAATTTAGTGAATTTTGTTAAACAAATGGAATTTGCCACCCTCTAATGATTCCTAAATCATCACAACAAAATGGTGTAGTGGAGAGAAAAAATAGAATTGTTCTTAATATGGCTAGATATATGTTGAAAGCCAAAAATATGCCTAAGGAATTTTGGGTTGAAGCTGTTTCTTATGCAGTTTATTTGCTCAACCGCTCTCCAACAAAGAATGTGAAGGATCAAACATCACAAGAAGTATGGAGTGGGACCAAACCTAGTGTCAACATTTGCGGTATTTTAAAAGTGTTACTTATGTTCATGTACTCGACCAAGGGAGATCCAAGCTAGATGATCGAAGTGTAAAGCATGTTTTTATTAGCTATGATCTAAATTCCAAAGGCTACAAGTTGTACAACCTAAGCAATGGCAAGATAGTTGTGAGTCAAGATGTGAAGTTTGATGAAAAAGTCACTTGGAGATGGGAAGCACAAGAAGAAGGAAGTTATGATTTCTTTTCATACTTTGAAGATGAAGAGCAAGAGACCATGACGCCTATTCAAGAAGAGACTCTGCCACCATCTCCCATTCATGAAGCATCCTCATCTTTCAAAGAAAGTTCGAGTGAAAGGCCAAAAAAAATGAGAAGTATTGAAGAATTATATGATGTAACTGAGTCGTTTTATTTATTTTACCATCTTGTTAACAGTGAACCTTTAGACTTTGATGAAGTTTTCAAAGACAGAAGGTGGAGACAAGCCATGCAAGAAGAAATTGAAGCCATTGAAAAGAATAACACTTGGGAGTTATCATCTCTTCCCAAGGGTCATGAGGCAATTTGAGTCAAATGGGTGTTCAAGATAAAAAAGAATGCCAAAGGAGATGTACAGAGATATAAAGTAAGACTTATTGCAAAAGGCTACAAGCAAAAGTATGAAGTTGACTATGAAGAAGTGTTTGCACCCGTAGCCCGCATGGAGACCATTCGTTTGATTATTGCTCTGGCAGCTCAAATGAGGTGGAGGATTTATCAACTTGATGTAAAGTTCGCTTTCCTTAATGACTATCTTGAAGAGGAGGTATATGTTAAGCAACCAATTGGCTTTGTGGTAGAAGGGTATGATAATAAAGTCTTGAGATTGAAGAGGGCATTATATGAGTTGAAGCAAGCACCAAGAGTATGGAATAGTCGTATCGACAAGTATTTTCAAGATAATGGCTTTCTTCGATGTGTTCATGAATATACTCTTTATGTTAAAGCATATGACGATGGGGATATTTTTCTTGTTTGTCTTTATGTTGATGATCTTATTTTCAACAAAACTAATCCTACTTTGTTTGAAGGATTCAAGAATGCTTTGGCATATGAATTTGAGATGATCGATATTGGGCTCATATCATACTATTTAGGCCTAGAGGCGAAGCAAATGAAGGATGGGTTTTTTATTTCTCAAAAAGCCTATGCAAAGGAGATTTTGAAGAAGTTCAACATGTTTGATTGTAACTCTGTGAACACACCCATGGAATGTGAAGTTAAATTGCTTAAGTTTGATAATGGAGTGAAAGAAGATCCCACCATTTTCAAAAGACTTATGGGAAGCTTGAGATACTTGACTTTGACAAAATCAGACATTCTTTTTGCAGTTAGAGTAGTGAGTCGCTACATGGAATCACCTACTTCTACCCACATGAAAGTTGCTCAGAGGATTCTTCGTTACCTAAAAGGTACAATTGATTTTGGGCTATTTCATTCATTTTCTAACAAAACAAGAAATTCATAGATTAGCGACAGAAGTGTCCCTCACTAATCCCTCACAGAAATATTTTTGCAAAGAATTAGCAAGGGACATATCAGTTGCTAAATGCATGTAACAATGGGAATTTCCCTCGCTATTCTATCTCTAACCCCTCGCAAGTTTTCAAAAAAAAGGTACTTGTATTCCCCCGAAAATCAGCGAGGGAAAATTCCATTGCTATTCCATCACTATAGTTTGGAAATCCGTACCAATTTTGGATCTAGTACTACCAATATTCCTCGTAAATCCCTCGCTAATTGCCCTCACTCTTCCCTCGCTAATTGTCGTCGCTAATCCCTTACAAATCCCTCGCTAATCTTAATCAAAACAAGAAAAAAAATGAAAGAAACAAGGAAACTTAGCCACTCCACCCATTCACATACACTGTGCCACCATCACAACACAATTTGGCATCTCAATAGAAAAGTAAACTATCTCAATTTCTTAATCAAATGATCATCTCACACAAAATTAGAGTGTTGAACTAAAAAAGCCAAGCATTAGAACAACAAGCAATGAGTAAAGATAATAAAGGCAACAAGGTGACTTAGCCACCAAAAGCTTAACAAATACTTAATAAAAGCAGGACAGAAACACTAGGCATATGAAAAGCTAAGACTTCATAAAAAGTAACAAAAAAAAAAGGACAACACCAATGAAGATCCAATATCAATCTATACCCACTTTTATTCCAAAGAAAAAAAATTAACCAAAGATCACAAATTTGATATTAACACCTAGTTTTCAAATCACATTCTATACACTATGAAAGCACAATTTAACAAATCCATAGTAAAGCAAAATTTTACGTAAACATTGATTTATCTTACCAATAACAGAGTGGGTGCTTGCTTCCACGGTACAAGACCTAATCCAGCTAACTGACTCCAAATTTTGCAGAAAAGTCTCTAAGTCTCTCAAATAAATGATTTTGAAGGAAAAAAGATTGTGGCCACGGCGGGTTAGATGGTTGAGATACGGATAACAGAATATAGAGTCACTATGCCAAAAATGTTGCATCTAAACAGGACTATAACAATGAGATATTGTCCAAGCATCATGCCATAACCAATAATTGTAGCTCATTTGCTTGTCATGGAGTTTAAGATTTGGAGATATAAGCCAAAAATGGCAAAAGGGTATTTACAACTAATAGGAAAAGGATATTTAAAAGAAACATGAAATACAACTAGAGTAGTTTAATCACTATTAAGAAAATGAATTACGACTGACCAAGCAACTTGACAATAATAGAATAACCAATTTGAATTACAACTTTGACTAACTAACTTGACAATAACACAATAACCAATTTGAAAGTTGGACAACTAACAAACAAACTAACAGAAATTAAGCTTTCAACAATAAATTTTACAATAGATAGTATGAAACATTTATTTTCAAGAGTTTACTTTATTAGTAAATATACATATGATGTCTTTAATTTCAAATGAGTTCAACCACAAAGAGAAAGGAGCTGTTTATTACAAATTACATTTTAATAGTACACAAGAGCAGAGAAAAACATCTTAGATTGCCAAAATTAGTCTACAATGTGTTTACTTTACTAAAAATCTTGCCATACAAACAGCAAGCGTGTGATTAATAGAGCAAGTACTGAGTTCACACCTTAAGCTTACTAGATGTGATGAATTCTTAGTGCATAAGGATATGCATATACCCTAACTATATTAGACACAACATTTGGTTTTTAATTCATAAGAGATATGATCTCATACCATTATTTCCAAGGAACTCACGAATTGGTTGATGAATATAGGTAACAATATCAATGAGCTTTTCAACTATCTGCAATAAGCAAATCCAACATAATAATTCCATTATTGTGAAATCTGCAAACATAAAGTTTCACTTCTACACTAATATCTAAAATTCCATTCAAATAAGGATACACGGGAAAATATAGAATTCAACAATATTATATGCAAAATTAGGAATTATTCCTTGATAATAATATACCTCCTCAAATTTTTGGATTAAAGAGATTTCTTTTTCAAGCTCTTGTAGAAAGTATGTATGTCAAACTGTGGATCTTTACACATATTTCCAAATATAGCTACTTCCGATGAGAACACATTGAATTATTCCTTACAAATTCCTCCAAAAATCAGAGATAAAGAATATAAGAAAATTATTAGATGAGAAGAGAAGAATACAAACAAAGAGGATAAGACATCCTTACACACACAAAAAAAAAAAAACAAGAAAAGCCTATGAGATTAACTCATACAACAAAGCATGTCAATTTCTCTGCATGTCTAACAAAGAAATACCCCTAAAGAGATCATGAGCAGAGCACCAAAGGGAGATAGATCCAAGAAGAAGAAGAATATTATGATGGACCATGAGCAGACCACCAAAGTGATGGATCTTTCTTCTTGTTATTCTTTAGCTAATTATTAATCTTCCTAACATTATAGCAAAATATCAATCAAATAAAAGCTAGCACTTATAAGTTCCTTTTGACTCTCATATTTATTGACTAGTGACCATTATAACTCAATTACTTATAAGTTCATTTTATCAAAAAAGTTATATATCCAATTAATAAGCATGTTTCACATAAGTAGAAACCCCACACAAGTCAAAGCCCAAAATAGGTTAATACTTAAAATAAAAATGCTAAATACGAAGGAAATCTTACTAGATTACGACTTTTTCTTTTAGAGACGAAGTGGCAAAATTAAAGTTATATATGATAGAACTGTAAGACTAATTAAATTCACGTCATTTTCTTTTTAAATAAATTGATTGCTTTTGTGTGTGCATAAGAGAATGGAAAAAATAAGAAAGAAAGAAAGAGACCAACTCCTAGGGAGAAAATAGCAACACTATCTGCTAACAAAAGAGAGACATTTCATGGAAGGGGTTCAAGGCAACATTGACATCTATTTTGATAATAATGAAATTTCTGAATGTCTCTCGCTTAACAAACAAGAAAAAGAGAAAAGACAATACTAAAAATGTTTGAATAATATTAAGATTTTTTAATACATGGAACTAAAATTTATGAAAATCTCATACTGGTATTAGTCTATTAGACTCAATGTTCTTTGAAGAGTCTGTAATCAAAGTACTACATCAATTTACCTATTTTGTGTAAGAATGAAAAAAGAGAACATCAAAACTTTGCTACACGATACAATTTAACATTCAACAAAAATTTGGTTTGAATAAGATCATAATTGCGGTAAAGTATTGACTCTACTATACGTAGGAAAAACTGCATAATGCTGACTACTGAGTGTGTGCTATGCCCATGCTAAGCTATTTAATTTAAACCCCAATAAATGTCCACACTCTTTTCATCAATTTGATCCCACTCCATTCATTGACTTGTAGGTAGGGAAATAAATTTTGTACGTTATTTTTTAATCTATGTTACTTTTTTACATAAAAATTCACTGTAATAGAATTGCTTCATGTGCAACATCAATCAACACACACCAACATCTACTTTGTATAGAAATTGAAATAATATCTATGTAAGAATTAAACCAATATTTATATAGAAAAAATTGGAGCAAAGTCAAAGTGATGTAAAGCAATATCATGTGCTAATATCACAATCTAGTAGTTATTGTGTAATGCTATCAACTACTGATGTTGTTTAGCTGCCCAGTTGCTGTAAAGTGAGGCATAAGCATGAATTGTTCATTCCAATCCTCATGTTGTAAACTGCTTAGCCAGCACTTTAAGCCAATTACAGAGCTAAACCCAATAAATTTTCCTAGACTCTAAAGCCAAAAGAAGAAACTTCATTCAAACCCCTTAAACTAAAAGATGATCACTCATTGACAAAAAAATTGAGTAATATCACACAACCACGCACAATCACAATTCATATGCTAATATCACAATCTAGTAGTTATTGTGTAATGCTATCAATTACTGATGCTGTTCAGCTGCCCAGTTGCTGTAAAGTGAGGCATAAGCATACTGTTCATTCCAATCCTCATGTTGTAAACTGCTTAGCCAGCACTTTAAGCCAATTACAGAGTTAAACACAATAAATTTTCCTAGACTCTAAAGTCAAAAGAAGAAACTTCATTCAAACCCCTTAAACTAAAAGATGATCACTCGTTGACAAAAATATTGAGTAATATCACACAACCACGCACAATCATAATTCACAAAGTGAACATCATCAATATGCACACATTACAAATAAGACCACTATCACCTTCACACAAATGGGAGAGTCAAAGGGTTATATAATGCAGTAACCAAATGCAAAGACAAAAACATATTCATGTTACAAACAAAACAATCACTACGAATTCACACATTAAAGAATCAGTTAGTTCACCAACCAAAAAGAAAATTTCTCCAATTCATAATCTACCATCAATTGCTTTCAGCGATTGATTGACCCTTAATTTGTCAGCTCAGAGAACACACACACACACACACAGAAGGAGAGAGAAATAGCAATTCAAAAACTACATTGATTTTGTAGCAAAGTAACCATTTTAATGAGGCGAGAAAATTAAAAAGGAAATTTTTTAGAAAATTTTCTTTGCAGCCAAATAGAATAGGGGTACCAAACCTGAGAACACTGGCTTCAGTGATTTGTAGCGAATAGAGACCAAAACGAAGACCTGAAGTAGAGGACCAAAAGAGGGACAAATGTGGGGGCGGCGAGAGAGGACGAGACGTGAGGGAAGCAAAAGAAGCCTCAAGAGGGAAGAGGGACACGTGGCTGTGTGGCGGCATGATTATGTGCAAATTCTGAAGAAAACTAGAGATACCATCGTTTTGCTGTGTGAGTGAACGACGTGAAGAAAAATTTGGAGATATTGGGTGAAAACGGGTGGGAGAAGAAAACTTAAAAATTGCAGGGTTGTGGCTAGATTGGGAGAGAACGGGTGGGAGAAAATTTCTGCCTTGGCTGCCTCGCTTGTCACTCGCGTGACCATGCTCAGAAGGAGGAAAAGGGATTTGTGATTTATTGAGTTAGGATTTTTATTCTTCTTTTTATTTACTACTTTGTATTAAAATTTCAATTTTAAAATTTTACTAGGTTTTGCGAGGGAATTCCCTCACTAATTCCCTCCCTAAACTGATATTTACATTAACGAGGGACCTTTCCCTCACTAATATATTCAGCGAGGGACTTTTGTTAGCAAAGGAAAATTCATTCACTAAATTTTGTAGCTAAATAATGAATTTCTTATAGTGTAATGATTTCAAGTTTATGAGATATTGTGATAGTGATTTTGTGGGATATGTTGATGATAGAAAGAGCACTACCAGTTTTGTATTCTTTATGGGAGATTGTGCTATTTCATGAAGTTCAGAAAAATAATCCATTGTCACACTTTCAACTTGTGAGTTCGAGTATGTGGCGGCAACTTCTTGCACTTGTCATGCTATATGACTTAGAAGGTTGTTGAAAGAAATTTATTTTCCACAAGAGGAAGTAATAAAGATTTGTATTGATAACAAGTCCGCACTATCTCTTGCTAAAAATTTGATGTACCATGATCGAAGCAAGCACATAGACACAAGGTTCCATTTTATTAGAGAGTATGTTGACAATAAGGTGATTGAACCCAAATATGTGAAAACATAAGATCAAATTGCTAATATTTTTACTAAGTCTCTCAAGTTTGAAGAATTTCAAAAATTGCAAGCAAGACTTGGAATGAAGAAGAAGACTTCAAATTAAGGGGGAATGTTGATTAAAAATAATAATAATTTGAAGTTAATAGAATTTTGGTGGTTATGTGACCTTTGATGTAGTAGATATTGTGAGTTATGAAATTTATGAAAGTTATTTTATGAGCAACGAAGAATTATGATGTGTTATATGTCATTAGGGAGAATTATTTCATTGGAGTTATGTAATTATAGGATGATTTATTTCATGAGTTAAAGAAAAAATATTATTGTTAATTAGGGAGAGTTATAGAATGTGTAAGGTCTCTTTCACTTCTATAAGTATCTTATGTACTTTGGAGTTTGTTGAATAAAAAATAAAAAAATTACAAAGTGTTTCTTCTATTATTCTTCTATACTAACAAACATTATGGAGATTCCTGGCATCAATTTGTTTGTGCTTATTGCTTGTGCACCTTCGTTTACATCCTTAAAGGTTAGTCACATTTCCAAGCAGGTTCCTAATCTTTTTTCAAATGTTGGGTTTTGTTTAGAGCATTCTGTCTAGCATTCCCCCTTACCCTTAGTGGTGGATCTAGACAAGGGGAGAATGTGAGCAATCTAAAAGAAGTTCAAGTTATTTATCCTCATCTTTCAACTACTAGGGGCATTTCTCCAATGGGTGTAGATGCATAAGATAGCATGTTTATTCGTGACCTTCTTAAATCGTGAAGGTACTATTTTCTATTTTTCATTTTAATTTTCTTATTCTCTCTCCCTTTTTTATGTTCCTTTTTCTAATCCTTCCTTTCCTCTCCCCTCCCCCTTTTTTTAGCTAGGGAAGAGTCCTTTGTTTCAAAAAAATGCAGCTAGTGGTATTACTCTTGAAGAGATTATTCATTCAAGTCTCATCATTGTTACTAGTCGTAAAAATAATGTTGCAAAAACTACTAATGAGCCTACTAAAGAGATTGTTTGGTCAAAACCAGTGAAAGAAGTCATTGCTACTAGTATTCTTGTTGAAGAAATTGTCATCATCGATACTTTTGTTCCTGTCAAAGAGACCATTGCCTCTAATACTCCTGTTATTGGTGTTTTATCTACGTAGGAGTCTGTTTCTAAATCGATTCCTTGCTGTAGATCAAATTCCAGGGAGAGTTTCCATGCCGCTTTTGCTCGCTTATCCTAGAACAATAATGCAACACTTTTACCTAAATTTGTCACAAGACGTTTTGCCACCTTGCTTTCTCCTTCTCAATTCCCCATTCCTTATAAAGTTCTTCCTACGAGAACTTGGTTAAATTGTTGAAGTTGTTGCAGACTCATTCACTCTTAGAGATTCTTGGCCCTGTTCGTGATTTTGTTATAGAGCAACTAGAGGTAATACGTTGTTTCAACTTTCATGGGGATTGGGTTAACACATTTGCGGGCAGCTTGAACTAGCATCCCCCTTTATTATTTTTTTAGAGAAGTTGCAATTCCTAGAAGACGCTGAGCAAGCACTTGGTAGGAGAATGCCATTACTTAGCAAAAAATTGATCCTCTCGTATGCCACCTAAAGTCTTTGAAGCACTAATTATCAGAGGGCAGAGCAAACCAAGCCAGTGTTACAGAGTAAAGAAAACAGTTCTTGGAGGCAAAAGTGGCTCTTGTTGTCCCCTTTTCTTTCTAAAAACAAGTTATCACAACAAATTTGTCTTTTTGATATCTTTTTGTTATGTTTAGATCGAAAGCCTAGGTTTTCATGTTTCTTGTGTATTTTGCACTTGTAAGCTTGGACTCTTATTATAAAAACTTTTTGTGTTATTGCTATTAATGTTCTTTCCTTAAGGATTACTAATGCTTTAAATCAAAAAATGCACATTTCAGATTTCTTGCATGGTCTGTTCTAAATAATTCTAAGGCTAAGGGTTGATTGGGACTCCTTGTCAGGTTACTTAGCCTGAGTGTGCTTGGGGAGTTTCTGAAGCCAAGCCTGATCAGGCCTAGTCTTTTTTTGAATCAAAGTATACTGTGTAGGTTGAACGTTTGGTTCCTTGGGGAATAAAGAGACATTGGAATCCAGTGTCATGGAAATGTGTTCTTTCTCGACCAAAGGTATTGGTGATATAGAGCTTTGCAAAAGAATTTTATTGTCTAATGGTGAGTCATCCACCTTTTATCAGATGTCGCAAAACAAGGTAACTTTGTTGGTCGTTTTTGTGCTGTGGTCTGAGATAAGAGACATTTGTGCCATTTCATGCATATAAGTAAATGGTGAATGAGAATTAGGATATGAAGGAATATACCTTTATTTTATGAGGTTTTGGATCAGAAGAACTAGGCATAGTGACTATTACTCGAGGTAGAGATTCGGTTGAACCAGGGTTTAGAGGAGTGAGTTAGTCTGACACAATATTTTTGTGAGGATGTGACAAAGCTATCACATTAATGCCAACTACAACATGTTAACAAAAGTAAGGGGTTGAGAAAATATGATTGAAAATGCGAGGTAATGCATGCAATAAGCAAAAATGAAACCTTAAATGCTAGGGATAACAGTTTCGGCTAAACGAACACCAGGGATTCGTTTTGCTAGTGTGAAAAGCACATACAACAACTTCACTAGTTTTAAAGGCTTCAGATAGTCGAAGATATAAGCTAAAGTGTTTACCTAATAAGCTTTACTAAATCTTTTGATACAACTATTGAAGAAGCAATGTTGCTTTTTGCTAAAGACAGGGAATGCTCACCTTATACTATCACCTACAAACTTAGGATTCCAAGTGTAGTTGTAAAAGTGCTCAAAAGCAAAAATTTCCTTGTGGTGAAGTTAGCACCCTTAACAATGCTAGGAGGATCTTGCAAATTTTAGAGGAGCGAGTTAAGAAGCTGCCGGTGCATGCGCTTTGAAAAAAAAATACTTGGTTACTTAGAAGTGGAGAATAGATTCTTCGTAAGACAAATCACAAATGAATTCATCCACTCCAGCCTAATGAGCAATTTTTTTGGAATACATTGATGAATCTTTCAAAATTCATATTTTTACGGTCAAACCTTGGATTTTCATCCTCTTTTAATCTCTTTTATTGAGTTTTGTTCTGAAAGTTTATTATGTTTTTATTATTTTAAATTGTGATCTTATTACGTATTTCATGTGTTTTTGATAGGTAATAACACATGAAGAAGATTGGACATTTAAAGAAACAATAAAAAGAAGAATTACCATCAGATGTCCAATACCTAGGCACTAGAGCCTCACTGCTTGAGCGCGTGTTGCGTGCAGAAGAATTTCTCTGTAGTGTCTCAGCGCTTGAACACTGGGAAGGTAGCGCTTGAGCGCTGAACGCATAATAGAGCACGTTAATTTCTTTCAAAAGAAAAGTTATGCCAAATTGAACACACACTTGGATAGAACGCAGCAGCCGTCAAGAGGAACAAACCTTAAAGTGGTGTGGCCATAATTAGGCTTGAAGATTAAGAATTTTTTTCAACCTTTCCACTTATCTACAATGGAGTTTGTCATATTCTTCCCTTTGTGTTCTTCTTTTTCCATGTGTAACTAAACCTTTTTCATTAGGGTGATGATGAATCTTGTTCTTTGATGATGTAAACTCATTATTATGTTTAATCAATGTTTCTATTTCATGATTTATGTATTTATTTCTATCCTTAATGCTTTTCTAAATCTGACTAATTTGGGAATGATTTTTTGAGTTGATGTATGATTTGAAAAAATTTGCATGAACTTAGAACTTGTGATAAACACCACAATTTCTGCAATCGCTAAGCATAGATATTGTGGGTTGTGTGGTCTTTCTCTTAAGTCCCTCGTTTTTAATAATGCATTCTCTATTTTGGGTTAGACTAAGAGAATAGTTAATTCTAAATAGTGTGAAGAGGATTAATATACCAAGAGATTGGATATTGATTAATTTTGAGAATTAACCATGAATCATTGGAATAAAACTTGATTAGACTAATATTTGATTTTGCATTAGAAGAGTTTAAGTGAAATCTGACCCCTAACACTTTCATATCATTGTCTTTCAACTTTACCCAATTAATGAAATTTTACTTTGGTTATTTTTGCTTATTCTTTCTTATTATTATTTTTACCAACTCTCTTTTTGATAGCTTAAATAGTATCAATTTGGCGAATTTAGTAATTATCAATATAATCTTCGTGGGAACAATACTTATCTCACTCTTTATTACTTTAACAATTTGGTATACTTCACAATATCACAACACACATGATTGATGAACAGATATTGATTGAATGATACTAGAAGTTCTGAGCAAGGGTGTTCGTTGAGAAGTTGATCAAGTTCAACGAAATCTATGGAGGAAGATGAAGATAAGGTCATTGTAGACCCTAGGTTTCAATTTAAATTTCAACGTGATATAATCATGAAGGGAGTAGAAGATGAAGTTGATAAAAATAATATTGTCCAACAAATGTAGGCCTCGTGCAAAGGTAAATTTAGATGGGCCTTTAATTTTGAAAAGCCCAAGTAAATCCAATTCAACCTATTATTAGAGCATGCTGAATCTAAACTTATTTTTAGCTGAGTACATTTTAATGAGAAGTTCAACAAATTAAGCATGAGGTAACAAAGTCGAATATATGGTTAGTTGAGTTAAAATGTTCAGAATTATGGCATTGCATTGCTATAAAAGAAATATATTACGAATGACAAGTCAATGAATTGTAAAATTTAATACAAAATGACAACTTATACAATGATAGCTATGACCTAAATCTATTTGGAATCAAAATTCCAATAAATCTTGATGGCTGCGGAAGATTAACTCCATCTACTTTGGCTTGCCAAGAAGAGAATGAGAGAGCTAAGTAGTCGACCATTCACTCAAAGGATGAAAAAACTTGGTAGTAGACCATCCTTTGAAAGCAATGAATGCAATGCCACTTTCCTCATTTTGATCTCTCTAAATATATCATTTTTTTATTTTGATCCCTCAAAATTTTTTGTTATGGTTTGTCTCCCTAGTATTTAAAAAATGAGTGAAATTGGTCTCTGTCCTTATTTCAAAAGTGAGTGAAAATGACTCAATTCAATCTCCCTTATATTAAATCTTTCTAGCCCTTGAAATGAAGGAAAGTTTAATATAAAGGAGGTTGAATTGAGTCAATTTCACTTACTTTTAAAACTACAGGGACACAAAGATCAAAACTAAAAATTGATATATTTAGAGGAACCAAAAATATATTTAAGCCATATTTGGTGGATTATTATGAATATTTATTAGGAGGGTATAGGTCTTTTCTTAATTATGATGTCCATTGTAAGATATCTTAGGTCTTGCTAACAAGTTCTAAGCACATACTAATGAATATTTTATATTTATTATTAAACATTTTTATTTATTTAACGAGGAAAGTAATAAATTCTTTTTGACTTTTCAATATATTAAACCATTTATTTTTTTACTTTTATTTTATTTTTTATTCCTCAACCAGTGTTCGAAGGAAACTCAGTCGTTAGCAAATTTCAAATTTCTTTATATTATCATCCAATCACATTTTGCTAATCATTAAAAGATGTTTAGGTTTCTTAGAATATTTTTCCATTCGATGGGTGAGAGACTAATCTCGTGAATTATAGTCAGGTACTAAAAATCTTTAACTTTTGTAATGATTGGATGATAATATAAAAAATCATTACACTTTCACTCATGGTGCATTAAATTTAAACTCTATTATTAATACAATAATGTTCTATTGTATAATAATTTTTTTTCATTTTTATATTTTATACATGCACCAAAATTATCATTTTATTAATAAATTTTTTGGTAATTTTTATTATTGGATTTTTAATTTATCAAATCTTTGTATTATATAAATAGCTTATATCTAAAATTACAAAGGTGATGCATCACCAAAGGATTGTTATTATAATATGAAAACAATTTCTTTCAATCTTGGACCTTTGAGAAATAGGCATATCACCTTTTGATTTTAATATTTGTTTTTTCTGACCAATTTAAAAAATATTTCAAAAGTTTATTTTTTTTTGACAAATTAATTTTAGAACTAATCTTAATTAACTTAAAAATTTTCAACCGCTAATTCTTCTATTTCTTATTTATTAAAAAAATTCATTTGAAAAATATTTGTAGAAACTAATCATCTTTTTCAACCAAAAAAGAAAAGGAAAATTGCATTTACATCCCTTCAACTTGGGGTGAGTTGAAAGTACACCCATCTCAGCAAATAAAAGTAGCCATTAAATACTTCATCTATTTATCTATTAGAATTTAAGTTTTCATCCATTTTTTCCATTAATTTTAATTGTAGGTGAGAGACATGTAACTATAATGTTTTTTATAAATCATAAAATTATTCGATCAAGTGCTTATTATTAGGTCAAAAGCTATAATCAGCAGTCAAAACACAACTTCATTTTCTTATAATGATAGCGCATAATCCTGTGTCTATAATGTGTTACGGGTGAGCATAAGGAACTTCATAATACACACATGACACACTGATAAGTTGGGCTATCAAGCACCTTTGATGTACGCCCAAACACACATATAAGTCTTAGGGTGATGGTTGAACTCTCATAAACCCAACAATCTCAACTTCGCTCTGTTATCACTTGTTAGATCAAACACTTACTATTAGATTAAAAGTTATAATTGTTAGTCAATGCATAACTTTATTTACTAATAGTAGCAACGCATAGCCCTGCATCTATAATGTGTTGTCGATGAGCATGAGGGGCTTTATAGTACACACATGACATACTAAAAGGTTAAGCTATCAACCATCTTTGACGTACACCCATACGCACTTGCCAATCTTAGGGTGATTGTTAAATTCTCATAAATCTAATAAGAATGAGAGAGCCAAGAAGTCAACGGTTCACTCAAAGGATGAGAGAACTTAATAGTAGACCATCCTTTAATTAGGATATAGATTTTTTCTTAATTATAATGCCCATTGTAAAATTTCTTGGGTCTTGTTAACAAGGTCTACGCATTGATTCATGAATATTTAATATTTTTTATCGAACAATTTTATTTATCCAACAGAAAAAATAATAATTTCTTTTTTACTTTTTAATATATTAAATAACTTTATATTTTATTTTTTTTTATTCAACAAGTGTTGTAAAGACACTCGTTAACAAAATTTAAATTTTTTTATATTATCATCCAATCACATTTTGCTAAATCATTAAACAAGGTAGATTATCACCACCATTACAGAAATAGTTTAATTTCTGTAATAATTGGGTGATAACATAAAAAAAACTTACACTCTTACTCACATGGTATTAAATTTAATCTCTATTATTAAAATAGTAATATTCTGTTGCATAATAGTATTTTTTAATTTTTATATGTTATACACTTGCACCACTATTATCATTTCTAATAACAAAATTTTCTGGTAATTTTTATTATTGGATTTTTAATTTATCGAATCTTTGTATTATATTAATAGCTTATATATAAAATTACAAAAGTGATGCTTAAAAAAAAAAGGTACAGAAGTGATGCAAAAGATAAAGGATTGTTATTATAACATGTTTTATATCATTGACCTTCTCCAAAAGATAAATTAATTAAAAGAAAAAGAAAATTCTTCACCCACTATTTTCCTAGAATGTCAATTCAAATTCATATACGTGGTGACTTGTTCAATGACCTTCCCGCCTTCTGTATCGTCTAGTGAAGTAATATAATTAGTGCCTTTCCATCTTGATGGGATGCTGCACGCTATTGGCATATTAATTGTATTTGAATTATCTTATTTTATATTCAAAATATTTTATAATAAAAAATTCTTTGAGAGAACTTGTAAAAAAATTATTTTCCAAATTTTAAACGTTTAAATTAGAAAATATGAAAACAATTTCTTTCAATCTTGGACCTTTGAGAAATAGGCATATCACCTTTTGATTTTTATAGTTGTTTTTTTTTACCAATTTAAAAAATATTTCAATAGTATATTATTATTTTTTTGACAAATTAATTTTTGAACTAATCTTAATTAACTTAAAAATTTTCCACCGCTAATTCTTCTATTTCTTGTTTATTAAAAAAAATCATTTGAAAAATATTTGTAGAAACTAATCATCTTTTTCAACCAAAAAAGAAAAGAAAAATTACATTTATATCCCTTCAACTTGGGGTGAGTTGAAAGTACACCCATCTCAGCAAATAAAAGTAGCCATTAAATACTTCATCGATTTATCTATTAGAAATTAAGTTTTCATCCATTTTTTCCATTAATTTTAACTGTAGGTGAGAGACATGTAACTATAATGTTTTTTATAAATCATAAAATTATTAGATCAAGTGCTTATTATTAGATCAAAAGCTATAATCAACAGCCAAAAAACAACTTTATTTCTTATAATGATAGCGCAAAATCCTGTGTCTATAATGTGTTACGGGTGAGCATAAGAAACTTCATAATACACACATGACACACCGGTAAGTTGAGCTATCAAGCACCTTTGATGTGCGCCCAAACACACATATAAGTCTTAGGGTGATTGTTGAACTCTTATAAACTCAACTATATCAACTTCGCTCTGTTACCACCTGTTAGATCAAACATTTATCACTAAGTCAAAAGTTATAATTGTTAGTTAAGGCAAAACTTTATTTACTAATAGTAGCAACGCATAACCCTGCATCCATAACGTGTTGCCGACGAGCATGAGGCGCTTTATAGTACACACATGGCATACTAGCAGGTTAAGCTGTCAACTATTGTTGACATACATCCATACGCACTTACTAATCTTAGGGTGATTATTAAATTCTCATAAATCCAACAAGAATGAGAGAGCTAAAAAGTCAACCGTTCACTCAAAGGATGAGAGAACTTAATAGTAGACCATCCTTTAATTAGGATATAGATTTTTTCTTAATTATAATGGCTATTGTAAAATTTTTTGAGTCTTGTTAACAAGGTCTACGCACTGATTAATGAATATTTAATATTTTTTATCAAACATTTTTATTTATCTAACAGAAAAAATTATAATTTCTTTTTGATTTTTCAATATATTAAATAACTTTATTTATTATTATTATTTTTTATTATTCAACAAGTGTTGTAAGGGCACTAGTTAACAAATTTTAATTTTTGTTTATATTATCATCTAATCACATTTTGCTAAATCATTAAAACAGTTAGATTATCATCACTATTATCGAAATAGTTTAACCTCTGTAATGATTGGGTGATAGCATAAAGAAAATTACACTCTTACTCAGAGTGTATTAAATTTAATCTCTATTATTAAATTGGTAATATTCTATTACGTAATAGTATTTTTTTAATTTTTATATGTTATACACTTGCTCCACTATTATCATTTCTAATAGTAAAATTTTCTGGATTTTTAATTTATCGAATCTTTGTATTATATTAATAGCTTATACATAAAATTACAAAAGTGATGCTGCAAAAAAAAAAAAATGCCGAAGTGATGCAAAAGATAAAGGATTGTTATTATAACATGTTTTATATCATTGACCTTCTCACAAAATATAAATTAATTAAAAGAAAAAGAAAATTCTTCACCCACTATTTTCCTAGAATGTCAATTCAAATTCATTTACGTGGTGACTTGTTCAATGACTTTGACGCCTTCTGTATCGTCTAGTCAAGTGATATAATTAGTGCCTTTTCATCTGATGGGATGCTGCACGCTATTGGCATATTAATTGTATTTGAACAATCTTATTTTATATTCAAAATATTTTATAATAAAAAATTCTTTGAGAGAACTTGTAAAAAAATTATTTTCCAAATTTTAAACGTTTAAATTAGAAAATATGAAAACAATTTCTTTCAATCTTGGACTTTTGAGAAATAGGCATATCACCTTTTGATTTTAATAGTAGTTTTTTTTTACCAATTTAAAAAATATTTCAATAGTTTATTATTTTTTTTTGACAAATTAATTTTTGAACTAATCTTAATTAACTTAAAAATTTTCAACCGCTAATTCTTCTATTTCTTGTTCATTAAAAAAATTCATTTAAAAAATATTTGTAGAAACTAATCATCTTTTTCAACCAAAAAAAAAAGAAAAATTACATTTGCATCCCTTTTACTTGAGGTGAGTTGAAAGTACACCCACCACAGCAAGTAAAAGTAGCAATTAAATACTTCTACTATTTATTTATTAGAAATTAATTTTTCATCTATTTTTTCCATTAATTTTAACTGTAGGTGAGAGACATGTAACTATAATGTTTCTTATAAATCATAAAATTGTTAGATCAAGTGTTTATTATTAGGTCAAAAGCTATAGTCAACAGTCAGAGCATAATTTTATTTTTTTAAAATGATAGTGCATAGTCCTGTGTCTACAATGTGTTGCGAGAGAGCATGAAGAGTTTCATAATGCACACATGACATACCGGTAAGTTGGATTATCAAACACTTTTGATGTACGCCCAAGCACACATATAAGTCTTAGGGTGATTGTTGAACTCCCATAAACCCAACAATCTCAATCTCGCTCTGTTACCACTTGTTGGATCAAACACTTACCACTAGGCCAAAAGATATAATTGTTAGTCAGAGCGTAACTTTATTTACTAATAATAACAACGCATAGCCTTGCATCTATAATGTGTTGCCGATGAGCATGAGGGGCTTTATAGTACACACATGACATACTAAAAGGTTAAGCTATCAACTATCTTTCACGTACTCCCATACGCACTTGCCAGTCTTAGGGTGATTGTTAAATTATCATAATTCTAATAAGAATGAGAGAGCCAAGAAGTTAACCATTCACTCAAAGGATGAGAGAACTTAATAGTAGACCATCCTTTAATTAGGATATAGATTTTTTCTTAATTATAATGCCCATTGTAAAATTTCTTGGGTCTTGTTAACAAGGCCTACGTATTGATTCATGAATATTTAATATTTTTTATCAAACACTTTTATTTATCCAACAGGAAAAATAATTTCTTTTTTAACTTTTTAATATATTAAATAACTTTATTTTATATTATTTTTTTTATTATTCAACAAGTGTTGTAAGGACACTCATTAACAAAATATAAATTTTATTATATTATTATCCAATCATATTTTGCTAAATCATTAAAAAGGTTAGATTATCATCACCATTACGGAAATAGTTTAATTTCTGTAATGACTGGGTGATAACATAAAAAAAAAAACTTACACTCTTACTCATATTGTATTAAATTTAATCTCTATTATTAAAATAGTAATATTCTATTACATTGTAGTATTTTTTAATTTTTATATGTTATACACTTGCACCACTATTATCATTTCTAATAACAAAATTTTCTGGTAATTTTTAATATTGGATTTTTAATTTATCGGATTTTTGTATTATATTAATAGCTTTTATATAAAATTACAAAGGTGATGCTTAAAAAAAAAAGGTACAGAAGTGATGCAAAAGATTAAAGATTGTTATTATAACATGTTTTATATCGTTGACCTTCTCCCCAAAAGATAAATTAATTAAAAGAAAAAGAAAATTCTTCACCCATTATGTTCCTGGAATGTCAATTCAAATTCATTTACGTGGTGACTTGTTCAATGACCTTCCCGCCTTCTGTGTCGTCTAGTGAAGTAATATAATTAGTGCCTTTTCATCTTGATGGGATGCTGCACGCTATTGGCCTATTAATTGTATTTGAATTATCTTATTTTATATTGAAAATATTTTATAATAAAAAATTCTTTGAGAGAACTTGTAAAAAAATTATTTTCCAAATTTTAAACGTTTAAATTAGAAAATATGAAAACAATTTTTTTCAATCTTGGACCTTTGAGAAATAGGCATATCACCTTTTGATTTTAATAGTTGTTTTTTTTTACCAATTTAAAAAATATTTCAATAGTTTATTTTTTTTTTGACAAATTTATTTTTGAACTAATCTTAATTAACTTAAAAATTTTCAACCACTAATTCTTCTATTTCTTGTTTATTAAAAAAAAATTCATTTGAAAAATATTTGTAGAAACTAATCATCTTTTTCAACCACAAAAAAAGAAAAATTACATTTACATCCCTTCAAGTTCAACTTGGGGTGAGTTGAAAGTACACTCATCTCAGCAAATAAAAGTAGCCATTAAATACTTCATCTATTTATCTATTAGAATTTAAGTTTTCATCCATTTTATCCATTAATTTTAACTGTAGGTGAGAGACATGTAACTATAATGTTTTTTATAAATCATAAAATTATTAGATCAAGTGCTTATTATTAGGTCAAAAGCTATAATCAGTAGTTAAAACACAACTTTATTTTCTTATAAAGATAGTGCATAATCCAGTGTCTATAATGTGTTACGGGTGAGCATAAGGAACTTCATAATACACATATGACATACTGATAAGTTGGGCTATCAAGCACCTTTGATGTACGCCCAAACACACATATAAGTCTTAGGGTGATTGTTGAACTCTCATAAACCCAACAATCTCAACTTCGCTCTGTTACCACTTGTTAGATCAAACACTTACCACTAGATTAAAAGTTATAATTGTTAGTCAAGGCATAACTTTATTTACCAATAGTAGCAACGCATAGCCCTGCATCTATAACGTGTTGCCAATGAGCATGAGGGGCTTTATAGTACACACATGACATACTAGCAGGTTAAGCTGTCAACCATTTTTGACATACACCCATATGCACTTGCCAGTCTTAGGGTGATTATTAAATTCTCATAAATCCAATAAGAATAAGAGAGCTAAGAAGTCAATCGTTCACTCAAAGGGTGAGAGAACTCAATAGTAGACCATCCTTTAATTAGGATATAGATTTTTTCTTAATTATAATGCCCATTGTAAAATTTATTGGGTCTTGTTAACAAGGTCTACGCATTGATTCATGAATTTTTAATATTTTTTATCAAACATTTTTATTTATCCAACAGGAAAAATAATAATTTCATTTTTACATTTTAATATATTAAATAACTTTATTTTTTATTATTTTTTAATTATCCAACAAGTGTTGTAAGGACACTCGTTAACAAAATTTAAATTTTTTTATATTATCATCCAATCATATTTTGCTAAATCATTAAAAAAGTTAGATTATCATCACTTTTATCGAAATAGTTTAATTTCTGTAATGATTGGGTGATAACATAAAAAAAAAACTTACACTCTTACTCACATTGTATTAAATTTAATGTCTATTATTAAAATATTAATATTCTATTACATAATAGTATTTTTTTAATTTTTATATGTTATACACTTGCACCACTATTACCATTTCTAATAACAAAATTTTCTCGTAATTTTTATTATTGGATTTTTAATTTATCGAATTTTTGTATTATATTAATAGCTTATATATAAAATTACAAAAGTGATGCTTCAAAAAAAAAAGTACAGAAGTGATGCAAAAGATAAAGGATTGTTATTATAACATGTTTTATATCGTTGACCTTCTCCCAAAAGATAAATTAATTAAAAGAAAAAGAAAATTCTTCACTCACTATTTTCCTAGAATGTCAATTCAAATTCATTTACGTGGTGTCTTGTTCAATGACCTTCCCGCCTTCTGTATCGTCTAGTGAAGTAATATAATTAGTGCCTTTTCATCTTGATGGGATGCTGCACGCTATTGGCATATTAATTGTATTTGAATTATCTTATTTTATATTCAAAATATTTTATAATAAAAAATTCTTTGAGAGAACTTGTAAAAAAATTATTTTCCAAATTTTAAACGTTTAAATTAGAAAATATGGAAACAATTTCTTTCAATCTTGGACCTTTGAGAAATAGGCATATCACCTTTTGATTTTAATAGTTGTTTTTTTTTACCAATTTAAAAAATATTTCAATAGCTTATTGTTCTTTTTTGACAAATTAATTTTTGAACTAATCTTAATTAACTTAAAAATTTTTAACCGCTAATTCTTCTATTTCTTGTTTATTAAAAAGAATTCATTTGAAAAATATTTGTAGAAACTAATCATCTTTTTCAACCAAAAAAGAAAAGAAAAATTACATTTACATCCCTTCAATTAGAGGTGTCAAAATGGGCCGAGCCCGATGGACCAGCTCGAATAGCCCGACAGATGGGACGGGTTGGGCCAGTAAAAATGAACACAAAATTAAAAATAATCCGAATGGTAGGTCAGAAGATAATTTTACCATTATATAATAGCACTATATTTAGTTAAATAGGTCGGGCTAGGCCAGTAAAATATTGGCCCGAAATTATCATGACCCGAATGGGCTGGCCCGAAATAGCCCGTGGCCCGAATGGGTCGAGCCGGCCCGTTTTGACACCTCTACCTTCAATTTGGGGTGAGTTGAAAGTACACCCATCTCAGCAAATAAAAGTAGCCATTAAATACTTCAACTATTTATCTATTAGAATTTAAGTTTTCATCCATTTTTTCCATTAATTTTAACTGTAGGTGAGAGACATGTAACTATAATGTTTTTTATAAATCATAAAATTATTACATCAAGTAGTTATTATTAGGTCAAAAGTTATAATCAACAGTCAAAACACATATTTTTTTATAATGATAGCGCATAATCTTGTGTCTATAATGTGTTATGGGTGAGCATAAGCAACCTCATAATACACACATGACACACCGATAAGTTGGGCTATCAAGCACCATTGATGTACGCCCAAACACACATATAAGTCTTAGGGTGATTGTAGAACTCCCATAAACCCAACAATCTCAACTTCGCTCTGTTACCACTTGTTAGATCAAACACTTACCACTAGGCCAAAAGTTATAATTGTTAGTCAAGGCATAACTTTATTTACTAATAATAGCAACGCATAGCCCTGCATCTATAATGTGTTGCCGATGAGCATGATGGGCTTTATAGTACACACATGGCATATTAGCAGGTTAAGCTGTCAACTATTTTTGACATACACCCATACGCACTTGCCAATCTTAGGGTGATTATTAAATTCTCATAAATCCAATAAGAATGAGAGAGCTAAGAAGTCAACCGTTCACTCAAAGGATAGGAGAACTTAGTAGTAGACCATCCTTTAATTAGGATATAGATTTTTTCTTAATTATAATGGCTATTGTAAAATTTCTTGAGTCTTGTTAACAAGGTCTATGCGATGATTAATGAATATTTAATATTTTTTATCAAACATTTTATTTATCTAACAGAAAAAAATAATTTTTTTTGATTTTTCAATATGTTAAATAATTTTATTTTTTATTATTATTTTTTTATTATTCAACGAGTGTCGTAAGAGCACTCGTTAACAAATTTTAAATTTTATTTATATTATCATTCAATCACATTTTGCCAAATCATTAAAACAGTTAGATTATCATCACTATTACCGAAATAGTTTAACCTCTGTAATAATTGGGTGATAGCATAAAAAAAAAATTACACTCTTATGCAGAGTGTATTAAATTTAATCTCTATTATTAAAACAGTAATATTCTATTACGTAATAGTATTTTTAAATTTTTATATGTTATACACTTGCACCACTGTTATCATTTCTAATAGTAAAATTTTCTAGTAATTTTTATTATTGGATTTTTAATTTATCGAATCTTTGTATTATATTAATAGCTTATACATAAAATTACAAAAGTGATGCTTCAAAAAAAAAAGTGCAGAAGTGATGCAAAAGATAAAATATTGTTATTATAACATGTTTTATATCATTGACCTTCTCCCAAAAGATAAATTAATTAAAAGAAAAAGAAAATTCTTCACCCATTATTTTCCTAGAATGTCAATTCAAATTCATTTACGTGGTGACTTGTTCAATGACTTTCACGCCTTCTGTATCGTCTAGTCAAGTGATATAATTAGCGCCTTTTCATCTTGATGGGATGCTGCACGCTATTGGCATATTAATTGTATTTGAATTATCTTATTTTATATTCAAAATATTTTATAATAAAAAATTCTTTGAGAGAACATGTAAAAAAATTATTTTCAAATTTTAAACGTTTAAATTAGAAAATATGAAAACAATTTCTTTCAATCTTGGACCTTTGAGAAATAGGCATATCACCTTTTGGCTTTAATAGTTGTTTTTTATACCAATTTAAAAAATATTTCAATAGTTTATTATTATTTTTGACAAATTAATTTTTGATCTAATCTTAATTAACTTAAAATTTTTCAACCGCTAATTCTTCTATTTCTTGTTCTTTAAAAAAAATTCATTTGAAAAATATTTGTAGAAACTAATCATCTTTTTCAATAATAAAAAAATAAAAAAATTACATTTACATCCCTTTCACTTGGGGTGAGTTGAAAGTATACCCACCTCAGCAAATAAAAGTAACAATTAAATACTTCAAGTATTTATTTTTTAGAAATTAAGTTTCCATCTATTTTTTCAATTAATTTTAACTGTAGGTGAGAGACATGTAACTATAATGTTTTTTATAAATCATAAAATTGTTAGATCAAGTGTTTATATATTATTAAGTCAAAACCTATAGTCAACAGTCAGAGCATAATTTTATTCTTTTAAAATGATAGCGCATAGTCCTGTGTCTACAATGTGTTACGAGTGAGCATGAAGAGTTTCATAATGCACACATGACACTCCGATAAGTTGGACTATCAAGTACATTTGATGTACGTCCAAACACACATATAAGTCTTGGGGTGATTGTTGAACTCCCATAAACCCAACATGCTCAACCTCGCTCTGTTACCACTTGTTGGATCAAACACTTACCACTAGGCCAAAAGATGTAATTGTTAGTCAGGGCATAACTTTATTTATTAATAATAGCAACGCATAGCCCTGCATCTATAATGTGTTACCGATGAGCATGAGAGGCTTTATAGTACACACATGACATACTAATTGGTTAAGCTATCAACCATCTTTGACGTACACCCATACGCACTTGCCAGTCTTAGGGTGATTGTTAAATTCTCATAAATTTAATAAGAATGAGAGAGCCAAGAAGTCAACCGTTCACTCAAAGGATGAGAGAACTTAATAGTAGACCAACCTTTAATTAGGATATAGATTTTTTCTTAATTATAATGCCCATTGTAAAATTTCTTGGGTCATGTTAACAAGGTCTATGCAGTGATTCATGAATATTTAATATTTTTTATCAAACATTTTTATTTATCCAACAGAAAAAATAATAATTTCTTTTTGATTTTTTTTTATATATTAAATAAGTTTATTTTTTATTTTTATTATTATTCAACAAGTGTTGTAAGGACACTCGTTAACAAAATTTAAATTTTTTTATATTATCATCCATTCATATTTTGCTAAATCATTAAAAAGTTAGATTATCATTACTATTACTAAAATAATTTAACTTAAGTAATGATTGGGTAATAGCATAAAAAAAAACTTACACTCTTACTTACAGTGTTTTAAATTTAATCTCTATTATTAAAACAGTAATATTCTATTACATAATAGTTTTTTTTAATTTTTATATGTTATACACTTGCACCACTATTATCATTTCTAATAGTAAAATTTTCTGGTAATTTTTATTATTGGATTTTTAATTTATCAAATCTTTGTATTATATTAATAGCTTATACATAAAATTACAAAAGTGATGCTTCAAAAAATAAATGTACAGAAGTGATGCAAAAGATAAAGGATTTTTATTATAACATGTTTTATATCATTGACCTTCTCCCGAAAGATAAATTAATTAAAAGAAAAAGAAAATTCTTCACCCACTATTTTCCTAGAATGTCAATTCAAATTCATTTACGTGGTGACTTTGTTCAATGACTTTCAGGCCTTCTGTATCGTCTAGTCAAGTAATATAATTAGTGCCTTTTCATCTTGATGGGATGCTGCACGCTATTGGCATATTAATTGTATTTGAATTGTCTTATTTTATATTCAAAATATTTTATAATAAAAAATTCTTTGAGAGAACTTGTAAAAAAATTATTTTTCAAATTTTAAACGTTTAAATTAGAAAATATGAAAACAATTTCTTTCAATCTTGGACCTTTTGACAAATAGGCATATCAACTTTTGATTTTAATAGTTGTTTTTTTTTACCAATTTAAAAAATATTTCAATAGTTTATTAATTTTTTTGACAAATTAATTTTTGAACTAATCTTAATTAACTTAAAAATTTTCAACCGCTAATTCTTCTATTACTTGTTCATTAAAAAAAATTCATTTGAAAAATATTTGTAAAAACTAATCATCTTTTTCAATCAAAAAGAAAAGAAAAATTACATTTATATTCCTTCAACTTGGAGTGAGTTAAAAGTACACCCACCTCAGTAAATAAAAGTAGCAATTAAATACTTCAACTATTTATCTATTAGAAATTAAGTTTTCATCCAATTTTTTCCATTAATTTTAACGGCAGGTGAGAGACATGTAACTATAATGTTTTTTATAAATCATAAAATTATTAGATTAAGTAGTTATTATTAAGTCAAAAGCTATAACCAATAATAAGAGCACAACTTTATTTTTTTTATAATAGTAGTGCATAGTCCCGTGTCTATAATGTGTTGCAGATGAGCATGAAAAACTTCATAATGTACACATAACACACCGGTATGTTGAGCTATCAAGCATCTTTAATGTACGTCCAAACATACATATAAATCTTAGGATGATTGTTGAACTCCCATAAACCCTCACTCTGTTACCACTTGTTGGATCAAACACTTACCACTAGACCAAAAGTTATAATTGTTAGTTAGGGCGTAACTTTATTTACTAATAGTAGCAACGCATAGTTCTGCGTCTATAACGTGTTGCCTACGAGCATAAGGGGCTTTATAGTACACACATGGCATACTAGCAGGTTAGTCTGTCAACCATCTTTGATGTACACCCATACGCATTTGTCAGTCTTAGGGTGATTGTTAAATTTTCATAAATTTAATAAGAATGAGAGAGCTAAGAAGTCAACCGTTCACTCAAAGGATGAAAGAACTTAATAGTAGACCATCCTTTAATTAGGATATGGATTTTTTTCTTAATTATAATGCCCATTGTAAAATTTCTTAGGTCTTGTTAACAAGGTCTACGCACTGATTAATGAATATTTAATCTTGTTTACCAAATATTTTTATTTATCTAACAGAAAGAATAATAACATCTTTCTAACTTTTTAATATATTAAATAATTGTATTTATTATTTTTATTATTTTTTTTTATTCAACAAGTGTTATAAGGCACTCATCAACAAATTTTAAAATTTTTTATATTATTATCAATCACATTTTTGTAAATCATTAAAAAAGTTAAATTATCATCACCATTATCGAAATATTTAATTTCTATAATGATTGCGTGATAGTATAAAAAAAAACTTACACTCTTATTCATAGTGTATTAAATTTAATCTCTATTATTAAAACAGTAATATTCTATTACATAATAGTATTTTTTGTAATTTTTAGATGTTATACACTTGCACCACTATTATCATTTCTAATAGTAAAATTTTCTGGTAATTTTTATTATTGGATTTTTAATTTATCGAATCTTTGTATTATATTAATAGCTTACATATAAAATTACAAAAGTGATGCTTCGAAAAAAAAAAGTACAGAAGTGATGCAAAAGATAAAGGATTGTTATTATAACATGTTTTATATCATTGACCTTCTCCCAAAAGATAAATTAATTAAAAGAAAAAGAAAATTCTTCACCCATTATTTTCCTAGAATGTCAATTCAAATTCATTTACGAGGTGACTTGTTCAATGACTTTCACGCCTTCTGTATCGTCTAGTCGAGTAATATAATTAGTGCCTTTTCATCTTGATGGGATGCAGCACGCTATTGGCATATTAATTGTATTTGAATTATCTTATTTTATATTCAAAATATTTTATAATAAAAAATTCTTTGAGAGAACTTGTAAAAAAATTATTTTCCAAATTTTAAACGTTTAAATTAGAAAATATGAATACAATTTCTTTCAGTCTTGGACCTTTGAGAAATAGGCATATCACCTTTTGATTTTAATAGTTGTTTTTTTACCAATTTAAAAAATATTTCAATAGTTTATTATTTTTTTTGACAAATTAATTTTTGAACTAATCTTAATTAACTTAAAAATTTTCAGCCGCTAATTCTTCTATTTCTTGTTCATTAAAAAATATTCATTTTAAACATATTTGTAGAAATAAATCATCTTTATTAGCCAAAGAAGAGAGAGAAAATTGCATTGACATCCCTTTAATTTTAGGTGAGTTGAAAGTACACCTACCTTAACAAATAAAGTAGCAATTAAATACTTAAACTATTTATATCTTTGAAATTAAGTTTTTCATCATTTTTTCAATTAATTTTAACTTCAAGTGAAAGACACGTGACATTACTTTTTCTTATAAATTGATGACAATAAAAAATGTCATATTTTTTTTCTTAATATTTAGTCTTTTATACTAATTTTATGTCTAAATATATTTAGTATTCTTATATTTTGATTTAGGATGCAAATAGAGGCGTTAAGCGCAAAACAAAAGCTAATTAGGCGATTTTGGACAGTTTTAATATCACTTATAATCTGGGCATAACTCTCTCATCTGAGTTTCAATTGAGATTATTCAAGATGCTATGGAAGCCAAGAAAAGTTCTACAACTTTCATGTTTTGAGTTTTGAGAGATATTGGATGCATCTAGGTTGAAATTGGGCTTGAAGTTGTTGAACCTGCACTGTTGATGTTATGGGACGTTCCTTAGCCTGTAATTCTAATACACAGATCTAACGTGGTGTATTTTTGAAAATTTTCAGATCTAATGCACGAAAATTCCAACTAAAAAGTACCACTTTCCTAGTTATATTAAGACCCTATTTCATTTTTAATATTTTTCTTAATTAGTTAGATTTGAATATTATTATCTTATGATAATATTTAAAATATTTTGAGGAGATTTTATAGCAGATTTGGTAGGATATTTGGTAGGCTTGAATGTTGATACTTAGAGGATAAAATGGAGCGGGGAAGGGGGAGAAATTAATAGATTTTCACACACGCTGCTCCCCCCTTCTTCTCTTTCTTCTTCTTCTTCAAGTTTTTATTTATGGTTCTGCGTGGCTAAGTTTTTAATTGGTTTAAGGAAACGGAAGCCTAGGAATCAATAAAATTGTGAGATCTAATTTATTTTTATTGTTCAATTTATACTTTGAGTATCAGATGTTCTTTTGTGACAATTATCATGATTGTTTCGTTTAATTACTAGGAGGCCTACTAGTTTATTATTCATTGCAATCTATTGCTAGATTAGATATCAAATTTGTAATTGTTTGATCCCTATAATTTGTGAAGCAACTGAAATTTTATGATTTGTTACGTCAGAAATTATTAGATATTAAGAAGAACGCTTGACTAAATTAAATGCAACTGCTTGTGCTTGTATTATTTAGTTTCATTGATCTCTCTAATTCTTAAAGTTGCTACTAGATTAAACCTTTAACACTTGTCTTGAGATGTTTAGTAGTTAAGGTTATTTAAATAATTTATTTTCTAATTAACTACGACTAAGGAGAGATAGATAAATAGTTCCAACAATGAATATTCAAAGTGTGAATTGATATATAATTGCATTGATGATCAGTTGTAAAACTCTGATGGTAGATGTGGACTTAGGCCAAGATTTGTTCTTTTGATTAATTTTGACAATTTAATTTAAATTTTTCCTTAGTTTATTTTTCTTAAAATTATTTTTGTTATACTCAAAACCGCCTCTCCATCCACGTTCACGTAGTATAAAACTAGGCTAGATACTCTATGTGCAAACGATTCTTACTCGCACTATTACATGTATTTTTAAGAATATCTGTTTTATTTTTGGTTGCCTGCAACAACACACTAAATTTTTGCAGCGTTGCTGGGGAGTGATTCTATTTAATTTTTGTACTTCTTGTGATCCTTATTTCGTTTTTGAAATTTTCAATTAAATAAAAAAGAAAAAAAAGTGTATGGCTCAACCATCTTTGATTAAGCTAAATTTTGGTAGACAAGTATAGAACATTATTTAGAGCAAGGCTCACTCTAGTGAGTTCGCCCTTATTTTGGCCAAATTCCATTGTTTAGACCACATTTTCAATTTTTAAAGATTTTTTATTACATTTTTTGGTACCATTTTTTATTAGTTTTCAACCTATGGTAGTCCTATAATTTTTAAAATTGTCTAAATAGGTTAACTAGTATTATTTTGGTAGAATTTTAGCATAGAATATTTATTTATTTTCATTACTATAGATTTTTTCTTATTTGTTTTTCATGGTTTATTAGAGTTTTCTTGATTGCTTATGATTGTAACTCGATCTTCTAATCAAGGTGATTTGTAGTGTGATCCAGAAATAGAGCGAACTTTGCACAGGTTAAGGAGGGAAGCTTAGAGAAATTTTAAAGAGAATGATCTAGCTCTTGATTCCCTATTTGCTAGCAATTCTGATTTAGAAGAGGAGGAAGTCATGTTTGAAAATCAAACTTTGAAAAAGCTTGTTGCCCTTGATTTGAATCAATAACCCTTATGCATAATGTTTCCTACTTTAGATGCTGCTACTACTTTTAAATTAAAATATAGACCAATACATCTCTTGCCACTTTTCATGGCCTTGCAAGTGAAGATCCTTACAAGCATCTATCTAAAGGTCTTTCATGTAGCATGCATGAGTATGAAACCCATGGGGATAACTGAAGAGCAAATTAAATTAAGAGCCTTTCCATTTTCTTTGAAGGATTCAACTAAGGATTGACTCTATTATCTACGCTTTGGGAGTATTACCACATGGAACGAGATGAAGAGATTGTTTTTGGAGAAATATTTTCGAGCTTCAAGGGTGGCCAACATTTGAAAAGATATTTGTGGTGTAAGGCAGCACAACGAAGAGTCCCTACATCATCAAATTAGGAGGAGCTACTTATCCAATATTTCTATGAGGGCCTTCTACCCTTTAATAGGAGCACGATTGATGCTGCTAGTGGAGGAGCTTTGATGGATAAAACTCCCAAAGCTACGAGAAACTTGATTGCAAATATGGCGGCCAATTCTCAACAATTTGGCACTAGGCTTGACCCTTCATCTAAGCATGTTAATGAAGTAAATATTTCCTCCCTTGAACAACAAATTGCAAGTCTAACTTCTCTTATTCGTCAAATGGTCATAGGTAATATGCAAATAGTGAAGGCTTGTGGGACTTGTTCGGTAGTAGGGCATCCAACCGATATGTGCCCAACTCTTTAAGAGGAGCTCATTGAGCAAGTGAATACGACGAGTAGTTTTCCTGGACAACTGCAAAGGAAATATAATCCCTATTAAAGCACATATAATCTAGGATGGAGGGATCACCCTAATTTTAGCTATGGGAATCCATAAGTGAATCAGCCCGTGACACAAAACTGCCTAATTTTTTGGCAATATAAGAAGCCATACCCCCTAGACAAAAATCGGGCCAAACTTCTAATTCTGGTTTGTCTTTATAAGATATTATTAAGTTTCTTGCCACTAATACTTTGCAATTTCAGAAGGAGACAAAATAATTTCAACAAGAGGCGAGGGTCAGTATTCAAAGTCTGGACAATAAGATAGGCCAGATGGCAACTGCAATTACTCAGCTAGACGCACAAAGCTCAAGGAAATTACCCTCTCTAATGGTATTAAATCCAAGAGAAAATGCAAGTGTAATCATTTTGAGAAGTGGTAAAGAGGTTGAGATTCTAGTAAAGGTAGCCCCTGCATCGTCGAAGCAACAAAAGGAGAAAAACGTAGTTGGAAAAAGGAATGTTCCTAATGATGATAATGTACCTAAGCATAAGTTTCTGGCTCTTTCTAATTATATACTGGTACCTCATTTTCCTTAGGCTTTAGCAGAATTTAGAAAAGATAAGCAAAATAAAGATTTATATGAGGCTTTTCGTAGATACAAGGAAAATATTCAACTTTTAGATGCTATTAAACAAGTACCTCATTATGCTAAATTCCTAAAAGAACTGTGTACAATTAAGAGGAAATGGAAACTTAAAGGATGTGAGAAGGTGAGAGTTATGGAGAATGTTTCTGCAATTATTAAAAAAAAAAATCCCTAGAAGTGCAAAGATCTAGGTATGTTTACTATCCCTTATACGATAGGTAACACTAGATTTGAGAAGGCCATGATAGATTTAGGAGCTTCTATCCATGTCATGCCATATTCTATATATGCTTCTTTGAAATTTAGACCTTTGAATAAAACTAGTGTTGTGATTCAATTGGTTGATAAATCTAATCCCTATCCTAAGGATGTGGTTGAGGATATTCTTATGCAAGTTAATGATTTGATTTTCTCTGCTAATTTCTATGTGCTTGATATGGAGAATGGTGATCAAACTGCTTCTATATTGTTAGGAAAACCATTCTTAAAGACAACCAAGACTAAGATAGATGTCTTAGCATGGAATTTGATGGTGAAATTGTTAATATTTATGATGCCATGAAATATTCTGGTGATGATAATCCTATTTATTCTATTGATGTAATTGATTCTTTAGCACAGGAAGTTTTTGAACTTGATGGAAAAGATAGATTGGAAGTTGCCATTAGGAAGCCTCTTGAGAAAGAGAATGAGGAGTTAGACTTGAGTACTGATTTGTAAGAAACTATTGCAGCGTTAAATGATTTTTTGAAGTTACAACAGTCAAGTAAGATTCCTTATATTGCATTACCAGTTTCTAATGAGAGGCTTTACCCTCTATTTTACGAGCCCCCATTCCAAATTTGAAGCTTCTCCCTAGTCACCTTAAGTACATGTTCCTTGGAGATAAAGAAATGTTACCAGTGATCATCTCCAATAAACTTAGTGCACTGCAAGAAGAAAAACTTGTGCAAGTCCATAAGGAGCATAAGATGGCTATTGGTTGGACAATTGCGGATATTAAAGGAATTAGCCCGTCGACATGCATGCATTATATCTTACTTGAAGAGGAAGCAAAACCTTCCTGTCAACCACAAAGAAGATTGAACCCGCCTATGGACATGCATGCATTATATCTTACTTGAAGAGGAAGCAAAACCTTCCTGTCAACCACAAAGAAGATTGAACCCGCCTATGATGGATGTAGTGAAGAATGAGATCCTTAAACTTCTTGCAGTTGGAGTGATTTATCCTATTTCGGATAATAGTTAGGTTAGCCCAATTCATGTAGTCCCTAAAAAGACTAGAATAACTATTGTAAAATATTAGAATGATGAGTTAGTTCCTACCCGTGTTCAGAATGGGTGGCAGATTCGTATAGATTATAGAAAATTAAATGTTGTAACCTACAAGGACCACTTCCCTTTACCTTTTATTGATCAAATGCTTGAAAGGTTAGCTGGTCATTCTTACTACTATTTTCTTGATGGTTATTTAGGTTATTTTCATATTGTAATTCCTCCGAAGGACCAAGAAAAGACGACTTTTACATACCTATTCGAGACTTTTGCATATCCTCACATGTCCTTTGGTCTTTGTAATGCCCCAACCACTTTCCAAAGTTGTATGATTAGCATATTTTCATATTATATTGAGCATATCATGGAAAGTCTTTATGGATGATTTTATAGTATATGGAGACTCCTTTGATAATTGTTTGCATAATCTTACACTAGTTCTTCAAAGATGCACAGAAACTAACCTTGTGTTAAACTCTAAAAAATGTCATTTTATGATTGAACAAGTATAGTTTTGGGTCATGTTGTTTCATCTAGGGGAATTGAGGTAGATAAAGTTAAAGTTCATATTATTCAATATTTACCTTATCCCACTAGTGTGTGAAAAGTTCATTCTTTTCTTAGATATGCGAGTTTTTACCGAAGAATCATCAAGGACTTCTCCAAAATAGTATTACCCCTATGAAAGTTGTTACAAAAGGTTGTGACTTTTGAGTTAAATTAGGCATGTAAAAAGGCATTTGGTAAGCTAAAGGAACTGCTAACTTCTACCTTAGTTATCTAGCTCCCTGACTGGAACGTTCCTTTCGAGATAATGTACAACGCAAATGATTATGCAGTAGACACCGTTTTGGGTCAAAGAATTGGAAAAGCATCTCATGCCATCTTTGAGTGAAAATGCTTACTAAGTAATTGTAAGTTGTTTAAGAATGTTTGTTCATGATAAGTTATGAGTTTTGAAGAGCTTGGTTGTTCTTTGTCGATGGCGTTGCAACCTTGGTGTTTTTGTGAAAGTGAATTTGATTTTTGCCAGAGGATGAGTAAAAGTTAAGTATGGGAGAATTTGATAAGAATACAAAATGTCATATTTTTCTTCCTTAATATTTAGTATTTTATACTCATTTGGTGCCTAAATGTACTCATTATTCTTATATTTTGATTTATGATGCAAATGGAAGCGTTAAGTGCAAAATGAAGCTAATTGGGCGATTTTAGACATTTTTGACATTGCTTCGTAATCTGGGCATAACTCTCTCATTCGAGCTTCAATTGAGACGATTCAAAATTCTATGGAAAGAAAAAGTTCTAAAACTTTCATGTATTGACGTTCTAGGACATTCCTTAGCCTGTAATTCTAATACATGGATCTGACGTGATGTATTTTTGGAAATTTCTAAATCTGGTGCACGAAAATTCTAGCTAAAAACACCATTTTCTTAGTTATATTAGGACTCTATTTTATTTTTAATAGTTTCCTCAATTAGTTAAATTTGGATATTGTTGTCTTATGATAATATTTAGAATATCTTCAAGAGATTTTATAAGAGATTTAGTAAGAGATTTGATAAGAGATTTAGTAGGCTTGAATACTGATACTTAAAGAATAAAAAGGGGGGAGGGAGGAGAAATTAACAGATTTTCACACATGCCGCTCCCCCTTCTTCTCTTTCTTCTTCTTTGAGTTTTCATCCATGGCCCTGCATGGCTAAGTTTTTAATTGATTGAAGGAAATAGAAGCCTTGGAATCAATAAAACTGTGAGAACTAATTTATTTTTATTGTTCAATTTATGCTTTGAGTATAAGATGTTCTTCCGTGACTATTATCATGATTGTTTCGTCTAATTATTAGGAGGCTTACTAGTTTATTATTCGTTGCAATCTATTTTCAGATTAGATATCAAATCTATAATTGTTTGATCCCTATAATTTGTGAAGCAAATAAAATTTAATGATTTGCTACATAAAAAATTATTAGATCTTAAGAAGAATGCTTGAATAAATTAAATGCAACCGCTTTTGCTTATGTTGTTTAGTTTCATCGATCTCTCTATTTCTTAAAGATGCTACTAGATTAAGCCTTTAGCGCTTGTTTTAGGATGTTTAGTAGTTAGGGTTATTTAAATCGCTTGTTTTCTAATTAATAACAACTAAGGAGAGATAGGAAAGCAGTTCCAATGGTGAATATTCAAAGTGTGAATTGATATACTTGCATTGATGATTAGTTGTAAAATTTTGATGGTGGATGTTGACTTAGACCAAGGTTTTTTCTTTTGATTAATTTTGATAATTTAATTCAAATTTTTCCTTAGTTATTTTTCTTAAAATTATTTTCATTATACTCAAAACTCCCTCTATCCACATTCACGTAGTATAAAACTAGGCTAGATACTCTTCGTGAGAATGATACTTACTTGCACTACTACATATATTTTTAAGATTATACGTTTAATTTTTGGTTGCCTACGACAACACACCATAAAACATAAAATAAAATCAGTTTAACACATTTATATTTTCGCTATAAAGAAAAAACAAAAATCAGACTGAACCATTGAAGAATCTGACAACAACGTATCTTTATATTTTCTTGCTATGTCATAGACATAACTTACTTTCAATCCTAAGATCCCACCCTCCTAGAACTGCTGAACGAAGAGTGCAAAGTACAGGTGTTAGGCCAAATCGAAGCCTTGACTCCATTGAGCAAGACAAATAGGTGTCAATCATTTTAGTTGCGTTGTTGGAAGAGGGTAGTTTTGTGGAAATGGTGGTGTAGGTTGCCAATTATGATTCCTGAAGAAAAAGGTCATGGATGGAAATTACATTTGTTTGAGATTGAGTTAGCCTTATTTGGTTAACCTTTAGGGTGGAGTAATTTTGAAGGATGACAACAAGTGAAATACTAAAATAATTAATATGAATAAAAAATGTTAAAAAGATGTTTCAGAATGGATTTAAGAAAGTAATAAGATAAAGAGATAATTACAAAGTAGAGAGAAATTTATTCATAAGCTTATGAGATGTTTGAGAATGGGAAACTTTGAACTAGTTAGCTTGAACAAGAACTTGACAAAGCAATGACAAGAGAGAGACAAGAGGGTGAACTGAGAGCATCTCATATATCATGCCTGTAATAGTCTGCTTAGGCCATATTCTTATGGCTTGGTGCCTATGGTCCTTCCTATTCATGTTATGGGGTATTTATAGTGGATCATTGTCAGAAGGGATAAAAGACATTTATGAAAGAGGTTGTCTAGGTACAGTCCTAGAGACATGTGTTCATAGGTTCTATTTAGACAAGGTTACAACTTACAACAGTTTTACATGTTGGATAGTGACAAGTCAAATGGGGGGCATAAAGTTTTAAAGTCTAGTTATCATGGAGGTAGGATTAGGTTAATAGGTTGAATCAATTCCCTTTGGCTTTATCTTGTTGTCTTAGTTAGATTGAGATCTCAAAGTGCTTCATCTTGTGGCTCTCATGAAGTCTCGCCTTTTAAGGATTGAATGCCTTAAGGAGATAACCTCTGCCTAGAAGCCTTTCAAGCCATATCAGTCATCAGTGTTTCCAATAATGAGGTGTCTATGAGTTGTCCTAGGTGTCACCTTGCACCTAGGCTATTGTAGCTCATGATGGCCCTCTACCTGTCTTGGCCGTTTCCTGGTTATTTCTTGAGAAAGTCTAGTCAAGGTAGAACTTAGCCCTATATCACTTGGTTAGGGTGGAACCAAGACCCATATCATTAGCTTCCTAATTACACCCAAAGAATAATGCGGTAATTGTAACATAACGTTGAGGTGTTGATTCCACAAAGAGACAAATTAAAAGAATAGAAAAAGGAAATAAAGAAACTAAAGAAAAATATTAAATGATTAATGGTGAACAAGGATTAATTTTGAATGCAAATTAAAGTGAAGCAAAGTAAACAAATTGGTTTTCAATCATATGTAAGATGACTAAGATTCAGAATCCACAAAGATTAATTTTAACATTAACTATGTCAAATCATTATACCCAAATATTTTAACTCATGAACATCTAGCAACAAAGCATGTGATCACGGAAGATCTATTAATAAAGCACTAAAAATAATAATAAAGTGTATGTAAAATTTTCCTAATTAATAGTAAATTATCAAATCATCAAATGTATCCCTAATAAGAAATCACAATTGATATCCAACAATTACCACCAACATTCATATAACATAAATAAATTGCAAAGCATGAGAAAAGTATGACTAAACTCTTCTAAAAATTCATTCATATAATCTGATAGAAAAATAGAATCAATAATCATTAAATCCTAAAATTAGGTAACAACAATTCAACAAAGCAATGCTAAAATAACCACAGTTTCATCATCCCCTTAGTATGGAAAATTTAGTAAGACATAGTAAGATTAGAACACAACAAAATCATCTCTTTAATACTTTCCATTGCACGCAACTTGTTGTATTCTTTTCTGCATTGTGCTGCTTCGTCTTTTTCTTCCTTAATTTGTTTAGCATCCTCGTGCGACGCTCCACTATGTTGTTATCTCATTCTTCTTTTTTTCTTGAGTGGCGTGCCTTATTTCCAATATGTTTTTTCCTTTGTAGTGCTGTACATAATTGCTAATTCTCTATCTTCAATTTATATATCTTTTCCATCACCTTAGCATAATACAAATAGCCTAGGTCTTTTATGTATTTATTTTATTTATTTATTTGTTGTGGACCCAATTGAACTTTAGTCTTCTTGTCTATTCTTTGTTCAAATTTATGTACAAAATAAAATGATTAAATAGTGAGACTAAATTTATTAAAATAAATACAAGAATAGAAAAGTTATTTAGTTTATATATATATATATATATATATATTTATATATATATATATATATATATAAATTATTACTTATGAGTATTCCAAAGTAAATAGAAAACTCAATTTAAAAATACACATTAATTCTAATGATTTCTATTTGTATTTTAGCCCTTTAATCCAATAATGGGATATTTAGAGGGCACTTTCGTACACTCATCACACCTTTCAACTTGCTTATTGCTAGTCCCTAACAATTTATATGCAAAAGAGATGAAAGAGACTAATAAAATAATAAAATAGCCCATCAATTCACATTTTTTAGATTCACATATCCAAACAATCTTAGGAATTCAATAACCCTATCACATGCAACCTGTAGAGTGTGTGTGTGTGTGTTTCAAACTATATCCATTTAACTAGAGGCCCTAACACATGCAATATCAAGAACATCTTAAGCGAAAGGTTCAACTCCATAACTCACAGGTATAAAAGTGTTTTGTGTGAGGATTCTCTCTATGAAGTTGACAATGGGTGTACACACAGTCTCACGGATAATTAGGCAATTATGTACAAGCAACAAGTAAACATTGATCTTATGATAGGACCACTAACACATGAGACTTCCACCACTCGTTCCAAAAGCTTACTTAAGATCAAAATGGTTAACACAAAAGGTTGTAACATGACTTGGGTTCAGGGCTATAAAAAAATGAAAAGGATTCAAAAAATTCCAAGTACATACAAAAGGAGTCTTATTAAATATCTCAGTAGACCACACTTCTTACTTGATGTAGTCTTTAACTTTTCTGATCATCGAGTGATAATGCTTTTCCTTCTTCTTCATGTTCTTCTTTTTTTCTTCTTATTTTTTAACAATTTGATGAACAAACACACGCCACTTGGGTATTCTTACCATTTATTTTTTTTCTTTTTTTAAAACTAAACTCAAAAGAAAGAAAATACAAATTCCACACTTAATATACACTTGGAAGTAAAAAAGGTAGAAAAATTACTGTATAGGCTATATTCTAATGTGGAGAGGCATGAATAGTGTGGGCATATAAAAAGAAAAAGCTACATGTGTTTATTAGCTCAAAGTTGACTACTAGGGGTCTATGATGGAAAGGATTAGTTTGAAAGGCTCAAATGTTGATCCTAAGTTGACCTTTGTCATATCCCAAGTATATCCACCATTTTACTACAAACCATATAATGATGGTCTCAAAAGAAATGCCTAATTCATTAGATCAATGAATGCTTATCACAATTTACTACATTTATAAGCTCTCACTCTTCTCCAAAAATGAATACTTAAGCAAAAGAGCTCTCTACCTACATGTGTTAAATCACCATCTTACCACAAAGCTTAGATGAGTGCATTAGGGGTTATATGGATGCTTCAGCAAAAATGACTATGGTGGGTTTGATGAATTCACGAAGATGGCTATGAATGAGAATGAGTACATATGTGATAAGGATGCACGTGTGATGCAAATTTTAAAAAAAAGGATACATGAAAATATGCCACAGAGTTCCAACAAGCATTTTAAATACTAAATTTGCACCACCAATACCCCCAACTTAATTGAAACATTGTCCTCAAGTTTTAAGACTTAAAATTGAATAGGAACTAGCTAAAAAGGTATAATACACTTGATGAGTGACGTGGCTAGCTCGCTAAGCACCAAAGATGGTAACTTGAAATGACAAAATGAAACTAACCTGCAAATAAAAATAAAGAAAACAACAAAAAATAAAGGAAAATAAAGAAAATAAGAGAAAATAAAAACAAAACAAAACAAATAAAGAAAACATAGCTGCATAGTGTGGTCAAGGTTGATAGACCGGATCCACAAGTGGAATGTCTTCTATTTCCGGAACTTGCCTATCAATTAAAACTTTAAGATGTTGACCATTTACTTTAAAGATCTGACCATCCTTAGGATCCTCTATTTCTATTGTCCTATGTGCAAAAACATTCTTCATTATAAAAGGGCTGATCCACCTAGACCAAAGTTTTTCGGGATGCTTATAAAGTCTAGAATCATATAAGAACAATCGATCATTAGGCTTAAACGTTTTTCTCAAAATATTTTTATCGTGAAATACTTTTATTTTAGCCTTATAGATTCTAGAGTTCGCATAAACATCATTTCTTAATTCCTCTAATTCGGTCAGCTGAAATTTTCTAAGCTTACTTGCTTCTCCCATATCAAAATTGAAATGCTTGATGGCCCAATAAGCTCGATGTCAAACATCATAGGTAACTGGCAAAGCTTTCCAAAAATAAACCTATAAGGTGACATGCATAAGGGAGTTTTGAAAGTTGTTCAATGATGAACCACCAAAATCTCATGTTTTTACGGTTCAAAATCTTGGTTTTCATCATCTTTTAATCTTTTTGATTGAGATTTGTTATCAAGTTTTATTATATTTTTATTATTTTAAATTGTGTTCTTATTACGTATTTTATTTGTTTTTGATAGGTAAATACACATGGAACAAGACAGGACCCTTGAACAAGGAAGAAAAGCTGAAAATTGCATTCTGGAGGCCTAGCGCCTAGGTGCTCAAGACCAATGCCTAGGCCCCCACAAGGTAGAACAACACACAACTTTCTGGTATCCCAGTGCCCACCGCTCGATCGCGCATAGCAGCACTAGCCAAAAACACCCTCTGGTCATCCAGCGCTCAGGCACTGGGAAGTCTGCGCCCAGGCTCGCGCGTATAGCATTAGTGTACATTAGCCTTTGGTCGTCCAATGCTTAGGCGCCCAGAAGCTAGTGCCTAGGCACTGGATGTTATAACAACATATGAAATTTTGTTATAAATAGAAAAGTTAGCCACAATCCAGTGGCCGTCAGAGAGAGAAACGATGACACAAACCCTAATTTGGTGTGAGCGCATCTAGGCTTGAAGATTAGGAATTTTCTTCAACCTTCCCACCTATCTTCCAAGGAGTTTGTTGAATTCTTCTATTTGGTTTCTTCTTTCTCCATGTGTAACAAAACCACTTTTGTTAGGGTGATGATGAATCTTATTCTTGAATGATGTAAACTTATTATTGTGTTTAATCTATGTTTTTATTTCATGATTTATGTGTTATCTCTTCTCTTAATGCTTTTCTAAATCTGATCAATTTGAGAATATTTTTGGGTTTATGTATGATTTAGGAAAATTGAGCACAAACCTAGAACTTATGATAAACACTTCAATTTTTGTAATTGCTAAGAATGGACGTTGTGGATTGAGTAGTCTTGTTTTTAATTATCTCATTTTTTATAAAGCCTTCTCTATTTGGAGTTATACTATGGAATTTGTTAATTCTAAATAGTGTGAAGAAGATTAATATACTAAGGGATTTGATATTAATTAATTTTGGGAATTAACCATAAATCATTGAAATAAAACTTGATTAAACTAATATTTGAAATTGCATCACAAGAGTTCAAGTAAAATTTAAACCATAACACTTTGATACCATTGTCTTTCACCCTTAATTTTATTCTTGATATTTTTAATTACTTTCTTTTTAGTGTTTTGTTTTGATTTACATTCTTATTAATTCTCATATTTTTGATAGCTTAAATAGTGTCAATTTAATGAACTTAGTAATTGACAACATAATTCTTGTGGGAATGATACTCTACTCACTCTTTATTACTTTTGCGATTTGGTGCACTTGCCAATATCACAATAAGTTTTTTGACGTCGTTTCCAAGGATTATTGTTTGTCAATATTAAATAGTAGTTAAAAAGATACTAATTTAAGAATTTATTTGTCTTTATTTAATTTTATTTTTAATTGATTTTTTTCTTCACTTCACTATTGTTTGCTTGTTTATTTATGCGAGGTATTGTGAATTCAGAAGAATTACTTTTTGATCCAGAAATCAACAAAGCAGAAAGAACAAATAGAAAAGCAGACATAAAAAGAAAAAGAATTGAAGGAGAAAACATACCTGAAAATAACGAAGAATGTAGATGCACGTTGGCTAACTATGCAACTCCATCTGATGAAAGGGTTACCACCAATATAGTGCAACCTGCCATACAGGCCAACAATTATGAGATTAAACTAGCTCTTTTATAGCTAGTGCAATAGGATCAGTTTTGGGGAAGTCAGTTAGAAGATCCAACTTGCACATTACTAATTTCTTGCAGCTCTATGACACTATCAAATATAATGGAGTAAGTGATGATGCTATACGATTAAGAATTTTTCCATTCTCTTGGAGGGATAAAGCTAAAAGTTGGCTATAAGCCCAACCAGAAGGAAACATCACAACTTAGGATGATTTAGTTAGTAAGTTCCTCACTTAATATTTCCCTTCATCAATGTTCGTGAAGATGAGGAGTGAAATTGCTTGTTTCACTCAGAATCAGAGGAAATTTTTATACGAAGCATGGGAAAGATTCAAAGAATTGTTGAGAAAATGTCATCATCATGCTTTTGAAGTTTGGCAATAGGTTCAAATATTTTATAATAGTTTGAATCATTCTACTAGACTTATGGTTGATGCATCTACAGGTGGGTCTCTATATACTAAAACTCTTGAAGAGGCCCAAGAATTGTTCGAAACAATAGCTATAAATGAATACCAGATGCCTAGTGGAAGAGCATTGATTAAATAGGGAGTGATGGAGCTTGGCATTCTTGATGCCATACTTGCACAGAATAAGAGTCTCTCACAACAAATCGCCAACCTCACTAAACAAATTGGTAATATGCAGGTGAGTTCAGTTAACCATCAAGCTCTAACTTGGGATTTCTGCGGAGCTAATCATGCTAATAGTGACTGCAAGGTAAGCAATTCAAGTGTTATTTCTCAAGAGTAGGTCAATTACATAGGTAATTCCTCAAGACCCTAAGGTAATCCATACTCGAATACATACAATTCAGGATGGAGGAATCATCCCAATTTCTCTTGGAATAATCAAGTGGTACCACTGAATTCTCAACCAAAGAAGAAAATGCCTCTAGAGATTGCACTTGAGAAACTTTCTCAATAGATCTCTTCTTTTGTGCAACAAATTTCCACTTTTATACAGGAAATAAAGGTAAATTTTCAAAATCAATGAGCACCTATTCGAAGTTTGGAAATACAAGTAGGGTAGATAGCAAGACAACTCATAGAAAGGGCTTCAGGTACTTTACCAAATGATACAGTAGTTAATTCGAAGGAGCAGTGTTAAGTAATCACTTTGAGAAATGGCAAGACTTTGGAAGGACAAGTGAAAAAAGCACCTAGCTCATCAAGAATTTAGAAAAAAAAAAGATGATATTCCTACTGAAGATGTCTTAATTCAAGCTGACAATGAAGAAGATGAGGTTGAAAAGGAACAACCAAAGGAGGAACAACCTAAGTGGTAGAGAAAGAAGAAAGATCTTGAGCAGAACACAATATATGAACCATCACCATATGCCAAGATCACATTCCTGCAGATGTTGAAGAATGAGACTCAAGAGAGGCAATTCTTGAAGTTCTTAGATGTCTTCAAGAAATTGCAAATAAATATGCCTTTTGCCGAAGTTCTTGAATAGATGTCCTTTTATGCAAAGTTCATGAAAAAGTTGTTATCAAAGAAGAGAAAGCTCAAGGAAAATGAGACATTGATACATAGGAGTGCAGTGCCATAATTAAGAGGAAACTGCCACCTAAATTGAAAGATTCAGGTAGTTGCACCATTCCTTGACTATTGGGAAGCTGAATATTGGTAAAGCTCTATGTGATTTTGGGGCAAACATAAATCTCATGCCGATATCTAGGATCCACAAGCTGGGAATTAAAAAGGTGAAATAAACAATGATCTCCTTTCAACTAGCAGATCTATATATCAAACACCCATACGGTATAGTTGAAAATGTGTTAGTTAAGGTAAACAAATTCATTTTCCCAGTTAATTTTGTGGTGTTGGATATGGAAGAGGACATTGACATTCCTCTCATTCTTGGAAGACTATTTTTGATAACTTTAGGAGCTGTGATTGATGTACCTAAGGGTAAGATCATCTTGAGGGTGGATGGAGACTATGTGACAATCAATGTCTTCGGGGATGCTAAATCTTCCTTAATACCAAATCTCTATACCCTTGTCAATATCATTCAAGCTAAAAAGCATAAAACCTTGGCTGTCAAATGTAACATCCTCTTTAACATGTTAGACTTGTAATTAGTTACAGAGGTAACTTAATACTTGCTTAACATGCTTGGTTAATTTTGTTGCAATCTGAGTTAGTTTAAGCACTTTGCTGCAAGTTGAAAGGTGAAAAGTAGCTTAAAATGACCCAAATATTAGCATACATGGTATAGCTAATGAAAATATATGTGAATAATTTATTTCTAAGTCACAAATAAGTATCCTATGATGTAGTTAAAGTTTGAGAATAATCAGAATTTATTTGGTATTTTTAAGCATACTGATTGTGTGTTTTAATGCCAGATTGACTAGTCACAATATGGAAAATTATGATACTAGTGCAATGACTTTTTTTAATGAATCTTAGTATTTATTTTAAAGTTGTTGGAACTTAGAAAACTTGATTTAGCTAAAGTTCAGTGTTTTTAGCAAATTAAGAAATACAAGTGTTATAACACTCCACGGTTACAGCCACTTATTTAGACTTCTTTTATGTGACTTTGTTGTTCATAATACTCACTTTTTCTCTTCTCTTCATGGCTGGACAGAAATAGCTCCAAGGGAGGAAGCTTTGGATGGTGACAAGGAGAGTAAGAAGCATAAGAAGAAGGGGAAATCAAAGTCTAGAAGTTGAAGATCAATTTTACAACTTCAAGGTAGCATTAAGGCAGCTTAATATTGAGATATAATATGACAAAATGAGTTATTGTGGTGTTTTAAGTGATTTTCTTGTTTGGATAAGTTTTAAATGTGGTTTATGACTTGTTCATGCTAAGAGTTTGGATTAGAAACTAAAAATTCTCCATTTGGACATAAAATGCTCTAAGTGTTGATTTTAGGAGTTTGGATGAGTGATTTAGTGTCTTAATCCATTTTTGATAAAATCATTTAGTGTTTTATGTTACCCTCATGTTTGTGAACTTGTTTGAGACTTAAGATCCCCAAGAAACGAATTTAAAGAGATCAAATTTCGTATTTTGTTTCGATGGAATAATACCCAGTTCTTTAGAATTTTACAAAACCTGGTTTCTACTACTTGTGCCGTAGTGCAAGGTTTGGCACACCACGACGCGTGTTCAATGCCAGTTTTAGTATTGAAACCTGAGAGCAGGGCACTGTGGCTTGACCATGTTTGTGCCGCGGCGTGAGCTCCAAGATTTTCCAACATTGTGGTTTTGATGTTTTAAAATTTCTTATGTGATGGGATCACTTATATATGCTTGTCTAAGTGTGTTAAGGCACAAATGGGGGGAGGGGAATTCTTAGAGAGAATGACCACTTTGCATATAAAAGATTGTGTGAAACTTTAGGTGAATCTTTGAGTCTAGAATGCCTTAGGAATATATCTAAGACCTTGCACAACATGAGGTTGTCTTGGAAATCACTTGTGAAGTGATGATGTGAGGTTCTAGGTATGAGAATGCTAGTGACATGGTTCTTGCTATTTCGTTGGATAAGTGAGGCTAAAATTCCCATGTTCTAGTGTTTAATATATAGCTCGGATATTTGGTTTTCAAACTTGCTATTTACTTGTTTCCTATGTATTGTGACCTTAGTAGTGTGCACAACCATATGACCTGAGAATGAGGTGTTGGATCTAAATTCTCCTTGCATTTATGCTTGCATGGTCAGGGTTACTGGTATGGGGGTGACAATAGTACACTTATGCAATGAGGGGAAAGTGTCTACCTATTACCAAATGAGTTTATGCTTTTAGGCTTATCTTGCTCTGTATATACAAGAAACAGTGGTTTCTAGGAAATAAGTAAGTAGCTTGTGTTTCTAAAATTTAAAATCTGCATTGGTATTGTACATCCATAATATTTGGACATTGTTTGAGCATAGTCATACTTCATAACATAAAGTGTTGCATGTTTGACAATTGTATGGGCAATTGTCTTTGCTGAACCAATTAATTATTTGGTTGTTCGTTTAATAGTATCTTAGGATTGTATGGATGATTCTTTGATATTATTTTTTTATCGGATATTCTGTTAGATCAAATGTATTTCTGTGTTTAGTTGATTTATTTGTTATAAATGATTAACTGCTAGTCTTTGTATGCTTATACTGAGAAATTATGATTTCTCACTCCTGTGTTCCATGTAAATTTAGGTGAAGTCCTTAAAAAGGGAAAGGACAACAAAAAGAAGAAGCATGAGGCTTAGTTTAACAACTTTATTTTTTTTTGAATCAGATTGTATTTTTGTACTTTTTTGGTTATTTGTAAAAGCTTATGTATATAGTATAGCTTGTTAGCCAGTGATGTTTGTATATATGACCTTTTTATCATTCGTGGCTCTCTATAATAACTATGTAAGTTATTATGGATTTTTATTTTTTTTACATTTTTAGAAATGACATGCTTATTGCAATTTATTTTGAAATATTCCATTTATTTTACAATAATTCATATTAGGGTGTTACATTATGGTATCAGAGCAGTTCATCCTATTGAGCTAGGGTGTGGATTGACTATGCTTAGGCATGTTTAGGAGTTCCTATTTATATTGTGCATTTCTTTATCTCTTGTGTGAGATGTTTGATTGAATTATATGACTTGCCTTTGATATGTCTATTTTAGCTACTGTTGCACGGTTACATGATATTGGGATTAGCTACCTCAATATGTAGTGTTTTGTGTTTACAGTAAACTATAGCAGCACTAGGGCATTCACATAGGAGCAGGAACAAGAACTCTAGAAATGAAAGCCCTGACATGGTTGGAGCCTTTATGGCAATGGCTAAGGCAATGAGAGAGCAAACAGCCGCTACTGCCACCGCAATGCGAGAGCAAACTTCGGCAACAACTGAAGCTATTAGAATCAGCTGCGACAATAAGGATGATTGAGAGAATAAGTATTACTCAACATCAACCACCTACACCATCACTAGTCCACCAAGGGCAACCACACCAAACGGTAGCTGGGAGGAATCAGACTTTCCAAGACCTCTCAGAGTTTAGGAAATCAAATCTATCTTCTTTTAATGGGGAGTACAACCCAGTCAGAGCTGAGGGTTGGCTCATAGAGATGGAGAAGATCTTCACTCTCATGGCTTCCTCAGACGTGCATAAGGTGTTTTTTGCTTCGTACATGCAGGAGGGTGAGGCAGAGGATTGGTGGGTGGATACCAAGAGAGCTCTTAAGGCTTCAAGGACTCATGTGACATGGGGAATCTTTAGGATTCATTTTTGAGGAAAATATTTCCACGAAACCTTTATAATTCCAAAGAGATGGAATTTCTCAAGTTGGAACAAGGGGATATGTCTATTGGCCAGTACGTGGTCAAATTCAATGAATTGTCTAAGTTCACTTCTTGTATCAAACTTAACCTAAATGAATCATGGAAGTGTGTTAAGTTTGAGGAAGGATTGAGGGAGGACATTCAGAATGCCATCCAACCTTTGAAATTTAAGACTTTGAAACTTTGATTAACAAGTGCCGAATAATCGAAGGGCGTTCTAAGAAGTTTTCAATGGAGCCTAAGTCACAAGATCTTCAAAAAGGAAGACTGGTGATGACAAGTTCAAGAAAAGACCTTCTAAATCTAGCTTTACTCAGGACAAGGGTAAGCAGGTTCAGAAGGAGTTTGTAGGACCTAAGTGTGCCAAGTGTGATAAACAGCACAGAGACTGGCCTTGGTAGGTGTGCTATATTTGTGGGAAACTTGGGCATTTTGCAAAGGAGTGTCCATCAAAGAAAGAAATTGCGCTTACCCAAAAACCACAAGCCAGAGGAAGAGTTTATACTTTAGGTGGTGAATAAGTGACTCAATCTTCCGATCTTATCGATGGTAAATGCATTATTCCCGATCATCTTTTAACTGTGTTGTATGATTTAAGAGCATCCCACCCCTTTATTTCAAATGATTGTGTGAATGAGCTAAATTTACCTGTGTCTGAAGTTTCATATGACTTATCTGTATCTACGCCTACTGGTAAACTAGTTATAACATCCAGAGTGTGTCTTGGTTGTTGTGTAAAGGTAGAAGATAGGATTTTTAGTGTAAACCTTGTCTGTTTGCCTCTTGTAGATATTGATGTCATTCTTGGCATGGATTGGTTGTCAACCAACCATGTAGTGTTGAACTGTTCAGATAAATCTCTAGTTTTCTTATCAGATATACCTACTAGAGTTGTTCTATCCGAGTCTGTATATCTCAATGCGAATCAAGTTAATCTTTTTTTGGAGGAGGGATCTCTAGGATATGTTCTCTTGTTTTCACTAAATGCTGAGGTTGAGAAAAGCCTAAGTGAAATACATGTGGTGAGTGAATATGCTGAAGTTTTCCCAAGTGACATAGTGGAGTTGCCACCCGAGTGGGAAATAGAGTTCTCTATAGACTTAGTGCTTGAGACGAGACCTATCTCTATAGCACCTTATAGAATGGCACCACTAGAGTTAGTAGAACTCAACCAACAAATCGAGGATTTATTGGATAAGCAATTCATTAGGCCGAGTGTTTCTCCATGGGGAGCACCTGTGCTTTTAGTGAAGAAAAAACATGGTATCATGAGGTTCTCCGTGGATTACAGACAGCTGAACAAGGTGACCATTAAAAACAAGTATCTATTGCCTAGGATAGACGATCTTATAGATCATCTTAGAGGAGCTGCAATTTTCTCAAAGATTGGTCTTAGGTCCGATTATCATCAGATAAGGGTTAGGGAAGAGGATATCCCTAAGACAATTTTTAGAACTACGTATTGGCATTATAAGTACCTCGTGATGTCCTTTGGGTTAAGAATGCATCGACAGTGTTCATGGATTACATGAATTGGATCTTTAGACCCTACTTAGATTAATTTGTTATGGTGTTTATTGATGATATCTTGATCTATTTTAAGGCAATGGAGTAGTATGAACAACATCTGAGGATAGTGTTGGAGACCCTTAAGGAGAATATGTTATTTGCCAAGCTATCTAAGTGTGAGTTCTAGCTTTCACAAGTGCAATTTTTAGGACATGTGATATCTCAAGGTGGGATTTTTATGGACCTAAGCAAGGTTGATACAGTGTTGCAGTGGGAGAGACCCACCACTATGACCAAGATCTGAAGCCTCATAGGCTTAGCGGGGTACTATAGAAGGTTCATAAAGGGTTTTTCTCAATTAGCACTACCCTTGACTAGATTGACTAGTAAAGGTTGTTCTTTCGAATGGACTCTAGCTTATGAGAGTAGTTTCCAAGAGCTTAAAGTGAGGTTGACTACTACACTAGTGTTGGTAATTCTAAATCCTTTGGAGAACTTTGAGGTATATTGTGAGGCTTCAAAGATGGGTTTGGTTTGTGTTTTGATGCAACATAGGAGAGTTGTTGCCTATGCATCACGACAGTTGAGACCTCATAAGGAGAACTACCCTACTCATGATATGGAGTTAGCTGTAGTAATGTTTGCCCTAAAGGTTTGAAGACCTTACTTGCATGGAGTTCAATTTGAGGTGTTCAATGATCATAAGAGTTTGAAGTACTTATTTGATCAGAAAAAGCTGAACACGAGACAACGAAGATGGATGAAGTTTTTGAAAGATTACGACTTTGAGTTAAAGTACCATCCGGGTAAAGCTAATGTGGTGGCTGATGCAGCGAGTAAAAAAACCCTACATGTGTCCCAGATGATAATCCAAGAGAGTGAATTTCTTGAGAGTTTTAGAGACATAAGTCTTTCAGTAACTATGTTACCACAGTCTTACTGTGAGTCGAGTGGACATAGTGAGTGACTTTAGGACTTAGATATTGGAAGCTTAGAAGGAAGATGAGACTCTTAGTGATGTAAGTGCCCGGATCTTTTTAGGTAATCTTGGAGAATTTGATATATTAGATAATGGGATGGTCAAGTTTAGAGGTAGACTTTGCATTCCTCGTGAATTCGGAATTAAGGAAATGATCCTTGAAGAAGCTCACTGTAGTCAGTACATTATCCATCCCAGGGCCACTAAGATGTATCAAGACTTGTAGAAATTGTTTTGGTGGTTTGGTATGAAGAAGGACGTAGCTGAGTTTGTGTCTAGGTGTCTAACATGTTAGAAGGTCAAGATAGAACACCAGAAACCCTCTGGACCTCTTCAATCTTTTGTAATCCCTGAGTAGAAATGGGATAACATCACAATAGATTTTGTGATGGACTTGCCAAGGACTCATTTAGGATTTAATGCAATATGAGTTGTAGTGGATAGACTAACCAAGTCTGCCTATTTTATACCCATTAGAGCAAACTACTCTATGGATAGACTTGTCCAGTTATACCTTCAGGAGATAGTTAGGATTCACGATATACCCCTTAGTATAGTTTCTGATAAAGACCCTAGATTTACATCTAGATTTTGGAGAGCCTTGCAGAAAGCTTTCGGAATAAAGCTTAGTTTAAGTACAAAATATCATCCACAGACTGACAGTCAATCAGAAAGGACTATTCAAACCCTTGAGGATATGCTAAGAGCATGTGTGCTAGAGCAGAAAGGGAGTTGGGATAAGTTTTTACCCTTAGTGGAGTTTTCCTACAATAACAGTTTTCATACTAGCATAGGTATGACACCATATGAAGCACTTTATGGTAGAAAGTGTAGGTCCTCTTTGTGTTGGTATGGGGTTGGAGAAAAAATCATTCTAGGTCCTAATTTGGTACAATAGACCACTGATCAGATTAAAATGATCCGAGATAGGTTAGTTATGGCTCAGAGTAGGCAGAAGAGCTACGTTGATAAATGAATAAGACCTCTTGAGTTCAGTGATGAAGATCATGTATTCTTGAGAGTCACTGCAATAACTGGGATTAGTAAAGTATTGAGAACACAGAAGTTGAACCCTCGTTTGATTGGTCCCTACCAGATCCTAAAGAGAATTGGACCCATAGCCTACCAAATTGCACTTTCACATAATTTGTCAAACCTCTATGATGTCTTCCATGTGTCACAGCTTAGGAAGTATAATCCAGATCCTTTACATGTCATAAGAAATGAATCTGTGTAATTAAGAAAGGATTTGTCTTATACTATGCAGCCGATGAGGATCGTGGACAGAGGGGTCAAAGAGCTTAGAGGTAAGCGGATTCCTCTAGTGAAGATTCTTTGGGATGGTGTTAGCTTTGAGGAGGTGACTTAGGAGTTGGAGTCCCACATGTAACAAGATTACCTACAATTGCTTATATAAGGTAAGTAATTATGGGGACAAAATTTTAAAAAGGGGAGAGAAATGTAACATCTTCTTCAATATGTTAGACTTGTAATTAGATACAACGGTAGCTTAATACTTGCTTAACATGCCTAGTTAATTTTGTGGCAATCTGAGTTAGTTTAAGCACTTTGTTGGAAGCTGAAAGGTGAAAAGTAGCTTAAAATGACCTAGATATTAGCATATATGGTGGCTTAGCTAATGGAAATAGATGTGGATAATTTATTTCTAAGTCACAAATAAGGATTCTGTGATGTGGTTAACGTTTGAGAATAATCAGAGTTTATTTGGTATTTTTAGGCATACTGGTTGTGTGTTTTAATACAGATTGACTAGTCACAAATATGAAAAATTATGATATTGGTGAAATGACTTTTTTAATGAATTTTAGTATTTATTTTAAAGTTGTTGAAACTTGAAAAACTTGATTTATCTAAAGTTTAGTGTTTTTAGTAGATTGGGACGTACCAATATTATAACTAAAGGCCTAAAACACTCCACGGTTACAACTATTTGTTTGGACTTCTTTTGTGTGACTTTGCTGCTCATAATACTCACTTTTTCTCTTCTCTTCATGGCTGGACAGAAACAGCTCCAAGGGAGGAAGCTTTTAGTGGTGAAAAGGAAAGCAAAAAGCATAAGAAGAAGGGGAAATCCAAGGCTAGAAGTTGAGGATCAGTTCTGCAACTTCAAGGTAGCATCAAGGCATTTTGAAGGTAGGGGTTCTTGAGCTCAAAACTTCATTCCTTCTCATTTTTCATGTTTAGGCTATTTGAGATCTAATATGTCAAAATGAGTTCTTGTGGTGTTTTAAGTGATTTTCTTGCTTAGATAAGTTTTAAATGTGATTTATGACTTGTTCATGCTAAGAGTTTGGATTAGAAACTAAAAATTCTCCATTTGGACCTAAAATGCTCTAAGTGTTGATTTTAGGGATTTGGATGAGTGATTTAGTGTTTTGATCAATTTTTTATGAAATTAATTGGTGTTTTTTGTTTCCCTCATGTTTGTGAAATTCTTTGAGACTTAAGATTACCAAGAAACGAATTTGAAGAGATCAAATTTCGTATTTTGTTCTAATGGAACAGTACCTGGTTCTGTAGAATTTTGCAGAACCTGGTTTTTGCTACTTGCCCCGTGACGTAAGGTCTGGCACGTCGCGGCTCATGTTCGATACCAGTTTCAATATTGAAAGCCGAGAGCAAGGCGCTGCAGTGTAGCCGTGTTTGTGCCGCAACGTGAACTCTAGGATTTTCCAACATTGTGATTTTGATGTTATAGAATTTCCTAAGTGATGGGATCACACAAATATGAATTCCTAAGTGTGTTGAGGCATAAATGGGGTTAAATTCTTGGAGAGAATGACCACTTTGCATATATAAGAATGTGTGAAACCTTAGGCGAAGCTTTGAGTCTAGAATGCCTTAAGGTTATATCTAAGACCTTACATAACATGAGGTTATCTTGAAAATCACTTGTGAAGTGATGATGTGAGGTTCTAGGTATGAGAATGCCAGTGACATGGTTCTTACTACTTTGTTGGATAAGTGAGGCTAAGATTCCTATATTTTAGTGTTTAATATGTGACTCAGATATTTGGTTTTCAAACTTGGTATTTACTTGTTTCCTATGTATTGTGACCTTAGATGGTGTGCGCAACCTATGACCTGAGAATAAGGTGTTGGATCTAAATTCTCCTTGCATTTATGCTTGCATGGTCAGGGTTACCGGTATAGGGGTGGTAATAGTACTCTTACGCGATGAGGAAAAAGTGTCTACCTATTACCAAGTGGGTTTGTGTTTTTAGGCTTATCTTGCTCTGTATACACAACAAACAGTGGTTTCTGGGAAATAAGTAAGTAGCTTGTGTTTTTAAGCTTTAAAATCTGCATTGGCATTGCACATCCATAATATTTGGACGTTATTTGAGCAAATCATACTTCATAACATAAAGCATTGCATGTTTGACAATTGTATGGGCAGTTGTCATTGTTTAACTGATTGATTGTTTGGTTGCTCGTTTGATAGTATCTTAGGATTGTATAGGCGATTCTTTGATATTATTGTTTATCGGATATTTTGTTACATCAAATGTATTTTTGTGTTCAATTAAATTATTTGTTATAAATGATTAACTGTTGGTCTTGGTATACTTATACTGAGAAATTGTGATTTCTCACCCCTATGTATTCCATGTAAATCTAGGTGAAGTCCTTAAAAAGGGAAAGGACGACAAAAATAAGAAGCAATTGGCTTAGTTTAGCAGCTTTATTTTCTTTTGAATTAGATTGTATTTTTGTACTTTTTTTATTGTTTATAAAAGCTTATGTATACAGTATAACTTGTTAGCTAGTGATGTTTGTATATACGACCTTTTTATTATTCGTGCCTCTCTATAATAACTATATAAGTTACTATAGGTTTTTATTTTTTTTGTATTTTTAGAAATAACATGCTTAATGCGATTTATTTTAAAATATTCTGTTTATTTCACGATAATTAGTATTAGGGTGTTACATCAAAGACCTCCTACCATTATACAATGTTGAAGTTAACCTTCCTAAAACTTAAGTTATTGAAACAGAGAATGGCCATCCCATGATCCATAAATTTATGCAAACTGGTCTTTTATTTGTTAATCAATTGACGCTGCTATGGCCTAGCGGAATCTATCATGCTAAGGCGCATTTAGGGCAAACAATCCCAACTAGAGTTCAAAATGCCTTTGGAGGCATTTCCAATGTCATTGACCAAGGATGGAAGCATTGCTTTGAAAATGGGAAGGAGTCATCCCATTTCTCTTGTTTTAAGCCACCTTGAACAAAAGGAAACGTCAAGCTAATGATGTTAAACAAGCACTTTTTGGAAGGCAACCCAAATTTCTTTTTCCTTTGTTTTACTTTATTGTATTTTTTTTAAATTAGTTGTTTTGAGTATTTGATTTGTCTTTTTAATTAGTGTTTGTGAACTCTCCCCTTCAAATTTGAGTTGATTGTTTTGGTTAGTTATTCTAGATCTTGATGAGTTTGGAGGCCTTCCAGTCTACATCCCAATGAGCCATATGATGAGGAAGAAGATGATCCAAAGGAAGATGATGAGGAACAGGATTGATCAGACTGCCAAACCATAAGCTTTTCTTGACCCTCCACTTTTATTTTACTATTTTTTCTTTCCTATCCATTATTTGCATATAATTTTTTGCACAGTGGGGGCACTATTTATCTCAACTTTGGGGGAGAGCTTTGCTATTCTTATTTTTTTGTTCAATTTTTTTCCTGCTATTTGTTAGTATTTTGTTTTGAGTTATTGTTGAAACTGAGTATACTAGTTTATTGAATTGAATATCTGACGATTGCTTGAACTGTAGATTGACCTCTTTTCTTGGAATATCGCATGAGAATTCAGGAGTTACATTTATTTCTATTACTTTAATTATGTATGATTGTATTTCCCATCTTTATATTTGATGGACCTTGGAATATGATTGTATGTCAAGCTTAGAGAACTTTAGGGGAATGCATGTGTGTGGATTACTTGCATCTAGAAGTTGTTAGATTCTCTCTTGAGGTGAAATCCTAGGAAATGCATAAACAAGGAAATGATAAGGGCATTCTTTGGACCATTTGAGCCTTTTAAGCTAACTTGTAAACATAGTATATCCCTAGGTCCCTTTTGTAGCTTTGTGTGTTTGGCATCTATTTCTTTTCTTTTAACCACATTTTCCTTTCCCATTACCTTAGTAATTGGCCTCTATTTCTCCATGGAATATAGGTGGGAAGGTTGAAGAAAATTTCTAATCTTCAAGCCTGGATGCGCCCACACTAAATTAGGATTTGTGTCGTCCCCAGTAATGGCGCCAAAAACTTGTTGTGATATTGACAAGTGCACTAAATCACAAAAGTAATAAAGAATAAGTAAGATATTGTTCCCACGAGGATTATGTTGACAATTACTAAATTCGTTAAATTGACATTATTTAGGCTATCGAAAATATGAGAATTGATAAGAAAGTAAATTAAAGATAAACACTAACAAGAAAATAATTAAAAATATCAAGAATGAAATCAAAGGTGAAAGATAATGGTATCAAAGTGTTAGGGTTCAGATTTCACTCGAACTCTTTTGATGTAAATTCAAATATTGATTTAATCAAGTTCTATTTCAATGATTCATGGTCAAATTCCCAAAATTAATCAATATCTAATTCCTTAGTATATTAATCATCTTCACACTATTTAAAGTTAACCAATCCCTTAGTATAACCCCAAATAGAGAGAGGGAATTAAAAGCAAGATCACACAACCCTCAACGTCTATTCCTAGCGATTGTAAAAATTATGGTATTTATCACATATTCTAGGTTAGTGCATAATTTTCTCAAATCATACATTAACCCTAAAATTATTCCTAAATTGATCAAGTTTAGAAAAGCATTAAGAAAATAGATAAACACATAAATCATAAAATAGAAACATAGATTAAACACAATAATAGGTTTATATCATAAAGAACAAGATCTATTATCACCCTAACAAAAAAGGTTTAGTTACACATAGTAAAAGAAGAAAACACAAAGAAGAATTCAACAGCCATTAGAGAGAGAAGCGACAACTCTGGATTGATCTTTTTTCTTGGGATATCACATGAGAATTCAGGAGTTGCATTTATATGTATTACTTCAATTATGTACGAATGTATTTCCCATCTTTATGTTTGATGGACGTTAGAATATGATTGCTTGTCAAGCTTAGAGAATGTTTATGGGAATGCATGTGTGTGGATTACTTGCATCTAGAAGTTGTTAGATTCTCTCTTGAGGTGAAATCCTAGGCAATGCATAATCAAGGAAATGATAAGGGCCTTCTTTGGATCGTTTGAGCCTTTCAAGCTAACCTGTAAACACAGTATATCCCTAGGTCCCTTTTGTAGTCTTGTGTATGTTTGACCTCTATTTCTTTTCTTTTACCCACATTTTTCTTTCTCCTTTACCTTATAATAAATAAATAAATAAATATTCATCTCTTACACACCATTTGTTGAGTGCATATCATGTATTATTTTATTATTCAAGTTTTAGTTATTTTTGTGCATGAAGTATTCAAGGAGCTATATATATATATATATATATATATATATATATATATATATATATATGTATAAAAGAGAAAGAAAGTCCACCCAATATGTTGCAAAAAAATAAGTTTGGGGATGGAGGTCATAAAAAAAGTACAAAATAAAGTGTTGATTCTTATGCTTCGTTTTGCACTTGTTCATTATTTCTATGGCTTGGATTTTGAAATGTGCATGACTATATATCTCAACTTTTATTTTATTTGTTCTACCCCTTCTTTCTTAACCCTTACCCTTTGCCTTATATCACAAGCTTTGTAAAGTCCCTTTTGACCCTTGGTTATGTGTTGTTTATATTAGTGGAGAGATAGATGAAAAAAAACTTATGAATGCGGGTCTGAAATGTATTTGCATTTTTATAAGCCCATCCGGGATTGTACTTCATTAATAGGAATTGATCTTACATTTATGTTTATGAGAAGTCATTTATAAAAAAAAGTTGCATGCTAGAGTCGATATAACAATTGAATTATACATGTGTGACACTTTGAAATGAGATTGTGAAGTGATTTTTGAGGATATGAATGATTTTCAATAACCGGTATTACTCTGTTTGAGTTTGCATGTTTCAAGTTTTCTAGTTGTTTATTTTTATATTTTTATTTTTAATTCTCTTTCTTTCTGCTTGAGGACAAGCAAAATCTTAAGTTTAGGGGAGTGATGAATCTCCAAAATCTCATGTTTTTATAGTTCAAAATCTTAGTTTTTATCCTCTTTTAATCTTTTTTATTGAGATTTGTTATCAAGTTTTATTATCTTTTTTTATTTTAAATTGTGTTCTTGTTAAGTGTTTTATTTGTTTTTGATAAGTAAATACATATAAAAGAAGATTGGATGCTTGAACAAGGAAGAAAAGCTGAAAATTGCATTATGGTGGCCCAGCTCCTAAGTGCCCAGAAGGTAGAACAACATATAACTTTTTGGTGTCCCAGCACCTAGGTGTTAGGAAGTTAACGCTAGCCAAAAACACACTCTAGTTGTCTAGCGCTCAGGCGTTGGGAAGTCAGTGCCCAGGTGCGCGTGCATAGCATCAGTGTACATTAGCCTCTGGTCATCCAACACTCAGGCACCCAGAAGCTAGCGCTGGACGTTATAACAACATATATAATTTTGTTATCAATAGAAAAGTTAGCCACAATTTAGCGGCCGTCAAAGAGAGAAGCGAGGACACAAACCCTAATTTGGTGTGGGCGCATCCAGGCTTGAAGATTAAGAATTTTCTTCAACCTTCCCACCTATCTTCCATGGAGTTTGTTGAATTCTTCTGTTTGTTTTCTTCTTTCTCTATGTGTAACTAAACTTCTTTTGTTAGGGTGATGATGAATATTGTTCTTGGATGATGTAAACTTGTTATTGTGTTTAATCTATATTTTTATTTCATGATTTATATTTTTATCTATTCTCTTAATACTTTTCTAAATTTGATCAATTTGGGAATGATTTTTGAGTTTATGTATGATTTAGAAAAAATTGTGCACGAACCTAGAACTTATGATAAACATATCAATTTTTGCAATCATTAAGAATAGACGTTGTGGGTTGAGTGGTCTTGCTTTTAATTCCTTTGTTTTTGATAAAGCGTTATCTATTTGGCGTTATAATAAGGCTATGTTTGGATTGGTGGGATTGAGTGGAATGGAACGGAATGAGATGGGATGGAGATAAGTTCCATTGTTTGATTATGTTAAAAAAATGATGGAATGGGATGGAAGTTAGTGTAACACCCACCGTAGGGTATCACATTTAAGATTAATCCTAATAAAACTTACCCAAGTTGTAAAAGAATTAGTCTTGTAAAAATGTCAATTTTAAAATTTCATTTGCGGAATAAAATAAAATAAGTAAACTGAATTTAAAACATTAGTAAGACTTCGTAATAAACACACCAAAATATATATACATTAATATTACAAACTTTGTCCAAATAATTTACATAAATACAACCCTGTTTCAAAAGTAAAATACAAACATAACTACTAAGTAGTACTCTAAAAAAACAAACCTAAGGATTTGGTTCCTTGGAAGGATCCTCCTCCTCGTCTACATCATCATCGAAGAATCCAGGCGGGTACAGTGATAACTACATGGAATGCAGTTATTTGTGCCCTATCCTTGTTCTAGAATGAATGCTATTTCCTTGTTTAAATGCATATTTGGAGGGTTTTGTGCTTATATTTGTCATATTCTGATTCTAAGCCTTTCTGATATGTTTTATAGCAAACTGAGCTTTAATGATTATGAATTAGGTAGATTTATATATGATACTAATTTGGTGTTTTCTCCATGTTAGGAAGGGCTCCAAACAGGGTCAAATATGGAGCAATTGAGCTTAAAGAGGAAGAGGAAGCCAAATCAGCAATTCAGTGGTCAATGCCGCGACGCAAAGTGTTGAGCGCCGCGGCACAGAGAGCATGCCATACTTGGACCCGAGGCGAGGGGGCTGCGGCGTGCATAAGTGAGAGCCGTGGCGCGCGTAGACTGACCCATTGGGCGCCGCGGCACGCATATATGGGGGTCGTGGTGCTGAGGAGGCTGCTGAGCTTATAAATAGATTTTTATGCATTTTTCTCAAAGTCCTCTTAGTTTTTCTCTGTTCTGGCCGTTTTGGCCATTTCCCTTTTTAGGTTTTGTTAGTTTTCTTAGTTTTAGGTTAGATAGTTTGGCTAGATCTTCATTGATGGTGGATTGGAGGCTAGGAACAAGGATTGAAGGAGGATTCAAGCTTCAGAGACAAATCAATGAGCTTCTTTCTCTCTTTTCCCTTTTTCTCTTCTCTTCCTTATCTATTGTATAGCTAAGCTTTGTTTAGGAATACTTTGGATCCTTTTATTTATATTAATGATGTGTTCTTCTCTGAGTTTGTGTGGATGTTTGTTTATGGTTCAATCATTATCTGTGTTTAAAGCTTGTGGTTGGCTGATCACTGATTTTATCATGATTCTAATATTGCAAATAAACTAGACTTTGAGCTGTCATGTCAATATGGAATGCTTGTTTTGGTTGGCCTTAATTACATGATGTTAGTATTGGCAAATGAACTAGACATAGGGATTTGTTGATATGGATATGGTGTGGTTGATACATATTCGGTGATGAGTTGATTCGTTAATAGGATAGGAATATACCTATTGGCCATGTATAGTGTGTAATTGAGAATAGATCATTCATGAGTGAAAGTTGTACTAGCTCTCAAGGAAACTTAGTGAGTTAGGCAAGTAGAAACCAGGGTTGATTGACCTAGACATAGGCTTTTGACTAATGAAGATTCTCAAGCTAACCTAATCAATGCATTTGTGTTTAGGAGGAGGATTACATGTTATTGGTAGATATAGGAGGTGAAGGAGGATTTCCTGAAACCCAACCGCTTTTATGTTTATTGCTTTTATAGATTAGATTAGCTTAGTTTATTGTTTTCTTATTTTTATGTCCTTGTCTAGAATTGATTAAGCTATTAGTTAGTACTTAGCTTTATATCGTAATATCCTCGTGGGAACGAACTTTTACTCTGTATCTGTATTACTTGAGCAATCCGTGCACTTGCGGTAGCAATCAAGTTTTTGGCGCCGTTGCCAGGGATAGTTTCTATATTGCTAATATCAACAATGAGGTTGATTAGTTCTAATTCAAATTGTATATAAGCTGTATATAATCTATCTTTCGTTTATGTTTTGTTTTAGTTTCAAATAAGAAGCCGGGTGATTTCATTCATACGAGGCCCTTGAGGGAATTCGCGACTCCTGGAAAGGATACCCTTGGATCAAGTTCTTGATGACTACTCATCCGCAGCACTTCAATTTTGGTGACAAAGTCCTGTTGGGACTATAACTCAGGCCTTTCGTAGGAGGGAACCCTATGTTTATGTTTATTTTATTATTTTTACTTTATGCATAAATACATAGTATGTTGTGTTGTGTATGTTTATATATAGATGTTTGTGTTTTGTTAGTTGTTATTATGTTTAGGTTAGTATGTTAGTATATATATGTGTTAGTTGTGTTAGTTTTATGTTTTTGTTTGTTTTTAAGTTTTTAGTTTGTTTAGGTTGTATATAGGTTAATGTTTTGTTTTTGTGTTAATATGTGTGTGTTGTACATTTTGTAATTTAGCTTTTTGAACAAGTTTTATTGCAGCTAATGACCCATAAGAGCCAAACCCAGCAGCAAAACTGTGTTTGCTGCTAAATTTAGTAGTTTAGGTTGTCATGCCGCGGCGTAAGGTAGTGCGCGCCGCGGCGCAAAGGGCGTTTTTCTGCAGAATTCTGCAGCTTTTTGTGACCGCCGCGGCCTAGGCATAGGGGCGCCGCAGCGCTTAACCCCTATTTTTGCTTTTTCTGTTATTTTTCTATTTGTGTGTATATAGTAATGCTCAGTACTAGTCTCAGGTTCCCTATAGGCCATGTTCTTTAAAGATACATTTCATTTTAGGTTTGGGGGAATATCTTTACATGTTTAATTCCTTTGTGCTTAATGTTAACATGAATTGGTATTTTGAGTATGCAGTGGTTTTAGTTATTATATTTTCATGATTATATTCTATTCTGACTATCACTAATGTGCTGATGACAAGATTTTCAATTTTCACATTATGCAAAAGATGTTGTGCATGCTTGAATTGCTAAAGTTGAATCTATTTGAATGCATGACATATTGCAAGGATGCTGGTGTTGTTTTTGGTTGTTCATGATGTGAAAGGTTGCTATTTGTCCCCTTTTCAGTGAAACCTTATGTAATCTTGAAGCATGTGAACAATTTAGTTGCTTTTGATGCTTAATTTACATCTCACTTAGATGCAAGTGTAACTTTGAAAATGATAAGAGTGCATGTTTTGAGAATGTTTATGGATGTACATGTAGAGTTTTGATTATCCTAGAAAATGTTTTTGAACTTTCTTAAGGCGAAATCTTAGGTTGTGCATGATTGAGGAAATGATTAGGGCATTGTTTGGACCGATTGAGCCTTAAAAAGCTTACCCTGATATGATGATATCATTAGGTCCCTTTTTGAAGCCTTAAACTATTTGGCCTTATTTGTTTTTCATAACCATTGTGTTCGTTAACCTGTTAACCGTTCTAATGTATGTGAAAGCATGTCATTTTCTTTTGTTGAGTATATGATGTGTTATTTCTTGAAATGAGTTTGATGATTAGAGGTATGAATATTCAATTCAAAATGAGCCTGAAGGAACCAGATACAAAACAAAGAAAAGAAAAAGCATTGCTTTGCAAAAATAGAAGAGAAAAGAAAGAGAAAATAAAAAGAAAAATGAAAAGAAAAGTAAAAGCTTAAGAAAAGTAAAAGCAAAAGAAAAGTAAAGTTCAAAAAGCATCAAAATTGGTTCTGGCAAGTTTTATGATCTCACTTTTGAATACCCTACTAATGTTAGTTGTGACTCATATCTTGAAATAGTATATTATGTGTCTCAATATTTGTATTGTATCTTTCCTGTTCATTTCTTTCGCCCATACCATTGGCCTAACAATATAAGCTGATAAAGTCCCTTTTGATCCTTAATTTTGTGTGATTTACATCAGAGGAGAGCGAGTTGACTTACAATCTTATGGATTTTGTGAATCATATGCATGTATGATTGTAAACTTATCTAAATATGTATGACTTGATTAAAAGAAGTTTATCTTGCATGTTTGTGATAAATGTGAATTGCATGAAGAGTGTTTGGATTGTTAGCATGTTAAGGATTGTATATGTGTGGAACTGTTTATAGGGCATTTGCACTTTTTGAGGATTGATGCAGCCATTACACACTACTATTTATTTTTAAATGAGAAAAGAAAATTGAAATATATTTGCTGAATGAAAAATTGATTTTAATGTTTAAGTGGTTTACTTGATTTATTTTGTTTTGCTCGAGGACTAGCAAAATGTAGGTTTGGGGGTGTGATAACTATATGGAATGCAGTTATTTGTGCCCTATCCTTGTTCTAGAATGAATGCTATTTCCTTGTTTAAATGCATATTTGGAGGGTTTTGTGCTTATATTTGTCATATTCTGATTCTAAGCCTTTCTGATATGTTTTATAGCAAACTGAGCTTTAATGATTAAGAATTAGGCAGATTTATATATGATACTAATTTGATGTTTTCTCTATGTTAGGAAGGGCTCCAAACAAGGTCAAATATGGAGCAATTGAGCTTAAAGAGGAAGAGGAAGCCAAATCAGCAATTCAGTGGTCAACGCCGCGGTGCAAGGTGTTGAGCGCCGCGGCGCAGAGAGCATGCCATACTTGGACCCGAGGTGAGGGGGCCGCGGCATTCGTAAGTGAGAGCCGCGGCGCACGTAGACAGACCCATTGGGCGCTGCAGTGCACATATGTGGGGGCCGCGGCGCTGAGGCGGCTGCTGAGCTTATAAATAGATTTTTATGCGTTTTTCTCAAAGTCCTCTTAGTTTTTCTCTGTTCTGACCGTTTTGGCCATTTCCCTTTTTAGGTTTTGTTAGTTTTCTTAGTTTTAGGTTAGTTTTCTTAGTTTTAGGTTAGTTTTAGGTTAGATAGTTTGGCTAGATCTTCATTGATGGTGGATTGGAGGCTAGGAACAAGGATTGAAGGAGGATTCAAGCTTCAGAGACAAATCAATGAGCTTCTTTCTCTCTTTTCCCTTTTTCTCTTCTCTTCCTTATCTATTGTATAGCTAAGCTTTGTTTAGGAATACTTTGGATCCTTTTATTTATAGTAATGATGTGTTCTTCTCTGAGTTTGTGTGGATGTTTATTTATGGTTCAATCATTATCTGTGTTTAAAGCTTGTGGTTGGCTGATCACTGATTTTATCATGATTCTAATATTACAAATAAACTAGACTTTGAGCTGTCATGTCAATATGGAATGCTTGTTTTGGTTGGCCTTAATTACATGATGTTAGTATTGGCAAATGAACTAGACATAGGGATTTGTTAATATGGATATGGTGTGGTTGATACATGTTCGGCGATGAGTTGATTCGTTAATAGGATAGGAATATACCTATTGGCCATGTATAGTGTGTGATTGAGAATAGATCGTTCATGAGTGGAAGTTGTACTAGCTCTCAAGGAAACTTAGTGAGTTAGGCAAGTAGAAACCAGGGTTGATTGACCTAGACATAGGCTTTTGACTAATGAAGATTCTCAAGCTAACCTAATCAATGCATTTGTGTTTAGGAGGAGGATTGCATGTTATTGGTAGATATAGGAGGTGAAGGAGGATTTCCTGAAACCTAATTGCTTTTATGTTTATTGCTTTTATAGATTAGATTAGCTTAGTTTATTGTTTTCTTATTTTTATGTCCTTGTCTTGAATTGATTAAGCTATTGGGTGGTACTTAGCTTTATATCGTAATATCCTCGTGGGAACGAACTTTTACTCTGTATCTGTATTACTTGAGCGATCCGTGCACTTGCGGTAGCAATCATACAGATGCCTCATGGGGGTCCTTGCCGATGATACTACAGAATTCTCTTGGGGTGTGTAGACAGACATAGTTCCACCCTAGAGTTCACGAATGGGTATCGTGAATTCCAGACGTACAGTGGCATGTTGGGTCAACACTAAAATCCCATTCAGGGTTCCACTCAAACTCATAGTTAAATCCCCAGTGTAAACGAACCTCTCATTATTATAATCGAACCTCTAGGCATCAGTCCCCCCATAGAACTGTACCCAGACAAAATCTAACACCTGACGTCTCGCCACCATCACAGCTAATAAACAAACAGACAGCTACTAGTGGTAAATAGATTTACCAGTTTCTTCGTCTTCTCGGTCTTTATCAAACATAAACAAATAAATAGATACAATACAATAATAAGGTGAGATCCCCTACATCAATACTAGTATGGCAGTCGAGAAAATGACATCAAGCATACAGATACAATATTAACATATTTAAATCATATTTATCACATCACAGATAATGAATCAGATAAGTATAATTAACACTTCAATATGCTAACCAACTATGCATATGCACACAAACCCATCCCTACTCCATAGAGCTAAACACAGATTCAGAGAGAATGATCTAGAAGACATGTCTGTCACTCGGTTGCTGTGGCCAATAGTGCTATAATTTATCAACTTTATCAACGTGCATATCAAGGCATTGGACAAGACATTCGACTCCAGATCTCGATATAGGATAGTGTCTCGGTCTGGATTATTTGTGCATTTGCATCGGTCCGCCTCACAGACAGAAGAGCTACCAACCGTCCATTACGAGGTACCCGCATCCCGATGTCCCCATGGTCAACAAGTGATCTACACTTGTCTATTTGCACCTGCACATAGGTGTAAGTCGTCTCCTAGGCATACAACCTTAACCAAACAAGCGAATACGCTTTTCTATGCATGATATATGATTCAAATACACATACTATGATTAATTTTACAGTACTTCATATATCCTCGCCTATTCTTAGCGATATCAATATTCAACACAATCGGGCCTACTACAACTGCTTGATAGCAAACTGCTGTTTACGCTCAATCGCGTAGCGATATTATCGTATTTTCAAAATTGTAGAGCATTTTTCTTATGTTTTTAAATCGCGTAGGGATTTTCCAATGTTTTCTAAATCGCGTAAATATTTTATTGTATTTTCTCAATTGCGTAGCCTAAAATTACTATTTTTGAGTTGCATAAAGATTTTTCAACGTATTTTCAATCGCGTAAAATATTTCCAACATATTTTAAATTCAAAATGAGATTTTTCTCATTTAATACCAAAAATTGACTTTATTTTTTTTATTTGCATAATAGTCCTTTTATAAAATAATATTTATATAATAGTCTTTCTTTAAATAATATTTATAATATAATCCTTCTTTAAATAATATTTTCAATATAGTCCTTCTAAAAATAAGTATTTCTACTATTTTTCAAAAAATAATGTTTCTTTAATTTACTTGGAATATTACAGCTCAAAATTTCTTAACGTACTTCAAAACTCATAGGGTGAGTTATACGTAGTAAATTTCAAGTATTGGCTTTTATTTTACTACATAGCTTAATTAAGCCAATTTTAGTTCTAAAAATTAAATTATTTTCATTTTAAATTCCTAAACTTACCAAATTGAGTTCTTACTATCAAAACACCTAAGTTTACACTTAGTAAAATAATTTTGGGTCTTGATCATAAAAAATTGGCATGTTGGCCGAATTCATATAGTGCTTCAAAATTCATATATAAATCATTTTCTAACACTTTAATCCTTATAAACTTATTTAATTAAATTTCTTGTCACAAAATTCTTTAATCCTCAGTTAGGAGAATAATTTAGGACTCTTGGTCCCCTTTGTGGTGATGAGGCCGTGTGCCTCTAGGCTATTTGGGATATTCATACAATTTTCATCATCATGTTATTCACATCCTAAATTACATAAATATCATCATGCTTCTAAATTCACATTGGCAATCATACTATCAAAGCTATAGGCATACCAAACATACATGCAAGCATATTTTCAAAACTAAAACATAACAAACAAAGAGAGCTTAAACAAGCAAGTGAATAAATCCTTATGGATTTTTCTCCACAAACATTCCATTTCCTCACCACTAACACATAGTTGATGAGATTAATCTCCCTCTTACCTCAAGGAAGACAATAACTTCAACTTCCTCCTTCACCTTAAATTCGTGTGGCACCAAGAAAAATCCTAAGCAAACTTAAACAATTCTAAAAGTCATAATCAAGGCTTGAAAATAACAAACCATGGATCAATCATGGTCTAGAAAATAAAAAAACCAACCTAGTATCAAAGATTCAAGAAATTACCTTTGATGTAGGACATCAAAGCTTGCTTTTTGAAGCACTTAGAGAAGGATTTTGATAAAACTCTCTAAAGGAAAAGTGTTTAGAATGATGTTTGGGTTTAGAAAGTAAGAAGAGATGAAATTATAGAAGTGGAGAGATAGGGTTTGGAGGTTGGGGCCGTGAGCTCCAACAAGAAAAAGGAAAGAAAAGTAGTTGGGTGTTCTTGAACTTCGAAAGAAAAAGATGAAGGCTTGATATTATAAACTATGATTAAATGAAGATGGATAACTATATTTTCCTTGCATTGCCGTGGAGTTAGTGTATAGGAAAAATTATAGTTTAATGTTTGTAGTAAAATGATCTAATACATTTCACATGGCCTATGTAATGTAGTGGTCATCAAGTAGTCATAAGGATGATTCAAGAACTTGGTGGAAGGGCCTAGTGGCCTTGTGGCTCTAGGGAAGTAGTAACTAGGTTTGATTTCAACTAAATTCTAATTACATCTTAATTAGATAATAAGCTAACTAGGTTAGGTTATTTAGTTACATTCTAACTAGTTAGTTACTTGCTTAAGTCATGTTAGTCATGACAACCATTACCCAAGAGGGGGGGTGAATTGGGTATTAAAAAACTTTTCACAAATGCTCTTAAAATAAATACAAATATTTAAGCTATTAAATAAAAGAGAAAAAATTACGAGAAGAAAAATAAAAGCTTTAAGAACAGCAAATAAATAAATGTACAATAATATAAAATTACGTAAAATAAAGAGATTGAGAAGAGAGAAGCAGACACGATATTTATCCTGGTTCGACCACTAACCCACTTGTGGTCTACGTCCAGTCCTCGAAAACAATCCGAGATTTTTTACTATGTATACAAGCTTCAATGGGTGCTTACAACCGTTACATAAAAGAGCACCTTTCACACACAGGGAAACTCTACCCTTATGCTAAAGTCTCAGCCTGCAGGGATACCTCACCCTTATACAAACCTTGAAGTGATACCTCACCCTTATACAAACCTTGAAGCATACCTCACCCTCAATAAAAAAGAACAGAAATATAGATGAAGAAAAACTCTCACTCAGAGCAAATAATACAAATTGAAATGCTAAGAGGCTCTCAAAGAATATCTCAAAGTTTCAGCAAAAAGAGCTCAAAAAATAGGTGTAAATTATAAATCACATTTTTCAAAGCAAGCGTAAATTAAACAAATAGCTGGGCTTCTTACAGATGAGACCCACGGTCTCTATTTATAGAGTCGAAAAGAAAATTAGCCGTTGTGGAAATTAATTTCGTAATTATTATGTACTATATCCGGATCTGTGTTTACTCTGTTTATTCGAATAAGCCTTCTGCTATTCGAATAACACATTCTTTTAAAAATGTTTCTGAAACTGGTTATTCGAATAACCTTCGTGTTATTCGAATAACGCTGCCACAAAGAATTTCGTTTAAATAGCTTTAAACACTGGTTATTCGAATAACAAAGGATTTATTCGAATAACACTGTCAAAAACACATTTCTGGGAAATAACTCTGTTCGAATAACTTGATGAGTTATTCGAATAGCTAATATGAAATAAGCCATTTTGAAAACTCTTATTCGAATAACAGGAGTGTTATTCGAATAACACTTTAAAAAGCAGAGGCACGCAGCAGCCAATTTTAAAACTTTATTTGAATAACCAATGAGTTATTCGAATAACTCAATTTATAAAACAATTATAAAAGCTTGAAAACCATCCCAAAAAGTTTATCAAAAACACCAAAACATTTTAAAGTTATTTTCAAGATCAAAACAGTTTTGGTATAAGTTTAAGAAAGCATTTTTGTTTTATCTTAATGCACTAGGAGATATCCAAAGAGATCCTCGAACAAAGAGACCCTAAGTCCTAAAACTATCCTTAAAAGATCTTGGACTTGGTCTTCCTATCATCTTCATTTTGTCTTCATGTTTGTTATCATCAAAAATATTCTTCAAAGACATATGTTTAAACACATTCTCCTTGTGTTGAGCTTAATTTAGATCTTTTACTTTCTTGTTGCAATGCTCACTCTTGGTGCTTGGACTATCCTACAAAGTATTGCTCACTTAAACAAGTATAGTTAGTCCAAATTCATAATTCACTATCTTCATATGCATGATTCATAAATATATAACTCTAGTTAGTTTAACATGCATATAAGACTTTCATAGACACATCCAAATAAGATATTTATCAATTACTAATGGATATGCTCTATGTAGCATGCAACAGAACACATTGCACATTTTCATTTAAGTAAGGTCAAATCCAATATTGATTCATTTATAACTCATATAAAGCATTATTGGATATATTATATGATGAATGTTACATATATCTTATTGCATGATTATTAAGTGAAATTAACTAGATAAGGTATATATCATGCATGATACAATATATCACATTAAGCACATCTATTAAGCATAAGCATCATTCTATTTGTCTTGTATTTGTTATCATCAAAACTTAACATATTAAACCATTTGGGGCAAACTTATTTTCACAATCTCCCCCTTTTTGATGATGACAAATCACCAAAGAAAAATATGTCGAACAATATTCAAGAAAGGATATTCATATAAGCATATCAAACAATAAGCATATCAAGCACATATTTTTCTTTCCAATTTTCACCCCCTATTTGACATCAACAAAAAGGCTTAGAAAGAAAGAAATTTCTCCCCCTTATAGATACGACATATGATTCAAGAATAGAGAGATGAAATAATTATGCTTTCAAGATATAGAAGATTAATCATGCAATGCTTGTCATATTTTTGTATGTCAACATTCCGCATATGATAACAGTAAAACACTTTATGTAATCAAACAAAGATGTAAGGCAAGAGATATAAACAACTCAAGAGCTAGACTCCCCCTCAAAATATGCATATTATCAAAATAATAGATAAAGAAAATATGTATGCGAAGACCATGTAAGCACATTACCTTAAAGAAAAGCTAGACAAAATATACATCTTCTTAATTCCTCAAACAAAAATCATTTTAAAACTTCTCCCCTTTCAAAAAGAATTTTACAAGAGCACATCATATTTTCAAATGCATTTTAGAAGGGTAGAGATATTTTATATTAAAAAACACATATTTATTGAGACAGATCAATCCAAGTCAAAAGAACATAAGTACATCTCCTTGATGAAATATGCTATAGGGATCAAAGCATGTATAGGACTAATATCATTCACCCTAAATGCAATTAAAAAATAGTAACTTAATATCCAATTAGGCACTTTGTCAATGCTAAGCATACTTCTCATGTAAAGAAAGCATATAATCATTTAAGATCAATTTTTCAACAAGTATTATATGATCCATACCATATAGAATACCACAAAAGCTAAGGGATAGAGATACTTATTGAGTCAGATAAAGAGTGATGATCCTTATTTATTGGTCCTTTAACTTTGAGCTTTCTTGCTTTGAATTCTCCATTCCATTGCACTAGAAGAAAGTCTTCTTGATCTTCCTCTTCATTTGAATTTCATTCAACTTTTCTCATATATCCACATATACTTGTATGTAAAAAATCTGATGGCTATATTTGAAACACATAGAGAGACTTGCAAAGTTAACTCTAAAAGTCCTCTAAAACATAGGTTAGTATCAAATATCATGTAAGCCCATTTATAAGCATAATTCAGGTTGATATATAATTTTAAAGCATGTATCACATTATCAACCATGCAATGTTAGCTCTAATAAGAATGCATGAAGCACATATGTGCTTGAATCAAAAAAAAAAGTTTAAGCATTTTAAGGCATGATTCAAGTTTATCAAGAAGCATATGATCATCATCAAAACTTATTTAGGCATTTTTAGGCAAATAATTTTCATGTAAGGCATGTAAAGGCATAAAAACAACTCTCTACTTCTCCAAATATCATATGATATCAAATTTAAAACATAAATAAGGATAATAAATTGATATCATCAAAAGTATACTCTTTGAGCTTTTGTAGATAACTCTCACTTCCACCAACTTCCAAGCTTCAAGCTTTCATGAGGGAATAGAAATTTTTTGCACCCCTTTTAAAAGTTAAATCCTTTTAAACTTTACTATCCTCGAGTTAAATGAACTTATTCCATTTAAATGCTTGCTTAAGGTAGTTATCACCCTACAATACAATTCAAAGTACTTTCATTGGTATCCATCTATTTTGGATCCATAGAGGTTAGTCATTATGCCAAACTCATAAGCAAATAAGCGTTCAAAATAATAAAACAACAAATGAGTTCACAACGGCAAAAGATATTTCATTTCATTGATCAATTTAGCCAAGTACATATATTTATCAAAAGAATAGTCAATTACATTTGATTAAGCATTTGCATTTTTAGTCTAATTAAAAAGAATTTAACATGTACAATAAATTCTTAAGAAAAGAAGCAACAAAACCTTTTATGCAGATTGTGTTTATTTGAATAAAATGGGTTTTATTCGAATAGAAGAGCAGAGAAAGAGACGGGTTGGCACGCAAGGGCCTTTTAAAGAGAGGCTCGTGTTTATTCGAATAAACAGAAGTTTATTCGAATAAACCTTGCGTAGAAATTGATGGGTCAAGCATTGAACAAGGATTTCTGCTAGGGTTTTATTCGAATAGGGGGTGAACCTATTCGAATAGAGTATCTGGGAAGGCCAAACGTTTTGGCCATTTAACAAGAGTTATTCGAATAACCTAGGGGTTATTCGAATAAACAGAGATTAGCCAAGATAAAACTGATAAACCAGGTCTCTGGTTATTCGAATAAGCTTGATTTTATTCAAATAGACAGAGATTAGTCAAATAAGACTGATGAAACAAGCTTCTGCTTATTTGAATGATCTGAAATTCATTCGAATAGACAGAGAGCACAGCGAACATAGAACTGATATAGAAGTTAGTTTATCCGAATAAACTTAGTTTTATTTGAATAAAGCTATTAAAAAAAACATAGTAAAGCATACATTCAGAAAGTGATTTAAAAGAGAGTTAACTTACCCAAATAAAAAGTACCTACAAAACAAGATTTGGGATATCTCCGAAGCTTAAGTCACTAAAAGATTCAAGGGAGATAAAACTCAAGCTCAATGATATTATCATTAGACATGTCATTTCAAACAAGAAGTATACTTTATCTAGTATATTAACATGTAGAAATATTTTCAAATTATAAGGCTAGAAAAGCATAATAAAAGTTTTCACTTATCCAAAAATTGTAAGTCCAAACTTCACGGAGACAAGGAAGAGAGCTTAAAATTATTTCTAGTCTTTGTACTTGGAGCAACCACTTTCAAGATGTCAAAGTCAGTTCTTGGCCTTCAAGCACACTTACAACACATTTTAATTTTTGACTTTTGGTACCCAAATTTTATTGGGTCCTTGTGTGTTAGTTTTCAAATATTAATCTATTATGCTCTCATAAAGATGAATTTTTTATAGTATATAAATTGAGCACAATAAATTAAATAATTAAATACCATTAAGTACATAGTTGATAGTATGCTTACTTTCATGATATATAGACAATTTTAAAGCATAGCAAACATACCTAGGCATTATAGAACCTTATGTACTAAGATATATAACAAATTAATGAATTATGATACAATAAGAATGAACATAATTATGTGCTAAACATAATATTCAAATTTTATCAAGTACACATGATTCTATCCTCTACCTAAGGCCTACAAGGCATATACCTCATATTCATTATTGTCATTTTTAAGTGAATGTGCATAAGAGGTAAAAACTTTTGATACCTTGACCTTGGCAATCAAGGAAATGCTTTTTCTTACCCATTGCTTCTCTTTTGAAGTCTTGAACTTTGCAAGTTCTACATTTTGTACTTGAGAAGCTTTGGTTGAAGTCATCTTCTTTCTTTGACCAAAGTTTCTACCGTTGGGCTTTGGAAGCATTCTCCTTGATGACTCCTCTTTCTTTTGACTAATTTGTCTATCCTTTTGAGAAATATTCTGTAAAATTGAAATACTAGGAGGATATTTTAGTACCCACTTCATTTTTGATCCTTGAATGTTAGTATTAGGGCCTTTAGGATTTTTAGGAACCCATACCATACGATTTCTCATATAAGGATTTCTTCTATAATTATATAAATGAGAAATATGTCCTAGATGACCACAAAAATTGCAAACAATTGAATTTAATGATGGCTTGATCATTTGAATATCATTTTTAAAAAAGTTAAGCCTTTTGTTGTTTTATATTCTAAATTATTTTTGCCATAAGTCTTGCTTGAATTTTCATATGGAATAACACTAATTTTATTCTCATTAACAAGTATAGAATTTAAGCAATTACAATCATTAGCTTTGGCAAATTCAGAATATAAGTCCTCAACTTGATTTTATAAAATAATGGATTTTTCACAAGAAGTTAAGGTTTCACATTTCAAAGACATTTCATCATCAAGAAAGGCATACTCATTTTTCAAAGTTTCAATTTCATTTTCAATAAAGGAAATGTTTTCCAAACACGATAAGTTTTTCTTTTCTAAATTCAATAAACCATCATACAATTCATTATATGCACATTGTAATACATCATAGGAAGGATTATAATCTAGTTTAGAATTATTTATCTCAAAATCCTTTTTAGCCATATAGGAAGTAGTCTCAATTTCTAGCATACTTGGCTCTTTAAGGGAATCACCTTCTTCCTCATCAATTTTATTTTACTTTGCCTCTTTTTCAAATTGAGTACCATCGTCACCAAGAGGCATTTGACTCCCTTCAATAGTTTGAGCATCTCTTTGAGGATATTTTCCATGACAAGCTTCCTTCAATGACTTTTGCTCTTCTTGCTTTCTATATACAACTTTATGCATAAAAATATTGTTAGCAAGATAGATATCATCAAGAGCATTCCATATATCTTTAGCACTAGAGCAATTTTTAATTTTAACATAAGCATCATCATTCAAACTACTTCTCAAAATTTGCATAACTCTAATGTTCAAAGAAAAACATTTTTTTGTCAAAACTATTCCAAGTTTGTTTTGATTTGTAAGTAGATCCATTTAGCACAACATCCCATAAATCCAAATCAATAGATTGCATATAAAACTCTATTCTAGCTTTCCAATAAACAAAATGTACACCATCAAAGAATGGTGATTTATCAATTTCAAAACCTTCCATTTTGAAAAACTTTCATGGTTGCTGATAAACAAGGATCTTTAACTCTAAGCGGTTAAGCTTTCACGAGAGCACGAAGCTCTGATACCACTTGTTAGTCATGGCAACCATTACCCAAGAGGGGGGTGAATTGGGTATTAAAAACTTTTTACAAATGCTCTTAAAATAAATACAAATATTTAAGCTATTAAATAAAAGAGAGAATTGTGAGAAGAAGAATAAAAGCTTTAAAAACAGCAAATAAATAAATGTACAATAATATAAAATTACGTAAAATAAAGAGATTGAGAAGAGAGAAGCAGACATGATATTTATCCTTATTCGACCACTAACCCACTTGTGGTCTACGTCCAGTCCTCGAAAATAATCCGAGATTTTTCATTATGTATACAAGCTTCAATGGGTGCTTGCAACCGTTACATAAAAGAGTACTTTTCACACACAGGAAAACTCTACCCTTGTGCTAAAGTCTCAGCCTGCAGGGATACCTCACCCATATATAAACCTTGAAGGGATACATCACCCTTATACAAACCTTGAAGGATACCTCACCCTCAATAAAGAAGAACAGAAATATAGATGAAGAGAAACTCTCACTCAGAGCAAATAATACAAATTGAAGTGCTAAGAGGCTCTCAAAGAATATCTCAAAGTTTCAGCAAAAAGAGCACAGAAAATAGGCATAAATTATAAATCACATTTTTCAAAGCAAGCGTAAATTAAACAGATAGTTGGGCTTCTTACAGATGAGACCCACAGTCTCTATTTATAGAGTCAGAAATAAAATTAGCCGTTGTAGAAATTAATTCCGTAATTATTATGAAAAAAGTGTCCATTACATACTATATTCGGATTTGTGTTTACCCTGTTTATTCGAATAAGCCTTCTGCTATTCGAATAACACGTTCTTTTAAAAACGTTTCTGAAACTGGTTATTTGAATAACCTTCGTGTTATTCGAATAATGTTGCCACAAAGAATTTCGTTTAAATAGCTTTAAACACTGGTTATTCGAATAACAAAGGATCTATTCGAATAACACTGTCAAAAACACATTTCTGGGAAATAACTCTATTCGAATAACTTGATGAGTTATTCGAATAGCTAATATGAAATAAGCCATTCTGAAAACTCTTATTCGAATAACAGGAGTGTTATTCAAATAACACTTTAAAAGCAGAGGCACGCAGCAGCCAATTTTAAAACTTTATTTGAATAACTAATGAGTTATTCAAATAACTCAATTTATAAAACAATTATAAAAGCTTGAAACCATCCCAGAAAGTTTATCAAAAACACCAAAACATTTTAAAGTTATTTTCAAGATCAAAATAGTTTTGGTATAAGTTTAAGAAAGCATTTTTGTTTTATCTTAATGCACTAGGAGATATCCAAAGAGATCCTCGAACCAAAAGACTCTAAGTCCTAAAGCTATCCTTAAAAGATCTTGGACTTAGTCTTCCCATCATCTTCATTTTGTCTTCATGTTTGTTATCATAAAAAACATTCTTCAAAGACATATGTTTAAACACATTCTCCTTGTGTTGAGCTAAATTTATATCTTTTGCTTTCTTGTTGCAATGCTCATTCTTGGTACTTGGACTATCCTACAAAGTATTGCTCACTTAAACAAGTATAGTTAGTCCAAATTCATAATTCAATATCTTCATATGCATGATTCATAAATGTATAACTCTAGTTAGTTTAACATGTATATAAGACTTTCATAGACACATCCAAATAAGATATTTATCAATTACTAATGGATATGCTCTATGTAGGATGCAACAGAACACATTGCACATTTTCATTTAAGCAAGGTCAAATCCAATATTGATTCATTTATAACTCATATAAAACATTATTGGATATATTATATGATGAATGTTACATATATCTTATTGCATGATTATTAAGTGAAATATAACTAGATAAGGCACATATCATGCATGATACAATATATCACATTAAGCACATCTATTAAGCATAAGTATCATTCTATTTGTCTTGTATTTGTCATCATCAAAACTTAACATATTAAACCATTTGAGGCAAACTTATTTTCACAAGTCATTGTATAAGTCATGCTTAAGTCATGTTTCTAGATGATTAGATATTTTCCTAGTAATTAGATTCTAAGTATTTAGTAACTAAGTTTGTTCATTTAGTTACTAATTAAACTATTAGGATAACTTAGTTAGTTTATCTAATTACTTAGTAACTAGTCCAACCATTTATATTGACCATTTTCTATTAGTCTAGCAAAAGTCTAACCACTAATGTTGACTCATTTCTATTGGTTCATTTTAAAATAAGTCACAGAAATTATTCTCAATCTATTTCCCAACAAATAAAATATACCGGGTCCATTAGTCGGTAACAAAAGCTGTTGTTAATAAAACAACGATTATTTTCTAGTGAAATATTTTTATTTGACAAATAAATTCTAAAAATTAAAAAATTTGATTTTGTGTCTCTCATATTCGGGTTTAGTAAGATCCCCCGTCTCCGAATAAATCAAATAAGATTTTCTCCGGCTCGAAAATTATTATTTTTAGGACTCGGAGCAAATCTCACATAACAATCAAAAGCAGTCTCGGAACAGTCAAAATAATTTTATATCATACAAAAAATATAAAACAGTACAATTCAAGCATTACTGACAAATAACCAAAATTTAGGGTGTTACAACTCTCCCTCACTAAAAAGAATTTCGTCCCCGAAATTGATCATACATTAAAACAACTAAGGATACTGTTCCCTCATTTTCTCCTCCATTTCCCAAGTAACATCTCTTGTTGTCTCATTCCAGATCACTTTCACTAACGGAATTGCTTTGCTCCTCAATTGCTTCACTCTTCTGTCTTCAATCTTAACAGGAAGTGCCTCATACGTCAAATTCTCTTTCAATTGCACTTCATCGGACTGTATGACATGCGAAGGATCGGGAATATAATTTCTCACATGAAACACATTATAAAGGTTTGAAAGAAAAGGCGGTAAAACTATCTGGTACGCAACTGGACCTATCTAACGAAGAATTTGGTATAGTCCAATGAATTTAGGAGTGAGTTTTCTGGACTTTATAACCTTGCCAACACCAGTCGTAGGTGTTACTCGCAAAAAGACATGCTCTCCTTCCTCAAATTCAATAGGTCTTCTTCTTTTGTCAGCATAACTTTTTCTGTCTGCTCTGAGTTGCCCTCATCTTCTCTTGAATCAACTTTACATTCTTTGTTGTTTGCTGCACCATTTCGAGTCCGATGGTCATACTTTCCCCATCCTGATACCAACACAAAGGTGTTCGACATCGTCGTCCGTAAAGCACCTCATAGGGTGCCATCCCTATGCTTGAGTGAAAACTATTATTATAGGTGAATTCCACCAAATGTAAGAATTCATCCCAACTCCCTCATTGTTCAAACACACAAGCCCTCAGCAGATCCTTTAGTGATTGTATTGTTCTTTTAGTTTGTCCATCAGTTTGCGGATGATAGGCTGAACTCAAACATAGTTTAGTCCCCATTGCTTCATGTAAGCTTTGCCAAAATCTCAATGTAAACCTTGGATCTCTATCGGATATGATGCTAGAAGGTACATCGTGAAGTCTCACTATTTCACCAATGTACACCTGGGTCAACTTTTCCATTGAATACTTAATATTGATTGAAAAGAAGTGAGCAGACTTTGTAAATCGATCAACAATGACCCAAATAGAATCATATCCTTTCCTTGTCTTTGGCAACGCTGTAACGAAATCCATAGCAATACTATCCCAATTTCATTCTGGAATAGTTAGGGGCTGTAACATGCCTGCTGGTCGTTGGTGCTCAACCTTTGCTTTTTGGCATACTAGACAAGATGCTACGTACTCAGCAATATCTCTCTTCATTCCAGGCCACCAAAATAAACATTTCAAATCTTAATACATCTTGGTCATCCCAAGATGTATACTCAATCTGCTGGTATGTGCTTCACCAAGAATTGCCTTCTTAAGATCGGGGTCATTGGGTATACAAATCCTGCCTTTAAACTTTAAAACCCCGTCAGATTCTTCTTCAACCAGTGCCTTACGACCTTGCTTCAAAAACTCTCTCTCATTCTGTAAAAACTGGTCATCTTCCTGCTTTTCTCGAATTTTTTCCAGTAAATCATTCAGAATAGTGACCATGTTCAGACGCATTCTTCCAGGTGATAATTCCACTGATAACCACATATCTTTAATCATCATAGCAGAAACACTGAGCATCTTCTGACTCAAGGTGATAATGAAGTTGAAAGTCATAATCCTTTAAGAATTTCAACCACCTTCTCTGCCGCATATTCAACTCCTTCTGATCAAACAAATATTTTAAACTTTTGTGATCACTGAAGACATTGAACGTAGCTCTATACAAAAAGTGTCTCCAAATCTTTAACGCAAAAATAATTGCAACTAACTCTAAGTCATGTGTTGGATAATTCCTTTCATGAACCTTTAACTGTCTAGAAGCATATGCTACAACATTTCTGTTCTGCATCAGCACACATCCTAACCCTTGATAAGAAGCATCGTAGTACACCTCAAAAGATTCATTCAGATCTGGTAGAATCAGCACTGGTGCAATAGTCAACTTCTTCTTCAATTCTTGGAAACCCTTTTCACATTTATCCGTCTAATCAAAAACTTGGTTCTTCCTCGTAAGTTGCGTAAGAGGTCCTGCTATCTTAGAAAAACCTTCAATAAATCTTTGGTAATAACCAGCTAATCCAACAAAACTCCAGATCTCTGTCATAATCTTTAGTCTTTCCCATTGAAGAATCGTCTCCACCTTTGCTAGATCCACCGCAATTCTATCCTTGGAAATTACATGATCCAAAAACTGAACTTTATCCAACCAAAATTCGCATTTAGACAACTTCGTGTACAACTTCTTCTCTTTCAAAATCTAAAGAACTATATTGAGATGTTCAGCATGCTCTTCCTAATTCTGGGAGTAGATCAGAATGTCATCGATAAAAACAATGACAAACCGGTCTAGGTATGGAGGAAAGATCCTATTCATGTAATCCATGAATATAGCAGGAGCATTCGTCACACCGAACGACATTATAAGATATTCATAATGACCATAACGCATTCGAAAAGCTGTCTTAGGTATATCCTCTACCTTGACACGAATCTGATGATAACCTGATCGTAGATCTATCTTGGAGAAAACAGCTACCCCCTTTAGTTGGTCCATCAGATCATCAATTCTTGGAAGTGGATATTTATTCTTTATTGTCACCCTATTCAGTTGGCGGTAATCGACACATAAACGAGAAGTTCCATCCTTCTTCTTGACTAACAGCACTAGAGCTCCGCAGAGTGAAACATTAAGTCTCACAAACTATTTTTCGACAACTCTTCTAACTACTTCTTCAACTCTGCTAACTTTGATGGTGATATGTGGTACGACACAATCGATATGGGACCCGCTCTAGGTACAAGATCAATAGTAAACTCTATCTCTCTTTCTGGTGGTAATCTAGGTACGGCATCAGGGAAAACTTTAGGAAACTCGTTTACGACAGAAATAGCATTCACATCCTTCTCACGCTTAACTTCTAAAGAAGATAGCAGTATGTATCCTTGAGCTTCATCCCTCAATAAAGATTCAACTTGTTTGGCAGCTACAAATCCAGAAACCTCATCAGGAAAAACTAAAGTCTTTCTAGAACAATCTAATAGGATATGGTAGAAGATAACCAATCCATCCCTAAGATTATATCGATATCAACAAGAGCTAAACAAATCAAATTAACAAAGAAGACTCCATTTTTGATAGTAATAGAACAATTCAGGCATATTTTTGTACTACTAACTGGTTTGGCAGTAGGTGTCGAAACAGTCAATTGAAAGTTTAAAGAAGACACAGGCAATCCCAAACGATCCACACAGTCATATGCAATAAATGAGTGAGTTGCACCCGAATCATATAGTACAGCTAAAAGATTACCTGAGATGACACATTCTCCCTGAATAAGATTCTCAGACTGGGAGGCCTCAGCTCCACTCATTGTATAAACTCTTCCTCCAGCTTGCAGCTTCATAGCACGAACATTGCTCACCGAAGGCTCCATCTTCGCTTGATCACAATCTTTAGAGACATGACCAGGCTTACCACATCTGAAACAAATTATGCCTTTAATCGAGCAATCTCTCGTCATGTGACCCTTCTCGCACTTCAGGCATTTTATTGGCAGTGCTGCAGTTTGATTGAACCGATTTCCACTTGGACCACCCCTACGAGGTTGCTGATGTTGTTGTTGCTGCTGACTTCTAGAGGGTCGAGAATATGGTTTCCTTTGAAACCGATTACTGTTATTATTGCCTCCTCTTTAGAACCTAGTCAGTCCAAAGTTGTAGTTTCTAATGTCCCTCAACAACTCCAACCCTTCCAATCTACAACACATGTCCATCAGTTTTGAAAACTGATTCACATGCATTGATATAACTCCCTTCTTCAACTCAAATCGTAAACCTTCTTCAAATTTGTGGCACTTGCAAACCTAGTCCGGCTGGATTTGGAGGTACCTTGAGAACTTAGGCAAGCTCTTGAACTTCACCGCATAATCACTGACAGTCATCCCACCTTAGCGCAAACCCAAAAACTCCATCTCCTTAGCGTGCCTCGCACTTTCCAAAAAATATTTCTCTAAAAATACTTTGCAGAACAGCTCCCACGTGATTACTCTCCCTTCAGCTATTAGCATCCTTCGAGTGGCTTTCCACCAATTCTCGCCATCACCCATTAGCATGAATGTAGCATATATCACTCTACGATCATCTGCGCATCCTATCGCTTCAAAGATCTTCTTCAGTTCTTGGATCCATAAATCTGCTTTCTCAAGGTCAAACTCACCTCTAAAACGTGGCAGATTGTTCCGATGAAATTTTGACAAATGCTGAACTTCTGCGTTAGGTTCTTGCTGTTGCATAGCTTATTGATTTTGTTGTGCAATCACTTCAGTCATCTGCTGCATTGCTTTGACAGTAGCAGTCATTGGGTCATTGTCACGTTCCACATTCATACGTGCACCTCTACCATGAGACATAGTTTTTCTTCACAAACAATTAAACAAAGTCCAATGAAAGTCCGATATCATCTTTTGGGAATCAAACTCAGAGAATTACACAACACAAGCAAAACAGACCTAACCACAAAACCCAAAAGACTCTAACTGAGAGCTCTGATACTAACTAATGTAACACCCACTGTAGGGTATCACATTTAAGATTAATCCTAATAAAACTTACCCAAGTTGTAAAAGAATTAGTCTTGTAAAAACGTCAATTTTAAAATTTCATTTGCAGAATAAAATAAAATAAGTAAATTGAATTTAAAACATTAGTAAGACTTCGTAATAAACACACCAAAATATATATACATTAATATTACAAACTTTGTCCAAATAATTTACATAAATACAACTCTGTTTCAAAAGTAAAATACAAACATAACTACTAAGTAGTACTCTAAAAAAACAAACCCAAGGATTTGGTTCCTCGGAAGGATCCTCCTCCTCCTCTACATCAACATTGAAGAGCCCAGGCGGATACAGACGCCTCATAGGGGTCCTTGCCAATGATACTACAGAATTCTCTTGGGGTGTGTAGAAGACACAGTTCCACCCCAGAGTTCACGAATGGGTATCGTGAATTCCAGACATACAGTGGCATGTTGGGTCAACACAGAAATCCCATTCAGGATTCCACTCAAACTCATAGTTAAATCCCCGGTGTAAACGAACCTCTTATTGTTATAATCGAACCTCCAGGCATTAGTCTCCCCATGGAACTGTACCCGAACAAAACCTAACATTTGTCGTTTCGCTGCCATCACAGCTAATAAACAAACAGACAGCTACTGGTAGTAAATAGATTTACCAATTTCTTCGTCTTCCCGGTCTTTATCAAACATACACAAATAAATAGATACAATACAACAACGAGGTGAGATCCCCTACATCAATACTAGTATGGCAGTAGAAAAAACGACATCAAGTATACAGATACAATATTAACAAATTTAAATCATATTTATTACATCACAGATAATGAATTAGATAAGTATAATTAACACTTCAATATGCTAACCAACTATGCATATGCACACAAACCCATTCCTACTCCATGGAGCTAAACACAGATTCGGAGAGAATGATCTAGAAGACATGTTTGTCACTCGGCTGCCGTGGCCAATAGTGCTATAATATATCAACTTTATCAACGTGCACATCAAGGCATTGGATAAGACATTCTACTCCAGATCTCGATATAGGACAATGTCTTTGTCCGGATCATCGGTGCGTTTGCATCGGTCCGCCTCACGGACAGAAGAGCTACCAACCGTTCATTGCGAGGTACCCGTACCCCGATGCCCCCAAGGTCAACAAGTGACCTACACTTGTCTATTCGCACCAGCACATAGGTGTAAGTCGTCTCCTAGGCATACAGCCTTAACCAAACAAGCGAATATGCTTTTCTATTTATGATATATGATTCAAACACACATACTATGATTATTTTTACAGTACTTCATATATCCTTGCCTTTCCTTGGCGGTATCAATATTCAACATAACCGGGCCCACCACAACTGCTCGATAACAAACTGTTGTTTACGCTCAATTGTGTAGCGATATTATCACATTTTCACAATTGCAGAACATTTTTCTTACGTTTTTAAATCGCGTAGGGATTTTTCAATATTTTCTAAATCGCGTAAATATTTTATTGCATTTTCTCAATCGCGTAGCCTAAAATTGTTGTTTTTGAGTCGCGTAAAATATTTCTAACATATTTTAAGTTCAAAATGAGATTTTTCTCATTTAATACCAAAATTTGACTTTATTTTTATTATTTGCATAATAATCCTTCTATAAAATAATATTTACATAATAGTCCTTATTTAAATAATATTTGTAATATAGTCCTTCTTTAAATAATATTTTCAATATAGTCCCACTAAAAATTAGTATTTCTACTGTTTCCCAAAAAATGGTGTTTCTTTAATTTATTTGGGATATTACAGCTCAAAATTTTCTAACGCACTTCAAAACCCATAGGGTGAGCTATACGTTAGTAAATTTCGAGTATTGGCTTTTATTTTACTACATAGCTTAATTAAGCCAATTTTAGTTCTAAAACTTAAATTACTTTCATTTTAAATTCCTAAACTTACCAAATTGAGTTCTTACTATTAAAACACCTAAGTTTACACTTAGTAAAATAATTTTGGATCTTGATCATAAAAAATTGGCATGTTGGCCAAATTCATATAGTGCTTCAAAATTCATATATAAATCATTTTCTAACACTTTAATCCTTATAAACTCACTTAATTAAATTTCTTGTCACAAAATCCTTTAATCCTCAGTTAGGAAAATAATTTAGGACTCTTGGTCCCCTTTGTGGTGATGAGGCCGTGTGCCTCTAGGCTCTTTGGGGCCTTCATACAATTTTCATCATCATGTTATTCACATCCTAAATTACACAACTATCATCATGCTTCCAAATTAACATAGGCAATCGTACTATCAAAGCTATAGGTATACTAAACATACATGCAAGCATATTTTCAAAACTAAAACATAACAAACAAAGAGAGCTTAAACAAGCAAGTGAATAAATCCTTATGGATTTTTCACCACAAACATTCCATTTTCTCACCACCAACACATTGTTGATGAGGTTAATCTCCCTCTTACCTCAAGGAAGACAATAACTTCAAGTTCCTCCTTCCCCTTGAATTCGTGTGGCACCAAGAAAAATCTTAAGCAAACTTAAACAATTCTAAAAGTCATAATCAAGGCTTGAAAACAACAAACCATGGATCAATCATGGTCTAGAAAATCAAAAATCCAACCTAGTATCAAAGATTCAAGAAATTACCTTTGATGTAGGAAATCAAAGCTTGCTTTTTGAAGCACTTAGAGAAGGATTTTGATAAACCTCTCTAAAGGAAAAGTGTTTAGAATGATGTTTGGGTTTAGAAAGTAAGAAGAGATGAAATTATATAAGTGGAGAGATAGGGTTTGGAGGTTGGGGCCGTGAGCTCCAACAAGAAAAAGGAAATTAGTTGGGTGTTCTTGAACTTGGAGAGAAAAAGATGAAGGCTTGATATTATAAACTGTGATTAAATGAAGATGGATAGCTATATTTTCCTTGCATTGCCGTGGAGTTAGTGTATAGGAAAAATTATAGTCTAATCTTTGTAGTAAAAAGATCTAATACATTTCACATGGCCTATGTAATGTAGTGGTCATCAAGTAGTCATAAGGATGATTCAAGAACTTGGTGGAAGGGCCTAGTGGCCGTGTGGCTCTAGGGAAGTAGTAACTAGGTTTGATTTCAACTAAATTCTAATTACATCTTAATTAGATAATAAGCTAACTAGGTTAGGTTATTTAGTTACATTCTAACTAGTTAGTTACTTGCTTAAGTCATTGTATAAGTCATGCTTAAGTCATATTTCTAGATGATTAGATATTTTCCTAGTAACTAGATTCTAAGTATTTAGTAACTAAGTTAGTTCATTTAGTTACTAATTAAACTATTAGGATAACTTAGTTAGTTTATCTTGTTACTTAGTAACTAGTCCAACCATTTATATTGACCATTTTCTATTAATCTAGAAAAAGTCGAACCACTAATGTTGACTCATTTCTATTGGTTCATTTTAAAATAAGTCATATAAATTATTCTCAATCTATTTTCTAACAAATAAAATATACCGGGTCCATTACTCGGTAACAAAAGCTGCTGTTAATAAAACAGCGAATATTTTTCAGTAAATTTTTTTATTTCATAGATAAATTCTAAAAATTAAAAGATTTGATTCGTGTCTCTCAGATTCGGGTTTAGTAAGATCCCTCATCTCCGAATAAATCAAATAAGATTTTTCCCGACCCAAAACTTATTATTTTCCTGACTCGGAGCAAATCTCACACAACAATCAAAAATAGTCTCGGATTAGTCAAAATAATTTTATATCATACAGAAAATATAAAATAGTACAATTCAAGCATTACTGACAAATAACCAAAATTTGGGGTGTTACAGTGGGTGGGATGGATCCCATCCCATCCCACCAAAAGCCATCAATTTTCTTCCCCCTCCCCCCAAATTTGGGTGGAATCATCTTTTTTATTATAATTATGATTAGGATTTTACTACATTAACCTCATACACTAAAATTAGTGTGTTTGTAATAAGGGTAATTTATGAAAAATAAAGTTATAACTCTTACAATTTCATCTACTTCCCAAATAATAGAATGATAACTTTACTTCATTCCATTCTAAAATATCCAAACAATGGAATGATATTTTTATCACATTCCATTCCATCTCATCTCATTCCATTCCATTCCATTAATTACTAAATATCCAAACATAGCCTAAGGGATTGGTTAATTGTAAATAGTGTGAAGAGGATTAATATACCAAGAAATTAGATATTGATTAATTTTGATAAATGTCCATAAATCATTGAAATAAAACTTGATTAAACTAATATTTGAAATTGCATAAAACGAGTTCAAGTGAAATTTGATACCTAACACTTTGATACCATTGTCTTTCACCCTTAATTTTATTGTTGATATTTTCAATTACTTTTTTTTAATGTTTTCTTTTGATTTACATTCTTATAAATTCTCACATTTTTTATAGCTAAAATAGTGTCAATTTAATGAACTTAGTAATTGGCAACATAATCCTTGTGGGAACGATACTCTATCACTCTTTATTACTTTTGTGATCTTGTGCACTTGCCAATATCATAACATACGGTAGGCCATAAGTGCATCAACTAGTCTCAAAGACTAATCTTTTGTGATATGGGTTGACCATTTTTTTTCTGAAATTTACTCAATTTCACTATTTACAGGTTCTACTTGTCCACTTATCTAGGGGTGGTAGGTAGTAGAGATCTTATGTACCAACCCATATTTTTTCATCAAAGCCTCCAAAGAATGGTTGAAAAAATGTGTACCTCGGTCGCCAATGATAGCACGTGGTGTACCAAATCGAGATAACACATTCTCTTTGAGAAATTTAATTGCCATCCTATTATCACTGTTCCTGCAAGCTGTTGCCTCTACCCATTTTGACACATAATCTACTGCCACGATAATATATTGATATCCAAAAGAAGGAGGAAATGGTCCTATAAAATTAATTCCCCAATAATAAAAAATTTCAATCACTAAAATTAGGTTCAAGGGCATCATATTATGATATGACATAACTCGTAGCTTTTGACACTTTTCACATGAGCGACAATAAATGTTTGCATCCTTAAATAAGGTGGGCTAATAAAATTCACACTGCATATTTTTTGCAGTGGTTTTCTTCATTGAAAGTGACCTCTACAAGCTTGGAAGTGACAAAATTCCAAGATGCTGCAATCTCTCCATCAGGGATACAATGCCTTAAAATTTGGTCAAGGCATTATTTGAAAAGAAAAAAAGTCATTCCAATAGAAATTACGTATCTCAGTCATGAACTTCCTCCTGTCCTAAGCACTCCAATCCACCAGTATCTTATATGCAACCAAATAATTTACAATACGAGCAAACCATGGTAAAGAAGTAATAGAAAATAAATGCTCATCAGGAAAATCATCCCTGGTTGGTAGGTGGTCAGAGGTGTCCTCAAATGTGAGCCTCGAGAGACGGTCAACCACTATATTTTCCACTCCTTTCTTATCTTTTATGGTGATGCCAAATTCCTACAAAATTAAAATCTACCTTATTAGTTATGCCTTAGCATCCTTCTTTTTAAGAAAGTGCTTAAGGGCTGCATGATTTGTGAAAATAATAGTAAGAGAATCAATCAAGTAAGACTGAAACTTATCCAAAGCAAACACTACAACTAGCAACTCTTTTTCAGTGGTGAAGTAATTCATCTGAGCACTATTTAGAGTTCTACTAGCATAATAAATGAAAAAAAGGCTTCCCCTCCCTTTGTTGTCCAAGAATAGCATATACAACAAAATCACTAGCATCACAAATGATCTCGAAAGATAAAGTTCAATCAAGTGGCTGGATTATTGGTATTGAGGTAAGCTTGCCAATTAGCGTTTTAAAGGTCTTTTGACAAGCTTACGTCTACTTAAATGAGACATCTTTAGCTAAAAGGTCACATAGTCGTCTAGATATGGTGGAAAAATTTTGTATGAACCTCCTATAAAAAATCGTATGACCAAGAAAAGATCTCACATCCTTTACGGTCCTAGGTGTAGGCAACTTAGAGATTGAATCAATCTTAGACTGATCAACCTCTATCCCCCTAGAAGAAAAAATATGCCTTAAGACAATACCTAAAGGTACCATAAAGTGACATTTTTCCTAATTCAAAACCAATTCCTTTTCTTCATAATGAGCCAACACTCTCTCTAAATTCAATAAGCATACATTAAAAGAAAATTCAAAAATAGTCAAGTCATCCATAAAAACTTTCATGCAATTTTCAACCATGTCACTAAAAATACTCATTATGCAACGTTGAAAAGTAGCAGGTGAATTACACAATCCAAATGGCATTCTACAAAAATAATAAGTACCAAAAGGACAAGTTAAAGTGGTTTTATCCTGGTCTTCTAATGCAATTTCAATTTGATAATAATCAGAATAACCATATAAGAAACAATAGAAAGGATGATTAGTCACATGCTCAAGAATTTGGTCAATAAAAGGGAGAGGAAAATGGTCTTTCTGGGTGGCAGCATTCAATTTTCTGTAATCAATACACATCTACCACCCAGTCATAAGTTTTGTAGGGACTAACTCTTCCAAGTCATTCTTCACCACAGTAACACCTGACTTTTTAGGAACAACATGTGTAGGACTTACCCATTTACTATCAGAAATAGGATATATGATCCTTGCATCTAATAGTTTCAACATTTCATTCTTCACCACTTCTTTCATAGTGGGATTAAGCCTACACTGGGGGGTCTCTATGAGGGTTAGTTCCTTCCTCCAAATTAATTTTATGAGAAAAGACTAGAGGACTAACTCCTTTCTATATCAGCAATGCTCCAACCTAAGAATGACTTATGATCACTTAGGGTCCAAATTAATTTCTCACTTTGAGACTCATACAATTCAGATAAGATAATAACATGAAAAGTATCACATGGACCAAGGAAAGCATGCTTTAAACCCTTAGGCAGAGGCTTCAATTCAACGTTGGGTGCTTCCACACTTGAAGGAATTTGTTTTTCACCATTCTCATGTAACTCCTCAAACTTTGGTTGCTATGTCTGAGTGTCATAATCTTGAGTTCTATAAAAAAATAGCACAAATATCAACTACATCAGATGAATTACTGATAGAATCAAACTTAGAATTAACAAGAAAATACTTAAGGGGATCAAAATCATGGGCTGTAGAAACTCCCCTATCCATGAGTGGGTCAATCATGTATATCTGGTGGCCGTCGTCATCATCTTCTAGTTGTTTTGCAATATGGAAGATATTCACCTCAAGATTCATATTTCTGAAAGACAACTTCATAAGCTCATTCTTGCAATTAATAAAAGCATTAACAGTGGCAAGGAAAGGCCTACCTAAAATCAAAAGAATTTTAGAAGTAGTATCAACAACAGAGCTAGTGTCGAGGATTAGGAAATCAACAAAATAATAAAATTTGTCAATTTGAATTAGAACATCCTCTACCACACCCCGGGATATTTTGATTGAATGGTCAGCCAATTGCAATACCATAGTGGTTAGTTTGATTTCTCCCAACCCCAACTGTAAATAAATTGAATATGGCATTAGATTCACGCTAGCTCCTAAATCTAGCAAAGCTTTCCTAAACTCATGATTTTTGATGCTGCATGCAATGGTTGGACAACCAGGATCGTTGTACTTGAGAGGAATCCGTTTCTCAATTAGAGCACTAACTTGTTCTATTAGGAATGTTGTCTTCTTCACACGGTGCTTCCTCTTAGTTGTACACAAATTCTTGAGAACTTTTGCATAAGTAGAAACTTATTTAATCACATGCAAAAGAGGAAGATTGATTTTTACCTGCCTTAGATTCTCAAGAATTTCATTGTTAGGATCCAGAGTTCATTTGCTTGATTTTAAAACTTGAGGTAATGGTACCTTAACATGATTCTTTATCACCTCAGGTTCCTTGGGCAGCTCAGCATCACTACTATCTTGATTCTTTTCCACTTCCTTTGATTTGTTCGTTGTTGGGATGTTTCATGAAGTACCACTTCTTGTCATATTGGTATTCACATCCTTCAAATTCTTTAATGCCATGTGTTGACTGATGAACCTTTAAAAAGTCATGTTTTTACGGTTCAATTTCTAGGTTTTTCATTCTCTTTTAATCTGTTTAATTGGGTTTTGTCCTTATGTTTTTCATGTTTTTATTTTAAAGAGTTTTTTTCATTCTTTGTATTTTTTTATGCTTTTGATAGGTTTTTGCTAGGGAAGAAGAATGGATTTTCTTGCATGGAAGAGTCTATTTGGACAAGTTCTTTGGATGCTCAGCGCTTAAACGTTCAAGAACCAGTGCTCAAGCGCTGGATAGGCAGAATGAGGGAATTTTCTCTGTTATCCCAGCGCTCAAGCGTTGGGAGTTCACCGCTCAAGCGCGCCAATGGCAGAACAGGAGGATTATTACTGGTATTACAGCGCTCAGGCACTGTACAGCTAGCGCTTATGCGCGTGCATTGTGAAGAACTGGTGTCTGGTGAGTTAGCGCTTAGGAGCTAGATACGTAACAGTACAAGATTTTTTTATTATAAATAGAAAGTTACGCCAAATTTCAACACACTCTGCAGCAGCCATCAAGACAACTCAATCCTAATTTGGTGTGGGCGCATCAAGACTTGAAGATTAGGGATTTTCTTCAATCTTTCCACTAATTATCAATGGAGTTTGTCATCTTCTATTCTTTGTTTTGTTCTTTCCCTATATATAACTAATTTCCCCTCGTTAGGGGGACGATGGATCTTGATACTTTGATGATGTAATTTCTTTTATGGGTTTAATGCATGTTTTATCTCATGATTTACGTGTTTATCTTTGTCCTTAATGCTTTTCTAACTTGATCAATTTGGGAATGATCTTTGTCCTTAATTTCTTTTGGGTTTAATGCTTTTCTAATTTCCCCATTGGTTTATGTATGATTTGAGAAAATTTGCATGAACTTAGAACTTGTGATAAACACTATAATTTCTGCAATCGCTAGGGATATACGTTGTGGGTTATGTGGTCTTTCTTATAATTCCTTTGTTCCTGATAATGCCTTTCTATTTGGGGTTAGACTAAGGGATTAGTTAATTCTAAACAGTTTAAGAGGATTAATATACTAACGGATTGGGTATTAATAAATTTTGGGAATTGACCATGAATCATTGAAATAGAACATGTTTTAAACCAATTTTTAGAAGTGCATTGAAAGAGTTCAAGTGAAGTCTAAACCCTAACACTTTCTTATTATTGTTTTCATCTCTTCTTAGATTGCTTGATTTTATTCTGTTTAATTTTAATTACTTTCTTTTAATTATCTTTATTTACGCTTTTGCCAACTTTCATCTTTTGAGTAGCTTAAATAGTATTAATTTAACAAATTTGGTAATTGGCAATATAATCCTCGTGGGACGATTCTCTTTTCACTACTTTATTATTTTTTGCGATTTGGTGCACTTGCCGAATTTCACATCAAGTTTTTGGCGCCATTGCCGGGAATTATTAATTGTCAATATCGATTAGTAGTTAAAAGAGCACTAATTTAGGTGTTTGTTTTATTTTATTTTATTTTAGATAATTTTTTTATTATTATTATTTAATTTTCTTTTATTTCTTTAACGTCATTTATTTTCATTTATTTTTTGTTCTCTTTGCTTCACTCTGGTTGTTTCTTGTTTGTTTATGCAAGGGTCTTTGGAATCGGAAGAATTACTTTTTGATCCAGAGATAGCAAGGACAGAAAGAACAATAAGAAAAGTAATCAGAGAAGGAAGAAAAATTATAAAAGAAGAAGACATGGCTGAGAATAATGTTGCACAGAGAAGACGCACTATGGCTGACTATGCTACTCCATCTGCTGAAAGTGTCTCGACCAGCATTGTGCGCCCTGCAATTTAGGCTAACAATTCTGAGATTAAACCAGCTTTTCTACAGTTGGTGCAGCAGAATCAGTTTGGGGGAAGTCAAACTGAAGATCCAAACTTGCACATTGCTAACTTCTTGCAGCTCTGTGATACTATTAAGTATAATGGAGCCAGTGATGATGTCATACGGTTATGACTCTTTCCATTTTCCTTGAGAGATAAAGCCAAGAGTTGGCTACAAGCCCAGCCTCAGGGAAGCATTTCTACTTGGGATGATTTGGGTAGTAAGTTTCTCACTCGGTATTTCCTTCCTTCCATGTTTATGAAGATAAGGAGTGAGATTGCTTGCTTTACTTAGAATCAGGGAGAATCTCTCTACGAAGCATGGGAAAGGTTTAAGGAGCTTCTCAGAAAATGTCCTCACCATTCTTTTGAGGTTTGGCAACAGGTACAGATCTTTTACAATGGGTTGAGTCCTCCTACTAGAGCAATGGTTGATGCATCTGCAGGCGGGTCTTTAAATAGAAAAACTCCTGAAGAGGCTCAAGAATTGTTTGAGACAATGGTCACTAATGAATATCAGTTGCCTAGTGGAAGAGCTACAGTCAAACAGGGGATGTTAGAGCTTGGTGTTGTTGATACTATACTGGCATAGAATCAAACTATGATGCAACACATTGTCAACCTTTCCAAGCAAGTTGGTAATTTACAGGTGAATGCAATTAGTCATCAGGCTTTGACTTATATGGGCAGTTTGGGGGAAGTCAAACTGAAGATTCAAACTTGCACATTGCTAACTTCTTGCAGCTCTGTGATACTATTAAGTATAATGGAGCCAGTGATGATGTCATACGGTTACGACTCTTTCCATTTTCCTTGAGAGATAAAGCCAAGAGTTGGTTACAAGCCCAGCCTCAGGGAAGCATTTCTACTTAGGATGATTTGGGTAGTAAGTTTCTCACTCGGTATTTCCTTCCTTCCATGTTTGTGAAGATAAGGAGTGAGATTGCTTGCTTTACTCAGAATCAAGGAGAATCTCTCTACGAAGCATGGGAAAGGTTTAAGGAGCTTCTCAGAAAATGTCCTCGCCATTCTTTTGAGGTTTGGCAACAGGTATAGATCTTTTACAATGGGTTGAGTCCTCCTACTAGAGCAATGGTTGATGCATCTGCAGGTGGGTCTTTAAATAGCAAAACTCCTGAAGAGGCTCAAGAATTGTTTGAGACAATGGTCACTAATGAATATCAGTTGCCTAGTGGAAGAGCTACAGTCAAACAGGGGATGTTAGAGTTGGTGTTGTTGATACTATACTGGCATAGAATTAAACTATGATGCAACACATTGTCAACCTTTCCAAGCAAGTTGGTAATTTACAGGTGAATGCAATTAGTCATCAGGGTCTGACTGATATTGTCAACAATTTTTGTGGAGATAACCATGTTAATGGGCAATATGAGGCTGGAAATTCAGTTGTCAACATTCCAGAGCAAGTGAATTATATAGGAAACCCTTCAAGGTCACAAGGTAATCCTTACTCTAATACTTACAATCCAGGCTGGAGGAATCATCTCAATTTCTCTTAGAAAAATCAAGCTGTACCATTGAATGCTCAGCCCGAACAGAAGTCTCCTTTAGAGATTACAGCGGAGAAACTCTCTTTGCAGACCTCTATTTTTGTGCAACAGACTTCAGCTTTTATGGAAGAGTCGAAGGCCAATTATAAGAATTATGAGGCGGCAATTAGAAGTCTTGAGAATCAGGTGGGGCAAATCGCCAAGCAGCTTCAAGAAAGACTTTCAGGTAGTTTGCCCAGTGATACTTCGGTAAATCCTAAGGAGCAGTGTAAGGCGATCACCTTAAGAAGTGGTAAGACCTTAGAAGAAGACAAGAATGAAGCACCTGGTTTTGCAGAAAATCAAAATGAAAGCACTGAGTTTCCAATTGAAGAGGCTTTGTCTCAAGATGATAGTAAAGAAGATGACATTAAGGAGAAACAACCAAGAGTGCAGAGGAAAAAGAAAGACTTGGAGCAGAAGAAAGTGGTTGATCCTTCATTTTATGCTAAACTTCCATATCCTCAAAGGTTTAGGAAGGAGATTCAAGAAAAGTAGTTCTCCAAGTTCTTAGAAGTTTTCAAAAAGCTGCAGATAAACATCCTTTTTGCTGAAGCACTTGAGCAGATGCCCTCATATGCTAAATTCATGAAGGACTTGTTGTCAAAGAAAAGGAAGCTAAAAGAGGATGAGATAGTGATGCTTACTGAAGAATGTAGTGTGATAATTCAGAGGAAGCTACCCCTTAAGTTGAAAACTCCAAGTAGTTTCACCATTCCTTGTACCATTGGTAAGCCCACTATTGGAAAAGCTCTTTGTGATCTTGGAGCCAATATCAATCTTATGCCTATCTCCATCATGCACAAGCTGGGAATTGAATCAGTAAAGCCTACAATGATTTCTCTTCAACTAGCAGATTGATCTATCAAGCATCCATATGGTATAGTTGATGATGTGCTAGTTAAGGTGGATAAATTCATATTTCTAGCTGATTTTGTAGTCCTTGATATGGAAGAAGATGCAGACATCCCTCTCATTTTAGGCAGACCTTTCTTAGAAACTGGAAGAGCATTGATTGATGTGCAACAAGGAGAGCTTATGTTGAGAGTGCATGATGAGAAAGTCACATTTAGTATTCTTGATACAATAAAACATCCTGCAGAGGAAGAACAATGCCTTAGAGTGGACATAGTTGACTCATTGGTTGAAAAAGCATTTGAGCAGAGCATTCTTACATCTCCACTTGAATCAGTATTGGTAAATTCTAAAGTTTTAATGGATGATGATGCAGAGACAATACCAGAAATATCCAAGTGCATAGCTAATTTGGAAGCTCAGCCAATTGTTTCTCATTCCAACTTTCAGAGAGAAGAATTGAAAAAGGAGGTTGAGGGTGTACAGGAGCCATCTAAGCCAGAATTGAAGCAGCTTCCCTCTAATCTCAAATATGCATTCCTTGGTGAGAATAATACTCTTCCAGTGATTGTAAATGTGGGCCTTAGTCCTGAAGAAGAAGAGAAGCTTTTAAGAGTTTTGAGAGAGCATAAGTCAGCTATTGGGTGGACCATTGATGATCTTAAGGGCATCAGTTCTGTTATTTGCATGCACAAGATTTTAAAGGAGGATAACTACAAGCCAGTGGTGCAACCACAGAGAAGACTGAATCCCGCCATGAAGGAAGTGGTAAGGAAGGAAGTGATGAAGCTTTATGATGCAGGCATTATTTACCCTATCTCAGATAGCTCGTGGGTCAGTCCAGTCCAAGTTGTTCCAAAGAAAGGAGGGATGATAGTAATAGTCAATGGAAAGAATGAACTCATCCCTACAAGGACAGTCACCGGCTGGAGAATGTGCATTGATTATAGGAGGCTCAACAGTGCAGCAAGGAAGGATCACTTTCCCCTCCCTTTCATTGATCAGATGGTAGAGAGACTTGCAGGGCACACCTATTATTGCTTTCTAGATGGTTACTCTGGTTAAGATCATGGTGGCTCCTGAGGACTAGGAGAAGATAGCTTTTACCTGTCCATATAGAATTTTTGCATACCGGAGGATGCTTTCGGATTATGCAATGCTCCCGTAACTTTTCAGAGGTGTATGTTGTCCATTTTCTCTGATATGATTGAAAAATTTGTTGAGATTTTTATGGATGATTTTTCTATTTTTGGCTCTTCTTTTGATACTTGTCTTTTTAACCTTTCTTTGGTTTTGAAAAGATGTCAGGAAACTAACTTGTTTTTAAATTAGGAGAAATGTCACTTCATGGTGCAGGAAGACATTGTTTTAGGTCATCGCATTTCCTCGAGGGGTATTGAGATTGATCGAGCTAAAGTTGAGGTTATTGAGAAATTACCCCCTCCCATCAATGTTAAGGGAGTAAGAAGTTTCCTTGGGCATGCCGATTTTTACAGGAGATTCATGAAGGATTTCTCTAATATTACTAAGCCTCTCTGCGAGTTGCTTGTTAAAGATGCACCATTTGTTTTTAATGATGACTGTTTGCATGCATTTAATCTCTTGAAAAGTAAACTTGTTTCTGCCCCTATAATTGTTGCTCCTGATTAGAATTTTCCATTTGAATTAATGTGTGATGCAAGTGATTTTGCTGTGGGTGCTATTTTAGGACAGAGAAAAGATAAGGTTTTGCATGTCATTTATTATGCTAGTAAAGTTTTGAATGATGCACAGCTTAACTATGCCACCACAGAGAAAGAATTACTTGCTGTAGTCTTTGCATTTAATAAATTTTGTTCTTATTTGGTTGGGTCAAGAATTACTGTTTATATTGACTATGCAGCTTTGAAATATCTCTTGACTAAACAGGATGCAAAGCCTAGGCTTATCAGATGGATTCTACTTCTACAGGAGTTTGACTTGGAAATTAGAGATAAGAAAGGAACAGATAATTTGGTAGCTGACCACTTGTCAAGAATCACTCATGAAGGAGAATCAGAAGAAGAACAAATGCCCATTAAGGAGGAGTTTCCAGATGAACAACTTTTTACTGTACAATTGTCTCGTTGGTTTGTAGATTTTGTGAATTACAGGGCTACTGGAATGGTTCCATCAGATTTCACGTAACAACAGAATAAAAAATTCTTTCGAGATGTCAGGTATTATGTTTGGGATGAACCCTTCCTTTTTAAAATATGTGCTGATAGTTTATTGAGAAGGTGTGTGTCTGAAGAAGAAGTGCCAAACATTCTGTGGCACTGTCATAGTTCTGATTATGGAGGTCATTTTGGAGGCAATAGAACTGCAGCAAAGGTATTACAATCTGGTCTCTGTTGGCCTACTCTGTTTAAAGATGCTTACAAGTTTGTTGAAAGTTGTGATAGGTGTCAAAGAGTTGGTGGTATTTCCAGAAAACATAAGATGCCTCTCAATAATATTTTGGAAGTAGAGCTGTTTGATGTATGGGACATTGATTTTATAGGTCCTTTTCCTTCTTCACTCTCCAATCAATTTATCTTGGTGGCTGTTGATTATGTTTCTAAATGGGTGGAGGCCATTGCCACACAAACTAATGATGCTAAGGTGGTTGTCAGGTTGATTAGAAAGAATATTTTCACTAGATTTGGCATCCCTAGGGCAATAATTAGCGATAGTGAGAAACATTTTTGTAATAGGCAGTTTGAGGCTATTTTGAGCAAGTTTGGTGTTAAACATAAGATAGCCACTCTTTATCATCCTCAGTCAAGTGGTCAAGTAGAGGTGTCTAACAGGGAATTGAAAAGCATTTTAGAAAAGACTGTTAATACCTCTAGGAAGGATTGGTCACTAAAGTTAGATGATGCATTATGGGCATACAAGACTGCATATAAAACTCCCATTGGTATGTCCCCATATAGGCTGGTATTTGGAAAATCATGTCATCTCCCTGTGGAACTTAAGCATAAAGCATTTTGGGCAATTAAATTTTGAATTTTGATGTGAAGTCTGCAGGTGAAAAAAGGGTGCTACAGATGAACGAGATGGATGAGTTTCGGAATGAAGCCTATGAGAATGCTCATCTATATAAGGAAAAAACAAAAATGTGGCATGATAAAAAGATTACTTTGAGACAATTTGAACCAGGACAGCAAGTGTTGTTATTTAACTTAAGGTTGAAGCTGTTTCCAGGTAAATTGAAGTCCAAGTGGTCGGGCCCAATTCAAGGTCAAAGAAGTTTCTCCTTTTGGAGCAATTGAAATTTTAGAGCCCCGTTCAGGAAGGAGTTTCAAGGTCAATGGTCATAGACTTAAGCACTATTGGGGAGGCGAGTTTGATCTACAGAAGTCTTCTCAGGCACTCAGCCATCCAGATTGAGAACAGGCAACGTCGAGCTAATGACGTTAAACAAGCACTTTTTTGGGAGGCAACCCAAATTTCTTCTCTTTTTCTTTTTCCTTTTTATTTTGCTTTTGGTATTTATTTATTTATTATTTTATTTTATTTTGTTTTTCTTTCTTTAAGTTTCTGCTTTATTTACATGTTAAAAAAAAAATTGGGCTGATTTAGCGCTCAAGTGCTAGAATACCAGCGCTCAAGGGCGCAGAGGGCAGGGAGCCATTTAAACGAGGCGTTCGTAGCACCCAAGCGCTGAACGCTCTCCTGTTCAATTTTCTCTCAATTTTCTCCCTGAATCCTCTCCAATCCTTCTCCACAATCACTCCCTCACACTCCCAAAGCATTTCTTTTTGGATTTTTCTCTTCATCTAGTGTCATTGTTCTTCATTTTTTTTGCTGCTTGTTGCATCTGAAAAGGGAGGAGTCCCCACCTATACGTTCATATGTGCGTGGTGGGATTCTCATCATGAATTCGTCTTCATTTCTCCATTTCTTGCTTTCATTTTTCCTCATTCAGGTATGTTCATCTACCCTTACTCTCAATTTAGTGTGTTTTCCTGTTAATTTCCTCGTGGGACGATTCTCTTTTCACTACTTTATTACTTTTTACGATTCGGTGCACTTGTCGATTTTAACAATTTCCAAATTCGTTAAATTAACACTATTTATGCCAATCAAAAGATGAAAGTTGGCAAAAGTGAAAATAAAGATAATTAAAAGAAAGTAATTAAAATTAAACAAAAAAAAATCAAGCAATCTAACAAGAGATGAAAACAATAATAAGAAAGTGTTAGGGTTCAGACTTTACTTGAACTCTTTCAATGCACTTCTAAAAATTAGTTTAAAACATATTCTATTTCAATGATTCATGGTCAATTCCTAAAATTTATTAATACCCAATCCATTGGTATATTAATCCTCTTAAACTGTTTGGAATTAACTAATCCCTTAGTCTAACCCCAAATAGAAATGCATTATCAGGAACAAAGGAATTATAAAAAAGACCACATAACCCATAACGTCTATCCCTAGCGATTGCAGAAATTATGGTGTTTATCACAAGTTCTAGGTTCATGCAAATTTTTCCAAATCATACATAAACCCAAAAGATCATTCCCAAATTGATCAGGTTTAGAAAAGCATTAAGGACAGAGATAAATACGTAAATCATGAGATAAAACATGCATTAAACCCATAAAAGAAATTACATCATCAAAGTATCAAGATCCATCGTCCCCCTAAAGAGGAGAAGTTAGTTACACATAGGGAAAGAACAAAACAAAGAATAGAAGATGACAAACTCCATTGACAATTAGTGGAAAGATTGAAGAAAATCTCTAATCTTCAAGTCTTGATGGGCCCACACCAAATTAGGATTGAGTTGTCTTGACGGCTGCTGCATAGTGTGTTGAAATTTGGAGCAACTTTCTATTTATAATAAAAAAATCTCGTACTATTACGCCTCTAGCGCCTGAGCGCTAGTCTCCAAGCGCCTGAGCGCTAACTCACCAGACACCAATTCTTCGCAATGCACGCGCATGAGCGCTAGCTGTACAGCACCTGAGCGCTGTAATACAAGTAATAATCCTCCTGTTCTGCCATTGGCGCGCTTGAGCGGTGAACTCCCAATGCTTGAGCGCTGGGATAATAGAGAAAATTCCCTCGTTCTGCCTATCCAGCGCTTGAGCGCTGGTTCTTGAACGTTTAAGCACTGAGCATCCAGAGAACTTGTCCAGCAGCTCTTCCATGCAAGAAAATCCATTCTTCTTCCCCAGCAAAAACCTATCAAAAGCATAAAAAAATACAAAGAATGAAGAAAAACTCTTTAAAATAAAAAACATGAAAAACATAAGGACAAAACCCAATTAAAGCAGATTAAAGAAATGAAAAACCTAGAAATTGAACCGTAAAAACATGACTTTTTAAAGGTTCATCATTCCCCCAAACTTAGGATTTTACTTATCCTCAAGTAAAAGGAAGAAGAAACAAATCAAAACATGATATTACTAGGTAATGAACATCATAGATAACCTCAGAAACTGTTCCAAAATCTCAGTTCAAGGAGTCACAAATGTAAAATCCAATTATCACATTGCTATCACATGCTTCTCTCACAAATAAATGACTTCCCATAAGCATGAAAGAAAGACCAACTCACAGAGACGTTCAAACCCGGATAGGTTTATAAAAATGCAAATGTACATCAAATATGCATCCATAGGATTATTTTTCATCTCTCTCTCCACTAATATAAACAACACAAAAACAGGGATCATCAGGGTCTTTATGAGCTTGTAATGATAGGCCAGGGGTATAGTTTACGAAAGAAAAGGATAGGAGAAATAAAACAAAGATTGAAATACATAATCATGCATATTCCACAATTCAAGCCTCAAAATATTAGACAAGAGCACAACGGAGCATAAAAATCAACACTCTAATCATAATCATCACCAAGATCCCATCTTCCTGTGTCGCCTATTCTGTTAGGCTCGCCTGTTCCGTCAGGTATCTGTGGAGGGGGGATGTTAAGAATCCCACATCGCCTGCCTCAATCTTCTGGGTGCGGTTTATATATCTGTTGGGCCACTCCTTTTAATGCTAATTGGTTTTAGGTTGGAATCTAACAAAACCATTTGAGTGAATCTCTAATCCCTTTGATTTGTTCGTTGTTGGGATGTTTAATGAAGTACCACTTCTTGTCATATTGGTATTCACATCCTTCAAATTCTCTAATGCCATGTGTTGACCAATGGGTGCGGACTAAGCTTGAGAAGGGAACCTACCTCCCTCATTCACACTCAAGGAGTTCATCAATTTGGACATTTGGCTCTTTATCTCCTTGTTTTCTTCAACAACCTGCATAATCAAAGATTCAAACTTTTGGTTAGTCTTACCTTGTGCCTCAAGAAAAGCCTACAAAGTGTCTTCTAAAGAACTCCTAGAAGATGAAGGTGCATGATATGGTGCATGATATGTTCTAGGGGGCTGTGTAGGCGGCTGGTTTTCAGACTTTTAGCTAAAATTAGGGTGATTGTGCCACCCCAGATTATAGGTATCAGAGAAAGGTATAAAATGCTTCTCGTACATACCTAAGGCATTACATTGTTCCTCATACATCCCTCTCATCTCACCAAATGTGGGACACACTTGGGCGAAGTGATCTGCCCTGCCACGTACAAAACATGGTCTAAAAGACTTTGCATGATTAGCCACATGTGTTGGCTTTAAGTCTTTAGTCTTTAACACCTCTAGCTCCCTAGTGAGTATCTCAACCTTAGCCTTTAGGCTATCCTCTTTCTTGAGATGGTAAATTCCACCACCATTTGGGTTTCCTGCAGATCGTGACCTATTTGTGCTCTCAATAGCACTAGGTCTAGTCCAAGTGTGAGCTTTTTCAGTAAGCTCATTAAGGTATTCTATGGCCTCATCAAGGTCTTTATGTTAGAATTCACCATTACACATCATCTCCACAATTTGGCACTCTCTAGGTGTAAGTCTTTAATAAAAATAGCTCACTAAGCATCAATTCTCATACCCATGGTAAAGACACATACTCAACAACTCTTTAAATCTCTCCCAAAACTGATATGAAGTCTCACTGACCTTTTGTGCAAAGGTGGAGATTTTCCTTTTTAAAGCATTGGGCTTATGTTGGGAAAAGTATTTATTAAAGAAAACTTGAGTAATCTCATTCCAATACCCAATAGTCGTGGTCTCAGTGAGTATAGCCAACTCTTAGCTCTACCCTTCAAAGAGAAAGGAAAGAATTTAAGTCTCGCAATATCATTAATTGCATTTTGACTAAGAAAAGTCGCAACTACTTCCTCAAACTACCTAATGTGCAAATATGAATTTTCATTTTTCAAGAAATGAAAAGTAGGGAGTAACTATATCATCCCTGTTTTAAAAATCTAGTTGGCGAGTATTAGTTGGAAACATGATGCATGATGGTATGGCTATGCATGTAGGGTGGAGTAATCCTAAAGGGTCCTAGTAGGTTGATCTCCGTGTTCTCTCATTTCCTTAGAATTAGAAGAAGTATCAAATAAATGATTAGAAAAATTAGACTTTGACTTTGACATAGGTCTACAAGCAAACCAACCCAAGGTATCTCTATACCTGTACATGCAAGGTAGAGAAAAATGCAACAATAAAAAAAATACAAAAGAAAGAAAATAAAATAAAGATGCAACAAGCTAAAAAAAGGAACGAAATTACTGCCTTTACAAACTACTAAAAAGGAAAATTGTGTAGCAATTGTTCTACTGCCTCCTCGACAACAGTTGCAAAATTTGATTACGCCCAGAGAATAACTTAGTAGTTGTAGCACAGCTTTGGGGTGTCGATTTCACAGAGAGACAAATTAAAAAAATAGCAGAAGGAATAAAGAAACTAAATAAAAATATTAAATGATTAATGGTGAACAAAGATTAATTTTGAATGCAAATTAAAGTGAAACAAAGTAAACAAATTAAGATTCAATCAGATGCAAGATGAATAAGGCTCAGAATACATCAAGATTAATTTTAACATTATCTATGTTAAATCATTATATCCAAATATTTTAACTCATGAACATTTCGTGGCAAAGCATGTTATCTAGGAAGATCTATCAATAAAGCACTAAAAATAATAATACATTGTATGATAAAATTTTTCTAATTAATAGTAAATAATCAAATCATCAAATGTATCCCTAATAAAAAATTACAATTGATATCCAACAATTACTACCAACACTCAGATAACACAAATAAATTGAAAAGCATGAGAAAAATATAGTTGAACTCATCTAAAAATTCATTCATATAATATGATAGGAAGATAGAATCAATAAGTATTAAATCCTAAAATTGGGTAACAATAATTCAATAAAGTAATGTTAAAATAATCATAGTTTCATCATCTTCTTAGTATTGAGAATTTAATAAGAAATAAAAAGATTAGAACACAATAAAATCATCTTACTAATATTTTTCATTGTACACAACTTCTTGTATTCTTTTCTACACTGCACTGCATCGCTTCGTATTTTTCTTCCTTAATCTGTTTAGCACCCTCGTGCGGCACTCCACTATGCTACTGTCTCATTCTTCTTCTTTTTTTTTCCTTGAGCGGCATGCCTTATTTCCAATATGTTTTTCCTATGCAGCGCCGTACATAATTGCTAATTCTCCATCTTCAATTTATATCTCTTTTCCACCACCTCAGCATAATACAAATAGCCTAGGTCTTTTTTTTTTTGGCCCAATTGAACTTTTGTCTTCTTGTCTATTCTTTGCTTACAATAATCTATAAAATAAATTGATCAAATAATGAGACTAAATTGATTAAAATAAATATAAGAATAGAAAAATTATCAAGTTTAAATTTATATATATATATATATATATATATTATTACTTAAGAGTATTTTAAAGTAAATAAAAAATCAATTTACAATACACATTAATTTCAATAATTTCTATTCACATTTTAACATTTTTATCTAATAATAGAATATTTAAAAATTACTTTCATATATACTCATCACCCCCTGTACTTTGGAAAAGGTTAATACTTTTTCAAAGGGAATAAATACTTGCTTTTGTTTCTTTCAAGTCATTAATCATCGTTACTTAATTATCCGCATTTTTTCTAGATTTTATTTATTTATTACCTATCTTGTGATTTGATGTCCTTATCAGTTAAGCATGTAATCCTATTAATTTTGGTGGCACAATGCCCATTTATTCAGGTTATTCATGTAGTTGGTGGTTAGCTCCTTCAGCTCATTTAAACTTCCTCTTTTCACTTTTTAGGTGTTTGTCCAATCTTTTCACTTTCTCTTCAACTTTCAAGCAGTTCATAAGGAATTCATGGCTCGAGAATCCAACCACACTACAACAAGTTCTCCGACGACTTCTAGTTCTGAATTCATTTCTAAGGCCGAATCATCGGAGTAGTTTATCCCTCGTGCTCTTTCTTATGGTGTTTGGGCCAAACTACCTTATCCATTAGTCAATTCGTTGGACCCCAAGAAATGTAGATGGATGATGGAGGTGGAGTGCAAGAAGTATCTGTTCAACTCTCCTCTCCCTCCTGTCGATGAGTCCTTTTTCATTGATCAAGAAGTAGTCTCGATTTTAGAGGCAAACCTCTACCTTCTATACAACCTACTTGTGACCAGACCAAGTCACTTCAATGGTCCTTCTCCATTACACTGCTATTTAATTAGGTTAATTAGGGAGAAATTCCCTTAGTCCCCATTCCATTATTCCATTTGTGTAGGTCAGACTAGTGGTTAGGCCGAATAGGTAGAGTACGTTTTTGCTCATGACCCCCCTTTTGTTTCTATTTTGGAGCACGTGGGGATCATTGATGCCTTTCCCCTTATTTGGAAATTAGAAAAAAAAAAAGATCGAAGACTTGAACATCATAGTCCAATGCTGGAGTAATCAGACTCAAACTTGAGTGATGTCCTTGGGGGAATTCACTCCCAACCTCGAAGATGTTGTTGTTCTTCTGAAACTCCTGATGTTTGTTGATGCAGATATTTCTAGCATTTTGCTTTATAGAACTGTTGTTAATATGGCGAAAAAGCTTAAAGAATGCATTCAGTGTTGGTGTATGCCCTACATGCTGATATTTTTTACATTACTTACATACATTATATTATGCTTTTTTTAAATATATGAGACATTTCATTTATTATGTTATTTATGATGAACATAATAAAGTCCTTAGAATAGTAAGTTTGATGACATAGGACATTAAATGGATGACTTGATCGTGAGATCTTATTGGATAAAATTAGAACACTATTCTTAAATGTCCATATAGTCAAGTATTCTTATTAATTAGGACAATAATAATGCATTGAGACTAGTATGTGCGTAGACTAATGACCACATCTCACGGGTCATAGATATGAGATATCAAGTCTTCATATGGGTACATGTTAGAGTATTGATGTACTGGACAGACCCGCCATGAGAATGTTACATGGATCGTTATGTGAGTGTCATAAGCGATTCTCATAGTGACAATGGTGTATGTGGTCCTTTAACCTAAAATCACTACGATTCTTACATAAGGAGTTGTGTATTTTAATGCCATCAAGCATCATGTGTAACAAGGTGATTATAAAGTTAATTATTGGACATAGCGCGAATCATGTAGAGAGATGTGAGTGACCTAGATGGGATTTGTCATTCTTACATAACAGGAGTGATATCTTCGGGGCCCCTAATTGAGCGAGACTGCGAAATGCATGACTATGCTCAAATAAGTCAATATGAGATATTGATCTCATTTGTTGTTACAAAGTCTACTCAAGTATCAGGAAACGAAGGATTGAACTATACAAGGGTGACGTATTCCATGACTTGTGTTCAATTTAAATATCTTGACAAAGGGACTAAACGATACGGAAACATTGGTCACGGAAAGGTTATGTCAAAACACTGATATTCTCATTACTTTGGTAGCAACGATGTGTTGCTAGATACTGCTCACTGCTTGTAATATTAAAATGAGACTTTAATATTACTGTCAATGTTATGAAAATCTGCAGGGTTACACACATAGAGCAGACTAAATTGGAGCAATAAGGATCTAAGTTGGATTGGGATTCAATCGTGGGTCAGACTCATAATAGATGAATCTAGGGTTACACAACTTACATTACTGCTGCTCACACTCACTTAAGGCAGTCACTATTATAAATAGTACTGCTAAAGGGGCTGCTAAGCACGCATAACATAATCCTAGCCACACCTACAAAAACAGTGAGTGAGATAGTAACAATTTTATCTTCTCTTTACAGCTAACATTGTGTCAGAGATGTGGGACTCCTTTTTGCGGACGTTGGACATTCATGAGCCTATTTGTGTGGATACCACAGAGACATTATCGCTATTACGGTGTTGGTGATTTCATGTCGTTTGTTTTTCATCTCGCTTCAAGAGGTAAATTCAAAAACACGAATTATGGTCTCTTTTTGCATGGATCCTTAGTGAGAATTTTTTTTTCCGCTGCATGATGTATCTGTAATTCTCAACATTAAGAATAGTGCTAAATATGCTGTGGTAGTCTTTGCCAGGCGGTGTAAAGAATATCCCTTACCTAAAGTTATAGGTACTGGAAACAATTTCCCAACTGATAAGAGGAAGAAAAATAAGGATTTGCCCAAGTATACTCATGCCAATTGGGTAAGATAGCTTTTTTATGATTTTGCCTCTGAAAATGTGTTTGAAGCAGGCCCAAGACTACCTTTGCCCCCGAAGAAAGCCAATTTCGTTGCTTTTTGGCTTTGCAAGTATGTTTTCCATGGTCCACCTTGGGGGTTTATTAGTCCAACCGTTATCCATTCTACTTCTCTCTAGGTTCATTTTACCTTGGACCCATTACAGGCCGCCTAGACCAAATCCATGAGCAAATGAGGAACTCCCATGTTCATTTCCCTGTCAACAACTACTTGGACATTGTTTTTCTCCAAATTCATGAGTTTCTAGAAACTAAAAGTTCCCAATCCATCTATCTTGAACCTTGCATTAGAGGTTGGTCAAGTGGTCGTCCTAGGTGCCCACTATTGGAGCTAATTGATGTCAAGAATGCCTTTTGTGTTTAGGTTGTATGTTTCTATGTTTTTTTCATGGGTCGAAGGTCTTCTACATATTAATGAACAAGTGGCTCCCCCCCGTAACATTGGGGCGTCTCGTCAAGAAGGGGTTTTCGATTTCTAGGAACTTTGTTCAACTCCCTGCATTCTTCATGTCGTCTTAATTACTGATACTATTAACGGTCAGTCTGGCCTTACAGTTATAGGCCCAATCACGTGTGAAACCAATTTGGTTAGGATCTAGCCCTTTTTCCTATAGAGTTTCGAGTAACAAGTGTAGGAATTGCCATGAAAGTGGTCCTCTTTCAACCTCCTACCAACTACTCCGCTTTTTTATTCTTCTAAGTACATTCCTTCTAGCCAACAAGGTGGTGTTACTGTTTCGTTCTTAACCTACCATTTGGTGTTGAAAAATTCTACTTAAAGGTTTGCGAGTAACAAGAGTAGCATAGATCTTGAAGAGGTCCACATCATGCTTCACGATCCCTACAATGTTACCAAGAAATGCAAGGGAGTTTCTTACTAATGTACCGAAACTTTACACTTGTTTTTTTATTTATTTATCTTTTTACCCTAATTTAATTCCCTTTGAAGTGACCTTTCTCTTTTTAATCTTCTTTTTCATCTTGCCAAGATTTGAAAGATTGCCTTCGGAAGAGGAAGAAGTCATTTGCTCAATAAGCTTTTCCTGATAGGCTGGCTAAGTTTGCTTTTCCCCTAGAAGGTTCTGTTTCCACTTCTGTTGACCTTTCACTTCCAAAACCAGTTAAGCGAGCTCACCAACAACCTTCCCCTAAGAAAACTCCCATCGCCCTAAGGCACACTGCCGAACGTCTTAAGATGCTTGAGACAAAGAAAGCTTCAATTGACCAACTTGTACACACTGATGAAGTTGAATATACTTGTTCTTCTAGAAGCACCAATTCCCCTCAAAGCCCATCATCACCTAGTCACGTTGTGGAGATTCCCAACATTGATCTATTCGTGCCTAATGCCCATGCACCTCTTCTAACATCCTCAAAGGTTCCTTGCATCTCAAATTAGGTTTCCAATCTTTTTACAGATGTTGTGTTAGATTCAAAGCATTTTGTCCTACGTTCTATCTAGTGTTCCCTCCTTACCCTTAGCAGTGGATATGGACAAGGGGAGAATGTGAGTAATCTAAGAGAAGTTCAAGTTATCTCTCTCCCTTGTTTAGCTTCTAGGGTACATCTCCAAGAAGTTTAGATGCAGAAGATAACACGTCTTTTCGTGATCTTCTTAATCTTGAAGGTACTCTTTCCCTTTTGCATTTTAATTTTTTTTTTTTTTTCTCTCTCTCTTTTATGTTCCTTTTCTAATCCTTCCTTTCCTCTCCCCCTCTTTCTAATGTAGAAGATAATGCCACAAAAACCAGTAACTAGCCTGCTGATAATATTGTTCACTTAAAACCTATGAAAGAAGTCATCGATCTAGTGTTCTTGTTTAAGAAATTGTCATCATTAATACTTTTGTTCCTATCAAAGAGACCATTGTTACTGACACTCCCACTATTGGTGTTTTGTCTACAAGGAAGTCTATTTTTTAATCGATTATGGAAATCCTTATTGCAGATCAAATTCCTGGGAGTTCTCTTATTGCATTTGCTCGCTTATTCGAGAACGATGCAACCCTTTTATCTGAAATTATCATAAAGCATCCTACCACCTTTATTTATCCTTCTTGGTTCCCCGTTCCTTATGAAGTTCTTGTCTATGAGAACTTGGCTAAATTATTGAAGTTTTTGCGGACTCATTGACTCTTAGAGATTCTTGGCCCTGTTTGTGATTCTGTTTTAGAGCAACTTGAGGTAGCACACTGTTTTGGCATTCATGGGGATTGGGTTGACACGCTTGCAAACCACTTGACCGAGCCTTCTCCTCCTGTTGTTTCTTCAAAGGAGTTACAAAGCCTAGAAGATGCCGAGCAAGCACTTGGCAAGAGAACGCCATTACTCAGCAAAATTTGATCATCTCATGGGCAGCAATGAGTCTATGAAGCGCCAACTGTTAGAGGGTAGAGCGAACCAAGCCATTGTTGTAAAGCAAACAAAATAGTTCTTATAGGCGAAGGTGGCTCTTGATTTCCCTTTTAACTTTATGAAAACAAGCTATCACAACAAATTTGTGTTTTTGATATCTTTTTGTTATGTTTAGATCAAATGCCTAGGTTTACATGTTTCTTGTGTATTTTGCGCTTGTAATTTTGGACTCTTATTATAAAAGCTTTATGATTTATCGCTATCAATGTTCTATCTCTAAGGATTATTGATGCTTTAAACTAGAAAATGCACATTTGGGATTTCTTGCCTACTTTGTACTGAATAATTATAAGCTTGAGATGTTACTGGGACTTCTTGTTAGGTTACTTGGCCTGAGCTTGCTTTGGGAGTTTCTGAATCCAAGGTTGACCACGCCTAGTCTTTTTCTGAATAGAAGTATATTGCGTGGGTTGAACATTTTATTCCTTAAGGGATAAAGAGACACCGGAAGCCCGTATCAAGGAAATATGTTCTTTCTCGACCAAAGGTGTTGGTGATACAGAGCTTTGTAAAAAAGCTTTATCACCTGAAGGTGAGTTGTTGTCCTTATCTGATGTCTCTAAGCGAGGCAGCTTTGTTGGTCGCTTTTGCGTTGTGGTTTGAGATAAAAGGAATTTACATTATTTCATGCATATAAGTAAATGGTGAAAGGGGGATACGATGTGAAGGTCTTGGTAAAAGAACCAGACGTACTGACTATTACTCGAGATAAAGATTCAGTTGAACTAGGGTTTGGAGGAGTGAGTTGGTCTGACATAGTGTTTGTCAAGGAAGTGACAATGCCATCACACTAACGACAACTGCAACATGTTAACAAAGCTAAGGGGTGGAGAATGTATGATTGAAAATGCGAGGTAATTCATACAAGAAGCGACAATGAAACCTTCAATGCAAAGGATAGTAGTTTCGACTAAATGAACTCCTGGGGCTGGTTTTGCTAGTGCAAAAGGCACATTCGACAACTTCACTGGTTTGTAAGGCTTTAGATAGTTGAAGATATCAACTGAAGGGTTTACCTGATAAGCTTTATGATGACAACCAAATGGGGTTGCCTTTTTAAGATCTTTTTGATTGAAATTATCAAGTGTGTTGCGCCATTTAAAGATTAAAACAAATTGAGTTTGAATTCAGAATGTTGGAACAAAGTAAAAGATGAAGAAGAAAAGGATAAAATGGAAGAGATTAGAGATGATGTGAGGCGCCACAAACAAAGGAAACTTTGTTTGATAAGCCAAGTGAAATCCGCCACAAGAATGTTGGAATTCTTGATAAGGATAAAAACCTTGGTTCAACCAAGAACTTAGGAGAACAATGCTCACTAACAATGGAAAATTCCAAATGACATCCAAAAGTCCCATTCATGAAAATGGTGTGAATACATATAGGTGGTGAAACCACTTTGTTTTCCCTCTTACAAAACCTCCCAATAATTCACTCATTCAAGACTCTATAAATTTCTCTCTCATCTTCATGAATTACTAGAATCCTATGATAGGTTACAACCTCCACTTATTACATATTACTCAAGAAAATAAATCCTACTTAAAACCCCACTTAATAGCCACAAAAAATGCATTTATGGCGCCACCAATAATAACTCACGCCTCTCTCTCATCTTCATGAATTACTAGAATCCTATGATAGGTTACAACCTCCACTTATTACATATTACTCAAGAAAATAAATCCTACTTAAAACCCCACTTAATAGCCACCAAAAATGCATTTATGGTAGCCACCAACAATAACTCACGTCTCTCTCTCATCTTCATGAATTACTAGAATCCTAAGTCTACAACCTATTCAAACTCGTGTAACAATGGAAAAGAGTGGGCTTGACCCAAATGCAAACAAAGCAAGTTGGACCTAACTCACAAAAATCCCATTTACACTTATTGGGAAGAAATAAACATTAAACTTGAGCCTCATCTTGTTGCACGCCAATTTCACATGATTCTTCCAAGTGGATGATGCAATTGATTAACTTGGGCTCCTCTTGAATTGATTTTGGGCTTGTTTCCATGAGAAGCCCAATCATGTGGTTTAGAGCTTCTTGGGCCTTCTTTGTTCTTGCCTTGGTCATTGGGCCTCCAAGGCCTTGTATAGCTTCTTGTTCCACTTTGTGCCTAGTTGGGCTCACATCACTTTACTAATTCTTTTGATATAACGATTGAAGATGCGATGTCCCATTTCAATAAAGGTAGGGAATGTTCACCTTATAGTATCACCTTCAAACTTGGGATTCCACGTGTAGTTGTAAAAATGCTCAAATGCAAAAATCTCCTTGTGATAAAGTTCAAAGGAGCAAGCTAAGAAGTTACTGGTGCATGCGTATTGAAAAAGAAAAGAAAATATCTGGGTACTCTGCAATAGAGAGCTGAGTTTTTCATAAGACAAATCACGAATGAATTCATCCACTCTCGCCAGATGAGCAAAGTTTTTTGGAACATGTGGCGGCTGAATAGATATTAGATGCATGATACTGGTAGTTCTAAGCAAGGGTGTTCATTGAAGAATTTGATCAAGCTCAATGAAATCTATGGAGGAAGATGAAAATAAGGACATCACATACCTTAGGTTTCAATTTAAATTTTAAAGTGATATAATCATGAATGGAGTAGAAGATGAAGTTGATAAAAACAATATTGTCCAACACATATAGGCCACGTGTAAAGGTCAATTTGGATGGGCCTTTAATTTTGAAAAGCCTAGGTAAATTCAGTTCAACCCATCATTAGAGCATGCTGGGTCTTAACTTAATTTTAGTTGAGTACATTTTGATGAGAAGTTCAACAAATTAAGCATGAGGCAACGCAATCGAATATATTGTTAGTTGAGGAAAAGTTAGAATTATCATCATTACATTGTTATAAAAGAAACAAATTACGAGTGACAAGTCGACAAATTGTGAAAATTTAATACAAAATAACAACTTATACAATGAAAAATACAAACTAAATCAATTTGGAATCAAAATTCCAATAGGTCCTGACGGCTGTGGAAGAATTGACTTCATCCTTTTCAACTTGCTAGGAAGAAAATAAGAGAGCTAAGCAATCAACCATTCACTCAAAGAATGGGGGAACTTGATAGTGGGCCATCCTTTGAATGCAGTGAAGCCACCAAACCTGGTTTGGAGGAGCAAAAAGAGCAAATGAAAAGGATAGTTGGATCCATCCATTCCTTCACATATACATGAAAAGTAGGGATCCTAATCTGCAATAATAAAAGCTTCTCGACCAAGGATATGTCAACATGAGGATCTTCTAAAGGATTGTAGTAGGCATGGTTTATGTATGCATAGAAAGAAGGGTTCATTGGAATTAAAATGAGCTCAAGAGGATGCTTGTGTTTCTTATGCAAAAGCCTTGGGAAAACAAAAGGCCTTGTAATTGCAATGTAAAGGAAAGTTTGGATTGAGCCTATTTATAGTGCCTGCTTCAAAGATGTTATTGGTGGAGGAACAATACACATTTAATAGCTACATGGGGAATACCTTTATTTGGATGGTGCTAGTAAATGAAGCCATTAACGTATAAACAAGTGTTGTCTCCTCATTGGGCCAATCGATGGCAACACTTGGGGGCTTATGTTAGGATAAAATTTAGATTTCGACTATTTCAAGGGTAATGAGGAAAGTTAACAAGAGAGAAATGGTGTCATATGGAAAGCACGTGTTAAACATGGAGAAGGTCGCTGTAGTGGGCAATTATTTGATGCATCTGAGTGGAATGAGGCACTTAAGGTGGTTACCTAAGAATGGCTGGCAACCGCTAAAGTTGGCACTCAAAGCATGTTTTCAAGTAATTCAAATAGAGGTAGGAAAGAAGGCAATCATTGACGAGCTATAGAAAATTTGAGGACTTGTACAAGGGCTTGACACTCGACGTTACTCATGCAAATAGGAGCAGAGTCTCTCAAGCACATCTAGATTTTAGTATTTTTCCTTTGTCATTTTGTAAGTTGTACTCTTAGCTTTTACTTTCAATATAAAATCTATTTATTGCATATTGTTGATTTACTTGTTGCATGTTGTATTTTGACATTTGCACTTGCACACTTAGACACTGCGTGAAAACAGAGAATCCATAAGAGATAGTGATTCCTTTTACCGAATTGAGATTTTGGAATCACTCTGTCAATGAGATTGACAAAATTCAATGGAAACACATACATTTCATTATTTTGCATTTACAAATATAGTCTACGGGAATGGTACTCATTGTACTTGAAATTAAACGGTCCCATCATTTTTAGGTTTTAAGATTTAGCAGTGTCCAAAGACCATTGGGGCGTGCCTCTTGCAAGGCCTTTTCCATTTCTATGTCCTCCCAAGTCTCTGTTATCTTCATTACTTTGCTTGTGGCCTTAAGTATCATTTCCCTTTTTCACGAACATTTTTAGCTTCAATATTCTATCATGAGTTAGCATTAAACACCTTTGTTGTTTCAACAGAGCTGAGTATGCTCCGTCTCTCTATTCTTTTAACATTTCTGTGGTCCCCAACTCCTAACTAAGGGGACAGTTATTCTAGCTAGTAGTGCAATTTCGCCTATATTCCTATTTTTGAAAAAGAGATTGCTCTGATCGTCCCCATACCTAGTGGTTCTACAAAGCAATAATTCTAAGGGGTGAATACTCACTCTAGTCTAAGGATGGCAACGGGGCGGGGCGGGGACGGGTAGTAGCCCCCCGTCCCCCAACCCCGTGAATAATATTCGTCCCCACCCTCGCCTCCATATCTGTGCGGGTATTCGTTTATCATTCTCCCGCGGGTAAACGAGTACTCACGGATATCCGCGGGTACCCAATAAATTGTAAAATTTTTTAACAAAATTTAAAAAAATAAAATAAAAAATGAAAAAATGAAAAAATGAAAAAAAAAAGTATAATACCATAATTTCTCAAAATTTTTCTAACACAACTTAATCCAAAAATAATGTCAAACACTTAAAATACTTTTGATTTATATAACTCTATCATATTTTAATTTATATAATTAAGTTTTTTAGTAATTTTATATAAAATATTTTTGTAATTTTTTGCGGGTACCCGCGGGTACGGGGGGAACCACTCTCGCCCCCACCCCGTTTATTAAACGGGGATAACATAAAACGAGTATTTATACCCGCGAAAAAAATTAGACGGGTATTATCCGCCCCCATCATGGGTATTACTCGCGGGTACCCGCGGAGGCGGGTAAAATTGCCATCCCTACTCTAGTCTCATAGTTCATCATGCATCATTCTAGCCTAGATCCTGATCAGTAGCTTATTTATGGACTTTGCTTGGTCAAGGGCAAAGGCAGGGGTTCTTCTCTCCCATTGACATTACAGTTTATGGGTGGAAGCATCAACATGTAATTTTTTTCCTATTGGTAGGTTCCTTTGAGGTAAAGATATGAAAGACTAATAATCAGTAATGACTCATTATTCTACCTTTAGTGTCTCTTCATGGATTTTGCTATGTCCGCCGCTATCCTTAGCAATTATGAAAACATGCTTAGTCTGCAATAATAGAAATATATGCAAGCTATCCTCCATGCTCATAATACATCCATATACCAAGTTTGCTTTAGGAATTGTTTTGTAGCATTGCAAGGAGCAATCTCGGTACATTTTGATGAAGGTTACCAGTCCTTCTCTGTTTCTGATGAACCCTCAAAAATTCATATTTTTACGGTTCAAAAGTCTTGGGTTTTCATTCTCTTTTAATCTTTTTGATTTAGTTTGTCTCAAGTTTCTTTTATTTTTAGTTTTTCTAAATTATGTTTTAATTGTGTGTTTTTATGTATTTTTTATAAGTAATTATGCATGGAAGAAGACTGTACAATTGCATGAGATAGAGAGCTGATTTTGCATTCTGGTGGTCTAGCGCCTAGGCACTGGAAAGGCAGAGGAGGTTTTTTTTTTAGGGCATTTAGCGCCTAGGCGCTGAAGTCAGAGTGCCTAGACGCTCGATAAGTAAACACTATGGTTTTAATGGACTAGCACCTAGGCGCTGGTGGTGTGGTGTGGAATACGATTAAAAATAAATATCAAAAACAGTTGCCAAGTTCCACCAAAAATACAAAAACCTTGCAACCAATTGTAGTAAGCAAGGGTCGATCCACAGAGAACCAAGTCAATTAACACTATTAAACAATTTCCAAATTTAACTCTGATTAACAATAAATAATAAGTAGGGGGTTTTGGAATTTTGATGAACAATGAACAGATAAAAGATAATAACAATAACAAACTAGAATCAACAATACAAGAAAATTGGTTAAGAGATTGAATCCACCACTAGATTTATATGATAATGTAAATTCACATATCATTTTATTCCAACATGCTCAATTATGTTTTTATGCAATTGTGAGAGAAAATCTCTGTTTTCCTTACGTGTTGGCCAATTTAGCAATCGCTCAAATCAACTCCTAATCACTGATTAGTCATAAAGCAACCGCTCTTACAACCATCCAACAATTGCATTAAGATTTAGAAAACCAATTACACTAAGATCTAATCACACACCGGGATTAAATTACTTAGAACATATATTTCTCTAGATCTACTATCACAACCGTGCATAATAAACCCAGACCTACCACTTTTATAACTGGCAAATAGCACAAAGATAATTATACCCACATGAACATCATACATCCCACTAGATCTACTACCACAACCGTGCATAATAAACCCAAATCTACCACTTTGAAAGTGAAAACAAATATAAAAACCTTCATACCAACAATAGATTCAGAAATATATGAATAAAAACATAACTGTGTTGAAATAATCAAATATGCAAGGTTTACAACATCAATACTAGCGGTTTCATCACCCCCTTAACCAAGGGAGGTTTAGTTACACATAGCTAAAAGGAAATCACAAGAAAAACTGAGAAGAAACAAGAAGAAACTATGAGAGAAATGAAGGAGAGTTTAAGTTGTGTTTTCATGATAACCAATGGTACCCTTTTATAGAAGTCTAGGGTAACAAAATGACAAAGGAGAGTTGGTGGATGAAAGGGGTAGTTGAGTGGGTTGGTGAATGGGGTAGTTGGTGAATGAAGTAGTTGGTGAATGGGTAGTTGAATGGGTTGATGAGTGCGAAAATTTCTTGTCTGACTTGGAAGCCAAAAACGACCAACTATACTTCCGACCCATGAAAAGTACTCTTCATGAAAGTTTTAGGTCTTTGTCTTGGCTATAACATGTATATCTGGATTGTCCAATTTGGCTTCCTACAGCCCAAGATATGACCCAAATACCGCGGTTGCTCAAACCCAACTTCAGCACCTCTGTTCCGACTTGAAAGCTCAAACTGACCCATTAGACTTCATTTTTTTCAAAAAGTGTTCTTCATGAAAGTTGTTTATTTGGATCTTGACTATCAACTATCCAAATTTCAGCCCATCTCCATTATTACAGCTTAAGATATGATTTTATGAGTGCACACCGTTCGGATTCTAGTGACAGAACCCGTATTCTGACTTCCATGTAAACTTAGGCCCCTTAGACATCTGTTTAGGACTTCGAGCTCTTCATCAAAGTTGTAGAGCTTCCTCTTAGATTTCCTACAAGATAAAATTCATGATTATCAGATATTAGGAACTCAAGTTATGGCCAAAATACAGAATCAGTGTAAAATCTCAATAATGCTGAAAATATTCAATTAGGACCATTTTGAACTCAAACTCACAAAATCATACCTAAACTCAATCGATTAAGAATATGGAGAGTGTAAATGACTAAACATAAGGGTTTCTTAATGAATAAAATATGTGATTATCAGCTGGTAATGTAGTGCCTGAGCGCTGACTGTGCAGAAAGCCTACATTATTTTCTTATAAATTTATAAGTTACGCCAAATGCAACACACACTTCGACAGAACGCAATAGCCGTCAACAGGCACAAACCCTAATGTGGTGTGGGGCCCAATTAGGCTTGAAGATTAGGGATTTTCTTCAACCTTTCCACTTTTCTACAATGGAGTTTGTCATATTCTTCCATTTGTATTCTTCTTTTTTCATGTGTAACTAATTTTCCCTTTGTTAGGGGGATGACGGATCTTGTTCTTGGGTGATGTAACTTTCTTTTATGGGTTTAATTATGCTTCTATTTCATGATTTACGTATTTATCTCTATTCTTAATGCTTTTCTAAACCTGATCAATTTGGGAATGATCTTTTGGGTTGATGTATGATTTGAGAAAATTTGCATGAACTTAGAACTTATGATAAACACCATAATTTCTACAATCGCTAGGAATAGACATTATGGGTTATGTGGTCTTTCTTTTAATTCCCTCGTTCTTGATAATGTCATTCTAATTGGGGTTAGACTAAGGAATTAGTTAATTCTAATCAGCGTAAGAGGATTAATATACTAAGGAATTGAGCATTAATTAATTTTGAGAATTGACCATAAATCATTGAAATAGAACATAATTAAACCAATATTTGAATGTGCATCTAAATAGTTCAAGTGAAATCTGAACCCTAACTTTTTAACATCATTGTTTTTCATCCCTTTGATTTATTATTTGCTGATTTTTATTTTTCTTTTTAATTTAATTTTTAACAACTTTCTTTTCGTTAGTTTGAATAATGTTGATTTAACGAATTTAGTAATTAATAACTTAATCCTCGTGAGACGATACTCTACTCATTCTTTATTACTTTTGTCGATTTGGTGCACTTGCCAAATTTCGCAACAAGTTTTTGGCTCCGTTATTGGGGATTATTGTTATTGATATTAAATAATAGTTGAAAAGACACTAATTTAAACATTTTTTCTTTGTTTAATTTTCTTTTTAATTGTTTATTTTAATTTTTAATTTTTAATTTTTTTAAATTTTCTTTTTAATTTGTTTCTTTACTTTCTTGATTTAATTTTATTAGTCATTTATTTTTATTTTTATTTTTAATTTTTAATTTCTTTCTTTACTTCACTCTGGTTTGCTTATTTGTATTTATGCAAGATTCTCTAGAGTCAGAAGAATTACTTTTTGATCCAGAGATAGAGAAAACTGCTAGAGTAAACAAAAAAATAGCTAGAGAAAGGAAGAAGCTTGAAGAAGTAGAAGCAAATATGGCTGAAATAGTTGTAACTGCAGAGCGAAGACGCACATTGGCTGACTATGTTACCCCATCTGCTGAAAATATTTCTACCAGTATTATGCGCCCTGCTATTCAGGCCAATAATTTTGAGATTAAACTAGCACTTCTATAGTTGGTGCAGCATAATCAGTTTGAAGGAGGTCAAACAGAAGATCCAAATTTGCACATTAACAATTTCTTGTAGCTCTGCGATACTATTAAGTATAATGATGTTACTGATGATGCCATTAGATTACGACTGTTTCCATTTTCTCTCATAGACAAAGCAAAGAGCTGGCTACAAGCCTAGCCACAAGGGAGCATTTCTACTTGGGAGGATCTGGTTGGCAAATTTTTGACTCGATACTTTCCTCCATCAATATTTGTGAAGATGAGGGGTGAAATTGCTTGTTTCACTCAAAATCAAGGAGAATCTATTTATGAAGCATGAGAGAGATTCAAGGAGTTATTAAGGAGATGTCCTCACCATGCATTTGAGGTTTGGTAGCAGGTGCAAATTTTCTATAATGGTTTAAATCATCCTACCAGGGTTATGGTAGATGCATCTACAGGTGGATCTTTAAATACCAAAACTTCTGAAGAGGCTCGGGAATTGTTTGAGACCATGGCAACCAATGAATATCAGTTGCCTAGTGGAAGAGCAGTAGTCAGACAAGGAGTGATGGAGCTTGGTACTCTCGATGCTTTACTTGCTTAAAACAAAAGTATTTCTCAGCAGTTAGCTAACCTCACCAAGAGAGTTGGGAGTATGCAAGTAAATTCTGTGAATCACCAAGTGTTGATTTGTGACTTCTGTGGAGGTAATCATGCTAATGATGGATGTGAGGCAAGCAATTCTAGTTTAGTTCCCAAGAACAAGTCAATTATATGGGTAATCCTTCCAGACCTCAGAGTGTTCCATTTTCAAATACATATAATTCAGGGTGGAGGAATCATCCCAATTTTTCTTGGAGCAATCAAACAGTATCATTGAATCCTCAACCAGAGAAGAAGTCTCCTCTTGAGATTGCACTTGAGAAACTCTCTGTATAGACATCTGCTTTTATGCAATAGACTTCTGCTTTTATGGAGGAAACAAAAGCAAATTTTCAGAATCAAGGAGCTGCTATTAAAAATTTAGAGAATCAAGTGGGGCAGATAGCGAAACAGCTTCAAGAGAGACCTCTAGGTACCTTTTCGAGTGATACTGTCGTCAATCCAAAGGAGCAATGTCATGCAATTACACTGAGAAGTGGCAAGACTTTGGAAGGACAAGTTAAAGAAGCTGAAAAAATTGATGTTTTTGTTGCGGATGTCTCAACTCAAGAGTGTTGTAATGAAGAAGTTAAAGAGAAGCATCCAAAGTGGCAGAGGAAAAAGAAGGAACGTGAGCAGAAAATAGTTGATATTGCATTGTATGCTAGACTCCCGTTTCCTCAAAGGTTAAAGAATGAGTATCAAGAAAAGCAATTCTCAAAGTTCTTAGATGTCTTCAAGAAGCTACAGATAAATATTCTCTTTGCTGAAGCACTTGAGCAGATGCCCTCATATGCTAGATTCATGAAAGATTTGCTCTTAAAGAAGAGGAAGCTCAATGAATATAAGACCGTGACATTTACTGAAGAGTGCAGTGCTATAATTCAGAAGAAACTACCACCTAAATTGAAAGATCCAGGTAGTTTTACTATTCCATGCACTGTTGGTGAGTTGACTATTGAGAAAGCTCTATGTGTTTTAGGGGTTAGCATCAATTTAATGCCATTGTCAATTCTCCGTAAGCTTGGGATTGATAAAGTAAAGCTAACTACAATGTCTCTTCAACTAGCTGATCAGTCAATTAAACATCTATATGGTATAGTGGAAGATTTGCTAGTGAAGGTTGACAAATTTATTTTTCCAGTTGATTTTGTGATTTTGGATATGGATGAGGATGCTGATATTCCTCTGATTCTTGGAAGACCGTTCTTGGCTACTTCAGGAGCGTTGATTGATGTACCTAGAGGAGAGCTTATTTTGAGGGTGGATGGTGATCAGGTGACTATTAATGTTTTTGATAAATCTGCACCGACATCAGATCTTTATACTCCTATCAAATGCATTCAAGATAAACCTCTATAGGATTTGGCTAGCAAGATCTCTTCATCATCAATCAATGCTGATATTCCTACTTCCAAGATTGTGGATGAAAAGGAGAAAGGTCCTCCTCTTTCAAAAATTGCTGCAATTGAAAAAGATCCTCCAGCTTCCATTGATTTATTGCAGATTGATTCCAAGGGTAATGACAGAGTATGGAGGCAAAAAGCTGATAAGAAAAAAATGTCATCTTACTTCTCTTGCTTCAAGCCACCATAATAATAAAACAGACAACGTCGAGTTAATGACGTTAAACAAGCGCTTTTTGGGAGGGAATCCAAATTTTCTTTCTTTTTCCCTTTTATTTTTATTTTTGTTTTGTTATTTCTTATTTTTCTGTTTTTGTTTTGAAGGTAATGTTGAGTTGGCTTAAGTGTCTCCCTGAGTTCGGAACCTTTGTAGGGGGATGTATATAGTCGTCGGCCGCCAAAAAAAGTTTTTCTTTTCCTTTCTTGCATTTAATTCATTTTGTTATTTGTTTTAATTGGTTTTGATTTTGTCATCATTACCCTTTTGAGTTTTGAATCTTTGTGTTGATATTGTGCATGCCGGTGTGTTGAATTGAATATCCAATGATTATTTGAATTGTAGATTGATCTGATTTCTTGGGATAGCACATAAGAATTTATGAGTTACATTTATCTCTATTATTTCAATTGTATGGATGTTCTTCCCATCTTTATGTTTGATAAATTTTGAAATTTAATTGCATGTCAAACTTATTTATGAGATTGCATGTGTATGGATAATTTGCATCTAGAAGTTGTTTGATTTTCTTTTGAGGGGAAATCCTAGACAGTGCATGGTTAAGGAAATGATAATGGCTTTCTTTGGACCGTTTGAGCCTTTCAAGTCAACTTGTATAAACAGTATATCCTTAGGTCCCTTTTGCAGCGTTGTTATTGTTTGGCCTCTATTTCTTTTCTTTTACCCACATTTTCCTTTTCCCATACCCATATGAAAAAAAAATTTCTCTCTTACATAACCTTTGTTGAGTGCATATCTTGTATTATTTTATTATTCAAGTCTTCATTATTTTTGTGCATGAAGTTTTGTAGAGCTAAAAAAAATTTCAAAAAGTAAAAAAAAAAAAAAGCAATTGAAAAAAAAGAAAAGAAGAAGAGAAGTTTCACCCAAAGTATTGCAAAGAAATAAATTTGGGGGTAGAGGTTGTTGAAAAGGAAAAGAAAGAAAGAAAGAAAGTGAATGTTGTGTTGATTCTTTTGCTCATTTTTGCACTTGTTCAGTATTTTGAGGCTTGAATTATGAAATTTACTTGATTTTGTATCTCAATTTTTATTTTCATTTTCCTACAACTTCTTTCTTAACACATACCCTTGACTTTACATTACAAGCTTATAACGTCCTTTTTTATCCTTAGTTGTATGCTGTTTACATTAGTGGAGAGAGAGATGAAAAACAGTCTTATGAATGTGAGTTTGATGTGCATTTGTAATTTTATAAATCTATCTGGGTTTATACTTTATTAGGAGATTTGGTCTTTCATTCATGTTTTTGGGAAGTCATTTGTGCATGAGAGTTGCATGTGAGAGACGATGTGATAATTGGATTGTTCAAGTGTGACACTTTGAAATTAGTTTATGAAGCAATTTATGAAGATATGTATGATATTCACTACCTGGTATTGTCATGTTTTAGTTGTGTGTTTTGAGTTGTTATTTGTTTAGTCTTTTTGTTTTTGTTCTTCTTTTTACTTGAGGACAAGCAAAAGTTTAAGTTTGGGGGAGTAATGAACCTTCAAAAATTCATATTTTTACGATTTAAAAGTCTTGAGTTTTCATTCTCTTTTAATCTTTTTAATTTAATTTGTCTCAAGTTTCTTTTATTTTTAATTTTTCTAAATTATGTTTTAATTGTATGTTTTTATGTATTTTTGATAGACAATTATGCATGGAAGAAGACTAAACAATTGCATGAGATAGAGAGCTGATTTTGCATTCTGGTAGTCCAGCGCCCAGGTGCTGGAAAGGCAGAGGAGGTTTTATTTTTGGGGCATTTAGTGCCTAGGCACTGAAGTCAGAGTGCCTAGACGCTCGATACATAAACACCGTGGTTTTAATGGGCCAGCGCCTAGGCGCTGGTAATGTAGCGCCTGAGCGCTGATTGTGCAGAAAGCCCACGTTATTTTCTTATAAATTCATAAGTTACGCCAAATGAAACACACACTTGGACAGAACGCAGCAGCCGTCAAGAGACACAAACCCTAATGTGGTGTGGGCGCAATTAGGCTTGAAGATTAGGGATTTTCTTCAACCTTTCCACTTTTCTACAATAGAGTTTGTCATATTCTTCCCTTTATGTTCTTCTTTTTCCATGTGTAACTAATTTTCCCTTTGTTAGGGGGATGATGGATCTTATTCTTGGATGATGTAACTTTCTTTTATGGGTTTAATTTATGCTTCTATTTCATGATTTACGTGTTTATCTCTATTCTTAATGCTTTTCTAAACCTGATCAATTTGGGAATGATCTTTTGGGTTGATGTATGATTTGGAAAAATTTACATGAACCTAGAACTTGTGATGAACACCATAATTTCTACAATCGCTAGGAATAGACATTGTGAGTTATGTGGTCTTTCTTTTAATTCTCTCGTTCTTGATAATGTTTTTCTAATTAGGGTTAGACTAAGAGATTAGTTAATTCCAATCAGCGTAAGAGGATTAATATACCAAGGAATTGAGTATTAATTAATTTTGAGAATTGACCATAAATCATTGAAATAGAACATAGTTAAACCAATATTTGAATGTGCATCTAAAGAGTTCAAGTAAAATCTGAACCCTAACTCTTTAACATCATTATTTTCATCCATTTGATTTATTGTTTGCTGATTTTTATTTTTATTTTTAATTTAATTTTTAACAACTCACTTTTCGTTAGCTTGAATAGTATTGATTTAACGAATTTAGTAATTAATAACTTAATCCTCGTAGGACGATACTCTACTCACTCTTTATTACTTTTGTCGATTTGGTGCACTTGCCAAATTCTACAACAGTTTCATTCTTTAACCCGCACTAGGTCCATAATGTGCATCACACCCTTCTATTCCATAAACTTGTTGCAAAATTTGGTGGCCATCTCTTTCCAAGAATGAATAGAATTAGGGCACAAATTCGAGTACCATGTGAATGCCCTTCCAGTGAGTGATTTAGAAAGCTTTTTCAACCTCAGGTCCTTATTTTTGTGTGCACGCCTAAGTCGTCCAAGAAATACATGATGTGCTATGTGGCACTTCCAGTCCCAGCATTTTCTAAATGCAAGTGGTTGGTATCTAGGTAGGTACGAATTCTCCATAATAAAATGCTGAGATAGAGGGTTTCATGCCAGATACTATAGTGTACCCCTCTTTCTGGGCTTGTAGTAACTGCCTCAGCTTTCCTCATGTCACCCATATGTTATCTATAATCCACCCTAGGTCGCTCTCGTCTCCTCGAGACTTCCTCCTATCTTGAAGGGGCTTTTTAGCGTTCATTAAGCTACCTCCCTCCACGCTTTTGTTCACCTGTGAACCAGCCTTTAAGCTTGCTAACTGGTCACTTAAGTTCTATTAGGCTAAAATAATGGAGTCCAACACCATTGCTAGCACCAGGACATAAGTTGAGTCCACGCTACAATAAATCTATAAAGTATAGTTATTATGTCCTAGATCTATGCTTAAATGTATGTTAAGTCCTTCATTTCTTTAGAAATTAGCAAAGTTTGTGAACTTGTTTGAATATCTTGAATTCAATGTGCTTTAGTGTTGAATAGGACTGATTTGGAGTTAAATTAGTTTAATTATATATCACTCATGATTGTGCATCTTGACCTTGGAATGTAGGTTGATGATCCAAACAAGTGCCAAGAATGAAGGGAATCAAGCCAAGCCAAGAAGATAAAGAAGTCAAGTTTAGAGTCATGCTAACCTTGCTAGACTAAATGGAGTGGATTTTAAGATGTAGACCTCCAACAGAACAATATTGGAGTCATTGGGAAGATAAGAGATATATCTACAACTTTAATTGTAACCATTTTCCTTGATTTCAGTGGGTTAAATTTTAAATTATTAATGGAAGTTTAGGCAAAATTGTTGAACTAACATCCTAATTCTGCTTCAGTATTTTGATCATAAATGGATCAAATAACCTTGTTTTAGGATGATCCTAGTGATATTAAAAAGCAAAAAAAAAAAAAATGCCCTACAACTTTTATGAAGAGCCCAAAGTCTTAACTCTAAGGTTTGGAAGATGAAAAATGGCAAGGGACCTTAACAAAATGGAAGAAAGCAAGGATTTGAAGGAGAAGAGAAAAAGAGTCACGCCTAGGTATGGATGCTTAGGCGTGCTTAAGTGCCCTGAACCTGAAATTTATGTATTTAACCCTATTTTGTGTCATTTGAAACCTATTCTGAGTTTTATAATAATTCTAGTGAGAGAGGCTCCTAGTTAAGGGAACTAGAGAAAGGCTGCATTGGATGTTTGGAGATCAAGATCAAGGATCCATTATCCTAGTTCTTCCTTCTCTTACCCTTTCTTTATTTCTTCTTGTTTCTTTATGGGTTTTTATCTAGATGCTATTTCTATATTTTCCACGGATTTCTAAATTTGTATATAGGAGATCCAAATGGATCCCCTGCGGGTCTTGGATAATATATAGTTTGTTCGGTTTTCTATGTTAATGATGAGGTTTTGCTTTTCATATCCATTCTTAATGCTTGTGATTGCTTGATCACCAACAACATAATTTAGGTGTTTTCTAGTGAACTAAACATAAGGATTTTGAAACATGGAAATGATATGAATGATGCTTGTTCAATTACACTTGCATGAGTTTGGTGTATTAATTAACTTATAGGATGGACGCATATCCAATGGCCTTGCGTAGCATATATTCGATATTTGCTATTAATGAGTGAAATTGTGCTAATTCACATGGATCAAAGTGGGTTAAGCAATGACACATGGTTAATTGACCTAGACATAGGTACTTAACTTACAGAGAGTATTGACTAACGAAACCTAGGCTTTAATACAAGGACGGATCCAGAAAATATTTAGTAGAATGAGCCAAAAGTTATGAATCACATTATCAAATTATATCCAAAAGTTATGAATCACTTTATCAAATTATATCATAGTATCTACCAATAAAATTTATATTATAGTACAAAAATAATATATAATACCTTTATTGAAATCGAGCACGACGTTCCATCATATCATAAAACTCATTAATGATAGAATATATATCAAACTTATTAACAATCCTCCTCTCAATATATAAGTGATTAGATAATAATCTAGAAAGTCATATTCCATCTTATATCTGAGTCTATATCTTCACAATATTTATAGCTAAAAAAGATCTCTCAATAGTAACAGTTAAAACAGGAAGAGTCAACACCAAGCAAATCAAACAATCAATCAAATTAAATATGCTTAAGAAAACAAATGAACAAAAAATTAAATTAACTAAAATCAATTAAATTAATAGTATATTACAAAAATAAAAAGACAACTAGAAAGCATAAATTGATAATAGGTGCATTAAACATAGATAAAAAAATTAATAACAAAACATGACATTAACTCGAACCAATGAAAAGAAATTAAAATAAAAAATAAAGGCCAATTAACAACACACCAAACCAAAAAGGAAGAATTAAAACATAAGCAGACTAGAGGCATAATTTTAATAAAATACTAGATAGATGAAGATCTTAAGAAATAAGAGATGAAGACTTACAACAAAGTTAGGAGGGTGGGATGTTTCTTATGCTTGGGAGGTTGGGACTCAGTTCCCTCAAATTGAACTTGCTGAGTCGGTGAGTCACTATTGTAAGACTACGACCTCTCTGCTCACGACTCACCCACTCCCTTTGGGGTCATAAATGGACAGTAAAATTGATTAAGAGAAACAGAGAGAATAAATGAAGAGTTATGTCTTAATCCTTATGTACCTGTGTTGTGTTGTGTGGGAGCTTGGAAGACGGTGAAATAAATTGAAAAATGAATGATCTCTTTTCTTTTTTATAATTTAAAAATATTTTCTTTTAATTCATTACTAGAAATTTAGGTTTTAGAGACTAATTTACAGACTGATTAAAAAATAATAATCTAATTTACTATCGAAATAAAAGCGGTCCCTAATTCGGTCTCTAAATTTTTTAAAGACTGAATTAGAGATCGAAATTATGTTATAAAAAAACTTTAAAAAAATGTGTTTTATTTTTAGAGACCGATATTTCAATCTCTAAATAAAAAATGTATAAAAAATAAAAATAAATAAGTAACAACTACAAATTCGATCTCTAAAAAAAAAAAGAAGAAGGTGTTAAAGACTCATATTTTAGTCTCTAAATAAAAAATTTTAAAAAAATACATAATTAACGACCGAATTTTCAGTCACTAAAAAAATAAAAATTAAAAAATGTTAAAAACTAAAATTTTAATCTCTAAATAAATTTTTTTTAAAAAACATAAGTAGATAGCGACCGATTTTCGGTCACTAAAAAAATAGAAAATTTCGGACCTCATTCCCCATATTTCAGAAAGTAATAGCACGAATCACATAGAAACAAATTGAGTCTCATCTATGGCTGAAGAGTGAGGCTTTAACCTGTGGTCTCACGCAGGTAACATGGAAGACGCGGTGGCTGGCGGGTGCGAGACGACGTCGGCCGGATCTAGTGCGGTTTCCGGGTTGGAATGCCGGTGAAGGGGTACGCAACATCAAGGGGATTAACGATGATAGCAGAAAGGAAGGCAGCACCAGCAACGGATAAAGCCCTCTCTCCAAAACTCAACTGGGCATCCGAATGCGAATGGCTCTTCATCTTGGGGAAGGGGTATTATTATCATTTCTGTGTGACATTGGAGAAACAACGTTTCCTTCCAAATCAACATTCGTAGCCGTAGAGGCGGCTGTAGCAATCCGTGAAGATAAGATGCTAGGCTTCGAACCTACCACCATTTTATCAATTTGATTCAATCACTATCACTAGGTTATGTTATCTTATGTTATGTTTCGTTTCTTCTTCTTCTAAATATAACTAAATGCATGGAGAGGAGAATTGAATTGAACTGAATTAGTGAGTGAGAGAAAAGAGAGAGATTCGTAGCGTGAAATTGAGGCGAGAGTGCCAAACAAATTGGGTCTCTACAGTTGGAAATTGGAATACGAAACCACCCACACCCGTCACGCACACCTTTTTTTATTTTTTTTTTTTTATTTTTGCTCTGTACAAAGTAATTTAAAGAGTTTTTCCACTACTCCAGGATCTCAGAAAAATTATATTTCCATCATACAGATGAGATTGAGAAAGTACTGTTAAGAGAAAAATTAAATTCCCGCGCACATTTCTTGTAGCTTTCCAGTTCTCATCCTTGATTACAATGGGTGCTCCAAGAAGAACAACTCTTTCTACAAGTTCAGCTGGCAATAAACAGAAGAAGCAACTCTGAATGTAAGGTAGAGTTGTACATGATGTCAATATTGCTGTGATTTGCATTAGGAATTGCGATGGAGTTGATGAAGCAAGGGGCAATGTTGACTGTCGTGAGTACACTTTTAACTACCTTGGCTTGGCCAGCTGTATTACTTTCAACAACTGATTTCATTGACAGCACGTGGGCAATTGCTATCAGCAGGTTTACTTTTATCTCTTGATTATAAGTAGAATAGAATTTTTGCACGGTAAAGGGAAAGACATATGCTTGCTTTTTTTTTTACTTAATAGCACCTAGGCAATTCAAGGGTTTCAATTGTCTTTTTCTGGACAATACACAGTGATGTAATTGTTGTTAGTGGATTATGATAGTATTTCCTAAACTTGAAAAACTGTCATAGAAGTTGACAACTGAATGAGACTAATTCCATTTTTTTGGGGAGGGGGGAGGAACTTTCTTACCATGTATCATACGTGCTATTCCTAGCATATGGCTTTTCTAAGGCTTTATCATCTCTCACCTTGTCAACATGACATCTTGCATTTGCCTATCTCCTGTTTGTTAAATGCCATAATTTCTTGCCAAAACCACCCAGTGGATGAACTGTGTGATGTCAAGGTGATTTGGCATGCCAAGGATGTATTTGTTTATGTTCTTCTCTGTTGAGTTAAAAACATCGTAAGCAGTGATATTTTCACATTTCAATGAAAATATTTTTATAGGTAGTTTCCATTCTTAGTTTACAATCAATTCTGCTTATTAAGTTAATTTACTTTTTAGATCAGACAAGGCAGGGAAGTTGCTTGCTGAAGTATTATTGGGAGGATTGCAGGGAAATATATATTTAGATAATTTCAAAGTTTCTTTTAATTTAGATCCTAGAAAATTGTGGAATATGCAATATTAATAATCTATGAGTTTCAGGCCTGTGACACTTGTAGGTTACTCACTTGGGGGAAGAGTTATTTTCAAGTGTGTCTGGGATTTTTGGCTGAAACAGAAAACAATGGTAGGAATTTCCACTGTTTCCTTTGTTTGTCTTTGATGTGATAGATTATTTTCCTTTCTTTCCTTGGGGATAAAAAGATCTTATTGACTACCTATCAAATGCATTTTTCACTTTTATCTTTTCAACTCAGGTGATGGGCACATATGATTTCATGTCTGTGGGGATTCATGTGTTTATCCATTAAATAAGATGTTACCTTTCTTATTGATTTTAAGATGCTTCTTCTATTTATTGCCAGCTGAACTTGTAGAAAGAGTTGTTCTTCTTGGAGCACCCATTGTAATCAAGGATGAGAACTGGAAAGCTACAAGAAATGTGGAAGGGAATTTAATTTTTCTTTTAACAGTACCTTCTCAATCTCATCTGTATGATGGAAATATAATTTTTCTGAGATCCTGGTATTCTGTAGATGGTTGTAGGAAGATTTGTGAATGCTTATTCAAGGAATGACTGGATGCTTGGAGTTGTTTTCCATGCCACGTACATGAAAATGTTGTAGAATTTCTGCGGCGTTGTGGATTCTTCCTCTTTTAAGAAGATATACAAATTTATAATTTCTGCGGCGTTCTGGTTTTCCCGTTTCGATCTCTTTTTCCTAAAAGTTGAAAGAGATGTATTCCTTTTCCGCTTGTCATGTGATTATTAAAAGATAAATTGTTCCGAACTTTAAATTTAAAATTTATTCAGAACTTGAATTTTTTTGGATACAAGCTTAATATGGAGAATTTGTTGCATACAACTGGGACTTCAGACTTTTGAGATAAGAGGTAAAATATATGGTCTTGAAATTGATTCAACCATAGTGGTTAGAAGACTACAATATCGTAACTCAAGTTCTTCATCATCTGACAGCGTGTGAAGAGATGAACTTGGAGAATTAAGAAGTGAGAGAAATGAGCTTCGAGCTCACGTGGTAGAAAATAGGAGACATATTGAGGAGACAAACCGACCGGTACGAGAGATGATGTAGTCGATGAACTTTCAGCTTTTTCAAACATTTCTTATGACTGATGGAGCAGATGAGGAGGAGGACGAGGACGAGGACGAGAATGAGTTTTTATGATTAGAATTTAGTTTGTGTTGTGTTCAACTTTCTTATATTTTAAATGTTGTAGTAATGAGATATTGTAGATAATGCTTAGTTTAGTTTATTGTAGAATGTCTTGATGTTTAAATGACATATTCTAAAAATTGAATTAGTTTAGTTTACGCTATTTTTCATTTGTATTTGATTATATATGAGATTGTTGATTGTTGTTTATTAAGTGTTTTAAAAATTTGGATTTTAATAAATTTAAAAATAATTACAGATTCATATTACAAATTAGAGATCGAATATATAAAAAAAGACATTTAGTGATTGGTGTAGAGACTGATAAACTAGTTGCGTAAGATATTGAGACTTTTAGAGACTGATTTAGTGACCGATAAAATAATATCTATTTTAGAGACCGATTTAGTGATCGATTTTATAAAATATATAATATATTTAGAGTTTTAGAGACCGATTTAGAAACTGATTTAGATATCAATAAATCAGTCTCTAGTTTAGAGACTGCGTTAGTGACCAATTTCATAAAATATATAATATACTCATGTTTTTAGAGAGTGATTTAAAGACCGTTTTATCAGTCTCTAAAAAATCGATCTCTAAATCAGTCTCTAATGTACTTTTTTGAAATGTAATTGACCATATTTGATTGAAAATCAGCGACCGATTTAGAGATTGAAAAAATTAGTCTATTTAAAATTGATATCTAAATCAGCCTATAATATTTAGCGATGAGGCTTTTAGAAATCGATTTAAATCGGTATCTAAATTGATCTCTAACTATTTTAGAAACCGATTTTTTTGATTTAGAGACCGATTTTTCGGTCTCTAAAACTCAAATTTCTAATAGTGATTGTAAGACATTAATTATCTAGTATTAGCATCAGCCAAGCTACCAAAGCCCATGTGAAGATAGGATTAATGAGCTTCACTTATCTTCTTTTAAACCTTTTAGCAAAATAGTTTCTTGATATTAATGTTTGTCATCATATAAGTTTTATTCTTCAAATTTTAACTTTTGTTTTACATTATAGGTATCTAATATTTTTTTTTTATTTTTATAGGGGGGTTGTGGCTCATGCACGCCCTTGAATACGTCCCTATATTAATATGAATTTCCAAAAATTGCATGCATCTAAGTGAAGCAGAGGATGTAAAAGGACTCCTAGGCATTTTACCATGGTCTTATTTCATTCGAATTTGGATGTTGTTTTCATTTCTTATAATTCACTTTAATTGTTTGCTTAAGCATGGGTTTAGCAATTAATTAATTATTAGCACATAATAGTCTTAGTCCTTGTGGAGATAATACTCTTTCTCATCATTACATTACTTGTGTGACCCAGAAACTTGCGGCTAGCAATCACTGTGGCTGCATAAAGAGGGGTTTCCATAGGTCTGATGAAGCCCCCAACAACATTCCTTGGCCTTCATTACGCTTGCCAGCATTCTCGCCTTCTCCCACCTAGAGAGTCACTTGTACCTCCTTCTCCGTCGTTGTTGGGGGAGTCTTTGAGGTTGAAAGATAGCCTTCTACCTATACATATGGAAGTCATGGATGACGTTATTGCACATAACTCCTTAGTGGATTTGCCATATGTTTCAGAGTGGATTTGAGATAGTAACTAGATAAATAGATAATTACAAAGTAGAGAGAAATGGGTATGTAAGAATGTGAGATGTGTGGTAATGGGAAACTCCAAACCTGTAGGCTTGGACAAGAACTTGACAGAGTAGTCACGAGAAGGACACAAGAAGATGAGCTGAGAGCATGTCATATCTCATGATTGTAACAGTCCGACTAGGCTGTATTCTTATGGCTTGGTGATCATGGTCCTGCTTGTTCATGTTATGGAGTATTTATAGTGGATACTTGTTGGAAGAGACAAAAGACATTTATGAAAGAGGATGACTAGTTATAGTCCTAGATATGTGTTCACAGGTTCTGTTTGGTCAAGGTTACAGTATGCAACCTTTTTAATCTTTTGGATAGTGACAAGTTTGATGGAGATACGAGGTTTTATATTCTAGTTATCATGGAGATAGAACCAGGTTAATAGGTTGAATCAATCCCATTTAGCTTTATCTTGTTTTCCTAGGCAGACTGAGATATTGAGGTGCTTCATCTTGTAGTAATCGTGAAGTCTCGCCATCCAAGGCATGAATGCGTTGGGGAGACAGCCTTTGTCTAGAAGCCTTCCAGGCCACACCAATTGTTAGAGTTCCCAAAAATGAGGTGTCTAGGAGTTGTCTTAGGTATTACCATGCACCTAGGCTACCATAACGCATGATGATCCTCTACTCGTCTAATCTGCATCCTAGTTAGTTCTTGAGCAAGTCTAGTCCGGGCAGAACCAAGCCCTATATCAAAAGATTTATTTTATGACTTATAAGAAAGATTTAATCTCACCTACTCTTAAAATTAACAAAAAAATGGATGGTAAACTTGATTGCTAAGATATAAATAGATTAAGCGTCTAATTGCTATTATTATTTGTTAAATGGGTGTACTTGGAACTCATCCAAAATTGAAGGGCTGTCAATGCAATTTTTCCAAAAAGAAATTAGTCATTTTTAAATAAATAAATTTTTAACGTTAAGAGATATTATTTTCCAAATTATAGAATTTAGAAATCTATTTACGAAAATGTAAAAATTAAAACGGAATTCTTTTTCTCCTATAATATATAGATGTATAGCTATCTTCGCATAGAACCATTCCTATGGATTTGGTATGTTGATACAAGATTGGGATGGAAACTTCCTCATCGCTAAATCACAAAATCTAAGGGAGTGTTTAGCTATGGAGTAAATTTTTCATTCATGAGAATAGGACTCTTGCGAATGTGTTTAAGTGGAATTTTGGTCAAGGTATATTTTAACAAATAAATAATTATTTATCAAACGAATGTGAGTTTAGAATTAGGTGGTAATCTCGTTTAAATGAGGTTTGAAAAGAAACTTAAAATAAATAGCAAGAATTTATTAAAACTTAAAGAAAGTTCAATAAAGAAAACTTTGAAAAGTTTAAAAAAAATAAAGAAACTGAAACAGAAAATTAAAATGCAGAAAATTAAAGGAAAGCAGTAAAAGAAAACATGTAAAAGTGCAACGAAATGTAAAGAAATTTAAAGAACAAGACTAAAAAGTAAAGGAATTTAAAAGAACATTGCATTAAATTAAATGACTTGAAAAGAAAAGAGAAGACATACTTAGATCAAAATCTATTAATATGCTCGAGTGAGATTTTAGGGTTGTGTATCAGCAAATAACCTCCCTTTATATATCGTGAACACTAATATTTATAAGCAAATTATAAAAATAACTAACTCCTAAGAATTTGACACGTACATGGCAGTTATGCCATTTACATTTCCCTAATCTTTCGACAAAACCAACTCCTGATTATTTTAACATTCTTCGTCGGTTCAATCACTTGGGAAATGCAACCCTTCTGTCGGATTAGTCACTTGTCTGACATTAATATCCAGTTGCTACATTGGATCTTCTGACCACCTCAGCACTTCCGTCGGCTCAACACTTGGGAAATTCAACATCATCATCCAGCCGTCGAATTGCCAAGTTGTTTATTTTCACCCCCGACAGATGCCCCCAATTTTTTTTTCGACACTGATAGGAGGAAGATAAATTTTAATCCAATCTTGACTATAACCTTTTTAATCAAAGTCCTTTCAAATGGATTTTTTTTAAATAAAATCTTCCGTAAATATCTGGACGATCATAACTACACTTATCATTGCAAACATTAAATAGCCATTACCTAATAAATAGAGATCATAATTACCCCTATTTTGCAAAAAAATAGCTTTTCAAATTCACACGCCTTTTCACTGTTCATCACCTTCAACCTTCTTCACTGTTCATCATCTTCAACTTCACTTCTGCACGTCTTCTCTGCAAATTTCTGCCTTCTTCCATGGCTTCCAGCTCTCAATCTCCTAGCGCACCAACAGTGGATTTAGGAAATCATGCCATTGTTCAAGATCCAACTTTGTAGAAGTCTAAAATTTGGCACCTCTTGAAAGGTAATTCTTCTCATCAACGATTCTTCACTTTCTTTAGACCTTCAGGCTGCTTTCTTGGTCCCAATTTTGCCCAAAGAATTCATTATTAACGAAATACACTCTTTCTTTCCTTGTAAAAATTCTCAAGAAGCTATCTTGGCTTCCCTTCCTTCCGTCCCTATCAGCTATTTCAGTAAGTCTGAAAGACTGTTCAGAACTCCTCCTACCCATATTAATGGGTATCTTGAGTGGCTTGATAGAGTTCAAGCTTCTAAAGAAGGTTTATGGAGGGACATAGGTATCTTCGATTGTATCCAACTTTCCCGGTACTCCATAAAATTGGATTCTTGCATGTTGGGTGCTTCATTCTTCTTTTGGAATAAGACCACCAACTCTTTTCAATTCCCCTATGGCATGATGGGTCCTACGCTTTTCGACGTAGCTGCCATAACTGGTCTTCGACTAGATAGGGAGATCATCACACTTATCCTTCAACTTTCAAATACTATTGATGTCTACTCAAAAGCTCCAACTTCTTTTTCAAACTTCATCAACTTCTACCTTCTTGAAACTGGTTTTTTAACCGATGAAGAACATGTAGCTTTCCTTCTTCTTTGGTTATCAGCTTATGCTATAGGATCTAGATCGGTCCAGGTATCCAAATCTTTTCTTCATCTTGCTAACCTCCTTCATGAAGGTCGACAATTAGCTCTTAGCCAATTTCTCCTTGCCAACCTCTACCTGAGCATAGGTGAAATTGTCCAAAGCATTAGATTTCAAGTGAAAAAAAACCAATTCTGGTGGCCCAATGTGGCTACTCCAGCTTTGGTTAAATGCCATATTAGGAGACTATTTGGTCGACACTTCTCCCCCTACAATTTCTCTTGCTACCTATGGCATAAAGCTTTGCCATGTAAAACATGAGAAAATCCACAAACAAAACTTGAAAAATTTCATGTATTTCTTTAATATTTTTCATTTCATCTCCTTTAGTACTGAAGACATATATTTTGCTCCCTTTGCCGACCGTTCCCTTGGTCCAGAATGGTTTAGCTGACCAATTCTTTCCAATGACCCTTCTACTCAGGCTGACAATATTTCCATTTGGTCCAACTTTCTCTGTCGACAAATCCTGGTTGCTGGTCTTCTCGGTACGACAGAAAAATCCTTAGAGTTAGGTCTACCAAATATGGTAGCTCGACAACTGGGATTTTGTCAAGCCATTCCAGCACCATTTTCTTAAAAAGCCAAGGAACATCTCATCAACGACCATTTGCAAAGTATGTCAGACCTTATATGAGTGGTTTCGAGGAATAAGAGGCACAAACAACACTTCAAGATTTCTGCATTTACTTCTTATAGAGAAGTCTCTAAAGATTTTGTCGAATGGTGGACTAAATACTATAGTCCTTACCATGTCGATATTGAAATCTATCAAAGCCGCATTACTAAAACTCTAGTTCCTGTGTAGGGTCAGGATCATTCGACAAAGACCAAAGATAAGCATATTCAAGACATTAAGGCTTTTGAAAAATACTACAAAATCAAATGGGACTTCAGGTTTCCTAGCTTAATTGTTCGACACTGCAAAGAAGTCATGGCCAAAATGAAACAAGCACACAAGGAAAAATGCTCTACTAACTTTCTTTCAGTTTCCATAAAAAACCCTTTAGCACGACTTGAACCTTTTCAAATTCCTTTTCCAAAACCAGTGCTTCTTCCTTGTGCTCGTTTTGGTTTGGCTGACAAATTCCCAAGTAAACCTACATGGGCTGGAAACTTCCTTATTTCAGATAGGATTTATTCTGTGAGTAATATCTTTCTTACAAGAACTCCAGAAGTCAAGTTTACTCATCGGTTTGCCTTGCCGTACGAACAATTTGCTAGGAATACCCGGGTCATTACTGAAATACCTGAAGGTATTTTTTCTTATATTCTGCCATCTTGATTCTTTATCCCATCTACTAAGAACATTTTCTTTCTTAAAGCATTCCCATTGAAAAGACCTCTAGAGTACAAGCTACCTCAGGATGGTGATGAGGAAGAAGAAGAGGAAGCCATCTCCTCAAAAAAGAAGAAAAGTATGAAAACTCAAAATCCTTCCATTCCCAAGGCTCCAAAGGCCAAGTCGATCGCATCAGCTTCGACAAAAAGCTCCTCGAAACATGATGCTGCTGCAAAACCTCCAAAGTCAAAAACTCTCAAGGTATACATACTTTTCGACCAGACATTAAAACTTGGCTTCTAAATTTGTTCAAACTTAATTTGATGTCGAATATAGACTGGTGACTCTACCCCTACTTCTGTTACACTTGTCGATTCTTTAATCCCATCTCCTGAACATCCTTTAAAGGTATACCTTCAACTACTATATATTTTCCGCCACTTAGTAAAATCTCACCTTACCTTACTTTTATAGAAGAAAAAGAAGAAGACTCAATCCACAAACTCCACTTTAAAACCCATTGTTGGATTGGAGCTAGAAACCATCTTTCTTTAATGCGAGGTAAATTTTAATCGACATACTTCTTTTTCTCAGATTCCTGATACTTTATTTTTTTTTATCTAAAATTTGATTCTTTAATCATTTTAGGATCCAGAGGCTGATCAAACTGCTGACCATCCTCCAGAGCCCAATGTCGAACCGAGAATTGAAGAATCAATTCGATAATCTCCTGAGGTAATATATCTTACCAAACTTGACTATTTTCATGATGTTATTTATTCTAAAATCTCCTCTTTTTATCTATAGGATTCAGCAAACTTGGCTATATCTAATAGCCCACAAAGGCTGGGAATCGAGAATCTTCCAGAATCCTAAACTTCTCTGACCCTTGCAATACCAGCTATTTCTCCATTGCCTCTGACAAAAACTCAAATTGTCATATCCTTAGAAAAAAAACTCTAATTCTCCCAGGCATTGAGAGTTCTTCTCAAGCAGAAAAGCTAATCCTATCCAAATTCTCTCAGAAGAATTCGACATAGATACTCTTATGGTAGAATTTGCTCCAATCGACCCACCTCCATCTCCTCTAACCAACTTGATTGTTTCTAGGCCAGAAAATACTGAAGACATGGAGGCAGATTTAGATGAATTAATAACAATGTTATCGGGCGGTCACAAAAGTTCTCCTCAATAAGCTCGCTCTTCCACGCAATATAGGCAAGATTTTAGTGACTTACATGTCACTAAACTTTTGGCCGAGCTGAAGAATGCCTTCACCTATTCTTTTAAGCATTTGATCTCTAATTAACCCCTTCAAGAAAGGATGATGGCTATTGTGACTGAACTTGAACCCCTCGCCTAGCAACTACCAAAAATCAGTCGAGCTCTGCCTACGACTATTAAAGATTTTCTTCAAAATATTACAACAAAGATGCCCACTATTCATCTAGTCATTCCTGCTTATACAAAAGAAGTTCAAGAAAAATCTAGAATCTTGAAGTAGTTGATCGATGCAAAGAGCGAGAATGCAAACTTGAAGGAAAATCTTGTTAAAGGAAAGAACAAAGAGGCTGAGCTCGATAAAGAAATTGAAGACTTAGAGAAAAAAACTTGAAATGACTCATCATCATAAACAAAAACTTCAGACAACACTGCAACAAGGGGTCGCTAGGCAGCAAAGTATTGCTAACAATACCATCAATGGGCTGTCGAAGCCAAAGCTGTGTTAGCAAAAATAAATTCCCTTGAAGCGGAATACAAAACTACCTGTACCAAAAAGTTTTAAGTGTAACTCTTTCCTCTTATTTTTAGCTATTTGTTGATTTATTCTTTTGTAAAGTTTTGGCAATATAATCAAGTTGTAACATTTGTCTAGCATTCTTACTCTGACAATATATCTTGCAATTGCCAAATACATGAATGAATATCATCTTTTATCTTTTTTCATCAATTATTACTTCACACATTGTCGGTCTATATGGCTTCAAATATTTGCTATTAATCGACTTAATCCTTAAACTAGAATTAATTTTGACAAGTGCATAAGCATTTCCTGAAAACACTTGAGTTACTTTAAATGGTCCTTCCCATTTTGGAGACCATTTCCCATATTCTCGACAATTTCTATCCATGGGCAAAATTACCTCCCAAACCAAATCATTAACTTTAAAAGATTTATACTTAATTTGACTATCATAAAATTTGGTAATTCTTTCTTTTTGCCGAATCAAGTTTTCCAAAGCAACTAATCTTTCATCACTTAATTCGTTTAACTCATCCAACATCAAGTCTCAGTAATGTTCAACTAGTAACTCATTTTGTTTTTGAATACGAACTGATTGAAGATTAATTTCGATGGGCAATACTACATCATGACTATATACTAACTTGTATGGTGATGTGCCCGTCGCTTCTCTTGGTAAATTTCTATATGCCCATAGAACTTGATTAAGGGTATTATGCCAATTCCTGGGCTGTCGACCAATATCCTTTTTAATCAAGCTTATGATTATTTTATTCATGGCCTCTACCTGGCCATTTGCCTGAGCATAATATGGAGTCGACATAAGCATTTTAATTCTCCTTGAACTAGAATATTTGACAACTTTCCTTCCAATGAATACTGACCCTTGGTCGGTTGTCAAAGTTTGTGATATTCCAAATCGATAAACTATATTATCTTCAATAAAGTCAATCACATCCTGTTGGGTTACATCCTTCGAGGCCACAACCTCAACTCACTTAGTGAAGTAATCAACTCCTACTAGAAGATATTTATGTCCTTTCGACGATGTAAGATGAATTTGATCAATTAAATCCAAAGCCTATCCCCTGAAAGGCCAAGGTTTAACTATAGAATATAATTCACTAGCAGGAACATTTTGTATATGGCCATGTTTTTGACACTCTTCACAAGACTTAGCAAACATTATACAATCCCTAACTAGTGTAGGCCAATAATACCTTTGACGTCGAAGGACCCAGTTCATCTTATCACTTGCCTGATGAGCTCCACAAATTCCTTCGTGGACTTCTGCCAAGGAAATATAAGCCTCTGCTTCACTCAGACAAACCTCTAAATTTCCATCAACAGACTTTCTATACAAGGCCCCTCCTAATACTACAAATTTTGACGCTCTGTATTTAAGCTTTCTATCCACATCTTGACTCGGATTTTCCAAATAACTTAGTATTAATTGTCTCCAGTCATTAATTGTTGAAATATCATTTTGTAGTATGTCTCTCTCCTCCAATGGATATAAAAGTTTCATTATTTCCATTAGATTTGTAAGAACCTTGGATGAAATTCTATACCCAGAAGCTACTTGCGCTAATTCATTAGGTTCTTCATTTAAACCTCTAGAAATGTGATCGACAGTTACTTCGTCGAATTTCTTCATTAGCTTACTCGCCACAATATAATATTTTATTTGATTTTCACTAACACATTTATATTCTTGGGCAAGCTGTTTAACGACCAACTGTGAATCACAAAAAATATGCACACTATGTGCTTTCATTTCAATTAGTATTTCTAATCTGACAATTAAGGCTTCATACTCAGCCTCATTGTTGGAATAGATATACTTGAGTTCAAACATGAACTTAATTGGAGTATCTTGAGGAGAAATAATTAAAATCTCCACTCCAATCTCATTTTGATGCCTTGAACCATCAAAATATAAACACCAAGGTTTTAAACCGACAATATTTATGTTATCCATATCCAAACAAGAGTGGTCGGCCAAGAAATCAGCAATTGCTTGACTTTTCACAGCTTTCATTGGAACATATTGTAAAGAAAATTCTGACAAATCAATGGTCCATTTTTCAATACGTCCATTTAACACTGGTTTTGATAATATATATTTTATTATATCAGTTTTTGACATAACCAATACATTACAAGACATCATATAATATTTAAGTTTAGTACATGAGAAATACAATGCTAAACAAAGTTTCTCTGTTGTAATATATCTACTTTCAGCATCATTCAAAACTCGACTAAGATAATACACTGCTCTCTTAACACCATTTTCATCTTCTTGAGCCAGCATACTTCCTATGGTTTCTTCTTATGCTGATATATACAACTTCAACGATCTACGAGGCACTGGAGGCATCATGACTAGTGGGTTTGTTAAATACTGCTTTATCTGGTTGAAAGGCTTCCTAGTGGAAAAATTCCCACACAAATCTTGTTCAACCTTCAACTTAATCAACGGAGCAAAAACTCTGGTTCTTCCTGACAAATTGGATATAAATCTTCTCAGGAAATTAACTTTTCCTAAAAAAGATTATAATTCCTTTTTGTTCATCGGTGGTGCGGCCTCCAAAACCGCCTTGGCTTTATTCTTTTCCACCTCAATACCTTTCTTATGGACTAAGAAACCCAAGAATTTGGCAACCGACACTCCAAAACCACACTTCTCTGGATTCATTTTAAGGTTGTGCTTTTTCATCCTATCGAATGCCTGCCTCAAATGTATCAAATGATTTTCCTTCGTTTCCGACTTGACAATGACATCATCGATGTACACTTCCATAAATTTTCCAATGACATCATAGAAAATTGTGTTCATTGCTCTCTGATAGGTGGCCCCTGCATTCTTTAAAATAAAAGGCATGACTACCCGTTCATATGTCCCAATAGCTCCTGGACATCTAAAGACACTTTTTGACACATCCTCCTCGACTATAAAAATTTGATTATAACCTGCATGGCCATCCATAAAACTTAAAAATTCATATCCAGATGCGGCATCAACTAATATGTTCGCAATTGGCATAAGATATTCATTTTTAGGTGTAGCAGTGTTTAGATTTCTAAAATCTACACATATTCTTAACTTGTCATTTTTCTTAATTATAGGAACAATATTAGAAAGCCATTCAACATACCTAGTTGTTTTGATGAACTTGGTTTTGAGCAATCTTTCGACCTCTTCCTTTATCTTCAAAATTACTTCAGGTGCGAATCTTCTGTTAGCTTGCTTGATAAATTTGCAACCTTCTTTCAATGGCAATTTATGCTCGACAAGATCTCTATCAATTCAAGCATTTCATCGTAATCCCACACGAAGCAATCTTTATATTCCTTAATAATTCGACAAGCTTTTCCTTGAACTCCTTTGGCAGAAATGAACTCACAAATATAGGCTTTCTATCTGTTTTAGTGCCCAAGTTTATTTCTTCCAAAGGATCTTCCACCTCTACACTTTGTCTTTCATCAAGTCCTTTTCTCAAAACCCAAAGGACCATCATCTATTATACAATCTGACAGCATACCCTCGGTGGTGTATACTACTCTATCGACCAAATAGGCCGATAACCTATCCAACTGATCCTCAATACTCATAATTAGTGTTTGGCCGATCCCTTTCGGCCTTATTCACCAATTGAATGCCAAATTGGTCCATCAGGCAAACTTCAAATGCATCTTTGTTAATGACTCCATTAGTTGCTGTGATTGGCTTGACATTTGGAGCATATATTTTAAAATCGACATGAAGTTGCTGTAGATAACAAGGACTATCATCTGCCTCTATTATCTCTACCTAATCGTCTACATTCCATAGAATAAGCTTCTGATGAACCGTTGACGGTATTACTATTAACAATATTGGCCTTTTGATAGATCTAACTTGTACATTTAATATCGCTACTCCATCTGATGGAGAAGTTTTGCCACTAAAGTCAGTGACAATCATATTAGTCGACATCAAATCAAACTTATTTTTTTCAAGTTTCTTAAGCATTGTCCTTAGGATCAAGTTGATAGCTGGCCCCCCTCGTTTATCAAAACTCTATTCGTGGGCTTACCTTCCAACAAAACCTTGATGTGTAATAGGCGCAAATGAGCCTTCTGCTCTTCTATCAGTTTCTTAAACTGCGCTGTATTGTCGAACACAGTTACCATATTATCCTAAAAAAGAAGCTAATGATCATCCAGGTCATCTAGATCTTGTTCATTTTCTCTTGTATATTCAACCTCTTGATATCCCTCAAACTCGGCAGGTAACACTGAAATTAGATTTACATTCATTGATTTCAGAAATTCTTCCTCATCAGACAGCTCCTCATCACTTCTGTACCTTCCGATTCTGAAATAATCTTCAGACGAAAAGTTACTATCCATAGCCGTTATAATATCATCCAAATCTTTATCCAAATTAAAAAATCCATGTCGAATTGCTTAAGTCCATGTCTTGGTAATCAGGTTTCGCTAATCTTTTTCTTTCTTTCATTATACTGAGCATTTTCTTCCTCAATTTAACATCTTGATCAGGATCCTCTAGGACTTTCTTGATTTGTTCTTTCGACCAGTCTTCAACATTCTTATTATTTTCAATTTCAGAGTCTTTGGTCTTGACCTTTCCCATTATCACCTTTTCAACTTTTGATATGGTCATTTCCTTGTCTTTTTCGACTGGTAAATTACTTTTTCTTGCCTCTTCTTCTGTTGCTATTAATCCAAACGACCATTTCCTCATATTTTTATTTGGAATAGGCCTTTGAACCTGTTTACCCTTTTTTTATCTCTACCAAATTTTCTTGTCGGAGTTTATCATCCATGTCAAGCCGTCTAACTGCAGTTGTTGTCAGCTCCTTTGGAAATGATCTCCTTGTATCCATGAATTCTTTCGTGACAATACTTTTCAACTTCTTACCATCTTCACTCTGATTCGGTACTGGCTTATTTTTGACCACTAAACATCTTGTTTCCGTGGGCTGTTCCTTGATCACTAATCCCTCAGCCATATCCCTTTTCTTCTGTGCTTGTCTTAATCTCTGCAGTCTCCTTTTTTTACTCTTCGATAATGGTAAAGATTTTGATGGCCCTGCTACATTCTGGCCAATCAATGTTTCACCCTGACTGATCCTACCATTTTTGTAATCTTCATTCCAAAATGGTTGATCTCTTAGAAATTTATTCTTCCTAGCAGCCGCATTTCGTCAAAAATACGTGTGATTTGCCATTACAGAATTTTTTACCTATCTGTCCATAGCAATATTACCAGGTGGTACTCTGGTCTTGGCTAGCCTAACATGGCCTCTGAGAAATGAATTACTTCGCACAGATCCACTAGATGATTCAACCAACTAGCCATTCATATTAGGCCTAGGCGTGTAGACTGGCCTTGGCCTCGGAGTATAGAAAGGCTTTTGTGGTCTCCAATTTTTCTTGTCGAAAAGCTTCTTCTTACCCTGCAGGTCACTTAACTGTCCTTCAACAGCTTTCTTTACAGCAAAATCATCATATACTACATTACATCTCGGGCACAATTTTACCTTGCCCTTCTCTTTCTTCCTCTTAAGAAATGCTTCAAGAGATTCTCCTGGCTTTGGATAGATGTCCATTGCATCCTCTATGTCGACGTCAAATCCTTGCAAATCCCTTATGTTGAGTATCCCAACATTCAAAGGAACCTGCTGATCAATATAAGACACTCCAGCCTGAAACGAATTTGTATCAACCTTCATATCCGCTTTAGGCTTGTCAGCAAATTTTAAACGCCTATCCATTATTGCTTTTTGGATTATATCTCTGAAACGAATATATTTATTAGTAATATGACCGAAATTATTATGAAACTTACAATATTTTCAGTCTTTTATTTCATCAAGTTTTAATAACCTATGACCTTCTGACAGTTTAATCTGTTTATTTTTTAGTAATAAATCAAAGATTTTGTCAGCTTTTGTTACGTCGAATGTATATGTTTTTCTATTAACATAACTCATTTTCTCCTTATTTCTTGTCGACTGTAGAGCCTAACAAACATAAAGGGGACCATTCTGAAGTTCATCAATGTTAATTTCAAATTCATCATTGCTATCTTCAGTCTCATTATTGGATTTACCTAATCCGACAAATGTTACTTTTTCTCTTTTAAGGAATCTTTTTTGTTTTTGAACCTTTTCAACTTTCAATTGCTCTCTTTGCCTAACCTTCTCACCTAGTTGGGCAAGATCAACTAAATGTTGATTCACTAATTTCTTCCTTATATACTAGTCTAAGCCTCCCATAGGAATCTTTATTATTTTGACCTCAGGTATAGGAGTGAAACATCTACTCCTCATTTGTCGAAACCTAGTAAGATAGTCATCCATAGTTTCATTGTACATTCTTTTGATGTTGAAGAGATCTGTAAGTCCCACCTTCAAATCTCCTCCAAAGAATTGGTCGTGAAAGGTTTTTTCTAATTGAGCCCAAGAATGGACTGAATTTGGTCTCAATGTCGAGAACTAAGAAAAAACATTCTTAGTAAGGGAACTTGGGAAGAATCTCATTTTAAGGCCTTCAATAGTGGCTAACTTCCCCATTTCTATATTATACCGCGTAATATGTTCGACGGTCGATTCCCCACTATCTCCTGCAAACTTAGAAAGTTTAGGAATTTTAACTCCTCTGGGCAACTCTGCTTGTTGCACACATTCAGGAAATGCTGAAACAAAATAAGGTTAGTTTGCATATCCAACATTGAATCCGAACTTATTCAGCACTTATTCTACTACTTGATTTACATTTTGCTCAACCACTTGGTGCCCCCTAAGATTATGTTGAAGTAACCTCATGGCTGGATCATTTCTAGTCATTTGATCCTCATCACCTCGACAGAACATATGAACATTACCATATTCCAAGCATGGTTGATCATTTTGCCTAGACTGATCTAAGTTTTGTTGTATAGTTGCATGAGGTGCAATCGTTTCTCTATCTAACGCAGGCTGGGTTGCTTGAACATTTTCATTGGTCACTTCTCCTATTCCCAATGCTTGATTTAGCCTTGCCATTTGTTGGGCCAATGCACTGCAAGCATTATTCGTGTTTTCCATTATTGGCATAATCACAGCACCCATTTGCTGAGTGAACATATGCACCATGTCATGGTTGCTTCCATCCATTTGTTGTCGAAAGCTGGCCAAAGAATTCATAGTTGGCCCTGTTATATTTTGGGGAGTATCTCTTGACATATTTAGGAAAACTAGTCCCAAATTTAATCTCTCTTGTCGAAAAAGAGTTAGATTACTTGTACCTGCCACCCCTACTCTTTGGCTATTAAAACTTACTAAGGCTGAACTTATCTGTGGTTGGCCTTGTGAATCCACTAATTGGCCGATAGTATTGGCGAAAGTGGAGCCAAGTTCCTATTTGTGCCATCACAAGAGGAACAAAATTGGGTGGCATCCCATATTGTGGTACAAACCTAGAATTTGAATTCATTATACTTTGATTACTTGGTTGACTTGGCGATGATTGAGTCATTCTAAGCAACACTTGTTCTAACACTAGATTACTCCAGAGAGCACCAGTTGTTATAGCATCATCCACTAGACCTGTACTAACAACGCTCGAGGGTGGTGCAGTAATGGTCGTCGAAGGTGTATCCGATGCCTGGTTACTTACATTACTCATGATTTGTGTATTTTAGGAAGAGTAGATAAATTTTCCACTTCTTAAGCGCATAAAATCATTTCTGATGACACTACGAGTTACTCTGAACTCGTCCCACTGGGCGTGCCGATTTGTTTAAGTGGAATTTTGGTCAAGGTATATTCCAACAAACAAATAATTATTTATCAAACAAATGTGGGTTCAGAGTTATGTGATAATCTCATTTAAATGGGGTTTGAAAAGAAACTTAAAATAAACAGCAAGAATTTATTAAAACTTAAAGAAAAGTTCAGTAAAGAAAACTTTGAAAACTTTAAAAGAAAATAAAGAAACTGAAACAGAAAATTAAAGTGCATAAAATTAAAGGAAAGCAGTAAAAGAAAGCATGTAAAAGTGCAACGAAATGTAAAGAAATTTAAAGAACAAGACTAAAAAGTAAAGGAATTTAAAAGAACATTGCATTAAATTAAATTACTTGAAAAGAAAAGGGAATGCATACTTGGATCAAAATTCATTAATCTGCTTGAGTGAGATTTTAGGATTGTGTATCAGCAAATAACCTCCCTTTGTACATCGTGAACACTAGTATTTATAAGCAAATTATAAAAATAACTAACTCCTAAGAATTTGATACGTACATGCAGTTATGCCATTTACATTTCCCTGATCATTCGACAAAATCAACTCCTGATTATTTTAACATTCTTCGTCGGTTCAATCACTTGGGAAATGCAACCCTTCTATCAGATTAGTCACTTGTCCGACATCAATATCCAGTTGCTACATTGGATCTTTCGACCACCTTAGCACTTCCGTCGACTCAACACTTGGGAGATTCAACATCATCATCCAGTCATCGAATTGCCAAGTTATTTATTTTCACCCCAACAGAATGATATTCTAAGGAATAATATTCCTAGGAACCTATCATACTCATGTTCAGTTGATTTTGACCATTACTCGGAATGTTAGAAAATACTCTCAGAAAACTTATAATCCTATATTTAGTTTGAAGACAATATCCCCATGGATATTTAGTAATATTTCAAAAATATTCCTGACAACAAGACAATCCTATGAGCCCGTCTACATTATATTATTACCTCAGCTCATCGTATACTTGCTACATATCTACTAAATTCTTTTGCAGTTCTTTCAACCTTAGAAATAAGCCTTCCCTCTTTGCATCCAAACTCATGGACAGTGTCCTATATGCAAATTCTAAGCGTGGTAGCCCCTAAAATGTTCATAGAAGATAAGGGCAGCGTAACGGCTTGAGTTGGGAGAGGAAAAGAAACATGTGTGGCAGTGGCTGGGGTTCAAGAAGGGGAAAGGTGATCGTCATTAATCCTGGGTGTTGTGGTCTCCATCACATGGTTAAGACTTAGGAAGGGGAACCCCGCCTCTAAACATTGGCATCAGCATCACCTTTAAATTGGGTCTCGTAGTTGGTGTTGAAGTTATAAAGTGCCTGAAAGCCATGGATCCATCTTCATGGCTCACAACGAGCAACTAGGTCGAACGGAATCAAAGCTCTGAATGTCATCGTTGTTGCCTCTAAATCAGGTATACGATGCTTAAATAGATATGGCATCAAATTGATCTCATATTGCAGCCTTGGCCAACCCATCGCTAGGGACTAGTATAAAGATGGTGGTGATGGCAGTAGAGAAAGATGGTAGTTATAATGGAGAAAGATGGCAAAGGAAGGAGATTAAGGTTGGGTAAGAGGGTCTTTTCATAAAACTAGCTCCATTCCTATGTAATGGGAATTAACTCAACCCACTTCCCCTAAAGGAATGATTTCGTGGGAACACTAATTAAAATATATGTCTAGGAATAACTTTTAGGTGGGAATGTTTTTTCATATTTGATACCAAACATGGAAATGTTTCATTTCCACCTTGTCAAAATTCTTGGGAATGTAAACGCTCGCTTGGGGGTAGGTGGATGCCCGTAAAGGAGAGCTTGTTGTAGTTAGAGAAAGGTTGATTTTTGCTAGGGAGTTGAGTTTAGGAGAATCCATCTTAAAGTGATGCTTGAAATATATATACATGCATCAAGGTAGGTTTGGAGGATCACTCATAATGGATCCATTATTAGAGACATTTACCTATTCGTATCAAGTTATTGTTGTTTTAATTGTTGCTATATTGCACGAAATTGTAATAAGTGAATAATTACTTTGCAACTTTGTTACACTTGTGATCATGCATTTGGCTAGAGGATCCACCAGACTTTTATTATTCCTCTAATATATATCCTCTATGCAATGCAAGTTCTTAATACAATTTTGATCAAGATTTGAAAAAAGATTGCAACGCGTTATGCGTATATATTTAAATATTAAATATTATAACACATTATTAAAGGATGTATAACCGCACATGCACATTAGTCATTTTTTCCTAAAAGAAAGCTCACCTTTCTTAGTCGGATAAGAGAAGTTTTGAAATGTAGTACAAAACATCAATATGTTTTTATGTTTCTCCAATCAATCTGAACATATTATTTTTTTACAAAAAAAAAAATAAAAGCTTCTTATAATTTTCAAATAATTTGGAAATTTGGAACTCGAGAATGTGTGTGCATGTGTGTGTGTTAAGAGGGGAGATATTCATATATGGGACATTAAATGAGAGTATTATCTAATTATGAGAACTGTGATGAATAAACTTTGACTAATCAATCTCACATAGATAATCAAGATTATAAACTACTTAAAGATCATATGATATATCTCTTCAAAGAGCCATATGACTATATGTCTGCCTTTTGAAATCAATATTGCTACTTTTAAATTTATTTCCCAAACTACTGCAGCTAAAACTTTATTTCCCAAAATGTACTCATTTTTTTAAACTTGAGATGTCAGTTTATAGCAAATCAAGTTAGTTAATATACTATTATAATATTACATTGTTATGTTTTTTTTTTACCATAGTTAGTTGTTCTAAGAGAGTCACATTTTAGAGAACCAATTTGCCTTTATGCCTAGGAGGTCAACCATGTAAGCAATTTACCTTTTGCAAGGCTTGATAGAGAGGTACCAAAGGAAATGAAAAGATCTGCATATGCTTTTCAATGTCCTGGAAAAGGCTTTTGATATGGTACCAAGAGAAGTTTTGTGAAAGGCACTAGAGAAGAAGGGAGTTTGAGTTGCTTATATTAAGGCCATCCAAGATATGTATGACAAGGTTAAAACTAGTGCGCAAACACAGGGTGGTGCCATGGAGGATTTCCCTATAACCATAGGTTTACAACAAGGGTCTACCTTGAGCCCTTATCTTTTTACCTTAGTTTTGGACATTCTTACTCAACATATTCAGGAACTTGTGCCTCAATGCATGTATTTTACTGATGACATAGTCCTAGTAGGAGAATTGGGATAAGGAATAAATGGTAAACTAGAGCTATAGAGGAAAGCTTTGGAATCATATGGCTTTTATTTAAACAGAAGTAAAACGGAGTATGTGAAATGGAAGTTCAATAAGACACGCGATAGCACTAGCTTGGAGGTGAGAATTAGAGATCACATTATATCACAAGTCACACAATTTAGTTATCTATTGTACAAAGTGATGGAGAAATAGAAGGAGATGTAAATTATAAGGTTCAAACTAGGTGGATGAAATGGAGGAATAGTTCAAGTGTTATTTATGATTGAAAGGTACCTATCAAGCTAAAAGGGAAATTTTACCAAACTACCATAAGACCAGCAATGCTTTATGGTACTAAATATTGGGCAGTAAAGTGCCAACAAGAATATAAGATGCACATGGCAGGGATGAGAATGCTATGTTGGATGAGTGGGCATACAAGAAAAGATAAGGTCAAGAATAAATGTATTAGAGGGAAAGTAGGAGTGGGACCTATTGGTGAAAAGATGGTGAGATCACGCCTAAGATGGTTTTAAAATGTGAGAAGAAGACCAATAGAAGCCCCACTTAAAAGAGTTGATTAGATTGAGGATAGTCCAATAATTAGAAGTAGAAGAAGACCGAGAAAAACTCTAAGCGAAGCCATTAGAAAGAATTTACATCTAAATGGCCTCTCAAAAGATTTGGTTAATAATTTTACACAGTGGCATCATTTGATCCATGTACTTGACCCCACCTAGTGGGAAAAGGCTTTGGTTGTTGTTGTTGTTGTTGTTGCTGTTATAGATAGTTGTTCTAGGAAACCCTATAGATTACAATCAGTAAGTGACTCATACATTGGGAAGGGAGAAGAGTGAAGGCCGAATTTGAACTCAGGTCCTTGCACTCTCTTGCAAAGGACTTTACTAGCAGAGCTAAGTGGCACATTCTTTTATTATGATATTTAATTGTATTTATATATAAAAAATATGTTTAGTAAAAATGTAAGACTAATTTCATAAAATGAAAGTTAGTAGTATCTATATAATGGTTTACATGTGTAATTGAGAAAAATGCACATTAATGTCATCTATTTAACATGAAAAATAATTTATTAAATGGGTTCGCCTATAATACAAAAAGGATGTACAACACATATATTTCCTTAAACAACTATGAGTCCTACAATGTAAAGGTTGCCTTGTGCACTTTGGTTGGACATGTTCAAGTGCAGCAACCTAATGACACCCTCTTCCCCATCTTTGCTGCTCACTGACATTTAGAGCTGTATTTTCTTGTTCAATAGCTTTATTTAGTAGTGGATACTGAGGTGTACCCGGATAGGCACGTTTTGGTGGTTTCCTCCTTGCGCAGCAGCAGTAAAGCATATTGAAATAGGGGGGTTGGTACCTACAAAGGGACTCTAGTGCTCAAGCCCGACTATGCACAAGTAGGGTTATGTTGTATGCAATAAATTACCTATAGAAGGTGATTGAGCTTGGTGGTCTCCCTTAATTGTAGCAGGGAATCCCTATAAGATTGAAACATTAATACTACAATTATGAACAGTTTGAGGTAGTTATGAGTGCTATAATGTCGTAAGATTACGATTGGTAGTTACAGATATTTCAAGATTTATCCTCTACGTAAATCTTGTGATCCTAAGATACTTTCCCAATGTTGCAATCCAATATACATGGTACTGGGGTCTTAACAGTGTCCAATGCTTAGCTGGGAAGTTCATGGCGGACACCAGTGGCACTCATGCCGAGTTGGTCCACTAATTATGGCCCGGAGCATAGTTCAAAACAATTGCTTCCAACTTAGTGCTTAGATGGGATAGGTAAGTGTCAAGGTATCCAAGTGTGATAGGAGCACATGGCACGCAGTGGACAAAGGGATCCAATTTAGAGTTAACGCTGGATCTCACAATGTTTTTCAAAGGGCCGAGGTCCGTGATACATTACAATCTGCCCCCGAGTTAATGAGTAAGGTCGGGATCTGTATTGAATTGCATCGCTCGGCTCACGTCATCAGCTCCTTTATCCGAGGTATATCATAGGTTGCCCCCATGTGTAGTTTATGAGTCTTTGTTATCCTTTCTTGTAGCCTTTACTCTCCAATTTGTGGCAGTTTGAACTTAGTTAGGAACTATCGCTTTGACTATTAGGAATTAAAAACCCATTTTAAAAGGGTAGTTGATGCACAAATTTTTCAACCAAGTCCAAAAACTTGATGTGGGATTAATTATTGCGAACCCAAGTGCAGGTTGTCTCAAGTAATAAATTTCTCAGGAGTCCGAGGTTGATCCACAGGGAATTGATGAATATTAATTAAGGTAAGATAAATATTTTATTACTACAGTAAAAATTATTTACCTGGATTAAAAAATTCACTCTTGGTAAATAAATTAAAGGTAAGATAAATTCATTTTATAACTCAATTAGAATCTTCAGAACATGGAAGTTCTAATCAGAAAATACAACGTTAAAAGTCTATTTAAAATAATATACGTAATTATATTATGTTTCCTTCAATTATTTCCATTACTTGTAATTGGGTTAAAGCATTCACTGTGTCAAAATATTATCTACAATAAATCAAGAACTCCTCTTTACAAGGATGGTTTCTAAATTATCATAAACAAAATATAACATGTATAATGGTTACTAGAAAAATAAATCATTAAAGCACAAAAGAGGAATAAATCTAACCTTATTTTATTACCAAGAGCTTCACACTTTGACCCAAGTAAATTGGAACTTAATTACACATAGGAGAAGAAGAAAGAAAAAGAGAAAAGGAAAAAGAAAGAAAAGTGAAAAGAAGAGGAAGAGAAGAGGAAGAGAGGAAATTCCTCTCTGTTTCGTGCCAGAGCCTCCCCCCTCCCCTCTCTATGTTTCTGACATTTGATTGCCTATTTATAGGCAAATTGATGTACAGTGGAAACTTAGGCATTAAGTTTTCAATAATTAAGCAAATGCACAGCTGTGTGTCCAGGAGACACAGCCATGTATCCTATTTTTTCATTTTTGAGAAAAGTGATATTCATAAAAGTTGTAGGCCTGGATCTTAGCTTTAAAATGACTTTAGTTTGAGTCCAAAATCATTCCTAGAACTCAAGATATAGTCCAATTATTACAAAGTGTTTAGGCCCAGTTTCAGCTCCTCTGTTCTAACTTGCAAGCCCAATATCACCTCTAGAGAGTCTGATTTGAGTTTTGTGTTCTTCATAAAAGTTGTAGGGAATTGTCTTGGCTTTCCTACAAGACCATAATTACATCTGTGAACACCCAATTTTGTCTGGGACATTATGTAAAAAAATAAAAAAAAGGAAAAAAAAAGAAAAAAAGAAAAAGACTCATCTTTCAACCCATTAGCCTATTAACCCCTAAATCAACTCATTGACCCATAACCCATGATCTAACCCATTAACCCACAACCCTTAAGCACTTATCCTAAATAAACCTCATCAGTTATCTTAATCCCTAAGCACTTATCCTAACTATCCCAAACAAACCTATCATAAACTAACCATAACTCATCCTACCACAAACTTATCCTAAACCAACCTTGGCAGTTATCATCAAACTCATCTTAACACAAACTTATCCTAGCATAAACCAATCCTAACTCAAACTCATCCTAAACAAACTTATCCTAAACCCCACATCACTTATCTTAAACAAACTCCTAATCGCATTTTAACTCAAACTCTTTAACCTAATCCCCTCCTATAAATACCCATCACCTACACACTCAAAAACGAACTTACTTCAGCCTTCATACACACAGACTTTTGCCTACACGGTTACCAACACTGCAACCATATTTTCTCACTTACATAGCCTTCATCTTCCATTTTCAACCAAACTCCTCACCATCCCATCATCACCTCTGGCATATGTTCAAACTTCTCACAACACAATAACCACCTCTGCCAAAATTGTCATTCATGTCAGCCTATCACCAACAATACACCAACTCCTTCATCCCACTAACAGCAAGCCACCGTCGTGACTCACTTCCATCCAAGCCACTACCTACTTGGGCCGCCGCCGCCTAATCTGCCTTTATCTTCTTCCTTTGTTCTTTCCACAAACATCAAGAAGAAAAGAAACAGACCCCTTTTGTTTTTTTATTTTTTCGTAAGCTTGATAAGCCACTGTTTTCTTTTGCTTATTTTGATTCTGTTATTTTTTTTTATTTTTTATGCTTTATCTATTTTCTCTTTCTTTTTTATTTATTATTTGCTTTCTTTATTTTTTTTTATTTAGTTTAATTAAAGAGAAGAAAAGAAACAGACTTTTTTCGTAAAGTTGTTAACTTGTCTTTTTTTTTTGTTCTTTTTCGTAAAGTTGCTAACTTGTCTCTTTTTTTTTCTTCATAAAGTTACTACATTTTTTTAAAAACTCATTTGTATTTTGTTATATATTTTTTTTTGAAAGAAATGGTTTTGAGTAGTGGACTTTAACTTAATGAGCTAAAAAATAGAAAAAATTGATAAAAATAAAAATATAAAAATAAGATACTTAAATGTTTTTTTTAAAAAGAATAACATGGGTTACCCGAGTTATGACGATTCTTAACTCTTATAACATTTGTAATCATCCGAGTTGCGACAAACTTGATGATTCAAATTATTATAATTTAAATTATTATTTTGTCTTCAAACTTCTATAAAATAAACTGTTAATTCATAAAGGTTCAATTTTTTAAAAATAAAAATAAAAGTTTTTGTAATAAACTTGATAAGTGATGGGTGACGTCTCTAGCGTGACGCGAGCTTCACCTATTCAATCCTTAATTTGAATAACTGAGTCGCGACGGCTTGTTAATTCAAATTTTCAAAATTATTTTAATTAAAATCAACTAACCCACAATTATTTTCTAAAGAACTACGTGACTTTGAATTCCTCATTGCACCTGAGGATACGTAGGAGCGGAACTCCAATTCTGTCAAGCCAAAAATTAAATTTTCATAATTTATTTATTTATTTCATATTTTTTACAAAAAGGGTAAAACAAATATTTTCAAGGATTATTAAGAATTTGCATAATTAATTTAAGGTACCGTCTTAAGACGGGTGTGTTAGGGGTGCTGTGGGATTAAGTTCCCACCCTTCTCTACACATAATCGACTCCCGAATTCAATCTAGTTTCAAAGGCTATTTTTCTTGGATTTTCCAATTTTTCCTGATAAAAAATAAAATTGGTGGCGACTCCTAATTAAATATTATTTTAGTTTAAGTTGCTATTTCGCCGCGATTAATTCCGGTCGCGACAGATGGTGACTCCAGGGACACTTGAGAGTCAAGCTGTAAAAGTTAGTTATGCAAAATTTTTGGTGATCTTTATGTGTTTGTTTTACCCTTTTTTTTTCTTTTTATTATTTGATGATTTTTTTATATATATTAATTTTAGTGTTAATTGTTGTACTATCTGAACCTTAGGGTAGAAAATTTTTGGAATTTGTTTTGTATTTGCTTTGTTTTGCAGGATGTGGGTAGTCTTTAGGATTGTAAAGGTTTGTATGCTCTCAGCACCCACTGCACCTACACATAAAGCACACACATTCGAGTGGGGCCCTATACCCGGGTCTGAGTGAAGCTTAAGTTAAGTAGAGGTTGCGTAGTGGTAGCCATTTTGGATGTACTTCCTGTTTGGTTATCGCGAAAACCTCATCTAGAGTGTGCCTTTTTCATGAATGTCCCACACCTAGTGGTTTACCCACTATTTCGTGGTCAACATTCTGAAATAGGACTTGGCTCTAGAGACCTCTAAAATAAAAGAGCCACCCTATGGAAGTTCTCACGAACCAGAAATACTCTTAGATCCTTAGGATAGAATTTTCAAGTTTAAGGCAACCCCATTAGGACACAAAGGGAGCGTACTTCTTCTTTCCTCATGCCATCCATTTTTGCCAAAAAAAAAACTTAAAAAAAATACATTTTCTTACATTTTCATGGCATTCCTAGCATTCAAAAAAAAAAATCATCTTGCATTTTCATGTCATTATTAGCATTTTTTTATGTCTTGTATTTTCATGGCATTCCTAACATTCTTAAAAAAAAAACATCATCTTGCATTTTCATGGCATCTTTAGCATTCTAAAAAATAAAAAAATAAAAAAATAATGCATTTTCATTCCATGCATTTAAAAAATATTTTCATTTCATTTTATGCATGACATTAATCTCATTCATTTCATCTTATTCCTTGTATGATGTTACCGTGTTCAGCAACCATTGCGTGACTGAGGAAAGAAGACACCAATCAAACCCGTGTTCACAATACAAGGACTCGAACAAGGTTGCTTGCAGCAATGGCAGCTGAGAATGAAGGTAGGAACCTAAGTTTGGAAGTAGATGAAGTGAAAGGAAGGGTGAATGAGGTGACGGAGTCTCAAAGAAGAATGGAGGAAATGTTGTTAGCTATGAGGGAGACTCTCACCTTGATGGGGGCAGCTGGAAATACAGGAGTAACTGGGTCACATTCATACCCACTGAATATTACTTCCATGAGGACAAACCCAGGGGTCACTACTGAGAGACCTTCTGTGAGAGGAACCTCAAACACTGCATCAGTAGTAATTCCTATTGGAGAAGGATATCATTCATTGGAAGGTACTCAAAATGAGGTCTATGGTAACACCAAGTTCACGTGGGAACCACCACATATGTCCATTCAGATGCCAACCGGATTTCCTAGGTAATGGGCACATAAGCTTCGAGAATGATAAGATGAAAGAAGAGTGGATGGGAAAGATGGAGGAGCAAATCAAGGCGATCAAGGGTCCTAGCACCTACGATCCTCTTGGGATAGAAGAATTGTGCCCCATTGCTAACATCATCATCCCTAAGGATTTTAAAATCCCTGAATTTGTCAAGTATGATGGGAGCACCAACCCCTTTTTCCATCTAAAAACTTACATTACCAAAATGTCCATTTGGTCTAAGGACTGGAAGTTTCTCGTCACCTTCTTTCATGAAAGTTTGACTGGGCTGCTTTGAGTGGTGTATCCAACACGGGACCTTTCGAAAATCTCCTCTTGGGATGACTGGGCAAACTTGTTTATGGGACAGTATCGGTTTAATCTAGATACAGCCCCAACCCGAGAGCAGTTGGGAACACTACAGAAGAAAAATGAGGAGGCATTCAAGCAATATGCCCAGAGGTGGAGAACTCTCGCAGCTCAAGTACAACCGCCGTTAACTCTGACAGAAATGTGCTCATACTTCTTGGGGACTTTAGGAGCTCCCTATATTGGGACAATGGTAGGTGCTGCTTACCAAGACTTTGCTGAATTAATTGCTACCGGAGAAAGGATTGAAATTCTGGTAAAGGCTGGCAAATTGTCAATTGGCAATAATGAAGGTAGTTTCAAGAAGGGGTTTCCCACTAAGAAAAATGAGCTAGAAGTGAGTTATCTGCAAAACCAACAACCTTCACAGCCTCGATATTCGTCATCCTACCCTGTATACCGACCACCCCCATACCCTTCTGCATCGTCCCATCTACGGCCTAACCGCCTCTCCCATGAATGCACCTCAAACCCAACTACTCCAAATCAACAATGTTCCCGTACCTCAACCATATGCTCCAACCCGCCTAACCTATAACCAATGTCCATCTCGCACCTCCACAAAATTACCCACACTTCGGCCAAACTTTCAAAATCAAGGTCGTTTTTTCGTCCCCAAGGCCTACCTCCTTTCCCAAGATTGTCCATTTCAAATGCAGAGTTATTTCAAAGGCTCTATGATGCCCATTTAATTTCGGGGAGTCCTGTGCGCCCTATGAAATCACCATTCCCAAGTTGGCATAACCCAAATTTGACTTGTAAATTTCATATGGATGTTTCTGGGCATTCCATTGAAGACTGTGAAGCTTTTAAGACAGCAGTGAGGAAGTTAATTGCTTATGGGAAGCTTGATATCCAAGAGGAGGCTGGACCCGATATTGTCAATAACCCAATTTCTAATCATGGTGGAATGAATGGGGTAAATGCTTAGAATAGTTGATCAAGGAAATCTCAGAAAGTTCAACTTAGTGGTGGTTTATAAACAATACCTTAGAGTCCTCCAACACTGGGGAATTTCTAAGCGACTGGTATTCTGATTTGTTTATCAAGTAGTTACCGTAAAACGATGGTTTAATTGTATCAACCCTATGCTTGTTCGATCAATAAAATCATTTGGGTTTTGAACTTATGATAACTTTCTTGAAGCATTAATGTAATAAATTTGCATGGGTACATTATTTTTTTTTTCCATCACATTATCTTTCTTGACATTTATAATGTTTCATTTCTGCAAAGTGTCTTCCTTTTATCCAATTCTTGGCAATCCCCAGTTTGGTAGATGTCAATAAAGTCCTCGAGTGCAAGTGTCTTTTGAAAGAGAAAAAAAAATAAAAAAAAAAGAATCAAAAAGGAAAAAAAGAGCAAAGAAGTAATCACTTGGTGCGCACTATCTTTTTGTCTCAAAATTAAAGTTTTGAAAATAAACAATCATGATTTGAAAATGAAGACTGGCCATTTTTCTCTATCTTTTACAAAATTTCATCATTTTTATCCCTCGTTACCCCTTTTGAACTTGAAAGTTTCTTCAATAAACCCTGGATAAGGATCACCCCTACACTAGGGGATAACACAAAGCAAATGTTGATTGTCATGGTGACTATTTTGAAACATAATGAAAAAAGAAAAGGTGAAATGGGCAAGAGGTTAAAAAAAACTAAAAAAGGGAAGAAGAAAAAAAATGAAACAAAAAAAGAGAAGGGAAAGAAAAAAAGAAAGAAAGTGAAATGAAATGGGTCATGACAAAGGGGAATGAAAGAAAATTAAAGGAAATGAGGAGAAATTGAGAGCAATAAGAGAAAAATGTGTTTAAAAGTGCAAAAGCAGTTGACAAAGTTCAATTTTGAAAGTGTAAGGATCCTTAATCTTATTCAACCCTTAAACACTTGTTTGAGCTTTATATCTTTCCTTTCATAACCCCTAGCCTTGACCACGTTACAAGCCTCAAAAAGTCCATTCTGATCAATGAAGGGTTGTTGTCATTTCGTTAACTTTAATTTTGAGACAAATGTTACACTCATCTAAGTGTCTAGTTCATTGCTCTTAAAAAAAAAGAAAAAAAGAAAAAAAGGGACTTTCACTAGGGCAAGTTTCTGCCATGTTCGAGCTGGCCCTACACTGGGGCATTCTTTTTCCTAGTTCAATTTAACCTACACTAGGACAAGTGTCTACCCTGCTTTCGATTTGACTCTAAGCGGGGCAATTTTTCTTTTCCTTGGTTCGGTTGACCAACACTGGGATAAATCTTTCGGTCACTAGAGTGAGTGTTAGCCTTATTCTATCCTAAACTGGGACAAATTTTTCTTGGTTTAATTTGACTTGATGTAGATATTCAGTAGAAGAAAATCCTTAGTTATAATGTCTAGTGAGCAACTAAAGATTGTTTTCATGAGGATCAAACCAATCCATATCAAGGCAACTCTTCTTTGAGTCACATACCATCATTTGTGTCTTTTTCCATATATACCCTTTGGTGTAGTCAAACTTCCAAGGTCAATCTAGAAGTTGTTCACTTAGTCAATTTCTGTTCTGTTGTACTTTTGAATCCATGTCTATCTGTTACGTAATGCTTCAAGTAATGTGAACATGAGTACAACATTATGATTTGACCATCTAATGGCAATTGCCTGATGAACAATTCAAATCGAAAAGAACTTAGAAGTTCCAATTAAAGGGAAAAATGATATCCCAGGGGATAATCCAGAAACAAGAGGTACCTAAGCAAAAAGGGAAAAGAGCCCGTTAGACTGAAAACTCGAAAGGGCGGTTTAACCAAAAACTGGGGCAATTTTGTTCAATTGGCCATACTGGGGCAAAATTTTGAAGGATTAAAGAGAAGATATGTTGAAGGAAGTAGCAATAAAGATAATGATTGAGTAATCAAGCAGTTGCAGGGAATCAGCTAGATGAGAGACAAAGTTAAATATTAGCGTAAAATTTTCTCTCAAGAACTCAGCCAAGCAAGGGTTCATGACAAGAGATGATCATTTCATTTCTCAAAAGAAGAGTTGAGAGTGGCAAACAAGGAAAGAGAAAGAAGAAGAAAAAGGAAAGAAAAGATGAGGACCGAAGTTATCAGGTCCAACAGCTAAAGCACGTGAACGAGGGGTTTGATTGGTCAAAGCTTTCCAAAGTCGTCATTGGTTCAAATGATTTTTTTAGAAAATAAGAAAAATAAAAAAGAAAAGAAAAAGAGAGGAAAATAAAAAAGAAAAAAAAAAGAGAAGAAAAAAAGAAAAAAAAAAAAAAAAAGAGAAAAATAATAATAAAAGAAAAAGAAGATCTTTTTAGGTCAAGATGCCCATTGTCTATAAAATTTGTCTTTTGGGACTCTGTTGCCCATTGTCTTTTAAATTTTGGGAATCTGTTACCCATTGTCATTTAAATTCTGGGACTCTGTTGCCCATTGTCTTTTTAATTATGGGACTCTATTGCCCATTGTATTTTAAATTCTGGGACTCTGTTGCCCATTGTCATTTAAATTCTGGGACTCTGTTGCCCATTGTCTTTTAAATTCTGGGACTCTGTTGCCCATTGTCTTTTTAATTATGGGACTCTATTGCCCATTGTCTTTTTAATTCTGGGACTCTGTTGCCCATTGTCTTTTAAATTTTGGGACTCTGTTGCCCATTGTCATTTAAATTCTGGGACTCTATTGCCCATTGTCTTTTTAATTTTGGGACTCTGTTGCCCATTGTCTTTTAAATTTTGGGACTCTGTTGCCCATTGTCTTTTAAATTTTGGGACTCTGTTGCCCATTGTCTTTTAAATTCTGGGACTCTGTTGCCCATTGTCTTTTAAATTTTGGGACTCTGTTGCCCATTGTCATTTAAATTCTAGGACTCTGTTGCCCAATATCTTTTAAATTCTGGGACTCTGTTGCCCATTGTCTTTTAAATTTTGGGACTCTGTTGCCCATTGTCATTTAATTTTTGGGACTCTGTTGCCCATTGTCTTTAAAATTTCAGGACTCTGTTGCCCATTATCTTTTTAAATTCTGGGACTCAGTTGCCCATGGTCATTTAATTTTCGGGACTCAGTGTTGCTCATTGTCATTTAAATTTCGGGACTCAGTTACCCATTGCCTTTTAAATTTCGGGACTCAGTTGCCCATTGTCATTTTAAGTTCTGTTGAGCGCATCGGCTCCATGCATTTCATGCATTTTAAATTTCTATCAATTTCTTTGAGCGCATCGGTTCCATGTATTCCATGCATTTTAAATTCCTGTCTTTTGCTTTTGAGCGCATCAGCTCCCTGTCATTTAAGTTTCTATCATTGAGCGCATCGCTCTTTGCATTGTTTTGTTTCTTTTCGCTCCCAAACAAAATTCGAGTTCATGTCTTTACTTATTCCTTACCATGATAAAATGAAAAACTACGGTTATTCTTTTTATCTAGTAAGAAACAAGTAAATAGGGGCAACTGTGAACACCCAATTTTGTCTGGGACATTATGTAAAAAAATAAAAAAAAGGAAAAAAAGAAAAAAAGAAAAAGACTCATCTTTCAACCCATTAACCTATTAACCCCTAAATCAACTCATTGACCCATAACCCATGATCTAACCCATTAACCTACAACTTAAGCACTTATCCTAAATAAACCTCATCGTTATCTTAATCCCTAAGCACTTATCCTAACTATCCCAAACAAACCTATCATAAACTAACCATAACTCATCCTACCACAAACTTATCCTAAACCAACCTTGGCGTTATCATCAAACTCATCTTAACACAAACTTATCCTAGCATAAACCAATCCTAACTCAAACTCATCCTAAACAAACTTATCCTAAACCCCACATCACTTATCTTAAACAAACTCCTAATCACATTTTAACTTAAACTCTTTAACCTAATCCCCTCCTATAAATACCCATCACCTACACACTCAAAAACGAACTTACTTCACCTTCATACACACGGACTTTTGCCTACACGGTTACCAACACCGCAACTATATTTTCTCACTTACATAGCCTTCATCTTCCATTTTCAACCAAACTCCTCACCATCCCATCATCACCTCGGCATATGTTCAAACTTCTCACAACACAATAACCACCTTTGCCAATGTCATTCACGTCACCTATCACCAACAATACACCAACTCCTTCATCCCACTAACAAGAAGCCACCATCGTGACTCACTTCCATCCAAGCCACTACCTACTTGGCCGCCGCCGCCTAATCGCCTTTATCTTCTTCCTTTGTTCTTTCCACAAACGTCAAGAAAAAAAAACAGACCCTTTTGTTTTTTTATTCTTTTCGTAAGCTTGATAAGCCTTACTGTTTTCTTTTGCTTATTTTGATTCTGTTATTTTTTTATTATTTTTTATGCTTTATCTATTTTCTCTTTCTTTTTTATTTATTATTTGCTTTCTTTATTTTTTTTATTTAGTTTAATTAAAGAGAAGAAAAGAAACAGACTTTTTTCGTAAAGTTGTTAACTTGTCTTTTTTTTTTCTTCTTTTTCGTAAAGTTGCTAACTTGTCTCTTTTTTTTTCTTTCATAAAGTTACTACATTTTTTTAAAAGCTGCTGTATTTTGTTATATATTTTTTTGAAAGAAATGGTTTTGAGTAGTGGACTTTAACTTAATGAGCTAAAAAATAGAAAAAATTGATAAAAATAAAAATATAAAAATAAGATACTTAAATGTTTTTTTAAAAAAAGAATAACATGGGTTACCCGAGTTCATGATAAACTTTGCTAACCCTTATAACATTTGTAATCATCTGAGTTGTGACAGCTTGATGATTCAAATTATTATAATTTAAATTATTATTTTGTCTTCAAACTTCTATAAAATAAACTGTTAATTCATAAAGGTTCAATTTTTTTAAAAATAAAAATAAAAGTTTTTGTAATAAACTTGATAAGTGATGGGTGACGTCTCTAGCGTGACGCGAGCTTCACCTATTCAATCCTTAATTTGAATAATTGAGTCGCGACGGCTTGTTAATTCAAATTTTCAAAATTATTTTAATTAAAATCAACTAACCCACAATTATTTTCTAAAAACTACGTGACTTTGAATTCCTCATTGCACACGAGGATACGTAGGAGCGGAACTCCAATTCGTCAAGCCAAAAATTAAATTTTCATAATTTATTTATTTATTTCATATTTTTTACAAAAAGGGTAAAACAAATATTTTCAAGGATTATTAAGAATTTGCATAATTAATTTAAGGTACCGTCTTAAGACGGGTGTGTTAGGGGTGCTGTGGGATTAAGTTCCCACCCTTCTCTACACATAATCGACTCCCGAATTCAATCTAGTTTCAAAGGCTATTTTTCTTGGATTTTCCAATTTTTCCTGATAAAAAATAAAATTGGTGGCGACTCCTAATTAAATATAATTTTAGTTTAAGTTGCTATTTCGCCGCGATTAATTCGGTCGCGACAACATCAATCAGATATTTACAACTCAAGTTATAGCCAGTTTACTAAACACAGCCAAAAAGATAATTAAGGCTAATTTATGCAATAATTTGTTTAATGATCCAATAAGGTTCAATATCATAAAATGTGTCAAAATTAACTTAATTAAACCTAATTAAACCTTAAGAAGCTTAGTGAGAGGGTTACAAAATGTATAAAATATAGTGTTATCAGTAGTAGTTTCAAGTTGTTTCTCAATTGCTTGCTACTCTTGTGGCCAATCATAGAAATGAAGCATTAAAACACAACCTCAAATATGTAGTCAGTTTGCCTTCTCAATGGACAATCAGAACGCTTTATTCCTCTTATAAATAAGGAATGTTTGCATTAAGGCTGGCATTCCTTTTATTCTCTAGTTTTGTTTTAAAGTGATCTCCTTTCAGAGGATGACATTTCTCTCATTTCTTGTGAACATATGGAGGTTTTGCTCCCTTCATAAATCATTTCCCTATTCTTACCAAAATTCTCAAAGGTGTTTTCTTTATTGCTACTGGTTTTTCTGGTGAAGGCCTTTCTTTCTCGGTGTAACGGCTTGGTGAGGACCAAGTAACTGCTATAGGCAAATGGGTCAACATGAATCCGGATCGTAGAATCCTTTCTCTCTTAGTGTACGCAGGAGAGCGCTTCCTTCTTGCTTTTCTCAGGTGGATGCATGGTTTCGGCCTTAGTTCTTGTGACGCATGGAGATGCTCCCCACGTCGTCCTCCTCATTTCCAAACAATTATGGAAGCACTTGGCTACTCTGAAGTGCAATTGGATATGTAGGAGGGTGGAACAATCCCTTGGAAAAACTTAGGAGGGAAGTATTCTGTAGATGTTGGCCAACCAAGGGAAAGATGGGTGCTATTGTTTGGAAGTACTATGGAGGTGGTAGTGGTCATTAGCTTTATCATCATCACACCTTTGTCCAGCCTCCTTCTTAGCTCTTTCCAATCAGCATTATTGACTTAGAGTAGTTTTATATACTCTTTTTGTTAAAGCTGACGATGTATAAAATAAGAATAAAAATTCTTTTTCAAATCCTATGACTTGTATCTTCTATTTTTTATTTCCACTTTTTGCTCTTTTCCTTTTCTCTGGGATGAGTCCAATGCTCATCAGATAGAAATATAGTTAGCCTTGTTGTGTGTTGTGATGCCCGTAGCTTGGTGCTTGGATACTATAGCGAAGAAACAAGATAAGTCTCAACACCCCGGGTGTTGGGATCTGTGCTGTACTGGAAGTTGTGGTCCTAATTGCCCATAAGGTTAAAAGCTTTAATCTGGAGGTGCTTATGACCAAGTCACTTGACATTTGTGGGTGCGCCGTAGTCAGGACAGGGTCAATGCATCAATTGATCATAAATGGACATTTCGGGGTCCGTATAAAAAATTCGGACTAATTGCAAGGCTTGCATGATGTTTGGTTTTTCTGCGCAACTGTCCTTTCAACTATTGTGACAGCTGTGAGATTCACGTGGTGCATTATAACTAGGTAAACGTGGTTAGGGTTTTATGTGCCATGATAAGTGGGTTTTGAAATTCGAAGTGTTAAGACGAATTTGCCCCCTAACCGTCTTGCCTCTATAAATAGGGATTAAAATGTCTATTCCATATTTTTACAATTTCTAACTACTTTTTGGCAACTTGAGGCAATTTTAGGCAGTCATGAACTGCGGAGAAGTGTAGTTTGCAGCGAATTTTCTTCAGTTTCCCTTCCTTTTGTCACCCAATTCCTTCACTTTTTCAAGGTATGTTGCCTTCTACCATTTATTTTTACTGCTTTTACCATCTTTAGGATAGAGGATTTTTTTTTCTTAGGGTACTCAACTTCTTTTTCTAGTGAGGGGACTAGGGATACTGTATTTCTATGTTCATTCTGTGGTTTCGCTCCATGGAGCACTCTCTATATCACGCCGTATGTAGTGAAGGTGTCCAATTGAGGCTTAGGCTTCTAATGGCGTGGAGGCTGTAGTTTTGGAGAAGTTGGATGACTATGGATGTGGACTACCATTGTTTCCCTCCGTAGTTTGCCTCTCTATGTCTAAATCTATAAACTGATTTTCTTGATTCTGACAATATTTACTAGCTTCTGTGGATGTTTCTAGGAGTTCCATGGCTAGGAGAAAAGCAACGACAAGAGGAGGCTAGTTGTTGAGGAACCTTTGGTGCTTGCCCCTATGAGGACCATATACCCTAGGGTAGGGGATGACGTCTAGAATAAGCAGTTCATATTTTGAGTTACGGAGAAGATTGATGAGGTCAAGGAGTATTTGATATTGACAGATAATGGCCTAAGGGACCATGCGTATCAAGTTCTGGCACCAGAGGAGAATTAGAGAATGTGTTTTGGTCGAGAGGCGGGCACACACTACATGTTTTTGTACGATGATCTCTTTATCCTATTAGGACTTCGAATTTCGTTCACCAAATTTTAAATAGTGGTCCTTCATACCCTCAATATGGCTCCATCCTAGCTTCACCCCAATAGTTAGGGAAATATTCTTGCCTTCAACAGATTCTACCAAGTAGTTGGGTTGCAGTACTCTAAGAAGGTGTTCTTTTATCTCTTCACCCTGTAGTGCCCCCAGGGAGAAGAGGCATACCAAAAGAACTAGCTTATCATCCAGTCATGATCTGGATAGAAAGTGTTTGAAGTCTTCCAGGATAGCTTCAAGGACTTCAAATAGAAGTTCTTTAAGTTAACGGTGATGCCAAACACCCTTTCGTTCTTCTTGGATACCAATAGGGAGTCAATATTCCACTTGAACTGGATGACCTAGGCATAGAGCACCTCCATTAGGTTGATCTAAAAGGAGATGCAAGATCTTGACCAAGTTGACACTGAGTGCATCAAGTTCATGAACCTATGGGCTTGGGAAGTTAGGTTGATTTTGTGTAAAGATCTTCTGGAAATCCCTGATGATGAAATTATTGGGGTTATACTGAGTAGGTTAGGTCGTAGTACATAGTTCACTTTTACCTTTTACTTTTAGTACTCTCATTTCATCTACTTCACTTGTTTGTTTTTTATGTTTTATTGCAGAAAGCATAGCATCTAGGTCATCCATCGTTGCCCTACAAGCTTTTAGGGCAAGAAAAGAAGGGTTGGACATTCCAACGCTCCCGCACCTATCGCCCTATCCTTCCTTGCTCGTGATCCCATTATAGAGGTTCCTAATCAGTCAGATTCTCCCATACAACCTCTTCAAAGGAGGAAGAGAAAGGCGGTCAAAGGCACTACCGCAGAGGTTCATGGAAAGAGGGTAGTAACAGATAAGGGTGGAGAGGAAAGAGACGATCCAATGTCCCTGATCATAGGGCACATAGACCCCAGAGAGTTTATTAATGAGCTACCACTGAGTGATGAAGTTGTACAATACATTATCCAGAGGAGTGTGCCAGAGACTTTGTCAAGGTTTCAGACCTTCACAATCTGGGCCACTATTGAAGCCCATTGCCTTGAGAGGACCGTCAGGGAGTATGCGATGAAGGCAGCCGAGTGGCTAAAGGTGATAGAGACAGAGGGAGCCTGGAACCTTGAACTGGCCCTTAAGGACAAGGAGGAGGGTAAATCAAAAGCCCAAGACTTCGAAAAGAAACTGGATGACTCCAAGTCCAAATTTGAGAGAAGAATACCAAGTCTGAAAAGTCCAATGCCGACCTCGAAGCTCGGATCCATGATCTTGAGGCCAAGATGATGCAATTGGAAAGAGACAATGTGGAACTATAGGCTATCTACACGAATATTAGTGGTGGTTAGTTTCGTAATGCAGTTGCCTAAGTCCAGCATTTCAACCTTAACGTCAACCTGGCCTTAGAAAGACTGAACTCTAAAATGGTAGTCTAGGGCAGACGCTTGGTGATGGCGATGGAGGCAGATCAGGTGGTTACTGGGGTCCCTACAGCTGACCCTTTAGTTAGTGTGTTCAATCTGACAACGAGTGATGATGCAGCTAAGGATCAACAGAGTCCGAATGAAGATAAGGCTAACGCTTGACTTATTTTCTCACTTTTCCTTCTTTTTATTGTATTCCTTTGACCCCTGCATATGACATGTTATTTTTGTGAAGACAATTGCCCCAGTCGCCGGGGTACATTTAAACGCGTCTCCTTTGTGCTTATGATTTAGTGTGTTTACAACTTAGCATCATATGCTTGTTTTTTTTTTCATAGCCCGAACTAGGTCCAACGCCCATTGTAAATGTGAATTTGGAAACCCCCTAGGGAGTTAAGAAGATTTCAACTGAGTTAAAACCTTGGTCTAGGATCCAACACCTAAAACATTTAAGCACTTGGAATTCCACTTAGGACTTAGACAAAATTTAAGGTGATCCATAATCATGGTCTTTAGTGTTGATGGTCTAATTCGAAAAATCTCCTATCACATAGGAATTTTCATCTTCAGAATCGATTTAACACAAGACATTCACGGTAGGTACCTAATGGCAGACCATGGATTTCGTAACTCGTGTTGCCAACTAATTATAACCATAGAATGGTTATAGCCCAGTGTTGAGGATTTGGGTATGGACCCACAACTCGCGGCCAAAACACTCAAATGGGTTTTGTGGGTTATTCCTCTTAACATAGAATTTAAGAGACCTCAAATCCTATAAAGAACAGGCTCTTAACATTCTCAAGTGTCCTGTGGCTTGAGGGTCTTTGAGTTGTTAAAAGAAACTCCAAATCCCATAAGAGATGTGCTCAGTAGACATTCCCAAGACATATTATGGCTTGAGGGTCCGTTGAGACTTAAGTGTAAGAATATGCATGAAAGTTTCCTTTTATTGGCTGAATAAAGGACTGGGGTCCGCACAAAGTATATGCTCACCAAAATTAGGACAGATCAAGCAAAGTAAAACTAAAAGACTAGACCTTAAAGGGAACTTAGCTATATAGTACTTTCTAAGTTTGTCTGGATTTCAATAGATTTTGATTGGCTCGCTGTTAATGTCTCCAAGGTGTAAACTTTTTTGCCAATGCTAATCACAATATGGTAAGGGCCTTCCCAATTTAGGACTAACTTCCCTTGGGAGGTATTCCTACCTCCAATGTCTGCTCTCCGGAGTACTAAGTCCCTTGGTTAGAATTTCCTTGGGACAACCTTCAAGTTATAATGAGTCGCCATTTTCTGTTTGATGGCAGCATCGCATATATGAGCGACACGTCTTCTTTACTCCAGGAGATCTAAGTCTTCCTTGATCAATCTGGGATTACTATCAGGTGAGAACTATTGATGACGCTAGCTTGATTCCCCTATCTTCACCACAATCATAGCCTCACACCCATAAGTGAGTGTAAATGGGGTTTCACTTGTTGTACAGTGAGGCGTAGTCTGATAGGCCTAAAGGACATGGTCAAGTTGATCTTCCTAGTTTTCCTTAGCTTCGTCCAACCTCCTTTTAATTCCACGAACAATGACCCAGTTGGTGGCTTCAGCTTGTCTCTTCGTCTTGGGATTCTTAATGGAACTGCAATAGTGCTTGATTTTTAACCCAGCAAGTAGCTCTCTGAAATCCTTATCTTTGAATTATATGCTATTCTTTGTTAAAATGGACTCCGAAATCCTTAACTTGGTGATGATGTGGCACTAGGTAAACTTTTGGATCTGGGCAGAGGAGATCCTGACTAGGCGCTCTGCCTCGATCCATTTAGTTAAATAGCCCACGGCCACCACTAACTACTTCAGTTGACCAAGTGCTTGAGGAAAAAGACCCAAGATATTTATACCTTATTTGTAGAATGGCTAGGGTACAGATGTCATGGATAATTCCTCTAGGGGAGCCTTATAGTAGTCTGAGTAAAACTGGCATTTGTCACAAACCAGGACATATGCAAGGGAGTCTATCTCCATCATTGGCCAATAGTATTCGACCCTAAGTGCCTTTAGAGCCAAGGCTTTACCCCCTAAGTGGTGTCCATAACTCCCTTCGTGGACCTCGGCCAATACATATTCTACTTCTTTTGGTGTGAGACATTTCAAGAGAAGTGAGGACAACCCACATCGATATAACTGTCCATCGTAAATGGTGTACCTGACTACAGTTCTGATAAGTTTAGAGGCTTCCTTCGGGTCATCGGGCCTATCTCCAGACCGTAGATACTTCATGATTAGGGTGATCCAAGTACACTCCTCTCCTTCCACTTGGAAAATGGCTTCGTTTAAGATAAAGGGTTGAGAGAGGGTCTCATGGATCACAGAACAGTTGTTGCCTGGACTCTTAATGCTGGCCAGTTTGGATAACAAGTCCGCCTTGGAGTTCTACTCTCTAGGAATATGCTTTGTCTTGGCATCTTGGAAGTTCTTAAGGAGTTCTTGGACTTTGGCCAAATATCTCTGAAAGAGAATTTCCTTGGCTTGGTAATCACCCTAGATTTGGGAGGTCACAAGTTAGGAGTCATTACAAAGTGTGATCTTAGTCGCTCCCATGTCCTTGGTCATTGCCAATCCAGCAATACATGCTTCGTGTTTGGCCTGATTGTTCGAAGTTAGGAACTCGAACTTCAAGGAGTTTTCCACTATCATCCCTTCAGAAATTTTCAAAATTACCCTGGTACCACTTCCCTTGGGCTTCAAGGATCCATCAACGAATATGGTCTAGGAGATTCCTCCGGGGTAGTTGGGGTCTAAAGTGAGTTCTACCATAAAGTCAAAGAGCGCCTGAGCCTTTATTGCTATTCGAGGCTCATATGTGATTCCAAACTCAGAAAGCTCGATGGACCAGGCAATTATTCTTCCTACTAAGTCTGGTTTATGCAGTACTTGACGAATAAGTTAGTCTGTTCTCACCACCACGGGATGGAACTAGAAGTATTGCATGAGTCTTCTGGCCGTGGTGATAAGGGTGAAGGCTACCTTTTCAATCTTTTGGTAGTGGAGTTCTGGGCCTTGTAAAACTTTGCTCACGAAGTAGATGAGCTTTTGTCCCTTCGTCGTCTCCCAGACTAGAACTAAGCTTATTGCCTCTTCTTGAATTGAAAGGTGTAAGTACAGTGTCTCACTAGGTTCCGGCCTTGTCAGTATGGGGGAGAGGGCAGAAGTTTCTTCAGAGAGGAAATGCATCCTCACACTCTTAGGTCCACTCAAAATCCTTCCTTTTTTTGAGCAATCTGAATAAGAGAAATGATTTATGAGCAGCTCTAGCAAGGAAACACGTGAGGGCTGCATCTAGCCAGTTAGCTGCTACATTTCCTTGATATTTTGTGGACTACACATGTTGAGCACCGCTTGAAATTTAGCTGGATTTACCTCAGTCCCGCAGTGAGTCAACATGAAGCCCAAAAACTTGCCTGCTCAAACCCCAAAAATACACTTTTCAGGATTAAGTCTCATGTCATGCTCCGGAGTTGTACAAATATTTCTTTGAGGTCCGCAATGTGTGATCCATCCTACGAGGTCTTTACTATCAATGTAGACCTCTAGCATCTTCCCCACTTAGTTTTCAAAGACCTTATTCATCATTCTCTAGTAAGTGGCACCTGAATTTTTCATACAAAAGGGCATAACCCTGTAGCAGTAGCTCGCCCTGTCAGTGATAAAGGCAATCTTCTCTTCATCTCTAGGATACATTGGGATCTGATTATACCCAGAGTATGCATCAATGAAAGACAACAAATAGAATCTAGAGAAGCTGTCAACCAATTTATCTACATTGGGAAGTAGGTACTAATCTTTAGGGCATGCCTTGTTCAAGTTCATGCAGTCCATGCAAATTCTCCACTTCCTGTTTAACTTCTTCACCAGGACCACGTTAGATAATGTAACATCCTCAATACTAATACTAATGCTGTATTCGAAATCACACCATAGTAATTAGTATTAAGCACATTACTTATAACAAATAACATTAATTTGAATATACATTAATGAGATATACAAAAATATGAGCCTGGTGTGGGTGAAATAATATACATATAATAAAAAGGTCATTATACCAAAGTGTATTTCATTATACAATATTTACATTAATTGTCTCCAAGGCAATATATACATCCATAAATAGAGGAAATACACCATAAGAGCCTATAACTTTTATCTTCACCTCTTTGCAATCGAGTCCATTCTTGGAATTATCATGGAATAATAACACAAAAACGGGATAAGAATTCTAAATTCTCAGTAGTCCTATTATAAAAAGGTGTCATCACAATAATGTTGGGAATCGAGGATACATCACGCAATGGAAAATAGAATTCCCACCAAGGATCTATACGAAAAAGCCATAATCCGAATTTTTAAAATTGTTTACCTCTTGAAGCGTGATCAAAAGGAAGTGATGAGAATCACCAACACCGTAACAGCGATGATGTCTCTACGGTATCCACACAAACAGACTCACGAACGTCCAATGTTCACAAACAGGAGTCCTACGTCTCTCACACAATGCTAGCTGTGAAAAGAAAAGAAGAACCTGTCACTCACTCACTCACTATTTCTGTCAAGTACGGCTAGGGTTTTTTTTTTTAAATTCGTGCCTTAGCAGCCCCCTTAGCAATATTATTTATAATAGTGACTACCTTAAGTGAGTGTGATCAGTTGTAGAGTAAGCTGTGTAACCCTAGACTCATCTGTTATGAGTCCGGCCCACATTTAAATCCGAGTCCAACTTGGATATATTACTCTAATTTAGTCTGCTCTATGTGTATGACCCTACAGGTTCTCATAACGTTGGCAGTAATATTAAAATCTCATTTTAATATTACAAGTTGTGAGCGGTATCTAGCAACACATCGCTGCTACCCAAGTAATGAGAATGTTAGTGATTTGATGTAACCTTTCCGTGACTAATGTTTCTGTGTCATTTAGTCCTTTTGTCAAGATATCTATATTGAACACAAGGCATGGAATGCATCACCCTTGTATAGTCCAATCCTTCATTTCCTAATACTCGAGTAGACTTTGTAACACAAATGAAATCAATATATCATATTGACTCATATGAGCATGGCCATGCAATTTGCAGTCTCACTCAATCAGAGGGCTCGAAGATATCGCTCCTGTTATGTAGGAGTGACAAATCCCATCTAGGTCACTCACATCCCTCCACATGATTCGCGGTATGTCCAATAATTAACTTTATAATCACCTTGTTACAAATGACATTTGATAGCATTAAAACACACAACTCCTCATATAGGAATCATATTGATTTTAGGTCAAAGGACCACAGACACCATTGTCACTATGAGAATCGCTTATGATACTCATGTAACGGTCCATGTAGCATTCTCATAGCGGGTTAGTCTAGTACATCATTATTCTATTATGTACCGATGTGAAGACTTGATATCTCATATCCATGACCCGTGAGATGTGGTCATCAGTCTACGCACATACTAGTCTCAATGCATTATTGTTACCCTAATTAACAATTATATTTAACTAGGGACATTTAAGAATAGTGTTCTAATTTTATCCAATAGGATCTTACAATCAAGTTAATCACTTGATGTCCTATGGCATTAAACTTACTATTTTAAGGATTATATTATGTTTATTAAAAAGAACACAATAAATGAAATGCCTCATATATTAAAATTAGCATAATTGAATACATGTAAATACAGACAAAATGTATCAGCCTCTAGGGCATACACCACCAAATAATTCCAATTGTTTCAGGAAAAAATAAATTACAAACTCAAATTATACTTTACAAAAGGTGACAAAAAACCAAAGCAAGTCATTTCTCTTCCTGAAACAGAATCCCAATTATTAGAAATTCCAAAAAACGTTTGTCATCAAAGCTTATAAATAAAATTCTTATATGCCTTCAAAGACAATTTTCAAATCGTTAAATCATCTCTATAATTCTAACGAGATTTCGAATACTCTTTCCCCAAACATGATCATCTCCAGAATCCACTAATGCCAAGTGAATGAACAATTCAAATAAAAAAAAGTACTAGGTGGGAATAGCATATCAGGACCATTTTCCTTCCCATTCAAGGACAAATGTCTAATTCTCATATTTAATTCAAATTCAAATCCCATGATCACTGATCATTCAAATACAAATTCAAAACATAATTTTAGCTCAACCTTAAGAAATTAAGGGAGCAAATACTCAATTTATACAAATACAACTTAACTTTATATTACAAAGGAGCAATACCATATTTAGCACACCTATGATTCATATTAAGTGTACAATACATTCATTCAGTCATGAACTATACACACATAAAGGTTATTTCATAATTAACTTAATATACTTTAATATCCATGCTCAATCATTTCAAATGCATTATAATTGTAATTTTGAAATTCAATTGATGCTTAATTATATCACAAAGAGTTAAACATGATGATATAGGTCATGATTTAGGGTTACTTTAGGCTTTTATATGTCAGATTTATATTTTCTCAAAATAAGCTGGTGGTAATCGATTACCATATGTGGTAATTGATTACCACGTGATCCAGAGGCTTAGTAATCAATTACCAGCCTCTGGTAATTGATTACCAATCTAGAAGAGGCTTGGTAATCAATTACCAAGTTGTTGTAATCAATTACCACATTCCTAGATGCCCAGAAATGGCACTTGTAGGTTAGTAATTGATTACCACCTGGTTTTATGCATAAAACAAAGTATTTCACCCAATGAAGCCCAAAATCAATCTCAAATATACTATTGTCAACAACAATACCTCATTCATATGCATTCAAATCATTCTCAAAGGTTCAACCCTAATATGGGTATGCAAGAAACCCATTTTCCAATCACATATTGCATCAAAAAATCAAACCAATATCCAAGCTTAGAAACTCTTAATCAAAGTATTTCAACCTCATACTTATTTCATCAAATCTAAATCCTTTTAAAATGACCAAATCCATCTATCAATCCTAAACCTTTAAGAAATAATAAAAATATCGTTAAGTAGAGGAAAACACCCTTACCTAGCTTGTGGACACCTTCTTCTTTCCCTTATCTTTCCTTTCTCCTTCTTCATATTGTCTTTCCTTTTTTCCTTGCTTCTTTCTTTCTCTATTTTCTTGCCTTTCTTCTGCAGGAGTATGAAAGGAACAAGAGTGGAGAGAGAGAAAATGAGTGAGAAAAATGAGTTAAAAGTCAAAGAAATGAAATATAACACAGAGTGCAAAGGCAATGGAGAGTGGGGAGAGATAAAAATGAAAATTGTGTTGAAACTTCTGTTTCTCTTAAGAATATTTTAATCCTTCAAAGCTAAGTTTTCTAACTTCCATAGATGTTTTAGAAGATTTTAGGATTCAACTTAGTCCTTATATCCATAGTTCCATAGTTTTCTATACACCACTATTTATCAATTAAGCTTCATTTCTCAGTATCATTAAAATGCTAAACTAGTTTAGTTAATTTTTCAAAATTTACCACAGCTCCTTCCAATCATTATTGACCTTGAAATAAATTTTTTCACATTTATTTCTATCATTTTAGCATTCATGCTAAAGTCTAGACTTCTTTAGTTATAATTTAAAACTAATATGTTATGGGGGGTGTTACAAACAACCATGTTATGCAAGATATTTCCCTGATAAAGGCAATATTGAGAGCTCCTTAACCTGCTCGTCGATAACCTGTTATCTTTCTGAGCTAACTTTTCTTTTTTCTGGGAGACCAGCCTCGCATCCTCCCTAATAGATAGGCAATGAAAGATGAAAGTTGGCTCAAGCCCAAGCATGTTAGAGGACGTCTAAGCGAAGACTGGTGTCTCTCTCCTTCATCCAAATTTGCTCCAATCTTAATGACCTAATCTGGCTTGACACCAAGTTGAAGTGGCTATAGTTTACCCTCCGGCTGGGGTCTGGTACCCCAGATTTCTTCTGATACGTCTAACTCAGTAATAAGGATGTTAACTTGATCTAGGGTTAGGTTAGACGTAACACCCTCAATAACATGTTAGACTTGTAAATGATTACAGAGGTAGCCTAATACTTGCTTGACATACCGATTCAGTTTTGTGACAAACTGAGTTAGTTTAGGCACTTTATTGCAACACAGAAGGTAAAAAGTATCCTAAAATAACTCAAAAAAATGATTTTAAAGGCTAAGTTGAGGGAAATAAATATGGGTAATTTATTTTCAGGTCACAAATGAACTAAGTATGATGTAGTTAAAGTTTCAAGATAAACTGAATTAGTTTGGTATTTTTAAGTACATTGGTTATGTGTTTTAATACCAAATTGACCTGTAGCAGATATGAAAAATTATGAAACTGGTGTTTTTGGTATTTAGATAAATCTTAGGATTTATTCTAATACCTAAGAAAGTTATGAAACTTGATTTGGTAAGATCAAAGTATTTCTAAGAGATTTAAGTTTTAGCACAGTAAAAGTGTCTTGTTCCTATCCTTTCTTGACTATTCTTTCTCTTATCTCTCATTCTCTCACGCGGAAGAATGATGTGTGTGAAACAATGCTATATTTTGTTCTTGTTTTGCATGCATTTTTAGGCATTTTAGACATTTTAGTTTCCCTTTTTATTTATTTTTCCTTTAGTTCAGATAACTGTGGTGTTGTTGTGCAGGATTGGTGCTAAATTGGCTTAAAAATGGGTGGAAAGCTTGTATGATTGAAGTTGGAGCTTAAAGGATAGCAAATTAAGACAAAAGGATCATTCTAGAAGCATTCACGGCCTAGCCATAGAATTTTCCATGGCCATGAATTAAGCAGTTGTGCAAAAGAAGCAAATGTGGCTTGGCAGAATAGTCCACGGCTTGGATGAGGAATGGTCTACGGTCGTGGATCGCGGTCTGACACAATTTTTAGAATTCATTTTTCTTTCTTTTTATGGGCTTGGACTAGTTTAGACCCCTAGGGTATTTATAGTTGTTTTGAATACAATATAGGGGGTTCGAATTCTGTTTGAAGGAGGCACGTTTGGAGGCTCTAGATCTTCATCTTCCTCCTTTCTTCTCCCTTTACTACGGGTTTGGATGCTCTTTATTATGTTTTCTTTTTTCTTCTTCTCCATGTCTGAGTAGTTCCTTTCGTTTCTAGGTTTAGGCAATGCCCTTTGGTACATTGATGATGATTAATTGACTTGGTTTACCTTTTTTTTATTAATTTTGAATGTTCTTTGATTCAATCATTATCGCACTTATTCATATAAATTTGCTGGCCACATATTTGCATCTCATAGATATTTAGGGACATACTGAGAGGTGAACCTAGGTATTGGAATCATAAGAATTGAACTTAAGGTTTAAATGATGAGAATAGGTTTAGCCTTTCGAGGACTTAATGAATTACCACAAAGTGTAAAGGGTTCAATTTAAATTCAATTACCACGAGAGTAGGAATTGATTTAATTGGGCACAGTTCTTGTCTTTTAAGAAAGAACATTAACTAATTTAGGGGAATTCACCTTCAATTGAATTTCAATTTTAACAAAAGGGTTGTCAATTAGGATTTGTCTTGTACCATTGTGGTTACCCCCAATCCTGGAAGCTTTCTTGAATTTGAAAACCTTTCTTAACAACTTGCTATTTTTATTCTCAACTTTGAACTTTAATATTTATTTATTTAATTGCTTGGTTACTACGTTCTTATCACTAACAATTATATTCTCTTTGTTTAATTTATTTGAATTAATTAATTAATTAATTGGTATTCATAGACATAGTCCCTGTGGATTTAATCTTTTTATTACTTAACGATGAAACCGTACACTTGCGGATTTTACATATAATGTCTTTGGCGTTGTTGTCGAGAAATTTATTTTTCTTGAATATCAATTTAATTTTTAATTTAATTATTTTAAGCCTTTTTTTCATATTCTTACTTTCTTATTTTCTTTTTGACTCTCTGGAGGTAATTTTTCTTGTTTATGCGAAGCACTAGACGTTTCGGGACTCTTATTGATGTAGATCCTGAAATTGAAAGAACTTTTCGTAGAAGGAAAAGACAACAAGGACAAAGAACAAGAGAAATACTTGAACCAACACTTATCATGGCTGAACCTATGGACAATAGACCACTAAAAGAGTATGCAGCCTATAATGCTTGGGGTTTATGATCTGGAATGGCTCAGCCAGCCATTGAAGTTGGACACTTCACCTTACCACCTGCTTTACTCTCTATGATAAGGTAGAACCAGTTTGGAAGATTGCCATCAGAGGACCCGAATGATCATGTGGATATGTTCTTGGAGTTCTGTGAGACCTTCAAGATTGAAGACTCCTCTGTTAATGCTATTCGCCTCCGCATATTTCCATTATCACTGAGAGATAGAGCTAAAGCTTGGTTGGAGTCTGTGCCCGCTTAAACAATCACTACTTAGGACCAATTGGAGTGAGCTTTCTTAGACAAATTCTTCCCACCTTCCAAGACTACTTATCTTAGGACCCAAATCATAAGCTTCATTTAGAAAGATAGAAAGTCATTGTCAGAAGTTTGGGACAGATATAAGGCTCCCACATCATAGGTTAGAAAAATGATTGATCATCCACTCCTTTTATAATGGTCTAGAATATTCTTCGAAGGTGTCTCTTGACTCTGCAGCTGGTGGAGCTTTGATGAATAGAAGGTTAACAAAATCTTGTGAGATCATTGAGAGTGTTGCTGCAAATCATCACCAATAGGCAAATGAAAGAGGTAATAACCCGAGAAAACTCTCGGGAGGTAAGTTTGAGGTAGATGGTGTTGATTTGATTATATGAAAATTTGATTCTTTGAATAAGCGTTTTGACAAACTTGAAAAAGCTAATGTTAATGTCATAGGTGCTTCTAATATTTTTTGTGAGATTTGTGGAGCACAGGGACACATGAGTGTCGAATGCCAAGTTGGAATTGGCTCCTCACAAGGTGCATCAGTGGAGCAAGTGGAATCATGTCATAATTTTCAAGACTTCAACTAAAAGGAGAGAAATGATCTATATTCTCAAACTTGCAACCTCGGTTGGAGCTTACATCCTAACTTCTCCTACTGGAATAATCAACACCAGGCTGAACAAGGTAGTGCTAAACCCTCTTCTGGATTCCAACAGGTACAAAAATCTAAACTTGAGTATTTTCTTGAGAACTTTGTTGAAAGTCAATCTAAGCAAAATGAGGAATTTAGGTAACATGAACAAGTTGTGACTGAGGCCATTAGAAAGTTGTCATCTAAAGTTGAAAATTTGGCCATTCATAATAAAATGTTGGAAACTCAAATTGCCCAACAAGCAGGCACTTCACATAGGCAACAGGGTAAGTTTCCTGGTCAACCTAAAATAAATTCAGGTAATGAACACTATAAGACTGTGAGTTTGAGAAGTGGTAAAAAATTAGAGGATCCTAAGGGTAAGGGGGAGAGTGACAAAGATGAAGGGAATGAGGAAAAAGATACTAAAACACAACCCTTAGAAGAGGAGAAAACTAATGAGAATGTGTCTAAGTATGTACCTCCTAAACCATACTAACCCATAGTGCCCTTCCCTCAAAGATTAGCTAAGGCCAAGCTAGATAGGTAATTTGGGAAGTTCCTAAAAGTCCTCAAGAAATTGTATATTAATGTACCCTTCACTAAGGCGTTGCAATAAATGTCTACCTATGCTAAATTTCTTAAGGACATTTTGTCTAATAAGAGAAAGCTAGAAGAATATGAGACAATAGTTTTAACTGAGGAGTGTAGTGCTTTAATTCAAAATAAATTGCCTCTTAAGCTAAAAGATCTAGGTAGCTTCTCTATTCCTTGTTTAATTGGTAACACTAGTTTTGAAAAAGTTTTGTGTGATTTAGGGGTTAGTGTTAGTCTTATGCTCCTTTCTGTGTGTAAGAAGTTAGAGGTGGGTGAACTAAAACCCATAACTGTCTCCCTTCAATTAGCGGATTGGTTTGTCAAATACCCCGTAGGCATCTTGGAGGATGTTCCTATTAGAATGGGTAAGTTTTTCATACCTGTTGATTTTGTTGTGCTTGAAATGGTGGAGGATTCCCACATTCCCATTATTCTTGGTAGGCCTTTCTTAGCTACTACTGGTGCTATAATTGATGTTAAAAATAAAAAATTGTCTTTAATTGTTGGTGATGATAAGGTTGAGTTTGATCTTTCTAAATCTATCAAATAACCTTCTTTTGAGGACTTTTGTCGCAGGATTGATTTATTGCACCAGGTGGTGAAAGAAGAATTCACCAAGATTCACTTTGAAGATCCATTGGAGAGATGCTTGGTTGGAGGCGGCTCATTAGATTCTGGAGGTGAGGTAGCCGAGTACGCCTGTTTGTTGGAGGCAACCTCGAAAATTCCACCTTACAAACCCAAAGTGGAAAACCTAAGTCTGAAGATTAGGAAGAAGAAAAGACTCCTAAGGTAGAACTTAAAACCCTTCCTTCCACTCTCAGGTATGAGTTTCTTGGTCCCAACTCTTCTTATCCTATCATTGTTAGTGCTAGCTTGAATGAGTTAAAGACTGAGAAATTGCTTAGAGCTCTTAGAATGCATAGAAAGGTCATATAATACACTCTTGATGATATTAAAGGCATAAATCCTTCCTTTTACATGCATAGATTTTTTATGGAACTTGACCATAAACCTTCTATTGAGCATCAACATAGGTTGAATCCTAATATAAAAGAGATTGTTGAAAAAGATATTCTTAAGTTGCTTGATGCTAGGGTAATTTACCCAATTTCTGATAATGAATGAGTTAGTCCTGTGCATGTGGTTCCTAAGAAAGGGGGGATGACTGTAATTAAAAATGAGAAAAATGAATTAATTTCCACTAGGACAATCACAGGTTAGAGGATGTGCATTGATTATAGGAAGTTGAATAATGCAACTAGAAAAGATCACTTTCCCCTACCCTTCATTGATCAAATGCTTGAGAGGCTAGCTAGGCATACATACTTTTGTTACTTAGATGGCTATTCGGGATTCCACCAAATCCCTATCCATCCTGGTGACCAAGAGAAGACCACATTTACTTACTCCTATGACATTTTTGCCTATAGGAGAATGTCTTTTGGTCTATGTAATGCTCCTGCTACTTTCCAAAGATGCATGACTGTAATATTCTCTAAATTTATTGAAAACATCATAGAAGTTTTTATGGATGATTTTTCGGTATATGGTATTAACTTCAATGATTGTTTATCTAATTTGTCTAAGATTTTGCAGAAATGTGAAGAGGTAAATCTTGTCTTAAATTGGGAGAAGTACCATTTTATGATACAAGAGGGCATAGTGCTTGGACATTTAGTCTCTAGAAAAGGAATTGAGGTGGATAAGACAAAAATTGAAGTGATTGAGAATTGCCTCCATTGGTGAATGTGAAAGGAGTACGAAGTTTCTTAGGATATGTTAGTTTTTACCATATATTTATTAGAGATTTTTCTAAATTTGCTAAACCTTTGTCTAATCTCTTAGTAAAAGATGTTCCATTTAATTTTGATAGTAACTGTTTGAATACCTTTTGCAGGTTGAAAGAAGCTTTAATCACTACTCTTATTTTACAAACACCGAATTAGAATATACCATTTGAGGTCATGTGTGATGCCAGTGACTATGCCGTAGGAGCTGTGTTGGGGCAAAGAAAAGACACGAAAGTGCATGCAATTTACTATGCTAGCAAGACACTTGATGGAGCTCAAGCAAACTATGCCACTATAAATAAAGAATTGCTAGTTGTAGTCTTTGCCTTTGAGAAGTTCAGGTCCTATCTAGTGGGTTCAAAGGTGACTGTGTACACTGATCACTCGGCACTTAGGCATCTCATGAGCAAGAAGGAAGTAAAGCCTAGACTTATCTGTTGGATCCATCTTCTACTAGAGTTTGATTTGGAGATTCTATATAGAAAAGGAACAGAGAATCAAGTGGCAGATCATTTATCCAGGCTTGAGCAATTGGTGAATTACCTATTGATGATTCTTTCCCCGATAAGCAATTATTTACAGTTTCTATAGAGAATACTCCTTGGTATACTGACTATACAAACTACTTGGTTAGCAAGGTTCTACCTCCCGAGCTTAATTATCAGCAGAAGAAGAAATTTTTCTCAGATCTGAAGTGTTTTATGTAGGATGACTCATACATATACCGGAGGTGTGCTGATGGTATCTATAGGAGGTGTGTCTCAGAGGAAGAGGTTTCGAGTATATTGAGTTGCTGTCATTCTGCATCTTATGAAGGACATGCTAATGCCTTCAAGACGGCAGCCAAAGTTCTTCAGTTTGGTTCCTTTTGGCCTCATATTTTCATAGATGCTTGGAATTTTGTGCTATCATATGACCCATGTCAAAGAACTGGAAGTATCTCCAAGGGCATGAGATGCCTATGAACACTATTCTTGATGTTTGGGGTGTTGACTACATGGGCCCTTTTCCATCCTCCTGCAACAATAAATTTATTCTTGTAGCCATTAATTACGTATCTAAGTGGGTGGAGGCCATTCCATCCCCAACAAGTGATGCAAAGACCGTAATTAAGCTATTTAAGAAGATTATCTTTTTGAAGTTTGGAGTTCCTAGGGCTGTGATTAGTGATGGAGGTTCACATTTCATTTAGAGGCAGTTTGAGAACCTCTTGAAGAAATATGGAGTCACTCATAAGGTTGCTACACCTTACCATCCTTAGACTAGTGGTCAAGTGGAGGTATCTAATAGAGAGATAAACAGTATTCTATAGAAAACTGTGTCTAGATCAAGAAAGGATTGGTCATCGAAGCTTGATGATGCTCTTTGAGCTTACTGCACTGCTGACAAGACTCCTATTGGGATGACACCGTTTAGATTGATTTATGGGAATCCCTGCCATCTACCCGTTGAGCTTGAGCATAAAACCTTTTTGGGCTATTAAGCTTCTAAATTTTGATTTAAAAGTGGTGGGAGAAAAAAGAAAGCTTCAACTTCATGAGCTTGATGAGTTGAGATTGGATGCTTATGAGACCACCAAGTCATACAAAGAGAGAACTAAGAGGTGGCATGACAAGTATATTCTTCGTAAAGAGTTTCATGAAGGAGAATTAGTACTTCTTTTCAACTCTAGATTGAAACTCTTTCCCGAAAAGCTTAAGTTAAGATGGTCTGGGCCATTTTTAGTGAAGAAAGTGTTTCCCTATGGTGCAGTAGAGGTTTGGAATGAAGAGGAGGGACTTTCAAGGTTAATGGTCAAAGATTGAAACATTATCTAGCAGAGGAGAAACTTGAGAAGAGGAAGAACATTGCCCTCTGTGACCCAACTAAAGAAGGATGAAAGCACAGGAGTCGAGCTAATGACTTTAAACAAGTGCTTCTTGGGAGGTAACCCAAGTTTCTTTATTTTTTCCTTTTAATTTCTACTTTTTCTTTTGATTTTGTGTGTTAGATTACTAGTTTGATCTTTATCTCATGGATCTTGTTTAGGTTTGACCCTTTTTGAAGCTCAAATTAAAAAGAGGTTGAAGTTAGAAAGTTCCACACCCAGCCCATGAAAAATTACATGGCCATGGATTGAAGACCAAATTGAGAATACAAAAGTTAGAGAGATCCACAGCCTGGCCGTGGATCCAACCATGGCCATGGAATGCAGAGGGCTCGTTGAAAATAAAAAGAGAAGAATAGGATCAGCTAGCAACGTCCACGGCCTGGCCGTGGTTGGCTCCATGGCCATGGATCGTCCCAGCGCTGTAAATTTAAAAAAAAAAAAATGGCCCACTCCCCTTCCTCATTCCACCCACTTCCCTCCCACTTCATTTTCTTCCTCTCTCGCCCAACATCCACACCCATAACCCCAAACCTCCATTACTCCTCTTTTCCCTCACAAAAACACATAAACCACTTTCATCCATACTCTTAAACCTCCTCTTTCACCTCGATTCTTCCTTCTTCTCCTTCTTTCTTCTCCACCATAACCACCATAACCCACCATATCCAAACTTTCAAAATGCCCCTTTCATTCCATAAACCACCTTTCTCTTCCACTTTTTTACCATATCTAACCCCCCTTAACACTACCCAACCACCAATTCCTTCAATTTAGGGCAAAATAAAAAAAAAAACCCAAATTTGAAAAACCTTAACCCCAATTTCAAAAATTGACTCTAAAAGAGAGGGGGCTTTGCTGGATTGCTGCTATTGTAGTGTGGAGAAGCATAATGGGACCCAAGCATCAGAGGGCAGAAGTTGCTTCAAGCTCGCGGACACGGGGAAGAGGTACTGACACTTCAAGAGGCAATCCCCATGGCTTTAACTTTAAAAATAATGAGCAGAGGGATAGGTATAATGTGCTTATGAATAGAAAAATTGTTAGCACTAAGTACATGGATGACACTATCTTAGATACCTTAGGCTTGAGGGCTGATTTTGATTGGATGCTTGAAAGGGCGGGGTGGACCAACTTTTTGAATTTAAAATACCCCACATACACTGAGCTTACACTAGAGTTCTTAAGCTCTATTGAGGCTAATATTACACAGGGGGAGGGATGCACTGAAAGACGGATCACTTTCTGACTATTCAATAATGACCACTGCCTAAACTTGGCACAATTTAATAAGATTTTGGGGTTGCCTGCTGGGGGGATAGGAAACACCCATCTAGTTTTTTGCAATCTCTTTTTGGGCTGACATCTCCCATAGGTCCAGAGGGTATGATTCCTCCAATAATAAGGCAACCTTTATGCCCAATCCTTGCCTCCACTATCTCCCCCATATCATGTCTCATACTTTATTTGGGCGTAGGGATAGTGATAAAAATGTTCATTCTGACGAGTTTGCTTTTATGTGGGCTAGTCTTAATAATGTAAAAATAGACACAGGGGTTTTTCTTGCTAGGCATCTGCCTAAAGTGGGTAGAGCTTAATCTAGGACCATTGCTGTAGGCGGCCTTATCACAGTGATAACCTATTTCTTTGAGTATGACTTGGTTGGTTTGGAAGCAGTTAGGGGTAGCTCTAGGATTGATCTAGAGTCTTGTTTGGATATTAAGATGGTCCTTAAGGAGGATGGTATCTACTGCCTCCGCTTACGTAATAGAGAACACCCCATACCCCTTTCTAACCCTTCTGCTATCACTGTGCGCAACTCTGAAAATTGGTGCATACCTAGGAGTGAAGTAGATGAGTCGACTGATGTTCAGCGCCCCCTTCGTCCTCCACTAAGGGCAGGCGCCTCTCGCCTTCTTCTTCCTCTTTTACAAGTCCTTCAGAGGATGCTCTCACTTGGATATATACCTCTCTGGAGGGACTTCATGCTGAGCAGGTGCAGTAGCGCCACATGATAGAGCAGCAGAATATTTTAATAGAAGAGCTTCGTCAACAGGGTCAGGCTACTGATGGCCGCCTGTAGGCTTTGGAGGGCACGGTTCAGAGATGGCGAGCATGGTCCAGGCCATCCATAGTTGGCATCTGAGTCAGAACCCTTTCCCACCACCGCAGTGAGTCCTTTTCTTTGTTATAGATTTTTACATTGGGGACAATGTAAATTTCTAAGCTTGAGGGGGGATATTTTCATTTTTATCTTTATCTTTATTTTTCATTTTATTTTGATTTTGTAGATCATTAGTTTCATGCATTCTCATGTCTCATATTGCATTGCATCTTCATATTGCATTTTCACACCATCACATCTCTCGGCTTTTTGGTTGAATTTTGTGCCCCTCTCTTTTGAGGATTTTGAGATGGTATTAATTTGGAACCCAACTTGTTGATTCTTGTGGTAGACAACAGGCATTGTTTTAATTGATAGTGGAGGTGATTTCTTGATAGTTGATAATTAGCATATGTTCTCTGAATTTGTGCTTTTCATTGATTTTTGAACATCTAAATGTGAGTTTTGAGCCTATATGGGATTTATGCACTATATGATTTTTGCTCTCATTATTTGTATTGAGTGATAATTCCTCATTAATTTTGTGCTCTAGAACTTGATTTGAAACTATTTTGAGGTGAAATTTTTGTTTGCATGCTTGAATGTGATTAAGGCATCTTAGGTATTTTTCTGGCCTTCTCAAATAATTGTTACACTTTTATCCACTAGTTGCCCATCTTGAGCCTATTGCATAATTATTTTTCTTGATGCCTATGATGATACATTACCGGTAATCATTTAGAATATTAAATGGAGTAAATTGGGTTTGAAAGTTGTGTTAGGAATCATATGTTTTTGAGTCTTCTCTTTCTCAAATGAAAAAAAAAATGAAGTCTCTTCCCTATGTTAAATAAAAAAAATATAAGGGAAAATGGAAAAGAAAATAAAAGAAAATCATGAGATGAAAGCTTGAAAAAGAAGAAAAAGAGAGGAAGGAAAAGAAAGGAAGAAAATGTTTGGAAATATGGAGTTATGCTCTTGATTGAAAAATGCCTTTGCTCCATTTATGTTCTAGTGGGTTTCTTGTGCTTATTGAAAAATTTGTTAGTCCTTTGTGCATACCTTCCTTTCTTTACCCTACCTAACATCATTCCCATGACCCCAGTATAACCCTTGAAAGACCTTTTGATACTTGCATGCATGCAAATTATTAGTGAAAATTTGGTTTCTTATCAAGCTTATGGAAGTGCTTTTTCATTGAGTAATCTTGAGCGCATTGTCTTCACCCTTAAACACTTTGAGTGTAGTTAGTAGAGTGAACCTAATTTAGTGAGGAGCATTGATGATCACATATTTTATATATTAATAAACTCTTATTTTTGGTCATTTACACTCTCCATGTACTTAATTGATTGAGCTTGGTTATGTTTTGTAAGTTTGGACTCAAATTGGACTTAATTAAGTTTTTTCAGCATGATTTACGTCTTACATTGTTTCTATATTTTGGTCATATCTTGAGTTCTAGGTGTCTAAAAATTATGCATTTTACCTTGTTCGAAAGATAAGAGAGAGCTCTACAACCTTCATAAGATCTCTAGGTTAAAGTCAAACATCTAGTAGAATTAATTGGGCCTGGAATTTAGAATACAAGTTTTGTGATTAGAACCTGAACAGTGTGTAGTATTCAGCGCATAACTTAGGCTGTAAGATTTGGATTGGACTGAAAGTTTGGCATCTGAAATTTAAGACCCATATCTACAACTTTTATAAAGAACATAAGACTTAGTTCAGATTCCTTAGAGGTCATATTGGGCTTGGAAGTCAGAACAGAGGAGTTATAACTGAGCCTGAATACTATGTAGTAATTGAGCCATATCTCGGGCTGTAAGTGGCCTTTTGAGGTGATTCTAGTGACATTTGAAAGCTAAGATCCAGGATACAACTTTTATAAAGACCACTTGGTAAGATTATGATGCATGGAACGACTTTAGAACTGAATGATTTCAGAGACAAAGAATCTCCATAATTTTTCACTCATCAAAAGTCATTTGGCATTTTCCACTTATTTTTCACTCATCCACTCACCATGAATCAGCCCCTTGTCATTTTGTATCCCTAATCCTCTATAAAAGGGAGCCTTGGCTGATCATTTAGGAATCTTGGTCTTAGAGATCAAGATCATGCTATTGTGTTATTTATTTATCTTGTAATTTTCTTTTGTTCTAAATTGAAGTTATGTTCTTCTTCTTCTTCTTCTTCTTCTTCTTCTTCTTCTTCTTCTTCTTCTTCTTCTTCTTCTTCTTCTTCTTCTTCTTCTCTCTTTCTTTCTTCTTGTCTATGAGTAACTAATTTTTATTTTACTTGGGTGAAAGGGTGAAGCTCTTGGTAATGAAATAAGGTTAGATTAATCTATTTCTTGTGCTTAAATGATATATTATCAGGTGGTCATTATATGTATTATATTTTATTTCTAATCAATTTAGAAACCCTCCTTGTAAAGTGGAGATCTTAATTTGTTATAGAGCACAATGAATACTTGAGCCCATTTATAAGTGATGGTGTTAATAGATAATTAAAGGAATCATAATATAATTACGTATATGATTTTAAATGAATTTTGAATGTTGTATTTTTCGATTGGAACCTCCATTATGCGTGGATTCTAATTGAGTTATAAAAAGAATTAATCTTTTCCTTAATTTACTTACTAAGAATGGATCTCTTAACCCAAGTAAATCTTTTTTTATTTATGACTAAGTTTTATCTCCTTTATTGTTGTGACAAAATATTTTTCTTACGTCAATAAATTTTTCTTCATCAATTCCTTGTGGATCAACCTCAGACTCCCAAGAATTTATTACTTGAAACAACATGCACTTGGGTTTGCAACTTTTAATTCGCATCAAGCATGATTTCTGAGAACTTTAGCCTCTAATTGGACTTGATTTTGATTACCTCTCTAACTCTTGGTTTGCCTTTGCCTATTGCTTGGTTGGTTATTTTCTCGGGTTCCTTATTCATTGTTGTTTCTTGATCCCACTTCTTGGTTTGGCCTTAGTTATTGCTTCGGGACAAGGAAAATCTTAAGCTTAAGGGGATTTGATGTATGTGAAATAGCACCATATTTTGTTCTTGTTTTGCATGTATTTTTAGGCATTTTATGCATTTTAATTTCCATTTTTATTTATTTTTCCTTTAGTTCGGATAACTGCGGTGTTTGTGATGTTGTTGTGCAGGATTGGTGCTAAATTGACTTAGAAATAGGTGAAAAGCTTGCATGATTGAAGTTAGACCTTAAAGGATAGAAAATTAGGACAAAAGGATCATTCTAGAAGCATCCACAGCCTAGCCATAGAATTTTCCATGGCCATGGATCGAGCAGTTGTGCAAAAGAAGCAAACGTGGCTTGGCAGAAGAGTCCACGGCCTAGACATGGAATGGTCCACGGTCGTGGATCGCGGTCTGACACAATTTTTAAAATTCATTTTTCTTTCTTTTTATGGGCTTGGACCAGTTTAGATCCCTAAGGTATATATAGTTGTTTTGAATACAATATGGGGGGTTTGAATTCTGTTTGAAGGAGGCATGTTTGGAGGCTCTAGATCTTCATCTTCCTCCTCTCTTCTCCTTTTGCTACTGGTTTGGATGTTCTTTAATATGTTTTCTTGTTTCTTCTTCTCCATGTCTGAGTAGTTCCCTTCGTTTCTAGGTTTGGGCAATGCCCTTTGGTACATTGATGATGATTAATTGACTTGGTTTATCCTTTTTATTAATTTTGAATGTTCTTTGATTCAATTCTTATTGCGCTTATTCATGTGAATTTGCTGGCCACATATTTGCATCTCATAGATATTTAGGGACGTACTGAGAGGTGAACTTAGGTGTTAGAACCATAAAAATTGAACTTAAGGTTTAAATTACGAGAGTAGGTTTAGCCTTTCAAAAACTTAATGAATTACCACAAAGCATAAAGGGTTCAATTTAAATTCAATTACCATGAGAGTAAGAATTGGTTTAATTGGGCAGAGTTTGTGTCTCTTGAGAAAGAACATTAACTAATTTAGGAGAATCACCTTCAATTGAATTTTAATTTTAATAAAAGGGTTGTCAATTAAGATTTGTCTTGTATCATTGTGATTAACCCCAATCCTGGAAGCTTTCTTGAATTTGAAAACCTTTCTTAACAACTTGCTATTTTTGTTCTCAACTTTGCACTTTAATATTTATTTATTTAATTGCTTGGTTACTAGGTTCTTATCACTCAACAATTATATTTCCTTTGTTTAATTTAATTGAATGAATTAATTAATTAGTATTCATAGACATAGTCCTTGTGGATTTGATCTTTTTATTACTTGACGATGACACCATACACTTGTGGATTTCACATATCAAAGAAATAGAAAAAAAAAAGAAATGAGAAAAGAGAGAAAGGGGAAGAAAGAAAGAAGGTGAATAGGAAGAAGAAAAAGATCAAGAGAAAAGCTTGAAGATCTTCAATCACACCACAAGACGGAAGGGAGCTTCTTTCTCATTTTTTTTCTTTTGTTTCATTTTGTATGAAACTAGATTGTATGAGAAGAGAGAAAGAGGTTTGAGAAGCAAATATGTTTTCCTTGCTTGATTCTTGGATTAAGGATTGAGTTTGAGTAATTTTAACTTGTTGGATGCATGGTTGCTAGTTTAGGCTTTACAGATATCCATGAATTCCTTTGAGAAGTAATTTTGGAAATAAGTATTTCTTGCCTTGAGATAAGCTTAAATCCATGTTTTTATGAGTTGAAGTTGTTTCCCTGGTGGACGTTATAATTATGAGACTCTATGGGTTGTTGTAATTTTGATTGAGGGAAGTTTAGTAATGGGTTTCCTGTTGAGAAACCTATTTTTTCTAGTTTTCTACAGTATGTAATTGATTACAATGGGAAATGAAGGATGTAATCAATTACAAAAGCAAAGTAATCAATTACAAGAGAAATGTAATCAATTACCAAGCTTTTGGAAAGTATGTAATCGATTACCATAGTAATGTAATCGATTACCAAACCCCCTAGTTTGAGTAAAATAAAGTTTTGAGTGAAAATGAACCAAATGTAAACCATATTTATGCTAGATACGGATAAGATAAGTATGTTTTACATATCTAGATGCATGATGTAACACCCCTCAATTTAGTAACCACGGAACAATCGTCATTATACCACAGTCACTAAATTTTTGGTGTGCTACAACTTAAATAACAAGTTTCCAAAATTTTAATCATTGTGCATATAAAGAAAATATGAGTCACGAATGAATAGATACACATGCTATCATTTGAAAATATAATTTAACAAGATATACTCAAAATATAGCACATAAGATTGGATAATTACCTTAAAACATACCTAGCGCGACACATTGCTCATACCGCTCAAAAACACTAAGTTATACATCAAAATGCAATTGTACTCAAAAGAACCCTTATACAAATAATGCAAAAGAAACAAAAATTACCCCTAACGACATCACGGCTAAGGAGTTGGGCACTCCATCGGATCTATCTCAGGATCCTTTCCCGACTCATTTGAAGACACAAGGACAGGACAGAGTGTGGTCTCACGGGCAGGTGCCCTAGCAACTGATGCCATAGAATCCTCGTCCTCTCTAGGGGTGTGAAGCGGATCACCCCAAAGCTCTCGAATAGGCAAGACAAACTCCAGATGCACTGATGTAGTGAGAGTCAAAATAGGTCTCCATCACGGGTCCTCATCACGGTCAAGATCAAATCTCCAACATACTATATATGTTCGCCGGCCCAATCAACTCGCCAAACATTGGCACCCCCGGTGAACATAATCTTGACGAAACTAAAAGTACCCCTTCTCATCACCATCACCAAACACAGGAGATCAAACTAAGTCAAATCTAGGAAAATCAACCTCGGCCCCTCTACAGTCTTTGACCAAAATCACGTAGAACAAAAATAGTACAAACAAGAGGTGAGACATCCTACATCATTACCAACATGGCAGCGAAGGAAAAATAATACGAATGACAAAGTCATTCCATACATATAGATATCGTAGATATGTTCAAGTTATCAACTTCACAGATATCATCAGAAAGCATATCCCACAATAATATAAACATTAACAATAGATATTTACCATAGATATGTAAATAATAATTATGCTACCACAATATGTATGTTGACTATGCATATGCACAATGCGTATGCTGACCATCTTTGTGCATAATGTACTCATTTCCTACTCCATGGAGCTAAACACAAAATTAGAGATGAGCATTCCAGAAGATCTGTCCCCCCCTCAAAAGACAGTCTATGCCGGACCACGAAAAGTAATAGTGTTTGTCGGGTCCTCGTCGTACATTGCAATGGATCACCACGACTAAGGGTATATAATGTGATAACATAATCACTAAGTGGATCACCACACACGGACGCCCCCTGAGATCCATCATGGATCGCACTATCCTGTAAGTTCTCGCTCACTCCTTAGGCATAAAATGACACAAATTGTACGATACTCGAATACATATTCAATGGAATCAAATTACCATTATACCATTTCCAATGGTATTAAAGCAACTGTCCATACAATTGTTCAATACCATTTTAATCAGTGATATTATATAACCGTCCATACGACTACATAGTACCACTGTTATTTGGGTTTCCCCTAATAATCAGTCCCATCTGACTCGTTCATCTATCTAATGTTTCTGGTTATAAAGGCAAATCACATTTGACTAAATCGTCCATCTGATGTTTCTGGGTCCGATATTTCGGTTCCAACAGCACTATGCCAAATGCATGCTATCAAAGAGGATTTAAATCGTACATTTCATAACCAAAAGCCAAAACAGTCATCAACAGATTTGGATCCCACTCATGGGCCCAATAACAAAGTTGTCACTCATAATTTATTTTAGACATACCATTAGTTCATAAGGTTTTATCATTGTTTTTCTCTTTGTTCTTAATAAAGTTCATCTAAAATAAGTATTTTATATTTCTCAAATCTTCCCTTACACTCCTAATCCTTGTTTCTCTATTTCAATTAGTACTTCTCTTTATTCTTAATAAAGCTTATTTAATTAAATGTCTTATGATTCTCAAAGTCTCATTTTCACTCATTTTTCTTTAGAGGTCAAGATCTACTCATAGTTTTATGGTAAAATTTCATTTCCTTTCTCTTTCCATCTTATGAATCCCTAATTACTTTTTAATTATCCAATTATCAAATTATCACTTCAATTTAGCATTTCTTATAAAATCATCCCCAGAGGAATTCTCTTGATTTGTTAAGTTCCCTACTTTAAATTTATGCATACTCACTTAGAAAATTATTCTAAGGTTCTCCAAGTCTCACACACTCTTGTCCTTCCTTTAATTAAAAATTATTCTAAGTTTTAGGACACAATTTCATTTTGGATTCTTTTTATTTTATGAATCCCTAATTAATTTTAATTATCTAATTAACCAAGCTTCCATTTTAACACAACAATTTCCCCCATTTTTTCCTAAGAGGTCGTGAGCCTTCTAATGGAATTAGGAACCCAAGTTTTTCATCACTACATTACATATTATACACTTGGTTAATTATGTTTCCATCTTGATACAAAATTTCAACCATGAATACCCTATTCAAGGGTTATGGCCGTGAGCCATATTGAAGAGGGCAAGGAACCCTTGCTTCCATCTCATGTTTCCAATCCACCAAAATCAATTCAAGGTCATCAATATACATATATATTCAATCAAATAAATCATACAAGGTAAAATCAACACATAGCCATCAAAATCATACATCAAAGAGAGTAACCCTAACAAGGGTTTCTCACAACCAACACACAATCAAATCTCCCACTACCAATAGAGGTTGAAATAGACAATCTCCCTCTTACCCAAGAGAAATCAAGAAAAGAAATCTCCTTGTTTGCTCCTTGTGAAATTCGGCCAAGCACCTTCAAAACCCTAGAAATCACAACTTCATCAAATCAACACCAAAGCTTGAAAAAAAGAGGATAAATAGTCATGATGATGACCATTAAAATGAAAATGAAGAAGGGGAGATGAGAAGTCAAGAATATTACTTAAAAGCTTTAAACTTTGAAGCTTGAAGAAGATGATGAAGATGGAAGCTTTTCAAGTAGATTCAAATTAGAAAGGTGTTTAGAATGTGATGGAGGTTAGGAAAATATGGTTACTTGAAATTTTTGTAATCTTTGGAGGCTTGGAGGAGGTGTGACCGTGTGGGGGTAGAAAGAAGGAGGAGAAAATGTGAAGAGAAGATGAGTGTAGAGAGAGAAAGTGATAGTAGAAACGATGATGACTTTTAGGGTTTTGAAATTAGAATAGAAACTAATTAAGTGAAAACACATTTTTGGCTCCAAGGAGGCCTCATGGCCGTGTAGTGTGGGTAGAAAAGGGAGGGAAAATTGCCACCACAAATTAGGGCAATACTTGGTGGATTTATCAAAAGCAAATTTGATTAGACTTAAAGTGGATTTCCTTTAGATAAGGTGATAAAGTGATAAACTAATAAAGTAATAAGGTGATTAGGATTTTCACTACAAGTTATTACCCAATGGACAATTATTACAGTTCAAAAAGTCAGTATACATTATCCAATGGATAATAGAGCGTATCGCATAATTTTATTTAACAGAACATACTGCGATTTTATTTATCAGATAAAATCTCAAAAAACGTAAATCTCATAAACTGTGCCCGGCTTTGGGTTTAATAAGATCCCTCGTCGACATTCCCACAGTTCAAGTTTTACCAGCCTCGGAAAAAATATTTTATTTTTCTGACTCCGCTTAATGTGCACGTAAATCAAAAAATATATTAAAATAATTAACAGTCTAGGGAAAATCCAAAAAAATTCACAAAAATTACAAATATTATAAAATGACCATTTATCATAAAACAAACAATTTTTCGGAGCGTTACAACGGTTCTGCTTAGTGTGCACGTAAAATGAGAAATATATTAAAATATTCAATATTTTTGAAAAAATTCAAAAAAATTCTCAAAAATCATAAATATTATAAAATGATTATTTATGATGAAACAAATAATTTTCGAGGTGTTACAACTCTCCCCTTCTAAAAAGAAATTTCGTCCTCGAAATTTAGTCTATCTTAGAATGTAGGTGGATATTATTCCTTATAGAATGTCTCCAGATCTTTAACGCAATCCCAATGGCTAACTTTGAGTTTTGTGTAGAGTAACTCTTCTCATGTGCTTTCAGTTGTCTTAAAGCATACGCTACTACTCCTTCCATCCCGGATGAGCATACGTTCTAAACTCCAACGTGAAACATCGCAAGTCATCTTAAAAGGCTAGTTGGACTTCAGCAGAATCAACACTGGTGAAACAGTCGAGTGTCTCTTCAATTCTTGAAAACTTTCTTCACATGCCTTGGTCCATAGAAAAGCTTGATTCTCTCTCGCAGGCCGAGTGAGAGGTCCTGCCTTGGAAAATCATTTGATGAATCATCACTAATAACTAGTTAATTCCACAAAGCTATAAATCTCCGTTACGGTTGTCGATCTTTCTCATTGAAGAACGGCTTCGACTTTCGACGGATCCATAGCAACTCCTTCCTTTGAGATCATGTGACCCGAAAGTTGAATTGCCTCTAACTAGAATTCGTACTTGGACAGCTTCACGCATATCCCTTTCTCCTTCTTCAAGATTTGAAGAATCACAACGAGAGGCTCGGTACGTTCCTCCGTATGTTAAGAATAGATCAGAATATCGTCAACAATGGACAACTACAAATCTGTCTCAATAGCTAAGAAAGATCCTATTCACATAGTCGGTGAATACTACTGAAGCGTTCGTTACTCGAAGTAGCATTACTAAATACTCGTAGTGCTCGTAACGCGTCCGAAAAGTGGTTTCAGGAACATCTTCTACTTTCAAACAAACTTGATGCTAACCCGAACACAAAGTGATCTTGGAGATAACAATGGCTTCCTTCAGTTGATCCACCAAACCATCTATCCTCGATCTTAACAAGAATTGTCTCGTAAGGCAAGTTCCTTCTAATTGTACTACATTCAGCGCTATGTCACGGTTCAGATTTGGGACATATTTTCTCAATCGAGATAGATGGAAAACATCGTGAAAGTTAAAAAGAAAAGGTAATAGGATTATTTGACATACTACCGGACCCATCTGACGAAGAATTTAACATGGTTCAATATAATTTAGGACTGAGCTTCATGGATCCAAATCCAGAAATCTCTGTCTCAAGAAACACTAAAGTTTGATTGGAGCAATTTAACAGGATATGGTTGGAAAATAACCAATCCCTTTTCAAGATCACATCAAATTTACAAAGAAGGTAAACAAATCTAATCAACAGAAAAAATTTAGTCTTTAACAGGTCATAGGATAATTTAAACGACTTGGCTATCATCAATAGGTTCTTAGTAGCCGAAGTAGAGATAACTTAGTCAAAAGATGACGAAGACACAAATGACCCTAATGGACTCATACAATCATGTGTCATAAAGGAATAGGTTACCCCCAGAATTATACAATAAAATCACAGGGTCATCTATTGTAGTACAATCTCCCTTGTTTAGGTCTTCAATCTGGGATACTTTTACTCCACTTGAGGAATTAACTCTCCCTTCTTCTTGAGATTTTGAAGCACATGCCTTTCTAATGGAAGGCTTCGCCTTATGCGAAGCACAATTTCTAGCCACATGTCTGGCTTTTCGCACTTGAAAACAAATTATTCCTTTGATCCTACAGTCCCTTGTTAAGTGGCCCTTTCGGCACTTGAAGCAGATTACCCTCTGGATCTTACATTCCATTGTTGAGTGGTCCTTTCCACACTTCTTACATTTTGGTAAGGATATCATGGTTGGATTGAATTTACTACCACTCGCACCTCCTTTATGTGTTTGTTGTTGCTGTTGCTTCCTTGGTCGTCGTGAATACAGTTTCTACTGGAACTAGTTGGCCTTATGCTTCTTCCCTTTTTGGACCCTCGAGGGCCCAAATTTACAAGGTCTCGCATTCGAAGATTGACCCACATTTGACAGATTCTGAATCTCCGCTATCAGTTTCTGCTGCCGAGTGGCTCTCTGCATTACTTCTGCTATCGCAGTTGTATCATCATCCTCACACCCTGCACTCACACACTTACGCCTACCCCAAGCCATTGCCTCTCTTCAAGCCCAAACAAAGCGAAACATAAGGAAAATCAAAAGTAATCAATTCAAACAATATTGTCTCCTTTCAGAAACCAAACGCAAAAAGTCACACAACACGACAAGACAAGCCCAAAAGACTCTAACTTGAGTTCCTCCATTCTGCCTTCTATGGCGCGATTTCTTGTAAGTTCTCCCCACCTCCTCAAACCTACTTGGCGTGATTTCTTGTAAGTCCTTAACTCCCAAGCACCTCCTCAAACCTCAGTCATACCATCTGAGCTTCTTATTAAAAGAACTTTTATTCCCTTAATACGCCTAGGTGAAGTCATAGTTTCCCGTCCACATAGAACTTTACACATTGAGTGGGCCAATACTCAATATCATGTAACTATGCAACAGTAGCCACCAACATTCAACTTATGGCAAGTCATGCCTTCCTTTCCCAAACATCTCTATCAAGAGACAAGGAAGTGCACAACATACAAAGAAACTTATAATATGTCTAAGCATAGTCAGTACATATCCCAGCTCAACAGGATGAACTGGCTCTGATACCACCTAATGTAACACCCCTCGATTTAGTAACCATGGCACAATTATCATTATATCACAGTCACTAAATTTTTAGTGTGCTACAACTCAAATATTAAGTTTCCAAAATTTTAATCATTGTCCATATAAAGAAAATATGAGCCACGAATGAAAAGATACACATGCTATTATTTGAAAATATAATTTAACAAGATATATTCAAAATACAACACATAAGACTGGATAATTACCTTAAAACATACCTAGTGCAGCACATTGCTCATACTGCTCAAAAACACTAAGTTATACATCAAAATGCAGTTGTACTCAAAAGAACCCTTATACAGATAATGCAAAAGAAACGAAAACTACCCATAACGACACCATGACTAAGGAGTTGGGCACTCCATCAGATCCACCTCAGGATCCTCTTCTGGCTCATCTGAAGACATAAGGACAGGACAGAGTGTGGTCTCACGGACAGGTGCCCAAACAACTGATACCAAAGAATCCTCGTCCTCTCTAGGGGTGTGAAGCGGATCACCCCAAAGCTCTCGAATGGGCAAGGCAAACTCCAGATGCACTAATGTAGTGAGAGTCAAAATAGGATCTCCATCGCTGGTCATCCTCACGGTCAAGATTAGATCTCCAACATACCGTATACACTTGCCGGCCCAATCGACTTGCCGAGCATTGGCACCCCCGATGAACACAATCCTGATGAAATCAATAGAACCCCTTCTCGTCGCCATCACCGAACGCAGGAAATCAAACCAAGTCAAATCTAGGAGAATCAACCTCGGCCCCTCTACAGTATTTGACCAAAATCACGTAGAACAAAAATAGTACAAACAAGAGGTGAGACATCCTACATCATTACCAACATAGCAGCAAAGGAAAAATAATACGAATGACAAAGTCATTCCATACATACAGATATCGCAGATATGTTCAAGTTATCAAATTCACAGATATCATCAGAAAGCATATCCCACAATAATATAAACATTAACAATAGATATTTACCATAGACATGTAAATAATAATTATGCCACCACAATATGTATATTGACTATGCACATGCACAATGCGTATGCTGACCACCTTTGTGCACAATGTACTTATTTCTTATTCCACGGAGCTAGACACAAAATCAGAGATGAGCGTTTCAGAAGATCTGTCCCCCCTCAAAAGATAGTTTATGCCGGACCATGAAAAGTAATAGTGTTTGTCGGGTCCTCGTCGTGCGTTGCAATGGATCACCGCGACTAGGGGTATATAATGTGATAACATAATCACTAAGTGGATCACCACACATGGACGCCCCCTGAGATCCATCTTGGATCGCACTATCCTGTAAGTTCTCGCTCACTCCTTAGGCATAAAATGACACAAACTGTACGATACTCGAATGCATATTCAGTGGAATCAAATTACCGTTGTACCATTCCCAATGGTATTAAAGCAATTGTCCATACAATTGTTCAATACTATTTTCATCAGTGATATTATATAACCGTCCATACAACTACATAGTACCACTGTTATCTGGGTTTCCCCTGATAATCAGTCTCATCTGACTCGTTCATCTATCTGATGTTTCTGGTTATAAAGGCAAACCACATTTGACTAAATCGTCCATCTGATGTTTCTGGGTCCAGTATTTCATTTCCAACAGCACTATGCCAAATGCATGCTATCACAGAGGATTTAAATCGTACATTTCATAACCAAAAGCCAAAACAGTCATCAACAAATTTGGGTCCCACTCATGGGCCCGATAACAAAGTTGTCACTCATAATTAATTTTAGACATACCATTACCTCATAAGGTTTTATCATTGTTCTTTTCTTTGTTCTTAATAAAATTCATCTAAAATAAGTATTTTATATTTCTCAAATCTTCCCTTACACTCCTCATCCTTGTTTCTCTAATTCAATTAGTACTTCTCTTTATTCTTAATAAAGCTTATTTAATTAAATGTCTTATGATTCTCAAAGTCTCATTTTCACTCATTTTTCTTTTGAGGTCAAGATCTACTCATAGGTTTATGGTAAAATTTTATTTCCTTTCTCTTTCCATCTTATGAATCCCTAATTACTTTCTAATTATGTAATTATCTAAGTTTCACTTCAATTTAGCATTTCTTATAAAATTTCCCCTAGAGGAATTCTCTTGATTTGTAAAGTTCCCTACTTTAAATTTATGCATACTCACTTAGAAAATTATTCTAAGGTTCTCCAAGTCTCACACAATCTTGTCCTTCCTTTAATTAAAAATTATTCTATATTTTGGGACATAATTTCATTTTGGATTCTTTCTATTTTATGAATCCCTAATCAATTTTAATTATCTAATTAACCAAGTTTCCATTTTAACACAACAATTTCCCCTATTTTTTCCTAAGAGGCCGTGAGCTTTCTAATGGAATTAGGAACCCAAATTTTTCATCACTACATTACACATTATACACTTGGTTAATTATGTTTCCATCTTGATACAAAATTTCAACCATGAATACCCTGTTCAAGGGTTATGGCCGTGAGCCATATTGAAGAGGGCAAGGAACCCTTGCTTCCATCTTATGTTTCCAATCCACCAAAATCAATTTAAGGTTATCAATATACATATATATTCAATCAAATAAATCATACAAGGTAAAATCAACACATACCTATCAAAATCATACATCAAAGAGAGTAACTGATGCACACTTTTTAATTGTTGCATTGCAAACCCAAGTGCAGGTTGTCTCAAGTAATAAATTTCTGGGTGAGTCCGAGGTCGATCCACAGGGAATTGATGAAGATTAATTATGGTAAGGTAAATATTTTGTGACTACGGTAAAAATTATTTACTCAGGTAAAATGATCCACTCTTGGTAAATAAAGGAAAGGTAAGATTAATTCCTTTTATAACTCAATTAGAATCCTCGCAACATGAAGGTTCCAATTAGAAAATACAACGTTAAAAGTCTATTAAAATAATATACATAATTATATTATGTTTCCTTTGATCATATATTAATATCATCACTCATAAATGGGATCAAGCATTCACTGTGCCAATATTTTGTCTACAATAAATCAAGATCTCCACTTTACAAGGAGAATTTCTAACACCACCACTTATAAATGGGTTAAAGCATTCACTGTGCCAAAATCTTGTCTACAATAAATCAAGAACTCCTCCTTACAAGGGTAGTTTCTAAATTATCAGAAACAAAATATAACACGTATAATAATTACTTAAAAGATAAATCATTAAAGCACAAGAGAAGAATAAATCTAACCTTATTTTATTACCAAGAACTTCACACTTTGACCCAAGTAGATAGAAACTTATTTACACATAGACTAAAAGAAAGAAAAAAAAGAAAAAGAGAGAGAAAAGAAATTGGAGGGAGACTGAAGAGAGAGGCAGGGCACTGCCCAAAAACCTCTCCCCAGCAGCGTCTCCCTCAATTCCGAAATCTCTGAATTATTCGTTCCATTATCAATTGTGAATTGTGCCTATTTATAGGCAATTGGAGTTACTGTAGCTTGCAATTTTGAATTGCAATTTGGAGCTACAGTAGCTCCAATTGCTGCACGTTGGAAACTTAGCAAAACGTCATCCATAACGTTTCAGTATTTTCTTTTTCTTTTTTTCTTTTTTTTAAAATAATAATTGAGTAAATGCACAGCCGTGTGTCCAGTCATTTTTTCATTTTTGAGAGAAGTGGTCTTCATGAAAGTTGTAGGCCTGAATATTTGCTTTAAAATGGCTTTGGTTTCAGTCCAAAATTATTCCTAGAACTCAAGATATGGTCCAATTACTGCAAAGTGTTTAGGCCCAATTTCTGCTCCTCTATTCTGACTTTAAAGCCAAATATCACTTCCGAGGAGTCCGATTCTAGAAAAGTGTTCAACATGAAAATTGTAGAGAATTGTCTTAGCTTTCCTACAAGACTGAAATCACATCAATCTGATATTTGCAACTTAAGTTATAGCCAGTTTACTAAATACTGCCAAAGAGATAATTAAGGCTAATTTATGCAATAATTTATTTAATTGTCCAATTCGGCTCAAAATCATAAAATGTGTCGAAACCAACTTAATTAAGCCTAATTGAACCTTAAGAAGCCTAGTGAGAGGATTACAAAATATATAAAATACAGTGTTATCAAATTCCCCTACACTTAACTTTTGCACTCCTGGACAAAACACAAAAGACAAAAACCAAGGAATAAAGAAAAACAACACAAACTCAAAAACTAAAAACTCTAAAGGATTCAATGACTCAAGAAGAGCAACTAGACAATTATGGGATCAAAACAATCATGAGGTAACATTTCTTCGCATCTCAAACTAATAAGCAAGGAAACTTCAGTTGAAAAGAATGAATCAAGAATGATAGATCTTCACAAGATTCACTCTCAATCCCTCAAGTGTTTAAATGGTAGGTATTTCACTCAATTCAACCCATGAAAATTGCACTACCATAAGCTTGCTTATCTTCTATTTCTCCACTACTCAGAACACATGCACACATAAATCATGAGGACTTTATTCAAGGTTGTAATGGGGTCAAGGTAAAGGAGGAGGTAATATGGATATGACAAGTTAAACACCAGAGAATAAAAGAACATAAGAGCTAAGTTCAATTAACAAGCATGAAAGTTCATCCCAACTCCACTTAATACAAATTCCCTTTACATATTCTTTTCATTTCCTTTATTACCTTGTTGACCCTTTTCTTTTTACATTTTTTTATTTTGATTTTTTTTATTAATTTTTTTTTTTACAAAAAGAACATCATATATACATTTTTTTTAACTATTCTGCACACACACACCCACACTTGTTCAAGAACTCATCGAATGACAAAACTAATTTTCTCTTATTCCCTAAGGTCAAGTAAGAACATGATTCTTCATTTAAGGCACATAATGAGTTCGAAACAAAGAATAATCAAATAAGCTCAAAGGGGTTAAGCAAAGGAAAATATGCACAAGGTTGGCTATTTGGCCAAAGTAATTAATTCAAGAAAATACCTCAATCATTTTTATGTATGCATATGAAAATATAGTCTCAAAAAGAATCAAAGCAAGTTCTAAAGTAACAATTCCATGAGTGAAATTCACACAAGAAAGAAGAGAATGGTATAAATAGTCAAAAACCCAAAAAAAAAAATTGAAAGTGTGTTTATGTTTGTTGTGTTTATATGTTTGTCAGTAATTTTCTAACAGTTAAACTAATTAGGGATGGCAGAGTAAGGAGTAAATTTTGCTTTGGAGGTAATTTTACAAACTTGATTGCACACTTTTTAATTGTTGCATTGCAAACCCAAGTGCAAGTTGTCTCAAGTAATAAATTTCTCGGTGAGTCCGAGGTCGATCCACAGGGAATTGATGAAGATTAAGGTGAAGTAAATATTTTGTGACTACGGTAAAAATTATTTACTTGGGTAAAATGATCCACTCTTGGTAAATAAAGGAAAGGTAAGATTAATTCCTTTTATAACTCAATTAGAATCCTCGCAACATGGAGGTTCCAATCAGAAAATACAACGTTAAAAGTCTATTAAAATAATATACATAATTATATTATGTTTCCTTTAATCATCTATTAATATCATCACTCATAAATGGGATCAAGCATTCACTGTGCCAATATTTTGTCTACAATAAATCAAGATCTCCACTTTACAATGAGAGTTTCTAACACCACCACTTATAAATGGGTTAAAGCATTCACTGTGCCAAAATCTTGTCTACAATAAATCAAGAACTCCTCTTTACAAGGGTAGTTTCTAAATTATCAGACACAAAATATAACACGTATAATAATTACTTAAAAGATAAATCATTAAAGCACAAGAGAAGAATAAATCTAACCTTATTTTTTTACCAAGAGCTTCACACTTTGATCCAAGTAGACGAAAACTTATTTACACATAGACTAAAAGAAAGAAAAAAAAGAAAAAGAGAGAGAAAAGAAATTGGAGGGAGACTGAGGAGAGAGGCAGGGCACTGCCCAAAAACCTCTCCCTAGCAGCGTCTCCCTCAACTCCGAAATCTCCGAATTGTTCGTTACATTATCAATTGTGAATTGTGCCTATTTATAGGCAATTGGAGTTACTGTAGCTTGCAATTTTGAATTGCAATTTGGAGCTACAGTAGCTCCAATTGCTGCACGTTGGAAACTTAGCAAAACGTCATCCATGACGTTTTGGTATTTTCTTTTTCTTTTTTTTTTCTTTTTTTAAAATAATAATTGAGTAAATATACAGCCGTGTGTCCAGTCATTTTTTCATTTTTGAGAGAAGTGGTCTTCATGAAAGTTGTAGGCCTGAAAATTTGCTTTAAAATGGCTTTAGTTTCAGTTCAAAATCATTCCTAAAACTCAAGATATGGTCCAATTACTGCAAAGTGTTTAGGCCCGATTTCAGCTCCTCTATTCTGACTTCAAAGCCAAATATCACTTCCAAGGAGTCTGATTCTAGAAAAGTATTCAACATGAAAGTTGTAGAGAATTGTCTTAGCTTTCCTACAAGACCAAAATCACATCAATCAGATATTTGCAACTCAAGTTATAGCCAGTTTACTAAACACTGCCAAAGAAATAATTAAGGCTAATTTATGCAATAATTTATTTAATTGTCCAATTCGGCTCAAAATCATAAGATGTGTCAAAACCAACTTAATTAAGCCTAATTGAACCTTAAGAAGTCTAGTGAGAGGATTACAAAATGTATAAAATACAGAGTTATCAGTAACCCTAACAAGGGTTTTTCACAATCAACACACAATCAAGTCTCCCACTACTAATAGTGGTTGAAGTGGACAATCCCCCTCCTACCCAAGAGAAATCAAGAAAAGAAATCTTCTTGTTTACTCCTTGTGAAATTCGGCTAAGCACCTTCAAAACCCTAGAAATCATAACTTCATCAAATCAACACCAAAGCTTGAAAAAGAGAGGATAAATGGTCATGATGATGACCATTAAAACGAAAATGAAGAAGAAGAGATGAGAAGTTAAGAATATTACCTAAAAGCTTCAAACTTTGAAGCTTGAAAAAAGATGATGAAGATGGAAGCTTTTCAAGTAGATTCAAATTAGAAAAATGTTTAGAATGTGATGAAGGTTAGGAAAATATGGTTACTTGAAATTTTTGTAATCTTTGGAGGCTTGGATGAGGTGTGGCCATGTGGGAGTAGAGAGAAGGAGGAGAGAATATGAGTGTAGAGAGAGAAAGTGATAGTAGAAATGATGATGACTTTTAGGGTTTTGAAATTAGAATAGAAACTAATTAAGTGAAAACAGATTTTTGGCTCTAAGGAGGCCTCATGGCCATGTAGTGTGGGGAGAAAAGGGAGGGAAAATTGCCACCAAAAATTAGGGTAACACTTGTTGGATTATCAAAAGCAAATTTGATTAGACATAAAGTGGATTTCTTTTAGATAAGGTGATAAGGTGATAAACTAATAAAGTAATAAGGTGATTAGGATTTTCACTACAAGCTATTACCCAATGGACAATTGTTATAGTTCACAAAGTTAGTATACATTGTCCAATGGATAATAGAGTGTATCGCATAATTTTATTTAACAGAACGTACTGCGATCTTATTTATAAGATAAAATCTCAAAAAACGTAAACTTCGTAAACTATGTCAGTCCTCGAGTTTTGTAAGATCCCCTGTCGACATTCCCAAAGTTCAAGTTTTTCTAGCCTTGGGGAAAATATTTTATTTTCCTGACTCCGCTCACTGCGCATGTAAATTGATAAATATATTAAAATAATCAACAGTCTTGGAAAAATCTAGAAAAATTCACAAAAATTATAAATATTATAAAATGACCATTTATCATAAAACAAACAATTTTTTAGAGTGTTAGACCGGTTCTGCTCAGTGTATATGCAAAACGAGGAATATATTAAAATATTTAACATTTCTGAAAAAATCCAAATAAATTCTCACAAATCATAAATATTATAAAATGATTATTTATGATGAAACAAATAATTTTTAGGGTGTTACACATGAATTTCTCTCTCATAGTTAAGTTGAGTTGAGTATGCTAGTTATAGAGAAAATACTTTGTTATCTTATTAATTTGGGATTAAATGGAGTGTATAGTAAGAATGGGTTCCTTTATTTAATAAAGTTGAACCATAGTATGAATTGGTTCCTTTATTTAATAAAGTTGAACCATAGTAAGAGTTGGTTCCTTTATTTATTAAAGCTGAACCATAGTAAGAGATAGATCTTTTGTTTAATAAGGTTGAACCATAGCAAGAAATGGATCCATTATTTACTAAGGTTGAACCATAGCAAGAGATGGATCTCTTATTTAATAAGATTGAACCATATTAAGGAATTGATCCCTTATTTTTTAAGGTTGAACTATAGCAAGAGATGGATCTCTTATTTAATAAGGTTGAATCATAGTTCATCACGATTCCTAACTAAGAGAGCGAGACAAGCCCCTTGACATGGCAAAGGAGTGAGACAAGCACTTTGCTAAAGGTGGAGTTGTGAGATAAGCACTTTGCTAAGTGAAATTGATATCTTACGATCGTAAAGACATTTGTTTGATATCAATAGCAAGTTATGAGCTTATAGTTTATAAATTTACCTTTGTGCATCTTTATAATAGTGTCATGAGATATATGCTTTATTATTGAGAATTTTTATGTTCTCACCCCTTTTTATGTTTCATGGTTAGGCAAGACAAGACCCATCCAAGGGGGATTAAGAAGAAGAAAATGAAAAAGAAGAAAACGTTTCAAGAGTAGATAGTTTTAGTTTTTATTTGACTATAACTCTTATAAAGTTTATTAATTTGAGTTGTATTTTTGTTGTATAGATTTCTTTTTGCCCATGAGGCTTTTGGTGTAAAGCTGTATAACATCCGTTTAACGTTGCTCTCTATATTTATTTTTGTAAATGATATGGGACTAGACTGTTAAATAAGTTAATAATAACATAATTAATACTGTTATCCAGGTATATGTCAAATATATTAGGTTATCGATATTAGGATGTTACATTAGACATATCAGTTTTCACTTTCATGGGGACCTTACAAATCTTAATTCTCTCATTATAACATTTTCGCGCCACAATCTGGTCACCCTTGACCGTGACAACCTCATTATTCATGCTGAGGAATTTCATAGCCAAGTGGGTAGTAGACACCATGGCGCCAAAGGCATTCAAAGTAAGATGACCCAAGATGATGTTATATGCAGAGGCGCAGTCCACGACCAAAAACCTGACCTTAACAGTCCTGAAGAGTTTAGTGCTTCCCAAGGTCAGGTGAGTCTCAAAATATCCTATTAAGGTGATTTTCTCACCGGTAAATCCAGTTAGCTCGCCGTCATAGGCAGTCTACTTCAAGCGTGGGACTTCCAGTTTTTGGTACAAGTCCATGAATATAATGTCTGTTGAACTCCCTTGGTCAACGAAGATGTGCCAGACCTCGACATTAGAAATTATTCCCTAGATAACTAGTAGGTCATCACGATCTAGGATAATTTCACCGTAGTCCTCATCTGAAAAGGTAATGGGGGGCACCTTCCGCTCTCTGGCCTGTGACATGGGTGCGGAGTGGGAGATGCTTAAAACTACCATCATGTGGCCTTTTTTCCTGGCACCATTGGACAGACCACTGCCAGTGAACCCACCAGCAATGGTGTTGATGGTTCGATTAGGCTGAGCAAGGCAGTTGTCATTATCATCAGAAGGATCGTCTCGATTCCATCCTTGCCGGTTATCAATATCTCGACGAGGTGGACTTCAGGATCTTCTCCTAGGACTTCAAGTCCTCCTCTGGCATGGAGATGGATTTCGCTGAGAGCTGCGTCTCCTTTTCCTCTGTCCCCCATAACGTCCATTGCTTGGGACATGGCTGATGTATTGATCCAACTGTCCTACCCTAATTAAAGACTCGATAGTGTCACAGAGTTGGAAGCAATCTTTTGTTTCGTGGTCATAGCTTTTGTGCCTCGAACAGTGATTTGTGTGATCCTTTTGTGCATGCTTCTTCAATGGGGGTGGCCTCTTTATATCTTGAAAATTGGTCTGAAGCACTTCTCTCATAATTGTTTCCCGTGGAGTGTTCAGAGGGGTGTAATTTGAGTACCTAAGTCAGGGTGAATTATTTTTGGAGGAATTCTGGGGTTGTGAGGAATTCTAGGTGCCTTTTTGGTGGGTAGACTCACCTTTTTCCAAGCTCTTCTCAACCTTGGTAGCCTCCTCCAAGTTAATATATTTCTGGGATCGTGCTCAAAATTCTTCCATGTTCTCTAACATCTTTTTGGCCAAAGACTGGAAAAATTAAGAGTCAGTCCAGAGGCTGCTCCTGATGTAGTGGAGAGTAATCTTTTCATCAAGGTTCTCCACATTGATGCAGACTGTATTGAATCTCTTTAAGGTATTCGCAAAAGGGCTCGTCCCGCCCTTAGCGAATCTCATAAAGAGACTCCATTGACCTGGGTTGCTCCTTACTAGTAGTGTAGTGCAACAAGAAACGTTGTATGAGGTTCGGCCAATTGGTGAAGAATCCCTGTAGTAGAGTCACAAACCATCTGAGAGCACCCTTTTCAAGGAAAGGGGAAAGGAGCGACATAGCAACTCAGAGGATCCCCTATAAAGCACATAAATTGAAACTAAATGTCTATGTGTTCTTGAGGGTCCGTTGTCCTATCATAGAGCTCCATATTGGCTAGGAATTTAAAATTTCTTGGGACTCTATACTTCATGAGTTGGGCAGAGAGGGGTTGCTCCTAATCGCCGAGGTGCAGGTTATTATTGACAACATTAGACATTTTGATGTCAGTGTGCAGTCCCCTCTGGTTGTTACACACGCTCCTCCTTTCATCATCATAATGAGGTCCAAACTGGGCCTCTTGTATGGATCACTCTAGATTTTCCAATCTTCAATGCTGCTTTTCAAGTATTGCTATTTTTTGTTGCACTAAGTCCGGGAGGTGATTTCTGGACATCTCAGGTTGGATGGTGCCCGCTGGACGGGACACATGGTCTTCTACATTGTCGTTCCTGGGTCCCAAACACTGGTGTACGGGGATTCTAGATCCTTGAGCATCAAGATTCACTTCATGCACACAAGGCCCAACTCTATCCCTTGCAGAAACCCTGTGAGATGGGTGTGGGCTTTCATCGGAAAGTGAAGTTTCATGTCCATTGCGTAGGTGTTCAGCGTTGGGTGTCTGGTTCTTCACGACGGAGGTTTCAGCAACTGGTGGTGAAATAGGGTGGGAAGGATAGTGCGCCGCTAGACCTCGCCTTTGACTGGCAATGGTTTGCTCAGCCTCTCCTCTCCTTGAGTTTTGTCTCATATTCACCATGGTTGAGTAGGAATAGAAGCATATGGTTTTCCCATAGATGGTGCCAATGTTCAGTAGTAGATACTGAGGTGTACCTGGATAGGAACTTTTTGGTAATTTTCTCCTTGCACAATAGTAGCAAAGCGTGTTGAAACAAAGGGGTTAGTACTTGCAAAGGCACTCCAACGCTCAAGTTAAGCTGTGCACAAGTAGGAAAATGTTGTATGCAATAAGTTACCTGTAAAAGGTGATTAAGCCTGATATTTATAGAGTGCAATTAGGGTTTAGTATCCCTTAATTGTAGCAAGGAATCTCTATAAGATCGGAACATTAATATTACAATTATGAATAGTTTGAGGTGGTTATGGGCTCTATAATCATGTAAGATTGTGTTGGCAGTTATAGATATTTTAGGATTTATCCTCTGTACAAATCTTGTCATCTTAAGATACTTACCCAATGTTGCAGTCCGATATACGTGGTACCAAGGTTTTGATAGAGTCCAATGCTTAGCTAGGATGCTCATAGCGGACATCGGTGATACTCGTTCTGAGTTGGTCCATTAACTGTGGTTCGGATCACGGTCCAGAACAAGTTTCCTCGAAATTAAGCCTAGTGTGACAATATGGCTCTACATTTCTCGAAGGGCCCACATCTAGTGTAGTTGTTGATGGATTTACACTAGTAGACAGACCCACACCAAGTGCCACAAAAATTAAGGGAGTGTCAAATGAGTAAAGATTATGCATATAGGCACTAGCAGACTTTGGGATCTCAAAGTTTTCACTAAATAAGTTATTGATAAATTCATCCCCACTAGCATTAAATGAATGGCAGCCACTTACATACTATGAATGACCACCCTCTTGCTGCATTGGAGGATGATTAAATGACATTTAGGAAGGTTCAAGAAATTCCTGTTACATGCTATTCTCCTAAGCCTGGGGCATCAATTAAGCCATTATCTGAAGGGCTGCATGTTGTCAGCTCATTCTAGGAAAATCAAATTATTGTGTAACACCCACAAAATTTGAAATATCTAGAAATGGCTTACTCCTAGGGCCCTCTAAATCCTGCAGTCATGACAAGTGCAGGCATAAATTATGACATCCTTATTCTGCATAAGGTTATTGCAACAAAATTTCCTAACTAAGTGAAACCAAGTACACTTGATTTTAGAATGTGTGTAGTTATTAGGCAAAGAATTTCTCAATAAATAATAATATTCTTAATTATGTAAGGTTACTCAAATATGAAGAACTTTGGAAAATTATTCTGAACCTATAATTCTTAATAGGATAGCTTGCACTAATTTGTGCATAACTTGGGCTCTAAAACTCCAAATGACATGTGGTTTGTCCCCCATTGAAAGCTAAGACATAAGGTATCTTGATTAAACTTTCATAATTTTTGAACAACTGTTATAGTCCCAATTTTTGTTTGGAAATAGGTCAAGTCCTGCTAAAAAAATTATGCAGAAGGTGTTGTTCTAATCTGAATAGTCTATACTAAATGGTGCATAACTTGAGTTATAGGACTCCAATTAGCATGTGGTTGGTCTAGTAATAGCCTAATATTTGCTACCCAGATAGATCGTCATATAAAAAAGTAACCAATACTAGCCATGTTACTTCTAACATACATCAGCAAACTAACCCATATCATTCATACACGATGGGTAAATATGGAAAATCACGATAATAAAAGTTATATATATACATTATTGCCTACAATGACACATTGTAATACATAAACTTTTAAACAACAAGATCTAGCATAATATACAAGCTTTATTAATAAAAAGCCTATAACTATACTAATCTTCATATATCTTCTTTCCTTTTGAGGAACTCACACCTGAATTTACATGACAACATAATCAGAGTGAGAAATCATATATCTTAGTAGAAATATTCCAAAACCAGTATAGATGCATATACATACATTCATATAATATTCACAATTATCAAATTAACACTTTAATCATAGAAGCAAACAACATCTCCATATCAAAGATACGCAATCGCCCATACAATTGTAATATCATGATTTTGTGTCATGATAGCAACTGCTCATACAATCGCCATGTTATGCCAAATTATGTCTAGTGTTTATACCTATGCAATATCCTAAGTATGAAAATAAATAATGTTATAATACCATATTCAGGAACTCCAATTCCATGGTAATGTCATGAATGCATAAGTCCTGAACAAAGTAATGAAAGTCACATCCATAACCTTAGACAAGCACTGGAAGTCCATCCAGCAATCATCATTATCACAGAGGAAATTCATCACCCTTGGGTAGTGAAGTCCATCAACTACGTGATTATCGATAATTAACAAGGAAATTCATCCTTAAAACCACTATAATAGGAAGGATACAATCCAACTTTCCTAATATAGATCACCCACATCTACGGGGCTCACACTTTTCAAAAAGTAATCACCCACATTTGTGGGGCTCACACTTTTCAAAAAGTAATCACCCATATCTGCGGGGCTCACACTTTTCAAAAAAGTAAAACATACAATCATGTATATAATCATGTCTAATTAAACTCCCATAATTAGCATTACAAATCATTATGAGTCAAATCATCCACTCTTCATTAAATACTCCTATTAGAGTCTTCTCACTCATTAAGAAGTATAAAAGAAGAAACCACAACATTGGAAGGCTCCATGGCATCAAACACAACTCAAAGTTATTTTCCAGGCATCCACACCGTGGCACACCCTGTGCCACACTGCAGCGTTCAAGCCTCGGGTTTTAATATTGGAAGAAAATGTTGTCCATGTTGCGGTACACCATATGCCATGCTACGACATTCATCCCCTATTCCACTCACGCCGCAACATACACACGTCACGCTATAGTGCCCAGCTCTTGGGTTCTAATTCATGAGCGTGCATCACTCACACACTGTGGCATACAACAGCTTGCGCCATGGCATGGACAGCAAAACTTGGATTCTGCAAAATTTTACAGATACGGGTGTTGTTCCATTAGAACTAGACCCTCTTCCAATCACTCAAAACCCACTTCCAATTGATTTCCAACCTCCTATAAGGTTCATCTACACATAGCAACTCTTATTCCACTTTAATTTCACTCAAAATCATAACTCATGAAAAATCATTCAATACAAAACCTAAAATCTTAAATATCAACTCAAATGGAATTTAAGATATACAAGGACTAGAAATTCATTTCCATACACTCAACAACTCATAAACAAGTCATCCCTAAGTTCTCCAACAAGATTCAAGCCAAAAACACCAAAATCACACAAAGAGTCCATATCTCACATTAAGCACACTCAAGGACCTAATGAAGAACATAGAAGGAAAGTGTGAAATATAAAGTTCCCCTTACCTCAATCTTCAGAAATTGAAGTCAGTAAATCGTTCGTCTGCAAAACTAAGCTCGCTCCCTTGCTTGGATGATGATCCTTCTCCTTTAGCTCATTGTTTTTTTCTCTCTTTTCCCTTTCCTATTGCATCCGTGAAGTGAGATGTGAGAAATGAGAGAAAAGTCTCATTTTTGCCTTAAATAGGCCAAGCAACAGAACAAGAGAGTCGTGCTCTCACTTTGGTCACCTAAGTGACTCACTGTTCACTTGATCAGTTAAGAACGCTTAAATTTTACCAAACCAAGTTTCCTAACTTCCAACAAGCTTAAAATAAATCTCAAGATTCATTAAAAATCTTATTTCACTATTTTCACATTTTTTTCATATCTGCTGGGGGTCAATCTAACACTAAAACACATAACCAGTATGTTTAAAAATGTCAAACTAACTCTGATTAATCTCAAACTTTAACCACATTTACTTTCACACATTTGTGACCTAGAAATAAGTTCTCCACACTTATTTCCATTAACTAAGCAGTTTAAATCAAAATCAAGGTTAAAAATAGTTATATTCCATATAGTGCTACAGCAAATTGACTAAACGTGTTCAAACGGTCACAAAAATTCACAGACATGACAAACTAGTGTTAGGCTATTTCCATAACCATATAGAAGTCTATCATGTTTATCTAGGGTGTTACAGGTCTCATTAGAAAGCTAATATATAGAGCTACTTAGAGTAAAATTCCATGAGTTTTTTAGTTATCTAGTTTGCTACTAATTCTATCTCAAAGACAAGCTAGTTTTTATAGAGTTGGATTCTAATAGCTTGTATTCTAGGCTGCATAACTTGAGTTATAGAGATCTATTTAACCTGAAATCAAGGGCATCTCCAAGCTAAGAGTTAACTACTTTTAGAATAGAAAACTCAGGAATTTAAGATGTTAATAGAAAACTAAAATTCATCTTAAACAGAATGAATGTAATAGTAGAATGGAATTTTGTTAACATACTTTTTAAGCAGCATAATTTGGGTTGTATTCATTCGTTTGACTTAATTAGAATAACCTTTGAAAGTTAAGATATAATCATTTTTTCATGATAAAATATTAGGATTTTACGAGATTGCTAGGGATTCAATTTCCATCAAAATATGATCTGGTCTGTATTAGAATTCTATCATATAAGTATCTTAATCTAGTTCTAAAACTTGTTAATTAAATATATAAGTTTATGCAGGTATGATATTATTACATTACAAGTCATTAAAGAGACCTATTCCCATACTGCATTACTAATAAAAGTAGTGTTCTCAAAGAGAAATTCAAAACATAGATTTACAAGAGCTTATATCAAAATCAACACTAATATGACGACAAATCTTTTTACTACTCATTCCAGCCTTGAAACATCCTTCCCTGTAAGGTAAACACTTCCATAATGAGGTTGAACATTAGCATGTAAATGAACATAATACCAAGTAATTACATACTTTGTATCCATATAATTCATGATAATAAAATCATCATTTATCGACTACATAATCTTTCATTTCCATAATCAACCCGAGCAACCCAAAGGTGCAATTTTGGCCAGACTAGGATAGGCACTCTAATCAGAGTGTTCCCTCATCCTCTATCTACATGAGCCCATATATACTAACTGAAATTTTGGAAACTACACAAGAATTCACATAGATGCATCATTCAACAAGTTCATAAATCAATATAACTATAGACAATTATCAAGGGATTATACTTATCTATATTCCTCTCTATACAAAACTTCAATAGATTATAAAGAAAATTGTCCTATGTCCTCCCATAGCCATTGCAGTCTCCAATTTGTAGTTCCTACAATCCTTGGATTAGAGAGTTTATTTCTTCCAAAGCTTTGTTCTGGTCATCTCACTCAATAACTAGTTCTATCCTGAACATGCAAAGTTCTCCACCATTCTTTCTCCTCATTGCATTTTTTTTTCCTTCCTTTAGATTTTTGTAATAGAACTTATAATGAAAAATGTAAATAGTTTGCTTATTGTTTGGTAGGTGATGACTAATGTGTATATAAAATACACAAATCTTGTACTTGATTTTATATGAATTGAGAAGAATATTGTGAGAATTTATACCACTTTAGTTACATGTTTATGAGGTCATCCTTGGTAATTTGAGTTTGTCCTATCTCTATAATTTTAGGTTAAAAGGGATGTTTTGGTGGGATTCTTTGAAAACTTGGTTCAATCAATTGCAATGGAGTTGAGCTCAAGAAGAAGATTGCCTTGATTTGTGAAGTTATTGACCATTACATGTTAAAATAGACATAACTTGAGCTGCGTAGGTTGAAATGTAACACCCACCGTAGGGTATCACATTTAAGACTAATTCCATTAGAACTTACCCAAGTTGTAAAAGAATTAATATTGTAAAAAGGTCAAATTTAAAATTTCATTTGTGGAATAAAATAAAATAAAATAAACTGAATTAAAACATTCTTGACCCGGAGCAAATCATCCACAAAGATCAAAAACAGTCTCGGAATAGTCAAAATAATTTTTATATAACACAGAAAGCTTAAAACAGTAAAATTCAACTATTACTATAAAATAGCCCAAAACTTGGGATGTTACAACTCTCCCCCTCTAAAAAGAATTTCGTCCCCGAAAATTCATCATACATTAAAACAGTTGAGGATACTGCTCCCTCATTTTCTCCTCCATTTCCCAAGTAGCATCTCCGGTAGTCTCATTCCAAATTACCTTCACTAACGGAATCGCTTTACCTCTAAGTTGTTTTACCCTATTGTCTTCAATCTTAACAGGAAGTGCCTCATACGTCAAATTTTCTTTCAATTGCACTTCGTTGGGTTGTATGACATGTGAAGGATCAGGAATATATTTTTTCAACTGAGACACATGCAAGACATTATGGAGATTGGAAAGAAAAGGCGGTAAGGCTATTTGATATGCAACTAGACCTATCCGATAAAGAATTTGATAAGGCCCAATGAATTTTGGAGTGAGTTTTCTGGACTTTATAACTCTGCCAACACCAGTCATAGGTGTTACTCGTAAACACACATGCTCACCTTCCTCAAATTCAAGACGTCTTCTTCGTTTATCAGCATAGCTTTTCTGTCTGCTCTGAGTTGCCCGCATCTTCTCTTGAATCATCTTTACCTTTTCTGTAGTTTGCTGCACCATTTCGGGTCCGACGGTCATACTTTCCCCATCTTGATACCAACACAAAGGTGTTCGGCATCGTCATCCATAAAGAGCCTTATAGGGTTCCATCCCTATGCTTGAGTGGAAATTGTTGTTATAGGTAAATTCTACTAAAGGTGATAATTCATCCCAACTCCCTCATTGTTCTAACACACAAGCTCTCAACAAATCTTCTAGAGATTGTAGAGTTCTCTCTGTTTGCCCATTTGTCTAAGGATGATAAGCCGAACTCAAACGTAGTTTAGTCCTCATTGCCTCATGTAAGCTCTGCCAGAACCTTGATGTAAATCTCAGATCCCTGTCGGATATGATACTAGCAGGTACTCCGTGGAGTCGAACTATTTCACCAATGTACAACTGTGTTAACTTCTCCATTGGATACTTGATATTGATAAGTAAGAAGTGAGCAGATTTTGTAAGTCGATTAACAATAACCCAAATAGAATCATAACCTTTCCTAATCTTTGGCAATGCTGTAACCAAATCCATTGCAATATTGTCCCATTATTCTGGAATAGTAAGAGGCTGCAATATGTCTGTCGATCTCTGGTGCTCAACCTTTGCTTTCTGGCATACTAGACAAGATGCCACGTATTCAGCTACATCTTTCTTCATCCTAGGCCACCAAAATAAACGTTTCAGATCTTGATACATCTTGATCATCCCAGGATGTATACTCAATCTACTAGTATGAGCTTCACCAAGAATTACTTTCTTAAGATCGAGATCATCGAGTATACAAATCCTGCCCTTGAACCTTAAAACCCCATTAGATCCTTCCTCAACAGTCGCCTTATGACCTTTCTTCAAAAATTCTCTCTCATTCTGCAAAAACTCATCATCTTCTTATTTTTCACTAATTTCTTCCAACAAATCATTCAAAATAGTAACCTTATTCAAACGCATCCTTCCAGGTGTCAATTTCACTGACAACCACATATCTCTAAATTATTCAATCAATTTTTCCTCTTCAACCATCATAGCAGAAACACTAAGCATTTTTCAACTCAAGGCATCTGCTACAACGTTTGCTTTCCCAAGGTGATACTGGAGTTGAAAATCATAATCCTTTAAGAATTCTAACCACCTTCTCTGCCTCATGTTTAATTCTTTTTGGTCGAACAAGTACTTTAAACTTTTGTGGTCACTGAAGACATTGAACATAGCTCCATACAAAAAATGTCTCCAAATCTTCAATGCAAAAACAACTGCGGCCAACTCCAAATCATGTGTTGGATAATTCCTTTCATGAACCTTCAATTGTCTAGAAGCATAAACTACAACGTTTCTATTTTGCATCAATATGTATCCTAACCTTTGATACGAAGCATCGCAATACACCTCAAATGACTCATTTGGATTCGGTAGGATTAGCACTGGCACAGTAGTCAACTTCTTCTTCAACTCTTCGAAACTTTCTTCACACTTATCCTTCCAATTAAAAGCTTGGTTCTTCTTTGTAAGTTGCATAAGAGGTCTGGCGATCTTGGAAAAACCTTCAATAAATCTTCGATAATATCCAGCTAATCCAATAAAACTCTAGATCTCCGTCACAGTCTTTAGTCTTTCCCATTGAAGAACCGTCTCCACTTTAGCTGGATCCACTGCAATTCCATCTTTAGAAATTACATGACCCAGAAATTGAACTTCATCCAACCAAAACTCACATTTTGATAATTTTGCGTACAGCTTTTTCCCTTTCAAAATCTAAAGAACTATACTGAGATGTTTAGCATGCTCTTCCTGACTTTAAGAGTAGATCAGAATGTCATCGATAAAAATAATGACAAACTGGTCTAGGTATGGACGAAAGATCCTATTCATGTAATCCATGAATATGGAAGGAGCATTCGTCACACCGAATAGCATTACGAGATATTCATAATGACCATAACGCGTCCTAAAAGTTGTTTTAGGTACATCTTCTACCTTAACACGAATCTGGTGATATCCTGATCGCAGATCTATCTTTGAAAAGACAGCTGCCCCCTTTAATTGGTCCATTAAATCATCGATCCTTAGTAGTGGATAGTTGTTCTTTATCATGACCTTGTTCAGTTAGTGGTAGTCGACACATAACCATGAAGTTCCATCTTTCTTCTTGACTAACAAAACTGGAACCCCCCAGGGTGAAACACTAGGTCTCACAAATTGCTTTTCCAATAACTCCTCTAACTGCTTTTTCAACTCTACTAACTCCAATGGTGACATACGATATAGCGCAATTGATATGGGACCCGCACCTGGTACAAGATCGATAGAAAACTCTATCTCTCTTTCTGGTGGTAATCCAGGTACCTCATCAGGGAAAACCTCAGGAAACTCATTCATGACAGAAATAGCGTTCACATTCTTCTCACTCTTAACTTCTAAAGAAGATAGCAGCATGTATCCTTGAGCTCTATCCTTCAATAAAGATTTCACTCATTTAGCAGTTACAAATCCAGAAACCTCATCAGGAAAAACTAAGGTCTTTCTAGAACAGTCTAATAGGATATGGTTAGAAGATAACCAATCCATTCCTAAGATTATATCGATATCAATAAAAGGTAAACAAATCAAATTAACAAAGAAGACTCAATTTTTAATAGTAATAGAACAATTCAAGCATATTTTTGTAGTACTAACTGGTTTGGCAGTAGGAGTGGAAACAATCAATTGGAAATTTAAAGAAGACACTAGTAACCCCAAACGATCCGCACAGTCATATGCAATGAATGAATGAGTTGCACCTGAATCATATAGTACAGTTAAAAGATTACCTGAGATGACACCTTCTCCCTGAATAAGATTTTCAGATTGGGAGGCCTCAGCTCCACTCATTGTATAAACTCTTCCTCTAGCTTGTGGCTTCACAGCTCGAACATTGCTCACCGAAGGCTCCATCTCCGCTTGATCACAATCTTTAGAGATGTGACTAGGCTTTCCACATCTGAAGCAGATTATACCTCTAATTGAACAATCTCTTGTCAGGTGACCCTTTTCGCACTTCAAGCATCTTGCTGGCGGTGCTGCATTCTGATTAAATCGATTTCCACTTAGACCAGCTCCATGAGGTTGCTGATGTTGTTGTTGCGGCTGACTTCCCGAAGGTCAAGAATACGGCTTTCGTTGAAATCGGTTGCTGTTGTTGTTGCCTCCTCTTTGGAACCTATTCGGTCCAAAGTTGCGGTTTTGGGTATCTCTGGATGCCTCCAAGGCTTCTAGCCTACAACACATGTCCATCAATGTCGAAAATTGATTTGCACACATTTATATCACTCCTTTTCTTCAGCTCAAAACGTAGTCCTTCTTCAAACTTACGGCACTTCCAGACTTTATTCGGCTGGATCTGAAGGTACTGTGAGAACTTAGACAAGCTCTTAAACTTCGCAGCATAGTCGCTCACCATCATACCACCTTGGCGTAAACTTAAAAATTCCATTTCCTTCGCGTGCCTCGCACTTTCAGGAAAGTACTTTTCAAGAAACACCTCACAAAAATAGCTCCTAAGTAATTACTGTCCCTTCAGCTATTAGTGCCCTTCGAGTGGCTTTCCACCAGTTCTCACTATCAGCCTTCAGCATAAAAGTAGCGTACATCACTCATCAATCATCGTTACATCCTATTGCCTCGAAAATCTTCTCTAAGTCTTGGATCCATAGCTCTGCTTTCTCGGGGTCAAATTCGCCTCTAAAGTGTGGCGGATTATACCTATGGAATTCTGACTAATGCTGAACCTCTGCATTTGCCTCTTGTTATTACATAGCCCGTTGATTCTGTTGTGCCATCACATCAACCATTCTCTGCATTGCTTCCACCGCAGCAATCATAGGGTTGTTGTCACGTTCCATATTTACGCGTGCACCTCTACCTCGAGACATATTCTTCTTCACAAACAATCACACAAATTCCAATGAAAGTCAGATTTCATCCATTGAAAATCAAACTTAGAGAATCACACAACACAAGCCAAAACAGACCTAACCACAAAAACCCAAAAGACTCTAACTGGGAGCTCTAATACCAACTAATATAACACCCACCGTAGGGTATCACATTTAAGACTAATCCCATTGGAACTTACCCAAGTTGTAAAAGAATTAATCTTGTAAAAAGGTCAAATTTAAAATTTTGTTTGCGGAATAAAATAAAATAAAACAAACTAAATTAAAATATTAGTAGAACTCATGATAAACATATCAAATTATATATATACATATGCTACAACTTTATTCTTAAATAATTTATATAGGTACAAACCAATCCAAAAAGTAAAGTATATATTTCTTCAAAAACAAAGTAAAGACATAAAACTAAACAACACTCTAACTAAACCCTAGCAGACCTAAGGATTTGGTTCCTCGGAAGAATCCTCCTCCTCATCATCCTCACCATCCCCAACACAGTCAACATAAGCCCCAGGTGGAGACAGTTGTCTCATGGGAGCTCTAGTAGAAGACACTACTGTATCCTCTTGTGGCATATAAAAAGACACATTACCACCCCAAAGCTCACGTATAGGTATTGTGAACTCTAGACGCACTGCTGCATGTTGTGTCAACACAGGGACACCATCTTGGTTCCCACTCAGAGTCATAGTTAGATCTCCCGTGTATACAAAACGTTCATTATTAAAATTAAATCTCCATGCATCAGTTCCCCCATGGAACTGTACCCTCACAAAACCTAGGATTTGTCATCTAGCCGACATAACTACTAATAAACAGATAAACATATACTGATGATACACAGAATAGTTCGCCTCCTCGTTTCCTTGATCTTCAATAAACACATACAATAAAGTAGACATAGTATAACAAAGAGGTGAGATCCCCTACATCAATACTAGTATGACAGTAAAGGAAATGATAACAGACAAGCAATAAATAATATCATAACTGTAAATCATGTTATCATAGAGCAGATAGTAAAATTAGTAAGCATAAATAACCAATCAATATGCTGACCAACTATGCATGTGTACTACGACCAAATCCTACTCCATGGAGCTAAACACAGTTCGGAGAGAAGATCTAGAAGACATGTCCGTCACTAGGCTGTCGTGGCCAAAAGTTCTATATTTTATCAATTTTGTCAACAGTGCACATCAGGCATTGGACAAGACACTCTTTACAAGATCACGATATAGGACAGTGTCTCGGTCCGGATCATCGGTGTGTTTGCATCGGTCTACCCCACAGACAAAAGAACTACCAACCATCTATTGTGAAGTACCCACACCCCAATGCCCCCAAGGTCAACAAGTGACCTACACTTGTCTACTCGCACCCGCACTTAAGTGTATTTCATCTCCTAGACATACAACCTTGACCAATCAAGCAAATATGCTTATCTATGCATGATATATGTTTTACCACAACTAGGCCCACCACAACTGCCCGACAGTAAATTACTATTTACGCTTAATCGCGTAGCGATATTATTACATTTTTTTTAAAAATCGTAGAACATTTTTCTTACGTTTTCAAATCGTGTAAGGATTTCTCAAAATCGCGTAAATATTTTATTGCGTTTTCTTAATCGCGTAGCCTAAAACTACTATTTTTGAGTCGCGTAAATATTTTTTAACGTATTTTTAACCACGTAAAATATTTGTAACATATTCAAACCAAAAATAATATTTTTCTTAACAACTTAACTTTTATTTCTATTATTTGCATAATGGTCCCTCATTTAAACAATATTTACCTAATAGTCCTTGTTTAAATAATATTTGCAATATAGTCCCTCTAAAAATCAATATTTCTACTATTTCCCAAAATGTTGTAGTTCTTTGTTTTAATTAGGACCTTACAGCTCAAAACTTCCCAACGCGCTTCAAAACCCATAGGGTGAGCTATACGTCAGTAAGTTTCAAGTACTCGCATTTATTTTACTACATAGCTTAGTATGTTAATTTTATTTCTAAAAATAAAGTTACTTTCCTTTTAAATTTCCAAATTTACCAAAATGATTTCTTATGGAAAACCTTGTAAAATCTTCTAATCTATTTTCTTGTCACAAAAACCCTTAATCCTCATTTTAAAACCATAATTTAGGACTCTTGGTCCTTGCCAATGTGGTGAGGCCGTGTGCCTCTAGCTCTTTGGAGCTCTCATGTAATTTTTTCGACATGTTATTCACATCCTAGTTTACACATGCAATTGCATGCTTCCAAATTTATACATACAAGCATATTATCAATGCTATAAACATATAATCACACATGCAATCATAAATTCAAAATCATAAACACCACAATCACAAGCAAAGAAGCATAAAACAATAAGTGAATAAACCCTTATAGATTTTTCACCACACAAAGAACCATTTCCTCACCACCAACACTTAGTTGATGAGATTAATCTCCCTCTTACCTTAAGGAAGACAAAAATCCTCAAGTTCCCTCCTCCTCTTGATTTTGTGTGACACACAAACAAAGCCCTATAAATCTTAAACAATTCTAAAAGTCACAAACAAAGCTTAAAGACAAGGAACCATGGATTAAACATGATCTAGAAAATCAAAAACTTAACTTTGAACCATAGAATCAAAAGTTTACCTTGAAGGTAGTAAGCTAAAGCTTGGATTTTGAGATACTTGGAGAAGGATTTTCACTAAACTTTCTAAAAGGGAAGTGTTTAGGATATGATTTAAGTTTAGGAAATGTAAAGAAGTAAAATTATAGAAGATAGGAAGTGGGATTTATGGGTGTTGGTCGAAACTCCAAAGAAGGAAAAAGGAGATGAAAAGTTCTTGTGTTCTTGAGAGTTTGGAGAGAAAAGATGAATGCTTAGCTTTTAGGTGAGAGAAAATGTAAATGGATAGTAACAAGTGAGTGTGTGCAGCCATGAGGTAGTGTAGGAAAATAGGAGATTAATTGTGATATTAAAATATCACATTTGTGTTCACATGGAAGATCACATGGCCTGTGTTATCACATGGTCACCTAATGGTCATAAAAGACCATTCAAGAAGGCTTGAGAACCTCATTGGCCGTGGGACTCCATTGGGAAAGCTAACCAAGTTTGTTTTTAACTTAGTTCTAGTTACACTCCAAGCAATTTAACAACTAACTAGATTAGGTTTTCTAGTTACATGATTTTCATCTAGTTATATAGCTAACTAATTAAATAGGTCATTGCATATGTCATGGCTTCTAGATGTAATTAAGATATTTAACTAGTAACTAGATCCTAACTAATTAGTAACTAGGTTAGCTCACTTAGTTTCTTAATTAGGCAATTTAGGTAACTAAATTAGGTTTATTTAGTTACTTTTGTAACTAGTCAAGCCATTATTATTGACTAAATCCTAACCATTAAAACTAACTTCATCTCCTAACCATTGATTTAATCTAAGGTAGATATCATAAGTTGCTTTATCAAGATTGTTCTCATACCATTGATCAGATCAATGGTAATGATCAAAGGCTTCTTAAATCAAGTTTTTCATCCAATGGTCCACAGTAAAGTCTATGCCACTATTTTTGACCAATTCTCATTGGTTAGAAAAGTCCAACCATCATTTTTGACTGATTTCTATTGGTTCATTTTAATTCAGGTTACAGAAAATATTCTAACACATTTTCTGTCAGATAAATTATACCGGGTCCAAAATTTATAGCAGAAGCTGCTATAAATAAAACAGCGGATAATTTTTTGAGAAATATTTTTATTTTACAGTTAAATCCTAAAAATTAAAAGATTTATTTCTGTGTCTCTCATATTCGAGTTTAATAAGATCCCCCGTCTCCGAATAAATCAAATAAGATTTTCTCCGGCCCGAAAATTATTATTTTCCTGACCCAGAGCAAATCTTCCACAAAGATCAAAAACAGTCTCGAAACAGTCAAAATAATTTTTATATAACACAGAAAGCTTAAAACAGTGAAATTCAACTATTACTATAAAATAGCCCAAAACTTGGGATGTTACATGAAACGAGGTAATTCTAGTGACATTGGAAAGGTAAAAGGGAGAGTTACAACCTTCATGAAGATCACGAAGGTCAAATCGTGCTCCAGAGGGCCACACTCTACACTGCCCGGTGGAATTGGAAAACCACACACCCCCTGATGTGTTAGGACCTTGTTGAAGCACCAAGTCAGTGTGCCACATGCCCTCTATGTGGAGGCCTAAGCCGCATGAAAGGGTGTGTGAGATGCTATTTTGAAGGTTTTCAACCCTTATCAACTTGGAAACTTGAATCAAGGGCAATTTAGGCATCCTAAGTCCTAATACAAGCCAAATAGGGATTTACTTGGGGACCAATTAAGAAAATTAGTTTTCCTAAAATTTGGTTTCCTAAATCCAATCATATATTTTCTTCACTTGGAAGCTAATTAAGGAATAACTTGGGGACCAATTAATGAGATAGAGTGTAAGATACACACCTATTAGGGTAAATCTCCTATAAATAGAGCAAGAATTGAGAGATTGGAGAGCTTATGACCAAGGATTGAAGGCAAAGGTTTGAAGACAAGTTCAAGGAGAAAGGGGATAATCTTTGAAGACATCTAATTTCTTTTCTACTTCTTCTTCCTCTTCCTTTTTGCTTTATATTTTCTTAGATAGAATCATTATTGTCTCTTCATCTGTTGTTCTTGTTTGTGTAACAATGGTCATGTGTGGCTAATTTTTAAATTCTAGGATTAGGATGTAACTCTTTAGCATTATATGTTGAATACTTGACTTGATTCTTTATTAATGAAAATTATTGTTCTTGATTCTTTCTTAGTATGCTTAATGCTTGTGGTGTGTTACACGCATATTGACATGAAACCTAAACATTAGGAGAATGATCAAGAAATGAAATTTAATTGCTTAATAATCTAATAATTGAACTTAAGAATTGAGACTTAGAGATAGGCTTGAATCCTTCAAGGAGCAAAATAATTGTCATTGAACTTAATGAGTTTTAGCTTAATTAGTTGCCATGAAAATGGGATTAATAGGGTTTTAACACATAATATTTTTTCTTTTCTTTTAGTCCTTTTGTTTGCTATCTTTCTTTAATGCGTTCATTTTTCATTAAGAAATAAAGTGTATCCTCTAAGATCATTTTAATTCAAGTACTATGAAAAAAAATAGATCAATATGAGATTGCTTTTTAAGATAATTAAAGAAACCAAGAGAATTTGATGTATAGTAGCTTAGGATTGTGTTAGCGGAGGATTTGTTCATGATTGTTATGCATGTTTAACTTAGGGCATTTTGTCTTTTTTTCCCTTGCATGATTCCATTAAACCTTTAATTGGGTTTGTGTGTGCTTAGAGAAGGACTATGTGTGCAAATGTGAATATCTAATAATCTTACCAGTCCTAGAATAATTCCCATACACTTTTCAAGGTGAAATCCTAGTGTACACTTAAAAGGAAATTATTTAGGCATTCTTTTTCTTTTACCCCATCATGGCCTTAGACCACCATATCCTACATTATCCCTTGATAAACACTTTGGGCTTATTATCATCTTATTTTCTTTCATTTACCCAAATTCTACCTTCACCTCCTTAGCCCAAACGCTTTACCTACTCTTGGTGAGAATGGATTGAGTGTAAGTAAGAGGTTCATTAGGAAAATATAGAATAACAAATGATGATGAAGAATGGGAAAAAAGAAGAAGGAAAAAATAGTAAAAAAATAAAGACATTATTCACCCCAAAATGTTGCAAAGAAATAAGTTTAGGGGTGAAATTATTTAATAGCCTAGCAAGGATGAGAGCTTGAGATGTGTAGGTTAGGTGTACAGTCAAAAGCTCAAATCTATGTGAAGTTGTTCTTGATTGAAAAAAAAACAAAGAAAAAGAAATAAAAAAGTGATGAATGAGGAAAATGAAAAGCTTGCTAGCATTAAGTATCTCCCTTGATTTGAATTGCATGAGAATTCTTAGTAAGTTTTGAATCTTCACATTATGATACTCTTTTGTTTGATTTTCTTTTTTAGTCCTTCTTTTCACTTAGCCAACACCCTTGACCACATTACAACCCTTATAAATACCTTTTGATCATTTGAAGGTGTGCACTACATTAGTGGAAATAGGGGTAGTGGTTTTGCCCATAGGACTTGGGACATTCATACTTCCATTCATAGGTGATTGAGGTATTGATGATTGCTTAGTTCGCATTATCTTATTTGGGTGCAAATAGAGTTATGAGATTGTTTGTGAGAGTATATCTTTGTTGATTAACTTTTGCCCTTTGTTGAATATGTATGCATGAGTGGATATTTTGACTTTGTGGCACCTTAATAAGCTATTCATGAATTAAGTTTCTTAAAGTTTCTTAGAAAGTCTTGATTCGCAATCACCATCTTCTTTAAAATAAAAAGAATAGCCTTCTTTTAAAGATCTTTCATTGCTTATAGATAAGAAATCATTCAAATTTGGGGGTAATTGATATGTAGATAAAATACACACATCTTGTGCATAACTTGATATGAATTGAGAATAATATTATAAGAATTTATGTCACTCTAATTGCATATTTATAAGATCATTTGGTGATTTAGGTTTATCCTTTCTCAATGATTTTAGGTCCAAAGCGGTGCTTTGACATGGTTTTATGAAGACTTGGTTGAATCAACTGCAAGGGAGTTGAGCTTGGGAAGAAGATCACCATAATTTGCAAAGTTATCGACCTTTGTGTGGTAAAAAAGACATAACTTGAGCTACGGAGGTCGAAATGAGGTGATTCCAATGACTTGCTAAATGAGAGATACAATTTCATGAAGTCCATGATGGCCAAATCATGCTCCAGAGATCCATATGCCCCCTCCCTTGTGTGAACTAGAAAACCACATACCTCAGGTGTGTCAAGACCTTGCTAAAGCACCAAATTAGTGTGCCACACTCCCCCGCCCCCCACCGATGGTGTGGATGCCCAGGCCATATGGGATGGGGTGTGTAAGGCACTGTTTTGAAGGTTTTTGACCCTTATCAACTTGGAAACTTAAGTCAATAGCAATTTAAGCATCCTAAGCCCTAATATAAGCCAAATATGGATTTACTTGGGGACTACTTAAGGAGATTAACTTTCCTAAATTTGATTTTCTAAATCTGATCATATCTTTTCTTTACTTAGGTACTAATTAAGGAATTACTTGGGGACTAATTAAGGAGATTGAGTGCAAGATATACATTTATTAGGGTAAATCTCCAATAAATAGAGCAAGGATTTAGAGATTAGAGAGCTTATCACTAAGGATTGAAGGCAAGGGTTTGAAGACAAGTTCAAGGAGAAAGGAAGCAATCTTTGAAGACATCTAATTTCTTTTAAATGAGGCGATCTTTGAAGACATCTAAATTATTTTCTACTTCTTCTTCTTCTTCCTTTTTGTTTCCTATTTTCTTAGATAAAATCATGATTGTCTCTTCATCTATTATTCTTGTTTGTGTTATAATCTCCATGTGTGGCTAATTTTCTAATTTCTAAGATTTAGATGTAACTCTTTACTCTTCTATGTCTAATACTTGACTTGATTCTTTGTTAATTAAAATTATTGTTCTTAATTCATTCTTAGTGTGCTTAATGCTTATAGTATGTTGCATGTCATATTTACATGATCTTAGGCATTAGTTGAAGGATTGAGATGAAATCTAATTGCTTGATAATCTAAGAATTAAACTTAGGAATTGAGACCTAGAGATATGCTTGAATCCTTCGAGGAGCAAAATGGTTGTCAATGAACTTAATGAGTTTTAACTTAATTAATTACTATGAGAATGAGATTAATGGGGTTTTAACACGTTTTTAGAGTCAAGAGATTGGACTTCAGATAATTTAGGACAAACTGCCTTCAAAAACATAATTAGTCATTTGTAAAGATAGAGTTGATATTCATTCTAGTGGGTATTATAGTCAACTCCTAATCGTAGGCCTTTAATACTTGATTAAATTCTAGTTCTCTTAGATTTGTTTACTTTGTTGATTAATTTCTTGTCTTGTTTAAAATTTTATCTTCATTATCACTTTTGATTGCTTAGATAATTGATATTGTCATAAGAGTTAGTAATCATATTAATTCTCATGGGAATGATTTTATTTTACTACTTAAACTATTCGTGCGCTTGCAGAAAGGTCACATCATCAGCCCTCAAGCTAGCCACTCATCCAATTTGGGTGTCTTAAGTATAGTGTTTACTAATATGGTGGTGTTTGGGTGTCGATGCTTAAGCTAGCCGCTCATCCAAGTTAGGTGTCTTATGTATAGTGTTACTAATATGGTGGTGTTTAGGTGTCGACACTTTAGCTAGCCACTCATGCAAGTTAGGTGTCTTGTAAATAAATCTCTAACTAAATGTGAAGTGGTAAAATAACTATGTTTCTCGTAAGTGTTTTGAAGGGAAAAGTCCAATTTATCCCCTCCAACATAAGGTCATATGTACTTTGATTCTCAAACTTTAAAAACATGCAATGTTATTCGTAAACTTTCTAACTTATGCATTTTAGTCCTTTAGTTTGATTTTTTGTCAAACTCTAATGAAAATTGTCATACTAAAATCATGAGACCATTTTTTGTACCAAATTTCTTGATGAGAAAAGTTCAATTTACCCCTTCCAACTTATCGTCATTTGCACTTTGATCCTGAAACTTTAAAAATATTATTTCAACTGTTAGAGTTTGACGAAAAATCAAGTAGAAGGATGAAAACACAAACACTAAAAAGTTTAGGAATCGTGTAGCACATTTTTGAAGTTTGAAGACCAAAATGTACATGACCCTAAATTAAGGGGGTAAATTAGACTTTTTCCTTTTATGAATTAAAACTAATAGATTTATAAAATAATCATTTTCCTTTATTTTTATCCTATTAAAGTTTATAAATCCTTATTCCACTAGTAACTAGTAAATAATGCTCTTAATTACTATCTTGCTTAAGTATTTAACAACTAGTGAGGTAATTACATCATTATCGTAGTCTTATTTAGAAGCTCTACATAGACATCATTAGAGAAGATATTCAAGAGAAATTCTTATACCTTAGTGTCTTCTCATTCTAAACAAAAAAGAAGTGATTAGTAGAAAGCATAACAAGTAGACCTGTATACAACTATACTAAGTCATTTATTAAATTTAAAGTGTGCATTATCATGTTAATCATGTACGTAACTGTAACTCTAACAGAATGCATTCATGTATGTGTGTAGGAGTGTTAAGAACACACTCTCTATCACACTCCTTTTAACACACTATCTTCTATTGGGTCACTTTACACACTAAAATAATATTTAAACTTGATTACATGTCACTCAAAGTTAATTACACGCTAATCGAGTTGATTACATGCTAATCAAGGTTGAATGTTATTTTAGTGTATGATGTGGCCCAATAGAAAATAGTATGTTCAAAGGAGTATGATAGAGAGAGTGTTCCTAACATTATCCATATATGTATATATACATATATATAGAGAAGGGAGAAGGAAGGGGAAAAGATCAATTTATACTGATGTAAGACTAAATTGATACTCTTATAACACCCAATAACTTTTTTATAATTATTTTTTTATCAATCCAACTGCTTAATTATAACTATTGATCATCTTGATCATTTGTTTCAAATTTTAAAAAATTTGAACATCAATAAGAATATAATCAAATAACTCTTATTTTCATTTTTTTTTTTTAGTACATGCTTGTTTCATATATTTTAAAAGTATATATTACATTAATCTTGATGTATATCAATGAAGAACTAAATAATTTCATATTAATGTGAAGCTTTATATATATGATCTACATTATAGGAGTTTTCAATCCAACATGATTTTGCGAAAAACTTATCTAATAAAATGTTATTCAATAGTGTAAGAATGTCATGTCTTAAACTAGTGTCAATTGATCCTTGCTCATATATATATATATTATGTATGTATGTATGTATGTATCCTAGGTGAGGGATGTTACATGAATTGTTCATAAACCAAGTCATATATTCTATGCTTGCAATAGTTGGCCCTCAGTGCTAGTGGTGTAAACGAGTCGAGTCGAGTCGAGTCAAGTACTTGAAACTCAGGCTTAACTTGTGAAAAAAGGGAAAAAAAAAAAAAAGATGTTGCTTAAGCTTGACTCTTTTATTTAAACAAGCCAAGTTTAAAAGGTTGAGCTTGACTTGCTTAAAAATATGAAGCTTGAGCTCAACTTTTTTTAGCTCATTTATAGGTTGATAATTCATTTCCCTTTATCATACCTCTCCTTGAAGTATATTTTAAGTTTATTAATTTAGTATTTAGTAAACATCTTTATGCTAGAAAATGAGGTAAAAATAGGAAGAGAATAAAAGACTCTATATAGAGCTAAAATTTACTAAGTAATTGCAATATATAAATTATCCTTATCTATACTTTTTCATATCTAAAATTACACTATATATTTTGTCATTGAATACACACACACACATAAGCTATTCGTGAGCTTTTAATGTCAAGTTTTAAAAACTTAAGCTTGACTCATTATATAATCAAGCTCAAATTCATGCTTTTGAGCTTGTTGGTTTATTTAAATAAACGAGCATAAGCCATTCGCAAGCTTTTAATATCAAGTTTTTAAAGCTTGAGCTTGGCTCATTTACAACTCAAATTCATGCTTTTTTTTGACCTTTTTTTTTAGTTAAAAAAATGAGTTTGATTGAGCATTTAACGAGTCAAGCTTAAATAGTTCACAAATAGCTCAACTTATGTACACCCTTACTCAGTGTTTGGTCCTTGCAGGACTTTGTCTTAATGATTCCTCAAATATGGCTTCCATTCTGCGTGCTTTTCGGACCAATTAGTGTAATGATTACAACACATGTCAACCTTGTGCACATCGTCAAGATCAACCGATGGCTATGGAATACCTTGCTCTTCGAACCAACATGGTCATTTGATTGGAGCCAATATCAACCACAACAAGATGTACAATATTAGCAAGATCCAGAGCCACAACCACTTAGACCTCCTATGCCTAAATCTCCTATTAGAGGCATTCAAATAAATGTTGCAATGTTGAGTTCATTCAGTGCTAGACTGAGTACTAGTGCTTATTCTCCAACTAGTCTTCACCGAGAATATGTTGGCAATTTCAGTGAAAATGAAGATTGAGATGAATTGGGGTTTAGATATGATAGAAATGATTTTGATACGGATGTGCTAATGACCCCCAATCAACTGTTGGCGACAACATTTCTCTTCCTTCTTACAAGCCCCCATCTCATATGTATACTCAATTTGGAGGCAATGCACAAGAAAGAATTTCTAGAATATGCTCATACATTAAGCAACCCTATCGGTTGGGGTGCATCTATTGTAGATCTATCTATTAGGATGCAATTTCAAACTAATGAGGTCATGTTGTATGCAATCAAGCACTACCATATACATCATTCGATAAATTACAAAGTTTTAGGTTGGAACTAACCAAGTTTGCTACTAAGTGTAAGTTTAATTGCTAGGGTGCAATTGGAGCATAAAAATAACATTATTGAAGAAAAAGTAAATATGGGAAATTAGAAAACTAAATGATTGTCATATATGCTCATCGGCAATGATTTCTCAAGATCATTGAAAATTAGATTCAAACATGATTATTATGCGCTTTTTGCCCTTAATTTAAGCAAATCCATCCATTTCAGTTTCAGCTTTGATGGCTCAGATATGAAGTTGTTATAAATATATGACCTCCTATAAGAAAGCTTAGATAGCAAAGTAGAGGCAATTGTTTGAGTGTTTGGCAGTTAGGAGCAATTATACAATGATTTGCTTAAATAGTTGTTCACAATGCAACATTTCACTCCTGGCACAAGTGTGACATTACACAACAAGTTAATAAGACTATGGAAACTTAAGCTCTCCCAAGAGTGACTTAATCCAAGTTAATTCTACCATTACTGATGCCATGCTTCTATACTCTACCTCTGTACTAGAACTAGACACCACATGTTGCTTCTTTGAGGTCTAGGAGAATATATCATTGGAGCCAAGATAGACACAGTAGCTAGAAGGTAAATGCTTGTCATCCACATTTGAGCCCCAATTAGCATCACTAAAGGCTCTTAACTTCAAATCAGTAGATGGACTAAGGTGAATTCTAGAGGAAAATATGCCATTAAGATACCTTGGAATCCTTTTGACAAGTTTCTAATAACTGCTCAATGGATTATGAATAAATTGCCATACTTTATTGACACAAAAGGTGATATCAAGTCTTGTTATAGTTGCATATTGTAAGGCACCCACAACAGACCCGTAAAGAGTGGGATTAAGAAATGTAGTGTTGTCAGTGGCTGAAAGTTTAAGGTTACTAAACATAAGCGTGGGCATAAGTTCAGATTCTTCCATATTGGCCTTCATGAGGATATCTTTGATGTATTTGGATTAGGAAAGGTGAACTGCACCATTGGTAGTGGGTTTGGTTTCAATGCCAAGGAAGTAGTGAAATTTTCTTGGATCTTTGATAGCAGACACAGAATTGAGAGTGGTGATCAAGTTGGTAATCTTAGTGGCAGAATTCCCAGTGATAAGTATATCTTTTTCATAGATGAGTATATAGATAATGGAGTGAGGAGTGATCTTAATGAAATGGGAGGTATCAGAGTTCATAAAGAGGAAGCCAAACGTGTGCAGGGTGGTGTTAAGCTTGTCGCTTTTGGGGCCTATTTGAGCTAATAAAGAGCTTTGTGAAGATTCCAAATCAATTGATCATTGCCTTAGGCAAAGCCCTTACATTAAGTCATATAAACTTCATCAATTAAGTCTTCATTCATGAAGGCATTGTTAATGTCAATTTGAAAAAAAAGCTAGAGTAAGAAAAATTCTAACAGTGGTAGGTTTAACCACAGGGCTGAAAGTCTCATCAAAATCAAAGCCCTTTAATGGAACCCGTTGGCCACGAACTTGGCTTTATATTTGTCCATAATTCCATCTAGATTCTACTTCACTTAAAAGACCTATTTGCATCCAATCAAGTTCTTATTGGGTGGTAAAGGCACTAGAGACCAGGTGTGGCTTTTCTACAATGTAGTGTATTCATCAATCATGGCTTGTTGCCATTGAGGATGAGTAAAGTGCTTCCTCAACCAAGGTGAGTTCAATAGTGACAGTATATATTTTGGCTTGCAAATTCTAGATTTAGATCTAGTGGACATGGCATAAGTATGCTGACATGGAGGTAGCTGTGTGGTAACAAGTTGATCTAAGAGTGTAGCTACAAGTTGGTCTATACAGTAGGTTGAGGTGAGGGTGAGGGAAATGAGGTTTGAGGTAGGATGGGTGCAGATTGGTCAAGTGTGTGGGATGGTGGTGTGATTGAGTTTGGGTGAGACTGGGGTGTTGCAGTAGTTGTGTATAATGAGTTGTCCGACCTATCAAAATTATGAAGAACAGTGATAGTGTCCAATTGCATAGTAAATAAGTTATGATCAGCAACACCTAGGGTATTCTATGATGCATGAGATATAGTAAGTAGAATGAGAGGAATTGACACTAAGGATATAAGAGACGGGTTGTGTTGACTAAGACAGAGAAGAACCAACTAAGGTTAGTTTATAAGGGAAAAGATGCTCATCAAGTACAACATTCTTGGATAGGTAAGTTTTTCCATCAAGAGCCAAACACATATAGCTTCTATGATCTAGTGCATAGCCTATAAAGGTACACTGTGTGGATTTATAGTCTCATTTTATTTGTTATAAGGTCTAAGTAGAGGGTAACATGCACAACCAAAGGTTTTGAGAAGTTAGTAATTAGGTTTTTGGTGAAAAAATGCTTCTAAGGTTGAGAGATTGTTAAGAATGGGTGTAGGAAGAAGAATAACAAGAAAAGTTATTGTGGAGAAAGCATCACCCGATAATTTCAATGGTAAAGAGGATACTGCAAGTAAGGTTAGCCCAAATTTTGTGAGATGCATGTGCTTTCTTTCTACACAACCATTCTACACATGTGTATAGGGGCATGTTAATCTATGGTGAATGCCATTAGTTTAGAGGTATTGGGTGAAAGAATCGGACAAATATTCCTTAGCATTGTCAATTTGAAGAGCCTTAAGCTTTCTTCCATATTGTGATTCAGCAACTGCTTTGAATTTCATAAAAGCAATGAATACTTGGGATTTGTGTGTGAGGAGATACATCCAAGTGTATCTTGAACAAGGACCTATACATATTATATAATACCTATCACCATTGGTGGTAGGAATGGGGATGGACCCCAAATGTCTGAATAGGCTAAATCAAGTGGAAAATGATAAGCAATGTGAGATCTTTCACAACAAGAAATTCAGGTTTTAGTGACAATTTTTTCCGAGGGATTTGTACGTGGCCACCGGTAATCTAGGTAATTTCCAGTGAACAAATCCGTTGGAAAATCAAATGTCAAGTAAAAAAGAAACAAAATAAAATAACTTAAGTTTCCGGTGAAATAATCCTTCAAAAAATAAAAATGCCACTGATTTGTTCATTTCCAACAATGAATATAACATTCTCCCTTCATGTCTACTTGTATAGGCTATTTTGGTAGCTATTGTTGTGTTTTTGTCTATTTGTTTGCCTTATATGTGTATGTAGGTAGATAACTTAACGAATAAGTTATCTCATAAGAATAATTATGAAAATTATTTAAAATATGAGATAATTAATAATAAATATGAATTTAGCTAAAATAATTATAAAAAGAGTTATTTATAATTATTAAGTTATAAATTATATTTTTATGAATATTAGAGGTATTAATTAATTACAAAATAGGATAATTAGATATTGATTTGTAGTTTAACTAATTAATTAAGAAGATGATCAACTTAATTAATTAATATGTTTTAGGATATCAAATACGAGTTTATTAACATAATTATGTTAATTATAAATTAAATTAGAATATAATTATATTAAATAAAGGTTGAAATTTGATAAATTCTATTAAAATAAGTAAGTTATCATTAGTATTAAGCCAATAGAAATTCATGCATGAAAGGTAAGCCACTAAACTACATTCTTATTGGTTTACATATTTTTAGAGTTACAATAAGAGTTTTAAATTTTAATGAATATTATAATATATTAAATTACATGAAATAATGTGTTTTTAAGACAAGTAAACGTAATTTTAGCAATTAAGGTTAGTGCATGGAGGTCCTATGCATGGGACTGTTAGAGGTTCAAAATGCAACCCACGAAACTTACGAATTCTAAATTAGGTACTTTGGGGTAGTTACACTCTACCCAGGACCTATTTTCGAGCTCGATAATTTGGGCTCTCAAAAGAACCCTGCTTCGATAACTTAGTGCCTAAGCTATCAAAGCAGTTTGCCATGGCTACCAAGGTAGGAGACACACAGTCTTCAGCCCTCAAAATTGCCCAAAGCCATAGTTTTGGCTTTAAAAACAAAGCAAAACCACCCAACCCCATTCTATCTTCTTCTCCACTGTAAAATCCTCTTTTTAGCATGTTAAACTAGTTTAGTATTACAAAGGTAGCATAACCATTGTTTTACATGTCTGTTTATTTTTGTGACAAATTGAGTTAGTTTAGGCACTTTGTTATAACCCAAAGTGTGAAAAGTAGCTTAAAATGACTCAGATAGTAACATAAATTGCTAAGTTGAGGGAAATAAATTTAGAGAATTTGTTTCTAAGTCACAAATAGGTAGAAGAGGATGTAGTTAAAATTTGAGAATAATCAAAATTAATTTTATATTTTTAAGCATACTGGTTGTGTGTTTTAATGCTAGATTAACTAGTGGCAGATATGAAGAAATAGGTTAATGGTGATACAATAATTTAAATGAATCTTAAGATTTATTCCAAAGTTTTTGGAAGTTAGAAAACTTGATGTAACAAAATCTAAGTGTTCGAAATAGATCAAGATGTATCAGTGAAGTATCTTAAGTGTTTAAGTCATATACGGTTAGCCCCTTATATTGACTTTTATTTTTCCTGATATTTCACTCATTCTCAACTCATTTCACTCACTTCTCTCTCACAAAAACAACAAAGGAAGCAGCAGCAGAGAAACAAGAAAGAAAAAAAGAGAAAGCTAAGTGGGAGGAAGAGGAAAAGAGCAAGAAAGCCAAAGGTAAGGCAAAGCTTGATCATCCACTATCACAAACCACTTGAGGTAGGGGTTCTTAACCTTTAATTCCATTTTTTTCCTTCATCCATCACATGGTTGATAATAGGTCATTTAGATGGAGAAAATGGGTTTGAGATGCAAAAATTTGTTTTCTTTGTTAGTTCTTGTTTTTCATTGGTTGAACTTAGTCATTTTTAGCTTAGTGGAACCAAGGTGATGATCTTTGTCTTTGAAAAAAGTTGGCAGTTCGTTAAGTTGGAACATAGAAAATGGGTTTGTAAGTATGTGATTTTGGTTATTAATCCATGTTTAAGTGATCTAATAAGTTGTATTAGTGCTACAACATTTTTAGAGGTTGTTAGTGGTGTTAGAAATCACATAGAAACTGATTTTTGATGATTGAAAATTGGTTATGTTCCAATGGAATAGTAACCAGAATCTGTTGATTCTGTGTTATGTGACCAGTGCTCAAGCATTGAGAGTCAGGCGACAGGCGCCCACAGTCCAGAGAGTTGATGCTTGTAGCAAAGCATTGGGTGCCCAAGCGCCGATTGCTGAGCGCTTAGGCGCCAACAACAGAACAGAACAAAGCAATGCTCTGCCCAGCCAGCGCCTAGTTTCAGAAATGGCCAAGTCCATTTTATGAACACTTTGAGCTTCTCAACTAATTGGGATCCTTAATATATTTTTTCTAACATATGTTAAGATACTTTTAGGGATATTTCACAAAGGAAATAGCCACCTAGCTTACAAAAACAAGTTTGAGTTTTTAGGCTTTTCAAAAGTAACGAACTGCTTAAAATAGGTGTCTAGAACCTTAAGCACATTAGTGTGGCTTAGAATACTACTTGTGTTGTGATTGTAAGGTAAGCTAGATACAAGTTTGATAAGGAAGTTAGACTTATCATAGAGGCATAATTTACTCTCTTATAGTCAAAGTTGAACTAATTATGCTGGTTTCTAGACAAATACGCTATTATCTCATTAAGATGGGTTAAAATGGAGTGTCAGTAAAAAGATGGTTCCTTTACTTGTTAGAGTTGAACCATAGTACAACTATCCTAATTAAAGGTTAAACCCCTTAACCTTGCAAAGGAGTGAGTAAAGCTCTTTTTTAAGGAGGAAGTTGTGAGAGTAAGGTGTCTGTACAAAACTTTACCTAAGACAAAATAGTGAGTTAAGTTGTTTATCAAGTAACATGAGGAGTAGTCAAACTTACTACCAAGAACTATAGGATGAGTAAAGTCTTAAGTTAGGCAATGAAGCAAGTTAAGTAATTTGCCAAGTATAGTAAATGTTATATAGTTGTATGGGCGATTGTGTAATATTGAGACAGTTTAGATTTCTATACATTATACAATTGTATGGACAATTGTGTAATGTTGATATAGTTTAAATTTGTATACAGTTTACATTATTTAAGAGAATTTTTATGTTCTCACCCCTTTCTGTGTTTCCATGTTAAAAGTAGGTCAAGACCCTATTAAACGGTTGAAGAAAATGAAGAAAGAGCAACAAGACTAGATAGTTTTAGTTTTTGTTGTATAAACAACTCTTGTATATTTTACTTTGAGTTGTAGTTTTGTTGTATATATAACACTTTGGCCCTTGAGACTTTTGATGTATATATGTATGACCTTCTTTTATCGTGGCTCTTTATATTTAATTGTTAAATGATATAGGATTAGAATAATAATTAAAGAATAGAAGTAACATGGTTAATGCTTTATATCTTTATATATGTAGTTATATCGAGATATTTTGTATTAGGGTTGTTACATACCATCTTCCTTAAGCTGGAGAAAGGGAGAGATTCTAGAGAAAGGAAGAGCCACTGAGAAGTTACACCACCATATATGCCCAATCAACCACCAAGAAGGGAGTCTTAATCAACTTCTAATCATTCAATTAATTATGTTTAATAAGTTTATTTTAGTACTAAAGCCTCACAATGAGTGCCCAAGGAGAACGGGGTCTCAAGGGGATAGAAAAAGCCTAAAATCCTTCATAATCCAAGATTACATGGCCCAGAGAGAATACACAGCCACGACTACATGGCCTGTCCAAAATACACGGTCGTGTGGCAATACACGGCCTAGGCCATGTATGCTTCTGGAGTTTTCTGTTCTAGGGTGCTGGAGTACACAGCCGTGTACGATCACACAGCCTAGGCCGTGTACTCCTCTGCAAACGCAGAAACTCACCAGAAATCAGTCCAACCTTCATACAATCCAAGATCCATCATCATACAACTCAATCCTACTATTCAAACAATCAAAATACAACCAAAATAACTCAAACAAATGGGTATCCCATAAATGGGTTTCAACCCCATCAACACAACAAAGAGTTTCTCACTACCAAAATTGGTTAAAGAGAATAATATTCCTCTTACCTTAGTGAAGAACAAGGAAAGCAAGCTCCTTTTGTCCTTGAAATTTCATGCTTCACCACCACAAGATCCTTGGGTGTTCAAATCCAATAAATCAAAATCAAATAGTGAAAATGGCATCCATAGTCACCAATGTGACCATGGACCACAAAAATGAGATGAAAAAGGGAAGAAAGTTGAGAGCTTTACCTTAAAGCTTCAAGCTTTGAAGCTGGGCTGCTAACCATGAAAATGGGAGAGCCAAGAAGAGTTCCACCAAGAAGAAAGCTTGAAGATGGTGAGGTAAAAACAATGGTTTAAGTTAGCTTGATCATGGAAAGCTTGAAAGCTTAACAATAGAGTGTGTGGGTGTAGAAGAAGAGAAGAAAAGAGGGAGAGAGTTGCGTGAAGGAGAGAGAGGCCTACGTGAATTAGAGAAAATGAGGGAATAATTGTGATATTTCCCCCCAAAACCGTGCAGCACAAAGAGAAGGAGGAGAGAGAGTGAAGTGGTTGGGAGGAAGCCTCCTAGAAGTTTCCCTTGAAGCTTCCTTGAGAAGCTTCGCACGCTGCTCGATAAAGTGAAGTGTGGGGTTACTTAAATGATGTCATAAAAGTAACCAGATAGAAATAATCTACTAGAGTTATTTCTCAGTAGGCAAAATTTACAGTTAGTAGAAATAATATTTTATTATTTCTCAGATAATTAATTATTCTGTGATTTTATTTATTAGATAAAATCTCAAAAAATGTAAACCTCATAAACTGTGCTCAGCCTTGGGTTTAGTAAGATCCCCCGTCGATGTTTTCACAGTTCAAAGTTTACCAGCCTCAGGGAAAACATTTCGTTTTCCCGCCTCCGCTAAGTGCACATGCAAAATGAGAAATATATTAAAATATTCGACGTTTTCAGAAAATTCCACAAAAATCATCAAAAATCACAAATATTAAAAAACGTCTATTCATCACAAAATAAATAATTTCTGGGGTGTTACACTGACTCTGCTCAGTGTGCACATAAAACGAAAAAATATATTAAAATATTTAACATTTTCAGATAATTCCAAAAAAAATTTCAAAAATCATAAATATTATAAAGTAATTATTTATAATGAAATAAATAATTTTCGGGATGTTACAGTTCAAGGTGGTTTTGGCCACCAAGGACCATCACTTGATGATGACATGTTGGGTCAGAGTTGGGCTCCGGTGCCCTCTGGCCAGGGTAACCCTAGTCGTACTCGATAGCCAAGGTTGGCCACAACCCTAGGACAAGTTAGTTAAGACCATTAAAGGTCAAAGAATTAATGGTTAAAGTCAAAGGAAACTTAACAAGTCTCAGACAAACGTAAATTAAGTACTAAGTTAATCCCTGAGGTCTTATCTTTGCAGAGAAATTAAATGATGTAAGACAATGTTTGTATGTATACATAATGCTTATGTATAATATGTTACTTCAATGCCAAGTTATCTGAAATGAGGCTTAAATATGTACTTGGGATTATATTTTGGTGTTGGTAATTTTTTATTATGATAATATGTGCCCTACACTAGTTGTTATTATGATATTATAATATGAGAATTGTGACAATGCAATATAAGGCTCTTATAGCTATATGTACATGAAATGTGTTATGTGATGCATTATACAAACACTCATTAAAAGAACAAGCATTACCAATTGATGGATAAGTGTATTTTATCAAGAGAGTAAGGTCCTTATCAATAAGGTGCAAGAATAGAATTCACCTTGCTTGGATAGGTGCTGTGTAGCACATACAGCTACTAAGAGTGGGCTAGCTCATGTCTAACAAATAGACTATCTTTCAAAAGGAAGGTCATTCCCCCTTGAGGGGGTGATCATTCCCCCTCAGAGGACAAAGGTTGCCTCATATGGGGAATTGCTAAAAATGATGCTTAACAACCAAAACATAAGCATTGCATTCATACTTGATTGAGACAGTTTTATAAATGATATATTTTTTATTTTATGATCATATGAAGAAAAGTGGCATAAAAGTAACCTCTGCCTATGGATAATAACTTTATAAGTTTTTCTAACTTATATCTATTATTTGCTTTTTAGTTCGAAGTAACTAGACTTATTATGATGTCATTCCATATAGATTTACTGAGAATTCATAAAATTCTCACCCTTCTATGTTTTTCCAAGATATATCTAGACCCTGAAGATGCATTTGTTTAGTATCTACCTTGAGTTTATTGAGGGTGAGTGGGCGTACTCTGGTGACACTAACACTTACTCCTTTCTAGGGATCATCAAAGTGCATATATTATGTATACCCCTAGTTTGCCAGGGGATGGAACTAGTTTAGGTTTCATGATATATAACCAAACTGGAGTAGGGTAGAGATAGACATCTAAATCTTATTTTGATGTATATACATTTGTGCTTAATTGTTATATATTGATGTAGATGTCTAATTATCTAGATTTATATCACTTTCTGTTGATGTAACTTGTTACTTTCTGGATGACTGTATGTATAGGGTATGTTGATAACATTTATGTTTACTTTGACAGATTGTAATGAAAAAAATAATGACTAGTGGAAGACTTAGAGGGCCGGTACCTTGACTTATGTACGTTTTTGTTAATTGAACTTAGTAGATTATGTATGAAAAGAGTTAGAGTTCTTCTAGTTATAACTCACTCTGAAATATTAGACACGCTCAATAGAACTGATTAAAGGCTTTTGGCCTAACTCACCTTAAGAGTTAAATAATTTAATTAATGATTAAAATAAGGCTAAGAACTAGGCAGGGCGACAAGCCGTTTAAAAGGGGAATAGATAAATCTAAAATACAAGTTTTTTCAATCAAGTTAAAAACTTAACCAAACTAGTAAAGGGCTATAGAAATGAATATGTGATGAGCTTTATTTTATCTGGTTCGCCTGTTGAGCGTAAGGTGGACTATATAGGCTAGGGGGCATCACAACGAATTCGTTGGTAAATGTACTAGTTTCTTTTCTCGAGGTTTTTCGGTAGATTATTTCTATCGAAAAATTTCTCCAACTTCTAAGGAGGAGTGCCAGCTAATTTTCAATGGCTAATCCATTGGAAAGAAGTAGCCAGAATACTACGGTAAATTTTGTTAGAAGTTTTCAACGGAGACTAATCCCCTGGAGATTTTTGTATAAGAGACGCGTGACGTCCTCCTCCCTCCTAATTATGCGTTTTCTCTCCATTTCTGCATCTTCTTTCCTATACCAGCCACTATGATGTCCTTCTTCCTCCCATACCAACCACCACTACGTCCTCCTTCCTCTCCTACCAACCATCGGAACATCCTCCTTCCTCCAATACCAGCCACCTATCCTAAACCAACACAACCACAATTGCCTCAACCACACCATATACGCTACGTCAACTCCACCTCCAACATCGCACAAAGCGCAGCTGTCACTCCTGCTACTTCACACTACCATGTTCATCATCAGTTCCCAACATGGTGGTGCATAGGTAGCCTAGATAAGCTTACCCCAAGTCATTGCATTTCTAAACATGGGTGTGGATGTGGTGCATGGGAGACGTTAGTGCATAGCGCGAAACTGGTATATTATTTTTGTTTACTTTTATATTTGAATTTGAATTTGAATTTGAATATTGTATTTGTTTATTTGTTTATAATATGTATAGGTATGCATGTATGTATATTGTGTTTGTATTTTGAATATATGTATTTGAATGTATATTAGAATGTATATTTATATGTATGGTATATTATTATTTCTTAGTGCTTGTCTACTAGTATAATAGATGATAGATATTATGATAATATAAGATCTGAATAATAGCAATACATTGTATAAGACAAATACTACTTTTTATAAGAATAATACAATATTATGTGCTAATTTTAAAATTAAAAAATATGACAAAAATAGTAATATAAAATTTTAAGTGAAGAGATTGATAAATTATTTAATTTAATAACTTATATTTTAAATTAATATAAAATAATTATTAGTTAATATTAATAAAATATAAAAAATATAATATGAAATAAAAGAAAGTAAAAATCTGAAGTACATAAATAATGAAATAATTTCAAAAATGTGCGCCTAACTATCAAATGTATGATGTATACATATGGGTTAGAGACATGAGACAATGCATAAATGAAGATTTAAATTTAATCAAATATTAAAAAAGATAATTATAATTATAATAAAAAATTATAATATAATATGAGATTATAAAAAGTGAAAATTTGAACTATATCAATAATTAAATAATTAATTAATGCATATGTTATTGTTATTAACATTTATTTGCATGGATGTTGTTATATTTGAATTGTTTAAATAATTAATACTCTACTTAATTAAAAAGCTCTTAACCTTAAGTTGGATGATATTAATTTTGAATTGATAGGTTAAAAGGCTCTAAGCAGTTTGGGATTTGACTGCTCAAGTAACTTATTTTTTGTCATCCACTGATTATGAGGATGATGACTCTAGTGATAAGATTATTAGATGGTAAAAGTGATAGAAAGTTTGAGTAGTGACACGAATCAACCTCGTATGATGATGAGGAGAAGACTAGGTAGGGTGATGTAAGAAAAGGAAGAAGAAAAACATTTCAAATTAAAAAAATAATTTTGCATGTTTTTGTGAAGTAGATTTTCTAATGGATAGAAGACGCATAATAGAGCAGTTAGGAAATAAGACAAAAATCAAAAGCAAACGAAATAAATATAAAGAATAATTTCAACAACGAAAATGACATTATACAAGAGTCTCATGGAGAAGATATGCTTGATAAAATCGTGAGCTTGACATTGTTAAGATTAGGGAAGTTGAGTGGGCAATACCTAGACTATTACCCTTGCTAGTGACACTGGAAGCATGTATCTCCTTGCACTCGTCTATCGAGTTTTGAAGAGTAGTTGAGAGAAAAATAATTCCAAGGTGATTTATGCTGAAGTCAGGATTAGGGTTTTGATAATGATTATAATGACAAAAAGAGTAGATGTATTTTTCTTTTATATGTAATATAGTTGGAACTGAAGGGAAGACTATCCATGTTTAATGAATGAGTTTAGGAACTGGGAGCGTCAATATCAAGAAAATTAATTTCTTTTGATATTCAATAAATTGCTCTCACTCGTGTTAAAAGATTTTCATATTGGATCTCTCTTGATGAGCTAGGACACAAATGCTGGAAACTATTCAAGAAGTATACTTTCTTTTTTCTAAGTGATGTTCCTTACAAAATACATTAATCATCATCCTTGTCTTCAACAGTTAAATACTTAAATTTTCTTAACATTCTTGCACTTTTCCTTACATTTGAATGATAGTCACATCGTATAGTTCAACCCATATGCCTTTTCCAATCTAGAGACCTCCTTGGACTAGAGAAGTTGTATGGTCCGGATCTCTAGATTGAAGAAGGCTAACTTCTGTAAGATTTGGCTATCATAGATTATTAAGAAGAGCATATGTAAGAATGTTAATGAAATTTGTATATTTAATAGTTGAAGGCAATGGTGATGATTGATATGTTTCATAATAAACATTGCTTTTGAAAAAATTGTGCTTCTCAAATTGTAGTGAGCAAGATTAGTATCCCAACTCATTAGGAGAGTAACTAACACAAAAAATTTAAACACGAACGTAATCGATTCAAGAGCTCATAAGAAAAATAGCTTTTTATGATACTAATACTCCTAATTTCTAGACTGATTCGTTAAATTTGGACAGTCTTTCCTTGACTTCATATTGTATTACATGTGATAAAAGAAATATATATGCTTTCACTTGTCATCATCATTACTCTCAAAATCCTAATTTCACTCTTGTCCAAATTCTCTTGAGAATAAAATTTTTCTGTTACTCTTTAAAATTATTATACGACTGCAAGCAGACGTATGCTTTTTGTGCCACCTGCAAGGGTAATGATCTTGGAGCTGTCCTATCAACTATCCTAGTTCTAATAATGTTGAGCACACAATATTATCAGGATATTTCTCTCCATGATACTATGGTATAATGTCATTTTCATTGATGTTATCATTCTTGATTTTAAAAAAAATTGTTTGTTTTTTGTTTCTTTCTTATCCTTCAGCTTCTCCATCAGAGGGGCTTCTATTCGCCAAAAAAATTATTTCACAAAATCTTGTAAATTTATTATTATAATCCGCAATATTTTTTTTCTTCCTTTTTTATATCTCATTTCCTAGTATTTTTCTCATCATCATAAGAGGTGGAATCGTTTTCACTACGTAAACTTTCAATCATATCAACCACCTAAAAATGTTATTGTTGAAGTCATCGTCCTTACCATCAGTGGAAGATGAAAGATGAGTAGAGAAGTCAAATCTTAGACTGCTCAAAGTCACTTATAAAGTGTTTCCGATGGATTTTCTACTGGAAAAAAATTATGATAACAAGTCCTTTCCAGCGGAATATCCACCAAAAGCCTTTAGCGGATACTTTGCCGCAAAATCTTGACCTCTAACAAGTCGTCATTCTTTTTTCGTCAATCAAATCCGTTGGTATTTTCGACAGATTCCGACGATTTTTTTTTCCAATAAGCATTTTTCTGGGGAACCACAATCTGCCAGAAAACCATCAAAAATTCAAATTTTTAGCAAATTTCGAGAAATTGCCAACCAATATGGTCGTCAAAAATCTGTGAATTCCAAATTCAGACTTCTCCTACCTCTTAATCCTTTTTCTTGTGCTATCAATTGGGCTTCTATCTCACATACTGAGTTTGAATAAGTCCTTGACATCATAGAGGTTATGAAAGGATCATAATCCTCTCGTAAACCATCTAGTATAGATTCTATATGCTTAGCAATGGTTATAAGTGAACCTACTATAGCAAGTGAATCAAACAACTTCCTAATTTACAACAGATAAGTTGTTTGACTTTAGTACTAATTTGTGAGGCAAAAAATTCTTCAATCTTGCGCCAAATCTAATGAGAGAGTTCACATTCCACCGTTCATGTGGTGAAGGACACTAACATTGAATCAAGCAGTCAAGACATGAGCAACTAGTCCTATTGCTCCTGATTTGCATATGCAATGCTGATTTTTCCTTGAGTAGCATCTATATATGAATTGTACTTTCTTTGAATTGAATCTTTGGTGAGAAAATATTGAAGCTTAAATCCTTTGATTGTTGTCATCACCTACTGCTTCCATGGCAACCAATTCTATTCATCCAACTTGAAAGACACTGGATTTGAGAAAGTTTAAGGTGGGAGCCTCGCAGAAGCTATCGAAGAACTTTCATGGTTTTCCATGGACCGAATTAGCTCTGATACCATGAAAGGTATCGAGTCAAATAAGAAAATAATAAAGTGAAAAATAAGAAACTATAGAGAATTTGAGGGACAATGATTGAAGAAGTATTTGTGAATCTAACTAAATGAATGAGTCTCTTTACAAAGCAATCTTTATGTACATTGTGAACTAGTAACCATTATAACTGAATGTAAAAGTCATCATAATAATAATCAAAATAATACTAACAACTTAACTAACTTGTCTTAACTAAGTAAGTTACTCTTACACAAACTTTGCCTACATATGACGATTTTCAAATAATGGAGGGTAAAAGAATATTTCATCGACTATTTCGGACACTCAAGCCATGCATTGGCTAGTTTTAATTTTACAAACTACTTGTTCAGATTAATGGCACGTGGTTGTATGGAAAACACAAAGGAACATTGTTGCTAGCTAATGCACAAGATGTGGCGTCCCGGGGCCGACGAGGGCGGGGAGTGATCGCCGGTGCAATGAAGCACGGACAACAGGCGGATACATGAATGGCCCGAATTGGAATGAGAGGGATTCGAGACTATGCAGTAGCATAGTTGAGGATGGCTTTAAAGGAATTGATTTGGTGTAACCATATCAACAAGTGGCAACTTCTTTTCGGGAGCCTAGAACATAAGAACTCCATGGTTAAGCGTGCTTGACCTGGAGCAATTGTGGGATGAGTGACCTCTTGAGAAGTTTCCTAGGATGCGTGTGAGTGAGGACAAAGCATGTTGAAAAGACCCGTGTTGGTTTGTGGAGACATTTATCAATCCTGCAGGCAGTCCCGGGCCGTTACACAAGACAACGATAACAACATATTAATAATTGCTTTTGCTATTGTGGAGGGTGAGAGATAAAGGATTGGTCATTTTTTTCTCTCTAATTTTCGAAGACAAGTCATATGAAAAACTGGAATATACTTGATTTTCTATCAACATGAGTCCATAAAAAGTGCGATCAGATGTCATGGTAATGGAAGACAGCTCCACAAGCATATCCCATTTATTGCATTTGACATATTGCCCTAAACTTTATAAAGAAGTTTAGCAACATTCCCAAGGAAAAGTGGTAATATAACAACCAACCTAGCTAAATGCATTAATTCAGTATTGAAGGGGACACACAAGTTGTCCATTTCAACATTGGTTCAATCAACATATTATAGGTTAGCAGAACTATTTGTTAAGAATGGAAAGCAACAAAAGGCAATGATAAGAGCTGGACATATATACTCAAAATGCTCATAAGGGCCATCGAAGAAAATTAGAGAAAAGTCAATTCCCACATTGTTCATGGTTTTATGTGAGAAAGTCAAGATTTTTTTGTGGAGGAGTTAGTTAACCCACTAGAAGAACAGCCTACAAGGAAGTTCAAAGTGAATACAAGAATTAGAAGAGATCCTCAAGGTTGCACAAAATCTAGTCACATTTGTAATGAGATGAACCTTAAGGAAAAAAGTCAATCAAAACGATGTGGATTATATAGTAACAAAAGTCATTTCCATCTAAAGTGTCCTTATTAGAAAGAGCTTGCATCAAGAGTAATGTCAACTACTATGTTTGCAATTTTTTGTAATATAATATTCTAATTGAAAACCATATATTCTAATTCAAAATCATATATCTTAATTTTAAGTAAGAAAATTCTATTAAGGTTTATTCAAGCATTTACCATCATATAAATATTATTAATTTTCTTTTTTTTATCTGAATAAATACTATTAATTTTCATGTTAAATAGATAACATTAATTTTCATGCTTCTCAATTATGTATGCAGATTATCATATAAATATTATTAATTTTTGTGTTAATTAATATTATGGTTTTTGTCAAACCTTTTTTTATATAAATACTATACAACTAAATATCATGGTGTACTTAAAATATATCAAAATTTCATAATAAGAACAAAATATAAACTATTAAAATAAACTTTTAAAATATATCAACATTTTATATAAAAACTATTAAAATATAATAAACAAAACAATGTAATAGAGTAGTTAGGAAGTCAGTTTCTTAACATTGAAAATGAGAAACCGACTTCTCAACTTTTAGAAGAAAAAAAAGTTTAAATATGTTTTTGATTCATGAACGTATAGCATTTTTTTATTTTGATCCATTAAATTTTTTTTTTTTGTTTTTCATTTCTCTAATTTTTTTTTTGTTTTAGTCCTTGTCATTAGTGAAATTTTCATTAAGTGTTTACGTAGCAAACAAAGGTCTCACTCACTAATGTGACATTTCAATGGCTCTATTTGTCATATAAATACTTAACAAAAGTTCACTAACAGCAGTAACTAAAACGTTAAAAAAAAATAGAGAGACTAAAATCAAATAAAAATTTTAAAAAGTTCAAAACAAAAAATATTTATATTTTCAGAGACTAAAAATATATTTTAAAAATATAAAAATTTATGTTGGAAAGTTAGTTTATTGCTTCAAACTTTAAAAAAAAATCGCATTTTGAAAAATAAAGTTTCAAAGGAAATAAACTTAAAAAGTATCAATACTGATGTAAAAAAGTCCTATATGTTCTCCTCTTAATCATAACTTCATGATTTAATGGAACATGCATGTTAGGGAGTTGAAAGTGTACATCTGCTGCATTATTAGGGAGTTGAAAGTGTACATCATTGCTGCATTATTGTTCTTTCCTTCGGAAATATTATTTATCAATATACTTTTAATTTGGACCATCACTTTAAAACCTATTCTAAATTTTCCTCTAACACATCACGATCACGAATTGAACTTTGTGCAATCTTTCCTAATCTCTCCCTTGTTACCAGTCTTGACCCCCACCCTTCCGAGCTTCCTGATGGCCGTGACAAAGGCCCCATTGAAGTCACCTGGGTTGTTCGCAAAGTCAACCACCGTAGACCGCGATGCAGAATCCGTGAACAGCACCTGGTCCGAACTCAGCATCCCCTTCCCTGAAACTAAGTCCTGGTAATACAAGTTGTCAAAAGTAGAAGGGGTTTGAGGATCCAGAGCAACCGCTACGGTGGGGTCAGGATTTCGAGGACATTCTGCCTTCAACTGCTGCGCATAGTTACGGTCCAAAGAAGGGTCCACAGGGGAGGATGATGAAAACGAGTATAAACGGTTTGCAAACTGGTCGCAGTGTGAGAACCCTATGGTGTGTGCTCCAGACAGTGCAATCATATCAGTTTGGCTCAGGCCGTGCCGTGAGAACATGACGTTCAGTTGATTGAGATTGAAATTTGCTTTGGGAAGATTTCCTTCTACTTGTGATGCCAGAGAAACAAGGCCATCTCGACGTCCAAGTTCTACGTTGTATGATGGGCCTCCAACCTGAAATATTTGCACTTAAAACTCAATTCAAAAATATATATATTCCTTTAAAATAAGTCTATTTTTAAAATAAATAAATAAAATATATTTATCTTTAATTTAATTTAAAATATATTGTAAAATTAATTATTTAAATACATATTTATTTATTACTTTAGAATAGTATTATTTTCAAAAAGAGATAAAAGAGATAAAACAAAATGAGACATGTATTGATTTGACATTAATGATATGGATTGTTTTGGTTTTTGGAATTTGTGTTAAATTAATATAATTATAATTTTTTATTATATTTTTTACATCATTTTTTATATTATTTTTTATATTTTTTATATTTTTTTACTTAATTATAATTATTTAATATAAATATAAAAGGTGGTGTAAAAAAAATAATGTAATAGAATCACTTTTGAAATTAATAGTGCTTACCAAGCCTATGACATCTCTGGTAGCAAGTGCCAAAATGTCTGCGCAGGAGACTACGCCGGGGCATACAGCTTCCACTGCTTGCTTTGCCTTGATCACAGTGTCAAACCCATCTCCTGCTAGGGAAAGATTATCTGAGGCATCCTTCTCTGCATTCCCATTTGGCGAGGCGATCATCACCGAGGCATCACATCCCTACAAGATGTGAGTTGCTGATTAAAATTATGTTCAAATCAGAGTCTAAATTTATAAGCCAAGCCATTAGTCAATTCTGGCATCAATTGAGTCAGATTTAAAATTGAGTTTTATTATATTTTTTAAAAGTCATCTTAATAATTCTCTTAATATTAAATTAAAAATATTTTATAAAAAAAAATATATTTAATATCTTAAAAATATAAAAATATTTATTTATTTTATTTAATATTTAAAAATATTAGTAAAAAAATTATGTAAAAAGATTTAGAATTATTTTTCACAATTTAATATATAGAAGTTTTAATTTTTAAATAAATAATTTTAAATTTTTCTATATAATTATTTTATTAATCTTCTTAATTATTAAATAAAAAAATTATTAAATATTTTTATATTTTTAAGATATTAAATATATTTATTTTTTTATTAAATGATTTTTATTTAATATTAAAAAATATTAATTTAAAAAAAATATTACAAAACTCTTTGCATTTCTCTTCAATGAAATTGAGTGCAATTCTTAATCAATGTTTTCTAGCGTGTACGTGTGTTATTTGTAGTTGGTCAAAAGTTACCAACTCAGTTTTCTTCTTGTCTACCTCGTAGTCAATGATTTTTTTAATAATCTAGGTTGGTAGCAAACCTCAGAGGAACGGCTTGTGGACTTGTGTTGTGACTCTTTATCACCACCACATTGGATTTGAATCTTTTCATATTATTATTTTTATATAATTAAATAAAAAATAAAAAATATAAAAGTTAAAAAATAAATTTATAAATTATGATTAAATTTTATTTTATGTTTAATTTAATTTTTTTAAATTTAATTATATAAAAAAATGACATAAAAATTCAAATTCTACCATATATATTATTATTTATAAAAAAAAATAGAAAGTCATGCATACCATTTAAAATAAGATTTTGTTAACAAATGTCTTTGAGACACTTGTTTTTATTTTGATATTCTTAATGAGTATGCTACAAGTACTTATTAGTAAAATCTTTCTAAATATGTTGTTTTCTAGTGGATGACAAATATATAGGATTAAGATGAAGGAAAAAGAAGAATAAGCCTCCACCAGCCATTAAAGTCATGATAGAGATTTTAAAAGTTCAACTCCATACATATATGACGTTATGAAAAAAAAAACAAAAGGAAAAGAAAAGAAAAAGAAAAAACAGAGAAAAAAGAAGAATTAACAGAAGGAAACTACTGTGTTAAGACAGTGCATGATAGTCTAACTTGACAATTAAATCCCCTTCATGATCATCAGAGGAAGGAAACAACTATATCTATATGCTTTCTTCTTCTTTGTTGATAATGATAAAAAAAAATTATAAATAAACACAGAAAGATATGTATTATATATACATATAAATGAGAAACTAAAGAAATATATATATGAATTGAGGAAGGCACCTCAACGAAGCAGTCATGGAAAAATAGACGCAGAGTTGCTTGTCCAGTTGTGATGGTCTGGGTAAACTTCGTGGTCACTGCCTGTGTCACGATGGATTCCACGTTTGGACAAGTTGAACTGTAGAAATTCTCTACTAATTGGCCTTCTCCCCTAGATATAATCGTAAAAGCCATAAACACAGCCATTAATACTATCCTTATGATCTCCATCTCCTTCTCTGCCTTGCTATGTAAATGTCTCCACAACTCTATTATCCTTCTATTTATATATCTCTCGTTCTATTTGTGTGGTTGATGAAGTAGCAGAGGGTCGATGTCACTGCATGTTAGAATAAAAAACCCCAGAAGCAGAAACAAAAACTAGAAGAGGAGAATGAGACAAAGTTTATTACTCGGTTACCCTACAAACCATGTGCTAAGCTGGAAGCAATCTTGGTCCAAGCCTTGGTCATTTTAACTTGCGAAAAAGTAATCTTTCTCTTTAAGTTTTCAAATTAATTTTCCAGACTCTATTTTAGTATCAATATATTAAATTATGGATTTTGTTAATATGTTTTTGCAAGGTACATGATGTGAAATAAAAAAAAATTATTAAGGTTATGTTAAGGACCAAAAATTATATTTTTCATTTTTTATTAATTATTTAAAGATGAAAATATTAAATATCTTTTAGATTTTCAAAATATTAAATACATTTATTTTATTTAATAATTTCTATTTTTATTCTTTAATATTTACCTTAAGGATATATATTAAAAAAATCTAAATTATTAAATAAAAAATACAAATATTTATTTTTAAAATTTTAAAAAATATTTAATAACTTTTTAAGCAACTAAGATGAATAATGAATAATAATTTTAATCCTTAAAATGAGATTTAAGGAGCACACATTAACAAAAGCATTAAATAAGCTTCTCAGCTAAAAGTGTCAAGTTATATACGACCGGGTCACTCAATGGGGGGGAAGAGATCGAGTCCTCCTCCGTTAGAAGCTGCCGGGAAAATGTAAGTCTCATTTATTACACACGTCATTTTAATTTGTAATTTCCTATTGATGGATGACGATGAAGCATATTTATTTAGGAATTATTATCATATTTAGATATTATTATGTTATTTTTGTAATTTAATAATTTTCTTTTATTTAGAGAAATTTTTATTTTTAGAAATTTTATCTTTAATAATTATTTTTTCTATCTTTAATAAGTTATTTATTTCTAAGAAAGTATTATCATATTAGGATTTCCTATTTTATAAAAACAAATATTAATTAAGATTTTTATTTAATTGATTTGACTTGATTTAATTATTTTTGAATTATAAATACTTTTTAAGTGTCTTAAGTTATTATTTTTATATTTTTCGTAAGATTATGAGGTATTTTTATAAGTTTAATTTATTTGAATAGTTTGTGAGATTAATCTTTATTCGATCGCGAGAGCATGAGCGTTATGCAGTTTTTTAATAAAAATATAATAATAATAAGATTTTTGTCTTTTGACTTTTGAATCTCCAATATTTTGCATTTGAAAATTTTAAAATTTAATAAAATAATATGTTATGGACTGTGATCTAGGACACTAGTCCCATGGATCAACCCGACACGTATCCAGTTAGAGTCTGCTGTTGACATCCCAGTAGGAGTTCACTCATGGTACACTGTACGGACCCTAGCATAATGCATGTTGGACCACAATATTGGGTAGTAGCAACATTATCGCTATATTTGCATAGTGGATGAGTCTGACGGTTATCCGTAACTGCTAATCACAATCTTGTATAATAATAACACTCATAATTGCCTTTGATTACTCATAACTGCAGAATCAATATTCTAATTTTATAGGGATCCTCTGCAACAATCAAGGGAACGTGTTTCCCTATTCATTCTCTATAAATATTAGGTTCAATCACTTTTAATAGGTAACTATTGCTCTTTTCCTTAAACCCTATTTATGCACAGCCTGACTTGACCTTTGGAGTGTCTTTGCAGGTACCAACACCCCTGTTTCAATACACTTCGCTACTGCTCAAGGAAGAAAACACTCATACATGCCTATTCAAGTAAACCTCAGTATCTATTACCAAACATTAGCGCTGTCTGTGGGGATCTTTAAATTCCTATTTTTATCCAACCATGATGAGCATAAGACAGAACTCAGAGAGATGAGATGTTGCACACACCCCTGCAAGCCAAAGGCGAGGTCCAGTAGCACCCCATCACCTTCACCCTGTCACATCGCCACACAATGACCATGCGGCCTAGAATCAACCAGTTGTTGAAACTTCTGCTGTGAGGAACCAGGAACCCCACTAGGCGCCCACGCGATGGGCAAGAAACTTCACTTTCTGATGAAAGCCCAAACCCATCGCGCAGGACCTCTATAAGGGATTAACTTGGTCCCCTCATACAAAAAGCCAATTCTGATGATCATGGAGCTAGAATCCCAGTGCATTAATGCTTGGGACACAGGAATAATGATGCTGATGATCGTGTGTCCCACTCAGAGGGCACAGTTCAATCTGATATGTCCAGAACCCATTTGTTGGACATAGTGCGATGACAAGGGGCGTTGTTGGAGGAGCAACATTGCAGAATAGAAAATCTAGACCAATCTATGCATAAGGACTAGTTCGGATCACGCCAAGATGACGAAAGACAGAACGCAACCAACGACCAGGGAAAAATGTCGCACACTGACTTCGGAATGTCAAATGTTGTTAGTAACAACCCAGACCCTGATGATCAAGAGCATCCCTTCTCTGCCTAATTGATGGAGTATAGAGTTCCTAGAAAATTCAAGTTTCCAGCCAATATGGAAACTCTACGATGGGACTACGAACCCTCAAGAACACATAGATGTCTATGTTCAATCTATGCACTTCTATGGGGGATCCCCACAATTGCTATGACGTGCTTTCCCCTTTTACTTAAAGAGGGCGGTCCTCATATGGTTCATAACCTTGCCACCGAGACCCGTCACCAACTGGTCGGGCCTCAAACAACAGTTCTTGCTGCACCAAACCACCAACAAGGAGCAACATAGATCAATTGAATCTCTATCTGAGATTCATCAAAGACGCGATGAGTCCCTTCGCAAGTACCTTAAGAGGTTTAATACGGCTTGTATTAATGTGGAGAACCTCGATGAGAAGTTTGCTCTCCATTATATCAGAAGCGGCCTCCGGACTGACTCCCACTTTTTCCAATCTTTGGCAAAGAGAAAGCCAAAGAGTATGAAAAAATTTCGAGAACGGTCCCAGAAGAATTTCTAACCAAAATTCCTCTCATACCCTAAACTCCTCTAAGGATAATCCACCCCAAACCAAATACTTAACATATACTCCCCTGAACACTCCATGCGCAACGATTCTGAAGGAAATGTTTTAAACCAAGCTCCGAGATATCAAGAGGCCACCTCCTTTGAAGAAATATACACAAAAGGATCATACAAAGCATTGTTCGTGGTACAAGGGTTACGACAATGACACAGAAGATTGTTTTCAACTTTGTGATGCCATTGAGTCCCTAATTAGGGTAGTATGACTGGATCAGTACTTCAGCCTTGTCCAAAACAATAGATGTCACGGAGGACAAAATGAAAGAAAACGTAGCCCCAATGCTAGGAGGAACCCGTCCCCACGCCAAAAGAGGTGGTCTCAAAGTCCACCTCATCATAATACTGACAACTGGCAGGACTGGAACCAGGACACTTCGTCATATGACAATGATGGCCACCATGCCCACGTCAATCGAACCATCAACACTATCATTGGTGGTTTCGCGGGCAGTGGGACATCCAACAACGCCTGGAAGAAAGCATTAAGGATAGCAGTGTTGAGCGTCTCCCATTCTGCACCAAAATCACGGGCCAGAGATCGGAAGGCACCCCTATCTCCTTTTTAGATGAAGACTACGACGAAATTAGCCTAGAGCATGATGATCCACTGGTTGTCTCTGGGATAATTTCTAATGCTGAGATTCGGTGCATTTTTGTAGACCAGAGGAGTTTAGTTGATATTATGTTCATGGAGTTATACAAAAAACTAGAGTTTCCAGACTCAGAGCTGATCCCTTACAATGGCTAGGTCATCGATTTTGCTAGTGAAAATATCACTCCGACAGGATATGTTGAGACTTACTTGAACATGGGGAGCAGCAAGCTCTTTAAGACTATCAAGGTCAAGTTTCTGGTTATGAACTGCCCCTTAGTATATAATATCATCTTGAGTCATCCTGTGTTGAATGCACTTGACATCGTGATGTCTACCACCCACTTGGCTATGAAATTCCTCAACAAAAAAATGAGGTTGTCACAGTCAAGGGAGATCAGATCATTGCACACAAATGTTACAATGAGAGCCTCAAAGTCAGAAGGATCCTAGGAGAGTGGAAGTTAGCACATCTAGCCCAACTCTTGACCAACTCAACATTCTCATGGCAGAGTTAGATGTGCATAAAGAAATATGGGGTACCAGACCCTAACTGGAGGGTGAATTATAGTTGCTCCAACTTGGTGTCAAGCCACATCAAGTCATCAAGATTGGAACGAAGTTGGAGGAAGAAGAGAGGCACCAGTTGATTGAGTTCTTGGAGAAAAACAAAGACCTCTTTTCTTGGATATCCTCTGACATGCCTAGGCTTGACCTTGCCTTCATTTGTCATCGCCTATCTATAAAGAAAAATGTGAGGTCAGTCTCCCAGAAGAAGAGAAAGGTTTGCCCAAAAATGTAGTTAGTCATGGAAGAACAAGTCAAGGAGCTGCTCAATGCTGGCTTCATCAGGGAGATAACTTACACAACATGGCTATCTAATGTAGTCCTAGTGAAGAAGTCAAATGGGAAATGGAGAATGTGCATGGACTACACAGATTTAAACAAAGCTTGCCCTAAAGATCCATACCCACTTCCCAACATGCGTGGATAACTAAAATACTTGGTGGTGGCTGTGGATTATTTCACTAAATGGATCAAAGTCGAGCCTCTAGTCATGATCACCTCCACTCGGATCCAGAAATTCACTTAATGCCACATAATCACTAGGTTTGGGGTCCTATAGTTCATTGTGATGGATAACAAAACCCAATTCAAAGACAAAAGTTTCGAAGAATTGCTTACCGAGCTCAAAATAAAGCACCATTGCAGGTTCGTTGAGAATTCAAAAATCAATGGACAAGCTGAAGCCGCCAACCGGGTTATTGTTCTAGGAATTAAAAAGAGGCTGGACAAAGCTAAGGAAAACTAGGTCGAGCAACTAGACCATATCCTCTAAGCTTACCGGACTACGTCTCACACTATAATAGGGGAAAACCCTTATGAGTGTGAGGCTATGATTTCAGTGGAGATAGAGGAACCTAACTACGTCACCAACAATTATCGCCTGACAACAACCTAGGCTGGTTAGAGAGGACTTGGATCTTCTAGAAGAAAGAAGACGCATTGCTCACATACACGATATCGCTGTCAAACAGAAGATGACGACTTGATATAACTTTAAAGTCATCCCAAGGAGGTTCGAGCCTGGTGATCTAATACTGTAGAGAGTGGACGTCGATGGTAAGAATTCCTTCCAAGGGAAGTTAGCCCCAAATTGGGAAGGCCCTTACCAGATCGTAATTAGCACCGATAAGGGAGATTACATCCTAGAGACATTAACTAACAAGCTATTTAAAAACTATTGGAATGCTTACAAACTTAGAAAATACTATAGCTAAGTGCCTTTTAAGGCTTAGTTCCTTAGTTTCCTTTACGTTTGATCTGCCCCAATTTTTTAGTATACATTGTACTGACCACAATCCTTTGTTCAATAAAATGAGGAAGTTATTCCTATACATCTGCTTATAATTTCTTTTTAAAAGTTTAGACCTTCGAGCTAGAGTCCGTCTTAAGAATGCCTACAGAGCCCATTCCTTATGGGATCTAGGGTTTCTTATAATCTAGGTTAAGAGGGATGACCCGTGAATCGATTTATGTGGTTTTGTTGTGAGTTGTGGGTCCTTACCTAAATCCTCAACACTTAGCCATAACCATGTTGAGGTTATGCACAATAAGTTGGCAACACGGGTTACGACATCCGTGATCTACCATTCGGTCCTACTGTGGATGTCTTATGTTTAAATGGTTTTGAGCTTGGAAATTCCTAAGTATTAGGAAATTTTCTAAATTAGACCGTTAACATTAAAGACCCCGGTTATTGTTGACCGTTTATTTTTCCTAAGTCCTCAAAGGTGTTCTAAGTGCCCAAAAGTTTGGGCATTGGACCCTGGACTAATTTTTCATGAGATTGAAATTTTCCTACGTCCCTAAATGACTACCAAGTGCTCATTAATAATGGGCATTGGACTTAGTGCGGACCATGGAAAAAAAGGAAATAAGCATGCAACACATAAGGAGAAGTAATTAAAGCCCGACAACTGGGAAAAATTGTCCTTACAAATTTAAAGTACCCCACGCAGGGGGTAAAGAAAAGCAGTAAATAAAAAGAAAGGGAAAGCAAGTCAAGCCTCAGCATTCTCTTTCTCCAGGCTTTGCTGGTCTGCACCCGTTGCTCCGCCATCTCCTTTAGCAAGATTTAGATTGAAGGTGGAAATAGAAGGGACCCCGACAACAACTTGATTAGCCTCTTGAGCCTCCTACACTAGTACCAGGAAACTATTAAAGATCACCATCTCGGAGTCTAGCTCATCCAAGGCCAAGGCAACCCCCGGATTAAAGAATTGGACTTGGATGACCATAATCCAAAATTGCTCGCCATTGATGTCTATACATATCTTCATCAGCTACATGATATCCTCCTGTAGTTACACTGCTCTAGTATGGAGATCCACATTCTCAACACGAAGTTCGGTGACTACCTTCACACTTTTTTCAAAGTAGGCCTTCTTTCTCTGAAGCTTGGCCTCGAAGTCCGTCAATTTCTTCTTTAGCCAGTCAATCTTTTCTTTGATGTATTCCAAGGCTTTCTCAGCCTCCTCTTTAGCCTTGAGGGCCAACTCCAGCTTCTGCGGTCCCTTCTCCTCCTTAGCTGCCCTCACCTTTCCAGTCATTTCTTCTCAAAATTACTCTAAGCTCCTTTTGAGGTGGCGAGTTTCAGTGACAATGCAGAGTCTGTAGGTCTGGGACCTTGATAGGAACTCCGACATATCCTTCTTGGAGATGTGGGCTAAGACCTTATCATCCAAGAGTTGGAAGTCCACAAACGATTCGGTCTCTAGATCCTTCCTATACAAGGCAACCAAACCCTGGACAGCTGCTGCATTCCTTTTCCGCATTTGAAGAGGTTGAGTAGGAGACTCCCATTGATTCAGAACCACCTCGGTGACCAGGTTTTGGTCAGCAGGGGCTGGAGCAACGTGTGCAGGAGCATTAGAGGGTGCAACACCTTCTTTCCTCACTTTCATAACCTAGAGCTTGACTGGATGCCTTGATTTCTACAAAAAAAAAAGACAAAGTATAAATTAGAAATAGAGCAGGAGGGTTACTCAAAGAAAATATAAAAAATGAAAAGTTAAGTAAAGACGGACTGTAGTCTATACTCTACCTAGCATGACTCTAAGGGTAACGTCATCCGAGGCGTCCAGAACTTCTTTATAATAAATGAGCTGGGCTTTCTCTGCCACATATGAATAAACCTAACATAGTCGGCATCCTCCCGACTGAGTTCGGACCACTTCACCTGAATCATCTCAATTGGAGTGTCCTATGCCTGGGTGGTCCAGTACTGATCGAACATCGAAGACCCATCAGTCTCCTCAAAGAACGGGCGAACTCCGGGTGCCGCCATTAGCTTAAAGAACCTGTTCTTGAAGTTCTTGAAGCTTTCCTGGAAGACTTCGAAGATTTTTCGTCCACCTTTAACCCAAAGTGTGAGCTAATTTTTCTTCGCTACGCTTCCCCCTTGGGGGACTATAGAGTAAAGAGGTAGAAAAATGTCTTCACTGAGTACCACAGTCCGACCACCCGGCAGAGCCTCTCCAAAGCAAGAATGAAGCTCCAACTGTTAGGATGGAGTTAGGATTGTGCCATAGTCAAATAACAAAGGACTCCAATCTGAAAGTTGGTGAAAGGCAGACGGAGCCCCAGTGGGCAGAAGAGGTCTTCATACAAAAACATGAAGTGTTCGCCCTCTTTTCGTGCTGAACACACTCTCTCGTCCTCTCTTAGAGCCAGGATCTAGTACTCATGGTCCTAATTATGACCCCCTGTCAGCTCTAAGTAGCTCAGGAGATTTTCAGCATCTAGTCCAGAATACGGACATGCTGCCCCAAACATTATCTCTAACCTAGGAGTACGTGTTCCTCCTAGGGGAAAATATCATGGGCCTCTCCGCGGTCGGTCTTCTAGGCCCTGCCACTCATCTCTTTGCCATAGAATCCTTGGAAACACATACAGAGGCCGATAAGGTGCTATCATAATTAGAGCAATATCTTAAATCCCCTATATTCAAACGTGGGGGAGGGCAGACTATGAAGGAAAACCTATTACAGATTGTCTGCATTCACCTCCACCCTCCGTACCCAGTCAGCTACACATATTTCAAATACCAGCCTCCACACCCTTAAAGGTTTGAGCCCGAGTTGGACACCCCCGCCGCTCACGACATGGCAGATAGGGTGCTCCAAAGAGCAACACCACTAAGTGGATCCAGAATCATTGGCATCCCCACTCTTTTTACCAAAAATAAAAAAATAAAAATATAGAAATCCTCTTCCTAAGGTTTGACATTGAGGACAACAAGAACAAGGGGGCATAAGAACATATACCTTGCAGAAATGAAGTGAGTTGGTGACTCAAAGGTGATTAAGAAGTGGAAATCGCTTGAAAATAGTGCTTCTCCACCGTGCACAGTTGCTGGAAATCGCCTCAGCTCGCCGGAGATTTGAAAGAGACAGCAAAATTATAGAGGAGGCATCCTCATCTCCTATTTATAGAGGCAATGCTCAGAGGGCAATTCCTTCCTTACACTTCAAATTTCAAAAATCCTCATCATGGCGCTCAGAACTACACAGAATCCTAATGGCCCCCTATCAGAATGTGCCATATGGACAATCACAACTGTTATGCTAGATAAAGTGACACTTGCTCAGAAAGTTAAACATCATGCAAAGCCTCGCTGTTTTGAGCACGTAATTATTTTATGGAACACGACAACAATCCTAGTTTATAATATGGACCTCGATTGCACATCGGAATGTCCACCTCTAATCACCTGATGCGTGGACCATGACGGGACCACGATGCGTCTGAGTGTCAAGTGACTTAGTCATGTTAACGCCTCAAAATCAAAGCTTTTAATCCTTTGGGGGCATCACGGACCTCTGCTTCATGTAAGACATGGATCGCATGACCCAGGAGCATTAAGATTTATCTTGATAATTAGCTATGCTAGCTAAGCGCCAAGTTGGGGACATCATGACAAGGATAAGCATATTTTTACATGACGACCAAATAGGGAAATCCACTTAACCACCCTCCGAGGTCAAACAACGTATTAAATGGGTTTCACCCATACCCTTATGGCCTAACCTTAACCCATAAATCGACCAAGTTTATGGAGGTTATGAGCAACCAACCGTAGCCCGGGATCATGGACTCCATACCAAGAGGCTTTCGTGTCACCGTTTTCACATTCAATTGTCAACTATTCCTAAACGAATCTGACCATCGAGATCAAGCATTGAACTCATCTCAATTAGGAAAAATGAGTAAGTCACTAAACACTAAGATCAAACGTCCAAGCCATATAAGTGAAAGGAGCTAACAGTGAAAAATAAAACACTTTAAAAAGGAAATCTTTTATGATTCACATTCCATATATCATCAACTTTACAAGAAGGACCCATAAGCTACGCTTATCCAAGAATGGTCACCCGAAGGAAGCCAAGAAGGTAGTGTACAGAGATGATGATGATGATGATGATCAAGCACTGACCATGGCCACCTTAACGGTTACTCAAGATGCGAACACCCATCTCCTCCCTCTTGAGAAACATGAGCAGAATGCTTCATAATCCCACCTCTCCAAAACACCCCTATGCACCCAAGGCATAGCCAATACCTTCATTAACATCCAGGAGGGTGGAGGAGGGAGAACAGTAAAACCCCTTCATGCCTTACAAGAACTAGGGCAGAAACCATGAGTCTTTCCAGTGTAAGCAAGATTTCATTCTACTGCTACGTACGCCTAGAAAGAAAGGCTCCTGCTGCTTGGGGACATGTCGACCAAGCCATACAGAGCAATTACTTGGCCCTTACCATGCTATTACACCTAGAGAGAATGGCCTCCATCAGAAAAACATGCAAGGATAAAGGGAACACTTTTGAGAATTTGGGAAAGAAATGAAAGATGATTTTAGAAGGAGATATAGCTCTCAACACGCCCACAATAAAGGAACAAGTGACAACCCCACTACAAGCATTCCCTATTTATAAAGGAAGTCATGCGCTTTGTTTGGTTTCCAAAAAGGCAAAACAACTGCACATTCGAAGCCACGTTTAATTGTTCTTCCCTTGTGATTGGTCACGTGGGCAATGGGCAATTGGGAAACGAAGCAGAAAATTGGTATCCTCATTAAAGCAGATTTAATTCCCAATAAATTCAAAGCAATGGTTCCCAAGCTAACGCAGACTACTACAAACCATAGAGTAAAGGCTGCTTAAAGGACATCAAATCCCTATGAGTAATAAAGTCCTTGCCCTCTTTCAAGAAACACTTAAAAAACCCCGCAAACTACACATGATGGCAACCTATTACATATCCCAGATAACAAAATGATGACGTAAGCAGAACGATCCAACTCGGATCCCGGCCTTATTCATTGACCCCAAAAAATGTACAATGACACATTATGGACCTCAACCCTTTGAAAAAAATATTGCGAGATTCGACATTAACACTAGGACTAGGATCTCTTTGTCCATTGTGTGTTGTGTCCTCCTGTTAATCTCGAATACCTTAACACTTACTTGTCTCATCTAAGTGCCAAGCTAGGTGCAACTATTCTGAACCGTGATCTGGGACACTAGTCCCATGAGTCAACTTGGCATACATCCAGTTGGAGTCTGTTGTTGACACCCCACGGGAGTTCACTTGTGGCACACTGTACGGATCCCAGCATAATGCATGTCGAACCATGATATTGGGTAACAACAACATTATCACGAGATTTGTGCAGTTAATGAATCTCACGATTATCCGTAACTTCCAATCACAATCTTGCATAATAATAGTGTCCATAATCGCCTTTGACTACTCATAACTGTAGTATTAACATTCTAATTTTATAGGGATCCTCTGCAACAATCAAGGGAACGTGTTTTCCTATTCATTCTCTATAAATATCAAGTTCAGTCACCTTCAATAAGTAATTATTGCTCTTTTACTTAAACCTTACTAGCTTGTGCACAACTTGACTTGAGCATTAGAGCATCTTTGCATATACCTATCACCCTTATTTCAACATGTTCTGCTACTGCTTAAGGAGAAAAATACCCGTACATGCCTATTCATGTAAACCTTAATATCTACTGCTAAACATAATATTTCCTTGTTCCTTTCTTATTCCGTTCTATATCACTTACATTGACAAAAGTACAAAAAAGTTAATAAAATAATAAGAAAATCACTCTTATACCATTAAATAACTTTCAATTGAATAATTTTTTCACAAAATCCATCGTTAGATTCAAAGTTTCTATCCTAAAGATCATATTTATAAAATTTTCATTAATCCAAAATTATTTAGTACCTCATTGATATACGTTAAGATCAATGTAATATATACTTTTTGAAATATATCAAAATATGAATCACTTGATTAAATTCTTATTGATGTTCAATTTTTTCAAAATTTAATACAAATAATCAAGGTGATGGACAGTTATAGTTCAAAGGTTAAATCCATAAAGATCACATTCTATGTAAAGTTATTGAGTGATATAAGTATGTCAAGTCTTACATCAGTGTACATTGATCCCTCCTCATATATACATATAATTAAATATTCCTTTAGACATTACAATGAGATTAAACTTGAGTACTGTCGTGACTAAGAAGTCCTGCTGTGACTAAGAAGTCCTCCCAATGATAGTCTTTGCTAGAGTTTGGATCCTTAGGAGTGCAGCTGGCTTACCTCTTGCCAGTTTTATATTAATACTATAATTTAAGTAAACTTTTTTGGTGAATATATATTAAGTAAATTTAATATCTATTTCGTATCATTAATAAAGGAATTCCCTTAATTTGGTAACGTTTAAGTTTTTCATTATACTTTTAATTGTCTATACTTGAGTTAGGGAGAGTATTAATATTTATAAAAATATGATATAAATTTATAAATTTAATTTAAATGTATTGTTAGTGTAATTTTTTTATATATTTATTCAATTATGTATAATCATGTTATAAAAAATATTTTACTCTTACAATAACTACATCAAAAATTACATATATAATAATATATGATTAATTGATAATGCAAAAAGTTTTACATTTATAATACATCAAAATTAAAGTATTACATAACATATATAAAAGATAAACAACAATTAACTATTGTTAGTTGAATTAAAAATAAATGCCTAAGAAATATGCTAATTAAAGTGGTGAAAAGCAATAGACATAAAAAAAATACACAATAAATATAAAAAACTCCATCACTTTCTTAAAACAAAAATAAAAGTTTCATGTGATAAAAAAATTTAGAGTATAAGTAAAAAAATTAATAACTATGTGTGATAAAAAATCAAGACTTTGGTCGAAGGCTTTTTTACTAAACTGCCACTGTTGGTAAAACTATTTACCAAATTACCATTTTTTTAACTATTTATCAAATTATCATTTTTTAAACTATTTATCAAAATATCACTCTTTTAAAATTATTTTTTAAAATGCCACCCTTTTGTCCTACGTGACTTTTTTTAATATTATCTAGTCAATCAGGATGCGCCAACACGCTTGGCGCGAACCCGTGGATCGCAACCTACGTGGCGCATCCTGGTTGGCCTTGGCAAGGAAAGAGTCACCTTTGTTGGCGTAACCTTTGAATTATGCATAAAATTTAAATTTAAATTTTTATAAATTATTTAAATTACTTAATAAAATTTTGTAAGCATTTATTAATAAGTCCATACTAATTACGGAGGTAAAACATAAAATATAAAATTAAAAAAGTGACAAATTTAATATGTTGGTAATATTTAATATTGTTTTAGTTATTATGTGGATTTATTAATTAAATAACATATATGCTTCTTTTTTGTTATTTTTTAAAAATTTATTGTTTCAATTTATTTTTCATTTTAAAAAACAAATGAGGTATTAATTATTTTCTTTTAATTTTGTCTTTATTTATGATTTTTAATATTGAAAAAATAATCTAATCAAATGTACGTACATATCTTATTATTAAAGTTATTGAATATATTTATTTATTGTGACACAAATATTTTAAACAACATATAAAAAAATTAAATGGTATATCCTCTAGAAGAGACGTATCACTTATAGGTTATATTTGGTTAATATAATCCTTAAAATAAATTTCAATGACTTGTCTTTTATTATTAGTCAAATCATAAAAAAAGTTAGTATTGATAATATAGGTATTAAATACTTCTTAAAAAAGTCTATTATTGGTTATATCAATTGAATTACTCTTGCATTAATTCAAATAAATAAATAAAATTTTTAGTAGGATTCGGATGATAGTAAGTAGGATTCGGATCCCAATAATCCCCCTCCCAAATTTTTAATAATTTGAATTAGTAAAAATTTCGACAGAGTTTTCCCTAAATGTTGGACCTCCCCAAAAGCCAATGATCCTGTTTAATGCAACCAGTTACCAAAATCTTTAATAAAATCTAAAACTATGCAAAAAATATATATAATCTAATATAATAAGGGTACCAAACTCACAAGAAGATATTATCAATAGTCTTTTACACAAAATCACTAAATATAATTACATGTCAATGTCAATGAGATGGGCCCGCATCAAAATGCGGTGGCCTGTGAGATGGTTCGGAAGAGGGACCTGGTGTGATGGGTATGGTGGGTAACCTGGTGGTGGGTAAGGATATGGTGGGTAACCCTGTGGTGGGTAAGGATATGAGGGGTAACTCGGTGGCGGGTATGGATACGGTGGGTAAGGGTATGGTGGGTATGGTGGGTAATAGGCAGGTGGTGGCTGAGTAGGGGGGTATGTAGCAGTGGTAGGAGGCTGAGTGGGGGGTATGTAGCAGCGGTAGGCGGCTGAGTCGTATGCTGGCTAGTAGAGCTGGAGTCCTCGGGATGTCGAAGTCGTGTCCGAGTGCTCGCCAATCCTCTCCTCCGTCTACGCCGCGTTCCCTGTTGGCTGGACTCCTCGGGCGGCCCTGAAATGTCGTCTGCTGCTGGAGCTGGACGCAGCTGTTCCATCGTAATGCGGTCATGCTCCCGCAATGAGTGGAGGATCTGTGTAGCAGCCTCTCGAGCGACAGTGTCAATAGTTGAACTAAGCAAATACTCTGCAATGTCCGCCTAATAAACAGATATAATTTATGTCATTATACTGAATACAGAATATATATAGTCACTAACGAATTGGTAAAGACCTTATTGCATTTCCAATAGATGCGCTAGTAGGAGCAATCCAGCGTCTGGTAATTCTTTTATACCAACGCATGTACTCAGAACGCGAACTGAAGGGTGCGACCAATGGGACTCCCCTAACAAGCTTCTCACTACGACTATCCCAGGTGGCTATATAAACAAGCATGTGTGTGGCGGCCAATCCTCATCATGCCTACCGCTAATGTAACCGAGTGCAATCTATCTCGGGCTGGAGCGGTCTCCGTGGAACGGGTGGTCAAGATCAAACTGGCGCATGACGCGGTCTGGCTGGTGCCACTCAACAATATGGAAACATATGAGAGGGACCACTGCCAGCGATATGTCCCTAGCAGCCACACAAAAAGGTGGCAATGTTGCCACCTGCTCATCCGTGTATGGTTGCCATATAAACTGAAAAAATGAGATGCACAAAACATTAAGACGGCATATACATAAGTAAATATCTCAAAGGAATGTAAACGAAGACATACCTCATCGTTCTTCAACTGATTGAAGAACTGACGATAATATGTAAGGACGCCAATCACAGTATCACTCAATACTTTATGGTTACGCCACCTATTTGGTAAATGAAAGTATTACAAACGTAAGTTATAATATTAACAAAGTATGTTAAGGAAGTAATGTAAAAATACGAAATGAAATAGAAACTTACTCCCATCCTAAGGGACGTAATTGACCACGATCAGCATCGTAAAACACATCAGGCTCAGCATGGTCAGCTAGTGAAGGGGCAAGCCGGGGCAATCTGTACCATGCCCAATACTGCAATAAGATGTATGCCCCTCCGATCTCGCGTGTGTCATAGTCCGTAGCTTTACAAAGCTCTCTATACAGGTACGCCAAAATTGAGACCCCGCCTATACGTCCCAAGAACAAAGAAAGTCCTCCAACAATGGGGAGAACATCAAGTGCACAAGCTTACCCGAATGATCGGGGCATAATAAACCCTCAAGCAAGCAAAGTATGTAATGTCGTGCACGCTGTTGCACGTACTCATCATCATCGTCCTTAATGACTGCAGTAACACTCGGCTGCCACAGGTATGTCATGTCAATGCGTGCCCCAGCTATGAGCGAGGGAGTCTCATCAATCCCTAATAACTAAGCACACAAACTGAGCCAATCATCCCTATGCGTAACGCTAGTGACTGCAGCGCCATCAATGGGAAGACCCGATATCATTTTGATATCCTCCAACGTAATGGTGCACTCCCCGGTAGGCATGTGAAATGTATACGTCTCTGGGCGCCATCTCTCAACCAACGCAAAGATCGGGAGTGATCAATGCTGCAATAGCCCATGTGGGCAACTCCCAAGAAACCAGCCTGCTGTAGATACAGAATAATCGGAGCGGGGGGGGGGGGGGTCCATATGTTTCGTCTTCTGAGCACATCTAACACGCAAGTGTTGGTCCTCATGTCCCTGCCATACATGCTGGGAAACATGGTACTCCTACAACTCCAAAATCGAGCTGTCCTCTGGTTCGGGGTTTACACGGAATGCCATCTGTCAGCTGTATGCCAAATAATAACAACAATTAGTAGGATTCTATGATTACTATAATAAAATATGATATAACCATATGATAACTATACAAAAATATAATATGAAAGAAATAAAGATAACACCAAGAATCAACTAACATATATAGGAGAATAGTATTCGAATACAACTACATAGATTAGTGATACAAAATAATACAACTCCTAAATACACATGATTGCTAATACAAGGTTCTGAAAAATGAAAATAGGTCCTAAATCAACTACACGGCCCCAGTTGATGGCCTCACTCCATCATCCCTCAAGGAACTCGATCCACTGACACGACAAGTGCGAGAATTATGTCCAGGTTGATGGCATCTTGTACACGTCTGTCCTGGCCCTGCTTCGCGCCAATCCATCTCATTCCTGAGTCGAGTTGATTTTGGTCGACCTTTAGATCTAAGCAATGCACGTGGTGGCACCAAAGTGGTGTCAGAAGCTGCAGGCCACCATGGTTCAGCCCGGATCGGTTCAAAGTCAAACTCATAGGCTCTATAAATGCTTTCCGTCCTGTAAACCCTATGAACAAGTTGGAATGGGTCAACTGCCACTGAAGCACACGCAGCAATCGCATGCGAGCATGGATAATGCAATGCTTGAAACACCCACATGATCACACCGCCTTTCTTTAGGTTCAAAGTATAAGAAAGTCCACCTTGTTGTGTTACAGATTAAAAGCTTCTTCAACCATAAACCTTGTGTTCTCTCTATTGTACTTAGGTGAACTTGGTGTGAACCGCCTTTGCTAGGTTGACTCTCTAGTGCTTCAATAAGTCATCACTCCGATCTGCCCAGATGTCATCAATTTTGAATTTGCCTCGTCCTTTCGGTTGACAAAGTATTCTACTAACTTCGTATATGTCAATTGAACCAATGCGTTATAGGTAGATTTCTGCTACCCTTCAACACTCGTTAATGCACTCGACAAATTAGTAGTCATATGACCGAATCTGCGGCCACCATCATATGCCAAACTCCATTTTTCTTTTGGAATTTCGTTAATCCAATTTGCCATCTCCGTTGTGACTTTAAGCTTCTCTAGCCTAGCATCAAACTTTATTGCGATTGGTTCATACCTTGATACAACAAATGAATTGGGTTAGTATTAGAACCTAACTATTATTATCGACAAAATTAGAATACAAATAGAAAATGTAAAGTACCTGTGTTAATCAAAAATCTTTTCAACTCCTTGTTCTGAAATTTGGAGTTAAAATTTGAACCAATATGCCGTATGCAGAAGACATGATATGCATTCGGAGGCTGCCATCCAAGATTTTCATTTGCCACTGATTGTAAGATGCCTCGATGTCGATCAGAGATCAAACACAAGCCCTCTTGTTGGGTGACATGCAATCTCAGGTGGGCTAAAAACCAACTCCAAGCATCCTTGGTCTCCCCCTCCACAATGGCAAATGCAATAGGCAGAGTTTTTCTGTCTCCATCTTGAGTTGTTGCAATCAACAACTTATGACGGTACTTGCCATACAAATGAGTGGCATCAATCTGAATGATGGGCTAACAATATCGGAAGCCAGCCACACATGGTCTAAATGTCCAGAATAATCGACAAAAGACTCTTTTTGAACGATCGAGTCGGTTATTCACAAAACATTCCTCGTCTTGCGACTCCACCACTATGCCTTCCATGTCTCTCTTCATGGCTGCTAGCCATCTGGGCAACACCTCATAAGATTTGTCCCAATCCCCAAACACATTCACAATAGCCATTTGTTTTGCCTTCTAAGCCTTTCGATATGAAACTTGGTAACCAAATTAGCTTCGAATTCGTTCAATAATTAAGGATACGGGTGCATTGGGTTTTGTTCTGACTAACTCCAAAATGCAAGAGCAGATCAAACGAGAGTCCAACTTCCGGTGATCTAATGACATAGATGGGTTTACGCAACTATGAGGTGCATTATATTTTGTAATCTACCACGTATTCGAGCTCTTGCTTTGTATGGCTCTAAGTCTCCAATTACAACCTTCGTCAAAACTAGGGCACTTGGCAGTCAGTCTTCGTGAATCAGAGTCTTCAATCTTGTACTCTTGATGCCTGTGAATGGAATATTGTTTGAGAGCTAACTTCACGGAATCTTTTGATGGAAATTGCAAGCCAACATAGAATTCATCACTCATGCTCCAAGTCCCATGACTGTCTAATTCAGGCAAGTTATCAGGATTATTCAACGCATCCCAGTTAATTTGAGAAAACTGAGGGCATGGTGGCACAAACACGGATTCAGGTCCTCGAGGCTTAAATATGGATTGAGGAGCAACCGTCAATGGAATCTGTAAATTTTCTTCGACATCAAAGTTTTCTGCCTCTATGTCGATGTCTAAATCGTCGCCCTCAGCTACTTGTTCTTCGTCTTCACTTGACTCCCATACTGCATCTCTGACAAGTGGGTTATCAGGTTCAACCATTGCACCACCAATAACGATCATATTGCATGACTCAACTTGATTAGAAGGACCAACTTGAGCTTCGATTTCATCAGGAGCTTCAACATGCTCTTCCTGCCCACTTGCTTCTACCTCCACATACAACTCCATCGACGCCATGTTCGGAGTTTGACAGAAGGAATCTATCATGTACTTTACATCATCATCGTCTTCTATTGGAAGCCCTACCCATCTCCACAGATTGAAGCATTACGGACACCGATAAACAACTTTTGACACATGTTGGTTTGTTTGAAACCTCAACTTTGAATGGATCTTAGTTTTCAACCCTTCCAAAGTCATATCGGCTGTGATCACAATAAGCCTAGGAGGAGGACCTCGATACATGACACTCTCTTCACCATCATACATTGTCCCATTGAAGTAAATGTGCACATTTAGCGGTTTTGTCATATTAACTCCAATTCTGAACAATAACAATTCAACACATTTATTTAATATATTAAAAATTAATTACAATATTAATTGGACATATAATAATGTATAAATATTTATAACAATGTATAATAATGTATAATAATGTATTACATAATTTTATTCAATATATTAACAATCAATTATAATATTCAATATAGTTATTTATGTAAAAAAAATTTCTAAACTCGATTATTTTGAATTAAGCTACATTTACTAATGTAAATCATGTCAATACTTAAGAAAAATATATATATCCTACTCGATTACTTATAAAATAATGATCCATACAATTTAGACTATATATCATACAACTTCATTATTTATTAGTCAATAAAAATATTAAAGTATAATAATATTAAATTACAATTAACACTAACTTAGTAAAAAACCAATCAACAAATAATAAATAAACTATTTAACTATTGAAAGAAGTACTTACAATGTTAAGGAATACAATCTAAATTTGATCACAAATAATGATCTAAGCACCACTTCTAATAAGAAATGAGTTCGTTGAAAGAGTTTAGAGCGTTTAGAGAGAATAAATTTATAGAGAGATAGTGAAAATTTAGGAAATGGCTTGAATGTCACAAACGAGAGAGGGGTTGGGTGATATATACTAGGGTTACGCCACCCTTGTTGGCTTATTGTCTTGGTTTGGTCAACAAAGGTGGCTTCTTTTTTCAAGGCCAACCAGGGATGACGCACCACGTAGGTTGGCTTGATCCACATAGGTAAGGCAAGCGTATTGGGCGTAATTTACGCGTGGATCTACACACGTAGCATATTATTCCAGTTGGTTAAATAATATTAAAAAAATCACGAAAAAAAAAAATAATATTTTAAAAATAATTTTAAAAAAATAATATTTTAATAAATAATTTAAAAAAATGATAATTTAATAAATAATTAAAATAATAATAATTTAATAAATAATTTTACTAATAATTATAGATTAATAAAAAACATTTGGTCGAATGAGAGAGGCGGATAGTCTCTACGCTAAGTTGTTGTCACGGTCTAAAAATAATTGGGATTTGACATATAGAAAAATCTTCATTGGATTAACTTCAGGTTACGTGGGGTATAAGCCCACTAAAAGTCTTTTAATGTTTTTAAAAGATTCACGGGGAGCACCCTATCTATACGTGGCTCTGCCACTGTTTGTACCCTTGCGATGTGCATCGAGTTTTTTTTTTATTTAAAAAAAGCAAATAACTTCATCACTTAATAATAATTTATAATATGGTAATACCAAAGAAAAATTTTATAATTTGGATAAAAGATTGACAACACATCTAAATTAAGGGATTAAAATATAGAAAGAAAAAAGGATAACTAATGATGTATACTTATCAATATTTAGATTTTAGACTTATTTATTAAAGACTTGTGTCTAATAAATTTTATTTAAGTGTGTAAATCCAATTAATTAATAATTTATAAATATAACTTGATGCGTGAGTCAAAGAATTAATTCCAACGAAGGTTGAGATAAGATTCTTTTTTTGTTTCCCATAATATAAATAAAAATTAAATGTGATAAAAAATCAAGACTTTGGTCGAATGAGAGAGGTAGATAGTGTCTACGCTGAGTTGTTGTCGCGGTCTAAAAATAATTGGGATTTGACAATGTCTAAAAAACTTCATTGGATTAGCTTCAGGTTACAGGGGGTAATATTTTCTTTTAAGCACACTAAAGTCTTTTAATGTTTTTAATACAAGTTAATCTTTTAAAAAAGATTCACGGGGAGCTTGTGCTCCGCCATGTCTATACGTGGCTCTGCCACTGTTTGTACTCTTACGACGTGCAGCGAGTTTATTTATTTTTTTTAAAAAGCAAATAAAGTCATCATCACTTAATAATAATTTATAATTTGGTAATACAAAAGAAAAAATTTATAATTTGGATAAAAAATTGACAATCCATCTAAATTAAGCGATTAAAATATAGAAAAAATGGATAACGTAATGATGTATACTTATGTACATTTAGATTTTAGACTTATTCATTAATGACTTGTGTCTAACAAATTTTATTTAAGTGTGTAAATCTAATTAATTAATATTTATATATATAACTTGATGGGTGAGTCGAAGAATTAATTCCAACGAAGGTTGAGATAAGATTTTTTTTTTTGAATTTTTTAAAATATTCTCTCTTATAAATAAAAGATTAATTTCTTAATTTATAATAACATGACTAATTTTGATAATAGTATATATAGAATAAGCAAAGGTATCATTAGTCTTTTTGAACATTGAACATAAAATTTTTATCTCTGCTCTAAACTGTGATCCAGGATCCCTTTTAGCGGATCAATTCGACATACATGTATAATTGGATTTTGCCCTGAACTGTGTAGCTAAGGCCTTGATAGTAGTTCAAACCCGGAGCTAGGGATGGAAATAGCTAATGCCTGCTGTCATCAATGGCTGACCTGTTTAAAAAATGAGTTAAGTTGAGCCTTTTTAAAAGTCTGTTTCATTTAGTAGGCCAAATCGACCTCTCAAATGAAATTGTTATGCTCGCCATTGTTTATATTTATTTATAAAATTATATTCTATTTTTTAATGGCCTTTCAATGTCGTTTAATAGCTAGTTTAAAGGCTTAGCCTATTTGAGGCTATATGAAGGCCTTGGATTGTTGGCCTATTTAGAGGCCTTAATATCAGCTTCTAAAATACTTCTTAAATAGGCCAGGCCAAATCAATCAGTCGTGCTCAGGCCAAATATTTGTAATACGTGTCCGGCTGTTTATAAGCCTGGCCGGCAGTGGCCTATTTCCATCCCTACCCGGAACCATGCATGTCGAGCTACGTTAGGTCATAATATCAAGATTACTAGATTTGTGCAGATGATATATCCCTAAATATCTATAACTGTCAATCATCAATTTACGATACTCATAACTGCCTTAGACTGCTAAGTAGCTTCCATATCAAAGTTCCTAACTTATAGGTATTCACTCCAATAATAGTGGGAAGGTAATCTCTATCAGGATATTGATCCGAAATACCTGCACTTAACACAGATTGCATAAGGATTCTACACACACTTTATAAATATCAGGTTAAGTAACCTTAAATAGGTATCAGTAAACTATTTATTAAACAGTATCATACTTGTGCACAGCCTGACTTGAGCGTTGGAGTCCTTTTGCAGGTACCTACCCCCTGTTTCAACACGCTAGATCGCTATTGCTCAAGGAGGAAACCACCACGACGTGCCTATCTCAGGTATCCTCTGAATCCACTTCAAAACATTGGCGCCGTTTGTTGGAAACTGATAAACTTCTAATCACACGCAATCATGGTGAACACAAGTCAACATTTAAGGAGGGATGTTATGCAACTCCTTGCATAACAAAGATAAGAGCCAGCAACGCAGCCCCCTCCTCATCTAGTTCCACCACCTGCAGCTGAAGTTTCAGCCGTAAGAAGCCAAGCACACGTCCCGGAACATCAGCGCAAAGGACATGAGACTTCACTTTCTGATGAAAGTCCACATTCGTCACGCAGAGTATCTGTCATGGACAGGCTCGAGCGCCTTGAAGGGAGAGCTAATAATGTCTTTCAGGGGTCTAGGCCCCAATGCAAACACGCCTAGGCCCACTGAACAACATTGTTGTTGATCGTGCTTCTAGCGAAACACCATTTGCTCTAAGATGACCAGAAACCATCTCTAGGAGCTGGTGGCCCAACAAATGTTGTAGATTGATGAACAACGTCATCAGTTGGACTACCAACGTCACCGACTAGATGAGTTGGAAAAGTATGTGCATGTTGAGAATGACGACGGAAGGAGGGATGTGACCCACAACATAAGAAGGCCGCCCCACGATCAAGGCAGTAGTGATGCTGGAAACAATGCCCTGGTCCCTAGTGTCCAACAGAAACCCTTCTCGGAAGAACTAATGGCATATAGGACTTCGAGAAACTTTAAGTCTCCCTCCAACTTAGAGCCCTATGAAGGAACATTGGACCCTCAGGAACACCTAGACTCTTATGATTAGTCTATGCAGTTCCATAGGGGATCCCCAGAGTTACTATGTCATGTCTTCCCCCTCTTTTTAAAGAAAGGCGCTCTCCACTGGTTCACAACCTTACATGCAAAATCCATCACCGGGTTGGATGACCACGCAACTCATTTCTTGCTATACTATACCACTGCCAAGGAGCAGCCTAAATCGATTAACTCCCTTTTTGGAATTCACCAAGGGAGCAATGAACCCTTTTGAGAGTACATCAAAAGATTCAGTGATGCCCTAACTCGTGTGGCTAGCCCGAATAACCAGATTACTCTTCACTATGCCCATAGTGGTCTCCGGATGGATTCTGAATTCTTTTGACACCTGGAAAAAAAGAAGTCGATAACCATGAATGAATTTCATGTCTGCTCCACGAAATACATCGACCTAAAAGAGACTATTAAGGATAAAGAAATTCTGGAAAAGGATGAACTCACTTACTAGAAGAATAAACAGAGCTCTAACTAACCTAAAAACTCCTCGAAGGGCGAAGCGTACCAACCTAAATATTCTGATTACATTCCTCTGAACATCCCATGAGAATCAATTCTCAAAGAAGTGCTTTAGATTGAGTTCCGAGATATTAAAAGGTCACCTCCCCTTGTTAGACACTAATCTCCCTTGTCAGACTGCAAGATGAAAACATCCAGGAGTTGGAAAGAATCGCTCACGCAAAAAAAAGAAGGTAAAAATCGTGTTCCACATAGAAATAGCAACAATAAAAGGGAATCAACCCAAGACGGGGACCGAAACCTAGAAAATTCTAGAATAGCGGAACCTGGACAAAGGGCTAGTAACCTGGGGAAATAATATCACAGAGAATAGGAACCCTGGCAATGGAGATCGGTTAAGCAAAACCAACCTTTCTCTAATGAGTTAATGGCTTATAAGATCCTTAAACGCTTCAAATATCCAACTAATATCGAAGCCTATGATGGGATCTTGGACCCCCAAGAAAACTTTGATGCTAATGTTTCGGTCTTGATGTTAGCCAGAGGTGATGATTCACTCATGTGTCGCGCTTTCCCTATCTCCCTGAAGAAAGTCACCTTGAGATGGTTCACCACCCTAACTTCGAAATCCGTTGATAAGTGGGATGACTTGTCCTCGATATTTTTACTACATTTTACCACCTGTAAAGTGTAGTCGAAATTCATTTCATGTATTTCCCAAATCAAACAATGAAAAGAATAGTCATTCTAGGATTATATGGCCTAGTTCAACAAAAAGTGTCTAAACATCTATGATTAGGATGAGAAGTTTGCTCTGCACTAAATGAGGGAAGGTCTCTATTCTGCTCTATTTTTTATGCCACTCGTTATAAGAAAGAAGCTCAGATGAGTTCTAGGCTAGAGCTGATAAATACATCAATGCAAAAAATGTTATCAGCTCTAGGAAGCACTTAGATAAAGGTAAGGAAGCAAAACCGAAGCCGGCCCAAGTTTCCTCACAACCTTGGAACTCCAAGCCACTTTTAATGGGGAAGTACTAAGACTATACCCCCCCTCAATACACCTCAGGCTCAAATCTATCAAGAAGTAATGAACACGGAGTTCAAGAACATCTAGAAGCCTCCTCCATTAAGAAAACATGTGCAGAAAGACAAGTTGAAGCATTTTTTGTTCCACAAAGGCTATGGACACACTATTGAAGTCTACATCCACCTTTAGGACACCATTGAATCCTTAATCTGGGATAGGCACTTAGGCCGATATATATGCTAATCCAAGAATAAGAGTCAGAGGGGTAGCATGAATTATTGGAAGAGGAATTACAGTCCCTATAGAAGCCCATCCCCATATCAGATGAGGCAGTCACTAGCAAGAAATGAAATTCCTAGATCGGGTCTATCCTGAGATAATGTCCAAAATCAAGAGATAGCACAACCTGAGATCTTCCTACTTAGGATAATGATCGTTGTCATACAAAAGTAACCCAGATAATTAACACGATTTCGGGGTCCTTCGTGGGTGGCAGCGAATCTAGCAAAGCAAGGAAGAAAGCTATCTGGGATGTGTTGAGCGTGACTTCCTATTCATTTTCAAAGGTGGAAAATGGATCCCAAAAGACACCACCGATCTCTTTTTCTGATGAGGATTATGGAAACATCATTATAGATCACGATGATCCGATAGTGATTTCTGGTATAATCACCAATGCTGAGATCTGGCGTATATTTGTCGATCAAGGAAACTTGGCTGACATTATGCTCTTAGATCTATTTGAAAAGTTGGGACTCTTGAAGAAGGATTTGATCCTGTACACCAGTGAGTTAATTGGCTTTACAGGAGATAGAATCACCCTAGTGGGATACGTTGAGGCCTACTTGATCTTGGTCAAGGACCCTCTATTCAAAACACTCAAGGTCAAGTTCCTCGTTGTAGATTGCCCTTCAGCCTACAACATGATCTGGGTCGACCCTCCCTTAACACCTTTGGGGCTGTGATCTCTACCCCTCATCTAGTAATGAAGTTTCTTGACCAGCATAACAAGGTTGTTATGGTTAAAGGAGACCAAGCAATGGCTCGCAGGTGTTATAATAAGATCCTAAAGATTGCCAAAGGACCACGAAAGTTGGACTAGTGCGAAAAATCTCTTTTAGTCTCTACAAACTCCATCAATGTCCTATTGACTAAATTAGATGTCCACGAAGGGATCTAGGATACCAGTACCCAACTTGAAGGAGAACTGGAACCCTTCTAACTTGGTACCAAGCCTAATCATGTTACCAAGATCAGAGGATAACTGAATCCATAGGAAAAATCCCGGCTAATTGAATTCCTAGAGAAGAATAAGGATCTCTTTTCCTAGACATCATTTGATATGCTTAGACTGGACCCTAAGTTCATTTCCCACTGACTTTCCATTAAAAATACACTAAGCTAGTGGCACAATGAAAAAGGAAATTCAGATCGGAGAAGTATGAGGTAATACAAAAGCAATTGAAAGAGCTCTTAGACATTGGGTTCATCAGGGAAGTTTCTTACATAACTTGGCTTTCCAATGTAGTCTTAGTTAAAAAAGCCAATGAAAAATGGCGTATGTGTGTTGACTATACAGATTTGAATAAGGCATATCCAAAAGACCTTTACTCGCTACCTAATATAGACAAACTGGTAGACAATTCATTTGGATTCCAGCTTTTTTCCTTCATGGATGCCTACTCTAGTTATAATTAGATCCCTATGCATCTGGAAGATGAAGAAAAGACTGTGTTTATAACCAAAGTGGGGAGTTACTGCTACCAGGTTATACCATTCAGTTTAAAGAACGCGGGGGCAACTTACCAACGGATGATGAACAAAGTCTTCGAAGAATAAATTGGTAAGATGCTCAAAGTTTATATTGACGACATGATTGTCAAGACTACAGAGTCCAGTAACCATGTTGAAGATTTGAAAGAAGTGTTCACCTAAATCTGAAAACACAATATGATATTGAATCTAGAAATGTATGCTTTTGGGGTACATACTGTTAAGTTCCTAGATTTTTTGTTAACGAATCGCAGCATTGAAGAGACCCTAGGAAAATGTCAGGTGGTTCTCGATATGCATAATCCGTAGTCCATCAAGGAAATACAACAACTAACAGGATAGATAGTGGCCCTTACTCATTTCCTAGCCAAGGCTGCTCATAAGTCTCTTTCCTTTTACAAGCTTCTTAAAAAATGGGAAAGACTTTGAGTGGACCCTAGAGTGCGAGACCGCATTCTAGGAGTTGAAAAACATGTTGGCAACACCACCATCCTAACAAGGCCAGAGCATAATGAAACCTTATATGCTTACCTCTCTGTGAACAATGAGTACTTTCAATGCCACCTTGTGATCGTAAGGATGGACCAACAAATTTGTCAAATGCTATATAAGACGTACCTTGATGGGAGAATGATTATATGGTCCGTGGAGCTTTCTGAATTTCGAATCACCTATGAACCAAGACAGTCTATAAAGGCTTACGTGTTATTTGATTTTTTGGCAGATCTTACACCAGATCCCGACCATCCCAAAGGGAACTCTTGGACCATTTACATCAATCATTCCTCAAATTCCAAAGGAAACGGTGCAGGGGTTATCCTAGAAAATGGGACCAGGATCACTTTGGAACATTCCTTAAGATTCAAGTTCCCAACGTCAAACAATCAGGCCAAATATGAGACTTGTATTGTAGGCATCACAATGGCCAAGGAAATGGGGGCCATCGATATAGTACTTTGCAATGATTAACAATTGGCGACGTCCCAAATATGAGGTGATTACCAAGCTACGGAGCCTCTCTTACAAAAATGCTTAGCTAAGGTAAAAAAGCTCTTGGAGAATTTTAATAGCTCTAAGGTAGAACACATTCCCAGGGAACAGAACTCGAGAGCCGACATCCTGTCGAAACTTATCAGCACTAAGAACCTCAGTAACAACAGGTCTATGATCTAGAAAACATTGCTCACACCTAGTATTACGAACCCAGAGGTCCTCCTACTACAAGAAAATGAAATATGGATCATGCCCATCATCGCCTATCTCCAAGATGGGACTTTTCCAGAAGATGTGAAAGAGGCCCAAAAACTAATGTGGGTTGTGGCATGGTATAATATATATGACAATCAGTTATACCTTCGTGGGTTCTCTTCCCCTCTCCTCAAGTGTCTTGGGCCAAAAGAAACTGAATATGTCTTAGCCGAAATCCATGAAGGAAGTTATAGACATTATCTCAGTGGGAAATCTTTAGCTCAGAAGGCATTGAGAGCTAGGTACTATTATCTTAGCATGGAAGCCGGTAGTATGGAGCACATCCAAAAATGTGACAAGTGTTAACTATTCTCAGATAGAAGAACTGTCTACAATGTTCGACCCCCTAGTCCTTTTACCAGTGGGGGATGGACATCCTAAGACCGTTCCCTCAAGCTGCTAGACAGGTAGTTGTGAGTTACTTCACTAAGTGGATAGAGACCAAACCACTATCTACCATCACCTTGGCTCACATACAAAAGTTCACTTACAAAAACAAAATCAACAAGTTTGGTGTCTTGGAGTCCATTGTTACAGACAATGGAACCCAGTTCAAAGACCTTCTTACCGAGATCAATATTAAGTAGCATTTCACCTCAGTGGAATATCAGAAGACTAATGGCTAAGATGAAGTTGCAAATTGGGTTATACTTCGCGGGATTAAGAAAAGACTCGATGAATTAAAAGGGAATTAGGCAGAGCAACTTGATCACTTCTTATAGGCATACTAGACCATGCCCCACTCCTTAACTAGGAAGACTCCCTTCAAGCTAACTTATGGTTGTGAAGTCATGATCCCGATCAAGATAGGAGAACCTAACTGGAAGAGGCAGAATTTCTCTAAAGAAGCTAACTTGGACCTCATTTACCAAAACTTAGACTTGTTGGAATCATCGCATCCCTCATGTTCATGAAGCCGCTGTCAAGCAAAGGACTACAGCCCGGTACATTGCCAAAGTGATACCATGAAGGTTTGCACCTGGAGATCTCATTTTTGCAAAGTAGACATTAGAGGCAGAAATGCAAAAGATGAGAAGTTAGTTCCAAATTAGGAAGGCCCATATTAGATCACAACCAAGAACAACTCAAGAGCCTACACCTTGAAAACTATGACTACCAAAAGCATCAACAACTTTTAGAATGTGGATAAACTTAGAAAATATTACAGTTGATATTTTCATATTTAGAATTGTTTTTATGTAAGTAACGTTTTCTGACATGAATAAAATGATCAATGAATTTTCAATACCTATTTATTCTCTTTACTTATGATGATTGCTAGCCACAATGTCAAAGCGCCTTGGCGAGGTCTGAGGAATACATATTTCAACAAGGATCATCTATTCTAATTGCACTGAAGGTCAAAGCAGGCAGCCCATGTGACCACCCTCCATGGTCTTGTAGTGAGATCATGGGACTCTACCTATGCCCCAATGTACCTAACCTTAATCCATAAGTTCAAAATAAATTTAAAGTGGTTAAGAGTATTTAGCCAAAAGCTCGAGGTACGACAACAAGAATTATCTGGATCCTTTGTAAGGATACGCCCTAAGAGGCCCATTATTTATTTACTTAGAGAAGAATTTGACAAATGATTAAGAAAATTTTGACTAAGTGTCCAAAGACTTTATTTGTATTAAAGCATAGATGAACACTTGGAAAAGTTTTCTAAGTACCCCGAAGAATTATACTAAAACATCGTACTCTAATATCCATCCTCGGGGTGCGCTATCATTTCTAAGTGATACACCTCTCAAGTTCAGTGATTATCATTTCCAAAACAAGTGCAAATATACAATTTCATCTAGGTCTTATTATGAGGATTAAAACTAGAATACGATCACAAGAAAAGGATGGGAGTTGTCAAATATCACTAAGTCTTTTGTCAAAGAATTGTCAAGTTTGGGTATTGAACCCACAATAGTCAAAGGCGAAAAGAATATCACAAAAGTAATACAATAGATAAGTGATGCAAGAAAATACTAAGTCACAAAATTTTAACGATGCCCGATGTAATTGTTACTTCTCTCTTTGTCAAAATCTTTTTATTGCATAACTTTTTAATCGTGACAAAAGGGGGAGAAGTTTATGAGTTATTGAGAAAATGTAAAAAGAAAAATGTGCAAATTCAATGATCTTGGGATTTCAAAATTAAGGAGGAGCTGTGCATCTGTGATCTAATCACCTCTTGAAAAATAGAGGAGGAGTAAGTCTCTAACACCTTTTATGAGTTCTAATTTATTTGAATTAACTCTTTTCTCAATGGTTGTTTGTCATCATCAAAATGGGAGAGAATGTAATTGGCATTATCTAAAGCAATGATTTTGATGATAATAAATAAGAAAGGAATGGAAGCGTAAAAGATCAAGTCCCAAGGTTCTTCAAGTATAGCTTATAGGACTTAGATCTTATGTTAAGGATAATAGGAATCACACTAGGTTAAGTTTTGTTTCCATTCAACTTTGATTTTTTTGCAAAATCATGTTTTATGTTGATCAAGTTTGAGCAAAATATTTTTAGAAAGGATGAAAAGAAAATCATGTTTCATACTTGTGAAAATACTCTTCAAGTATGTAGGAAATGTTTTTAGAAAGGTTTAAAATGATTTGGGAAAGTTTGGTTATGAAATCCTTTAGAAATCTTGTTTTCTTGGTTAACCAATAACAAATTAGGTGTTTTGCATAACAGATTATCTGAGAACAATAACTGATTATGTAATTTCAAATAACAGATTATTTGAAATCTATAACAAGTTATTCACCTTGGCAGAAACGTTCCAATTGATGTTTTAAAGTGAATAATCTGTTATTGAAAGTCCATGACGGATTATTTGCATGTTGGGAACGTTTCCTCTTAGTTTTTAAATGTTCCTAACTGATTAAGGGTGCCAAATAACCTGTTATTTTCGTGCTACAATGTTTCCTGATGAAACAAATAATCCGTTAGGCAAAACTAAGAATCTGTTATCTGGGATAGCAGAAAACATTTCCCAATAGCTCTTTTAGAGCATTTAATGTCCCCAACAACCACCAACGACTTTAAATTGATTTAGGCTATAAATGAAAGTGTTTGGGCATCAAAAAAATATTAAAGAAAAATATGAAAAACATACTTGAGTATTAAATTCATGTTTCATCATCATTTTCTCTAAACCCCTGTTCTTGAGCTAAGTTTGTGATTCTTTGATTCCATTAGCTTCAAGTTATATTATCTACTCTTTGAGGGAGTTTTTATTCATCTACATCTTTGTATAATCTGTAAAAAAAGAGTGAGGTATCCTTTGTTTGTAAAGAGGGTGAGGTATCCCTCTAAAGTTGTAAAGGGTGAGGTATCCCTGTTTTAAGGCTCAAGCACAAGGGTGAGGTATCCCAAAGTGTGAGGAGTGCTCTTATTTGTACAAAGATTTTCCTAGCACTCGTGAAGTCTAGGAGATAGTGAAGAAAATCTCAAGTTAAACTTGGGGACTGGATGTAAGTCATAAGTGGTTGGTGGCTGAACCAAGATAAATATTATGTTTGCTTCTCTCAACTCTATCTCCTTTACATTTGTGCCTTAATTATATTTTCTTGAGTTAAATTTGATATCTAGCTTATTTGCTTGATTTATCCTATAGCCCAAGTGATATTTGAGAAATCTCTAAGAGTTGTACTTTTGTTAAACTTATTCCACTGCATGAGTTGATTGAAAATATCAAAATGCATAATTTCTCAAAGGTGTTTTAAAAATTTATAATCACCCAATTCACCCCCTTTTGGATGATGGTTGCCATGGTTAACACCCGAGATCTGGGACTTGTCTTAAAAATGACAAAAAATGATGGAACTTGTCCTTACAGAGATAAAAAAAACCCCATGTAGGGGGTAGAAGCAAAATGATTAAAGAAAAGAATAATTAGGCATCCGAGTTGGGCTCTTCCGTTTCGACCTCCTCATCTTTTTGGCCAGAATCTCCATCTTCCTCGCCTTCCACTCTATCAACACTGGCATCGCATCAAGGACCTGAATCTTAAGGGTAGCCTCAATAACGACATCATCAATGATACCATCCTAGACCACCTTCTGTGATTTGATACCCTCGATGACAAGGTTTGGGTTCAAAGACAGAGGCGTCGTCCCTAGAGAGCATTCCAAGATGAAGAAGTCCTTCTTGAAGTTTTTAAAGGACTCTTGGTATGACTTCAAGACTTTGTGCTCCACCTGAGCATGCAGTGTTACCCACCCTTTCTAAAAGCTATTCCCAAAGAGCATGAACTAAGTGAAAAGGAAAAAGAAGGCCTTAATGGAGCATGGCCATTCGAAGACCATGCACATTAGCTCGAATATCCATATGAAACTCCACGTATGATGGATCTGCATTAGGGCTACATGCAGATGGTTTAACACTTCCATTTGAAATTTAGTGAATGGAAGCCAAACATCAATGCAAGTGAGCATCGCCTCATACAAATAAATGAAATAGTCACCCTCTATCCTGGTCGATTAAACCCTTTTTTGATCAGTTGGAGCTCAGATCACGAATTCTTGGTCCCAGAGGCCCTCCATCGTCTGTTGTAAATACTTTTGCTTGTCTACGACGTACTCTATAGTCTATGTTTGAAGGTGTCCCCAACACCTCCCTATCAACCCATTGCTGTAGGCTGATATCTCAGGGATAAACATACTCTTTGGGTTCGGATGTAGCCACCCTCCATCGTACCATCTATGAGGTCCTATAATTACTTACAGTGGCTATACTCATGTTAGAATTAGAAGAAGTTTCATCACGACTTTCCAATTCTCTCATATGCACGGAGATTAAACAAGACGACCTTAACCTTACTATTTCCCTAGTCGTGTTCGCTCTCTGCATCATCTCCAAGATAGTGATCCCGGATTAAGGCCTCTGCCTCCTAATAGTGTTTTCACCTTGAAGGGGCTTTCTCCACTGTGGATGACACGGTAGAGATGGTGGGGCACTCAAAATTTCTAAAGGGCTCTCATCCCTATCGTTACTACTTGTTTCTCTCAATCTCACCATGGCAGTAGCTAAAACAAGAAGAAAAGGAAAGGAAAAAGGTGTACTCGAGGCAATACCTAGTATTTAGAATTAAGAAAAGGTTCAAAGGAGTGGAGAGTGACAAAAACTATCAAAAACCACTGTCAGAAATTGCTTGGCTCACCGGAGATTTAGAAAAGAAATGGAAACTGAAGCCAAAAGTGGTAAAGAACCACCCACACTTCGTATTTATAGACACAGAGTAACTCCCTAATTGCCACCACTCACAGGGGTAAGGATGTCTTTTTGCCATTAAATTCAAATCAGGGTTATCATGGCAGTGCGAGAATCAAACGACAACTACCATTCAATAATTACCACGTGTTAATGCGAAACTGACGCAGTACACAAAAGGATAGCAAACAGATACGAAAAGACGCATTCATAATGCGAGGGCAATCCTATTGGATCTTGGGTCAATGCTACACGAGTAAGCTAAAATCCAGTGTACGAATAATGATCTTCAAAATTAGAATTTAATGATTAGACCTTGCAGTCAAAATCAACATGGGGGCAACACGATATGGACCAAGGACAGTGGTGGAATAATGTTAAAGTCGAATGGTCCATGACAAATCTCGACAAATCTTATTAGTATAGGGGGTGACCCTATCAAGAGCATTCATCTGCATTGAAGACCTTGGCATTTCAGATGCTACATTACGAGATCTATTATCCATGTTATGACTCAGATCCCATTATTCTATATGTGTCGTTGCTCTTGAAGATCCTAAATACCTTGACACTTAGTTGTCGGTAACTGTTCTTGACTAGATTCTAGGTTAGTCTAGTCAACAGCAACCCGGCTTATCAAGGGCATATCCCGACGAACGATGCGCTAACATTCAGAGCTATAATTATACATATCAACGAGGAGTAAATCTCTCCCAAAATCTTTCATAAATAGGGATTATAGTTAAAAGAGATAATTATCCTAATTGTTTCCTATTTTATAGAGATCCTTATTAATAGCATTTATTATCCATTAATACATATTCAAACGAGACTCTCATCTATAACAATGTTCCTATAAATACTAACAGGGTAGTAAAAGTATGGATCTGAATCCCTAAACTCTACCCATCTTATGCACGAACTAACTTGAGATTCGAAGTACCTTTTGCTGGTGTCTGCCATTCACACCACCGTTGCTGCCATTGTACTATGGAGGAAACTACCTTCATCAGCCTTACTCAGATGATCCTCTCAAACTCATTTAGAACTATATATATATATATAACGAGCATATTTAGTGAGAATAGTTTTTATTGTGAGGGGGTAAGAGTAATAAATTTTGACCATACAATCATATATAAATAGTTAAGATTAAAAGTTGCATAAATGTTATACGACGACTTAAAAAAGTTATATGTATTTATGTTCTAATATTGACTATTCATGTAATATCTAATGGTCAAGATTCACTCATCTCACCTACAATAAACATTTCTCTCACCAGATACATTATATATATATATGTACGTATGTATGTATAGGGTACATATCTAGCAAAATGAGTTTTTATTGTGAGAGAGTGAGATGAGTAAAATTTGACCATACAACCATATATGAATGATCAAAATTAAAAGTTACTTAAAAGTCATGTGACCACTTAAAAAAGTCACATGCGTTTATGTTATAATCTTGATCATTCATATAAAATCTAATAATTAAGATTTATTCTTCTCACTCTTCAATATATATATATATATATATATATATATATATAATATCACCTAATTAATAATAGAATAATAACCTTTATAATTTGAATTTTGAATGTAAGGTAATATACTCAAATGACTATTTAAATATATATGATTAATATTTTTGTTTTAAATAATTCAAAAAAAAATTTGACATGCGATAAAGGTTACGCAATCAATTTACACTTGAAATGAAATGTTTGAGAATAAAAAGAGAAATAAGAATGAATTAAAAGCAAAAATTTTCATTTTATGATAATAAGTCATGTCAACTATTTATTTCTAATTAACGCATTTAATAAAGATTGGGGATGAAATGATATATTTTTAATTTATGGTTAAAACTAATGTGTATTAATTTGAGTAAAAGAGATTTTAATATTTTAAGTATGTGTTTTTTGGTTTGATCTTAAAATTTATATATATAAAAATAAGATAGTTAGGAGATGTTATCATTTTGGTGCCTCGATAATATTATAAGATATTAATCTCTTATTTATCAAGTGTGGAATACTTTAGGAAGTTAAAAAAATAATTAATAATTAAATTTCAAATAATGATTGTAGATGATATTATATACTTAATTAAGGGTGAAATAATTTTGATCCAATTTAAATAAATCTCTGCAATATAAATGCATAGAGAAATCGACTTCGAAGCTCTTATATGCATCGAAGTCAATGTAATTAATTCTGTACTATAATAGCAACATAACAATGTTTAAAACAATCAGTTGACATAATTACTTGATTTTTTTTATTAGTTGATTTTTTTGTTATTTGAAATTTTCATTAATTAAGGCTAAATAAAATAAATTTTAAAAAATATAATAAGAAAGTTATTAAAAAAGCTAATTTTGAAGGGGAAAAAAATAAAATGAAGCTGACACATGGCATGAAACCCACTTATAGAAACCTTGATAATATATATATATATATATATATATATATATATATATGAGATATTAGATATATAATATATTATATGAAATGAAAAAAAATAAAAAGAAAATAAGAATGGATTAAAAGCAGCAATTTTTAATTTATGTTAATAACTCATGTTAGCTATTTATTTCCTAATTAACGCACTTAATAAAGAACGAGGATGAAATGACATGTACCTAATTAATGGCTGGAAATTTTCAATTAATGATTGTAGTTGTAGAGGATATTATATACTTAATTAAGAGTGAAATAATTTAAATAAATTTTTATATTATAAATACAAAGAGAAATAGTTCTTATAGGCTTCATCGAACTCAATGTAATTAACTCTTTACTATAATATCAACATAACAATGTCTAAAACAATCAATTAATAAAATTATTTGACTTTTTTATTAGTTCATTTTTTTATTTTTGAAAATTTCATTATTTAAAAATAAATAAAATAAATTTAAAAGAATATAAAAAAATTAGAAAGAAAGTTAGTTTTGAAAGGATAAAAATAATCTTATATTCTTTTTTTGAGATATATTATTGTTTACATTATTTTTAATGAATGTGATTGAGTAAAAAAATGATAAAAAATATATAATAAATAATATTAAGTAGAATATAAAAAAATATATATATATACTATTTAATATAAAAATATGATAATTAATTTTGGATGGGAAGAAATGATCATGAAACTGACCCGTGGTATAAGACATGCCTACAGATAATAAAAAGAGTACACTTTCATATAATCATCTTGTTTTTTCTGCCTGAAAAAGTAGAGTATCACATATTTTTCAGATAATAATTTTTTCCTAAATATGAAATGGAAAATTAGATACACTCCACCCTTGATGCGGTAGCTACATTTTTATTTTCTTTTGTTCATGATGGTGGTAGAGCATAATTGTCTTCAAAAGAGTTCATTTGCATATAATTGTCTTGTTTTTACTGCCTGAAAAATTAGAGTATCATATCTGATAATATTTTTTTCCTAAAATGAAATGGAAAATTATATACACTCACATTCTTTTTTTCTTTTGTCCATGATGGTGGTGACCACTTTAATCAAATGAGATAAAGTGTTGATTTTATTAAAAAAATTAGTTTAATAGTATATCAAGAATTTTTAAGAGGTGACATATAATTTACTCTATATAAAATAGTGCGATTATTATAAGTTATTAAAGATTTTAAGTCAGATTCAGTTATTATTTGATAAATTAAAAATGATGAGATGATATGATTTAAAATTTAAAAATAATACTACTTAATACTTCACCGTGTAAGTATTTAAGATATACTTGTTTAGCATGTTGAAGCAGTTTGGAATTAGTCCTTGTCATGTAGCCCGTCAACCCAGTAAGATTTAGCCACATGTGACACTTTTTCTTTTTTGGTACACCATTGTGACGTTCTTATTTGCTAATATTTTATGCTTTTACTATGCAATAGCATACACAACAATGCTGCCTGCCTCAGATAAAATAAAACAAAATGTTGCCTGCCCAAGTCCAATTGATTCTTTTCTTTTATTTAATTTTCCAAATTGCCAAAAAAATGTTCCTTGTGGTGGAAAGGTGCTTTTGCTTGGTTCCTGGTTGTCAATTTTTTTCAACATTTATATCAGGAAGTTTTCCAAATCGAGTTTTAGTAACATATATTGTCATATTCCCCTTGCTTCACTACATTAAGATTTATTTGTCTTAATTTATTCCTTTTTTATATACGTCACTCACGCAACCCAATGGCAAAGATAAAATGCTCGTATAGATGCTTTTAATAATTTTTTTTCTATTAAAAAGTATTTTTGAAAGCTCCACTTTCTTGTAATCGATTTTTTTCGCTTATAATAACTACATTATCTTAGTTTGAATGTAAGATTTTTTTTATAGGAGATAAGTAACATCATTTATAAATTGTAAGTTAAAGTGATAAATAATTTTGACTATTAAGATAAAAAAAATGAGTACAAATTTAAAAAATATAACTCATATAAAAAATTCACATAATTTTCATTTTCTAATAATTGAATAGAAATTAATTCTATTGATAATTCAAATAAGTTGAATATATAAAGATACCTCGTAATTAAAAAAAAAAAAGTAACATCACTGAAAGTTTTCGTTAAACTGAGCGATTTGCGATTTCTGCCCTACCCCTTAATTAAAATGAAATAATAAAGAAGAAACTTTTGCGTGATATATAATCTTTACAAGGAATTAATTGTAGAACAAAAGTGCAATATGTCTTTTGTTATCATTTATGCATTATTATATGTATTTTTTAGTACAAGCATTACTGTATTATATGGCATGCTGGTTACGTCTGTTTTTTTAACAAAAGAGTCATCCAATTTTGTTATTCATTTTACGTTGGGACATCCTTTTTTATGATAATTATTCGAAAATGATACTATCGCATTACTTTTTTAAAATATTATTTTTTGCATCATTTTTAAATAATTATAATTAAATAAAAGAAAATATTAAAAAAATAATACAATTAATAGATTAATAGTATAAAAATATTTAAAGAATAATATGAAATAAAAAAATGATGAAAATATCGTTGTTGATAATCATTGAAAGCTTCCTGTTGTGCTTCACAAACGGATGTACATGGCTTTCGATCTTAATTAATTAATTTTATTTTATTTGGAATTATTAGCTGTTACTCACTTACTTGCTGAACATTCAAGATTGCGAATTTGCAACGGCCAGCCAATGGAATGGATGGAGTCTCAAAGTATTCATTACTGGTTACTAGATGATTTTGACTCCTTAACCGATCTGAGATGTAACCTGTGCAAGCTTTGACATATTCATCCATGGGCGTCTTCAAATTTAATTCCATACCATTACCATTGACAAACTCAGAAATTAAGTAGTGAAGGCAAAACTAACACTCAAGTTCACAAAAAATTTCAAATAAAATATATTAATATAAAATAATAACAAATTTAATTTATAATTATTTCTTTTATCATCAATATTATTAAATAATTTTTTTATGTATGTATAAATAATCTTAGCAGTTAATTATATGGGATACAATTTGAGAAAAAATGTTAAATAAATTTTAAATTTTTTATTACAAATTTATTCACTTATCCATCATATAGAGATAAAACTAAAATTTTAAAAAATTAAAAATTATAAATAATAAATAACTATCATAAGTAACAAAAAAAATTCAAAGATGAGTGAAACATATGTCCTCACTCTCCACCAAGTAATTCATCCCTATTATCAATCACTGCTAAGTGATTATTTAACTCAGATTAGGTGTGAAATTGATTTTAACGCTGCTCTTTTTGCTTCTTTTTTCGATTAATGTATCTATTTATGTTAAAATATAGCATCTACCGATCAAAAGCCCATTCAACGCGAGTACCATACCTGATCAAATTAAGTAACAACTTTTTTTGGCATAACTTTTGCAAACCCATTCTGGTGACGAGTTGATACCCTTGGAAGTTTTGAAGAAGTTACCTATACTATATTACTTGGGAACCACTTGTTTAAATTACTTTTACAAACGTTGTAGTTTTTTTAGTTTTTAAGTTAATGAAAAAATTACTTTTACAAACATTTTTGTATTTTTTTAAAAATATTGTTGTTTTTATCTTATAAAATGGCTTCACATACATACCTATTATAAGTAATATGTCGGTGTTGACTAGACTGGATCCCACGTCCAACATTATAAACCAACTGCCTAGTTGATTAAGCATTAACCTCATAATTGAAATTTTTTTTTTTGGTACAGACCTCATAATTGAATTTACGATCAAACCAGTTTGAATTTATCAAAATCAATTAAACTGACCCATCATGAAATTTTTTTTAAATTAATATTTTCAGCGAAAAAAAAAATATTTTTCACATTTTATAACTGTTGTCATTAATTGAATGTTATTATCATAGATCATTATATTATATATTATGACATCATCTGACTAACTGATAATTTATTATATTATATTATATTAATTGCAACAGTATTACAATAATATTTTTTATTTAATAAAGATATTTATAGATCAAATCTTATCATAATTATTTATTCTAATTATATGGAAATAATATCTTTTAAGATATTATTTCCCTACAAATAAACACACACACACTATAAATACAAAATTAAGTCACTCAAATATCTGTTTACTCTGATATATGTCTTCCTCCTAGTACACAGTCCTAACTTGAGCGTTAAAGTGCTTTGCAGGTACACCGACCCCTCTCCGCCACTGCGCACACGGAGGATACCACCAATAACCAGCACCCAACACTATTTGGAGGTGTGATAAGGTACAACCCAGTTCTTAACATTGACACCATCTGTGAAAATGTTAAATTGCACATCCTACCATCACCATGGTTAATACCAGAAAACATACTTCCATGAACCAAAAGCAATGGTAGGATGGTGGTCGGTGAGGAAGCCTCCCTCACTAACTAGAACGAGGTTCCTAAACCCCCATCGTGTGGCCCTAACAACAACAATGGATGCGACCGCCACAGGACGTAACCTCATGATGAGGTTCCACCGCCTCCTCCGGAACAGTTGGTTTACCACGAGCCCACCTATTAAGAGTTGTTGGCTATCGTTTGCATCAAAACAGGCAAATAGGAGCTCCAGAGGGCAATAAATGTGGAGCTCCAAGGTGAAAAGAATATAGGAAATTGGCACGAAATAGCCCTACCTAATGATCTTGGAACGCAGGTTAAACGTGATATGAGAAAGGAAACTCGGCTTCCTCCTAAGAACTCTTTGGTCTTGAAACCCATTAATCGCCCTACTGCTCCCTAATAATCCAATTACCACTTTTTGGACTTTATTATGAGAGTCCAACCACTAACAAGATTTAAGATCCTAGCCAGCATTGACCCCTATGACTGCACCATGGACTCCCTAAAACACATAGATTCATTCACCTTGTCTGTGTTACTCTTGGGAAGCACTGATCCCATCATGTATTGTGCCTTTCCTAGGACCTTAAAGAAACTGCCCTGAAGTGGTTCTCCACCATACCTCCAAGGTCCGTCAACCAGTTTGATGAACTCACTACGAAGTTCTTATTACACTTCACTACTAGCAAAGTGTAACCCAAGACTTCAGCTTGTCTCATCATCTTTAACCAGGAACGAGATGAATCATTTCGAGATTTCATGACCTAATTCAGTTAGGAGGCACTATTGATTAGGAACCTCAACAAGGACGTCTTTATGCATACCATCATGGCCAGACTTCAACTAGGCCATTTCGCCTCCTCATTGACCAAAAAACCCCTGCGGATCTAGATGACCTCAAGAGTAGGTCTGAAAAGTATATCAACATGGAAGGAGGAGGTAACCAAGTTAAAAAGTGAAGTGAAGAGGGTTGAAGAACCCCAGTAAAAAAATAATTAGGAACCAAAAGCATTGTGGAACCCTCCGAAGGGTCCATTGAGAGGAAAATTTGATGAATACACTCCCTTTAGTGTCTCTTATACCCAAATCCTACAAGTCAAGATTCAGAACCTTCCTAAATCTCCCCACGTTGAAGAAACATGCCTAGAAGGACAACTCCAATCACTGTGGATACCACGACAGTTATGGACATAACATAGAGGACTGCATTCAAGATGCGATTGAGACCCTTATCTGGGAAGAATGCGTTAGCCAATATGTCCTACAACCTCGGAACAGGAACTTTCAACGCAGATCTCGCGGATATAGAAAAAGAAGTTATAACCCTAGAAGGAGGCCCCTTTCCTTTGATGAGAAGAGAATCACCCCACAAGGAAGAACACAAAAGAGAAGAGTCACCCTGGGTAGATAGGATAGACCGCGACTATCGTCCTCCTTGCAATACCCCACCCTATGATGATGATCATTGTCATATCGAGGTGACACAAACAATAAATACAATATTTAGGGTTTTACTGGAGGTGGGCGAGTCTAATGCATCCAGGAAGCTCTGTTTGCGCGCAGTCTTAGGCGTGGCTTCTTGACTGATTCCCAAAATGGGATCTGGATTGAGGAAAACACCCTCTATCATATTCTCAAACAATGATTATGGAGATACGATATCAGAACATGATAACCCCCTCATCATATTCGAAATACAAGCTAACGCAGAGGTACAAATGATCTTTGTGGATCAAGGAAGCTTCGTAGACATAATGTTCTTGGATGTCTTCAGCAAATTGGGTTTCTCAGAAAAAAACTTGTTGCCATGTCTCAAGGAGTTGATCGCTTTCATGAGAGATAAGATTATCCTGAAGGGGTATATTGACCTACACTTCACACTTGGATCTGAGTCATTTATCAAGACGGTTAAGGTGAATTTCCTAGTTGTTGATTTCCTTTCCACCTACAATATCATCCTTGATCAGACATTCTTAAATGCCTTTGGCACTACGTTCTCCACCACCCATCTTGCTATGTAGTTCCTCACAAAGGACAATGAGATCTCCACTGTTAAAGAAGACCAAACCGCAACTCGAAAATGTTACAATACTAGTTTAAAGATTAATAAGACCACAAAAGTACCCTTACCATGCACACCAAACTTCTTCACGACAGACCATGCCAATGTCCTACTAACTGAGTTGGATGTGCGCGAGGAGATCTAAGATACGTGCTCTTAGTTAGAAGGAGAACTAGAACCCCTACAACTCAATAGGAGACCAGACTAAGTCACTAAGATTGGAGGCCATTTGCACCAGAAGAATAGGACGGGCTGATTGCATTCCTATAGAAAAATAAGGACATTTTTGCCTAGACCTCTACTAACTGGAGTAGAATCTAAATTTATCTCTCGCCGTCTTTCCATCTTCCCTCATGCCAAGTTAGTGTCATAACAGAAAAGGAAAGTTAGTCTAGAATGCCAGAAGATCATCAAGGCCCAAGTTAAAGAGCTCCTGGATACCAGCTTCGTTAGGGAAATAACTTATACTATATGGCTCTCTAATGTCGTGTTAGTGAAGAAAGCCAATAGGAAATGATGGATGTGCGTAGACTATATTGATCTCAACAAAGCCTTCCTAAATGACCCCTATCATTTTCATAACATCGACAAACTGGTGGATAATTCCTTTGGCTTTTGGACTTTTTCTTTCATGGATACTTACTTTGGGTACAATCAGATTCCAATGCATTCTGAAGATGAGGACAAGACGATGTTCATCACAGAAAAGGCCAATTATTCCTACAAGGTCATCCCTTTTGGCATTAAGAACATCAAAGTCATATACTAAAGAATGATGAATAAAGTCTTCAAGGAGCAAATTAGAAACATGCTTGAAGTATACATAGACGATATGATCGCCAAAACCCCCACCATAGGCAACCATATCCAAGACCTCAAACTGGTCTTCCAATAACTCCAGAAGCATAATATAAGGCTTAACCCAAAAAAATGCACCTTTGGAGTCCAAGTGGGGAAATTCCTCAAATTCATGTTGACCCACCATGGCATTGAGGCAAACTTGGACAAATGCCAAGCAATCATCAATATGCGTAGTTCAACGTCAATAAAGGAAGTCTAGCAACTGATTAGACGAATAATGGCTCTCACTCGATTCATGGCCAAGTCAGCCTACAAGTCTCTTACCTTTTTTAAGATTGTCAAAAAGTGGGAAAGACTTCCTATAGACCTTGGAATGTGGAGCGACCTTCACCGAAATAAACAACTTCCTGGCATCCCCTCCTATCTTGACTAGACCGAAACCTAGTGAGATGCTCTACCTTTACCTCTCTATTAATAAAGAAGTCATGAGTTCTGTCTTGGTATAAGAAACAGATGATAGAAAGAAGCCATTCTATTTCGTAAGAAAAGTTCTTCAAGGACCTGAGCTCCACAATCAGAATATTGAAAAGATAGCTTATGCACTACTCATGATGACACGAAGGCTAGACCAACTAATCTGGTAAGTACTATATAAGTTGGACCTTGCTTGAAGAATGATTGCTTCGTTAGTGGAGCTTTACAAGTTTGGGATCACCCACAGGCTCCACCAAGCCATTAAAGCCTAAGCCCCTTTCAACTTCATTGTCAACCTGATACAAGATCCCAACTCTCCCAAGGAGCTTGGACCATATATGTTGATGGCTCCTCCAATCTCAAAGGAAGTAGTGCCAGGGTAATTCTTGAAAATGGTGAAGAAGTAATGGTTGAACACTCCCTAAAGTTAAAGTTCCCTACCTTTAACAACCAAGCTTAGTACGAAGTATGCATCGCGGGATTTACCATGGCGAATAACCTCGGAGCATCCGAGATTAGACTGTGTAGCAATTCCCAATTGGTTACTGCCTATTTCCTCGGTGACTATCAGGTCAAGGAACCTTTACTTCAGATGTACTTAGTCAAAGTGAAAGAACTGCTTAACAACTTCACCCAGGCTAAGGTAGAACATATCCTTAGAGAGCATAACACTAGAGCTGACATGCTATCCAAGTTAGCAAGCATGAATGCAACAGGCAACAATAGATCCACAATCTAGGAAACCCCCGTAACTCCTAGTGTTTCGAAGTCCAAGGTAGTTATGGCTATTGATGAAAATGATGACTAGATCAAAGGAACCGTGATGGGATTTACTTGATGGGACCACGGCAATGTACTTAGTCAAAGTGAAAATCGGAATCGTTCTCAGGGATCAATAACCAATTACCAATTCACGAATTTAGCTACTATTTAAACAGAACTTTGGTTCAAAGGGAGCTCAATTGTAAACAATTAAGCATGAAAGAAATTAAATTAAAATAAAAGATTCTTTTTGGTATTTTGGCTTTGACAAATTAATAAACACTTAGAACACAAAAGAGATAGGAATTCAGAGATAAGAAAGAGTTAGGATCAAGTTTCATTTGATTTCATTTGCTGCATGTTAACCTGGAGTTAAGACAAATTCCCACTTCTATTTTGTTATTAGATTCTCTAAAATATCCAAGTTCTAATTCCTTAGGCACAAGAACCTTAAATCCTAGTTAAAAACCCTAATTCCTTAGGTGATTCTAAAAAGGAAAAAGCATTAAGATTAAGAATCCAACAAGATAACAAGCATTCATTGACTATTCCTAGCACAACGAATCACAAGGTTCATAATCTCAAGCATAGTTCACCCATCAAATTTTCATCCAATGCATAAAACTAAAAATTATTCTAAGGATGATCAAACCCTAGAAAGCTTTAAGAATAGAGATTATAAACTCAAAATAAAAGTATCCATTAAGCATAACTGAAACCCAAGTTAAATACAAGCAAAATCCATCAAAATCCACTCAATCCCAACAAGGGAGAGTTTAGCTAGACATAGAAACAAAAACAGAAATTAAAACAATAGAGAAGAAGAAGTAAAACTCCATGGAAGATTGAAGAAAAATCTGAGCTCCCACTCTTCTTCTCTTCAAGTCCACCTCCAAGTTTTCCAAAGTAGGTCTGGTTTTTCATCCCTCTTCGTCTCCCCCTTCAAAGACCTCTTCCCTCAACTAAAAATGCCCTCCTAACGTGAATTGGGCCAAAAGGTAAATGGGCCTGCGTCACACTCATCGCCCAGCGGCCATTTGGCCGCTTAGATCGACTTCCCATGCCGCCATGGCCTTCGGTGACTGACCTTTTTGTTTAATGAGCATTCGACCTTCCGCCGCCGCGGTGGGTTGGCCGCCCGGCTACCTGGGAATCCTTCCACCGCCTTGGCTACTGGGCTATTTTTACAGCTTCATTTTTCCTTAATTTTCTGAGCTCTTGGGGTCCAAAATACATGTTTGGCAATTCAATGAGCTCTTCCATTTGGCTTCGAGCTTTATCCTTTTTTCCTTTGTGCCTACAATCAAAACAACAACAAATGAGCTAAAGCTCCAATAATTCTAATCAAAATGAACTCAATCTAACAAACTAAAATAGATTAACTAAAAAGATAAAATAAGGTTGTCTTAAGGTCAAAAAAGCGTCAAAAGTTGGACTTAAGCGATGAAATCTACTCAAAAAGCTTTGGAAAACAGATAATCTAGCAGATTATCAACTACTGTACCCTAAAGAAGCAAAGAAGGTAGCTCAAACTACGAGTTAGTACACCTTGTTTAATGACCGACTATATCACAAAGGCTTCTCCACCCCTCTCCTCAAGGGTATTGGCCTTAAGGAAGCCTTATACGCCTTAGCCGAGATCCACGAAGGGAGTTATGGGCACCATCTCAACAGAAAGTTCCTTGCTTGGAGAGCCCTTAGAGCAGGATACTTCTAGCCCACTATGACTACATTACTCCGTGGAATATGTGTAAAAATATGAAAAGTGGCAGAGGTTCACCAACGTTCACTCTATGCCACTTAAAGAGCTCTCTACCCACCACTTAACTCTATAGCCATTTTTCAAATGGGGAATAGGCATCGTCTAACCATTCCCCTAACTTTCAGCTAAATCAAATATCTCATAGTGGCCATCAATTACTTTACAAACTAGATCGAGGTTGAACTACTCTCTACCATTACCTTGGCAAGGACATAGAAGCTCACTTATAGGAACACTATTAATTGCTTCGATACCCCAAACAACAGAACCCAATTCACATATAATAATATTTAGAAGCTTCTGTTCGACCTTCACATCAAGCAACACTTCACCTCAATTGAACACCCTCAAACCAATGGATAGGAAGAAGCCACCAATAGGGTAATCCTGCGAGGTCTAAAGAAGAGGCGGAAGTTGGCAAAAAGCATAAGAAGGGGGCTGAATTATGCTCAACAATCTTTGAAAATTTCTACAAATACAAACACTCTTCTCAAACCTTTCTCAAGTATTAATACTTAGAGACGAGAAACTTCAAAACAAAGCACGAATACTATTATAAAGAATTACTTTTCTCAACTATGTTAATTATATTAGCAATTAACAAAACATGAAACCAACCAATGGGTATTCTTTTAAACAACTTTTAAGCAAATAAATATATTTTAGTAGATTTAAATAGTAAAAGCTTTAATTCCAAAAGCACTTAGTTTCAAAATATTTGGTTGAGTTTAAACTTGATTAAACTGATATAAACTAGTTGGACAATAGTGAAACTTGTTCAAAAACACTGGAAATAAAAAAGATAAGGTAGAGGGAAGCTCAACATAATAGATTTATACTAGTTCACCCCTAACCACATAGCTACGTCGAGTCCTCAGTTTTTGGTCGAGATTTTCAACTATATCAGAGTATTCTTTGAGTGACACAACCTCTCCAGACTACAATACACAAGTATTCTTTGTACTGCAACCTCCTCAGGCTAAAATCGAGTAGTATTTAGATCCAGTTGCTCCTAACTACACTCACAGTGGCTAGAACAACCCTCTAGCTCACTATCTCAAACTCAAATAGTTTTGGAAAGAGTTTACAAGTAGATAGCTCTCACAATCACTCAGAGAGTGCTTACATATAGTATATAGAGCTAATGTAATATCTACAACAAGATTTCATCTAATGTAGAATAGGTAGGAAGCAAGAACAATATATAAGAAGAGTTATAAGTGAGTATCCACTGTTATATTCACTTTCAGCTTATCCAACTTTTTGAATCTTTAACTATAAGCCCTTGTGTAGCCTTTGGAAGGTAGCAGTTATTGTTCAGGGCAGGTTTTTGCATTCTGGTCACAAACTAGTGTAAGCTCCAAAGCCTTTTTTTTTATGCTTTAGGTTGCATATTATGTTTCGATGATAACAACTATATTGAAAATTCATGTTTGAATAATCTTAGTGCTTCAATTATTTAACATAATCTTTTTGAAGTTTTCCTATTAGTATTAATCTTTATAGGATTAAACAAGTGTTAAGGAAGCTTTCTGGTGATTAGAGAAGACTAAGAAGATCAAATTCTGACTTGAAAAAGTTCAAGTGCAACTTGAAAAAGTTCTTGAAGAATGTGAGAAAGTTTAGCATGAGAAGATCTTGAGAAGACTGTGAGAAAGTAAAAAAAAATGAAGAACTTTTACAAAGGTTGAACTCAAGAGGAATTCAAACATTCAAGTGAAGCTTCTACCATTAGAATCATCAAGATGAAGGTGGTGTTGAAAGATTAGAATATTGAATACTTTCAAGCTTGAGAAGGTTGGATGAGAAAGTTAGCTGAGAGAGTTCAGTGAGAAGGTTGTTGCTTTGAAAGTATTGTAAGAAGGTTACTTATGAGAAAATTGTGATGAACCTTCTCATTAAAGACTATTATGCTAACTCATCAAGAAAAGACAAAATAACGGACAACTGCTACAATGAAGTACAATTATTGTTTGAAACAACCAACAACTATATTTTCGAAGCCTATAAAAACATCCAAGCTTGAAAATCAGAAGGTTATGACCCTTGAAGTTAATCTGCCTAAGAACATGAAGAACTCAACCATCTTATCTCTACCTACTTGTTTTGAAATCTATTAACTCATATGTAGGTGTGATGTTAGCTCTATATGACTGTTTGTATCCACTTACTAAGTGTTTTTAAAAGCTAACCAATTATAACAAACACTTCTTTTCTTCTACTAATTCTTGTCTTGTAAAAGTGAGCTTGTGGGTTGTACAAGTCTCTTAGAACTTGTGAAGGTGAGCCTGAAGAGGCTGTGAGAAAGAATACTTGGTTTTAGCTTGATGAGGCTATGTCAAAGAATACTTAGGCTTGAGCTTGAAGAGGTTGTAGAAAAATAATACTTGTATTGAAGCATGGAGCTACTTGGTTGATAAAGAATACTCCCGATAGTGAAAATCTTAGTGGTTGCTAGGTACTGGATATAACATCCTCCTCTCCAGTTTACTTATATAGACAACATAATAATAATTAGATTATTACTAGGCTTGCTTGTTTATTTCTGTGCATGTCTGTGTTAGTTTGTACGTAACTGTAATTACTCAGAGCGTAATTTAAGCTTAAAATAACTTGAATAATAATAGAAATTAGTAAATTAACAAGAATAAATATGAAAAATTTATAATTAAGTTATTAATAAATAAAATGAATTATAGTAATTTTTATTAGCTTAAAAAATAATTAAATTTAATAATTTTTCTTAATTTGAAAGTAGCGTAGAAATTAGAATCAATAAGATAAAATTATGAAAATAATTTTATAAAAAGAGGAAAATATTTAGATGATGATGGTGATTTTATAATTCCCTTATGACTTAAGAAAATGCATGAAAAAAATTAGATTAATTATCTATGCTTAGGAATTTTTTTAGAGTAAAAGAATTAATTCATCATTACCTTAGGACTAATGGCAATTCATGCACAAAAAGAGACCCACCTTGCTTAAAACTTATTAGTTTAACTTCATGCTTAGATTTTAAGTGGTTTAGAGCTTGACATGACTTGAACCAATGAAATTGTATCCATAAGGATTACTTGCACCTCAAGTTAGTAACACACTAGAAAGAATTAGGACCTAATTGATATAAATTGGCCTAAACTAAAATCCTAAACTAATCCTATGCATTTCTAAAACATGTTAGGAAGCTAAAATCCTAAGTTTGAAGATCAAAATCTTCCTAGCAGCATTAGAGCTCATCCTAACCGCCTATGGCCACCCAAAATTAGCAACTAAGTTGCTTCCCACCCTTATTCCTCTTTTCTTCCTTACACGACACAAACACACTCACACAGACTCATTCTTCTATCATCTCTCTCCGTGACACACCAAGGAAGGAAAGGAGCATCACCACCACCACTTCAAGGCCATGCATGGTGGCCTTCCCTCACCCATTTCATCTTGCTCTTATTGAAGAAGTTGTTCTTCACTTCCTCCTCTTCACATCGGTACCACCAGGTTCTCTAACCACCTTACTTCATTTTCCTCTTCATCTCCAACCCGTGAGCTCAAGGAAGCCAAGTAGGGGTTCTTGACTCTTTCACTTCTTCCTTATGCTTGCTCTATTGGTATTTGATCATATGTGTTACAATTTTGGATTGAAATCTTGATGGTTGCCTATGGGGGTGCTCTCAAGTTTGGTGGGTGAGGGGTAAGATTAGAGGAGTTCTGTCAATTTTATCTAGAATTCTTGAGTTTGTGGACTTAATTGATTGAGATTATAAATTTGTATGTTATTTTTAATTCTAATGATGCTTGGTTGAAGTACGGTTATGGGTTCAAGGAGGAAGGAAAGGGGTTTTTGCACTATATTCTTGGTTGTTGATGTTTTTGCCTTTCTTGTGATCTATATGAGATTTTAGTGAAGAATCCTTGAGGTTCTTGTTGATGTACATGTCTCGAGTCCAAAGGGAATGAGGGGTATTTGATTTTTATCTTGGCTAATGCTTCTTGATTTATCATGTTTAGATGACAATTGGGTTAGTTTAGAATTTTGAATAATGAGGTGTTGTTTTTGTGGCTTTGCCAAGTGGTGTGATGAGGGAAATGAGTCTCAAAGTCTTGATAATTAACGGACAATTGAGTGTATTTGATGAATATAGAATAAATTTGAACTTCATTGATATATATGAATGGGAATTGATGTTGTTGGGCTCGGTCATGTCTTGAGGCCGTGACCTAGGCTTGTGGTATGATGCATACTTGATGATTTAAACTTCTAATTGAAGATTGAATAGGAGTTATTAAGCTAATTATGCTTAGACTTTATAATTTGTGAGAAATTAAAATAGATATTGGAAAATTGAGGAAATTAATATATGGTAACTTCTCAATTTTATTGTAGAGTATGATTAAAAATTTAACTTAAAATTTCTATTGGCCATGATGGCTTGAATTGTAAAGTTTGTATTTATTTGGTGCTTGGTCATGGGCTATGTGCTCTTAAATTAGGTGATTATGATGCTTTAATTTATTTGTTGATGAATGATTCAGTAAAAATGCATACATGTTGGTCAATTGGAGCAAGGCTATGAAATGCTCATATGATTGAAATATTGAATTAGAATTTAAGTATTGAGTATTAATGCATGTTTTGGTGATTATGGCAGAGGGCCAAATCGTGTGATTTTAGTTTTGATTTTGTGATATATATATATATCTTACTCTCATTGTACATGGTAGAGAAATTTGTAATATTGATATGACATGAAGATGCACTGAATTCAATATACATCTTTGAGTTGTTAAAAGTGAGTCAGTAAATAATCTATAATGAAAAGTGCATCCTTAAGTGCTCATTAATTAAAAGATGTGGAAATGATCTTCGTAGCTTGGGGTGATCCTTATGTGTTGTTCCCTTATGAAAAGTAACTTAGACGCAAGGCCATATTACTAGGGATAAGGCTATGTGACGAAGTACTATCATGTATAAGATGAACTCAGGCCTAATAAGTAGATTATCGCCAAGTGTAGGTTGAGCATGAGACTCCCTACTTATTAAAAAGGACATGGGTTTAGGGAATGAGCTTGGACAAATAATGAATTAAATAAGCACTGTGAGACAATTAAAAAGGGATTACATTGCATTTGTATAACATATGAATCATCTGTCATTATTCTTTGAATTACTATCAGTTTCTGCTATGGACTGTTAGCATTTTGAGTTATTTGTATAAGTTTTATGAACTCTCTGCGAAGTCTGGAATGTTTTGCCATAGTTTTGTGTGTTTCTGTGTAATTTTTGATTGTGTTGTTTATGTTTCGTGAGTTCTCTAGGTAGATGTCATGTCCTAATATGCTGAATTAAATTATTAAAATAAACCTCTGCCTCGGGGATAATAATTGGTTTTGGCTTCTGCCACTTTCTGATAAATTTCTAAAAGTTTTATGAAAACCTCGAAGCAGCTAGAATTATCATGATGACACTTGTATGTTAGAATTAATGGGAATTCTTAGAATTCTCACCCCGTTATTTATTTCTGTGATATTCCAGCACCTGATACCTCTGTCACCTGAAGATCCCTCTACTGGCCATTTATTGGGAGCCTATTGAGAGTTGCTAGGTGTATGACCCCAATACTGGAGCCTATACAATTTACATGAATGTGAGATTGTATATGCGTTATTCTCCTAGGATTATTATCCTCTTTCTTTACTTTTTTGTGATAGACATAGTGTATGATGTGGTACTTTATAGTTATTTTTGTATACCACATTTGTGTTGGGTTATATATCAGATATATATATTCCTATCAATATTATAATGCCCCAAGTACAACTACCCCATTATACCTAGGCTTATATTGAAGTAGTAATACTTAGGCTCGTCACATGTCACTATCCTATTCCTCTTGTATTCCAAGTCTATGATAGACTATTCCTTATAACATAGTATTTCATCTCTATTTCTTACCCAAGCCTGTTGAGGAGGATTTTAGCTCATCTTGGTGAGCAAGGTCGTTTTCCTCTTAGATCATTATCCAAGTTATAATTACCATTCCATTATTAGATTTGTTTGTGCAAGTGGTGTAATTAGTAGTGACTAAAACAATGATTTTGATGATAACAAACAAAGAAAGAAATGATGATGCAAAGGACAAGTCTCAAAGAGCTTCAAGTTTAGATTATTAGTCTTAGAGATCTTGTGTAAAGGTATTTGTAGGATTCACACTAAGCTCATTAATTGATTTTATTACTCAACTTAAACAAGTTTGCAAAATTAGGATCTATACTTGTGAAAATGATATTTAAATTTTGAACAAAATGTTTTTTCGAAAGATTGAAAAATCCTTTGAAAATCTTGCTTTCTTGACAAAATCATTAACATGTTTTTGAATATGTCATGAGCTATTTAGAAAAGCTCCTAATTGATTAAAGACTCTATCTAACCAGTTATTGGATAAGTTAGGAGCCATTTTGAAAAGCTCCTAACCAGTTAGTGAAATCCTCTAACTGGTTATTGAGAAAGTCAGAGGCTATTCCTAAGTTTTCTTAAAGCCTCATAATCGATTATGATATTTTCATAACCTGTTATATGATAATTCGGGACGTGCTTTTATGTTTTCCAAAAGCTCCATAACCAATTATGCTTATTTCATAATTGATTATATGCTGTTACAGAACGTTTCCTCTTTGGTTTTAATGTTCCATAATCGATTATGCTAAAATCATAATAGGTTATGAAATGTTTCATAACCGATTATGAAAAACTCATAATAGGTTATGAAGTTAAATAAAAGCCCAGGATTCCATTTCTTCATGTCATAACTAATTATGTATATCTCATAACCGGTTATACTCAAACGCAGAACACTTTTCCAACGGCTTTATTAAGAGCATTTAATGCCCCCAACTGCTTCCAATGTCTCTTAAATATTATGGGCTATAAATGTAAGTGTTTGGGTTTTAAAGAAATGTATGAGAAAAATCTGAAAATCATTCTTGAGCATTAAAAATGAGTTTTGTTATCTTTTTCTCTAAATCTATGTTTTGAGATAAGTGTGATTCCTTGATACCCATAATGTTTCAATTTGTATTATCTACTCTTTGAGAGAGTTTCTATTCATATAAACTTTGTTTGATTCTCTGTGAAGAGGGCGAGGTATCCCTCAAAGGTTGTAAAGGGTGAGGTATTCCAAGATGTGATGAGTGCTCTTGTTTGTACAAAAGTTTTCCTAGCACTCGTGAAGTCTAGGAGATAATGAAGAAAATCTTAAGTTTAGCTTGGGGACTGAATTTAGTCCACAAGTGGTTGGTGGCTGAATCAGGATAAATCATTGTGTTTGTTTTTCTTAACTCTATCTCTTTACATTTGTGCTTTAATTACCTATGCTTGAGTTGAACTTGATATCTAGCTTATTTACTTAATTTATCTCATAACTCAAGTTGTATTTGAGTAACCCTTAATAGTTGTGCCTTTGTTATGTATGTTCCACTGCATTTATTAATTGAGTGATTCAAAATGTTTAATCTCTCAATGTGTACTTAAAAATTTATAATCACCCAATTCACCTCTCTCTTGGGTAATGGTTGCCATGACTAACAAGTAGATTCTTGTTGGAAGAACCCTAGCCATTAATTTCACAATACGTCACTTCATTATCAAATCACAACACGATATAAGAGATATATAGAAATGGATTCATCATATACTTAGCATTATATCAAAGGTGCAAGCATCAATACATACACTACAACACTATGCATTAAGCCTCAAACTCATTTATATACATGCAAAATAAAAATAGTAAAGTAAACTAAGGGCATCAGTACCCATTATAGTCCACTACGTCATTTATCATTAGAGTCAATGTCAATGTCATCTCTACAAATATAATGATAGGCATATCTATATCGAATATACATCCAAGTGCAAATGTGGTATACAAAAATAACTACAAGTAACTATATTTTACTCTATGCCTATCACAAAAAGATGCAAGTCAAGCGTCAACAATTCGTCAGATGAAGGTAGAGTTAGAGACGAGGAAAGAGTATAATATGCTAATGCAATGTAATTTCTTTTAATTGTCTCATAGTGCTGATTATATTCATTATATGTCCATAAGCTCATTCCTTAGGCCCATGTCCTTTTTAATAAATAGGGATTCTCATGCTCTACGTACACTTAGTAATAGTTTGCTTATCAAGCCTGGGCTTATCCTATACGTGACTATACTTCATCATATAACCTTATCCTTAATAACATAATCTCGCCTGTAAGTTACTTAATTAAGGGAATAGCACATAAGGACCACCACTAGGTACAAGAGGATCATCTCCTTATCATTTAATTATTAAGCACTTAAGGATGCACTTTCCATTACATTTCATTTCCTTGCTCACTTTAGCAAATTCAAAAGAGCTTATCAAATTCAATGCATTCCAATTTCTCATTCATCATGCTAATTTCATATTTCACATATCAACATATAACTCATGTGATTATCAAGGTAACTTGACATGTAAGCAATTGTCATATACAAGAGATGAAAATCAAATCATACTCATATATAAATCAGCTCATCTCATTCATAAGCCATCTCATCTAGTAATACAACATCAATCCAAATAACAGATAGCTAATTGATTTATTAGCTAACTCACAACACAACAGAATGTCATATTGCTACTAATCATTTATCAACTAGCTCATAACACAACAAAGTTATTAGACAACTATCAATTACACATCATCCAATTCTTGTAACTTCGATAGAATAGTTAATAGCTCTTTTACCAGCTAGTTTGTAACTTGATCGAATAGTTGTAAATAGTAAATCTTATTAGCTAATTAACCATGTATTAATTTCAAAGTAACCCAATTTAGCCTATGTCGTGACCTGAATTGCAACGGGACAACGAAAACAAAATTAGAAAATAGAGTCGTCATATTTTAATTAGGAAAAATTGGAAAATATTACAAAATGGTGTTTGAAACCAAATTGAGTTTAAGAGTCGATTGTGCATAGGGAAGAAATGAAATTAAATCAATTCCACAACACTCCTGATATACCCGTCCTAAGACGGTTACTTAAAATCACTACAAGAAATTTATTAATTAGCGACAGAAATTAGAGAGGGAATTTTCCCTTCGCAATTCCCTCTCTAATTAGCTAGCAAATTGTGAGGGATAAGCGAGGCCAACACTTTCCCTCGCTAAAATTCAGAACAAAATCCAAACGGGGATACAACTAGTAAATAGCGAAGCAATAGCGAGTAAATTATTTTCCTCTCTAAATTTAGCGAGGGAAGTGAGAGGGAATATTTCCCTCGCAAAAATTAGCGAGGGAATTGAGAGGGAATACGTTACCCTCACTAAAATCAGCGAGGGATTTGCGAGGTAATATGTTCCCTCACTAAAATCAGCGAGGGATTTGCGAGGTATTGTATTCCCTCGCTAAATTCAGAAACAGAATTGCGAGGGATTAGCGAAGGAATAATTTCCCTCGCTAAATTTAGAAATCCCACCCACTCAGAAAAGGGCCAAAATGTCTCGTTTAGGTTACAAAAATCAAATTTTCTCTCCAAATCAAATCTTTTCCCCCCCAACAGCTGTGCGACCTTCCCCTCCACCACCCAAGCCCTTCCCCGGAGCTGGGCACGGCAGCCACGCGACGCGAGTGGGTTCCCTCCTTCTGCAGGTAAGCCATTCCATTATTTCTTTCTTCCATCATTCTGTCTCATTCTTCGTCTCTTTCTATTTCTGCTATTGGGATTAGAATTTTGGGAAAGTAACTAGTTGCTTTTGGTCACTCCTATTGGGATTCAGAGAAGTAGCTTTTCTTCTTCTGAAATAATGGATTTATACCAAGAACCATATGTTCCAATGCAAAAGTTAGACTAACAGTACGTAATATATCAGTCAAGAAAAATAATCATTGGGCAAAGTGCTTGCTAGATTTCAATAACCAAGTCCAAGATAAATCAACAGTTGGCATTTTGATTTGTTTATGCTATTACTCTTGATTCCGGAATGTACTGCTATGATGGTTGCTTCTCTCATGTGGTTAATGTGTTCCCATGGTCAGTCTCTTCTAATAAAAAGTTAATTTATTGAGTGTTGATATTTAGTTATTTGATTAGATGAATGAATCCTTGAGTTCTCATTCTTTATTTCTTGTTATATTGTTATTTGACTTAAACTCTGATTCAATGTGTTTTCATTTTTTTTAAGATATAGGATCAAATTAAGTGTGGCTAATGAGACTGATGTTGCTAATTTTGTTGTCTTTGACCGTGATGCAAGTAATCTCTTGAAAAAGTTTGCTTCTGACATGGTTAAAGAAATACAGGTGGTTTTTATATACTATTTTCTATCTATTGATTGGTTTAAGTATGTTTCTGATATAAGGTTAATACTTTTTAAATTATTTTCCTTTAATTATTTGTTTTACTATGGAGGTGCGTTCAATTATCCTGTTCAGTTCGATAATTGGATAGAGAAAAACTGCTATGTAGTATAGCCAAACCTTTTGTTCTATTGTTTCCTTGCTGATTTCATATCTGATATCTATTCTTCGCTATAAAAATTGTTCACAGTGGTGTTTGGAAGGCTGCAAGAGTTGAATTTTCAAATAAACTGAAGATATAAAACTAAAGTAGAGCTCTAATTTGTTTTGATGTCATTAGCTCTAATTTTTGGTACATTGGAATTGCAAGTACCAATTGAGCTACAAGGTCATTGGCATTTGGAATTTGAATTTTGCTAAAAGTATTCTGACTTTTTTCTTTCTATTTTTCTTTTTGTTTATGAGAACTCAATTATTACTTGCTTCACCAGAACAATGACATGTATAGCATAAATGAGATTATTGATAAATCTGCATCTTAATGATTAAAAGAATGAGTGTTGTCTGTTACCTCCTCCAAAGGCTATGTCAGCTACTAGATTTCCCGTATGCTGCACAAAAGCTGCATAATATGACCCTCCACCTCCTAACCTTCCAAACTTTCCATGTAGAGAAATAGTTTATGAGCATAGAAAGATACTCAGATCATACTGCTATTCTAAAGTTTAATCCCCACTGATCATTGGCTAATTTGTTGAAATTAAAAGTGAAGTAAATTAAATGTTTCTATTTGCAATGTTGATTTTGGTCTTCCCTCAGTCTCTTCTCAGCCCTACCCCAAAACATTTTATTGGATTTAATAACATTAGAATGTAGAAACTTATGGGTGTGATTAGAATGAGCTTGTGGGTGTGATTAGAATTTCCTTCACCTTAGGCAGAATGAGCTTGTGGGTGTGATTCCTGCCACACTGGGTAACTGTATTAAACTGAATATCCTGGATTTGGCAGACAATCAGCTCTCAGGTGGCATTCCTGCAACTTTTGGATTCCTCAAAGCATTGCAAGCAGCTCATGCTCTACAACAATTCTCTTGAAGGTAACCTCCCTCACCAACTAATAAATGTAGCAAACTTGACCGAGTGAATCTTTCAAAAACAGATTGAATGGTAGTATAGCTGCATTGTGTAGCTCTCGATCATTTCTTTCTTTTGATGTTACCAACAATGCCTTTGATGGAGAAATTCGCCCAACTGGGAAATTCACCCTCCCTTGAGAGGCTAAGATTAGGTAACAATAAATTTTCTGGTGAAATTCCAAGGACATTGGGAAAAATCCATGACCTGTCATTGTTAGACCTCTCAGGAAACTCACTCATTGGACCAATACATGCTGAGCTTTCTTTGTGCAATAAACTAGCTTACTTTGATTTAAACAGTAATCTTCTTTTTGGACAAATACCACCATGGCTTGGAAGTTTGCCTCAGTTGGGTGAGCTTAAGCTTTACTTCAATAATTTTTCTGGACCTCTTCCATTAGCCCTATTCAAATGTTCAATCGTGAACCAACTCTAGCTTCAACCCGTAGGGAACCCACTCTAGGTTCGACCCATAGGGAACTAACTCTAGGTTTGACCTCACTTTCTTGAGGGAACCAACTCAGTAGGCTCAACCTCACTTACTTGAGAGAACCAACTCACTAGGCTCAACCTCACTTGCTTGAGGGAACCAATTCACTCTTGCTACTACCCCATCTCAACTCAACTTATTGAGAGATTAAAACATTTACCACAAAACTTGCATATCTAACTCAACTTTAACTATTAAAGGAGTTACTAGTGTTTCTAGGACTCAAACCATCCCAAAATACCTCCAAATCTTGCCTAAAAAGGCTAATTTTCAAGATTACACCAAATATGCATCATAACTCAGAAACTTCTGAAATTTTATGGGCAAATAGCTCTCTCTCATATCTTTCCAATGCCATAAACCTCGCTTCATTTGGATAAGTGTAGCCAAAGTTATACGACATTTTACAGAAGCTGAAACAGGGGATTTACTGGTTCACCCGTTTCTGCCCTGACTTTAAATTGTAACTGGGAACAAATTACACATGGAAAAATTCTGAAATTTTACAGGCATGAAGCCTTATATGTTAGCTTCAAACTATCAAAATTTCATGTGAAAAGGACATCGGAGGAGGAAGTTATGCAATCTGGTTTACGGGCTGCCAGAATGCATTTTCTGCAGAATCTGCCTCGGATTCAAACAGAAACTGGTGCTAATTGGCTTAGTGAAAAATTCTAAAATTTTACAGGCATGTAGCCCTATGTATTATCTTTAAAATGACACAAAAATCATGTCATTTCGATATCTGTAACTCAAGTTATGTGACAAAAACTGCAGACTGTTCAGAATGCATTTTCTACTGCATACAATGGGAGTGCCAATGCTCCCCTACTTTGGTTCACTACTCTTCTTCCACAGCTTACTAGGGTTACTTATAATCCAAAAGGGTGTTAAACTCCACATTTACTAGGCCTATAACCAATTATGCTATTTACATAACTAGTTTAAGCATTTGAATCCTATAACACCCTGTTTATCATACTATTGATAAACTTGTAACTCAACTTGTACTCATGCCTAGTTCTTCATTTCTAATACTTGTCAATCTTTATTTTATGCAATTCCATGTTAATTGAGATTCTAGATACTCAATCAATACAAAACACCACTTAGAATTGCATAAAAACTTAAAAATGGGGGATTACACATTTGTGCTGTGGCACAAAACTTGAGTGCCATGGCCTCAAACTTTCCGCCCCACAATTCTTTGCAGAACCGAATGGAGTGTCGCGACATGCACTCCCTTGGGTCTGCATGAACAGTGCCAAATTCCAGTTTTCCAGCATTGCACCAGGAGCTTCATCCTTTTGAACCCAAATCCAAATTTCAATCATTCTACACTAACTCATCACTACTCAATTCAATCAAGCTTCAACTATACTATATCTTCCTATTCTCACCCAAAACCGTTATTCCTCATCAAGTCTCTCAAAGAATGTCAAAGAACAATGTTAAGAAGATGAAAAAGAGTAAGAATCAAGAACCCCTACCTTTAGGTAACGACCAACCTTGGAGCCTTGCTCTTTTTCTTTTCCTCCTCCCTTCCTTTCTTTCTTCTCCTTTCTCTCTTTCTCCCTTTCGTTTCTCTGTTTCTGTTCAATTTTTGCTGAGTTCGTGAGTGAGAGAAGAGAAAATGAAGAGAAAAGGGCAAACTTGGAAACTTAAGTTTCGGTACTGAAACTTATATCTGCTAAGGACACTTTAATAACTCTAATTCAATTTTTTTCACTTCTAACAACTTTAGAATAAATACTAGGATTCATCTAAATTGTTGGTTCACCATTATTCTATTTTTTAATATCTGCTAAGATCAGTCAAGTATCAAAATACACAACCAGTGTACTTAAAAATACCAAACTGACTTCGATTCTTCTCAAATTTTAACTATACTTTACTTAACTTATTTGTGACCTAGAAACAAGTTATTCATACTTGTTTCTCTCAACTAAGCCTTTAAAGCTATTTTTTGAGTCATTTTAAATTACTTTTCAACTTCTGTGTTGCAACTAAGTGCCTAAACTAATTCAGTTTGTCACAAAACTTAACTGACATGTTAAGCAAGTCTTAGACTACCTTTGTAACCCGCTTACAAGCCTAACATGGAACTGAGGGTGTTACAAAACATACCAGTGTTGAAGCCTGGTTTTTGGTATCATGGTATGTATATTTTACATTGCCACAATTATTTAAAAGATTTATTCAATTCATAATTTCAAGAAAACCTCACTATTGGAACGTTCTTACAAGGATGAAGTGTACTCTATATCTGAGGTTACCAAATAACTAATAAAAAAATTGGATGAGAAATGTAAGATGCACCCTAAGATTAATCTATGCTTACTTAAACAAGGCACTAATGATTGTTGCAGTAGTAATGAAGTTATACAATATCTATCTATAATTTTAACTATTGTCCACTAGTGCTCAAGAAAATCATTGGAACTACTGCTTTTGAACTCATGGCATTTGTTATTAGATCATTATTTATACACTAATTTGAATTCATGGCATTTGTTATTAGATCATTATTTCCGGATAAACTACATAGAGATATGGACAAGTTGATACTTAATCACTGTACTGTTCAACGTTTTGGCAGAGTATAAAACTTTGGGAAAAGAATGTGCAACTTTTTCCTTTTCTTTTTCTTTTTCATCTTTTGATTCACATTTGAATATTTGATCCCTATTCAAACTATGCACCCATAAATTGGATTACACATGCATATAGAATACTGGCTGTAGAAGTTGTTTGTATTATATCATTGTTTATAACAATGCTGTGTGTACACATGCATATAGAATACTGTCCACTGCTACCCTTTTTTTTGTTTCATTTCATTGTTTGAAATACATGGACAAATATATGAGACTTCTCTAAAATCCATACAATGACCTTGGATGTTTTAATCTCTTTGCACAAGACAAGCAGATCTTGTTCATCATTGTATCACAATCCCCATAACAAGGTTGTGAAGAGAGGTGTGAGATGTTGGGTACATGGTCATTTAGTTATTGTGTATGTCCTAATGATGAAAATGCCTGCATGTGATTGTGGCTGATATATGTGTTTTTTTATTAAATGTACAGGGATAGTTACTTAAACTCACGTCTTCAGCACATTCTGGTGTTGGTTGTTCTATTGAGCTCTTACATTTCTTCTTCTCTGGGACCTACTTATAAAGGCCACCTCAGTTGTACTACTGTTAGAGGTAGTTATCTTAAACTCAAGTCACTCTTTTGTACACAACTCAACTATATTTTTTTTAAACCAATTGTCTTTATAAAACTTATGGTTTTATGGTTAGAATGTATATGTTTATGGAAATTGAACAGAAGTAAGATCCATACCTAGTTTAAGTTTCCATGATTACTTGTTCAATTTATTTGTTGAATATTGTACCCCTATGGGATTATAAATTACATTTGTATTTTCAGTCCTCTGTGGAAAGTCATTCAATTGGTGTAAGTATTGGTATTTATCAATTCCAGAGCACTTCAACAGGCAGTGTTATATTAAATATAACAAAATTTAACCAATTAAAAATATGTGTCATATGTATGTTATATCATATATGCCATACTTAATCATGATATGTGACCTAATAGGAGTGGAGTCCACCTTTTGTCATTGACATGTAATTTACCAAACATTATTTTATTCTAACTTGAATCCACCTTTGTTTTAGTTAGCAAAGAAAATTAATGTAAAAAAATTGTCTTCCTCTGAAATTGAGTTTTCAATATTGTAACTCAAGTGCTCAATTCATTTCCAACTGAGTGCACAACTACACTAAACCCGTTAAGCATCACATTAGCATCATCGCTGGTCTGCTCTTAAAAGGCATAAAGAATACCATTAATCAAAAGATCTTCTAATCAGGCATCTATATCAGATGCTCCCAAGTTAGTGACCACATTCTCAATAGTTTCTATAACCATTCGTGGAAAGGTTCACTCTCATCTTTAAGATCCTCAACAATTCTTCAGACAATATCGGCAATGCCAACTTTGTTTGCCATCTCTACAGCATCTCCACAAGTTGCTTATAGTTTCTTCGATCCAAAGTCATCCTCCTAACCTAAACATTTTGAAAAAATCAAGGAGAATATCATTTCTAATATAATCACTATGCACACCCTCAAGTAATTACACACTGCTTCACCACATTCAGAACAATTTTCTTTATATCTTCCTCAGGTGACTGAAATTCACGAATCAAAATAATCATAACTTCATTAGTATAGTAACTAGCATATAGGGCTTCCATCAACGGAATTGTAAAACCAATTGTCTTTAAGAAATGCTTTTGTCTCCTATCCCAGTACATTTAGGACTATCTAAATATGACATAAATTTTGGATGTTGAAAATAAAAGTTATGAATTTCTAGTGAATTATGTGTTAAGAATATTGGTTTGATTTAACTTTCCATGATTGTGCTTTAACATATGCTTAAAGTTTTATTTTCTTATTCGAGTAAAAGTTTAATCAAAACCTTAGTTTCCCGTTTGAGATTCTATATTAATGAGTACGCATACCTTTTCAAGGTACTGCTCATTGTATTGAATCTTGAATTGTCCAAGTGGGACAGTTTGGTAAGAAAATTTGTCTTTGCTTGGTTAATAGTTATTCTTTAAATCTCATATGTTATATTTGTTGAAATTTCGGTTTGCAATATTTCTTTTTGTTCTCTGGGTGTATACTTAAACGCAGTAGATCTCACTGCGTTCAAGTCATGCACTTGGAGACCTAATGGGAAATGTTCTCGAAATTTCATCAAGTATAAAATATGAGATTTAAGGAATAACTATTAATCAAGTGTTGAAAATGTTTCTTATCGAATGGGATAGGGCCATACCATGTTAAGAAGGAGATGGGATATAAGGATTGTGTTAATATGCTAAATCAATTTCAGCAATCATGAGACCCGATCGAAGTTGGATGTCACGAAAAAATGATCCTACTGGCTATGTAAGTGAAGAATTCAAGATAAAGTTGATGATTTTATTAGGGTAGCTCAAGGAGACTCGACAGTTATTGATGCATTAAATCACATCCTTTGTCCATGTGCTAGATGTAAGAATCGTGCTTGGAGGGAGGTATTTGGGGTAGAACAACATCTGTATAAGTATGGATTTGTAGATGGTTATGTAAATTGGACCATTCATGGTGAGGACAGATGGGGGGATAGCAGCTCAACATCCATTGTCCATGATGATGAAGTGGAGCCTAGGAATCCATACATGAATATGGTTATGAATGCCGCAGGTGATAGGTAAAATCCAGAAGCTCAAGATTTAGAAGAGGATCCAAATCCGTCAGCTGCGAAGTTTTATGACTTGCTCAGAGATGCTGACGAACCTTTATAGGATGGTTGCCATAAGCACACGAAATTGTCAGCTGTAACTCAACTTTTGAACTTGAAGTCGGAGTTTAACATGAGTGAGAGTTGTTATGATAGAATGATTGTCATAATTAAGAGCATGCTTCCAGAGCCTGAAAGGTTACCCGAAAACTTCTACAAATCAAAGAGAATGGTTCGTGAGTTGGGATTAGGATATGAGAAGATAGATGCGTGTTTTAATCAGTGCATGTTGTATTACAAAGAATATAGTGACATGAGACTCTACTCAGTTTGCTTAGTATGTGGACACCCACGATTCAAACCGAAGGCGGGACGATCATCGAATGAGAAGGATGTGCCACATTCAGTGTTGCGATATTTTCCCATTATGCCAAGACTCCAACGTCTGTTTATGTCCAAAAACACTGCACAATATATGACTTGGCATGCAGATGGAGTGCGTCAAGATGAAACAATGATCAGGCATCCAGCTGATGCTGAGGCTTGGAAACGATTTGATGATACCCATTCTACATTTGCGCTAGACGCTCGAAATGTTAGGATTGGCCTGTATACAGACGGTTTTAATCTATTTAGCGGTTCAGCCACACCATATTCATGTTGGCCTGTTTTTGTCACACCGTACAATCTACCTCCAAGTATGTGTATGAGAAGGGAATACATATTCCTCACTCTTGTAATTCCTGGACCAAAGTCACCAGGTAAAAGTTTAGATGCCTATCTTAGACCTCTAATTGATGATTTGAAGATATTGTGGGATAATGGGGTGCAAACTTATGATGCCTGGAAGAAGCAAAATTTCGATATGAAAGCGGCTTTATTATGGACAATAAATGACTTTCCAGCCTATGGAATGCTGTCTGGGTGGAGCACTCATGGAAAACTTTCTTGTCCACTTTGTATGAATCACAGTAAGTTATTTGTGTTGAAGCACGGTAGGAAATGTTGTTGGTTTGATTGTCATCACCAATTTTTGCCTTTTGATCATCCATTTCACCGTGATCGAAACTCTTTTAAGAGATCAACAGTGGAAAAATCCAATCCACCTCAACGGCTGAGTGGGATAAATGTCTTGAATAGAGTGACTCAACTTAAGGAAGTCATTTTCGGTTTGAATTCAAGTAAATAAAAACAAAATGGTTTTGGTATACACCACAATTGGGTGAAGAAGAGCATATTCTGGGAATTGCCTTATTGGTCCACTAATCTAATACGACATAATTTAGATGTTATGCATGTCGAGAAGAATGTGTTTGACAATATCTTCAACACTGTCATGGACATAAAGGGTAAGACAAAAGACAATGCAAATGCAAGAGAAGATTTGAAGATAGTATGCAAACGTCCTACCTTGGAGCTAATAGTTGAGAATGGTAAATGTAAAAAACCAAAGGCGATGTATGTCTTGGATGCCAATCAAAGAAGGATGGTGTGTGAGTGGATAAAACAGTTGAAATTTCCTGATGAGTATGTGTCAAATATCGCACATTACATCAATGTAGACGGCGGGAAGATATATAGAATGAAAAGTCACGATTGTCATGTTTTTATGCAAAGATTAATTCCTCTCGCATTTTATGATATCTTGCCAAAACCTATATGGGGACCGTTAACAAAACTAAGCTTGTTCTTTAAAGAAGTTTGTGCAACTGAAATTCGTGCTTCCACCATGGAGAATGCAGAGCTTTCTATCATTGAAACAATTTGTAAGTTAGAGAAGATTTTTCCTCCAACATTCTTTGACGTGATGGAACATCTAGTCGTGCATCTCCCTTATGAAGCTAAGGTTGGAGGCCTAGTGCATTACAAGTGGATGTACCCCTTTGAGAGGTGTATGCTGTACTTGAAAAGAAAGGTCCGAAATAAGGCGAAAGTTGAAGGATCTATTTGTGAAGCATATATTTTAGAAGAAATTTCCAATTTTACTTCCATGTATTTTGATCCCCACCTACAGACCAGGCGCACTCAAGTTCCTCGGAATGACGACGGTGGGGAAGATACAATTAATGAACGATTGTCTATTTTTAAACATCCATGTCGTCCTATCGGGATAGGTCGAAATAGATTCCTGACAGATGTGGAACTTCAGATTGTTGAGACATATGTGCTTGTAAATTGTGGAGAAGTAGAACCTTATCTCCAGTAAGTTTACTCTCTATTTAATGAATTTGTTACTAATGTGCTTAATTTATAGTTCCATATTAATTAATGTATTGATTAGACAATTCGAAGATTCATTAAGGGAAACAGATCTCAATATCACTGATGATCAAATATTGGAAGCTCGAGATAAGGACTTTAGTAGGTGGCTAAAACATTTAGTGAGTCCTTTTATCTATAATTGTGATATATCATATTAAATTCAATGTTCATTATGCTAGATGTTACAACTATCTACTGTCTATGTAATGATACAGGTTAATATAGGCCAAGTCGAGGATCAAATGATACGAGAGATAAGTTATGGTCCATCCAAGTCCGTGACTTCTTACTGTGGCTTAATAGTTAATGGGTACATATTTCATACTAAGGTGTACGGATAAAATAAAGCTACCATGAATAGTGACGTATGTGTTAGAGGTAGTATATATGGTGAGAATGACTTCGATTATTATGACATCATTGAAGATATATTGGAATTGTCATAAGTAGGAAATCAGAACAGAGTATTTCTAATCAAATTTCATTGGTTTGACCCGATAAATGGAGTCAATGTTGATGAGAGATATGGGTTGGTTGACATCAAGCATAAATCAAGACTTCACTCAAATGAGCCATTCGTCTTAGCCGAACAAGCACAACAAGTGTACTATACAAGATATCCACAAAGCGGGAATAGAGCTAATGGTGAATGGTGGACAGCTTGCAAGGTCAGAGCAAAACTCTTCATGGCTGAGACATTGAATGACGAAGGTGATGAATTGAATGACCTAACTGCCACTGATTATTACCAAGATGATGGATCCCTTGGAACACACAATCCTGTCATAGATGATGAAGCAGTCTCATTGTTTGATGCATATGCCCAAATGGAAGAAGTGAACATACGTGATATACATTATCCAACGGACGTTCTAGGTGATGATGAGTTCATTGATGACAATGAAAATAATGAAATTAATGAATTCTCAGATGAAGATGACAAATCTTTTGCTTTAGACTTAAGTAGTTAAAATTGAAGCTTGTTCAATAAATTTCGTTCATGGTATTTACACTAGAATATCATTATTCTCCAACGTCTATTTTTATTGACATATAGTTCTTAACTCCTAATGTTTCATTATGTTTCCTTATGCAGATATTGATCATGACCATTCGAGGTAGAGGTGCTGGACGAGGTCATGGGAGAGGCCGTAATGTTTCATCTGCCCATGATTCTCCACCACTACAGCATTCTCACCCTCTCTCCGGTATATACCTGTAGGATGTTTCATTTTAATTATTGTTAACTCGTGGTTTATATAAATGTAATATACATGTATTTTTTTTGTTTATGTATAATTATGTTAGGTGTAACTTCAGCTATTGGCCCATCGACCAGTGCAGGCCTACCAGCGTCTACTCCATTGACCATTAGAGGCTCATCAGCTTCTGTCCCACCCTTTATTGACCCAGCGATTTCTATGCCACCTCCTGCTGACCCACCCACTAGCGGCTCGAATGTGGCGCCTTCATGTGGAGAATCCAATGTAGAAATAGATAGCAGGGAGCTTATATATGTGGTGCCTGTCCCTGAACCGTAAGTAATAGTGATATATCACCTTTTATTACATATACTTACTTTTAAATTACCAACATTATCTTCTTGTACTTACAGGAGGAGGTTTCTCCCATCGAGGGTGACACGTGACATTATGTACAATGTCATGACACGGATGCCTGTTCCGGCTAGTACGTGGCGAGGTTATCCAGCTGAGATGAAGGAAATACTATTTATCGACTTCATGGTAAGTAATTGTGTTTATAGAAATATATATTATACGCTTATTGAAAAATAAATATACATACATATCATTTGTGTAGGCTAAGCATCGGTTCACATCTGATGCTGATCGCGGCATGGCGAGAACTGTCTGAGAATGGACTATCTTAGACCGTTATCCAAACCATTTGAACAAAGCACGAGATAAGGCCTTTGAGAAGGCAAATTCAAACAACTTGACTGATGTTAAGGGCCATGGGCCCAGAGGAATGAGGACGGAAGTGTGGGATGGCCTGGTTGACATTTGGCTGATAGATAAATGGTTGACAAGGTTTGCAGCTGCCCGGAGGAACAGGGCAGCCATGCCTAATGCCTTGAAGCATACTAGCGGGTCGATAAGCTTTGGTCAACACAAGAGCAAGATGGTAATATAACTTCCTCATTTAAAGTTTTAATGATAATCATTTGTGTATTAATATGTTGTAATTACTTGAGTTATTTGCCTATCTTGAGTATGACATAGTATTTTAGAGGGATTGCCTTACTTTTGATATGTGTTTATTATATAATATTCTTCCATATGGGATTATAGGAGGCAGAGTTAAAGTATCCGGTTTCTTACAGAGATCTGTATGCAAAAGTTCATAAGAAGAAAGACGGAAGCTATGTTTCTGAGCGCTCGAGGAATTTCATTGTAGGTGTCTTGTTCTTATTCAAAAGTCATATATATTTTAGCTTATTTATTTTTGTTAATATTTTTCTTGTTTTGTTATTTTTAGGAGTCATATGACACCGCAATGAGAAAAATATGGAGAAAACTTTCCTCTCACCCTATGGTTGACCTGGAGGTCTGGTTAGATGCGGCAAGTCCCAATAAGAAGGGATGTGTGCATGGCATAGGTAACAGCTCGCACATTGGTAATAATACTATGCAAGCTTCATCCTCCTCAGTTGCAGGTCCTTCCCGCTCTACACCATTGACACAGGACATATCTGAAGCTGTAAATATAGCAGTGGCAGCAGCGATGGCTTCGTTTGTCCAGAGTCAACTTGTCCCTATGTTGGCGCCCTTCCAATCGTTCCTATCTACGATCGGATCAACAAATGTTCCTCCACAATCACCATCGCAAGGTTTAGATAGGGAGGGTCGAGAGGAAGAGGAATAGGAAGAGGAAGACGACGACTTAGACTGATTACCATTTTTCTTATTGTCTACTTTGTATAACTTTCAATTATATTGATTGATAATTTTATAATAATTTTTAACTATATATTATTAGATTATTTGTACAAGTTTTTTGTTGTAGCAGTTTACAATTATTTGATTGTTTGGTGTTGGATTTCTGTTTGCTTACATTTCTGTGGTTTGAAACGCAGGTTTTGGGAAAGTAATAATATATATAGGTTATTAAAAAAAAGTACCTGATTACCAACGGATTAGCGAGGCATTAGCGAGAGAATAGCGACGAATATGGTTAGAGAGGGATTAGCCAGGGAACAGCGAGGGAAATGTACAAATATGGTATATCATGTTAGAGAGGGATTAGCGAGGTTTGGCGAAGGAAATTAGCGAGGGAATAGCGAGGAAATAGAGAGGGTAATATTAGATAGGGAATAGCGAGAGAACAGAGAGGGAATGTTAGAGAGTGATTAGCGAGGGTTTAGCGAGGGAATTTAGCGAGGATTAGCGAGGGATATATTAGAGAGGGAATAGCGAGGAAATAGCGAGGGAAATTGACAGCGAGGCAATAGCGAGGGAAGTTCCCTCGCAGAATAGCGACGGAATAATGTAGCATATTAGCGAGGGATTAGAGAGGGGTTAGCGAGGGAAATGAATTTTCTTCAGACGGATTAGAGAGGGAATTCTTTCCCTCGCTAATTAGCGATGAAAAAAAAGTGACTAACTTATCCCTCGCTAATCCCTTGCTAATTAAATTAGCGAGGGATTAGAGAGGGATTAGAGAGGGAAATTTCCCTCTTTAATTTCCTAATTTCTTGTAGTGAATTAACAGTGCAAATTAATAATAATCTTAAAAATATTCATTTTACCCCTTAAAGTTAAACTAACATCCAAGCATGACTCAAAATATTTCCTTTTTTAAAAAAAATTATTTGATGATGAATCACATTAAACAAATAAAATGAAAAAATGAAGCAAGATTTTTAAATAAACAAGGTAGACATAGAACTTAAACAAAGTTAAACAAGATGATAATTCAAAAGACGAACTACTATTTTATTGTCAACACAAGAAATGCATAAAAATCAAACAAGAATGTAGGACCCATTAAGCAAAACAAAAAAACTCGCTATTTTTATTTTCATTTTTTCTTCTCCTATTTTTTTTTAAAAAATTAACTAACCTAATTATTTTCATTTTATTCATTTTCTCTTAACTAATACTGCAAGCCCAACAACATGCATGAAGCATTCAACCCAGTCTTAGGATTCAACCCATTACTTGTATTGCCCATTAAACTTAAGAACAACAAAATAGCATTTAAGTAGCATTATCTATGAGCCCAACCCCACAAAGCAATAGACTAGGTCATAAAATCAAACTTCTCAATTTGCACAGAATACTCAAAAGGCAACAAGCTCCGCCATATGAGACCAAGAACATGAGAAATATTTCTCCTAAGACAAACTAAACCCACATGAAATACCAAGTCCTCATGAAAGCCTCCCTATAACTAAAAAATGTCCAACAGCCACCATCCACTCAGCGAGTTAAATAGCCAAAACAGAACCTAAAGTGCCCAAGTTCCCTGGTGTGGTGTGTGGCAATGGGTGGTGTTGTGAAGTGTAGAGAATGGGGTGAAGGTGCTGAACTTGTGCTATGTGATGAACGTGTTAGTGTCTTGATGCAGTGAACATGTGTATGTTGAGTAGTAGCATAAGCCAAGTAGTAGCAAAGTGAAACATTCAAGACAAGAGGGAAAGAGGAAAACATCCCACAAATTCAATTATCAACTCATATTAAGCAAAAGCACAAAGGTCAAAACTAATCACAATATACTCAATCAATGAGGTCACACACTCAAAGCATAAACTTGAGATAAGGGACGAAAGAAAATACCTCTTGTTCTGAATGGATTCAGATGGATACCTGTAAGAGGTATGTTGTTGTAGTTCATCAGAGTTCTATATTCTGAGGTCCTACAGCTCTTTCCGGGGCATTAATGGAGGGATACGGCGGAGCATGTGCCGGGTTGATCTTTCTGGGTAGGATCCCGGTCTACGGTCCAAAACACCTTTGCTTCAGCGAAAAAAAAATTTACTGCTCCCCTTCAAGAAATTAACCAGCCCGAACACCAATATCCCAAATGCTATCTGGTACCTTTGTTTCCCCTTGAGCACCGCTGCCCACAGTATGTATTAGTGTCTTCCCTTTATATCTGTGTATGAGTGCCGGTAGCCAAGAAAAAATGTAGTCAAGAACCCGTGTGTGTATGACTGTAGCCAAGAAAAGTGGATGAGCAAAGGTTTTCTTTTTGGAGCAAGCAACGTGAATACCGTAAAGGTTGTAGAATGCAGCTGTATCTCTCCCTTGAGAATATGTGTCAGGGTGCTTCTTTTAGACAAATAGTGAAAACCTAATTATCATTAATAGTGCAGCTAAATTATAGTGATTGATTCAAATAAACCCAATTAGTGAACTTCTTCAATAATTTTATTATTTATTTCCTTTTTGAATTTATTTTCAAAAAGGAAACAAATCATTTTCTTTCTCTATTCTTCTTTTTCTTCTTTAAAATGCATTACGCTTGTTCTAAATGAGTCATGGAATTTATTTTGAGAACTAGGTAACTTTATTTTTCAATTTTTCCATCTTTTTTTCATTTTTTTATTTTTCATATTTTCAATTTTTATGAGTTTTTTAGAATTTTTTCAATCTTTTTGTTTTGTTTACTTTTCAAAAATAAAATAAAAAATGATTCGGTCAAAATGTGGTGTTCACATCCTGAATTGGCCTAGTTCATCCATGTAAGTAATTTAAAGGTATTAGAACACAATTGCTCTATTCCACCCTTACTTCATCATGAACCTGCGTGAGACTATTGCACATTAGTTACATAGGGACCAACCCCTTAGTGCAAAATCCCCAATAACCCGATACCTTCATCATAATTCAATTAACTAATTAATCCTCATTCTAACTTAATTCCTTAGTTTTAAACATTAACACTTAGTTGGATTCACAATTACACTTCCTTTGGTGTAATAACTCCCTATGGCCATGGCCATGGTCTCACAAGACTAACATCAAAATCCAAATCAGAACCATATGCAACCATGGATTCCCACTCATACAAACTCAATAATTCAAGGAATGAAGAAGGATTATATAAGAGCTAGAACACGTCTATTGCTACCCCTCACCCTTCAAACTCGAGATCAACCCTATGGGAAACATAACAAAATTTGCATCCAATCCAACATACAACTCATTAGTTGAACATAGAATATAAGAAGGAAGAGAAATAGAAAGCAATGACCCCTACTTGGACTCCTTAAGCTCTCGAGTACGAAGGATGGGAAGTGATGAAGTTGCTTCAAATGAGAATCCAATTGGATGAGGAGGAAGAGGAAGTGATGAGGAGCACTTTGGTCTTCAAGAGCAACTAGATTTGAGCTCAAATGGAGAATCATGCATGAGCTTGAAGCAAGCTTCCATGGCTGCCTTGTTTTCACCAAAAACCAAGAGAGAAGGAGAGAATGAGTGTCTTTTTGTGTTTGTGTAAGGGTGGCGCTGATGGGAGGTATAAGGAAGGGAATGAACAACTTAGTCACTAAGTTTAAGAGCTTGAGTGGCGGTTCTATGAGCTTTCAAGCTCTTGGGAAGATTTTGATCTTCAATCCAATGTTTCTAGCATCAAATTATGTCTTAGGAATTCATAGAATTCATGTAAGATCTTAATTTAGGCCAATTGATGTCAATTAGGTCTTAATTCTTACCAATATGTTAGTAACTTAGGGTGCAAGTAACCTCCATGCATGAAATCCTATTGATTTAAATCTAATCAAGCTCTAATCACTTAAAACTATGACTTGAAGTTAAGCCAATAACATCTAAGTTAAGTGGGTTTGCTCTTGTGCATGAATTCTTATTGGTTCTAGAGTAATGATGGCTTTAATTCTTTTATTCTAATTATATTCCTAAGCTTGAGTAATTAATCTAATTATCCTTATTCATTTTCTTAAGCAATATGAATATCTTAAAATCACAATTATCATCTAAACATTTTCCTTAATTTATAAAACTATTTTCATAATTTTATCATATTTACTCTAATTTCTACACTACTTTTAAGTTAGAAAAATCATTAAAATTACTAAATTTAATTTCTTGAGCTAATAAAAATTATAATAATTCATTTTATTCATTTATATCTTAATTATAAATTTTTCATGTTTTTTTTATAACTTTTAAGTCAGAAATATTATGAATATTTATTAGAAAATATTGACATGGGACATTGACCAGTATTTAAATTTAATGAATAAAATTAATTTAAGAAATCTTAATATATTATTATATTGTTTCCTACTAGGTAATTGAAAAACCATTTTAAGATTCATTTAAGATTAGAATGTTCATTTGTTTGAGTTATAAATTGTTCAAAACAATCTCAAAAACACACAAACATAGACACACAATTGAGAAGGAAGGGTACCTGTAGAATTGTTTAATTTTTATAATGGCATTGATGGTTAGCTAATTTATAGTAAATTTGACTGAAAGATCAAGATTCATATTGCATCAACAATATTGAGATGAATTATTGCAAGATGAGAAAGTATGCTCCTTATTCTAATATATATGATGCTTGCTATGTATGTATTAAGGATCAAGTAATTTATTATTTAATTTATATTTAATGCATTAATTTTTTAGTTGGATGAACACTCATGTTTTCTAAATTATTTTTAGGCTACCTACTAGAAAAGATAGAGAAATTCTAATTATTAGTTAGATGAATACTGAAATAAATTACTTTATCAAGGTCTAACGAAAACTTTCTCAATTTTTTTAAAGGAAGATGATTGATAAAATCATAAAACCAAAGGTTTACAAATCTCATTGATTTAGTTCATTTACAAAATAAAAGGTGTATTTTTTATTTAAAAAATTTAAATCTTTGCTCATCATTCCTTAATTAAATCATGCATGAAAGTGTTTTTGTTTGTTTGACTACAAAAATAGAACTAACTATTAATCATGGATGGTACCATCTTGATTGTCCATTATTATGAGTATCAAAACAGGCCAACCCGTACCGGACAAGCCAATTTTCAGGTTGGACTTGGTTGAGCCAAGAATGTTGCGGACTGATAATTTGTTAGACCAGTCCGGTCCTAATGTGGATTGCTAGTTGGGCCGGATCGGCCCACCGACCTGTGCCATACTTTTTTTTTTGTTTTTTTAAGTTATCAACACTTAAAAAAATAATTATTCTTATGTTTCAATTTTTTTTTCTTTTACATAGTTTAAATCTCATCAAACTTTAAAAAAATATTTGTACGATAAAAATATTAATTTATATTAAAAAGTAAGTACAAAATCTTTATATATCGTATAAATTATATAATAATACCATAATTAAAAATTAAGCATTGAACTTACAAGCCGGGCCAAAATCGGGTAGTCCAATCAAGTCAAATTTTATTTTTGCATCAAATTTTTTGGCCTAACCTATCATTTTATCAAGCTATTTGGGCTCAGTCCATTTTGACACATTTATCCATTATGCTTCAAGGTTTAATTATGTATCTCATTGATCTCGTTAATTCCAAAAATTAAAGGTGTATTTTTTTATTTAAAAGGTTTATATCTTTACTTATCATTCCTAAATTAAATCATTATGCTCTAAGAAGGTTCAGGTTGTGGGGGTTATCTTTTGTTTGGGTGTCAAAAGATTTTTCAAGCTATTTCTATGTAGATTCTCTTATTGGATTGCTTAATATGCTTAAATAACTTCTTAATACTAACATATTTAATATCCTATTAATTTCAGGTGTAAAGTCCATGTTAAAGTTTCAAATAATATAGTAATGCTACTTTTGTGATATTTGATCACGATGCCGTAACAAAGGAAAATAAACTTAGAGACGTGAATGAATGCTTTCCTCAAAAATACTACTAAGAAAATTATATTCTAATAAAATTAATTAATGATATATTTTTTTCTTTGTTTTCTTCATTAAAAGGGATTATGTTACAATGTTTTTCAATTATATGTGATACTATCTACTGAAAGAGCCATATGGAGGAAGTGACGAGCAAGGTAGTAGTGATTTATTATAATTGAGACATTAAAAAAAAAAAGAAGATAAAAACCATCTTACATTTCTGTTTCAAGCATTCATTATTTGGTCACATTATTTTATTGTATTACATCTTATAGTTAAAATTTTAATTTATACAATTTTATTTTTTTCTTATCACAAATGAGTTAAAATCAATAATTAATTAAATAAACTAACACAAATTAAAATTTTACTAGCCCGGTATTGCCGGGGTTAAAATCTAGTTTATTGTAAAAATCATTGGAACAACGAAACACATTTAGTAGAAAAATTTGCATTTCTTGTTCATTAAAAAACTTGAAATCTATTAAATTTGGTAACCAATCTTAACCTATATTCAATTAAGTAAAAAAAAAACTAAAAAATTTAATAATTTAACAAAACAGAATAATATTTAAATAATAGATGAGATGAAGAAAGTTAAATTTATTTAAATTCATTGTTTTAATACATTATTTAATATTTTATTTAAATTTTGTTATATTTTATCGTACTTTTTAATTTACCGTTGTCGGGGTAAGATAAATTTAAGGAGTGAGAGGTTTTTTTAGCAAGACTTGTAATCTAAATTTCTATATAAAGCATGTAATTGTTCATTTTCACATCCTACCTCTTGAACAGGTTATAGGTTATGCTTGATACTCATTGATACAAAAGTCACGCTTATCAACGGTTAAAATATAAGGTGTATCCATGCTCCTTAAGTTCAGAAGATGTATATAAGATAAACCCCTCATTAGTTGCTTCAATTGAAATGAATGCACTAGTTCTCCCCTACCCTTTCTGTTTGGGCCTTAGCCCATCAGGCATAAAATTTCAGGCTATTTATTTTCTTGTTTTTAATCCTTTTTGACCTTTTTGCTTTGGATTTTATTTTATATAATTTCTTATTAAATACATATATTTATTTATTTATTTTATACTATTCAACTAGTAACTAACGAGTTGAACTAGTAACCCAACCAATTTAATGTTCAATCAGAGTTTAATAATTATCTATTTTACGCATTAGAAGAGAAGGGAATAATGTAGCTCATGATTTGGGCAGTCTAGCTCACTCTATTTCATTGTTGTTGGATAATAATGGAAGCCCTTTGGCTTATTTGTAACCTTTCTCAATTGGGCTCTTTAAAGTCCTGGTTATTAAAATCCTTTATTCCTCAGTTAAAAAAGAAAAAAGAAAAAGTAAACGAGAAAGAGACTGCCACATGCATGGGCTTCACTAAAGTTGGGAAAAAAAAAGGAGAAATGGACGAGGCCCAAAACTATTGACTAAGAAAGAAACAGGTGCACCAGAAACCCTGTACTTGATTTCTCCAAGTTCCAACTTTCAATTTTCCATTCAAAATTTGTAGTTTGAAGGAAAACTCTGCTCAGTTCTCACTCTCTCCGCTTAAGAGTGAAGAGTGAAGGAGGAAATCGGTGATGGCGATGGATGTGGAGCAGAATCTGCAATCAGGGTTTCCCTACTGGAAACCACTTCGTCGTAGGTTCGGACCCGATTCTCCTTTCTTCGCTTCCGGCAACCTCGAACGAGAACTACTTGCTAAACAGGTTTTTTTTTTCTTTTCCCCCTTTTTTCATTTTCCTTATTTTCATTTCTGTGAATTTAGATTTCATTGCCCAACGTTGTCTCCGTTTGATTAAGATTTGCATTGCGCATTGAGAATAATTGTAAGGTTATGAAAAATCATAATCTAAATTTCGAATGCTGAATACCACTTCTCTGTTTCAAGCATTGCTGGTGGAGTTGTTTAAGCTTTTTGTCTGTTTGATTAATGATTATGAATACTTGAAGTGCTGAATTTGAGTGGGAATTCTTACTTACCCTTTTGTATTTCAAATTCAAAGGTTGCGTTGGAATTAACAGAAGAGAAGCAACAGCTTGAGGATTGGATACAAGAGGAAGGCAGGTAATGATCATTATATCATTAAACCATATGTAATGCAAACTATATGTGAATACAAGAGGAAGGCAGGTTGCTCTAATTGACTCTTATGAAAACTATATGTAATGCAACCATGTTGGTTTTCATATTCCTGACAATATGTGACCGCCAATATATGATTAAAGCATCAATGCTGGTATATGATTTTCAAAAGTTGGGTGTATTTGATTGTTGATACCCAGAAGGGCCAAAATGGGAAAAAAAGAAAGAAAGAAAGATAGAAAGAAAATTAATGACATATATGATATTTGATAATCAAGAGACCTTGGAGTAAAGATTGCTCTAATTTAACACACTGCTGTTAGGTCTTACTAGGCTGATGGAAGCTGTTAAGATTGGTAGCTTTTGAGAACAGTGCATGATGGATTTTGTCTGTTATTTGTAGTTCCCTAACTATAGTTTTCTGTTATTCTACTTGCTTCTATGTGAAAAATCTTTTTTTCCCTATAATTCTAGTTAATTTCCTCCTTTATTGGAAAAACACAATTTTATTTGTATTACAATCGAGTCAAGACCTTACTTTTGTTGAAGAATATGCTTTGTCCAAGAAGGTAATGTTTAAATGTCTACTGATAGAATGGCAGTATGTGTGCCTAATTTCAAAGATGTCCTTTTGTGCAGGGAAGTGTTTTGTCCCATTGTTGGTTGTGGAGCATGCTTGACTTCTATGGAGGACTTTGAAAATCACTATAATGCAAGGCATACTGCATCTTGTTCAGTGTGTTCCAGAGTCTACCCAACATCACGTCTGCTCAGCATACATGTATCTGAAGTGCATGATTCTTTCTTTCAGGCAAAAGTTGCACGTGGCTATGATGTGGTATATGCACCTAAATTTGATTCATTGTGGTAGCATGAAATGATTCCTTGTAGAATTGCATCTATCCTACACGTTGATTCTTTGTTGAAGAATTAACTAGTTAGAATTTTGTTCCCTTCTTCAGTGTAAGGTATTCAATTTGGCTTTTGTTTCTTTCAAGTTTCTTTAATAAAGTATTAAAGTATCCCCCTCTTCTTTCTTAGATAAATTTATAATCTTACAAATGTCAACAGGAAAACCTCATTTAAAATTTGGTTCTTTTAAACAGTGATTAAAACTTCTTTGTGCTTTGCATGCATTCTAGAAATTTTCTTGCTTTTTATCCTTTATTTCTTTTTTAGAGCTCATAGTTTAGCCTGTTATCATTTTTGTTTTTGCATCCACATGTTTAATTTTTCTTTGAGGACCATCTCATTAATATGATCCTTATATCTTTGTCAAATAGTATGAATGCTTAGTGGAAGGGTGTGGTTTGAAATTCAAAAGCTACAATAGTAGGCAGCAGCATCTGGTTGACAAGCATAAATTCCCTACCTCATTTGAGTTTTTCAAGAAGGCTCGGCCATCAAAGAAACACAGGCTGAAATCCCAACGCAAACAAACTGTTCGTAAGGAGGATGCTTCAGGAATGATGGAAGTAGAAAATGCAGCCATGGATGACCTTGCTTCGGCAGTCTCTAAATTGAGCACTTCTGATTCTACTCCTTTGTCAATCAGCTTTGGTCGCCGCCACAAAGGCTTGACATTTGTCCCTCGAGCTGTTCAGCGTGGAAGTGAATCAAACTCTGCATCACCCACAATGAAGAGATAATAATAAGCTTGCACTCAGACCAATCTGCATACTTAATTGTTAAATGACCAATCTTCATATGCTGCCCGTTTATGAATCTCTCTGGATGTTTTCTTTTGCGATGGTTTAAGAAGCTGATTATGTCAGACTTATGGAAGATCTGACAAGTAGAATCATCCTGGAGGATGTAATAGCATACATTAGTTTTATCTTGATCTCTAACTACATTATGTCAGTGCTTCACATGGGGCTGTAAGCCTGTAAGTTTGCCTACATAGGCAATGTGCCTATGCAAATATATATGTCTCATGATTTGGTGATTGCTAGCTTCTGGTTGGTCTGATGTTGTTCTGTTAACTTCTCACCTCTTTACTTAATAGCCACTTTGTGATTATAATTGAAAGAAATTTCTTGATACTGTTACAGCTTGCCATATGTTTGTTGCAGCGAGTGAATATCAAGCTTACAAATGGTACCTGCTTCCTGTTCACAAGTATTGTGGTATTTGTGTGATCTTGTTAGCTTTGGTTTTATGCTTGCCAGATTGGTATGTTGCTTTATTATTTTGTTTAGTTTTCCTTCCTTGTATATAAATTTTTTTAAGATCCCTTGAGATTTTTGCCATCTTTTAGAAGTTGATAATTAAGTGGAGACTTGAAATAGGTCTTTTATTGAAATGATTAAAAGACGTACATAAGTCTCCCTTTATAGGAGAAATATATACAATGAAAAAGGAAACAAATCTCTAAAACAGAAAACTATCAATCAGAATATTCTAACTTAGGAAATTAACAATCTGATTAGAAAACAGAATATTTACAATAAATAAAAGAATATATGTACAATCAATTAAGATATTATTTTCAATATCTTAATCGATACTCCCCCTCAAGCTGGCTTGAAAATATCTTCCATAGACAGCTTGCGAATTATATTGTCAAAAAACTTCTTAGGCAGCCCCTTGGTCAGAATGTCTGTTGTCTGATCTGTTGTAGAGATGTATGGTATACAAATTTGCCCATTCTCTATTTTCTCTTTGATGAAATGTTTGTCAACTTCCACATATTTAGTTCTATCATGTAGAATTGGATTGTGAGCAATATTAATTGTAGATTTATTATCACAATATAGTTTCATTGGTGCTGGACTGTATACCTTTAATTCAGTTAACAGTTTGTCAATCCAAAGAACCTCACAGATCCCTTGTGCCATTGACCTATATTCGGCTTCTACACTACTTCTAACAACCACATTTTGTTTCTTGCTTCTCCAAGTAACTAGATTACCTCCAATAAATGTGCAATAGCCTGAAGTAGACCTCCGATCAGTAACACTGCTAGCCCAGTCTGCATCAGTGTAGACCTCCACTTGTAAGGATCCACGTTTCTTGTAAAGTAGTCCTCTTCTAGGAGACTCCTTTAGGTACCTTAGAATTTTGTTCATAGCTTCAAAATGTTCTGGTCTAGGAGAATGCATAAATTGACTTACCATACTCATAGTAAAGGCTATATCCGGACGAGTATGAGACAATTAAATCAGTCTCCCAACAAGCCTTTGAAATTTGTCTTTATCCACTATTTCCTCAGCTTTGGTTGGTTGGAATTTAGTATTGGGTTCAATGGGAGTTTTTTGTTGCTTTACATCCTAGCAAACCTGTCTCACTTCACAAATCAAGAATATACTTTCACTGACTAATGAATATGCCTTCTTTAGATCTGACAAATTTTATTCCAAGAAAGTATTTTAAAGGACTAAGCTACTTGATTTCAAAAACACCCGCCAATTTTTCTTTCAAAAATTTGAGTTTACTATCAGCATCACCTGTTAGAATTATGTTATCTACATACACAATCAAGACAACAATTTTACCATTCAAAGTATGTTTGATAGTGCGTGGCCAGCTTGACTTTGGTAGTAGCCAAGACCTTTAACTACATTTACAAAACGTTCAAACCATGCTTTAGGGGATTGCTTTAGGCTATATAAAGATTTTTTCAATTTGCATACTTTATTTTTGTCTAGATTTCCCTCAAATCTAAGGGGAAGATCTATGAAGACCTCTTCTTCCAAATCCCCATTTAGAAAAGTATTTTTTTTACATTTAATTGGTGTAAAGGCTAATCAAAATGTGCAACAAGAGACAGCAAAATTCTGATAGAATTGATTTTAGCTACTAGAGCAAAGGTTTCCTGAAAATCAACTCCATATGTTTGAGTGAACCATTTTGAAACTAGTCTTGCCTTATATCTTTCTGCACTCCCATCAACATTGCATTTAATTGTGAAAACCCACTTATAACCTACTGTCCTTTTATCTCTTAGTAAATTGACAATTTCCCAAGTTCCATTCTTGTTTAAGGCATTCATTTCTTTCACAACTGCTGATTTTCAGTTTGGATCATCTAGAGCTTCCTTAATGTTTCTAGGGACAAACAGATTGGTAATCCTAGAAGTGAAGACTCTAGGTTCTGAGACAGAATTTGATATGAAACATATTTTGAATTAGGATGAGAGGTGTTGCAAATTCTGGTATCTTTTCTTATGCAAGTTCTAACACCTTTCTTAAGAGTTATAGGAAAATCAAAATCTGAAACAGAATCAGAAAACTCAGTATTACCTGGAACTTCAAGGGAATCTAATTGTCCTTGTGCTGGAATGATAGGATCAACAATATTCAATTGTTGATTTCTCCACATGTAAATTCGTAGCTCTTTATTTAACCATGGTATTTCTCCCCTTGTTAGTGAACCATCTAATGTTGACATTTTTCAGAAACCTGAACCATTGTTTCAATTGAAGAAATAGGATGCAAAATGGGACTGGGTAAAGATCTATGTAGAAAATTATCTTCATTAGTCCTTATCTCCCCCTGAAGAGAATTTTTAGTAAAGAAAGGTTCGGTTTCTAAAAAAGTGGCATTCATACTAATGTAGAGTTTTTTGGTTGTTGGATTAAAACATTTATATCCCCTTTGATTTGGAGCATAACCAGTAAAAATGCACTTCTCAGCTCTAGGGTCAAGTTTTGAGCGAGAGTTACAGTTTAAATAAATAAAAGCAGTACAACCAAAAATCCTCAAAGGCTAGTCAGCATACATTCGAGAAGTGGGATACACAGATTTGAATTTATTAAGAGAGGTCATAAAATTCAAGACACGAGTAGGCATTCTATTTATCAAATAAGATGTAGTTAGGACAGCTTCACCCCACAAATATGTAGGAACATTCATGGTAAACATAATAGTTCGAGCTATTTCAAGTAAATGTTTATTTTTCCTTTCAGCAGGACCATTTTGTTGGGGAGTATTAGGACATGTAGATTGATGTTGGATCCTTTTTTTATTTAAGAAATCTCCTAAGAATCTATTGAAGTATTCTGTTCCATTGTTAGTACAAAGAATGCTTATTTTTTTATCAAATTGATTTTCAATCATATTGTAGAAGGTTTCAAATAAATTTGTCACATTAGATTTATTGCGCATTAAGTATACCCAACATAACTGTGTATGATCACCAATAAAACTCACAAACCATCTTTTTCCAAATTGAGTAGTAATTTCAGAGGGACTCCAAACATCACTATGAATCAAATAAAAAGGTTTAGATGCACGATAGAGTTTAGAAGTATAAGAAGTGTGATGACTTTTGGCAAGAACACAACTTTCACATTGAAAAGATGAACAATCAACATTCTGAAATAAATTTGGAAATAAATGTTTTAAATATTGAAAACTTGGATGTCTTAGTTTATGATGCCAAAGCATTATTTGTTCTCGGATAGATTGAGAACTTATACCACTAAGACCTTGAGCTACTTTATCCATGGAAAAATCATTACTGAAATAGTAGAGCCCATCCACCATCTTAGCACTACCAATCATTTTCCCTGAAATCTGGTCTTGAAATACACAATAAGAGTTTGAGAAAATGACTTGACAATTAGAATTTTTACAGAGCTTACTGACAGACAAAAGGTTACAGGAAAGTTTTGGAACATGGAGGACAAATTTTAAGTCTATGGCTGTGGATAGAGTAACAATATCTTTCCCTGCAATAGAAGAGAAACTATCATATGTTATTCTGACTTTTTCATTACCAGAACAAGGATAGTAAGTTTTGAATAAAGAGGACAGATTGGTCATATGATCCGATGCACCAGAATCAATGATCCAAGGTGCTGAATTTAAGGTACAAGATAAAGTACTATAATTACTAAAAATACCTATTTGTGCGAGAGAGCCACTAGGAATACTAGATGATAAACTGGACTTTAGAAGTTGTAAAAGTTGATCAACCTGGTCTTTGCTGATAGAGCTTTTTTTAGCTTCATGAGCAGTAAGAAAAATTTGGTTGAATCTAGGACCTGGTTTGCTGTTTGGACTTGGTTTGCTGCCCTTTAAACGTGCTGGTTTGCCATGAATTTTCTAGCAAGTTTCTTTGGTATGGTGTGACTTGTTGCAATATTCACACCATACACAATTTGAATCATCCGTTTTTCTTAGGTTGGAATAGTTGCTCTTGTTAGCAGAGGCATCAGCAACCACCAATGCAGTGGTGTCAGTTGATGTTGTCTTTGTTTTCTGGTGCTTTCCCAGTATAACACCTCTTCTAGTTTCTTCTCTTCTTACCTTAGAGAATACCTCACTAAGTAAAGGAAGAGTTTGCCTTCCAATGATTTGAGCCCAAACTTCATCTAATTCATCATCAAGTCCAGCCAAGAACTTAAAGATTTTGCCTTCTTCTACAATTTGATAATGATGTTTGGCATCTTCTAGTGATTTCCATTCATAATTACTAAATAGATCCAAATCTTGCCATACCCGTTTCAAACTGTTGAAATACTTGGTGACGCTATCGCCTCCTTGCTTGATCTCTCCAATCTTCAAGGTTAATTCATAGACCTGAGATTTATTCTCCATATAAGAGTACATCTCATTAACACTATCCCACAACTCCTTGACTATAGGCTAGCACATATAGTTAGAACCGATGTCTTCATCCATAGAGTTAACCAACCAAGTCATGATCATGGAGTTTTCAGCATCCTAGGTAGTGTACTGAGGACTGTTCTTGGCTGGTGACCGTGTATCACCAGTCAAGTATCCAATTTTCCTTCTTCTGCAAATATACATGCGGACAAACTGTGACCAGCGTAGGAAATTCGCACCATTGAGGCAAATTGTAGTTATTTGAATTGAGTGAGAGCCACCCATAGGAAATTTGAGTGCAGAATTCTGATTCTAGTTGTTTGGCTGCTCTAAGACAGAGGTGTCACTCCTTTGGAGGCCATCGGAGCCTGAAGAAACGTCAGACATCACGATGGGAAGGATTAGGGCCGACAGTGCCTATGCACCTCTCTGATACCAACTTGAAATAGGTCTTTTATTGATATGATTAAGAGACGTACAAAAGTTTCCCTTTATAGGAGAAATATATACAAAGAAAAAGGAAACAAATCTCTAAAACAGAAAGCTATCTCTAAAATAGAAAACTATCAATCAGAATATTCTAACTTAGGAAACTAACAATATGATTAGAAAACAGAATATTTATAATAAATAAAAGAAGATATGTATAGTCAATTAAGATATTATTTTCAATATCTTAATCGACATGCAAATAAATAGTGTTAAGAAAACAGGACCAAATTGGTAGATTGGATTGATTTAATTGTGAACTGGATCACTTGCCGATCCAGTCAAGCCGCAAGAACCGACAGTCAAAGACCTAGATGCGAACTGCTCTAATTAGTGGACCGGACACAGTTTGAGAGGTTGACTGATTCAGACTTTTACTACAAAATGCATCAAGTGTAGAGAGTCTTGAACATAAGACCTAGTAGTGTGTGTGTGAAGGAAATGCTTAACCACTATGCCACATATGCTCGTTGTGTAAAGTTACCGGGTTAATTATTATTATTATATTAAATTTGTTTTATTTGTGCACATAAATTTGAAGCACATGATTTATACACATAAAAAATTTATTATATATATATATATATATATTTCTTATTCAACTTTAGTTGAACCATTAAATTATAAATCAGTTCTTTCACTGGTTTGATGATGGGTCTAATTTTTAAAATCTTGCAAATAAGTGTGGAAGGTGTTTAACATGCTCTATTTTGAGGTTTGGAACATGGATGCTCCATATAAAATACTGGCTATAACAGGGAACAACCTGGATATTTATTTTATCTTTTTGGTAATTATTTTAACAATGTGGTATTTAATTTTTAAACCTTTATTTTTAGGTTATTGCATTTAGGCTATTAGAGCCCTCTTCTCCCTCTTTGCTTCCGCATCTCCATGACTGCCACTATCTCCATTGTCCACACCACCTTCTCCGCTTTGCATAGCAGGTCCACCAACGTTCACTCCACCGTCGTTGTCAAGTGCAATTGGAAGCACCCCTCCGTCATCACCATCCTGTTAGTCCTCGATGTCCCAATTGCGTCCCCCGGGTCGTGATTCATGGTTCTGGCAATTGGGTCAAGTGTGGAAGTGTACTTAATAGTAGTGCTGAGCATAGGCATTGTGGATGAAAGGTTAGGGTGGGAGGCAATCAAATTCGGTCTAGTTTGATGCAGAGAAGGAGGCTCTGCGGAGAGTGGAAGTGTTGTTGGACAGTCAGAATTCGGTGGCGAGATATTGTTGTTCTCCGCAACGGCAACGACAACGACAGAGATAAGTGTTTTAGGTAAAATGGTTTTGCAACATTCTAATGGGTTGGTGGTGCTATTGAAATTACTATTGTTCGTATGGATTGGTTTACAAATCTTAAACAACAATTCTCATATTTTTAGAGACCGATCTAGAAATTGCCCATTGTACAAAATATTACATGTTATTGAGGTCACAGGTGACAAATAGCAGTCACTTATCAATTTCAACACAAAATCAACGGTTAAAACCAGCTAGGGCATCCATGCTCCAAAAATTCTTTGGAGCATTGTAGAAGTTACCATAAGTTTATTATCAAATCCTCCCTTAATTATTCATTTGATTTGTCAGGATCCATTCCTCTAAGTTACAAGGATTCTCTCATGAAATTTCACATGATAAGGTTATGTATGAAAAAGATAAAATACAAAGATTCTAATACAGGATCCCACAAATTTTAAAAAGTTTTACTATTTAAGTTTTTGTGTCTATCTTTGTCTTTACATAATGTCATGTAAAAGTTTCTCGTGAGGATCTATTCCTATAAGTTTAGGATGAATTCTCTCATATGAAACTTTATATGACAAGGTCATATAAAGAGAGAGATAGACACAGATTCTAACATATGATCTTATAAGTTTTAAGAAGATCTCACTATTTAAGTCTAAGTCTCTCTGTCTCTCTGTCTCTCTCTTTACATGACAGGATCTATTCAAATAAGTTACATGATAGATTCTCTCATGTGAAATTTTCACATGACAAAATCAAGTAAAGAGAGAGAAAAACACAAAGACTCTAACACAGGGTCTCACAAATCTTAAGAAGACTCAACTATATTAGTCTTTGTGTCTATCTCTCTTTTTACATGACAAGATTATGTGAAAATGTCACATGAGAGGATCTATTCCCATAAATTACCGGATGGATTCTCTCATGTGAAATTTCACATAACAAGGTTAATGTCAAGAGAGAGATAGATATAAAGACTCTTACATAGGGTCCTATAAATTTTAAGAAGATCTCATCATTTAAGTCTGTGTCTATTTTCCCTTTCATATGACAAAGTCATGTAAAAATTTCACATGAGAGAATCCATTCCCATAAGTTACAAGATGGATTCTCTCATATAAAATATTACATGACAAGGTCATGTGAAGAGTGACATAGATACAAAGACTCTAATACAGGGTCCCTCAAATTTTAAAAAGACCCCACTATTTAAGTCTTTGTGTCTATCTCTCTCTCTTCATATGATAAAGTCATGTGAAATTTTATCATGAGAGGATCCATTCTCATAAGTTAGAGGATTATTTCTCTTATGTGAAATTTCACATGACAAGGTCATGTGAAGAGAGAGAGAGATACAAACTCTAATACAAGGTCTCACAAATTTTAAGAAGGCCACACTATTTAAATCCTAGTGTTTATCTCTCTCTTTACATGACCTTGTCATGTAAAGATTTTTCATGAGAGAATCAATCTTGATGAAGTTAGGAATAGATCCTCTTATGTGAAATTTTAACATGACTTTGTCTTGTAAAGAGAGAGATAAATATAAAGACTTAAATAGTGGAGTCTTCTTAAAATTTATAGGACCTTGTGTTAAAGTTTTTTGTGTCTATCTCTCTCTTCACATGAACTTATCATATCCGGATAAGAAAAAAGTTCCTCTAAAATAAACATGTCTTTAAAGTAAATAAGGATATATCTACTTTTAATTTAATTTAAAATATATCATGATCTTAAC